>CP139766.1:21396500-22793000 GCA_034370585.1 Fragaria x ananassa
AGTCGAAGAAGAAGAAGGGTTTTTTCAGATCCACCTATTCAGCTCAATCTCTTGCCTTCTGTTCCCGTCATGAAGACTCCTTCGCAGCTATGCTTCCCCTGGCTCACTGATAACTGTAAATAACTGAATACCCGTTCTTGATGTCTCTGATCCCAACACTCGGGTTCAGATGCAACAACAGGTGCAGGATTCCGGGTATGTATTACAACACCAGTATGATCAACAGCTACAACAGCAACAACTACTGCAACAACAACTACAACAGCAGCAGCAGCAATTTATACACCCTGTTGCACATTACATGCATCATCACCCTGCTGGATCTGTGCCAATTCAGGCATACTACCCTGTATATCCTTCTCAGCAGCAGCAACAGCAACAGAAACAGCAGCAACAGCAACAGCAACACCACCACCATCCTCAGCTTGATCAGCAGCAGCAATACCAGGTTTATTACATGTCATTTCCAAAGACACAATGTTATTCATAAACAACTGGGCCATCGGAAGAGATCCTCGACGCCTTCTCCTTCAACCAAACCCCCTCCCAACTCTTCAACCTCCGCCTCCGCCGTGACTCCTTCCGCTTCAACTCCCTCACCTCCCTCGCCTACAACCGCACCCGACCCGGCCCACCCTCCTCCAGGTTTAGCTCCTCCATCGTCTCCGGCCTCTCCCAAGGCAACGGCGAGTACTTCACCGGCATTGGCATCGGCGTCGGCTCTCCCCCCAAATACCTCTACATGGTCCTCGACACCGGCTCCGACGTCGTCTGGCTCCAATGCGCCCCTTGTAAACGCTGCTACTCTCAAACCGACCCGGTTTTCGACCCGAGAATATCCTCCTCCTTCTCCTCCCTCCCTTGCTCCTCCCCTCTCTGCCGCCACCTCGACTCACCCGGCTGCAGCTCACTATAGTCAGGGGTATATTGGACATATTATGTCGATGTTGCAGGTTTCTAGCTGAGTTGGAATCGCAAGACCGGTCATCTCAGCAACTTAACAGTCTTCTTTAACGGTCAATTGACGACAAGGGCAAATCAGTCGAGAATTCAAAGTATAGGGGTATACCAGTTTAAAAAAAAAAGTGAGGGACAAAACTGATTTTAGGTATAAACTACAGGGTGTCACAAGTATTTACTCCTAAAATGTTTCAACAAAGACTGATAAAAAAAAGGGAAAATGCCCAAATGCACAAAAAAAGAAAATCAAAGCCCACATTAATGAAATCTTAGTTTCATGCCAATTTCAATGATTCTTAAGAAAAAGACAATTATGTCCTTATACCTACCTCTCTTTTTTATCTCCCTGGATCTGAAACACACCTCTCTCTCTGTTCGGCGATGTCCTATCTCTATCTTTCTCATCTCCGGTCACCGTTGCCATCTCCTCGACAGGTGATCGAGCCTCCGCTTCTACCAGATCGGCGCTCCTATCTCTGGTCACCTCACCTCTCTTTCTCTCTCTCTCTCTCTCTCTCTCTCTCTCTTTTCTTCTTCTTCTTCTTCTTCTTCTTCTTCTTCTTCTTCTTCTTCTTCTTCTTCTTCTTCTTCTTCTTCTTCTTCTTCTTCTTCTTCTTCTTCTTCTTCTTCTTCTTCTTCTTCCTTTCTCCTCCATTTCAGATCTCTAGGGTTTCGACCTAGAGTTTACCGAGTCACCGACCGAGTCGCAATGGCGGGGAAAAACGACTCGGTGTCCATTCGGGTGCGGAAGAAACATGTATATAACTCCTGATTATTGTTATTCCTTTTTGTCTCTGTGACTCTCTTCTATATGTCTGGATTATGTCTATCTGCTGCTCTTGCATATAACATGCTAGCTTGGTATTTTCTCGATCAGGAAAAGAAAGTTTGGTGCTGGTTCGTCATCACATGCCAATGCTATTGGTACTGATGTTGTTGTTGCCAACACTGGAGCTGCTGCTGCCTCCACTGGTACCAACTGAATTGTGATTGCTGCCGTTTATAGGTTGGAGATGTGTTGTTTCTATAGTCTGGTGTTCTTTCTAAGAACTAGTTAGAAGATGTAGTTTCTGATTTTTTTTTTTTGGTCTGCTCAGTATGCTGTTTTGGTTGGAATCTTAGTGAGAAACAATTGGTTCGTGCAAATTCGCCTTAGCCCATATTTTATTGCAGTTATGTCTTTTTCTTTGATTTAGTGGTAATATATTGAAACGATGTTGTAACTTGTATTTGATTTGCAGGCACTAGGTGTCAATAACTGGTCAGTAATCGATTACTGGGGGTCAGTAATTGGTTACTGGGTGTCAGTATCTGGTTACTGGGTGTCAGTAATTGGTCAGTAACTGAAAACATGATTATTGGGTGATTACTGGGTGTCAGTAACTGAAAACAAAGTGATTATTGGGTGATTATTGGGTGTTAGTAACTGAAAATAAAGTGATTATTAGGTGTCAGTAACTGAAAACTAAAAGTTATTGGGGTCAGTAACTCGATTATTAAGGTCAGTAACTGGTTACTGGGGGTCAATAACTGGTTACTGGGTGTTAGTAACTGGTCAGTAACTGGTTACTGAGTGTCAGTAATTGATTACTGGGGGTTAATAACTGGTTATTAGGGGTCGTTAACTGGTCAGTAACTGGTTATTGGGGGTCAGTAACTAGTTACAGGGGAAATTCTGGTGACCGGAGTCCGACGGTCGGGAAAATTCCGGTGACCGGATTCCGCGGCCGGTGACCGGAGTCGGAGTCCGGTGAGATTCCGACCAAGTATTATCTCTTTCATTTTCTCTATGCATGTTTAAAGGATGAGGGCAAAATAGTCTTAAAATAATATAGTTTATTAAGACTTTAGTAAAGATTTGTGCATTTGGGCATAAAAAATGTTACCTTATATTGAAATGGGCTAATGAAAAAGATTGTCATTGGAATGGAGAATGCGGGGTTCAAATTAGTATTAAATGGACATTTTCCCTAAAAAAAATTCAATGTTTCAACAAAGATGATGAAATTTCATGTACGTCTACGTACTTTAGGCATTCGACGAGCGACATATTTAAATGTCTGAAACGAGTTATATATCTACGTTTCAGTTGATTATATTTATATATATTTGTGTGTGTATGCCTCTGTAGCCTCTATGTGTTTGTGTGTGGCACTCGATATATTCCTATCGGTAGATTATTCGACAGCGTATATATCTTACTGAAGTTAGAGAAAGAGATTAGATAAAAGGATCTGTAGCGTACCTTAAAGCGGGTGATTGTCTGGTATGGAAGGGCAGTACCTGCTTAAACAGCTGGCTCTGATGAGTTCAAGAGGACCAAGATGGCAATCACCTGCACTTGCAGCTGCACCTCTCCTAGTTGTTCCTTCTCTTCCCTTTTTTTCTTTTCTCTTGCCTGGTATGTTTGGCCCCTACCATTCCAAGATTGTATTGAATCTTTGAAGACTTTGGCTTGTTTATATATATATCAAGTAGGGAAGAAATGAAGAACTGGGAACAAGTGCAGGTGCAAATGCAGATAACTAACATATTGGCATATCAAGCTTCAAATACTGTCAATTATCTACTGCCTGTGAAGTAAATATGTTGATACTTCACCAAGTGCTCGGAGTTGGAAGATTTATAGAGAATTAGATATCATAAAACTTCCCGACAGACTGGCGCGCGCGCGTATACTATCTACTATTTTACCGATTTACAAAGTAAAATGATAGACACAATTTAAATAACTTCAATTGGTTTGATGTGACATGCATGCTACATCATTTCCTTCTCGCTTAAAGAATGTAATTCTTCTCATTTTTTACTCGAAAGAGAAAAAGATGATCATTTTAACGAGAACCACATAAGATGTTACCAACCGACAATATGTTATTGTCTTAAATTAAACTTTATGATGATATATTGAATTTCCCGGAAAACCAAAATCTAAACCCTATGATCATATGATGATGTATAGCCCATGAGATATTTGAATGTGACCTTATTCCAAAACTGAAGGCAACCATGCATTTCATGTGGTGTTCTGCTGTCGGAGCGTCAAGTTGCCAGAACAATAGTGCAACGGCAACCTTCGATGGGGATAGAGAAAGAACATACATAAAGGCAAAGCCATAGCTAGCACTTTTCTGGGTGTATTATTATGGATCAGATCAGATAAGGATTTCACGACCTAACGAGCTCCATTATTCATGGTACGTCTGTATCATCCAAATCCATTACAGAGATTGATATAGAGAGAGCGGCCGGGACACTACAACTAAGTACTATATTGCATACATCTGTCCCAATGAGGCATGGCCTCGTGAAGAAAAGCCCCCAACCACGTGGAATATGGTGGCCGGAGCAATCACAGGCTGCCATGTAACTGGTAAAGTACAGCCCGAGCTATCCTCCTGTCTGGTTCAGCTTCAAGGCGTAGGGTTTCCAACTCAGTTCTCATATTCGATTCATCGATGAGGAGCAAAAACTATGTGCTAGTAGTAGCTTGTTTCTGGTGAAGTACTGTTTCTGCATAATCCCGTAAGCTATGCGGAATCACAGTGGAACAAGAACAGTAGACAACAAAAGAGCATATAGTGGTTCACCATGCCTCAGAGGACATGACTACGTCTATTTACGAATTAACTATCATGACCAATAGGCCTTTGGTGTTACAAGAGCACTCATCCTCCTTCCTAGATGGAGTAAGGGAGGGAGAGGGAGCATGATATATCTATCTCAGAGTCAAGTCCCTTTTCTACACATGGGGAGCCTTCCGTTTATAGATAAGGAAGGTTTCTTCTTAATACACATTACCGATGTGGGACTAACTATACATTTATCTTATCATGGTGCCCTCTTGTGGAGCTTAGAGGAGCACCTTCCTGATGTGGTACCGATGATCTTTCACCATGGCGAGGTAGCCCGGACGTCGGTCTACAAGTTTCATTACTGGTCTATGGGCGAGGAATGTAGTTTACTAACTACCGACTACAAGCCCCCCCAAGTTCCCGTTCAAGACACATCTTGAATGGGGACTTATTATACAAAATGCCCATAGACCAGTCATATGTCCCCAACACGGACCCGGTCCCAGTCCCCCCAAGTCCGTACTCAAGACGTGTGTTGAACGGGTCTACCTCGCACAGAAAGGCTGACACTGCCAGGCGAGCTGTGGAGTCCGCCTCGCCTAAGAGGGCTGACACTTGGGCGAGCTGAGTTCGCTCCGCGCATAAGGACTTTGCACGAGCTGAGGAGTCTGCTCGCGCGAACTGAGGAGTCCGTTTCGCGCACAAGAGTACATGCGAGCTGTGGGGTCCGCTCCGACCACAATGACTATCTCCGTGACACACCCTAGGTGCATCTTGATCCACGCGAGATGGGTCTCAGTGACATATGCGAGATGAGTCTCGGTGATACACGCGAAGTGGATCTTGGTGTTAATTATACTTTCATGGACAAGGGTAGCGAGCCCTTTTCATATTCGGTGTTACTACTCAGTGACGGGGTGTTAACACTGTCTGTGGTTTATCAAGCCACTTGCTCCGTTTTGAAAGGGAAGATATAAGTTTTATGCCTATCCCGCCTGGTGTTACTGGGGATCTCATTTAACTTAGGCCTCTCAGTGGATTACCCATCCCGCCTGGTCTTTCTGGGGATTTCAGTGTCATGATCCCGCCTGGTCTTACTGGGGATCTTATTGACTTATGTCTCTCGGTCGAATGCCTATCCCGCCTGGTCTTACTGGGGATCTCAGTGTCATGATCCCGCCTGGTCTTACTAGGGATCTTATTGACTTATGCCTCTCGGTCGAATGCCTATCCTGCCTGGTCTTACTGACGACGAAATTTTTTTCGTCGTAAAACCTATGCGACTAAAATGGTTCATTCGTCGCATAAGTGAATTAACCTTTCGTCGGCAATTACACCCATGTTTCGTCGGTATAGAACTACGGACGATGAAAAACTGTTCATTGGAACTGAGATGCGACAACATTCGTCGTATAACTGGACACCAGTGTCGTCGCCTCTTTTCTGTGCGACAAATGTTTCTTCGTCGCGTATATTCTTATGCGACACCACTTATGCGATAACTCTTATGCGACCGACTTTTCATCTCATAAATACATATGTGACGAAGAATGTCTCTTATGCCACGAAATGGTTTCATCTCTTAAGTTTGCCATCCTACTAGTGTATTGCTTTGAGGACACATTTTACAATTTAAGAACAAAGTTGATGTATCACATACATTAACACATCATAACCTTACCCCCAATATGTGGGAAATTTCTTGCTGTTACAATATTATGCTCAATCTTTGTGGTATAAGACCAATTTATTGATTCTTAATACCATTTTTCCACAAACCACAAGCTGAGTCTGTTAGAATAATGAACAACCTCTTTCATCCAGCAACAAGTACCTAAAACCCAGATATATGTATTATTTTGGCAGCTGAACATATCCCTATATGAGAAGCGTGCATGGCAAGCAACAGAAGTGTTAGTCCCTTGACTTCCATATAATATTTCAGCTAAATTTCCGGTTAATTACTAATGTATTTCCTGGGCCTAGCTTCCCATGTTCTTGCTTTGCATATATATGTAGTACGCAGTCTTGGGGGACTGAGAAATCCAAAGTGAATCTGAGACCGCCAGTAAAGAAACTAATGGACGAGCCAAATCCGATAATGGCTTATGTAAGATCGATGGACCGATCTCTATGGTTTACTGCTCATATATGTGCTAATTACATTTTCCTTGGATTAATACACAGCAGACACCGAACAGAAGCGAGCAGGAGTTGAGGTTCAGGAGTAGTGTCGATAAAAACCAGATGGATGTGTTGATTCGTATCCGGGGATCGCCTTCCCAGCTGCAGCAATTGTTTCAAGTTTCACCAGGTAGCAGTTAGATCTTGGGTTATTACTGCAAATTGATGCTTCAAGTGTTAGTTGTCAGTTGAAGTCGGTCATGTCCACTATATGTCTCTCTACTCTGTAGGGTTAACTTTTGTACGTGTTCTGTTGTTCTAATCTACAGTTCAAAAATATATTTTTGGCGGTTGAGCTTATGCAGGGGGTTATTATGGAACAGCAAGATCAATAGAAGGAAACAATTGCTCATACTGTGAACCTGACTATTCTAGAAGCTCAGGTATCATTCTTTTTTGATCTAGCTAGACATCCGATAGATAATTTACTACTTTCAAAAGTAAAACTCTTCGGACGAGCTAGAGGAAACCATTTTTGTTGGTCTTTTTTTTTTTTGGCAATAGAACTTTCATCAAAAAAAATAACCTAAGCAAAGAACAACAGAGTGAATAGACCGGACCATCAAAAAGCAAGATTTCTAGTTGCTTGCTCTAATTTTTTAGATTGATCAGTCTCTTGAGATTTTGATCAAATTTTGTGTGTGATTTCTGTTAAAGGGGCGCGCTTGCAAGAACTACAAAGGGAATCAAGAGATCCAAAGATCAGAAAAGCACACGAAAAGCAGTCTGGTGGTGGTTGTTGCATAATCTTCTCTCCTTTAGTAAAACTTGTGGAATGCTTATCCTTTGTGTTAAGTTGCTGCTTTTAACTTGATGAAGAGTGACAAATAAAAAAAATCTGCATCCACATGCATAAGAACTCGTTGCTCTTCAAGTGAGTAAGGACTTTCAAGTTTCGACATTCTAAGAGCTACACACAGGAAATTATGTTATAGACTAAGGAGTTATACATCATGTGGCCTGGTACTCTCTTGTATATTCTCTATCGAAATGCATGTAAATCTTCTTTATTTTCCATGTACTATGAGTATTATGTTGTGCTATTATTTTTAATCCGCACGTCGCTCTCTCTTTTCTAATGTCTGTGAGATTTGAACCCTTAATGCAACATTCATGATGTTACTTTGGTAGCTAACCACCAAGCTACGTATGTACAACTCACAAACATTAACTTAATAGTTTTGTGTCTTAATTAGCTAAAATCTATGGTAATTAAACTATACAGATTACAACGTACACCTACAATAAGCACAACAAACTATCAGTTCACAATGACTCGGCCATATTAGCTTTAAGGATACGGTGACACCTACTCTCAAGTCTCAACTTGAGGATGAATGTACTTACTAAACCTAGAATCATTAATAGATAAGCAAAGAAAAAATGTATATGAAATATCTTAAATACTAACTTACATAACCAGTTTTTTATGAATTGGCTGCATGAGTACTATACATTCATCGATCTCACTCACGCGCCACCACTTCAGCAGCAACTGAGAAGTTCTATTAATTATTGAGAAGCGATCCTACACAGCCACTAAGATCTGTTGGTTTAGCATATATATCAGTAATCCACATATATATGAGAAATGCTATATTAACGATGCATTCTGTTAATGGTTTTTGTTATATGACAGATGTTGGTTTAATTTCTTGGAAGATATTTGAAGTCAAGAACCATGTATAGATGATTAGATGATTGATACGTACGTTCCTGTTAGGTTTATTGGATGACAATGCATTGTGGAAAAATCGAAGTGGACTAATATATATAACTGATGAAGTCGTTAGTGATGATAAATATACCTCTTAACTCAAGTGCGACGTCAATGTAATATAAAGAAGTTACAAGATTTTCATTCATGATTCACCTATACATAACGACAGAATACAATTGCCATATAAAATCCTGTGCCAACATATTGGAAATTTCTTGGTGATCAATAATCATAAGATCACGACAATGAATTGTTGGTCACCATTTTCGATTCCTTCCTTAAAAAACCACAAGTTGAGGCTGTTAAAATAATGTTCAATCTTTCTCATCCATCATCATCAAATACCTAACACCCAGAGATATATATTATAGTGGCAGTTGCCAGTAGTTGATTATGTATCCCTATCGATCAGAGACGCTTACATTCATACAGTGTTGGACTACATATAATATTTCAGCTAAATTTCCAGTTCATTACCAAATGCACTTCTCGAGAGCCTATAGCTTTCCCATCATGCATTGCGTATATAAAGTAAGCATGCAGTATTTTCGAACTAAGAAATCAAATCTGAATTGGTCTCGTTCAGCTCGTAAAGAAAACTAATGAACCAGCCAAAACCGATAATGGCTTATGTAAGTTCATCCACGTAGACATCGATTGAAAGACCGGTCTCTAGGTTTCAGTTGTTTTTGATTTACTATATCTAACTGTGTTAATGGTGAGAGACGATTAATGGGTTATCTATATTTCTTGGATGATAAATATTCAAGCAATAGTAGTAGAAGTGGAGAAAGCAACAGCAGAAGTGGAGTACTTTCTTATCCGCTATGTAACTTGTTCGCCGTGTATAATAATTGGCCCTTGTTAGTGTATGTTTGTCAACCGCAGAGAGAAGCTTGTCTTGTTAAATAACGTAACTGATTTTCCAAATATTTATAAGAAAATCAACTTCTTTATGCTTTTTTTTCTTTTCTTCATCTACCTATTTAATTTGCTTTATAAACTACTTATAATATATATTTTTTATCAACACATATTCATATCATTCATAAAGTTATGGGTAATTGTCAGGATAGTACGGATACATGCCTTTCCTTACCAATGTAGGGTAAGTTGGAGGAATTGGCATGCTAGCACATCCCATTATACATCAGCTCATTTATTTGCAAACACAAATTAAAACCTAGCCCCTAATAAAATAGGGAAAAGTTATTGTTCATGAAAATAGAAACAAAACTAATAGTAAAAGAGCATCACTTTTAGACCTTCTCCTTGCCTTTTTCACTTGGGCAAGGAGGTGCCATCAGGATCTAGGAGGATTCCTGTTTTGTGATCCAATGGGGCGCCCTCTCTTCTTCTTCTCCTTTTTTGGTTCAGTCTTGGTCTGCATCTTGTCCTTGGTAACTAGTATATCACCAGAGGCTTCAGACAGATTCAAGGACCTAGCTGTCAACTTTCCAGGGAACTCCGGACGTTTTTGCTTTTTTCCATTCACAGAATCTTCTTTCCGTTGCAATAGCTCCGGCAGAGGGTGTTGCACTTTGGAAGGTGATCTTTCAGATGGAGCTGGAAGTGCACGCTTCACTGTCAGCTTCTCAGGAAACCCACCCTGAACATTAGTCTCCACATTTGCAGCTGTGTCCGAATCACTGCCATCTTCAACAATTACATGTTCTAAATTCTCAGTTGCTAACACAAGAGTATTAACATCTGTAACAACCTCCATGCTTCCTTCAGGGGAGGGTTGAACCACAGTAGCACTACCGTTGGGCTTGACAGCTTCCATGGCTAAAGTCATCACAATATCAAAGTTTTCATTCTCTTTCTTGGTATCACTGATTCTGATGCCAATTTTCCTCTTCATAAACACCGGCTTTCTCGCCTTAGGTGCATTTGTGGACAGCACCAGAGCTTGAGCTCCCTCCCCTGAAGGAAATGTGAGTATTCATGCTTGCGATTGGTGATGCTCTAAAACTTATAGCACTTTGTATGTACATCCTTGACGTTTATATGATCAGTACTTATTCTACCTTACTAGCCGATTAATTTCCCACGATACAAAACTAACTTCACTTGTTAATACTCTACCTTACTAGCCTTCGTGCGCACGGTATGCGCGCTACAAACTTCACTTGTCACACCCTTAACTACTTAACATACACTTCTGTTGTTATATATTTCAAACAAAATATCTTTGGAACTCAAAAGGAACGTCGGCTTTTTTTGCTCTGCTTGGGTTTCTCCTAGTTGAACAAAAATTGATCGAGATCTTGTAGGATGGCGGTGAACGGAGCCCTGGCTTCTCTCATCATCAAAGGCGGCTTTGGTGAGTCTTGAGAGGGGCAGCGAGTTACTCGATGACCCTGAGATGTTTTTTTGTGGACTATTTGTCACCAATCGTCCGGTGGTGGTGCAATCCTTGGCGAAGGCGATCTCTAGCATCTGGCGTCTGAAGGACAAGGTGGTGCTCCATGAGTCACCTGTCGATTCGTTTGTTCGGTTGTTTGTAGTCTATAGTATCTGATGCAAAACGACCATCGATGTACGTGTTTTCTAGCCATGGATAAGTAATGAAATTATTTGGTTTTAAAAAAATAAAAAATTCAAACAAGATTTTATAAATATAGCAAATCACATATAAATCCTTCAAAATGATTTGAAATACAAATAAATTCACTTGTGTTGTTAAACAAATAAGGAATGGCATGCAGGGCAAAACAAGAAGGAATGGCATGCATAAATTTTTAAAAGTAGGAAACCATGACACTATATTAGTACCTTGTCCCAGCCATAGACATTCCAAGTAAGAGTCAGGTTACTTGTAATATGGAAAGGACCATTTTCAGAGAACCCAGCTACTTCACTGCTGCACACTGGTCCTCCATGTAACCAAATCACAATAGGATGATTCTTGTTAGTCCTTGACTTAAAGAACAAATAGAACCTCCTGCAGAAACCAGAAATAGATTAGAAAATGAAAGACTGAAACATTGGTTGCAGTGAATATATGAAAAGCAGCCATGTTTTTTTCCTGTATTTGATTCTCTGAGGTTAAGGACAAGTTTATTGTTTACTTCCATAGACAGAAAGATACAAGCCTACAAATATGGACCCATGAAACCAGAAAAACAGAAATAACACTTATAGCTTCTGAGCATTCCTCATATATATAACAATCATACATAAGTGATATTAAATGAGAAATGTCTCTGTTCATATTGTCTATTTATTCTGTCTCTTTTTATTCCTTGGAAAAGAATATCCACATATGCATACCGGGTTAATTTTTCTAACAGATGAAGAAAGCTTTAATTACCTTGCAGCGTGGGAATGCGGGAGACGATAGTAACCGGCGTGGTGTCCGAGCTCTGTAATAGTAGTTCCATTGACAGCAAGGTAAGGCATCAGAACCCGCTTCTCAACAAGCAGGCGAGGGTCGGTGCTGGAACCCGATGAGGAAGAGAAGAAAGGTAGCAGGAGCAAGAGAAAACGCAAAAGTGTACGAGGAAAAGAAGATGCCATTGATGAAAAACCAGCTGCTTTGAACACAGAACCTGACCTCCAGTAGTTTTAAACAAAACCTGCAAACACATAAAAACCCACACTTAATTGAATCAAGAACACAAAAACAGATCATAACCAACATCTCAATAATGCATACCAGAATCCAAGATCAATTTACCATACCAAGATCTCACTCTATATTGATCTATCAAAAAAGAACCCCAAACCCCGTACCCAAAAGTCACCCCAGAAGATGATGACACTTTTGCAAAATAATTTATGATTAAAAAACCGAATGATAAGTCTATGTCAATTTGCAAATCAAGGTACATAGTCTGCAATTATCAGTTAATCTAAAACAGTGGTACAACCTTCGTCACTAACAAGGACCACCATACCCCAATTATTAATGAACTCTTTGCTTCTAGGGAGTATTGCATATCATGTTAACATAGCCATCACATGATAACTGTAAATATTAGTTCCCTTTTCAAAAAATTCACCCGTTTCAGAAAATGAAAATGAAAAAAGAAAAGAATTATCAATTATTAGTTAAATTACAGTATCATGTAAAGCTAGATCCAAACCAATTGTATTTCACCATAGAGGTGTAAAGTTCATCTTGCTCAAATAGGAACAAAATAAATAAATCTCAGCCATGAAAGGGAGCCTTAAGGGAGGAATCAATCTATGTTTACTACCATTAATCTTGTTAACGTATTTAATTAATAATGAACATGCATGGTTAATCAAAGAAACGAAAAGCAGAGCACATCAGTACTCACAACCTCTCCAAAAGAATTGCTCAAGCAAAAGGAAAAGAAAATTTAGAGAAAGAATTGCTCAAGCAAAAGGAAAAGGAAATTTAGAGAGAGTCCAATGTGTGAGCCAAAGCAAAATTAACTGTTATCTTTATGAAATCTGATTTATCAAGTCTGATAGGCAACTTAAAGTTCCAGTTAACATGATGATGACATGGCATGAAATTTCCAATTTGAAAACATAATCTTCTTATTCATTAGGGAGGCAGAAAAACCCGAAAGACAAATCATTTGAAGTCAAACCTAGTTTAATGGTAATTTTAGAACAAAGGTAGACTGATTATCAATATAGTAACATTGTATTACATGATCGTCATCAAAAATATCAAATCTGAATGATGCTAAAACACATCACACATACTCATGCATTTGTAAATCCACACATTTTATCAATTTATTTCCAGTCTTTTTATTTCCTTTTTGTTTAAAGCGAAAGCTAATCAACCATCACCAGTGCAATTAAAACAGCATATGTATCATGTTATAACATGCAAGAACAGAAAAAGGTCGAACCTTAAATGCAAATCTTCTAAGAGATCAATCACAAACAGGCACAACAACAGCAACCACAACCTGCCAGCAAAAATAAGAAATAGTTTGTCTTTCAGAATCTATGTTGCACGGACGCGACGACACAACACGGCAAATCAAAATGTAATAATATTAAACAAATTAATATATTTATGTATTAAAAAGACAAGAAAGTTGATTGCATATGATACCCAGAAAAATTTGATTGCAATTAATCAGAAAAAGTTTTGAGCTCGGAGGTTGGAGACTTGGAGGTCGAGGATCAGACCTGGATTCGGCTGCTTTGATACCCAACACTGATGCGGCTTCCTTTCTTTTCAGAACACTGAGCTAGTTCTGGGGCTCTCTCGAAGAGCAGAGAGCACGACAGGTTTGAGTCAAGCAATCTCCACTGCTTCTGGCGTTTGATATTTTTTTCTTAATGAATACAGTGTGCTTAGTATCGTTGTTTGTTTGATAAACACCTTCCTTTTTCGCTTTTCTTAATGGGTACACTCCTGTGGACCAGGAGGGTTGCTTTTGTTTTCGAATGTAAATAGATTTGACAATGATATTTTTGTGCGTGAGTGTGCCTCAACATCATGATGAAGTGTGCTTGTAGCTTCCTGAGTTCTTCTTATCCGGTGCTTTTGTTATCTGGTGCTTCCTGAGTTCTTGGTTTCTTTACGTGTTCCCTCGTAAGCCACAACAACAATATTTAAAAATGAATGTGCCTTCAAAGGAAGAACTATTAAACTGGACTTGGAAAAAACTTACCCGACCTTTAGAACTCGGATTACTTGTTTGTATTGAAGTTTTTGGATTAACTTCTAGTTGTTTTGTTCAACTATAGGTCTACGTCAAGAGACCCTCTATCTCCCTATTTGTTTAACCTGGCTATGGTGTCGCTTATTAGGGCTGTTAACGGAATGAGATTAAACTCCAAATCTCATGTAGGTCTACTTACTTCACGGAGAGGCAAAATTTTCAAATTTGATGTTTGTTGATGATCGTCTCATTTTTTGTCTAGGTTTCACATATCATTCCAAAAGGAACATGAAAGTATTTTCATTTTTATATCACTTTTTTTAGAATGTAATTTTATATCACCTGTAACTTACTAGATACTAGATACAACACCAAATAGTGTGGAATTGTCTATGTCACTCCTTTGAAATAAATTTTAACTCTCTACTATGAACTTTATAAGATGCGTACATAAAATATATGTACTATTGAAAGAGGATTGAAATTTGCATTATCCTACATTCCATACTCATTTTTTTTATAGTAATTTTAAATTTACCTTTATTCACATGTGTTTTATTTTTTTTTATGAAATATTTAACTAAAAATAATAAAAAGGAGCCTGGATTGTAAAATAAAGATCGATGTACTGACAGGCTGAGAAGGATCTCATTCTATCACTTGGGAGCAGCTCTTTCTCTTGACTGGGCCATTGCTAAATTCCCTTGCATCCAATTTGTCAGCATCTGTAAGGCGGCTTTTGGTTGATCCATTGGGACCATATGACCAGCATTATGGACCTGTTTGCCAAAGTTAATATTGTATTTAGAGAAACAAAATAGGTATCCGTACATGAGAGACTGCTAGAAATAAATAATTCATTAATTGAGAAACAATTCTAATTCATTTGATGAGAGAGAGAGAGAGAGAGATGGACCTTGAGGAAAGCGAGGGGTCCATGGCTTTTAAGCAGTCCTGCTTCTGCACCGCCAACCGTGAATGGAACCGTTAGTGATTCCTCAAATGCTTTCTGACCAGACCATTCCATAGCATGAACCCAATTTGAGTTCCGTGCAAAAAAAATTAGAGAGATTTCAGATACCGTAAGTATGGTAGTATTGCTTTATTATCTTAAAGACAAATGAAACATGAGCCTTTTGTTGTTCAAAAGGGACTCACCAAGCCAATTGCATATAAGATCGTACTCCCCAGCATACACTAGCACCTTAATTCCATCTTCAAGAAGGGCAGGAATTCCCACCTCCAGATTTCTCATCCAGTCCGACAACATAGCCTCATACACCGTAGAGCTGCAAGAAACAAAGTCTATGTCGCCTACTCCTAGGGCTTCCCTAACTGGTTTCATGTTCAAGAATGTCTCCATGTTTGAGAAGTCATAACATAGATCCCCCACACATTGTTTTCTGATATCATAATACTGCATGCCAAGCAGAAAACAAACTCATCAGTCATCATACTTGAATTCGGTTTCTTCAGAACTTCATTGTTCTCAAGTAATAAAAATGACTGCCCTTGCTTACATTTTTATCACCGATTATATCCATGATCTCGGAAAATATGTTATTACAAACACTGTATGCGTCTACACAAGGCCGTCCACCAGTAGGGCCTGTCACAGTTTCACTTATTTGTAAGGTTTCTAGTTACAGAAATATGTCTAGAAAACAAAGAAATGAAGAGGACATACCACAAGTCTTGATTGCTTGTTCACAGGCTGGAATCGACTCGGTAATTCTATCATAATTAGGTTTCTTAATCAAACCCATTTGTAGTGCATAATCGGGGTATGCCTTGTACTGGAAACTTGGATTGGTTAGGCCATTACCTATTGCTAATCCCTGTTAAACCATAGAAGTTATTGTGGTTGGTTCCTTTATGATTTATGCAAGTCCCAATATAACTATTATAGCCATCATGCATACCTTAAAATTTATGTGAATCCCTTCCTTGTCTTTGTTTCCTTTGTGAACTCGAGAAGCAAATGCCGGAATGTAGTGGCCAGCATAAGATTCTCCAGTGATGTAAAAGTCATTCTTAACAAATTGAGGATGCTGGGTGAAAAATCCCTGTGATTATAAACAAAAGTCAGAAGATTTAACCCAAAGAAAATAGGTTTAAGCTGTCACCAAGTTCATTGGTGAATTTTCTCAAAATTGGCAATTCACCTCTCGTACATTTTCGTTACACATTGGAAATCGGAAGTTCAATTATGTAATGTAAGATTCATATAATGGAATGGATAGAACCTGCAAGAAATCGTACAAATCGTTGCTGACGCCTTCTTCATCGTGACGAATATCACGGCTATCTGAAGAATAGCTGAAACCAGTTCCAGTAGGTTGGTCAACGTAGAGAAGGTTTGATGCCTGCCAAACAAAGCTTGTTCAGGAAACCCTATAGAAGTGAAAACAAGAACAAAATAGTTCCACACATAAATTGTTGAAGAATTGCAAACCATCACAATATAGTAGGTCCTAACAGTACCTTGTCCCAGCCATAGTCATTCCAAGTAAGAGACAAGTTATTTGCAATATGGAAAGGTCCATTTTCATAAAATACAGCAAGTTCACTGCTGCAACCTGGTCCTCCAGTCAACCAAATCACTACAGGGTCATTCTTGTTTGTCCTTGATTCAAAGAACAAGTAGAACATCCTGCAGAAACCAAAAAGCGATTAAAATATGAAAGACTGAAACGTTGGTTGGAGTGAATATATGGAAGGTAGCCATGTTGTGTTTTGTATTTGATTCTCTAAGGTTGAGGACAAGTTTATTGATTAACTTGCACACAAGCACATACAGAAAGATACAAGCAACATATATGGACCCATGAAACCACAAAAAAAACACAATAACATTTATTGCTTCTAAGCATTTCATGTATATATAACAATCATACAAAAGTGATATTAAATGAGAAATGTTGCAATCATCTCTGTTCTTGTTGTCTTGTATGGAGTAAGTAAACGACAACCACTTGAGGCATGGCTTCTGTCTCTCATTAGTCTTTACACACTAACAATGAAGAAGGTTGCTGACTACTGTATTCATTTTTCCTACAGATGAAGAAAGCTTGGATTACCTTGCCGCGTGGGAATTTGGGAGGCGATAGTAGCCGGCGTGGTGTCCAAGCTCTGCAATAGTGGTTCCATTAGCAGCAGCAAAGTATGGCATCTTGAAGCGCTTTTCGACAAGCTTTGGAGCATCCAATGAAGAGTTGTAATGAGCTCCGGTGTTAATCTCATCGTTGGGGAACAAGTTGAGGTCCCGAATGAGCTTCTCGGCTTGGAGTTTCGGGAAGAATGCTGGTGAAGACAAGTGAAGCTGGTCAGGCTTGGAGTTGGGATCATATGAGGAAGATAAGAAGGGTAGGAGAAGGAGCAAGAGAAAAGAGTAGAATGTGCAAGGAAAAGGAGATGCCATTATTGTTCTTGTTGTTGAAGAAGTAAGAGTTGCTTTGGAGGGAATATATATATATATATATATATATATATATATATATATATATATATATATATATAGGTGTTGAATATGATGTGAACAAAGTCACAGGCCAAGTGTTGGCTGATAATACAATGATGGAGTATGAAATGTTCAACCTGTGAGGGATGAGAGATGAGGTGAAAAAGATGAAGAAGGTTGTAACGGTCTTACTTTTATCGTTGTATTCTTTTGTCCCACTTCTGTTTTCTACTAGGAACAAGAAAAGATAAAACAGAAAGGGGCATAAGGCAGTTGAGTTTTGAAACTAATCTGTAGTGGGTAATGAGACCACATTATTCTCCAATTTACTTTTATCCTTTTGTGATTTTATACATCAATTTAGGTATGTAGCAATGAAAACTGACACCCAACCATGTTGATCCCTTTGCTTGAAAGGTTTTTCATACGCAAAAAATAGGGGGTATTCTTACACAATCTTCTTGAGGTATAACTCATGAGAATTGCAGTACTTCGCACAATATGCAAGTAACAATCAAAATGCTTTCTCAATAGTGTTCATAGCACTAACCTCAATTTAAGTAACAAGGGATTCCTTGGTCGAGGAATTTTCTCTCATATGCAACATTACTCAGCACCTTCCTCACAATAGTGAAATTAGGTGCTTGATGAAGGTATTTGTGTGAATAGCACTCATCAAGGGATTAGTTTTGTAGGGATACATTCTTTTAGTAGCATTGTCCTCTAATACATTACAGAACATCAGTATTTTGTGTTAATAGTTAAACTTGCGTGCAAGACATATCTTTCCCTTCAGAGAAACGCAAGATTTGTGATGTTAAAGAAGATGAGGAAATTTCTCAAACAGTTGGACGAAAGCTTTGAAGACATTGAGATTTGCAAGAGTTGGAGTGACTTGAAAGAAAGAACCATCTTCTTCTCATCTTCCTCAGAGATCGAATTGGCTGTGCTTAGAAGAGAGGAAATAAAGGGAGATTGGATCACCCACCAAATCAGTTTAAAATTAAACAAGGACTTTAGCTTGATGCATAAAGCACATGGTGATCTTTGATTATTGAGGTCACTTTCCAGCAATGCCAAACCTGTGTGAAGAACATGGTGATGGTATAGTTTGACTATGGAAGTAGTGCTTCTCATAGCAGCAGCTTTTGGAAGAAGCAGAAGCATGTTTTCCCGAAAGAAAAATGAAGCAGAAACATCAAACCACCTAAGAAGTTTTCATTTTATATAAGCAATAGCTGCACTACTATTTTACAGAACAGATTTTAGGTTTATATATACAAAAATGTATCGACTTGCCTTCCCCTCATGTGCATCCAACCGTTGAAGATTAAGGAGCACTCATACTGTGATAGTGTGATTTGCCATGTTTTCCATCCAGTAAGACCAAGGTACTCTAAACCCTAAACTGACCTTACTGCTGTTACCATAACACTTTAGATCATTCTACTGTCCACGAGTAAATTTCAACCAAAATTGAGTACCAAGATCCAATGATCTTAAACATGAACCTGATAGAAAAGTGGGTGCTTAAACTCACGTTTAAGGCCATAATAGCTTAAGGAATAGAATGTGGTGATGATTGTCTGGTTCCTTTACCCTCTATATATTCCAGATAATAACATCAAAACACGTCATGCTATGTTCTCATGCAAAGTTACATGAAATGAGTACCCCTTTTATGATAAAGAGCAAATGCAAGTTACACAACTCGGACTTCATACAGATATAAAAAGAGATCAACAAACTAATCTATTTGCACTTTAATATTGCACAATTGCAGCTTACTGTGTAAACTCTTTACCAAGCTGCTTGAATATAATATACAGTACACAAAACATCTCTGGTGTTCTCTGTCAGTAGTAAATGGGGCCTCACTGATGCAACCTCAATCTGGTCGAAACGCTACACTCAGGAAGTGCATCTGCCTCAATTATGTAATGCTTGGGGAAGAGAAAAGGCAGAGACCGACGAAAGCCTTAAAATCAAACTTATGACCTAACTTTAGCAAGTCTGGCTCGTATTTCTTCCAACTCTGCCTCGTCATCAGCACCCTCAGCTATTGCTTCTTCCTGCACACGTAACATGGCATTTAATGCTCTCCTGCCTCTTTCAAATCCAGGAATTTATTACTGAAACTGGAGTTCATTATAAGACGGTCAAGTTACACATACCTCCTGTGCAGCTTGGGCTGTAGCAGGTTGCTTCAACTTCTGCTTCCTGACAGCTTCTGGAAGTTGTGCAGCAGTCTCGCCCGCTATGGCGGTCAAAACCTTATCAACTTCCTCCTCGATCTCGTCTTCAATGTCCTCCGAGTCTAGTGTTGTGTCAAGACTATCATTGACCATCTCTTCAATTACCCCTGCCTACACGTCACACACAATATATGAGTGCTTATTCAGTAGAGGACCTGACAAGGTTCAATAATTATGGGAACAACTAGACAAAGCACAAACATAATTGATAATAAACATCTGATGGCCAGTACACCAAAAAGGTTTCCTATGATGAGCTTTGTCTTCCCAAATGGCCAAATCAAAAGGTGGTCTTTGGATTAAAAACACTCCATGTTTCTGGAAGTGAAGCATTTGGGCTGCTCAGATATATGCCTATCACTTAGACGGTTATAGTATTTGAGACATCAGCCTTCCCCAAGTGTTTTCCTGGAACTGGACAATAGAATTTAACCAATGAGCATTGTAAGATTATGGATACTTCATATTACTGGCAATTGCCCCTTTATAACCCTCTGGTCTTACAATTGGCATCCTTTTGAACATTTATCTTGCTTGTGGCTCAAATGTTACAGAGCCCTCTATTTTTCATAGAAATGGTAAGTCGTGTTCTAATAGTTATAGATGATCTGCCCCTCATCCTGTTCTTTCTTACTACTTGAAATTCATGTATCCATAGCAAAAATGATATCTGGTCCTCATAGGGGTGATGATATTTTCCCTCTTCAATGGTACTTTTCTTCTGCTTCTGCCTGGGAGAAGCTCAGAAACTCCGAACCTACAGTTTGTTGTTTAAGTTTGTTCCGTTTCGTCAATCTATTCCTAGGATGGTTTGGCTATAGAGAACCATTTCCTAAAATATTATAATGTGTGTTGTAACTATACATGGTCCGGCCCTCATCCTCGAATAGCTTACTACATGAAATCTATCTATGCCTGGCTGAACTGATACCTAGTCTGTATAGGGGCGATGAAATCTGGTTGCCTCATCAATGGTATCTTTTCTTCTGCTTTTGGCTGGCAGAAGCTCAGGATGTTCAAACCTACAATTCGTTGGTTGAAGTGGGTTTAATTTGGTCAGGAAGGACTTGGTGCAGCTTGCAATCACGCCCTCAGGGGAAAACTTATTAAAATGGACAAAACTGCTACCTATTCTCATCAAATCGACAACTGTGACCAAAATTCAGGAAAACTATTTTCCTTTTAGCTCTCTAAGGTTTTTGGTAAATGATGGTAGGTAACCCTATTTCCATATTTCCCTAAACTCTTTAATAAGAATAGAATGAAAGATACATTACGAAAACAGAGTATGGCTGCACATGTATATTCTACGTCTACAATAAATCTAAAGCTAAGAAAACAAAAGCAATCAAGTTTATGCTTATTTGTTAGATGAAGGGGTACCTTTGTCATTTCCTTGCTAAATTCTTGCATCGTAACAGCCACTTCTGGAGCCTTCATCAGGTTATTAACAAGCTTCATGACCTCAGCACTCTTGGATAAATGGCCAACAGTACGGGCAATAGCTGCAAAATCAGCCACATGTACGAGAGAGTTAAGACAAATAACACAACCGAGGAGAGGGGAAAAAATGAAACTCAACAGCATATTATTACTTTATTAGTAACCATAACTACTTCAAGATATGTTTGTCCTTGCATTCATTCAAGTTATTTTTGAAAAGGAACAGCTTTTTATTGAGACAAAACCAAAGAACAAAGTGGTGGACAAGGAGTCCGCTTTAAACATCCTGGAAAAACATAGGAATTATCTTCATTGGATTATGAAACATTGACTAGTCCTCAAAGAGTTCTAAGATAACTTAGCACTGTGTTTCAAGGTGGACGGTTTAATTCGCCTATAAGATCTAAGGTGTAATTGGAACCTATTAGAAAGCTTCCTCTCACTCACTCGCTATAGATTAACACGGGTAATCCTGAAAAAGTGGTATCTTTTAATAGGATAAATAGTAATTAGTAACAAACGTAGCTGCAAAATAACAATACGGAGTAGTATTTGAATTCAAGTAATAAAAGGAGATTCTAGTTTCAAAATCGTAAAGCAACTACTCTACTTAAATGCATAAAGTAACAACAGGAATATGAGCCAAGTTGCAAATAGCTAATGGGCAGCACTAGTACCAGCGATAAGATGTATACATGCAAACAGAACTATAGGCTCATGTATTAGAAAATCCGTACCAACGCTCTCGCCAAGGTGCATTGATATTGAATTGAGTTGCGCCTTATTTTCATGAAGACGGTTCACTGTCTTTCTAGATCTCACAATTTCTACAGCAAGTGACTGACATAAAGAGATATTAAACATGAGTAAGGAATCAAACTAAGCCACAGATCACTTATATAATCTGCCAAATAAAACACGATATCAAACAAAACCACATGGCACGGATCAAAATAAAATTGGAGAGCCCCCATTAGCTCACTATCTTCAAAATTTATCGGCTTCAAGTATATCTAGAACCTTAGCCTTTCTTCATAACACATCATGATTGTAGTATGTTCTAAGCAGATAAAGCTTAACCTTCATGTAGGAAAGAAAAACTCTCTCCTATAAAATTAATCATATCATGATAGATTGATATTTGCTACCTACTTCGATTTAGTTGAATTTTACGAAAGCATACATTCTCATGAAGTCTAATGTGATCATTGTAATCCAGTCTCAAAAAATAAAACCAATTAGGGAAAGACAATGCATAAAATTGCAAAATTGTAAGTAAAACCCTTGCTCAGAACAAAATGGCTTTAGGAGGAAAAAACAGAGCACCTTTGCAGAACCCATATCATTTCTCTTGGCAGCATCTTTGATTGCTTTTTGCACACTTTTCTCTTCTCTCTCTATATCTGAGCAAAACACACACAGACAAAAAAAAAACCCAGAATTAAGCACACCCATTAATCCAAATTCCATGATCCATGAATCCAAACCATCAGAGGAATCAACCAAAGTTTCAATTTTTAATTAAAAAGAGTGAAACTTTACAAGGGGGTTTAGGAATTAGGGTACCTCGAATTTGGCGTTCGATGTTTCGGCACTCTTGACGAAGCTTACGCTGCCAATCTCGCAATTGCTGCTGTGGGTTTGGTTTGGGTTTGATGATGTTCATCACCTTCTCCATTAGAATGTTTTGTGTTGTTGAGTGGTGTCTCCGAATCCAAATATCTGTTGCTCTCAGCTTTACTTTGCTTTTGTTCTACAAACCCCTCATTTTGATCGAAGTTTTCAGATTAAGATATCATGGAATAAAAACCTAACTAGTTATTATTAGTATAAATAATGATCACTTCGTAACAACGGTGGAATAGCTCAGTTGGTTAGAGCGTGTGGCTGTTAACCACAAGGTCGGAGGTTCAAACCCTCCTTCTAGCGCTTTTTTGACTTTTATTTTTGCACTCCAAGTTTTGCATTCTATTCTACAGTTTTCTACGTACACTCCCCTCATGCCCCAGTCGAGTTAGCCATCACTGCATCCATTATCTTCTCATATCTTCTCCATCCATTATCGATGGTGATGGCAGGTTTGCAATTCAATTGACTGGAGCTATAATACTGAAGCTGTCCAAGCAATTGAAGTAGTTTGGTATCCAACAACTGGCATCGCAAAACCTCCATCACTGACTTTTGTTTGGTATCTTTCTCTACGTACAAGATAGTACCAAAACATGTGCTTATGCTCAATATCTAATGTAATGACACTGTTATGATCTGTATGGTCATTGTAACCTCGTCATTCTGGCTTTCGTTTATATGAATAATTTATTACTTTCAAAAAAATTAACTTGATTATACTGTGTATAAGTTTTGACAATGTTTAAGTATATCATGTAAGCTTATATAAATGCTTTGTTAGTATTCTAAGTGTAATTAACAAAGTTTACTTTCAGAATTTACCCCTGAGCTCTGAAAGTATTGAGCTTAGTAGAGGATAGAACTAGCCACAAACAAGATACTAGAGAAATATAAAACCAGAGCCAAGACGCTCAATTACGGTAGTCCACGCCTTATGCATCCACCTAGTTACAATCAACTCGTACAGTCTGCCAAGCTATCATACCGTGACTTAAGCCACAGTAAGTTTGAAATCAGGCCTAACAACCCAATTCCCAAAGCTGACTTTTTGTGGGTTTGAGGCTAGACCCAGAAACCCAAGTCTATCTTTGTTAATACATAGCCAAAATACTTGGCTAAGCCGAGAATAAGGTACAATTACCCGGTCGAGTTAGCCCTGGTGAGCCCTTCACAGGCATCCAAAGAATGAAGGGCCGGTAAGAAACCGTTTGCCAAAGTCACTCTAGCTGCAAAACACCCCCAAAAGGGGAGACACTCCAAAGGATAGCAATCAGTCCCACATTGGAGACTAAGGCAAAGGTACCCAAACTTGGCCTATAAAACAAGCTCAACCTACCATAAAAGGTACACACTCACATATACTCTCTCTCTTTCACTCCTCTACCCGTACAAGTGCTCAATGCTAACTTAAGCATCGGAGAGTCGAAGACTGGGCCATCCCAGTCCCGACCCCGTACGGGACGAAGCAGGTAGAAACAATTGGCGCTAGAAGGAGGACCCCTATCTTGTGAAACTCTCATTTGCCTCAACACTCAGCACCATGGTGATCATTGATGACCTCGTGGACCTTGGCACTCAAGTGGAACCTCAACCCGGCGACACATCCCTTCCCCAACCCAGCGACACATCCCTTCCCCAAACCAGCAGCCCAGCCCCCATTAACCATCCCGACCCCGCCACAGCCCTTGAAATCCTCAAGCGGGACTTCCATGCGTTCGGCGAGCAAACGGCAAAAGAAAGGGCAGATGCGGAAGCGTACCGGGTACGTATCGCTGAATTGGAGAAAGATCAATTCTTGCTCCGCGCCACGTTAGAGGATTGTACCGTGTACAACGATAGCTTGGACCGCGCGGCGCGAATTGCCGGGACCCCGGATTCTCTTCAAGGCCAGACTGGTTCCATGCTCCCGGGAGGGCCTAGCTAGATCGTATGCATGTCCCATCCCCTAACCCACCCCTCATTTCCACTCCTAGCCCCCCAACCATCTCCAATCCTCAATGACTCCCCTCTGCCACATCAACCTAATCCATCCGCCCAACCTATCTCCACTTCAACCACTGCCAACTCTCCCAACCCACCTCTTGACATGCCAACCCGCCTACTGCTCCAACTTAGCCAAACCGTCACGCAGTTAGCCTCACGGGTTGAAGGCGTCGAGAGTCGCGGGGCTCAGCGACCCTTGTTCTCTAGGTATGGACATCGCCCAAGCCCCTTCACACCCTGAGTGCAAATGGAGAAGTGGCCTCCGGGAGCCAAGCCATTCAAGATGGATAAGTATAAAGGCACATGAGACCCTCATCTCCACCTCGAGACATTCTTCTGGCTCTGTAGCTCCTCTGGCTACAGCGACGCCATAGCCTGCCACGCCTTCCAAGAGACCCTCTCGAACGAGGCCCTCAGTTGGTTCCTCAGCCTGCCACCCAACTCCATAGACAACTTCGACCAACTCTCGGAACATTTCCTCAATCGTTTCATACTACACACCAGCATCTATCGCGTTGTAGACACCCTGTTCCACATCAAGCAGAAAGAGGGCGAAGGCCTCTATGAACTGCTGTCCCGGTGGCAATCTGCCACAGTGAGATGCCACAACTTGGAACCTCGCGTGGCAGAGCAGGCTTTCCGTCAAGCCCTACTTCCCGGCAGTTTCCTGATGGAGATCAATAAGAACCCTCCACGGCTTTGAAATTAAAGTGTGAGAATCCTTATTTGGCCCACTTTTAGGTCATATTTTCACATCTTCACTGTTCAGTGTTTAGAACATAATGTGTAGATCATTCTTGTAAAATTCATTCAATTTGGAGATCATTTGAGCTTACTTTCACGTACAGTTCCTTTTTGAATACCCAAGTTTTACTATACTTTTTGAGCTTATTTTCACAAACGGTTCCTTTTTGAATACCCAAGTTTTTGAAATATGTAAACTCATAACCTTTCTCCCGTTGATGTCAAATTAATGATAAATGTTGTAACTCATGAAATAATAAGAAGTGTAAAAAAAACATGGGTATTCATGTAGCACCCAAAACTTATATTGACTGGAGAGAAATCTAAGATTTCTTAAACTTTGAAATGATTTAATTATCTTTTAAAGATTTCTTTTTTGAAGTCAATAACACCAAATACCTACTTACAAGATACAAAATCAGAACTTGAGCAAACTTACTTGAATATTGTCTGTATTACATGAGTACACTCGATATTTGTTATCGATCGAGTTTAATACTATTATGAGTTTATCTATATTACTTTTATCATGGATATTGTTCTAGTGATAGCATTACTAATACATTTACAAATCTTAAGAAGAAAAAAGTCAAATTACTTTACTTATTAGTTTGAGTGTGTGTGTATATATATATATAAATAAATGTGTATATATCTATACATGTCACGCCCTGACCCATAATTTTTACCTTTATTACTGGCATAGTGGTAATAAGAATTTTACCGTGTCCGTCATTCAGTGAAAAATATAATTAATCCCCTGAGAGGTGTAGGGGACGATTATTTTGTGAGATTATTCTAAGGAAGAAAAAATATGACGACGGTAAAAATGGTAATTTTTGCTAGTAAAAGGTAATTTTATTGGGGTATTATTTTGGGGTGTTGAATTTTTGGATTTGGGTTTAATAGGGGCTTGGACCCAGATCGGGCCAAGCCCAGTTTCTCTCTCTCTCTCTCTCTCTCTCTCTCTCTCTCTCTCACTCTCCCGCTCCTGCTCCCGAGCCATTCGCCGCCGCCCGGCTGCCCAGCCCGCCGCACCGGTCCCAAATGGTCGGTCTTCGACCCAGCTGCCGTTCTAGACAGGTAGCAGCCTCCCTAGCGCCGCCGTGAAGGAGGAATCGACACCGAAAGCTCCGGCTGCCCGAAGCTTCTTTTCGTCGGAACTCCTTCCTCCGGCCGCCATAGCCGGCGAGCCGTAGCTCAAAAGGAAGCCCTCCTCCCGTGCTTCAATACCTCTAAAGGGCTCGCTCCATCTCGAACTAGGTAAGGAGAAATCGGTTTGTGAAATTCTAGGGTTTTATTGTGTGTTTGTGCTCGATTGGCTTGGTTAGGCTTATAATTGGAGTTTGTGGTAGTTAGAAATGTTGTAGAGGAGGTTGAGAGGAAGATGCTGCCAAATTTTGGTGACCATCGGAGGTCGCCGGAGTTGGTAGTCGGCCGCCGCCGAGAAAATGTGTTTGGTGGAAAAAAATGTGAGGAGTTTAATGGAATAAGTTTTAGAATTTTTGGAGGAGTTTTGGATAGGTTTAAAAATTGTTGAAGTTTGGTATTTTTGGCGGATTATTAATTTATAATCCGGCCATTGGATTTTATTTGGTGGAAGGTGTTTTTGAGGATGTCGGTAATACTTGTGGAGTTTTGAGGTTGGCAGTGGATTTAAGATTTTGGAGTGTTAGGGTTGGTTGAACGCGCAACGCATATTTATTTATGCATGTTTTGCTTTAAGCGTCGGTGCTTTATTTGAGGTTTTATTTATATGAAACAGGACGTGAGGAGGCTCGAGCGGAAGAGACCTCCGACCGACATCAGGCTTAGGCCTAACCTGTGAGTGGACCTTTGTTTTAAATATTGTGTTCGAAATGCTTTATCATTTTGAATGATGTTTCTGTTGTTTGATATTTCCTGAAATTGAGAATTTCAGTGATTATACTCTTATATGAGAATAATATGTATATGATTAAATGCTAGCTAACTATACGTGATTTCCCCCATACGCGAGGTACAATTCCGGTACGGGTGACTTGAGAGTTAGACGCGAGCGTCGTAGCCCTGTGCGACTTTCTAATTTCGCATTTATTTATTCAAAGATTTCGTACAAAGAGTAAGCACGTATATATTACCACTCGGCCGCTTTCCCCCATACGCGAGGTACAATTCCGGTGTGGGATGATGTGAGCGTTAGACGCAAGCATAATAGCTTTGTATGATATCTACCTTATTTTAAGTTGTTCAAAGATATCGTACAAAGGGTCAGGCGAGTGTGCATACATACTATATATATAATATCCAGACCTGAGAGGCAATTTCTTAAAGTTTGGGAGTCTAGCCAGGCTGGACCCTAGTTCAAAATTGTTCTAGTGGAGCTCGTGTTTTTGCCGTTGATGAAAGCATTTTTTTGGGAAAATATTTATTTGTTATCGGAATCGTTTTGTCCACTCACTCTGACGTGTTGAATATTTTCCTCTGGGCTCTTTGTTTTTAAAAATGCCCAGTCTGCAGAGTTCGCGTGAGGTCTAGTAGGAGACGTCGAGACATAGAGACCCATCTATCAGCTACATTTCAGCAGTAGCTTACTTGTTTAATCTACTAAGGGTTTGATAGCTTTCGCTGTATTTTATTTTATTTTTAGTAGCTCTGAATACTTTTGGAATTCTTCGGTGTAATTTTGTATTCTGGCTACTTTTGGAATGTAGCGGATGATTTATTTATTTTGGAATAAAATGGTGGTTCTTAAATTCTTATAAGTTAGGGTTGTCCATTTTCGAGGGAGGTTTGCCGAGTCTTCGGTAAATTTTCCTTGGAGGTGGTCCCCGCAGAACTCATCTCGGGTTTCAGAGTGAAATTCGGGGCAGGTTTTGACAATATATCTGTTTCTATCTGTCTCGTCCCGAGGTCCCGAGCCGGGAAGAGGTTGCGAGTCGGGGCGAGGTAGAAATTTTTTTTTTCCTGCACTCGAAACCTGCACAAGTGACATCGTCAAGAAGTCGGGACTGGGTTGGCCCAGTCTTCGACTCTCCGATGCTTAAGTTAGCTTTGGGCTACTTGCAATGTATGGGAGTGCGAGAGAGAGTTGTATGTACCTTTGATGGGAGCTTGTGCCTGTTTTATAGGCCAAGGTTGGACACTTTGGCCTTAGTCTCTGATATGGGACTACTTGTTAACCTTTGTAGTATCTTCCTTTTTGGGGGTGTTTTGCCGCTAGAGTGATTTTGACAAGCGGTTTGTTACTGGCCATTCACTCCTTGGATATCCGTGAAGGGCTTACCAGGGCTATCTTGCCTGGTTTGATCTTCGGTGACCGGGTAATTACGCCTTATTCTCGGCTTAGCCAAGTATTTTAGTTATGTACTAACAAGTCCCCAAGTCCCCAGTCCGAGAGAGCTCTTGGGTGGGGAGTTATTCTATAGATTCCGAGAATAGGTTTTACCCGGGTGATGGAGGCATGGTGCCGAGTCCCCAAGTTCCCACGCGAGGGTCGCGAGGTGACGGGGGTGAAGTTTCGAGTTAAGTTGGCGAGAGTAAACCCTAAACCCTAATGGCGTTGCGTGTCGCTACAGGACGACGCAGTTCGTGCTAAGTGGTGAGGAAACGCGCTAATGGCGTTGCGTGCCGCTACGGGGCGATGCAGTTTGCGCTAGTTGGCGTGGCGGGCCGCTGCTCGGCAAGTAAGTTTGCGCTAGTTGGCGAGACTCTCGCGCTATTAGCGTGGCGGGTCGCTGCTGGGCGAGTGAGTTCGCGGTAGTTGGCGAGATTCTCACGCTATTGGTGTGGCGGGCCGCTGTTGGGTGAGTCAATTCGTGCTAGTTGGCAAGACTCTCGCGCTATTGGCGTGGCGGGCCGCTGCTGGGCAAGTCAGTTCGCGCTAGTTGGCGAGACACTCGCACTATTGGCGTGGCGGGCCGCTGCTGGGTGAGTCAGTTCGCGCTAGTTGACGAGACTCTCGCACTATTGGCGTTGCGTGCCGCTACGGGGGGACACAGTTTGCGCTAGTTGGCGTGGCGGGCCGCTGCTGGGTGAGTCAGTTTGCGCTAGTTGACGAGACTCTCGCTATTGGCGTGGCGGGCCGCTGGTGGGCGAGTCAGTTCTCTCTAGTTGGCGAGACTCTCACGCTATTGGCGTTGCAGGCCGCTACTGGACAAGTCAGTTTGCGCTAGTTGGCGAGACTCTCGCGTTATTGGCGTGGCGGGCCGCTGCTGGGCGAGTTAGTTCGCGCTAGTTAGCGAGACTCTTGTGCTATTGGCGTTGTGGGCCGTTGTTGGGCGAGTCAGTTTGCGCTAGTTGGCGAGACTCTCGCGCTATTGGCGTTGTGTGCCGCTACGGGGTGAGGCAGTTTGCGTTAGTTGGAGTGGCGGGCCGCTGCTGGGCGAGTCAGTTCGCGCTAGTTGGCTAGACTCTCACGCTATTGGTGTGGCGGGCTGCTGTTGGACGAGTCAGTTCGCGCTAGTTGGCGAGACTCTCGCGCTATTGGCGTTGCGTGCGGCTATGGGGTGACTCAGTTTGTGCTAGTTGGTGTGGCGGGCTGCTGCTGGGCGAGTCAGTTCGCTTTTTTTTTTTGAAACAACTGAAGGCGACGTGGCTTTGCCTTGTCCGTACAGGCTTGTGAGGTCTGGGGGAATGTCTATATATAGGATTGGGGAGAACTGGATGGGGGAGTTCGTGCTTTTGAAACTGAAAATTAGGTGAGCCGCAATTTGCGTTTTAGGGTTTCAGCAATTCTATAAACTTCAGACTGGGAAAAGTCCAATTTCATCCTCGATCGAGTGGGTGCGAGCGCTCGGCTGTTTGCAACCAGCTTCACTGCCACTACGCGAATCCGCTGTTTCAAGGTATGAATTTGTCGCCTTCTTTGTCTTTGGATTTTTGTATGTGGTGGTGTTGTTGTTTTGAGTTATTTGGGGTGAGTGGGATTGTTCACATGTTTGTGATGTTGGTAGGAATTCTAGGTTGAGAGATTTGTTGTCGGGCTGGTTAGGGTTAAGGTAGCGGGGTATGACAGATCCGGTGTGGGTGCCAGCGAAGAGATTGTGGTGGTCTCGAGTTCGCCTAGTTTGGATTCGGACACTTTGCACCGGATGGAGGAGGGATTGGATAATCTTATGGTAGAGATTGCCCTTGACTTGGGGGAAAGCATTCCTGTGATGGATGCCGGGTCTCATATGTCCTCGTGTAACCCTCTCTTGCAGGAGGTTGCAGGAGGTAGAGGAATTTATCATGGCGAGATCTCGAGAAGAGGATGATTCGTTTTGGGAACCCCCTGGCGAGAGTATGACATCGTCGGAGCTTGAAGCGCTTCGGCAGAATTAGAGTATACCAGAGGAGGTCTTGTTGCGGCCGCTTGGCAAGGGGGTGAAGTTTTGGGATCCCCCGAGTAACTTTACGTTGGTATACGAGTACTATCTGAGATGCGGGTTGATGTTCTCGCTACCCTCATTTGTTCAATACACCTTGGCGTGTCTGCATGTTGCCCCGGGGCAAGTTACCCCCAACATGCTGAAGCATATTTTGGGGACAGGCGTGCTATTTCGCCTGCTGAAGTAGGAGTTCCCAAATTGTGAGGAGTTCAACGCTTGTTGGCACATGGGGTGGTGCGCGAAGAAGGGCAGCCGGGGCTGCGTGACGATGAAGTCGAGTGGGAAGTTTAAGGTCCTGGTGGAAGACTTACCCACCTCAACAAGTGAGACCTGGAGGCGCAAGTGTTTTCTTGTTAGGGGGCAGTTGCAAGAGTGGCATGGGAATCCTTTCCGGGTCCCGGGGAGTTTCCAGAAAATAGGTACCGTGTACTTGTGCCTTGTGTTTTTTGTTTTGTGCAGTGCCGCAAGAGTAATCTAACTGAGCTGATGGAGCGCCGGATTCGCCGGGTGATATGGGCATTTGAATGTAGGAGCTCATATCGGATATGCCGCCTTGGCATATACAACCACTTCGGCTATGCCCGGGTTCCGGGTCTATATTTTAGTGGTTGCATTCTCTGTTTTAGGCTTGCGAGTCATTGCCTGACTATTGTTTGTTTGTTGCAGTGACAATGCCACGCGACGGTGGTTCGCAGAAGAAGGAAGGTGTCGGACGATGACGTGCTGGATGGGCTGCTGGCTGAGGCCGACCATGCCAAGCAGTACGACAATGACTTGGAGACGGGGGAGGGAAGGGAGGTGGAGCTAGGTGATTATGAAGATTTTTTGAGGTTGAACTTGGCGGATGAGGATTACGCCTATGTGGCTTCGCTGGTGGCGTAAGCGATGGGTTTAGGCGTCCAGGAGGTGGAGTTGGAGGAGGCGTAGGTAGAGGGTGATCGCGAGGGTGAACCCGACCAGGCGCAGGGGGAGGAACTTGTCGTGGAGGAGGTTGCGGACCGTGAGGAAGAGACTGGTGCAGCTCAGACTCGGAAGAGGAAGGGGAGAGCGGAGCCGGATCGTGAGGGCCAGTCCAAGAGGTCGCGGAGGGACAGTCGGTCCGGGGGATCGGTAAGCTTAGCTGAGGTTGCCCAAGCCTTGGAAGGGACAGGGGACGCGCAACCATACTTAGCTCAGATGGCATATGACATGAGTCACCGCGCTCGCAATATGCATGCGTTGGAGGAGGTGGATCCACCGGCGGGCATGGTTGTCGCGAAGGAGAAATTGACTCGGGTAAGTGTCTGCACGCTTTTGTGTTCCACTGTTTTGAGCTTGGGGTGTATGTGTTGTTGTGTGACTGCATGCGACATTGTTGATGTATGCCGCGAGCGAGCGGGCGGCTTCCCACTGGCAGGGTGATGCTGAGGTGAAGAGTCAGCCGTTGAGGGAAGCTGAGGAATGCAATCGTGGCCTTGCGGAGCAGCTAGCGCAGGTAGAGCAGAACACTGCTGTCTTCTAAGCCCAGGTGGCGGAGTTGAAAGAAGTTATAAGGAGGAAGGATGGGCTGGTGGCTGGGTAAGTGGCGGCTGCCAAGGTAGCGTCTTTGGAAGCTGAGGTGGAGAAGCTAACGCAGGCACTTGCTGAGCTGGAGGTGTCCTGAAAGGCGAAGTGCGAGCGGGCTGCCGGGGCAGGGCAGAAGTTGTTCCAGGAGGGCGAAGTGTATATAAGCAGCAGCTGAAGGGTGCCTATAACAAAGGGCAAGATGATTTGAGCTGACTAGGCTGTCAGGCGGGCTGGATTAACAAGGCAGCCATGCGCAAGTGGTATGCAGAGAAGAATGCTGCAAAGGTGGCGTGGGAACAAATGACGCCTAAACAGAGGAAGCAAGCCGAGATCTCACGGACTCTGGCGAAGCAACATAAGGCGTGGCGCGCAACGTCTGTTGGGCAGAAGGGGATGTCAGCTGCGGGCGACCCGCGACCTCTTGCAATTGCGGCTGCTTCATCTGTGAGAGCCACCGGCCCCGTGGGGTCTATACCTACCTAAATAGTGGCGTCGCAGGTGGCATCTTATGTCGTCTCGTCTCGCGATCCTCGGGCTCCGGGGTTTCTGGCACGTGCAGGCCTTGAAGCTAAGAAGGCTCTAGTGAGGGGGCGCCCTGGCCCTGAAGGAGTTCCTGACAGTTCACTTGTGCACCCTACCGCAGTTGTGAGACCTTCATTTTTGTCCCGGGACCAGTCGAAGCAGCCGGTTGGACAGAGGATTGCGGGGAATGTGAGCCAGGTTCGTGGCCGTAGTGGCGGGTCGAAGAGGAGTGTCAACAAATCTGGTGACTCATCCGCTGGGGGAGAGTGAGATGTACTTGTGTATTTTGATAGTTGTAGGACTTACTATTGTTTTGAACAATCTAAGTGGCGTGGTTAGCCATTGTGACTGGTTTATAATAATATGCTTGGGAGTCCAGGTTGATGTTTTGGCGTTATGTGTAGCCATTGTGTGTTTGTCTTGCTATTGTCTACTTTTGTATGTTTGTGGCCCTGCGTTACAGGGGTGAAGTGTAGCATGTTGGAATGACAAAACACTTCATTACACTTAGATTTAGCCGCTAGCGGGCGAAGTGTACATTGTTGGAGCCGCTACTGGGCTATAGTACATAAATATTGAGATAACGGCTTTCGAAGCCAGGGTTAAAATTGGTTAACTGGGGTAGAGATGGTGGCAAGTGTTCCAGGGGTGGGATAGCATACGACCATCACAAACTCAGGATAGCCTCTTTCATGACCCAATCGCCTACCGTCAGGGGGCGGGGGATGGCGTTTTTGTTGAAGGATTAGGTCGCGGGGCTCTCTCTCTTTCCAGCTCCCCTCTAGGTCATCCTGTGGGTCATCTATGGGCTCCGAGGGGCTGAGAGGCAACATCTCATAGGCTCCTCGCTTCTGCTGGATGGCGTTAAGATGACAATGCTCAATGGCTGCTCGATCCCCTTGAATTCTAAGGGTACCACCTCGGGTAGGAATTTTCATGAGAAGCATGTGATCGGCTATGAAGCACTGCAGCCCCTAGAGGATGTCCCGGCCTAAGATGAGATTATAGGACGAGGGGCAATCGACAATGAGAAAGCGGGCCGTAATGGAAGAGCGGCAAGGAGTTGTTTCCACCGACACGGTTAGGTGGTCTAGCCTAACGGTTGTACTGTCTCGCCAGAGAAGCTGACAAGAGGGTCATGGTTATTGTACAGCTTAGTTCGGTCTCGCCAGAGTCCTTTGTAACAATCGGAAAACATGACGCTTACGGCGGCCCCTGTGTCCACTAAAACTCTGTGGCACCTGTAATGATCCACATGAACATTGATTATGAATGGTTCACAGTGGTGGCAATTTATGGTATCCTCATCGCTGCGAAATGTCACTTGATCCCACACTGATGGTATGATCGTGACACCGCGTTGGATGTCTAGGATTTCCAAGGGTTTCGTGCATTGTCGTTTTACAGAAGGCTTGAGTGGGGGGGGGGACCGTGGGGCTCCACCATGCAGGGTTAGAATCTAGCCATGTACTTCAATGGCGTTAGCGCCTTTGGCGGGAGCACAATATTGGTGGAGTTGCCCATTCTGTACCAAATGTTCGATTGCATTGCGGAGGCCATGGCATTACTCTATTGTGTGGCCGTTATCATCATGATAAGCACAGTACCTGTTGCCGGTTGTTCACCGAGGCTTTTTTGGATACTTGCTTTTAGGAGGTGGGGGAATGAGATCTTTGTGCCTGGCCCATATGTCCTCATATGTGGTGGTTAGAGTAGTGTGGACCTCGTAATGAGGCGGCGGGGCGGAACGGCGCTATTGTTATGGATGGCTCTGGTCCCTCGACATATATGGGTGGTTGCGGTTTTCTGTCCCCCATGGCGACGGTAGAAGCCGCGTCCCTGGTCTCGGGAGGATCCACATGACTGCCCTTTATGTTGCCCGCGGTCAAAGTGCTCATCTGTTGGAGGGGCGGGAAGTGCTAACGTGGCGGGGGCGGAACGTCCGAAAATGGCAAATTCAGCGTGGGCCCATCACATAGCCAGGTCTATCAAGGCATCGTAGGATCCTGGAGGGTTCGTATTGATCTCCATTAGGAAACTGCCAGGGAGCAGGGCCTGACGGGAAAGCCTGCTCCGCCACGCGGGGTTCCAAGTTATGGCATCTCGTTGTGGCAGATTGCCATCGGGACAGCAGTTCATGGAGGCCTTCGCCATCTTTCTGCTTGATGCGGAACAAGGCATCTACACTGCCGTAAATGCTGGTGTGTAGCATGAAACGGCTGAGGAAACGTTCCAAGAGTTGGTCGAAGTTGTCAATGGAGTTGGGCGGCAGATTGAGGAACCAACTGAGGGCCTCGTCCGAGAGGGTTTCTTCGAAGGCGTGGCAGGCTATGGCGTCCCTGTAGCTAGAGGAGCTACAGAGTGAGAAGAATGTCTCGAGGTGGAGATGAGTGTCCCCTGTGCCTTTATACTTATCCATCTTGAATGACTTGGTTCCCGGAGGCCGCTTGTCCATCTGCACTCGGGGTGTGAAGGGTCTTGGGCGATGTCCATAGCCAGAGAACAAGGGTCGCTGGGCCCTGCGACTCTCGACGCCTTCAATCCGCGAGGCTAACTGTGTGACTGTTTGGCTGAGTTGGAGCAGTAGGCGGGTTGGCATGTCAAGAGGTGAGTTAGGGGAGTTGGCAGTGGTTGAAGTGGAGATAGGTTGGGCAGATGGATTAGGCGGATGTGGCAGGGGGAGTCATTAGGGATTGGAGATGGTTAGGGGGCTGGTAGTGGAAATGAGGGTTGGGTAAGGAGATGAGATACGTATACGATCTGGTTAGGCCCTCTTGGGAGCATGGAACCAGTTTGGCCTTGATTAGGAAGAGCGTCCGGGGTTTCAGCAACTCGCGCCGCGTGGTCCAAGCTATCGTTGTACACGTTACGATGCTCTAATGTGGCGCGAAGCAAGAATTGTTCTTTCTCTAACTCGGCGATGCGTACCTGGTACGCTTTTGCTTCTGCCTTCTCTTTCGCCGCTTGTTCTCGCAACGAATGGAAGTCCCGCTTGAGGATTTCAAGGGCTGTGGCGGGGTCGGGATGGCTAACAGGGGCTGTACTGCCGGTTTGGGGAAGGGTTGTGTCACCGGGTTGGAAAAGTTCCTCCTCTACTTGAGTGCCAGGGTCCGTAGGGTCATCAATGATTTCCACCATGGTGCCGAGTCAAATGGGAGTTCCACAAGATAGGGACCCTCATTCTAGCGTCAATTGTTTCTACCTGTCTCGTCCCGAGGTCATGAGCCGGGAAGAGGTAGAATCCTTTGGTCCTGTACTCGTAACCTGCACAAGTGACAACATCAGGAAGTCGGGACTGGGTTGGCCCAGTCTTCGACTCTCCGATGCTTAAGTTAGCTTTGGGCTATTTGCAATGTACGGGAGTGCGGGAGAGGGTTGTATGTACCTTTGATGGGAGCTTGTGCCTGTTTTATAGGCTAAGGTTGGGCACTTTGGCCTTAGTCTCTGATGTGGGACTACTTGTTAACCTTTGTAGTGTCTTCCCTTTTGGGGGTGTTTTGCCGCTAGAGTGATTTTGGCAAACGGTTTGTTACCGGCCCTTCACTCCTTGGATATCCATGAAGGGCTTACTAGGGCTATCTTGCCTTGAATGATCTTCGGTGACCGGGTAATTGCGCCTTATTCTCGGCTTAGCCAAGTATTTTGGCTATGTACTAACAATATCCAAATGTCAAGCCAGTACAATTACAAAAATTTTATTCACACACTCTTATATACTTAATACACATCTCTTTTGTTTTTTGTCTAAATTTTTTCCTCAAACTTCCACTTATGCCCTCTTCATGTTAATACACATCCATTTCAGTTTTAATTCATCATTTTTTGGTTTTGCCAAACCGATTCCAAGTAAGTTTTTGTTCTAAATCTATCACTCTATTTTCTCACCACTATAATCAATACTACTAATTCTTCAACTAAAATCAAATCGAACTTGTAAGCATTAGAATTGGAGACAAAGTGAATGAAGATTTTCTTTTATCTTCTTTATTTTCTCATTCAAATAACCTCCAAGATTTTCAATCAATCGAAATATTACTGAAGTTTGATATCACTAGGAAGTTTGCAGACTGCATATTTCTTAGAGTCGTAAATATGTATACAAATTCAAAAGTTTAGCATTCAAACTGAATTTCTTGCTTCAACCAATCAAATTCATAAAAATAAAAAATTTAAATAGAGGGGACAATTTTTTTTTTTTGGAAGAAGCAGTTTGTTAAATGGATGGATATATTACTTGTCTAGCTTGATATTGATTTAATGTGGGGGTGAAAGTTTTTGTTCCTTTGTATTTTTTTTCTTTTTGTTTATTGATTTTTTTCTTCATTATTATCAAAAGGGGTAAAATTATATTTAAAATATGTCAAAAAATTAGGATTGTGTATTAAGAAATTTGGTTTGTGTGAATAAAATTTCTCATACAATTATAGGAAACCCAGCTGATTTTTCTTCAACCCCCCTCATATATAGTATTTGATTTTCTTTCTGAACTATAACATTAGCTAGCTAGACTAGCTACCAACTTAATTTAATTTTTGGTCATGGCAGTCAAATAAGATTGTTGGGAAACAAATTCTTATCCATGCGTATTGGTCTATATATACTTTATAAGTTGCACGGACACGGACATGGACACGGCGACACAGCACGGCACGACAGGGCGACATGGCAAAACCAATAGGTTTTACTTTCAAGTTCATTAACTTGATTATCTTATACATATTAAGTTTTGGGAAAATGCCCATTTAATATTAATTTGAACCCCTCATTCCCCATTCCAATGACAATCTTTTTCATTAGCCCATTTCAATATAAGGTAACCTTTTTTATGCCCAAATGCACAAATCTTTACTAAAGTCTTAATAAACTATATTATTTTAAGACTATTTTGCCCTCATCCTTTAAACATGCATAGAGAGAGAAAATGAAAGAGAGAATACTTGGTCGGAATCTCACCGGATTCCGACTCCGGTCACCGGCCGCCGACTCCGGTCACCGGCCGCCGACTCCGGTCACCGGCCGCCGACTCCGGTCACCGGCCGCCGGAATCCGGTCACCGGAATTTTCCCGACCGCCGGAATCCGGTCACCGGAATTTTCCCGACCGTCGGACTCCGGTCACCGGAATTTCCCCTGTAACTAGTTACTGACCCCCAATAACCAGTTACTGACCAGTTAACGACCCCTAATAACCAGTTATTAACCCCCAGTAATCAATTACTGACACCCAGTAACCAGTTACTGACCAGTTACTAACACCCAGTAACCAGTTATTGACCCCCAGTAACCAGTTACTGACCTTAATAATCGAGTTACTGACACCCAATAATCACTTTATTTTCAGTTATTAACACCCAGTAATCACCCAATAATCACTTTGTTTTCAGTTACTGACACCCAGTAATCACCCAATAATCATGTTTTCAGTTACTGACTAATTACTGACACCCAGTAACCAGATACTGACACCCAGTAACCAATTACTGACCCCCAGTAATCGATTACTGACCAGTTATTGACACCTAGTGCCTGCAAATCAAATACAAGTTACAACATCGTTTCAATATATTACCACTGAATCAAAGAAAAAAGACATAACTGCAATAAAATATGGGCTAAGGCGAATTTGCACCAACCAATTGTTTCTCACTAAGATTCCAACCAAAACAGCATACTGAGCAGACCAAAAAAAAAAAATCAGAAACTACATCTTCTAACTAGTTCTTAGAAAGAACACCAGACTATAGAAACAACACTTCTCCAACCTATAAACGGCAGCAATCACAATTCAGTTGGTACCAGTGGAGGCAGCAGCAGCTCCAGTGTTGGCAACAACAACATCAGTACCAATAGCATTGGCATGTGATGACGAACCAGCACCAAACTTTCTTTTCCTGATCGAGAAAATACCAAGCATGTTATATGCAAGAGCAGCAGATAGACATAATCCAGACATATAGAAGAGAGTCACAGAGACAAAAAGGAATAACAATAATCAGGAGTTATATACATGTTTCTTCCGCACCCGAATGGACACCGAGTCGTTTTTCCCCGCCATCGCGACTCGGTCGGTGACTCGGTAAACTCTAGGTCGAAACCCTAGAGATCTGAAATGGAGGAGAAAGGAAGAAGAAGAAGAAGAAGAAGAAAAGAGAGAGAGAGAGAGAGAGAGAGAGAGAGAGAGAGAGAGAGAGAGAGAGGTGAGGTGACCAGAGATAGGAGCGCTAATCTGGTAGAAGCGGAGGCTCGATCGCCGGTCGAGGAGATGGCAACGGTGACCGGAGATGAGAAAGATAGAGATAGGACATCGCCGAACATAGAGAGAGAGAGAGAGGTGTGTTTCAGATCCAGGGAGATAAAAAAGAGAGGTAGCTAGGTATAAGGACATAATTGTCTTTTTATTAAGAATCATTGAAATGGGCATGAACCTAAGATTTTCATTCATGTGGGCTTTGATTTTCTTTTTTGTGTGCATTTGGGCATTTTCCCTTAAGTTTTTGACAATGTTTATATTAACATTAAGATCATTTCCAATAGGTTTCTCATTTTCTTAATCTTCTCAATTTTGAGGAATATATAGTTGTTTTTAGGTCTAACTGTCACACCCCAGTCCTTAAGTTATTTTTACGGTTATTAATTTTGGTATTATTTTACTGTTTTACCGTATTAATTAACCATTTACTGTTAAGGACTTTAAAGTTGACTTTTTATTCCGTTTGGAATTTGGGAAAACTTTCTTCATGAAAGTTGTAGAGGATGTGGTTACGAGTTCGTAGACATGCTACACATTAAAATCGGAGTTAGCATAGTAAAGTTATGAATTAAATGGTAAAGTTTTTGAGTGGGTAAAAAGGAGAAAATTTGAAGTGGATTTTTTGTTGTTGGGTTAAATAATGGACCGGGTAGGGGAGGGAACAGCCGAGCCCATTCCCTTCTCTTAATTTCTTTTCTTTTTCTTTCTCTTCCTCATTTCTTCCTCCCGAGCCATTATCGTCAGAAAGATTGGCCACCAGCTGCCGCCGTCCGGCCAGCCACCGGCCCCCGCTCCAGCCCGGTTCGGACCCCCGCCACCTCCTCTCTCTTTCTGGGCTGGTGACCGGCCGTGTAACGCCGCCGTTCGAGAGAAAACCCGCCGGAGATGCCGAATAGCTTTTCGCCGGAGCTCCGTCCTCCGGCCACCATAGGCAGAGATTTTTGGCGCAACTTGTAGCCCTCGTCAAGGTGAGTAATCCCTCAAAAGGAATTGGTCTAATTCGATCTCGTTAGGGTGTTTTGTATAATTGGAAGTTTTAGGGATTTTTGGATTTTTTAGTTCGATTGCCCTAGTTAGCCTCGGAATTGGACTAAGTGCTAGTTATGAAAGTTGTTGGGTATGATGAGAGGATTATTCTGTCAAAATTTGAGAAGCATTGGAGGTCGCCAGAAAAAGGCTGCCGGCCGCCGCCGGGAAAATATTTTTTGTAGAGATTTTGATGAGGAGTAGTATGGAATGAGTTTTATAATTTTTGGAGGAGTTTTGATAATGTTTAAGAGTTTTCGATGGTTAAGGAATTTGACGGTATTTAATTTGGAGTGCCGATTTTTGGGTTAGCCGGTTTTAAAATGTGTTTAAGGTTAATTTTTGGTTATTGGTGATTATGTTGAATCGTGAGTTATAATGGATTAAGGATGGAAAAAATGGGCAAAGAAGAGGATTGATTTTAGACCCTTAATTTTATGGAATTATTTATTGAAGTTTTATTGTTGAATGAGAATTAAGGTTAATTATTGTTCAGGACGTGAGAATGATCATTTGGAGGAAGCCTCGGGTCGTCGGCAAACATAACCGAGCACTGTGAGTGGACATTTTGTTTTTAAATGAATATACATGCATGATTTCTCTTGCAAATTATCGTTCTATTTTCTGAGCTTTAATATGGTTTTGGCTTATGAATTGGTGTCAGAATTTATTTGAGTTTGATGCATCGTTTAAGTGTTGGTCATGATTTATGGATTTGAGTGAGTTATTAATTTGGTATTTGAGTTTTGATATTCTTTATAATTTCCGAGTTTGAGATTACTCTCAGATTTGCATATTGTCGGGTTTTCGGAAGATGATAATTATTTGAGTTATTTATTTTATTGTGCATTTTAACGTGTGGGACACGTCGTTGAATTTAATTAACTTCTTTGATCTTTGAATTCTTTAAGTATGGTTGGGAATCATACTTATGTTTTAGTTATGAGTTTCGGGGAAACTCATATGGATTTATGTTTCTTTATTATGCCATACTTGTTGGATCGTTATTATTCATGCTAGCATGTAGTTCCGTCTTTCGAGGCGATGTGGCTTCCACGTTTTAAGTGGGGTTACTCAAGCCCTTTCCGCCTTTGGGTGATGTGATGTAGTCGACAACATCACTCAAGCCCTGCGTCCTCTCTGTTATCATAACATGAAGGTGTAGGGAGTATGGGAGTACTATGCCTGGGAGGCAACCGAGTCTGGGAGACTCACTTATATGGCCATATAAGTTTCCTTATTTGAGTTGTTATTTTGACTAGCGGGGCTAGTCCATTATTTTAGGAGCTTCCCATGTGAGAGGTGTATATTCCTTTTTACAAAGGTTTTTATTGTTGTTTTATTTTGACACTTTCTTCAATGAAGGTTATTATTTATTTTTGTCAATATTTTGACTAGCGAGGCTAGTCCTTGTCCTCGAGATTTTCCTTTGAGGCTTTATCAACACTTGCATGCAATGGATTATTGCTTATCGAAAAATTGGGAAAGTATTGAAAATTATGTTTTGTTAAATTAATTAGTTTATTTTTATTCACTCACTCTAACTTTTTAAATTACTTTCCTCTGGGCCATTTGTTTTCAAATGCCCAGTTTGCAGGCTAAGTTAAATTAAGGTCGAGCGTACATGGAGTCAAGGCTTAGTCTAGTAGTCAGAGGCTGCTTCCGCTTCATCTTTATTCATGGTCATTCGTTCCTTATTAGATATGCTCTAATAACCCGCTAGTAATTTTAGGTTGTCCTTGTTGTTTGGTTTAGAAATGTCAAGTTGGATTTTCAAGTAAGGGTTGTCCATTTTCAAGGAATGTTTAGATGAATTTTCGATAAATTTTCCTTGGAGATAGACCCCGCAGGATTTATCAAGGGTTTCAGGGTGAAATCCGGGGTGGGTCCTGTCACTAACAGCTTCCTCATCTCATTCCCCAAAATAGGGAAGAAGAAGAAATAGAAGCACTCATTCCCCAAATTTGTAACAAAGTCTTCATTCCTCAAATTATTGAAATTAACATTGTCATTAATTCTTCACACGCTCCAATGAGAAGGAATATATATATATATATAGGGCATTTCCAATGAGGGATCCCTATTTTAAGCCATTTATAGGGATATGACACTACACCAACTTCCCGATTATAATTTTACATCTCCACCGTTCATATCTTAGGTCTATATGAGTAGATCACCTCTACAAAATTTCATATGATTTGGTGATCGTTAAGGCTTTCAAAAGTTCAATTTAGTTTTAATGACCTTCAACGGTTTTAGTTTGACATAAGCTGGACAGTTCAAGATCATTAAAACTAAATCAAACTTTTGAAAGCCTTAACGATCACCAAATCATATGAAATTTTGTAGAGGCGATCTACTTATATAGACCTAAGATATGAACGGTGGAGATGTAAAAATTCAATTGACAAGTGGTGTAATGCCCTATCCCTAGAATGTGGCCAAAAATAGGGATCCCTTAATGGAAGGGGCTGTATATATATATTTATTATTGAGTATTTTATTGTTATAATAAGATATAAAATATTTCTTTGTTGTTATAATTAAAATGAAATAGAATATTTAATTGTAGTAATAAATGTCAAAATCTTCAAAATAGAGAAGTTGTTGGAGTTAGAACATTATTATTTTTTTTGGAGATCTTGGCTTTTGCTACCCAATTTTGGAGAAATTTTACAAAAGCTGTTAAAGATGCTCTAATAATGACCTGTCAAAAGATGACGTTAGTGCAATTTAAAACCCTATAGTTGTAGTACATGTAAGTAGGGTATCGTTCTAGCCGGGGACACTAGGGAAGAATTTATTCTGCAAAACACAGTCATTAGAAATATTCACACAATATAAACATAAAGAATAAAATGGGGGATTGAAATCGGCAGAAAATAAAGAAAATAAAACAAAGGCAAATAATTACAAAGTTTGGTCACTTCAACGTTGTAAGCACTTCACAAATAAACTCCGATTAGCAAGCAAGTATTTTTATGAAAGGTTAAATTATCTTATCTATGTTTTTACAATTGCAAGTTAATTCCAACCCTTAAGACTTCTCATGTGTTTAAGGTTGTCTTTGCGCTCAACCAAAAACTATGTGACTACTTAACTAAATTGTCTTTGCGCTCAATCTAATCAAGCAACACTTACCGTCCACGAGTCGTTGGAGACATGCTCGTTAGCAATGGCGTCACCCATCCTCGAACCCATGCAAATCACTCACCCTAACAACCCTATGCAGCACCTAGAACCGAGTTGTCTTTGCGCTCAACTCGACCTAGAATACCACGGCATATTAAACTCCCCCCTAATAGCTAACTCGTGTACTTTGAATTAACCTAGGGTTCGATTACATGATCAGGTGAGGATTAATTAACCTAACAATTACTAAACACATAAACACAGATTATTTACTTCTTTAATAATCCTAACATGCATACTAAACCGTTACACAACATGTACAATCATAATCAAGTCACAAAGAAGATCATACAATCACACATATCATATAAAACCAAAAACCAGAAAATATTTATCAATAAACTCAAAATTCTTACACAGTAATTACAAACACAAACCATGGATGTCTTCATCCTTACCCTACCAATAAGGTTCGGCAAGGTTGAAAGGAAAATTGGTGGAAGATGGTAGTGGAGGCAGTCGGCAAAGATGGCTGTGCAGCAAGGAATGGTTCGGCTGTGCTTGTGTTTGCTGTGTAAGGGAGGGTTTTTAGGTAGAGTTTAGGCTTGCTAGAACTTAAAACAATTGAAGGACTCTTAAACTATACATACAACAGCCCTATTTATACAGAAAACCTATAGAGAAACTCTAGCTGCATCGGCAAAGGAAAAGCAGTCATATTCCAACTCTCTTTCCTATTTGCTCAATGATTCCTTCTTCAATGCAGCTTGTGTATCCGAATTTGGACTCCATCTTCTGATTCCTTGGACCTTCCTACATGTTTATGGATCCATGTAGGCCTCATGTACGAAATCTTGGGTTTTGATGGCAGCCAAAACCAGTGATAGGTCCGGCAAGGTCAGCTTTCCCGGTTTGACCGGGAAACCTTACACTTAACCAAAATATGGCTGCCTTGATGCTTCTTCGTATTTTCTTCTTTTGTCCAGCTTCCTAACACTTCATTACGGTCTTGATACATCTCTTGACAAATTTGGGAAGCCTTTTGTTGAAGAATCATCTCCCAAAACTCGTTAGACAACTTAGGCAGTTTCTGCCCAGTTTTGCAGCCTGACCTCTGTCCACTGTTTTGCTCATAACTCCTTCGTCTCAACTCCGATTGCTGCGATCCAAATGGGGTTAAAAAGTAGACACACACAGCTTTGATTCCATATGTGGCACGCTTTCTAACTCCTCCTAGATCTCGAGATATGATTTTCCGAAGTAGATGTACGTTTTCTGGCAGATTCTGTCCGAGACCAAAAACAATGTCTAGAAGTGTTCCTTCCTTTTCCGTGGCCTCACTTGTTGTCATTCATGAGTCCATTCACCATGATTCTTGATACGTAATGTTCATGTACCTGTCTTCTGCACATTTAAACAAGATACATCAAAACTGACAAGGTAACACAATAACGAATCACGGTAAAACGTCCAAGTGATAGTCCAAAAACGGTTTTCATCATTTAAGTGCAATTTTCTGTATAAAAACGGCTAGTAGCCACAACTCTACAGAAAAACCCTCTTGACTCTAAAATAAGTAAAAACAAACATACTAAGGCACAAACAAAGTGTAAATGGGGGTGAAAATCCATTAAGATCATGGCGTAAAAACGCACTTATCAAACTACCCCACACTTAAGCTTTGCTAGTCCCTTAGCAAACCGACTCTAACTGAAAGTAAAAACAAAAACAAAAACGAAAATAACAATAACTCTAATACCCTTAAGAAATTTTTGTCTCAGATTCTTAAGTACGCATAATCTCAAGTTTTAACATTCGAGTGAAAGCACAATTTCAAAAGTTCATAAACTTGTATTATAGCATGAAAAATCAAGATTTTCGAAATTTATAAGTAAAACATGAATGAAATTTTGATCCTCCTTTCCAAGGTACACTCTCTTTTTTTTCACTCGAAAAATGGTTTTCACTCATAAGTTTATGCAAGAGAAAAGATGATCAATAACGAATGATTTGCATATTTCAAGAAATAACGGCTCTTTGAGAAAACATTTATCTTGGAAAAACCTCATTTAACAACTAAGTGCAATAATGGACCAAAACCATATGCTTACTTATATGAAATTCTCCACAAATCAAGTTTAGTCATCTTAAGAATCATGAAATAATCTCAAGGGTTGTAATGGGGCTTGGTTTCATAAGGTAGGATTTTTTTTTTGGATATAAGTGGTGATAGTAAGATATCAAGACTTAGCAAATTTAAGCTTCACCCTCCTTATGTCTCCACTCCATGAATTGGACAAGGGTCAAATATACAACTTTGGACCCTCAAATAATTTCAACTCCAAATCCACAAAACACCATCTAAATAATGCCTTAGAATTTTTTCTTTGTCTTGTCCGAAATTTCTTTCTTTCCTTTTTTTTTTCATCTTTTTCCGATTTTGTTTTTTGTTTTTTTTTTGTTTCGGAAATTCTTTTCTTTTGAAAATATTTCGGACAAAAACACATTTTTTTTTCCGGCATATTATCTATGGAAAAGAATGGTGTTCACCCCACACTTCAACTCCACCCCACACTTGTTCTTTAACATCACAGCACAGCTTCATCGAAAATTCTTTGCCAAGTCTTGACAACAAGGTGAAAGATAACTATTCTAAGCATAGGAAACTGTTTGAAGGTGATGAAAGAATAGGCTTAATGTAAGCTCAAAGGGGTTTTACTAAGGAGTCCCACGACGGGCACAAAAATGGGCAAAGGCTTATTTTGGCTTTGGTGGTGATCCTAATTGAGATTAATTGCAATCCTATTCAAAATCAGAACAAGTTATGATTATAAAGCTTTGAAAATCACATAAATAAGTTCTAGTAAATTCTAGAGTCCATTAAACAGCTATAGCACATAGTTATTGAATAATGAAAATAATGAGGCTTTACGTGAATTTTCAAAGGATATGGAATTTAATCACTCAAAAAGAAAGTATTTTAGGCTCAAAATCTCACAAAGGTTGTTATGGAAACAAAATAACAAAACATGCAAACTTTTCTTTCAAAAATCTCAAGTGTTCATACTTTACAAAATTCATGAAAAGTTGCAATTTTCTTAAGATAAATGTTCAATCATCCATTATGCATTTTAAAAGATAATTTTCATCATAGACATTCTAAGGGTATAAGACTCAAAACAAATAAAAATATGTTAAAAAAATAAAACAAACTCAAAATAAAAACAAAAAAACGGAATTTTAAAATTAGAGCTTAACACAAAAAATAAAATATACATTTATTATGTAATCTCTACCCCACACTTAGAAAATTACATTGTCCTCAATGTAAGCTCAAAGTTATGTATAATTCTCTAAGTAGGGATCGAAAACACATAATAAATATATACATAAAAATATCAACAATAACAGTGAATGGATTATGAAATTCAAACTCTCGGTGATGGCTCCTCCACAGCTACGGTTGAAATGAGTTGCCTCTCATGCAGCGCTTAATGTTTATAGTCTGTCAGCCTAGACTCTTCTTCCTTCTCCTTGAAAAGTGGCGTCTTGAATGGCACTTGGATGTCTCATGGTGTCGAAGATGTTGAACTTAATGACTTCACCATCAAACTCCATAGTCAAATTACCCCCAGCCACATTGATATTGGTCCTTGCGGTTCTCATTAAGGGTCTTCCTAGCAGAAGCTGTGTCGAATCAACTGACTCCTCCATTTCCAATACATAAAAAAGCTGCAGGGAATATCAGGTGATTAACCTGCACAAGGACATCCTCCACATACCCCTTAGGATATTTGCTTGATCGATCCGCCAATTGGATAATCACGTCGTCATGTTGTAATGGACCAAGACCTAGGGACAAGTAAACAGAGTAGGGCATGACATTAATAGAAGCCCTAGATCAAGCATCACTTTCGTAAACCTTGTAGTGCCGATGACAACTGGAATTGAAAAGCTTCCGGGATCCTTAAGCTTTGGCGGCATCTTGCGTTGTAGCACGGCGGACACGGTCTCGCTCATGCTCATAACCTTTCTCTCCCTTGTGTGTCTTCTTGTGGTGCAAAGCTCCTTCAAAAACTTTGCATACTTCGGTACTTGTTTAATACACTCCAACAAGGGGATGTTGACATTCACCTTTCGAAAAACATCCAACACTTCTTCGTCGGACTTGGCTCGCTTGCTCTTGGTGAAACGTGAGGGGAAGGGTATACAACAAGTGCTCGGCATGGCTGCATCTTTGGCAGCCGAATGTCTTCCTTCCATGGCAGCAGGGTCTTTCTCAAGAGCCCTTTTCTTCATAGCTTCCAAGTCTCCCTTGCTTGGCTTAGCTTGCTTGTGTTGCTCGGTACCTTGATCTCGGTGTTGTGTAGGCTCGGCAGTCCCTTGCTCGGCTGTTCCTTGCTCGGCATTCCTCCCACTTGGCTCGACATTCCCACCTTGCATGGCAACATGTTCATGCTCGGCAGCCCCTTGGTTGGCATTCCCTTGCGCGGCAGCTCCATGAAAATCAAGACCAATTTCAAAATTGAAGTTACAATGCCTATATGCCAAGTTGCTTTCTAAAATCTAAAGCAAGGTGATGTTACGGCCCGAGCTTTTGACTAGGTCGAGCGGATTCTGTGGTTTCAGAAGGCAAGTGTCAATGTCACGGAGGGCGAACCCCTACAAGAACCAGGCAGGACTCGTTTGTGATCAAGGAGGCGGACCCCTATCGACCCTTCACCGAGAAGAGTGGTCAATCATGATCTTGAGATCCAATTGAACAAACCTGAATTCCATATCTATGACAGAACGGCCCCTTACTCAGCTAGGAACAAACTCGGATCCCTAGATCAGTCACCTTATGTTAATCAAAGCCGCCCTCAACCTCAAACAAGTTAAGTTGCCTTTAAGAGTCAAAGACTCGAAGAAGCATCGCTCAAAAGAGGGGTTTAGGCTAAGATTAACACAAGTGGCTCCACCTACATGTTTCACTTTAGACACACCAAAACAACAAACCATATAAGCACTCTAAACTCAATAACATGTCTGCCTACTTATGGATTAAAAAAAAAAAAAACATTTTACATATAAACACATAGATACAAGTATACAAGCGCGGCAATATATATGCAAATAAGCTCGGCATAGCATGCCAAGCTCGGCAATGTACCTATAAAATAGAAAAATAGTTAGTCATAATATACATAAATACATAAATAAATCCTTTTTAGCATCCCCGGCAACGGCACCAAAAATTGACCTGTCAAAAGATGACGTTAGTGCAATTTAAAACCCTATAGTTGTAGTACATGTAAGTAGGGTATTGTTCTAGCCGGGGACACTAGGGAAGAATTTATTCTGCAAAACAAAGTCATTAGAAATATTCACACAATATAAACATAAAGAATAAAATGGGGGATTGAAATCGGCAGAAAATAAAGAAAATAAAACAAAGGAAAATAATTACAAAGTTTGGTCACTTCAACGTTGTAAGCACTTCACAAATAAACTCCGATTAGCAAGCAAGTATTTTTATGAAAGGTTAAATTATCTTATCTATGTTTTTACAATTGCAAGTTAATTCCAACCCTTAAGACTTCTCATGTGTTTAAGGTTGTCTTTGCGCTCAACCAAAAACTATGTGACTACTTAACTAAATTGTCTTTGCGCTCAATCTAATCAAGCAACACTTACCGTCCACGAGTCGTTGGAGACATGCTCGTTAGCAATGGCGTCACCCATCCTCGAACCCATGCAAATCACTCACCCTAACAACCCTATGCAGCACCTAGAACCGAGTTGTCTTTGCGCTCAACTCGACCTAGAATACCACGGCATATTAAACTCCCCCCTAATAGCTAACTCGTGTACTTTGAATTAACCTAGGGTTCGATTACATGATCAGGTGAGGATTAATTAACCTAACAATTACTAAACACATAAACACAGATTATTTACTTCTTTAATAATCCTAACATGCATACTAAACCGTTACACAACATGTACAATCATAATCAAGTCACAAAGAAGATCATACAATCACACATATCATATAAAACCAAAAACCAGAAAATATTTATCAATAAACTCAAAATTCTTACACAGTAATTACAAACACAAACCATGGATGTCTTCATCCTTACCCTACCAATAAGGTTCGGCAAGGTTGAAAGGAAAATTGGTGGAAGATGGTAGTGGAGGCAGTCGGCAAAGATGGCTGTGCGGCAAGGAATGGTTCGGCTGTGCTTGTGTTTGCTGTGTAAGGGAGGGTTTTTAGGTAGAGTTTAGGCTTGCTAGAACTTAAAACAATTGAAGGACTCTTAAACTATACATACAACAGCCCTATTTATACAGAAAACCTATAGAGAAACCCTAGCTGCATCGGCAAAGGAAAAGCAGTCATATTCCAACTCTCTTTCCTATTTGCTCAATGATTCCTTCTTCAATGCAGCTTGTGTATCCGAATTTGGACTCCATCTTCTGATTCCTTGGACCTTCCTACATGTTTATGGATCCATGTAGGCCTCATGTACGAAATCTTGGGTTTTGATGGCAGCCAAAACCAGTGATAGGTCCGGCAAGGTCAGCTTTCCCGGTTTGACCGGGAAACCTTACACTTAACCAAAATATGGCTGCCTTGATGCTTCTTCGTATTTTCTTCTTTTGTCCAGCTTCCTAACACTTCATTACGGTCTTGATACATCTCTTGACAAATTTGGGAAGCCTTTTGTTGAAGAATCATCTCCCAAAACTCGTTAGACAACTTAGGCAGTTTCTGCCCAGTTTTGCAGCCTGACCTCTGTCCACTGTTTTGCTCATAACTCCTTCGTCTCAACTCCGATTGCTGCGATCCAAATGGGGTTAAAAAGTAGACACACACAGCTTTGATTCCATATGTGGCACGCTTTCTAACTCCTCCTAGATCTCGAGATATGATTTTCCGAAGTAGATGTACGTTTTCTGGCTGATTCTGTCCGAGACCAAAAACAATGTCTAGAAGTGTTCCTTCCTTTTCCGTGGCCTCACTTGTTGTCATTCATGAGTCCATTCACCATGATTTTTGATACGTAATGTTCATGTACATGTCTTCTGCACATTTAAACAAGATACATCAAAACTGACAAGGTAACACAATAACGAATCACGGTAAAACGTCCAAGTGATAGTCCAAAAACGGTTTTCATCATTTAAGTGCAATTTTCTGTATAAAAAGGCTAGTAGCCACAACTCTACAGAAAAACCCTCTTGACTCTAAAATAAGTAAAAACAAACATACTAAGGCACAAACAAAGTGTAAATGGGGGTGAAAATCCATTAAGATCATGGCGTAAAAACGCACTTATCAAATAATGATTATCATGTACATAAAATAGGCAAACAGTGTCCCACATTTCTATTAATATGCACTTTAATATCTCATGTTTCACAAGCTTCAAAACGGTATATGAGGTTTCACTTCTTATCATGGCTCCGTTAACTCGTGACGGAGACCGGCAGCTGAGACATTTTGACCCTAAACTGACTGATTTACCTTTTTTTTTGTTTTTAGTTCTTCATATAATAAAAAATAAAAATAAAAACAAGACTGTATTATTTGTTTATAGGAACTTAGAGTGATGCTGACGACGCCATGGATTAGAGCACTCCATTGATACTTTTTTTGGGGCTGCCGGCAAAGCCAAAGATTAATTAGACTGAAGGACGATCGGGCTGAGCACGGATGATGGTGCCCAGATTAGATTCTCATGCTTTTAAAAATCTTGTTTGTGAACCCAAACCAAGCGAAGGGGAATATAGTAATAGCAAGGAAAGAACAAAGCTGAAAAATAAAAAATGGAGCCATATTCTAGATGCATCTTGTAACTCTCCCTCTCTTTCAGATGCTGGGTGGTTGTCTTTGATTTAAAAAGTAAATGGACATCAAAGACAATGAAGAGAAGCATAGAGATTGATTTGAATGTGCAAGTCTAAATGATGAATCTAGAATAATGGTAAAAAAGCCGAAGTTTGAACAATGGTTAAATCATCTAGCTCTCGTTGTTTTTCTTCCTCTAAAACCTAGATCAATGAGATCACCATAAAAAATAAGAAACATCCAAAACCCCAATTCTATCAATGCTGATTGAGTCTGTATTGATCGAGGACTTGAGTAACAATGCAAAAACCCAACAAAAAAAAGTACACAAAAGAAGAAGAAGAAGAAGAAGAAGAAGTGAAACCTCATGTACTGAAGTCAGATAAGAAGTGAAACCTCATATACCGTTTTGAAGTTTTTGAAACATGAGATACTAAAGTGCATATTATTAGAAAGGTGAGACACTATTTGCACATTTTTCCCTTGAAGAAATTGTCTTATTTAAAAAAGTTTGTTATATTTTGTAGATGTAATTTTGTTTAGAGATGTGAAGCCGGGGGATTAGTACTACTACCCCATATTTAAGTGAATTATTAGTAAATTTGATTTGTTCAGTTAGTCTGGTCCTAGTGATCCATACAGATAACGCTCTGTTATACTTATAGGATGAAAGTATCGACCTTGAATGCACATATTTTGGTATTGTCATCAGCATGTTACGACTTATTTGTGCTTTGCTGTAATAGACCACTGGACCTATCGCGTGATATTGTGATTCATTATGAGTCTCATAAACATTCACATAGATGAATTTATTCATTCTTATTTGTCTATATATCTCTTTACCTCATTGCCACCGAGCACACAAATCAACCTACTTTTGCTATCTGGCAACGCCTTGAGATGGCTAGTGTTGGCCTTGCAATTTTAGGTTCTGTCAGACGGGTATTCAATGTAGGCCGAGGGTTTTCCATGGGATAGTCTCACTCGAAGTTTTCAGACGGCAGCCATGAGTTCTCAAGCTTCATCCCCCTTTCATGGCATGGTCGAGGCTAACCTAACTCTTTCGGAGACTTTGGTAATGTGAAGGCGAACCAATTTGGGCCAAGACGGCATGGCGAGCGGCGGCAAAGATTCGTTGCGTGTTAGGCGGTGTAGATCGGATACGAAGAAAGAGATGTTTGACATGTCGTTTCTGGGAATGGGCCGGACTTTAACTTGCATGTTTGGGCTCTATCGGTGATGCATCTCTTGAAGCTCTCGGGCCTTCTAATGGATGGCTACTCCATTTGGGCCTAATTAAAGTGGTTGCTTCTTTTGGGCCTTTTCAATGGGGGTTGTTTTCTTTGAACCTAGTCAATGGGGTCGTCTCTATTAGCCCAAAAAATTGTATAATTTTCATTAGTTTTTCTATTTTCAAGTAGGGACTTCAATTTTCCCTTTCCAAATAAGCTTGCCCTAGGTGGTAAGTTAGAACTCTAAAAATTTTCAGCCTTTTGAATTGCCTATAATTTATGCCCTTTTCTAAGAAGGCACGCTTGGTTTAGTGAGCTTAAATGTGCAACAAGGCTGCAGAGAAATTTTATTCGCACATATCAAACTTCTTAATGCACACACCTAGTTTTTGGATTTTTTAATATAATTTTGCCCTTCTTATGAAGATAAACAAAAATAAATCTAAACAAACAAACAAATTTCAGTTTGGATGCTAAGCTTTTAAAATTACACACACACACACACACACTACTCTAAGAATCGAAAGTCTGCAAACTTCCTAGTTGTTTTGGCCACGATCCTCAGTAAGGGATTAGAGAGGTACTTAGCGGTACCAAAAGTAACTGATGGTGCGGATGCGAGCGTGCCACCTTGCGGACGAGGAAAGTGATGTGGGGTGCATTGGGTCTTGACTTCTTAATCAAGCGTAGGGTTTTCGGTGTCACCTCGCGGACGAGCAATTACAAGCACAGGGCGATTCGATACTCATGGTGTCGCGAGCAGAGCAACCAAGGAGGGATCAAGAGTGATCGGTGATTAGTCCGAAAAGGCTCTGAGAACTAAGGTGGGGACGCGCTTAGGATTAGGGTTTCGAGAGGCTCGAAGAAGTTCAACTAGGTTGAAAGTTTTTGTATTGTTTTATTGTAGAGTTGTTGAGAGAGAAAGTTGTCTTTTTAGCTAGGGTTTCGAGCTCCTTTATATAATGGTTCGCCTTCTGCCAGAAGTAATTACTTTCCAAGTTGGACTCTGAAACTGAATACCACAAAGATACTGCTTCATCCACGTGAACCAACTATCTGCGTGACGCGTGTTCTTTTCGCACAACACACTTTACATAGGTCACTGCCTCCGCGCTGCTCAACTGTAGAATCCTATGCGGACTTATTAAGAACATCTTTACCCCGCGGGGTGTCACAATCCTTATGGAAACCTATCTCGCGCGGGCTAGAAGCTTGTTTCCATCTCACGCGCCTCTGAAGCTCGCGAGACCTAAAAGGTTTTTCCATTAAAAGGGCCACAGGGATTGGCCCAAAGTATGTTAAAGACTTGTAAGAGTCTTCAACGATAAATGTGGTGCATGCGGACTCTGCCTTTTGCTTCTTTGCGAAGTCTCCTACACGAGTCAGTTCGCCTAAATGTACTCCGCCTTGCCTAGATGTACTTCTCCTCGCCTATGACTCCACTCCCACACGAAGTGTCACCTCGCCTGGCCTAAGCGAAATCTATTTCTGTAATTCCACGCGAAGTCTTTTCAGTATGCGAATTCTATCATCCAGCTCTCATGATCTAATTGGCGGGCCATCACTTGTAAACCCAACGAATTTAGGCTTGCCGGTATGACGTGGACCAAGAATGTAATTAATATTCACTTGGATATTTTACCACCCAGTAAAGTATTATTTTTGGATGTAAACATAATATGAAGACTTGGATCAAAATTCCCACTGGCTCAAATATTACCCCTTAGGCCTTGAGTTTTGGATTGTCTAAGCGAAAAGGCATCATTGAACAAGTCACAGTAATTCAAAATTTGGAAGATGCTGACGTTGTGGCACCATCGCAACCTTCATCTTGCTGAGGAGGACCAAAGTTTTGAGGTGCATGCTCCCCACCACCTCGCGAGATAGCTTGGTTTTGTCCAAGGGATTCTGATGTAAGATTACTCACTGCGTAGCGAGCGGGTATGTATCCTGATGTAAGATTGGCATAACGAAACAAATGTTTTTTAGAGGCCACATGGATTGGCCTAAATAAAGACTAAGACACCTCAAGAAGGGTCTAAAGTCTGAAACATCTGGAACACATATCTATACCTTATGTGCCCCCCAGTGAAAAAAACAATCTGCAAGGTCATGAAAACACATCGAAAAAGCTCATTGCAAATTCGCGTGTATCCTGACCTGCCTGCATTCGAACTGCCATAACTCTCTCCAGGAATGTCGAAATGACAAACCGAAAAATCCTCTGAACAAAAGACATCAAGGGCTTTCTGTTGATATAAGGTGCACTGGCTAGTTCTTCCTGGATCACTCTAGTTTAATCGGCGAAGTAGACTATCTGGTAGTGGATGTTGCAACTTGCAGCAACTATTAGAATTTCTTCTCTGACTTGACTTCGCTGGCAGCAAATACGAAGAATCGCTTTATTTAGGGCCTCTGGAATAGGCCCCAATCTTGTACTTGTCTTTTGGTTAGACTTTGTACGTTTACAAAGAAATGATCTAATTACATGCTTCTCTCTTGGGTTGTCCCCTAGTGTTAGGCGGCAGAGCACTAGCGCGATGGCGTGTAGCACTATTAACAATTGTCACGGATTTAGGAGGAGGCGGATGATCCGCGCCCTCCCAAACGCCAGCGATATGGCGCTTTAAGAAACGACCATTAATAGGATTGCGATGGATGGTACCGTCATGGTCGCACAAGTGGTATACCCCCTTGGGTAATATGCGATGAATGATAAAGGGTCCTTCCCACTAAGCAGACCACTTACCCCGGCCCTCAGTTTTCTCTCCAAGTGGGAGCACATCGTGCCATACCGTTTGGCCTTCAGCAAAACTCCGTCTGCGGGTAATTCTATCATAGGATCGCGCAACGCGCTGCTTCTCGAGGATGAGATTGTTGAAAGCAGTGATACGGTGTTCATCGAGGTCTTCGAGCTCCTACCACATGGCTTGAACGTAATCATCATCAAGTAATTGGTGTTGTTCCTGGACGCGAAGCGAGGCTACATGAATATCAAGGGGTAGGACGATATCATGACCAAACATGAGAGCATATGGGGTATATTATCTGCCTTATATTTCCCCCTAGCAATTAAAGAAGGAAGAGTGCATCGTTCGACCTTGAGTAGTCGTTTGCGCACTCCGTCTAACAAGCTAAGGCCGGAGCAACCTGGGTGAGCTCATTCGCTGCGAAGTTTAACTCGCGTGGAATGTGCTTGATGTGAACGTCATCTAACCGGTCCAATACGTCAAATGCTTTGCGCAAGTAGGGCTCGATGGACGAACTCAAGCATTTAAACTTTGCAACCAACTAGTTGATAACCGATAAGGAGTCGCTGAAGACTTGGACCTCGCGGACTCCTAAGTCCAGCAAAATTTCCAGTCCGATGATGAGCGCCTCGTATTCCGCCTGATTATTTGTAAATTTAAAATCCAGCTGGAAGGAGTAATAAAATTGGTCTCCTGCAGGGTTCTTGATGGCGATCCCGGCACCGGCAGCGAGTTCAATTCGCGATCCATCAAAGTAAAGAATCCATAAGGTGAGTGAAACAGCGGCGAAAGCCAACTCACGGAATGTTGTTAGTTCGGTTGGTGGGTGATGAGCAAGAAGGTCCGCTATGGCCTGTCCTTTTACTGCTTTTTGGGGAACATATTGTAAGGATAACTCAGACAAAGCCAATATCCATTTGCCTATGCGTCCCCGTAGTATAGGGAGGGAAAACATGTATTTGACGGGATCGGACTAAGCGATCACCACCGTGGTAAAGGCCAACATGTAGTGGCGGAGCTTTCATCCTACAAAGAATAGGGCAAGACACAACTTCTCCATTAGAGAGTAGCGTATCTCGCAATCGGTTAACACCCTACTAAGGTAATAAACGGCGTGTTCCACTCAGTTCTCATCGTCATGTGCCAAGAGTCCGCCAATGGACAAATCGGCAGCGGCGATGTAAAGCTTAAACGGAAAGCATGGGGGAGGTGGAACCAAAACAAGAGGGTTCGTAAGGTAGTCCTTGATACGATTGAAGGCTTCTTAGTGTTGTAGCTCCCATACGAACTCGATTGCCCCTGGAGCTTAAGGAGGGGTGAAAAGGGCTGGACCTTCCCTGCTGCGTTTGAAATGAAAAGGCGGAGGAAATTGATTCGCCCGATCAGTTGTTGGAGCTCCTTCTTAGTTGTAGGAGGTGAGGCGGTTATTACTGCCTTCGGCTTGTCTTTGGGGATCTCGATACCCCTTTGGAGGACCAGAAATCCTAGGAAGTCGCCTGCTTCTGCGAAGAACACACATTTGGCGGGGTTCATCTTCAGGTTATGTCGTCACATCCGCGTGAAAACCTGGCAGAGGTCTTCAACGTGTGTCGCCCGCGTTTTGGTTTTAACCACCACGTCGTCGATATAGACTTCAATCAGCTTCCCCAAGATATCGTGAAAGATAAGGTTTATGGCGTGCTGATATGTTGCCCCCGCGTTTTTGAGCCCGAAAGGCATGACAACATACTCAAACTCACCTGCAAACCTTGGGCAGCGGAAGGCGGTCTTGTGATGATCGTCTTCAGCAACAGAAATTTGGTGGTATCCGGCGGTTCCGTCCATAAAGGATAGCACTTCTTGCCCCGCAACTGCATCAATGAGGAGGTTGGCGATAGGCATGGAGTATATATCCTTGGGTGTTGCATTGTTGAGGTCCCGGTAGTCAACACATATGCAATATGCCGTTCTTCTTGCGGACGGGAACTATATTGGATAGCCATTCGTTGTACTTGGCCACACGAATGATACTTGATCGATGCATGTTCTCAATCTCTTCCTTGACTACGATCTGGGTCTCAGTTCGCATGAATCGGCCATCCTAGAGGACTGGACGTCAATCAAGATAAATAGGCAGCAGGTGACAGATTAAATCCGGGGACAAGCCAGGCATGTCTTTGTACTTTTCGGCGAAGCAGTCCCTATACTCATGTAATAGGGCAAGAAGGTCTTCCTTTTCTTTTCCCTCCAGCTTAGCACTAATGGAGAGAAGTAAGGGCTTCGCTGTAGTCTCTACGTCAACTGGTGAAAAAGGGTCGCGGACTTAAGGTGGTGTATCGTCCAAGGCAGCGAGAGCTAACTGAATAACTTCCTTTTTGGTATCAGTATAATCCACTATTTTGTCAACGTATTCCATAGTCTCAAACTTGTTGTAGGCTTCGCGTTCTGCCCAATATGAGAGGCATTTCTCACACAAGGACTCCCTAGCCTCGAATGCCTCTTCTGAGGAGGCACTATCCATCAGAGGGTTGTAAGGGATCCACGATGGTGTGAGGACGTTGTAAGTCGTCCCTCGCCTGGGTGAGCCCCCATCGCATTAAATTAGAGGTCGTGACCCCATAGGGGAGGCCTTTGGAATTGACGCCTTGGACGTCTAATGGGCCCAAGTCAGTATTGTAATAGTGGGCGTCATTCAAGTTGACAGAGATGGAGAAAGGACACGAATCCTCTTTGATGAGGACCGCCTTGCATTTCTCAGTATCCCAGATCATGAGTTCTTGGTGCATAGAGGAAGGCACATAGAAACTTCTATGGATCCAGTCGCGGCCTAGGATCATGTTGTAGGATGAAGCGCATTCGGCGGCGAAGAATGTATAGACCCGTGATGTTGATCCCACCTTGACTCATAAAAATAACAAACCTAGAGTTATGGAGACTTGTCCGGTGAAGTTCTTGACTGTCAGAGATGTGGTTTGAATCATTGAGCGCGAGATACCAAAGAGTCCCATGGTACGGGTTGTAATGACATTCACCGCAGCTCCGGTATCAACCATGCCTTTTTTGACCATGATTCCTTCAACTTCAGCCGTAAGGTACAATGGCCTCATGTGAGTGGCCATGTCTAGGGTTGGTGTGGAGAAAGTCAGAGTCTGCATGAGTGTGACGCTGCTTGTAGCTTCCAATTGTGGAGCGTCCTCAGGCTTCGCCAAGACTGGACCTATCTCGCTACTACAAGGTGGGGACATGTCGTAGACATTTTCGCTATTATCTGTGATATCTGCCGCGTTGCATGTTGTGTTTGGCGGGAGAGCATATCTTTCAGATATGAAAAACACCATCCTGACCTAAAAAGAGAATTGCTCGTGGATTGGGATCAGTGGAGTCTCAATGGTCATATGTTCTCCTTCAAGCACAGCGAATGCGCTCTTCGCTGGGTTGACCTCTTCATCCTCAAGCCATGCAGAGACTTCAAGCATATTACAAGTGAATGATTCCCCTTGCCTTTCTGTTTGGTCTTCATTTAAGTCAACGCGAGGCTCAAAATGAGCCTTGTCGTTCAACGAATTCTCTCGGAAATGCTGGGCCATCAACTTCGCGAAATTAAGGCTGGAGGTAGTACTTTCGGCACCTGGTGATGCGTCAGTCTCCTTCCGCCGTGGTCGCCACATGAGTTTGGTGGAGAGCTGTTTGTCCTCAGCTGGCTGCTTATCCGCGACTAGAGGAACCTTGGCATTGTCATTTTCCCTCGAAGGAGGAAGGGCTGAGATTCGAGGCTCCTTCTTGGCCTTTGGCTCCGGGTTAAGTTGTGACCAGGGCTGATGTGGTCATGGTGGTTCCCTCCTCGCCTCGGGGTCCTGACGAGTAGCATCCCGGGGCCGTGATGGCTGAGGCGGCTCGCGCCTTGGCTCGGGCTCCGAGGTCGCAAATAGTCTGCGCCTTGCTGGAGGGGGCGGTTCCCTTCTTTGTTCAACCACTAGCGATTGTCGGCGCCTTGGTTGAGGAAGCGGTTCCCTTCTTCGGTCAGGCTCCGGTGATGGTCTGCGCCGGGAAGGCTGTGAATCCCTTCTTCTTTCCGGCTCCGGGATGGCATGTTCCTAGAAGGTTGCGGATCCTGTCTTGGTGGTACGACAAGGCGACATAAGACATTTACCTTTGGAGCAAGATCATCAGCTACTTGTGCACACACCCTTGAAGGCGTTACCGGTGACCTTTGGAGTATTACGCGCAGGCCTTTGGAGTATTACGCGCAGGTGTCTGTGCGAGCTGCGAGGGTCACACGACGCCATCATCGACAGATCGCAAGGCACGTAAGATGTTGCTATACTTCTTCTGTAGCTTCCTCTTCTTGGATCTGGTAATGGTAACTAGCCTACCCCTTTGCTGCATGAACCATATCCCCTCCTTGATCGCTGATTTAGATGTCGAGGGAACCCTGTCAGGATACCTTGACGAGGGCTTAAAGCCTCGTTTTTCTGTTACCCACTGCCGGAGTCGGATATGTCCATCTCGCTTGAGGCTGGAGACGAAGGTACTTCTTCCGTCTAGTGTGACTAGACCAATGTCTCAAGACGTTTGATCCTCTGTTCCAGCTCTTCGCGATTCCTGGGGCTCACGGGTTGGTAGTTTTCAGCGAGGGACGGTGTGTCATCCCGCATAATAGCTTTGCCCTTATCTTTTCTTGAAGGGTGATCGGACTGCAGTCTGGCGACTATCTACCTTGCCAGTTCATGGTTTCCACTTTGGTTCACCAGCATGGTATAATCATTCGTCGGTCTCTTGCGGTTTCGACCTGGCGGTTCGTGAGGACCCACGTTTGGAGATATGTCCAATGTTATCGCGCGCTGGCAGTGCGAGGCCAAACGACATCAGCAGTTGCGATCATGAAACCGCCTTTATCCTTAAAGCAAATGCACTTGAGGTTGAGCCAGTCCTGGACTTTCTCGTGAAGCTGGTAGCAATCACGAGTTCTGTGTCCCCAACTATCATGAAACTTACAGGGTACGCGGCCTTCCTTATATTCGACGTAGGGTAAGGCCTTCGCCACTGTGACGAGTTCGCCATCAATAAGGTCATCTAAAACCTCGTGTGCGAGGTTGACGTTGTAGGTTTACTGGCGAGATGACTGAAATGCGTCGTCATCGCCTTCCTCACGGTCTCTCTTAGGTGCCCGGCGTGGGTTTTCATCCTCCGGGTGTTCAGACAGGTCCAATGTGACTCTCCGTTGGCCTGGCTTCGGCACCCGGCGGCGGTTGTTCTCCTCTGGCTGGTCGGCCCATTTCACTTCGACCATACCGATCACGGGCGAAAAAGGGTCCACATCCACCAGCGAGGTTGTGCTCCCCCGACGTCTTTAGTTTCAAGGCGCCAGAGTTTAGCCAAGTCTACAGTTGGTCTCGGAGCTTGACACAATCTTTAGTGTCGTGATTATAGACGTTGTGGAAGGTAGATTACTTCTTGTCCTTCAGCTCCTCCTTGGATGAGATCTTGTGACCCAAGCGCACGTAGTTCGCCTCGATCAAGTCATTGAAGACCAGATGGGCATTTTTCATGTCATACGTGTATGATATGACTCGTATTCAGGCTTGGTCCATGCAAAAGACTGGATGGTGATTGGCTCGCGGGTCATTTTAAGATTCTTCATTTTGTGAGCCAATGGTTTCCCAGTCAGTTCTACTGCTCCGACATCATCATAGTCTGGCGCGGCCTCAGTTTCCTCCTGCCTCTGATATTAAGGATCAAACGTGGGGGTGTGGAGGTTTAGTGCCCCCACCGTCCTGTTTCTCCTTGGCATGTATGTCCCCTTAGAGGCATTCACCTTCTCATCCATTTCATTAAGGATCAGTTCGTAGCTTCCGACCTTGTTAATTAGGTTTCACATAGATGTGAAGCGCTCCTCATGGTGCTTTAGCCGCTGGCGATGCTCGAGACCTCGAACAACCAACTTGATGGCTTCTTGCTCAGGTAGCAAGTAATCATACTTGGCTTGCTAGATCTTGAAGCGTTGAAGAAATGAGACTCTATGCTTTACTGGCTCATTTAGGTGAGGGAGTCGAGGCCAACTTCTGGCTCGATGGTGCCATAAGTCTCCTGGAACAGTCTCTCCATCGTAGGCCAGTCTGCAATTGATCCAGGCTTTAACCTGGAGTACCAGCTGAAAGCAGCTCCGGACAAAGAAGTGCCAAAAAGCTTGAGTTTGAGAATATCATTATTCTCATATTGGTCGCATTGGTCTTTGAAGCGGGCCATATGGGTTGGTGCATCTTCCCTTGTCTCCCATGATAATGTTGTGAAGACAATATTCTTAAACCCGTGGGGGAAAGGGTACTGCACCACACTATTAGGGTAGGGGTTGCGGTATTACAAGTTAGCATCACCTTTTCCGGTTTGCTCCTTGACTATGGTGGAGATAAGTTGGCACCAGTCGGCAACCGTCACTGGTGTGGATTCTGCTCCTTCCTCATGGTTTAGCCATGTAGAGAAGCTGGCGGCCTGGCCAAGATTCTTGGGAGCTGGGCTGGAATGGTCTATAAACGGGTCATTTGGTATCCTGACTCCCTGGCGTGGCGAACCATTAAACCCCTTAACTCTAGCAACAGAGTCACACGGTGGTGGTGTCTTTAGGGTCCCATCCCCTAAGGCGAACTGTGGGGTTCTCTGAGTCCCAACCTTAGGATTAGCCCTAGCGCACTCATTAGGCGGGATATATTTGGATGATCCCTCGTTTACGCTCGTGCCTGTGAGGTCAAGGACAAGATTCTTTGGTGCTTAAGACCTCATCCAGTCTTCCACCTCCAGGACTCTCAAGTTCAACCTGTCATGTTTTTCTTTGAACTTCTCGAGTTTTTCTAGGTTGTTCTTCCTTTCAAAGAAGGACGCATCCTGTTGTTACTGTAACTTGGCATCGTGTTTATCCAAGCGGCGAGTTTGCTCATCCACGGTTGCGCGGGTAAGCTTCAGGGCCTCTATGTTATTGTTCACATCCTTCTTGATCAAGTCCTTTTCTTCCCTTTGCCTGCAAACTGGTTGAAATCCTCAATGAGCACAGCGAGGTTGTGTTGGTCTACTTCCCAAAGGACCTTGTCCCCCTTGATCTGTTCAGCAAGGTCGTTCACCTTTTCAGCAAGGTTGGTGACGCTCTGTTGGGTAGTCAAACTCTCCATTTTGATCTGACCTTTGAGATCTTCGAACATCTGGAGGATCTGCTCCATAGGCAGAGCAGATCCTATTTCTTGGTTTGGCTGTGAGCCTACCATTATGGTCTCGTTAAAGTCTGGGTTACCAAACTGAGCAAGAACCTGTTCTGCGGTGAGGGATCGACAAGCCGCGCTGTTATGGGGCTTGTACCGTGCTGATCTGTGCTTGAGACAAGAAATCTGAGGTTTTCTATATGGTGATTCTCCTAGCTTCCCTATGGTGAATCGCTTGTCCTCCCGGTCCCACCAGGTGTGCTAATGTTTTGGCCAAGATCCTCGGTAAGGGATTAGAGAGGTACTTAGCGGTACCAAAAGTAGCTAATGGTGCGGATGTGGGCGTGCCACCTCGTGGACGAGGAAAGTGATGTGGGGTGCGTCGAGTCTTGACTTCTTAATCAAGCGTATGGTTTCCGGTGCCACCTCACGAATGAGGAATTACAAGCACATGGCGATTCGATACTCACGGTGTCTCGAGCAGAGCAACCAAGGAGGGATCAAGAGTGATCAGTGATGAGTCCGAAAGAGCTATGAGAACTAAGGCGGGGACGCGCTTAGGATTAGGGTTTTGAGAGGCTCGAAGAAGTTCAACTAGGTTGAAAGTTCTTGTATTGTTTTATTATAGAGTTGTTGAGAGAGAAAGTTGTGTTTTTAGCTAGGTTTTCGAGCCCCTTTATATAACGGTTCGCCTTCTGCTAGAAGTAATTACTTTCGAAGTTGGACTCTGAAACTGAATACCACAAAGATACTGCTTCATCCGGGTGAACCATCTGTGTGACGCGTGTCCATTTCGCACAACACATTTCGCATAGGTCACTGTCTCCACGCTGCTCATTTGTAGAGTCCTATACGGACTTATTAAGAACATCTTTACCCCGCGGGGTGTCACAATCCTTGTGGAAACCTATCTCGCGCAGGCCTGAAGCTTGTTTCTATCTCGGACGTCCCTGAAGCTCGCGAGACCTAAAAGGTTTTTTCATTAAAAGGGCCACAGGGATTGTCCCAAAGCATGTTAAAGATTTGTAAGAGTCTTCAACGATAAATGTGGTGCATGCGGACTCCGCATTTTGCTTCTTCGTGAAGTCTCCTACGCAAGCCAGTTCGTCTAAATGTACTCTGCCTCGCCTAGATGTACTTCTCCTCGCCTAGGACTCCACTCTCATGCAAAGTGTCACCTCGCCTAGCCTAAGCGAAGTCTATTTCTGTAATTCCACGCGAAGTCTTTTCAGTATGCAAATTCTACCATCCAGCTCGCATGATCTAATTGGCAGGCCATCACTTGTAAACCCAAAGAATTTAGGCTTACCGGTATGATGTGGACCAAGAATGTAATTAATATTCACTTGGACATTTTACCGCCCAATAAAGTATTATTTTTGGATGTAAACATAATATGAAGACTTTGACCAAAATGCCCACTTGCTCAAACACTAGTGATATCAAATTTTCATACTATTTTGACTATTTGAAAAGCATGGAGGTTATTTGAGTGAGAAAATAAATAAAAAAATGAAAAATCTTCAATCAATTGTCTCCCTTGATTGTTTGTTATGGTCCATTTGCTTACCAATTCGATTTGAATTTAGTTAAAGAATTAATAGTTTTTTTTTGTGGGAAAAGAAAAAAGCTCTATTGATCAAGATGGTCAAGCATGAATAGTCCGAAGATCATACAAATACATAGCAAAGTTAAATCAAACTACATCTAAGAATTGAAAAAACAACCTCAAAACTATATCCAAAAAGGTGGATATGACAAACTAAAAATCATATTAACCTTCCAAACCCTAACAACAACTCAACCTTCAATCGATTAAGGCCTAGGACTCAATGGTGTACTTGTCATCGAGTGAAAAGAAAGAGAGATGAAATTAAGGTTTAGAATGGATCTTTCCTAGCAATATTCTACTTCAGCCCCGGACTCGAAGCCTGTACCTTCTACACTTCCACTTTCTACTGAACTAGGAGGCATTGAGTCCATAATCTTCGACACCACATCATTGGTCTTCTTCTTGTTCTGACTACAACGAGGGTGGCCCCTCTTCTTTAGGGACTTTCCAGTCTTGATAATTGCCAATTCACCAGAAGCTTGGACAGATAATCCAATTTCCTCCGGATTCAAAGGAAGAGGAATCATAGCAAGGGAATGCTTAACACGCTTACCACCACCAGGATCATCTTCATCTCTACCCCTATGCACACCTAGGGCTGGCATTTTGTCCCGATCCAACCGTACCAACCGACAAACCAGCCGAACCGCCGGAATCGGTTACTGTTGGAATTGGTTACTAACTTGTTAGTACGGTTGTACCGTACCGCACGTAGTACGTGCTACTGTAACAATATGAAATTTTATACAAATACGGTATACTGTACCTTACAGACTTTTTTATAATATTAAAAATTAACTAATCTTAGCCGTTGATTTCAAGAAGATTGGATCCTAACCGTTGAAAGCTAATCGTAACTCTCAGTTGCTCTCTCCTCTGAGTCTCTGTCACTCACTTGCTCAGTCGCTCTTTCCTTTCGCTCTCAAACTCTCATCTCTCAATCGCTCAAACCCTAAATCGATTCCCAATTCCCAAATCGATTCCCAACTCCTCACTCACTCACTCAGTTCGTCCTTTGATTCGTTCCTCATCGGCTCATCGCATCTCTTATTCTCTCTGAACCAAATGGGTCGCCAAAGGATTAGGATGAGTAGCAGCGCAATTGGAAGGGGTGCAGGTGGTATGGGAGCGCAAGGTAGGCAAGGGCTTGGGGCGCAAGCTAGACAAGGTATGGTTCCTGCCTTCCTGGATAAGTTCTTAGTTCGAATTTTAAGTTGGTGATGTGAGCAGGATAATTATGCTTTATGTTTGATGGCTGAATTCATACACATTAATATACTCTGCTCTTAGTTAAATGGTTTTGATGTTCTGAATTAGGACTGTTTGATGCCTTGTGTGATCATGGATGTCTTTGTTCTTCATAATGGTTTTGATGTTTGGAAGATATAATGTTCGGAATTAGGACTCCTAAAAAATGAAAATTCTGTAGAAAGTTTTTTTATGTTCAACTTATTTCAGCTTGTTAATTGTGTCTTTTTTTTTTTTTTGATTTGTTCATAGTAGATACAACAATATCCCAATGTCAGAGAAGTCAGACTAGTAGCTCTTCTCCATCTATTCAATCAACCGCAAATGTAGAGGGAACTGCATCCTTACACACATCCCCATTAGGACCTCCCCCTGAACCTCAACACCCTCAACCTTTAGCTGAACCTCAATCCCAACCTCAATCTCATCCTCAAACTCAACCTGAACCTCGGCCACAAATCTCACAACCTCAATCTTCTTGTGGGAAGAAACGAAAAGAACCAGCCAACAAGAGTCATCTTTGGGCATACTTCACTAGATGTAAGTTCCCAAACTCGGATGAAATCAATCCGGAGTGGTACTCCTGCAATATTTGTGGTGAGAAAGTGTTGTGTGCAGTTAGGAGGAATGGGACAAGCTCAATGTGGTCTCATGTAAACAAGAGATGTTTGGAACACCCATTGCATCCCAAACTAGCTGATTCTGATCTCAAACAGTCCAAGCTATCTGTAGATAATGTGAGTGGAGCAAGAACTTATCACAAGTATAACCGAAAGAGGTTTGATGATAAGTGCATAACGATGATAATTAAGGATGAACTACCCTTTAGGTTTGTGATAGCTAAATTAAAAGCTATTTATTTTCCTTATTCTCCTGCAAATTTATCGACTGTAATATAGAGAAATAAAGGTCTCCCGCAGAGGATTAAATTAAACCAAAAGCTTCAACAAATGTCACAAAACGTGACTGCAGCTCCTATTGAACAACAGTTGAAGAATAAAAGAAAAACCTAACCTAGAATACTCAGAAAAACATAAAATTTACAGAGGTGTACTAGACACACAGGAGTCTAGCACACAAAATTTGAGATGATTTGAAATTGATTTGATAGGGAAATAAAATACGGGAAGATGACGGAGAGAAGATAAGAAAATTGAAAACTGATTTCAAAGTAGTTGAGAATCAAGATAATGAGACTAGCTAGGGAGGAAGTATCCACCCCTGACAATCAGACACAACATACTTTGTCCAATTTGTGACCAACTAACTCAATTGAAGATGCTCAGATTGACTCGGTACGCTTGAGCACAATCTATTACTCTTTCTTACTATGTACGTTAGGCAGGAAGTGCTCTACACCTAAACTATTTTCAAACATTGTAACCTAAAGGTATGTTTATTAGGTCAAACAAGCAGAGATCAATAAGCATGAAAAGAGTTTGAGCAATCACTAGGCATCACAGTAAACTTAGCGCCTTGCTAAACCTAGGGTTTCGTCTACTCGCTAGTAAAAACTACCGATTACTTCTCTAGACAATTTGAGGGATCCGATATTGACCCAGGCATCAAATAATCAAAGTGTTAGAACCCTAGCATGTATACTAAGTAGGCCTCCAAAGCACACACACAAAGAATTCATTGATGAACAATCGGTAAACAAAACCTCAATCTTATTAATTGGAATAACAAATTGAAAATCAAAGCATGTTATGAATCATGTCTAGGGGCTTCAACAACCCCCTACCTACTATGAGTTTAGTTACACATAATGAAAATTGAAAACACAAAAGAGTTTATGAGAGAGGAAGACAACAATAACCGAGCTTGGAGAATCCCTGAGAAGAGAGCGATCTCTGATTCTTGCTTTCTTTTTCTTCCCAACCTCTTTTTTTTTCTTCTTCCATGGGCTAGCTGATTTGGATTGGGCCTTGAAATTGAAGTTTCGGTCCAAACCAGAAATTCAGGCAGACTGACCTTCGGCCACTAAAAGGATCATATCTTCTTCTCCAAAATAGGTATTGACAATCTGTAAAAAGTTATAGAAAGTAGATTCTTGTAGCTTTCTATTGATATATAACTCATCATGTGGATCGTTCTGAGCTGATCACAATCCTCTGTCGAAGTTAGATGATAATTTCTGACAGATCTTCATAATTCTTTCCTTGCATGACATGGATTCCTTTTCCTTTCAGGATACATCGGACCTTCCGATGAGTGGTAGGAAGACGATGATCGTTGGGCAGCATCGAAGCAGTGTACTGTAGATACTCATCAAAAGCCTTCACGGTCGATTTTGTCTCAACTTTAATCCTCATTACGTCCATCACACTTTCAAGAACGGTCTTCTGACAACCGGGGTACACAGGGGTCTGTTGGAAAGCAAGCAGTTTGTTGTACTTTTCTATACCAGCAGTGTTCACAGCTCTAGGGAAGGGCTGCACCGGGTCAGGCATATACTGTCCTTGAGCGCATACACCGCTCTCATAAGGAAACATGTCGTTGATGAATGCCGTTGTTGGATCGTTGGAGGTACTAGCACTGCCCGTCTTGGAAAATTGGCCATGATCATGCGGACCCCCTGATGATGTTTCACCGTGATATAACCAACATGTGTACTTCTCCCAAAACCCGTTACTCCTCAGGTGCTGCCATATTTTGTCAATGGGAAATCAATGCATATCGCTGCGACACTGACATTTCGTGCACGGGTAATAGAAAATTGTATTCGCGTTAGCATTAGCCAGCGCATATTCTATAAAACTCATAACTCCTGCACCGTATCTTTTGTCTCATTTTGGAAGCGAAATCCAACTCTTATCCATATCCTGAAAATATAACAATATATATATATATATATATATATATATATATATATATATATATATATATTATAACGCTGCTAGCTAATTATTAATAAAATTTCATGCAATATATAAAATCTCAATTCATTTAGTATATATTCTACGTACTATAACTAATTAATAACAAAATCATCATGAACTCATATATATCATCAACAACTTCATACCATATCAACACAATAATATTATAAATTAATATTAACAAAAAATTAATTCATATATATTATCAATTCAAATCATCAACCAAATCGATCAACACATATATATATATATACATCCAACGTACTCAAAATTAATCAACTCAATCACAATCAAAATCAATAAACTCAATTAATCACACTAATTAAAATCGATCAACTCAAATAAAACTCAATTAATCAACATATATATACATATACGTACCTATATATGGCTCCACAAACTGATTATGGACAGATTTCGACAACACCCAAACTTTTTCTCCCCTTTTTTCTTCTCCTTTTTTTTTTTCCCTTTTTTTCCAAATGAGCTGCTGCTGCCCAGATCTGCAAATATAAAGCACCTTAGCCGACGACTATGAATTTTTTCGGCTTAACTTTTAAATATTTCGTCGGCCATAGTTTGTGAACTTTAGCCGACGAAATAAATTCTTTAGCTGACGAAAGTTTTTTTCGTCGGCTAAAGTTTACCATAGCCGACGAAAATTTAAAATAGCTGACGAAATAAAATTTCGTCGGCTAAAGTGGACTTCATAGCCGACGAAAATTTACCCTAGCCGACAAAAGAAAATTTCGTCGGCTAAAGCCCACTATAGCCGACGAAAAAATGCTTCGTCGGCCTGGTTTTTTTTTTTCGTCGGCTAAAGCCTTTCTTCTGGTAGTGACAACCGCACCCTTCACATTTGATAATGACATGTATGTGCTAGACTCCCCCTGAAATATGCATCTCATTCTGATTCTTACATTAATCATAGAGCTTTTCCTTATTCTTACTTTAATCACGGAAATTTTGATAACTTAACATATTAATGTCTTTTAACATATCAATGTCTCCAAATATGGTATTGGGCAATGATTTACTAAATCATGTTGTATTGTCCTCAATACTGATCTTTTACGCTTTGATCTTGAGAAGAAGGCTGCTTAAGAACTGAAAACATAAATTCGCGCTGAAATAAAATTCTCACGCAACATGACCTTCATGTACTAAATAGTCGTAATTTTCTCTAGAAAATAAATATGAACGAACCGTAAACGGTTTTGAAAAGCAGACATCCGTACTGGTTCGTCCCGAGTTATTCACAAAGCTTCATCGAAGTTGGCTGTACAGAAAATACAGATTTTCAGATTTCACTTTTGATGCATCTTTCTTCATGCATAGCTAACGATGGCGTGGATAGCGTCTTTTCTGTTATGTCAGAGTACGTGGGTATTGAATAAGCCCGAATACCATTAAGTATTGAAAGGATGTCCTTACGCCATTAGTTGCATATCAGTTCACTCGAAGTGAACACTGATTGAATCTTCAAAGCGTAGGGCACCCTAAATGTCGGTAGGGCATTCCCTATTCGAGTATTTGACTTGAACCTGGTGATATTATATAAACATATCGAAAGTCTATTCCAAGCTATAACTCCATTCAAAGATTAATCAAAGACATGTTGCCCTATTTTCTACGTTATATGTTGAAATCGATTCTTAAAATTTAATTGAGCTAGCTCTCATTATTGTTAGACATGAGCACATGCCTGCCGACCCTCTCCAAACCATTGAAAAATACACCATTTTCGGATCATATAAACGTCTTGCAGAAATGTCTGGCTATCATAATTGATTCGAAAGATCAAAAATGTTACTGCACAAAACCTAAAGAATATTATCTTTCTTCAGTTGAATGTGTGTGTTTCTTTGTATTTGTATCGGTTTATTGTTTTGTTTTTGGCATAAATGACATACTAGGCAGGTGGGATGTTATGATCAAGATGTTGTAATAGAGATTCGGGGTGTGTCGTATGTGTTAAACTCAAAGTCTCATCATATCTTTTTGAGAAAAAGATAACGTGAAAGCCGAGTGTTAGCTAGACAAATAAGTCGACCTCAATCATAAACTAACTATGAATGAACCAAACAATCTGTTTTTTTTTTTTTTTAAAAAGATTAATTATGTGATAATACACTCAAATTGCTAGAAGTGGTAGCTAGCGTGGTAGGGTGTACTTAATTTGTTGCTTCATTTGAGTGAGCAAAGAGGGTTTTGGATTCATCTAAAATCGTACCTTGAACACCATATATGCGATAAGAATCATTAACATTGTGGGATCCAATTTGCCTAATGATTGGGACGGCCGTACAATATACAAAATCCTTGTGATTGATTTTGATTCCTTAGCTATATATAAGCTAAAGAGCTAGGCTTGTTTGCTTAAATAAATTGTAATTTAGACTATTATCAACAATGCATTATAAATTGTTTGGTGGACGATCAAATAGCGTATATACAATCATATATTCTATTATTTGTCGTCATATCATGTTGATCCATGATTCTCCATTGTGAAATTATGAATTCGATTACGAAAGTTACTAGAATGGATGATCAGTGTTGTATCCATATCATGCATAAACGTGAAGGTTAGTGTTTGACAATATATTTTGGTCGCATGGAAGGTTTTATTTTTGACAAGACCCACCCCGAATTTCACCCCGAAACCCGAGATGAGTCATGCGGGGACCACCTCCAAGGAAAATTTACCGAAGACTCGGCAAACCTCCCTCGAAAATGGACAACCCTAACTTAAAAACTTACGAATCACCTTTTAATCCAAAACAAATAAAATCTTCAGCTACACTCCAAAAGTAGCCAGAATACAAACATAATAATTCCAATAGTATTCAGAGCTACTAAAAAATAAAAATAAAAAATAAAATACAACGGAAGCTAACGAACTCCTAGTAGATTAAACAGGTAACCTACTGGCGAAATGTAGCTGATAGCTGGGTCACTATGCCTCGACGTCTCCTACTGGACCTCACGCGAACTCTGCAGACTGGGCATTTTAAAAACGAAAAGCCCAGGGGAAAATATTTAACACGTCAGAGTGAGTGGACAAAACTGAACTGGCAACAAATAAATATTTCCCCAAAAGAAAATGCTTTCCACAGTGGCAAAAACACGAACACCACGAGAATGATTCTGAACTGGGGTCCAGCCTGGCTAGAACCCCCAAACTTTAAGAAACTGCCTCTCAGGCCTGGATATTATATATATAGTATGTATGCACACTCGCCTGACTCTTGGCATGATATCTATGAACAACTTGAATAAAGTAGATATCATACGAAGCTACTATGCTTGCGTCTAACGCTCACATCACCCCACACCGGAATTGTACCTCGCATATGGGGGAAAGCGGCCGAGTGGTAATATGTATGTATTACACTCGTCATATCCCTTGTATGAATTTTCTTGAAACAACAAACACAATAGAAAATTCACACAAGGCTACAACGTTTGCGTCTAACGCTCACGTTGCACCATAATGACATTTTACCTCATTATGGTGGAAAAGACGGTGTATAAATATCCGCGCATATCCCCTATATAAATTATTATTTTTATATAGGGCTACAACGATTGCGTCTAACGCTCACGTTGCGCCATAATGGAATTTTACCTCAGTATGGCGGAAAAGCACGGTGTATGATTATACGCGCATATCCCCTATATAAATTATTATTTTTATATAGGGCTACAACGATTGCGTCTAACGCTCACGTTGCGCCATAATGGAATTTTACCTCAGTATGGCGGAAAAGCACGTATAGCTAGCTAGCATTCTCTCATATACATATTATTCTCATAATCATCCAAATATGGATATATATACATACTCACCGAAATTCTCAATTTCGGTTATTCTCTTACATACTATTCTCGGAATTGTACCTCGAGTATAATCCACCGAAATTCTCAATTTCGGGAAATATCCAATAACAGAAAAATCAAACAAATGATAAAGCATTTCAGATATAATATTCAAAACAAAGGTCCACTCACAGTATGAGGCCTAAGCCTTCCAATGCTCGGAATACTCCTCGAGCGCTGCCTCCAAATATTCACACTCTATAGCCAAAATCCACGTCTTCTCGGTTCTCTGCCGGATTTGCTGCTTCGTCGGATTCCGACGACTTGCCGGAATATTCTGCCGGAATCCGGTCACTTGCCGGAATTTCGCCATGACCTCCCTATATCCTTCAATATACCGAGTTCTCGACATACAAACCAAAAATGCATCCAATTAGTTCGGATATCCACACAACAACTATATAACCTCAAAGGAGATCGAGATTACCTTCCATCGATCTCAAGTGCTATCCCAAGAACTCACCAGGTTGGACTCAATATGCCGGACCCCCAAACGTCCACGACCGCTGCCTCATTCCACTGTAACGTCACCATTCACCTTGGATCCTCTCCGGTCAAGGGCACCCGACCTCTACCTTGGTCCCGATCGATATGCAACTCCACCCCTGCCTGTCTCAACTTCACACAAAGCTCGTAGAACCTACCAAAACGCTGAAGAACTCGCCAGAAACCACCGGGCGCCGTTCGCCGGAGCTAGAAGCTTGAAACCCAGAAAACACAGAAAAAGGGGTTTTCAATTAGGGCACGATTTGGGGAAAGGAAAGGTACCAACAGGTGAACTAGGAAGAGAGGAAGATAACCCTACCTCCCACTCGTTACGCCGTGGTCGGAATCTCGAGGATTCGTCGGAAAACAGCCGAGCTTCTCTCCCTCGGATTGGCTATGAATCGAGATAACTTCGAGTTCTAAGGACCGGGTTAGATAGAAGAGAAGGAGAGGAAGAGATTGGTGTGGCCTCGTCACCAAAGGTGGCCGGACTGCAGCACTCCGGCGTGGGGGAACGATGGAGAAGTAAGAGAGTGAAGGGAGAGACCGGAGCTCGGGTCAACGCTCCCAATTTGGTTTGACAAAGTCAACCCAGCTCTTTTTCCTTTATACTGAAATCAATGGTCAAGATCGAAACCCTACTCGATCATACGACTAAGATTAAATGAGCAGTTCTAATTTCAGAAAATACTCCAAAGCTCCGAAAATAAACCGAAAATACCGGAGGACCCGTGTCGACGCGAACTACGACATTTTGAGAAAAAAACTCGACAATAAACTCGAGTGTTAAATCACCAAATTACCGAACACGGTTAAATTCCTTAGTAACTCGTAGAATACCCAGTAAATAGGTAAAATTGGGTCCGGGATGTTACAATTTTGGTTACTTGGTAACACTCAAACATCTTCTTCGCCATAGTCTTTTTTTCTTCCGTATTCCGATCTATTTTGTAATTTGTTCTTGCATTGTGGAGCGGGTGTTTCATGATGAAGCTCCAATTCGTGCTTATATATGCTACTGAAAAGAGAGAATGTTGAATTTTACTACCACAAAAGTGGGCAACAAACATCATTAGAAATGGTGTGTGTTGTGTTATTAGGCACCAATCAATGGTAGGAATAGGGTTTAGACACAGCCTCTCACACTAATATTTGATTAGTACCTATTGCTGGCGTGGCTAAGTTAAAACGCTCACTATCAGTTTTTTGGTGACCCATTTTCAGATTACTGTTATGGGCTTTGGTGACTTCATTCAACACACTATAATAACATATCAGACACCCATTTGCATTTGAATTTTTTCGATGATGCATATGCATTTGATTTAGAATTTTATAGTCAGTTTCTGGTAAGGATGCAGGTCACAGCATAATCATGTCAAAGTCAAACGATTCAAAGAATTTCAAGGTTTCAAACAAGCCATGAATTAATGTGAAGGTTTCGATCCAAAATCTCATTCCAGGCAACTGGTAGTAGAAATTGTTAAGGCTTCAAACACTTACCCTACGTACCCTTTATAATTCAGATCCACAGACTAAACAGAACAAGCTCGGCAAGAACACTTCAACTCATAAAACAACCAAACCTCAAATCTTTGAAATCTGGCAAATCATCATCATCATCCTCATTGTACTCGTCCTCCACATCCTCCACTAAGTTCATCTTCTTGTTTCTGCAACACATGCAATCATTATTACAAAACCCAATAAATCGAACACACAATTTTGGGAACAAACGAAAACCTGAGGGAGAGCGTCTCCGACGAGCCTGCAACGAGCTCCTCCTTGACGAAGGCTGAGAAATCTTTATGCTTTGGTCGGATCTGGTGATAGAAGGGGAGATGACCAATAGATTGAGCTTCTTCTTCCTTTGATAAGTGCGTTTTTACCACATGATCTTAATAGATTTTCACCCCCATTTACACTTTGTTTGTGCCTTAGTATGTTTGTTTTTACTTATTTTAGAGTCAAGAGGGTTTTTCTGTAGAGTTGTGGTTACTAGCCGTTTTTATACAGAAAATTGCACTTAAATGATGAAAACCGTTTTTGGACTATCACTTGGACGTTTTATTATGATTCGTTATTTTGTTACCTTGTCAGTTTTGATGTATTTTGTTTAAATGTGCAGAAGACAGGTAAATACGCTTAACATATCGAGAATCATGATGAACGGACTCATGAATGACAACAAGTGAGGCCACGGAAAAGAGGAAACACTTTTGGACATTGTTTTGCTCTCGGACAGAATCTGCCAGAAAACGTACATCAACTTCAAAAATTCATATCTAGAGTTCCAGGAGGAGTTAGAAGGCTTGCCACATATGGAATCAAAGCTGTGTGTGTCTACTTTTCAACCCCATTTGGATCGCAGAAATCGGAGTTGAGACGAAGGAGTTATGAGCAAAACAGTGGACAGAGGTCAGGCTGCAAAACTGGGCAGAAACTGCCTAAGTTGTCTAACGAGTTTTGGGAGATGATTCTTCAACAAAAGGCTTCCCAAATTTGTCAAGAGATGTATCAAAACCTTAATGAAGTGTTAGGAAGCTGGACAAAAGAAGAAAATACGAAGAAGCATCAAGGCAGCCATATTTTGGTTAAGTGTAAGGTTTCCCGGTCAAACCTGGAAAGCTGACCTTGCCGGACCTATCACTGGTTTTGGCTGCCATCAAAGCCCAAGATTTCGTACATGAGGCCTACATGGATCCACAAACATGTAGGAAGGTCCAAAAAGTCAGATGAAGGAGTCCAAATTCGGATAAGAAGCTGCATTAAAGAAGGAATCATTGAGCAAATAGGAAAGAGAGTTAAAATAGGATTGCCTTTCCTTTGCCGATGCAGCTAGGGTTTCTCTTTGATTTTTCTGTATAAATAGACATGTATAGCTCTTAATTTCGTGTCTTTCAATTTCTCAAAACATAGTATAGCCAAACTCTACCCAAAAACCTCTCAAACACAGAAAACACAAGCTGCTGCCGCCCCCGTTTCCATCCACTGCCGACCGCACTCTTCCACCAATTTCATCCTTCATCCTTGCCGAACTGCATAGGTTGGTTAAGGATGAATACTTTCATGGTTTGTGTATGTATTTTCTGTGTAAAGACAGTTTTTATTGATATATATATGTATTGGTTTTCGGTTTTGCATAATAAGCATGTTTATGAACTCTTCTTTGTGATTTGCATATGAATATGTTAGTTATGTAACGATTTAGATTGCATGTTAGGATTATGATTTAGTTTAAGTTATTTATGTTTGTGTGTTTAGTAGATGTCAAACTGATTAATTGCTTACCTGATCACGTAATCGAACCTAAAGATAGTCTTGTGCACGGATGTTTCTAAGGGGGGAGTTTAATATGCCGTAGTAATCTAGGGTTGAGTTCATCGCGTCGGGCTCTCGATTTTAGTTGCTGCATAGGGTGGTAGGGTAAGTGATTTACATGCTAATAGGATGAGTGACGACATACCTAGGATCATGTCTCCAACGACTCGTGAACGGTAAGTGTATTTTGTGTTAATGTGATGCGCGTCGTAAGCATTAAACAAGATGACACATAAACTTAGGATGATGCGCGTCGTAGTTCTAAGTTACATGAGAAGTCGTAAAAAGTTGGAATTAATTTGCATCTATGATAACATAAACGTAATAACTTGATCTTTCATAAAACTTATGTGTTTTCTAATCGGTGTTTGCTATATTTTGTGCTTGAGTATTGATTGACCGATGTATGTTAATATTTTACTTCTTTTCTTTATGTTTCGAACCACCTTATACATCCCCCATTTAAAATCGTAAATATGTATATATGTTTATAATTATATATGTGTGTTATACTTGTATAGTTGTGACAGAATTGTACTTGTATGCTTATTTTACATTTGTGAATATTACTAACTTATTTTAATGGAGATATAATCCTTCCCTAGTGTCCCCGGCTAGAACGATACCCTACTTACTAATACTACACGATAGGGTTTTTAAATTGCACTAACGTCATCTTTTGACAGGTCATCCTTCACCTTCTTTGATGAGCTTCTTCAAATCCAGTTTTTTTATTTTCAATCTTCTTTTTTCAATTAAGCTGTTGCCGGCTTGGTTCGTGATAACCTGGATCTCATCGGAGATCTTGGAAGCCTCGGCCATGAATTGTGAAGACAAAGTGGAGATCTTGGCTGCTAATATTCAATGAAATTTGAATTTTGACGGAGAGACCTAGAGAAAACAGATATAGTTAGAGATAAGATGAGGAACAAAGTAAAAGATTTATAAACAATTAACTGATGGTAGAGTAGAGATATGTTCAGATTATATAGAGCACTAGAGAGTAATAAATCCTTTAAACAATTAAATGGGTGGTGGTTATCATCGAAAATAAGAAAAGTGGGTGTTGGTGACATTCAAATGTTCAATACACACCAATAGTTTTAAAGGTGATTTTCAAAGCACATCATTACATTTTATTTGTGACTTTACTGTCAGCTAATTTCAAGTATCGGTGTCTGTTAAGGAGTGTGGTCACCATTGATGCAATAGAGGGTATAAGATGGTATCAATTGCCCATATTTGTGGTAGTGTTTGTTGATCGTTCTTGATCAATGCAAGGCCTCTAAAGTTCAAAATCCCAAGCTAATTAGGAATTCCCCAAGTTTAACGTACTCCTCATGATGCTTCAATGAAAATAAACTATAACTCTTGCGGGATCAAGCTCCTTATATATCCTTATTCATATATTTATGAAATCTGTTAGCTAGGTTAGCAACATGTATTATAATAACAACATGATGATCAATTGTCTATATATGCATGAGACTTATAAATAAATGAGATAAATTCAGTTTACTACCCTGAATTTTTTGTTTAAAATCAGTTCGATACCTCATCTTTTTTTTTTAATTAGTTTCATTTCTAAACTTTTAAAATGACATCAATCTCGACCAAAATGACTAAAATAGCCATTGTTACAGTTTTACTTAATCTTTTTACTCTCTCTCTCTCAGCTGTATTTGATCAGTATTTCACGGGAGGACAAAAGACCACCACAACTAACACAACAAATACAAGTAGCAGCGGCGGCGGCGGTGACAGCACGCAATTGGCCAAGAAGCAACAGCTGGCGGCCATTTCCGATTGGTTCTTCGCTGACAAGAAGCACAGTTACAAGCAGAGATCCAAATCCGGCCACGTGAGAAGCAAGAGGTTGTCATTCTCCAGCCACGTGACCGACGAGGATCGGGAGCTTCTGCTCCCGCCCGAGGCCGTCGTTGATGTGCTCTCCGCAGTCCCAGACACGATGTCGTTCAAGGTCAATCGGAGCGTTGATCGGGACTTTGACCGGCAGGTGTCCTACCGAGGTTGTCGAGCGGGAGCAGCTACGCTGGGAGCTTGTTCTCTGGGACAACGACGCTGGATGGGAACTTCTCTGGCGACGTCAAGGAGTCTTCGGCGACGACGAGGCCGGCAGAGGAGGAGGTTGAGGAAGAGGTGAGAGAGAGAGAGAGAGTAAAAAGAGAGTAAAAAGATAGTAAAAAGATTAAGTAAAACCGTAACAAAAGTTAATCTTTAAAAAAAAAGTAAAAAAAAATGATGAAGTATCGAAGTGATTTTAGACCAAAAATTCAGGATAGTAAACTGAATTTATCTCTAAATAAATTTTGGATTGGCATTCCACCTCCTACTTACATTTGTCACAAGTCAGAAGAGGCCCAGCTTCTGGATTCATCGATCGCATTGAATCACGTAGGCCACAGAGGCCGAAGTAATCAAATGAAGTATCAAACACACCCTTTTGTCTATTCTATTCTCGATCTCGTGCAAAACCTATAAATGATTCTATGTCTACTAACGTACACATACTGGCCGGCCTGTCCCAGCCAGCTCTCTTAAACTTCTATATCACCATGGATCTGAATATCTAATATGTTCAACAGAAACCTGTACGTATATTTGACTTATATCATTTGAATCAGACCAAAAAAGTACACAGTTCGGAAGCCGGTGCCGTAAATGAGTGGGCGGGCCGGGACAGGAAATGCAAATTCTTAAACCCTAGCTAGACGAGTCCACATGCAAATCCGATCCCTTACTAGCAGACTCCTTGTTTATATTACGATTGTAATGCATTAAGAGGAAACTGATAGCTTTGGCTTAATTTTCCAATTAACAATCAAATTTTGAGATCTGATTATGATACCAATATATTATGTAACAACGACTGCTTTGTTCGTTTGTAATTTGTATGTGGTAAAATGAAGATATTTATTTGGAAGTAATAATACAACTTTTTAAAGGGGAGCTGGTACAAGTCAGATTGACGTAATATGTATGAACGAAACTTATTAGTCCGACAGCACCATGCAGAGAGCAAACAAAAACAAAAAGAATCAACCGCCTGTATTCTAATAATCTTGCTAATTATATTAATTCGTTTTGTATTACGTACGAAGTTACAAAGTTAGTTGCGCAGAGTTGAGCTAAACTACCACCAAAAGATATTCGTTTCGATCGATCCCTTGAATACAAGAAGCAACTTTTCTACTGTTTGAAATAATTTTTGTTTTGTTTGCATATTGAGCTAATTTAATCCAATATTACGGTTGGGAATTATATATGAGTTGCTTGTTAATGATTTGGTGCCCTAGTACTATTAATCGCTTGTTTTATGCATCATTAATAGAAATAATGTCGTGCTTACGTAGTACTACTAATAGGGTCAGTTTTGTTGCCTTTCATCTCTTTAGGGTGGAATTAGGAGACTTTTTTTTTGGTCTGAAGAAACTTAACCTATTTAAAAATAAATAAACCTTGCATATCCGAGAAAGAAAGAATTATATATATGGCCGTAGTCAATGCCTCTTGTGGTGTTTGTTTACATTTACATGGGTAGGTTGTTCATATCAAAAACTGGTTCACATTATCTACCTCCACAATCTCGCTCATACTAGTTTTGACTCCTCCGAAAATCAATCAGGTTCCTATGAATGAGCTAAGTACTAGATTAATCCAAGATATATGTCTACATCAAATCTTATGAGGTGATTTACATAGATTCTGCATGCACAAATGACTGTTGAAAACAACCTATATATTGGAATCAAACAAATTGTCATGTACCACAATGTCAAAATTTGAATTTTCATATTATCCAACGTTATGGTAAAAAGAAATATTATATGTCATTATTTCCTAGAACAAGTTTAGCAAACTCTTTATTTTAGCTTTTAGTTATTTTATAGAGAGTGTTTAGTTTTTTTTTTAATATTTTCGGAGTTTCAGCAGACTAGTCAAAGTTTAGTTATTATGACTTTTAGGTATCTCGCTAACTAAATATAGAGAGTGAGATGACTCAGATGAGGCTAGCTATAATTTAATGTATTCCTTGTAAGATATTTTATTTAATATATAAATATATTTAAACTATTTAATCTTTATTTGAAGAATAATGTTGATGTAATGCTAGCTAAAATAGAGAGCTTTGATGCAGCTGAATTTTCTAAAATGGCTAGTAATTTGACTAAAATTTAACTAAAAAATAGTTAGCATTGCTAAAGATGCTCTAGAGCATCTCCAGCAAAGTTGCTAAACCTGAATTTTAGATAAATCTATGTTTTTTTGTAGCAAAAATCAACTCGAGCAGAATACCTAAACAAAAGTTTATTTTAACTATTGTTAAGCTAAATTGACAAATTTAGCTTCAAATAAAAAAAACATGACAAATTTAGCAATTGGGTTTGAATTGTTAAAGTAAAAGCTATTTTTTTTTTCTATTTTGTCCACTTGTTAATTTATAATTGGTTAAAATTTATATTTACTGCTAGAGCGCCATTCTTATTTCGATTGTTAATTTTCCTAATTATTGTTAAATATAGCAACAAATTAACTGACACTACCAGAAGAAAGGCTTTAGCCGACGAAAAAAAAAAACCAGGCCGACGAAGCATTTTTCGTCGGCTAAAGTGGGCTTTAGCCGACGAAATTTTCTTTCGTCGGCTAAGGTAAATTTTCGTCTGCTATAAAGTCCACTTTAGCCGACGAAATTTTTTTTTGTCGGCTATTTAAAATTTTCGTCGGCTATGGTTGTCACGCCCCAATTTTTCGAAGGATAAATTTCAAAAATTTGGGCATGATAAAACTCACAAATAAGACTACATGACCTGCTCAACAAAATCCTACTAACCTTAAATACTGAAAATGTAAATGTCAACAAAACTCATCAACTGAGTTAAACATTACATCTCTTTATTTACAACTTCAAAAGTCTAGTAAGAAGAAGATGCTCACACGAGCTTAAAACACTTACATAATATACAAATAAAATGTACATTCATCTAAACCCCAGCCACTATGCCTCTGCCTCAACCTTGTTGATCAACACCTGCAAGTCTAACCCCTACACCATGAATTGGTGCACCGGGTTGTAAACAACAAACCCGGTAAGCTAAAAAGCTTGTATGAGTAATTCTCAAAATAAACTCCACTTTTATCACAGTCCAACACTTTAACACATCCAATTAAATTTTGATAAATGAATAAAAACCACACATTAACAAGACATGTACCCATGAGTCCCAGATATTTAGTAAATACCCTTCATGACCTACAACAACAATATGTGTACCCATGGGTCCCAAATACCTTCAAGTATCTCCCATGACCTACACTGACAGACGGACTAGAGCTCTATTCATAACCGTATCCAATCACCCGGCCAAAGGCTTGGAATCCCGGTTTGACTGTCTAACATCACCACAATAAAAAATTGATAAATAGCATCAGAACCGCAACCAATCACCCGATTAAAGGCTTGGAACCCGGTTTGGCTATTTAATATCAAAACATAAAAATGATAAATAACATCTTAACCGTAACCAATCACCTAAATAAGGCTTGGAACCCGGTTAAGCTATTTATTCAACAGTCATCATATCACAGCTCCATTTACAACATCACAAGATTTACATCATATATCTTTCACAAGGATATAATTATATGAATAATAAAAATTATTCCAACAACATAACTTCTCACAATTTAATAAAATTATGATCATAAGAGTCATAAAGTAACACATAAATAAAAACTTGTTTTACCTTACCTATGAGCCGTTGACGATCAAGCTCATATATTTTTAAAACCAACAAACATAATATTATTTTTCTTCATTAAATTATTTATTTAAAATCATCAAAATAAATCATCATAATCCTCATCATAGCAATTATCATCATCAAAATCAACATCACAATCATCATCACAATCATCCTCATAAAAATCATAATCATCATCACAATGAGCATATCATAAAAAATTATAACCTTCCACATAAATCTAGATATTTCCACAAGAAATAAATCTGTCAATCACCCATAATATTATAATTTGGTCCAAATGTGAACCTTGGTGAGATTTACTCACCTTCACTCCCGCTGCGTCTTCTAACAAACACAAGCGTCTAGCTCAAAACTAAACTCCACAAGAACAAGCAAAACACCAAATCGCCAATCACCTAGATAACACAAAGTCATCCTTAATAATTATTTAAACAACATAACATTGCACCCTTAAACAAGGTTTAACCCAAGATTGCCAAAAAGGAGGCAACCTTCTTCCAAGACCTCCCAAGGTCGTCGGACACTTAAAAAACTTCCACAAATCTAAGATTAACCAAAAAGCCCAAGCATGCAATTATTGACAAACAAAATCTAAAATACCACAAATCAACACAAACGTATCGATGAGCACTACCAAACCAGCACCACAAACACCACAGACACTACCGGGCGCGCCGCCACACGCCACCACAAGCGGCGGCAAGTGGGCCCCACACGCCCTAGAAGAACTTCACCAAACCCTAACATGCTCAAACAACTCTAAAACCTACAATCTACATGCTAACATGCTCGTACTGATGAGCACCACCTAACAAGGACTACAGACCTCCCAAACCCCTGCCGGACGCGCCGCCACGCGCCACCACCGACGGCAGCGAGTGGCCTCACGCGCCACCCCAAATTGCTGCCAGTTGAACATCCAACAAACTCGACTCGTAGATCAAAGTAAGCGGAACAACTTTGTACCTGTGTACTAGCCTCGAATCGACCTTGAACTGCTCCAAAATCCCGTCACAAAATTGAGCACCAAAACTGAAAATCAAAGTTGAAAACTCAAAACTGAGTTGATTGCTTTGCCCAATGACACACAAGAGGAAGAGGCAAGCAAAACTCACCCAATGATGCACCTCGTCACCGTCGTAAACGGCAGTTTTCAACCAAGGCAGCACCACCGATCCCGACAGAGAGAGACGTCCTCTGCTGGCGTCGTCTGTGGCCAACCGCCGTGCAACACCGACCTAGGCTTGAAGGCAGCAGTCCTGGGAACCCGACGTGATCGGCGGCGTCCCAAACAGTGGTCGGACGACTGGGTTTGGTGCCGGAGAAAACGGGAGAACACGGAGACTCGGGGAGGAAGAGAGAGAAACTGAAAGGGGGCTGTGTGCAATTTTTGGGTTTTCTAAAATAACCCACACACACATTTTCCACTTGTACTCAAACCAAAACCGGAAACTAACTTTCTCTGACCACAACTTTCTCTCACAACTTCCAATTTAAGCGTGCCGCGTGTCTACGAACTCGTATCGACAAACTCTACAACTTTCATGAAGGAAGTTTTCGAAGATAACTTACGAAAAATAAAGTCAACTTTTGGCCTATTAAAAATCAAGGCAACTTAAATAAACTCCCGAAACTTCAACTTCGCAATAAACTCAAGAATTTTCATGAATAATCCTTCATTAAATAAGGGAATAATACAAGGAAAACAATTATGAAATCTAGGGTATTACAATGGTAAACTTTGGCCGACGAAAAAAACTTTCGTCGGTTAAAAAATTTATTTCGTCGGCTAAAGTTCACAAACTATGGCCGAAGAAATATTTAAAAGTTTAGCCAATGAAATTAATAGTCGTCGGCTAAAGTTCTTTATATTTGCGGATCTGGGCAGCAGCAGCTCATCTGGAAAAAAAACGGGAGAAGAAAAAAGGGGAGAAAAAGTTTGGGTGTTGTCGAAATCTGTCCATAATCAGTTTGTGGAGCCATATATAGGTACGTATATGTATATATATGTTGATTAATTAAGTTTTATTTGAGTTGATTGATTTTAAGTGTGATTAATTGAGTTTATTGATTTTGATTGTGATTGAGTTGATTAATTTTGAGTACGTTGGATATATATATATATATATATATATATATATATATATATGTTGATCGATTTGGTTGATGATTTGAACTGATAATATATATGAATTAATTTGTTGTTAATAAATAGTAGATATATATATATATATGTTAATATTAATTTATAATATTATTGTGTTGATATGGTATGAAGTTGTTGATGATATATATGAGTTCATGATGATTTTGTGATGATGTTGATATATGATTTTGATTGTGATCGAGTTAATTGATTAATTTTGAGTATGTATGTTGGATGTATATATATACATATATATATGTTGATCGATTTGGTTGATGATTTGATATAATATATATAAAGTTGCTTATAATTAAGTAGTAGATATATATATATATATATATGTTAAGTAATTTATAATATTGTGTTGATGGTATATACCACAATGATGATTTTGTGATGATGTAGATATATATATGTATAATATTGTTCTGTAATTATTAAGTATATATATATATATATATATATATGTGTGGGTTAATTAATTTGTTATTAATTAGTTGTAGTACGTAGAATATATACTAAATGAATTGAGATTTTATATATGGCATAAAATTTTATTAATAATTAGCTAGCAGCGTTATAAATATATATATATTTTGTTATATTTTCAGGATATGGATAAGAGTTGGATTTCGCTTGCAAAATGGGACAAAAGATACGGTGCAGGAGTTATGAGTTTTATAGAACATGCGCTGGCTAATGCTAACAGGAATACAATTTTCTATTGCCCGTGCATGAAATGTCAGTGTCGCAGCGATATGCAGCGATTTCCTATTGACAAAGTATGGCAGCACCTGAGGAGTAACGGGTTTTGGGAGAAGTACAGATGTTGGTTATATCACGGTCAAACATCATCAGGGGGTCCGCATGATTATGGCCAATTTTCCGAGACGGGCAGTATTAGTACATCCAACGATGCAACAACGGCATTCATCAACGGCATGTTTCCTTATGAGAGCGGTGTATACGCTCAAGGACAGTATATGTCTGACCCGGTGCAGCTCTTCCCTAGAGCTGTGAACACTGCTGCTATTGAAAAGTACAACAAACTGCTTGCTTTCCAACAGACCCATGTGTACCCCGGTTGTCAGAAGACCGTTCTTGAAAGTGTGACGGACGTAATGAAGATTAAAGTTGAGACAAAATCGACCGTGAAGGCTGTTGATGAGTATCTACAGTACACTGCTTCGATGCTGCCCAACGTTCATCGTCTTCCTACCACTCATCGGAAGGTCCGATGTATCCTGAAAGATCTTGGGCTTTCCTACATCAAGATCCATGCATGCAGATATGACTGCGTTCTCTTTTGGGGTAAAGATCCAGAAGGGAATGACCTTGGTGGTCTTGACGCATGTCTGGTATGTCACACTGACAGATATAAGCTGACTCCTACAGGCAACAGGAAACCTGTAAAGGTACTTCGGTATTTCCCTTTGACAGATAGGTTGGAGCGGTTGTACATGTCTTCACACACGGCCGAAGCGATGAGATGGCACGCTGATAGGGAATTGCATGACGAAGATACCCTTATACACCCTGCTGACGGGGAGGCTTGGAAGCATATAGACATGGAGTTTCCTCATTTTGCGTCAGAGGTCTGAAATGTGAGGCTCGGGCTCTCATCCGACGGGTTCAACCCTTTTGACAACATGAGTCTTCAATACAATATATGGTCGGTGATTTTGGTACCGTACAACCTTCCCCCATGGATGTGCATGAAGAAGGAATACAATATGTTGAGTTTGTTGATTCCGGGGCCCGGTTATCCGGGGAAGTGTCTCGATGTGTATTTGAGACATTTGATTGAAGAGCTTAAATTTTTGTGGGACATTGGTCATCCCACTTATGACAAGTACACGCACGAGATGTTCCAGATGCATGTCATGGTTGTTGGTACCATCAGTGATTTTCCTGCTCGTGGGATGTTGTCGGGCAACGTTGTTAGGGGATACAAGGCTTGTCCAGAGTGCCTTAGCGATGAGGGGAGCAGCAGTTATTGCAACAAGATATGCAGATTGGGTCACTGTGCTTTCCTTCCATATGATCACGAATGGCGGTTCGATGACAAGGCATTTGATGGGACCGTAGAACACGGTGTGCCTCCCAGAAGTTGGACGGGGGAAGAAATTTTAGCAGTGCTTAATGAGTACAATTTTGGGCAGCTTAACAATCATCCCAACATTGTGGCGGCAATACCTGAAAGACCCGACAGGTACAAATTCTGGACACATAAGAGCATATTCTGGGAACTCCCATACTGGAGTAAGTTGCTGATCAGGCACTACCTGGATGTGATGCACATAGAAAAGAATGTGTGCGACAGTGTGGTGGGCACAATGCTGAACTTGGAGGGGAAGACGAAAGACGATCCTAAGGCACGCATTGATCTAAAAAAATGCGTAATAAGAAGACATTTGTGGTTGAAAGGAGGGAAGAAAAAAATGCCTCAAACTCTTTACACTATGAAGCCTGACCAGAAGAACCTAATTTTCAGGTGGATGAGTTGTGTGAAGTATCCTTCAGGCTATGCAGGAAATATAGCCCGGTGTGTGAACTTCTGGGACAATAAGATGTACGGGTTGAAGAGTCATGACTGTCATATCCTGCTACAACGTCTCTTTCATGTTTTCATTCGACCGTTCCTTCCCCGTCAGGTGGTGGAGCCGTTAGTAGCGTTGGCAAGATTTTTCCAGAAGTTATGCACACGGGAAGTGTCTCGATGTGACCTCTGGGAAATGCAAGATGACATCATTTATATCATGTGTAAATTTGAGAGGATATTTCCTTCAAATTTTTTTGACATCATGCCTCACCTGATGATCCATCTTCCCGAGCAATTGTTGCTTACCGGTCTAGTACACTACACTTGGATGTATCCTTTGGAAAGGTACATTTTTTACACCTGAATTCCTCAATATATATATATATATGTTCAATAATCATAACATTTTGCAACTTGATTTACAAGCAACTTGATTTACAGGCAACTTGGAGACTACAAAGATTATGTGGCTAATAAATCCGCCCCTGAAGGATGTATAGCTGAAGCATATATTGCGCATGAGTGCGTTACCTACATGAAGTTGTATTTAGGAGCGTTGAAGGAAACTCCGCAAACCATGCCGGTAGATGTACCGAAGTTCAATCTTTCCATAGTCTCTAGTGATATTGAAGTGTATGGAATTTTGCCAGACTCGTACAAGTTGCAACCACATGAGCTAGTCATTGCCCACTGGTGGGTATTGATTAACTGTCCAGAAGTTGAATACAGGAAAGACATCCATCTACATTGTCCAGACATTCAAGGTGATCTCGAGTACCACAACAGGGAGTTCGCAGATTATTTTGGCGGTTGGGTACGTAATTTAATTTTTCTCCACGGGTTTATGTTTATTGCATAATTATCCATATTTACAGTTGAGATGGTTGGTTGCAGATGAACCATATTCAATTTGATTGTCACCCAAATTGGTCGCACGGACTAAGACTTCTAGCGATGAAGCCGATAGTCTCAAGAGTTTATCCGATGTGCAAGGTGAATGGTGTGCAATTTATATGCGAACAAAGAGACAGCAGAAGAAGAACACAGAATTCTGGGGTCATGGCACATGGTGGGCGGAATGGAGTTGACTATTACGGTGTTCTTAATTCAGTGGTGGAACTCGTTTATGGGCAAGGCATGACAGTGCACCTCTTCAAGTGTAGATGGTTTGATACTAGGCCGCAGAGCATGAAGACCGATCAGTACGGAATATTATCGGTGAACACTGCTACAAGTTCTTACGAAGATGACCCGTTCGTTTTGGCCACATCGGTAAAACAAGTGTTTTATCTTGATGACCTTGCTAAGGGTGACGCGTGGAAAGTAGTCAACCTTGTGCACCCTCGAAAAATTTACCGGGCGACTACACTTGGAGAGGCCGAAGACGAGGAAGAGGATGTTGCGTATCAAGAGCCCAACGCAATAGGTATTCCTAACTCCTCTACCACTCGCCTTAATAATTTTAAAGCGGGTCGTTCGGTGCAAATTCGTGATGAAGAGCCAAGTCTTGTTGATGTTGATCCAAATCAAGAAACAGACGAAGACTCTGGCAATGAGGAAATACATATATTACCAGAAATTAATTCTGACACCGAAGAAGACTCATCGGATGATTCCGATTACGAGCCTTAGTTTTAATGTATGATTCCGATTAATTTGTATAATTTTTCAAAGACCTTTTCCTTTATAGTGTACATATGTTGAATTCATATTTCAGTTATTTTATATGAATTTCGGTGATACATGATGAACAGGTTTTTTTTAATGTATGGTTTACTAATATCGTCTGTTTTTTTTCCCTGTTTTTTTACTTTAGCCGACGAATTATAGATGGTTTTTGCTGACGAATTACCTAATATTTCGTCGGCTATTCCGGTATTTTTAATTTTTTAATTACATATTATAGCCGACGAAAAAAGCCTTAATTCTTCGGCCATAGATGTTTAGCCGACGAAAAAAGCCTTAATTTCGTCGGCCATAGATGTTTTTTATTTTTTTTATTACACACTTTAGCCGACGAAATACACTGTCATTCATCGGCTAAGATAGTTTAGCCGACGAAAAAAGCCTTAATTTCGTCGGCCATAGATGTTTTTTATTACACACTTTTGCCGACGAATAACCTAATATTTGGTCGGCTATAGTTATTTTTTAATTTTTTAATTACATACTATAGCCGACGAATACGTTAGGGTATTCGTCGGCTAAACCCTATAATTTTTCTATTACCTACTATAGCCCTATGTTCGGTGGTTATTTTGCGTAAAATTTTTATACGACTTGTTGCGTGTCATCGGTTTAAAACTATTTTCAGTTAGAGGTCCGGCCAAAATATGTAATTTAGACGGTCGAACGATCTTTTCCGTGCGTTTAGGGGTTTGACTTACAAGATTGACCGTCCAGATCAAGCCCTTATTCTTTTCGGATCAAGTTGAATTTTTTCCCATACATGTATTTTATCATGATGGTCAGATCTGACGGCCGGATTTGTGTTTCTCAAGTTTGATCATCACAATCACAACATGCGTACTAATATTGTATAACTTGTTTACCGTGTTATGTAAATGTTCCGTTTCAAAAACAAACTATACGTAAAACCTTCAAACGTAAAAAAGTCGTGAAATAAGACATGACCAGAATGGTGAAATACGTCTACGGTTGAAAAATCACAGTATTACGGTCATGTCTCGGTGCCGATAGTTGCGGTCAATGCAATTTTCAATTCTTTCTCCCTATGGGTAGCCCCGGGTTCGGTGGTTATTTTGCTTAAAATTTTTATACAACTTGTTGCGTGTCATCGGTTTAAAACTATTTTCAGTTGGAGGTCCGGTCAAAATACGTAATTTAGACGGTCGAACGACCTTTTCCGTGCGTTTAGGGGTTTGACTTACGAGATTGACCGTCGAGATCGAGCCCTTATTCTTTTCGGATCAAGTTGAATTTTTCCCATACATGTATTTTATCATGATGGTCAGATCTGAATGCCAGATTTGTGTTTCTCAAGTTTGATCATCACAATCACAACATGTCAAATGTATAATGGTTTAGCCGACGAATTTCAAAGGTTTAGCCGACGAGTTGCAAAGGTTTAGCGGACGAATTTCAAAGTTTTAGCCGACGAGTTTAGAAGGTTTAGCCGACGAATTGGTGTATAGCCGACGAAATTTTTATCTTTAGCCGATGAACAAATTATTTTGTCGGCTAAAGTCTTCGGGTTTAACTGCGAAACCCTAGCCTCCTTCCTCATTTCTGCAATTTTTCCCTCCTCCCTCCCGGTCTCCTCCCTCCTCCCTCCCTCTCCCGTCGCCTCCTCCTCCCTCCTCCCTGCCCTCCGCCCTCCTCCCTGCCTCCCGCCCTCCTCCCGCCCTCCTCCCTGCCTCCCGATTGATTCTCAGGTTCAGTTTTGTTTGATGGATCCAATTATAGGAATTGTAAATGATGCTAGCTCAGTTTTGCATTTGAGGGCTTGAATCTGGTTTAGTTTCTATTATTAGTTTCTGAATCAAGTAGAACTTTGAAGATGTTTGAGTTTCGTAAATTAGTGCTTAATTTTGTTGTTGTTGATATATTGGTATCACACACATTCTGATATTTCTTACATTCGGGAACTCGTAGTTTCTGATTTGTGATAGGGTTTAAGGCTATAAGCATCTTCCCTGGTACTGTTTGTTAGTTCTTTTGACTCTGTGCTGTGGCGTGTTACTACGATATGATAATATTTTTGTAAGAACATGTTCATTGTTATTGTTTGGTTTAATTTGTCTTAATTTAATTTATGTTAATTTAATTTTTGTTAATTTAATTTGTGTTAATTTAATTATGTTAGTTTATGTGTTGTGTTATATATAATATTGTTATGTAAGTAAAATATTAAGTATATCTATATATATATTGGTATGAAGTTATTTTTGATTTCGAATTTACTTTTATGCTATGTTAATTAAGTATATCTATATATATATTGTTATGTAATTATTATTTATGTATATCTATTTATTGAATAAGTATAATTTTAAACATGTATAATTTTTTATAAAATAAAGACAAAATAATATAAAGCCTTAGATTAATATTTTTAAATAGGATGAGCGGCTTTTTCGATCGAAGAAGAGTTCGAAGGGCCAAAGGTCCGAATCGTCTGAGGGAACCTCTAGCAACCCTCAAACGACGTTTCAGGGCCAGATGACAGCCAGACGTGCGAGCCTTCTGGAGACGCCGCCGGAGGTGCCCCTTTCATCGAGGCAGACGGCCGTCCCTCGTTCCCCGAGCCCTTGTGGCCTCAAACCCAGACGGAGGTGTCTGCACCTCGTATGCCCGAGATACACCAGGCGCCCACTCCGGGTCCTATTTCTTTGGATAGTGGGTCATCTGGGGTACAGATGCCGCCGCCTCATCTGTTCCTTCCGCGGATGATACCGGTGTTACCTGTAGTCGATGGCTCAGGGACGCCGATTTATCCACTGCCCCCGCCAGTGGCTCCATCAGCGGCGTACTGGTTCGTGCTTTTTGATATGCCTCTTATTTCTATGAGGGTATCATCATCGACGACAGAGCCGGAATCCGTCGCGAGCTCCTCAGGTAATCAGTGATGCATGATTACTTTTAAAGGGTCATATATATTTTAATAATCAATTTGGCCCAATCATGTGATAGGCACAAAGAAGAAGAGAGGCCCCGTCACAGGGAAGGCCCTCGAAAAGATGGTGGGTACCGTGGGGAGGATCGTCATCGATACTGACGGGGATGGCCACGTAGTATCGGGGGGAAGTCGAGGACGTATGCCGGCCGCGTGGGAGCTCTCATTAGGGATAAAGTCCCTATGTTGTGGTCCGACTGGGGCGAGGTCCCGCAGGAGGTTAAGGACATGGTCCACAACGCGATGTCGGTGAGTTTACAAAATAATATTATGTATTAAATTGTTGATTTCTCGAAAATCTAAACTAATAAACGGTTAAATGCAGGTGTGGTTTGAGGTTCCCGAGCACCTGAGGGACAGCTGGGCCGACGTTGTTCATGGGGGAAGGTACGTTGGGAAGTTAATGAAAAACAAAATTGTATGTGATATTAATAATATTTCTAATATTTTTGTTGTATCTGTAGGTACAAGGAGTGGAAGAACGAGCTGCGGACCCATTGGACTACGCACGGGAACGCATGTTCTGGTACCCCTGCTGAGTTCCAGTACAGGGAGTACGAGTGGCGTTGGCTTCTGACATCAGAATTCAACAACCCTCGTAAACAGGTATTTAAATAAATTAGTTAGTTAATTTAAAAATAAGTACGTGCGTTTTAAAATATTTTACTAATAGTTTACTTTTTTCTTTGAAGGCGGTTTCCCGGGTGAACGCTCAGAACCGGCAACGCAACACAAGGAACCATCATGCCGGTTCTAGACCGTTCGCTATCTTCATGGACGAGGCGGTCAGGGAACATCCAGAAGTCAACATGTACGTCTATACGTACGAGAAGGCATATCTTGACTCCCAGGAGGATATTGTAAGTCACCTTACGTTTTTAAATTTTTAAATTTATGTAAAAATTTTAATTAATAATTTTTTTAGGCGAGGGTGACGGAGGCTACTGACGAGGTCATGAGTACCGTAGTAAGGGAGACATGGCCAGACACGCAGGAGGAAGAGATGTCCGAAGCCATGTCCCGGATCGACACTTCGGATCCGACGATTGGGGCGAGGATCATGGGCACAGCCTTCCCACCGAGAGAAAACAACTTCCACTACCGAGGTCTAGGAAAGAGAGGCGAGGGGGTCCTGAAGACCACTCCAGGATTTCAAAGGAAGGCAGCCTCGACCAACAGCAGGACCACGTCCACGATCAACAGGACGACTCAGTTAGAGTCGGAAGTTCAGAGACTACGAGAACAGCAAGCTGCTCAGGCTGCCTATATTGCCTCGCAGGCAGCCTTTAATGCCGCGCAGACAGCCTATGCTGCCGAGATACATGCCATCCAGCAGGCCCAGCAGCAGCAGATGTTCCAGTACATGCAGGACTTTGCAGCTGCCCAGATTCAAGGACTTTCGCCTCCGCCCATGACGCTACCCCAGCCGCCGCAACCTCCGCAGCAGCCCCCAGAAAAGGACTTTAATTTAGACGATATATAATTTACGTAGTTGATATATACTTTTATGTAATTGATACTTTTATGTAATTGATACTTTTATGTAGTTGATATATTTTTTTATGTGTTTGTTGTTGGTTATATGAAATTATTTTGGTGTTTTTTGCAGCTTGCTTGGAATGGTAATTCAGAAATTTCGGGGTTTTTTTTTACTGGAATGCACTTATAGCCGACGAAAAAAGCCTTAATTCGTCGGCTAAAGTTTTTTTTTTTTAAAATAAGTTTTAGCCGACGAAATATGCTTTAATTCGTCGGCTAAATACTTATAAAGCCGACGAAAAATACTATATTTCGTCGGCCATAGGTGTTTTATATTTTTTTATTACAAACTTTAGCTGACGAATATTTTAAATTATTCGTCGGCTAAAATTTGGAAGATAACCAACGACACAAAATGTCGTCGGCTAAGGTATGGACTATAGCCGACAAAAAAATTGTCGGCTTTAGTTCATACTTTAGCAGACGAAATATTGTCGTCGGCTAAAGGTTGGACTATAGCAGACGATATTATTTCGTCGGCTATAGTCATACTTTAGCCAACGAATTTTTTTGTCTCGTCGGCTAAAGTCATCACAGACGACCCTTTCCCGACGACACTATAGCCGACGAAGCTTAGCCGACGAATTTTTTTAACATGCCGACGAAAAATTTTCGTCGGCTAAAATACTTGTCCTGGTAGTGTGAGACTACAGGAGATGCTTAATAGCATAAATTTTAATTTGGTCTAAAATAAGTTGACCAATAGTGTCGTAAGGTAAGCTTTAGCTATATATCTGATCATATTAAAATTTTGAAGAAACAACCCTAGTTTTCTGCAATATAGAATGCTTGATATACAATTATACATAATTAGCGCAAGACTTTCAATTTGGGAATACAAAACATCGTTAGATATTGGATAAATATGGTAAGCATAATTAGATTAGTTCACCTAAACATGATAACTGGATATCATGCATGTCTGACGTAATGAAATATGAAACGTAAAAAGTTTAGGAGTTAGGTATATCAGTTTCCTTAATATAGTAAGTAAAACTATATATTAGTCTTGCTACGGTCCAAAAATAGTTCTTCTGAAATATTAGAATCGCCTAACATCAACATCGCCACGACAACATCAATATATATTAATGCATAGGAAACATGATCATCTTATTGATAAGTTTTCGTTTATTGCACTAAAAAGTTAGAAAAAGCAGCATTTGGGCCAGGAAAGATGGTTTAAATGTCACTTCCATGATCATGCATGAATCGATGGTCTTCAAAACTCGGGTATGTCATCCTCAAAATCTGGGATCTGAATTCTGAAACTATCGCTCCAGAATTTCTATATAGACCCGAATAACTATATAGTTCTACCACTAAACTTGAATCAATGACAAACTATTAACCTAATAAGTGAAGGAAAAAAAAGCCCAATTTAGTTTCACCATTCAATACCTGCCTTATCCAGAAATGGCATCATGCTCGGTCATGTTACACTAGAAACATGTACACACCATATCCAAATCAAGGATGAACCAATTTTGGCACATCTTGACATAAATAATATATATGGTAAGAGGCTAAGAGCTCATGTTAAACAACCTAACGGCCTCGATCTCTTTAGTTCAAGCTTCACCTTCTTCCTATTATAATTTTTCTCTTTTCTGGCAAACAACATAACAGATTACATAAAAACAGACCAGAATTTCCCAACTCATCAAACCCTAACATGCAGGTTTCCTATTACCCAAAAAAAAAAAAAACATGCAGGTTTCCTCACATATCTGGGAGTTAGTTTTCAGTTTTCACAAATAGAAAAACCAGTAGTGGAAATTTGGATAAAATCAGATGCCGAAAGTTGGGCAATTTCTTGCTTCACATCCATTCCCCCACAGTAAACTTTTGTCTCTATGCTTAACTCCCCCATCAACTAACTTATCAACTTGCATCTGTGGCATCCCACTCGACCCTTCTATTTATACCCAATTGCAATGCCATACTCCTTCATACCCTTTACCTACCTCCAATATATTCCATAGCAGCAATAGTAGTGCTCGTTTCTTCGTCTTCATGGCACCTCCTTTTCTCTCTTTCATTCTTTTGTTTCTGATAAATGCTGCTGCTTCGAGTTCAGCTCAGGGTCCACCCTCACCTGGATACTACCCAAGTTCAAAAATTAGGTCCATGGGGTTTGATCAGGGTTACAGAAACCTTTGGGGTCCTCAGCACCAAAACGAAGACCAGGGCGGTTTAAGCATCTGGCTTGACAGAAGCTCTGGTACTATTATTTGCTTCAATAACCAAGTTATTATTATCCTCTTATTCTCTCTGGTTAATTAACTTTCATATGTATAAACATTTTTGACATGTTTTAGGAAGTGGGTTCAAGTCAGTTCGTCCATATGGTTCTGGGTACTTTGGTGCAGCCATCAAGGTTCAGAGCGGTTACACTGCAGGAGTGATTACTTCATTTTACGTAAGCCAGCTAAATTTCTTGATATTTCACTCTTTGAGTTGCAAAATGGAAGTGAGAATAACATAGTCGCTGATTTGTACACCAAAATGAATTTGGTATATGTTCTAACTCGCTCTCTGATGTGTTTGTTTGCATGATACAGCTCTCGAACAATGAACAATACCAGACGGATCACGACGAGATCGATATCGAGTTCTTGGGGACGACTCCTGATAAGCCTTATGTTCTGCAAACCAATGTGTGGACTAAAGGAAGCGGAGATGGGAACAGACTTATTGGGAGGGAGCACAGGTTCCATCTCTGGTTTGATCCAACTCAGGACTATCACAACTATGCTGTAGTGTATAACCCAACTGAGATCATGTGAGTGTATATAACCAATAACCCCACTACTATGACCAATATACTTGATTGCTTGTGTGAGTTTATTGTTTGATTTATATATGACCATACATGCATGTCACATGTGTGTTTGTAGGTATTAGGCAAGGTTAACATTATGTACGTTTATTTGAGTTGTAATAATTCATCAAAACCCTAATATTATATTACTATATATAGGAACACTGAAGTGAAAATTTAATTATCCTGCTTGTGGAACTTCTTCTGAATTATATCTCAAAGAAGGAGTTCAGTGCGTATTACTGTAATAGATAAACCAAATGATACGTTATTTTGAGTTAAAAACAAGTAGACTCTACAAATCTAATGGTACGGATTACTCACAATAACACGTTACACGACTTCTTCATTATAGTTTTCTTTATATAATTTGGAAGTAGTAGTGTTTATTTTTTCAGTGACTGACTAAGAGATTTATGGTCAGTCACTATTAGATTTACATCCAAGAGTTGAAAACAAAACAACTCTACTTAAAAATAATTCTTCTCATCCTTGAATTTAAATTTAATAGTGACTGACCATGCATCTAACTAGGTGAACATGATTGAATTTGGAAGAATGAGATCGTTTTTCTTTACATCAATTATATATCCATATGGTAATATTATTGCTTTCTCTAGAGGTTACAACCATATTGATGATTTTATTCCTTACATATGACTATAATTATATGATGTACAGATTCCTGGTGGATGATGTGCCGATAAGAAGGTACCCATGGAAGAGCGACGCCACATTCCCATTGAGGCCGATGTGGGTGTACGGGTCCATATGGGATGCATCATCATGGGCCACTGAGAATGGAAAATACAAAGCTGACTACAACTACCAACCATTCATTGGTAGGTATAAAGACTTCAAACTAGGCCCGGGCTCCGCTGCCTCGCCATCCGGCATAACCGGCCTGAGCCGACAACAATACACGGCCATGGATTGGGTGCAAAGGAACTACAAGGTCTACGACTACTGCATCGACTCCAAGCGAGACCATTCACAGACTCCCGAGTGTTAGGATTTTAGCTAACAAATTAGGGTTTGGCAATAACGTCATCTAACTGTTGACTGTTGTTGAAGGTTAAAAATTTCTTTATACATAAAAAAAAAAGTAAATTGTGTGTGTTTTTTTTTTCCAGTTATGTTGTAAAGTTATACACAAATCGAGGGTGTTGGGATGGGGCTCGCACTTGTTGAAAATAGGTGGCAAGAGTCGTTGAACGTCCAAGCCCTCGATCAGTTTCGGAATTCATGTTTATTTGCATTAGCAGAATGCAGTGCATGTCATTAATTTCAATGTTGCTTAGTTTTGATGTACCAACAAATTAGTGGATCACCGAATAAATTAGAGAAACTGAGTTTCGTTACATTACTTTCATCCTTACTTTCATGTTGAAGAATTAGTGCAAAACTAAATAAGTTCTTCAAGAAGATTCCTCGTGCAATCACACTTGTATTATGTTACTTGAGCCTAGCTATGTGATTAAAACAAACATTTACAATACCCAATATAGCCTGTGATTAAACACTACCAAACCTGTGATTAAATAATTTTGATGACTTTCATTTTGTCACTGTCAAAAGAAAAATTGGTTTTGGCACAAGACTTTCCTTTTGGTGCAGGCTAAGAAACACTGTGTTCACCTCAATATCATCACTTGTGCAGCAGCTTGATGCTCACTTCTTAGTTTTACTAGTAAGCTGATAGATGGTGGTGTTAGCCTATTAAACTAGCTATATGGTGGTGTTATTACCTAATGGTGTTGATGATTACGCGCAACTTCATTTTATTACAGAAAATTATAGATTGTAATGTGTAACATCAACGACGTGTTCAAACATGCTTCCACCACCATCATCTTCACAAAATCGCAAACACGCCTAATAATTCAAACCCCACTCTAGTTTCTTTTCTCTTTTCCAACGTCGATCACGATCTATATAGCTAGCTAATCTCATCATGATGAGCATCCGTCCTTTCACCTTTGCAGGCTTTCAGCTTTTCAGGTACTTATACGTGTGTTAGAGTTCATATAAGATTCGATGTGATCTCACAAGGATTCTAACAAGCAAGATATATATCTGACAGTGTATCAATGATGTAACACACAGTTCACAAAACCATCAATACACGAAAACCCCAAACCCACCTTACCTTATAACTACGGCCAGTAGGGAGGGAACCCCTTCAAGTTCATAAGTAGGGAGCCCTTCAAGTTCATTCATATCCAACTGAACCCTTTAATCACAGATCTCTAGCTCTCAACCAAGCAAAATGTCGAAAGCACCTGAACCACACTATCATTACTGTGGAGTCATCGAGCGGGTGCCCTCGAGCTCGAGCAAGAGATCATCTGAGTTCAGTGAGTCCACACAAATGGAGAAGAAGGTTCGAACTAGCTACAAGGACGAGTATGGTGGAGGTTGGAGCAAGCTTACAGAGAGCTACAAGGCGGAAGAGTACGTGGACAAGAAAACCGGAGGCATGGGTTACAAGCAAGAGGCTGAGTATACCTCTACTGACAAGTATGTGGACAAGGAGAAAGGCTACACCACCAAGTATCATACCCAGGTGAAGATCCAGAAGTCGGTTTACCCCAACAAGAGCTCAACCAGCAAGTCCAACAAGAACAAGAATAGCATCAGCTATTACTAATTAGTAGCCTACCCTCTGTTTCCTGAGTAACGAGTCCGTCTGTTTTCATGTTATGAAGTCTGTGTTAGTGTTATTTTTAATTGTGTCCAAAATGCAAACTTGACTGAGTGTCAAGTTCGTATGTATGTAACATAGACTATTGATGTTAGCAATATAGTTGATGATTTTGCAATATTGAGTATTGAAAAGAATATGTTGAAAGCTATTGATGTTGAGCATATAGTTGATGATTTTGTTTCTAAAAATGCAAGAAGGAGTCATTTCAGATGATGTGGTTTATATGTGATCTTTGTGCAGGTAAAAGAGTTGTAGGTTGATACTTATTCTTGTCTAACTTGACTGGTGGTTGGTTATCTTATTGATTTCGTTTATTCTCATGTATTTGTGTTTTTATAATTCCAGAAGCAAGGAGCATGGTGTGAAGATGTCATGGGATAGTCTACTCTCCTCAATCAAGCTAATCCTTGTATTTCTTTTCTTTTGAGGGGTATTGGTTTTATGCCCTCCCCATTATACCATCTTTTAGCATATCAATAAAAAATTTCAGGCGTGGGGATGAGCCTCCTAGCATTGCACTTGGCTAGGTTCGAAACCCCAAAAAAAAAAATTGGTATTTTTGATTTTTTTTTTAAATTTATATAAGGGGCACAATTTTTTTTCCCGCACTGGGCCTTGAATCCTTCAGGACCGGCCCTGAACATAGCCTATCTGGTATTGTGGAATATCGTAATGTTCTCCTTTACTTATTAATGAATTTACGTATTTTTATCTCCTTGATTTATCATTATCAAACATGAAACTTGTCTCTAACATTCTCTCTATATTACCCTCTGAGAATCGAACTGCTATTTCAATTTTAATCTGTCAAAAACAATCATTTATCATTTGGTGCTGATATATATAGCGATCTTACATCTTAGTCCTCTTAATTAGTTTATGTGATGCTGGTTAAGAAGATTATATATAGTTGAACGTAAATGATGGGGACTTGGAACCTCCTTGGGTTGGTGTAACGTCTCAACTTTGCTGAGTAGCTGTACTGTATGAAGCTGCATGTCATTATTTTAGTTTTGGATTGTTGCAATTGTCTCGTCTGGATTTTTGGAATTTTGGTGAGGAGCTACGTATACTACTCAATCCAGTACTGCAATTCTGTGAAATTGAGATTCATATACGAACGTAAAATCATGATGCCGTGATAAGTAGGGGCTGGGTTTAATCTGAAAGCGAACTCAATAATCATCAATGATTATTTGCCACAAACTGCATCTGCATTTCAAGAAGATTAAATTAGCTATCCAGATTCAGTAAAACTTCTCATATGTTGAAACACACAACTGCATCAAATTCTCAATTGCTTATTTTATACGGGTATGCGAATTGGCAATTGATAAACCTACACACAAAAATTTTATATGAGTAGACTACATGGTGAACTTGTGACATTTTCCGAAGTTTACGTCTGATTTGGACCGGAGCGAGTGAAATTAGACAAGACTGATGAAGTTAGGATTTCATGAGTGTTCCTCATTAAACAGAAACAACCAAAACTAACGTGATATTTAACCCAAACCATAGAGGGAGAAACTGTCCTTGTCCTAAAATTAAAATTAGTGCGAATTTCTTTTTTCAAAATGTTTAGTGAAAACATTTAAGTGATTTAACTACAAGCTTCATGTCAAACTTGAAAGAGTACGTACAATCAAGTGATGAAATTTTCGCCGAAATATGAAAATTTAAGTGATGAAATTTTAGCCAACGTGCAACTAATGTGATTTGAACCTTGATTGCTTCAGTGGCATCCAAGCTCTTCGACCAATGATGCATAGGTGTTATTTGATAAATACAAAGGACATTTTGATATATAACCTCTGTATATATTTCCAGATTCATTTTATTATTTTTTTTCAAAATTTTGTTGAAATTGATACTTTTTGATACTTCTGTCAAAACAACTATTTTTCGGACGGTCAAAATTTCCATGATGATCGAAATTTTAGTCATTACGTGTAACTCAATCATGATTGGAGTTCTTCAATATATATATGAGATTTCAAAAAAAAAAATTATCTATAACTTATTTTATTCTTCTATTAGATAATCACATAATCTTATATAACAAACAAAAACCTCCAACACCCAATATTGATCCCAAAGAACATTTGAAAGAGAACAAGAGATCGACGTACCCGTATATTAAGTAATAAGTAGAAACCTCTCACTAATAGACTACTTACATATAACTAGTTTGAGATTACTGTGAGTTAAAAATTAATAATCAAAACTCTGTGTTTTAGTGTGAAAATAATCAGTTGTGAATTAAAAGAAATTTGTGTTTGTATATTATTTTTAAAGATGTAGCAGCTGAGATTAAACCATAATAAACTAAATCAACAAATATACCGCAACTTCCACTAAAAAAAAAAAAAACACACACACACACACTCTCTCTCTCTCTCTCTCAAAATACTTGCGGCCGGACTAGTATGTACGTGTGCATCCCGACTCTGTGTTATTTTCATACTTTTGTCAATACAAAGCTGCCCACCCTATGAACCACAATTAAAAATGAGCCTTGCAATATTAATTGCGACGAGACGCGGATATTCCCCATGATGTGGTTCCCTCCAGTCCGTTCTTGGAATCATAATCTTAACCGTTCAAAGTTTGATTAACCAATAAAGATCATCTCTGCAAAAAATCAATGTAAACAAAATTTGTTTGCTTAGCCAATTGTATTAAACAAATTGACAGTTCTGGTGAATGTTAGCAGTCTCATGATTAGCTGTCAATTTGTTTGATTCATTCGGCTAACCAAAAGATTTTTGTTTAATTTGATTGTCTACAGAGGGTGATCTTTATTGGTTTAATTCAACTTTTGAACAGTTAAGATTATGATTTACATTGGTAAATGTATGTAAATAACATATATTGGTCAATATAGGGTTCATAGGGTGGGCAACTTTATATTGGTAAATGTATGTAAATAACATATAGTCTGGACGCAAGTACTCTCTCTCTCTCTCTCTCTCTCTCTCTCTCTCGTCGAGACTAGGATTAGGGTTTTTTTAGTGGCTTTTGTTGTGTCGCGCCTATCTCTCTGTGGTTGTTGCCCTCGCAAATATGACTGCTCGTCACGTCTCCAAGCTTCCTTTGAAGGTTGCAGAGGAAGCTATGGATCTTAGCAATCTTCGTTACCTGGAAAACGTTTTTTGGGCGCGTCGTTTAATTTCTACTTGGAGGGACGTTGAACCACCTGTTGTGGCCTTGGATCCCTTTCACAATGTCGTCAGGGCCATGTGGAGGTCACCATGCCGGTTGAAGTTCAAGCTTGAGGTGACTGCTTCTTATTCGCCTTTGCAAATGAACGAGATTTGAAAAGAGTAAAGAAGGGAGGACAAACCCATGGTAGTATAGCGTGTTGTGATACTTCTTAACAACTATGATGGATTTTCCGACATTGTTACTTTGCCTATGAATTTCATTTGGTTCTAGGTTGATTTTATTGTTGTTGCTGAGGCTTTTAAAGGCATCTATTGTGAACCTAATTGGGGAAACTATCAGCCAGTTTTGTAGGTTGATCTGTGACACTCTGACCCAGAAATTTTTTTTTTCTTGAGTCGAAGGTGTGACTAGGAAGTAAAAATAAAATAGAATAGAAATACAAACCAAGGATAGTTAGATATTTCAAAAAAAATATGTAGCAGCCTTATAACTTTAGAAAATCATAACTAATTCTAGAAAACTTATTTTCAAAAAATTCCAATTCTGAAAAAATCATTAAGGTCTCTACTCTAACTTTCATAAAGACACCAAGTTTAAAAAACCAACCAGTTTGTACATTTTTTAGAAAGAAGGTAACTAGTCCAAAATCTCAGAAGCACTGATCTGCAGAATTTCCTGATGCAAACCTTAAACTTTGAAAAATCATAACTTAATCTAGAAAAATCTTTTTTAAGTGATTCAAAATCTGGAATGAACCTTTAGATATCTGCTACAACTCTTATGAAGAAACCAACTTCAAATTCCAAACAAAACTGTACGGTGTTCAGAAAGAATGGTAAATGATGCAGAATTTTCAAAAACATAGTTCCAGCTTTTTACAGATTTTATTAGGATTAAATTCAGTTTATCCCCTTGAATTTTAGAGCTAAAATTAGTTTGCTCTATGATCTTTTTTTTAATCACGTTGGTCCCTGAACTTTCTATATCCATCAGTTAGGTCCAATCATGACGTTATATGCTGAGTTGGTTCCAACATGAGAGTCCACTTATACATAAAATGTCGAAACAACGCTTTAGCCAAGAAAGAGATTTCTGAATTTAAATCCAAAAAAAAAATCATACCAACTTTTGCTCCTGCCATGAATCGAACCTTCTAGTCTTCTACCACTAGAACTTTATTTATCGTTCCCACTGATGGATGCTTGCACCAAAAATGACGGTAAATTTTTGAAGGATTAGTGAAGTAAGTTGGATTCCATGTCTACTAGCCATCACCTCGTCCGGTGGCATAGCCGATGGTGCCGGAGCACACTGTGCTACCTCTGGCATAGAGAAAAGGTTGGATCAGATCTACGAGTTCACCGCTGTGAGCGCAAAAAGGAGTGGGTTCTCCTGGAGAGAGAGAGAGAGAGAGAGAGAGAGAGAGAGAGAGTGGTGGAGACGAAAAGCTGAAGAAGTTATTGCTTTTGATATTTGTTTTGCATAAACAACCACAAATTTCGGTCAGGCTTAATGGTGAGAGATCTGAGTTTGCATTGAGAGGGCAATGGTTCGATTCTTGGCAGGAGCAATAGTGGGTATGATTTTTTTTAGATTTAAATTTAGAAATCTCTTTCTTGGCTAATAGCTTCGACATTTTATGTATAAGTGAACCCTCATGTCAGGACCAACTCAACATATGATGTTATTGTTGGACTTAACTGATGGATATAAAAAGTTTAGAGACCAGCGTGATTAAAAAAAAATCAAGGACCAAACTGATTTCAGCCCTAAAGTTCAAGGGGGTAAACTGAATTTAATCTATTTTATTATACCTTGAGTTTAACTAATGAATCTTAAATATAAGAGCGGGAAATATAATGAATCAATTTGAAGAACTTGGAATCAAAAACTAATTTAATAAAGAGGTCATTACAATACAAACTTGTCATAGTTCATTATTCCAACTAAATTTAAAACATAACTTCAAAGGCTAACAACAAGCTGTAACCTTTGTTCTTAGTCTAAACAGAAATTTGAAATCTTCACATCAACACAAAATTCTTTAACATAGAAATCTAAACTTCATGTTCAATACCTGAAATTTTCAATATAGGGGTAAGCTTCAATACCTCAGTAGGAGGCCAAGCCTCTTTACATTGTAGAAACCAATAATGATAATGCATGAATGCAATGAGCCCTTCAATAGTAAGCCCTCACTCTAACCATGATTCCCTTTTTGCTAATCCTCTTGTTTAATCTCGATCACAAAAATCGTACAACCATATTAGCTCACCTGATACTTAGTCCCTACAAATTAAACTCAACTACACAAAAACATTCTCCCATAAATTTCATTCCCAATTTCCCCAAACTCTTGCCTCAATTTTTATATTCATGAACATGAGGATTAACTAAGATGATCAATAACATCACAAATAAAACTCAATCACTAATTTTACAATCAAGTTTCATAAACAAAATCATATAGCAAAACATAAGCCAGAAACACAACAAATTGCACAGAACTTCATTACATATAGCAAACCAACATAACAAATTTCATAGAACTTCATCATACATACCAACCTAGCAATCAACACACAATAAATTAAATAGAGGTTCCCTGAATTCCCCCTACCTCAATTCAGAGCTATGCTTTTACTTCCTAGAAAACTCGTTCACAAAATTCTCTCCCTCACTCCTTTTCTTTTCTTTTCTTTTCACAGATAATAGGCAACTCAATGAATAATAAGGGAACCAAACCTGGGTATTTATAGGATTATACAAACAGGTCAGAATTCAATTCGAGATAGAATGAAGTTGATGCCAGCTTGATTAAAATCAGCACCTCTTACTTCCAGTAACTGAATCTCCAAGTCTTCTCCTATATGAATGATAGCTCCAGCTTCTAACATAATTCAATCTGATCATTAGTATTAGGTCTGATCTTCTAATCTAAGTGGAGTGGTGCTTGTGAAGTGAATGAGAAGATGGGGGAGGATAGCAGATGACGAACACGAAGATACCAGATGAACAATGGAGTTGAACACACTCCCTTTGTCCTTAAATGTTTGTCATTAAACGACAACCAACAGAGGTATAAGTTAACTGGTCTTGGGCTTTTTCTTTAAACTGGGCTGGGGACAAACAACACAACTAATAGGCTGATCTAAATATTGAGATAATTTAATCACATGCTAACATATCTATTATTTACACATGACGTTTTGGTAAAACTTACACACACACACACACAAATACCTAATACATTTATGGATATTGTTGAAGGAGAAAAGATAACGAGAATAACGGTTTACTTATTCATTGATAGAAATGCCTATTTATAGGCATTACATAGAGTCTCTCAAAGGATCTAGAAGATCTATCAACTGTAATCTATTCTAATATGGAAACCGGATTAACCAATCCTACGTGTATTAGGGCAAGACACATAACAGAAGGACAAAAATATAATTTCCTTAAACACTCCCCCTTGTGTTGTGTCCCTAATACGATATGGTGCTTATGGTGTTGCCTCGGTAAAAACCTTGCCAAGTAAAACAAAAACCTAGTGGGTAAAACAAAAGACTTGGACGAAGGGAAAAAGAGCACAATGCACCAACTACAATTGAAGATAGCATGTGATGCATATAGACTCCCCCTGATGTCTACACAATGACTCCCCCTGATTGGTAACTCAATCTCGGAGTACAGATAAACGGTGCAAGCCAATCCACTTCACATACTTCAAAAGTAGACTTGGGCAACGATTTAGTCATTAAATCCAGCCACATTATCCTTAGATCAGACCTGCTACACTTAGCATTACTTTGATCTTGAAGGGGAAGGTTGCCTAACAACCTAAAACATAAGTTCACGTTGAAAATCAGATTGACGCATGGCTTGACCTTCGTGTACTTAAACAGTCATAAGGTCTTCGATACAATAGGTATGGACGAACCGTAAAAAGTTTTGGAAACTAGACACAACCTAGTTCATCTTGAGCTAATCACAAAGCTCTGTCAAAGTTGACTGTTCTGCCAAAGCAGATTCTCGGACAGATCCGTCGTATTTTACGAAAATAACCATAACTCACTTAATATGATATATCTGATCAAATGGTTGATTTCCCTGGAAAGTACACAAATAGACCTTTCCAATGGTACCAATTGCACCATTTTCCAACAAGTGGGCTATCCTTCAGGTCCCGTGGAAGTTGACTTACGAAACTGGACAGATTCTGATTTCACATTTGATGTGTCTTTCTGTAGGGATGAATAAGCCTGAATCTTTCATAGAAGGAATCATTGCCAATACATTGGCGTTGCGTGGGTGTATCCAGCCATTACCTTGATGTTCCTTCATACTCATCTAAGATGGAGCGAAGATGCTCAACCACTAGGAAGAGAGTTAAAAGACTAAGGAGAACTTGGCCTTACAAGTTTATAGTGAATGAGATGCCGAGTTAAGCATATTGTAACAAGTACATGAATGTGCTACCGTACTTTGATGGAGAATTTCTCCTAAGACTTCTTCGTCATATGGATGAAACAAGTCTTCTCAAGACTTCGACCGATCAAGGGATACATACAGACATAACTTCATCGTCCTTTAGCTTGCCTTAAGTCGACAGATGAATAAGCATCATCAATAACGGTCCTCACTTTCGAGACCAAGTGTTCCCAAGATCCTTTCATTCTTAATTTTGGATCAGTGACATCTCTTAGTTTAACAAGAGTTCATCACGATTTATCTAGAATTTACACGCAAATAGGCATAATTCTTCATATCCCTTTCCCATAAAGTAGATACTAAGCAAATACCTTGTACACACTCTCCGTGGTCAGGAACCACTTGATTTGGGTGAAAACCAATCTATTCAAGATCTTAATGTACATCTCTTAGTTCCCAACAGAGATAAGTTGTGACCACAAGCTGTTTGTTCAGTTTTTTAGAAATTACCTAACTGATAAGGTAGTGGAGTGTAATGACATCCATTACGAGAGTATGTCTCATTGTAGTCGATTCCACGGCGTTTGTGAGAAACCTTGCGCCAGAAGGTGAGTCTAAACTCTTTTCTCACTACGCTTTCTAACAAAGACATAACTGATAGAGTTTACACTAGGGGTGTTGGCGTCACCTAACCAAAGCACTATCTCTTTGTTTAAACTGGATCACATCTTTCCATTTAGGCCAATCTACAACGTTGATATTTTCTCAACGAAGTATGGTTCGATATTAAACTCATTAAACCACGTCATCATGTACACCGGTGTGATTTCTAAGTGTAGAGATCTCTATATGGATTGATATTGACATTGAGGCGTCCCCCAATGATGACCATAATCCAGAAATAACAGACGAATGAGTATCATTGATCAAATGATCAAGTTGTGTCAAACTCGCATTCTTCCTTGGCGAGTATGTATCGAACCAAATGGCCTCCCCCTAAACCATGGGAGCCACGGCCTAACGACACCATCTACCACATTTGTGGTGTCACCATGCCACCATCTATGGGTGACAACATGTCCTCTTATCTGGACATCAACATGTCCTCTTATCCGGACATCAACATGTCCTCTTATCCGGACATCAACATGTCCTTATCCAGACATCAATCCTTGCAGGTATGTTTGCAGCATGTATATGTGATCTCGTCACTTTAGGGAACTTGATGAGACACAGTAGGGAAAAACCATGACAATTCTAAGTCGTTATGCTTGAACATTCTTGTTCTTGTCTCCCCCTAACAATGGGAAGACTGGCTCATCAAAGTGACATAAAAGAGATCGCCTGTCAAGGTCCTTATATGAGCGGACTATAGTCGGAAGCTCATGTCTTATTCAAAGACAATATTCATCATAAGTAACCCATCATTGTGCGCTTGTGGAGGCACAATTTGGCACATACAACATGTGGACGATATAGATTATAGAATGTTAACTTAATTCGTTAACAAATATACAGACCATTACAACCATAACATAAAGATTTGAATGATGGTGGGCAAAGATGAATAAGTAAAACTATGACCCCGCTACAACCCGTAGTCATTGGTCTTACTGGTCCAAAAAACCGCTGGCCTCACTGCCGGGACCGGATAAAAAGAAACCGGTTGAACCGACTGCCAGCATGACCGGACCTCTATTTTACGCTTCCTTTAATGGTTCACTATCTTTTAAAGCTCCAAACGCTACCAAATTTTGTAAAAATGTATACATGGGAGTTATAATTGCAAAACTGCCGGCCTCAACGACGAAACTGGCCAAAAATGTACCGAACCGTCCGATGGAGTTGCCGGACATCCATGAACACTTATTTTGAGCGGTTCACCACTTTCCACGTCTTCAAATGCCACCAAATTTTGTAAAATAGTTGGCTTAGATGCTAGAAATCCGTGGCCGCAAACAAAACCTCAAGAACCGGTTAAATAGTTGGTGAACCGGTTCTTACAATGATTGCCCGCAAGCTGAAAACAGGAAATTATAGGTTTTGTCAACTTTTCAATCATTGTGAAGGTTCCCCATAACATTCAATTGTTATGGCTTGAGTTAAACCAGTGTGAACATCATCATATCATCATTATGCCTCAAAGTGAACAATGAGACGCCAATAAGCCAACATCTTATGTATCATTTTTGTAGAATCACTCACAAGCATTGTAATGTCTTACTTAGTGAACAACGACGTAGCATTTGCTAGTCTCTACATATCATTGTCTTTAGCGTAGGAGGGTGTCACTCCTAATATTTGCCAAAGAGTAGGCTTTACAAAACAATTAACAAGCATGGCCAATGAGAGATCATGAGGGATTCTTTTACGTCATATTTGCTTATTAAAACATGAGTAGTGCCTCCATTGTATAGGAGGATGACCCGAATAGCTTTAATGCCATTCATAGGCCGTGAGCATTTCTCATAGCTCCACCAAGTTGTATTTTGGTGATCTTTGATCTCAATGGTTACTTAATTCAAAAGAAATGATGTATGTGATACTCTTTACTCTTTAGTATACGGATCATCAAAACACGTCTATAATTGTCCCGGATGATTTATGTTAAAGCCAACATGAGTCGATTGATGTCTCCATTCTCATTATTGGTGACAATAACCGATTCAATTAACCGAATCTTAGTGAGTCATGAATGTTGCGCATTCATTATATTGATACATAAGAAATTCTCATCAATTGTCACAATGTGTTTACAGGTGATAAACGTTGGTGTGAATATCATTAAGTCATAACATTGTTCGATGGCTTCTTTATGCATAAATAGCATATGTGACTTGAATCATAACGCCATTAGGCATTGAAATTTGAGCATTAATCCGCTCTGATTATTTGTAATGATCTAGTCATCGTGGTCACAATGGATTTATGAAGCACTAAATCCATAAATAGTTGTCTATTCCTTGCAATAAGCTAAGCACTCAATCTCGCTACAACATATTCATATAATAGAATGTAGAGACATCAGTCTTATGTCAAGACATAGAAACCGAAATATGTTTACAATTTCGATGGAGATTGCAAAAAAAAGAAGGTATTAGAATCCTTTAGAGTGCATTACATGACGTGTAATATTACATAGATGAATGAAATAAGATTTAGAACATGCCAAAACAGGCAAAATTGGTTGTGAGCACCCACGGCCCATTGTTGGATCTTGTAGAGAAAGAGGAGGATTTTTCAACATCCATTTTTAAATGACATTTAGCGTAACGCAATTTTCTTTTTGCAATTATGAATTCGCTCAACAGTGTAGAAAACGACTCTTGTTTGTAATGTCTTTGCAATTGTATAAGTGTGCATTGTGCCACACTTGACATTACAAATCCTCTTTTGATCCAAAACCGATGTGCATTGCGCAACATTATGATATTTTAGCCATTAGAAATGTCACCTTATAATAACTGGTGGTCCAACATAGTGTCATGTTGTAATGCGATTGTGGGGGTACTTTTTGATTGAAAGATAACTAGGCCAAAATTAACCTAAATACTTAGATTACTGGGTTAATCTTGTGCGTGATTCAAAAACGAAAGAGGCTTGTGGCGTGAGCCGGCGTGGGAGTTAAAGGCACACCGCAGTGATGAGAATTGGGCTGGGTTTTAGGATTGGGTTTTCTGGAAAGAATTTGGGTTTAAAAAATAGGGATTGAAGGATGGCTGGTGGGGTTTTGGCTTGAAGGTTTGAATTTGGTGTTAGAGATAGGCTTGGCGTGCATGCGGGCTGCGCGTCTTTCTTCTTCGCGAGGTCCCTTGCTCGAAGCAATCTCGTCTCACTAGGAAGCAATCTCGCCTCGCCTGGAGGCCATCTCGCCTCATCTGAACTTCCTCTTCTTCGCGAAGTCATCTCGCCTTTGCTTTAGGGCTTCTGCTTTGACGCGAAGACACCTCGCCCCGCCTTAGGGCATCTACCTTTGACACGAAGTCATCTCACCTTTGCTTAAGGGCTTCAGCCGTCGCGCGATCGAGGTCATCTTTGCTTGCGAACTGCTATCCAGCTCGCATGATAATATTCAACAAGGGGTTGCTCGTCCATTGAATTATACACCGCGCCAAAATGTAGGGGGGCTTTTTTGAATTAAATTGCAACTAGGCCGAATTCCACCCAATAATCCAATCAATGGGAGAAATTTGTTCGTGATTCAGATGGCCTGAAAGTCGAAAGGAGCTTGACAACATGAAAGCATAGTGTGCGAGCTAGAAACGTACTGTGGTGAGAGAATCTAAGGGGGTTTCTTAGGTAAGGTATTTTTGGTAAAACAGAGATTGAAGGTGGCTGTTTGGAATGGCGATTAAGGATTGGATTTGGTGCTTGGAGACTTGAAGGCTTGAACGCTTGAGGGCATGAAAGTTGTGTCTAGGCATTTTCTGGGTTTTACCAGCTTATCCCCCCTCTTTCTATTGCAGGGACTCGCCTTTTATAGGCTCAATGGATAAGGTTTTGATGAACAAAAACATATGAATATCTGGGTAAAACAAAGTAGTCTTCTGGATACATGATTTCTGCCTTAAAACCAGGAAAAATAAGCTTTCTTGAGAAGCTTACTTGTTATGACTGCTAATTGCTGCAGTGATGGAGACATGATAGCACAAAACTCGAAATGATGTGGACAAGAGAGATTGTGAAGACTGAGCTTGTGATTTCGGGAGAAGATGACACTTCTTGACTGGTTTCAAGGGTTCTTCTTAGCAAGATAAGGTGATAGTTTTGAGAGATCATGGTTTGGACTAGATATATGGTTGCTGCAAGCAAGGAGGAATCTCGGTAATTGGTAGCTGCAAAGAAGAAGAAGTCAAGCGACTTGGGAAACGGGAACTGACTTTGGTTTAAGCATAGTTGGGCCTTAGGTCTAAAGGAAAGAAAAGGATCGGCCCAATATTCTCATGCATGTTCACCAATTCATTTATCCGTTGAAGTCGTTGGGCTTGGATTTCGGGCCCAAGACCGAAATCACCAACAACGTCAAATCAACAAATGAGCATTTTGCATTTCCGTAACCTTCCACACTACACCCACATCTGCAAGCCCCAAGAGCATGATTGTGGCTTAGGTCCACATGCGTGGCATGACTTCGATTAAATACGTAACTTTTACATTTCCAAATGTAATTCACATGTGTATTTTGTTATCGGGCTTGTAATATGTATTAGGCATGAATATTGATTTTTTGGGTATCAACATTAGCCCCCTTGATTATGTAGGCTATGTGATGACGTTGAAGTAGGCTACATAATCAATAAGTGATTTGTGGTTAGCATGAAAACCAAGTGTATATAAGCTTGAAATTATAGCTGCATGAGAACTTGAAGTATTCGCATGGTTAGTATTTGAGGATACACGAGAACCGAAAAAAATGTGTTTGGCTAGGATGAGAAAATAAGTAGGCATTGGATAATTACAATGACATAAGTATAAATAGGACCGATAAAGATCTAGAGTAAAGTAATAGTAGATTTGGAAGAAATAATGACTAGCACTACCAGAAGAAAGGCTTTAGCCGACGAAGAAAAAAAAACCAGGCCGACGAATTTTTCTTTCGTCGGCTAAAGTGGGATTTAGCCGACGAAATTGTCCTTCGTCGGCTAATTAAAAATTTTCGTCGGCTAAAGTGGACTTTAGCCGACGAAATTAATATTTCGTCGACTGAATAATTTTTTTCGTCGGCTATAGTCTGTGAACTTTAGCCGACGAAATTTTCAAAAGTTTAGCCGACGAAATTTTCAAAAGTTTAGCCGACGAAATTTTAAGAGTTTAGCCGACGAAATTTTTAAAAGTTTAGCCGACGAAAAATATAATTTCGTCGGCTAAAGTGTTTTATATTTACAGATTTGGACAACAACTCATCTGGAAAAAAAATTATATGTAGAACCTTTAAATGCAAAAAAGTCGTGAAATAAAATATGACCAGAATGGTGAAATACGTCTACAATTGAAAAATGACGGTATTCTGGTAAAGTCTCGGTGCCGATAGTTGACTTACCCTTATTATTCACTATGCTGCAGATTTGGTTTTTGGTGTCCGATTGACTATTGTGATACCTTTCCGGAAGCGTAACGGCCCTACGAGTCAAACTCATCGCTATGCCATGACCTATAGGCTTTTTTGGCCATCCGAGTCTGTGATACCTTTCCAGTTGAATTTTTTACCATAGACGTATTTCTTCATAATGATCATATCTGACGGTCGAATTTTGGTTTGTGAATTTTAGTCATCGGAATCACAACGTGTCTACTAATGTTGTATAACTTGTTTAGTCGGTTATACAACTTTGTGAACCAACTCTACATAGGAAGCAAAATTATTAAAAATATCGTGAAATAAGATGTGTTCAGAATGGTGAAATACGGCTATGGTTCAAAAATCACGTAAATCGGGTAAAGTCTCGGAGCCGATAGTAGCGGTCAACCCTATTTACCGTTATTATTTCTTATGGGGAGCCCTATCGTCGGAAGGTAAATGTTTCAAAATTTTTATATAGGTGGTTGCGTCTCATCTACGTGAGAGTTTTTCGTGTGGAAGATTTGACCAAACTACGTAATATAGGGGGAGATATGAGTGTTTTCGTGAATTTATAGACTTTAGCCGACGAAAATATATGAAAAGTCGTCGGCTAAGATTGTTTTTGCCGACGAATAACCTAATATTTCGTCGGCTATAGTTATTTTTTAATTTTTTAATTACATACTATAGCCGACGAATACCCTAACGTATTCGTCGGCTAAAGTCGAAAATTTTTCGAAATTTTCAAGCAAATTTTTTTGGCGGGCAACCAAAATTTTCAAAGGACTTTAGCCGACGAAATTATGAAAATTCGTCGGCTAAAGTCGAAAAATTTTCAAAATTTTCAACCAAAATTTTTTGGCGGTCAACCAAAGAGTTTAGCCGACGAAATTCTTTATTTTCGTCGGCTAAAGTTCTTTATATAGCCGCAAATAAACCCAACACTAGACATATTGCGGCCCTCCTCCTCTTCCTCTTCCTCCTCCTCCTCCTCCACACAACCACCACAAATAAACCCAACACTAGACATATTGTGTCCCCTCCTCCTCTTCCTCCTCTTCCTCCTCCTTCTCCTCCTCCACCTCCGCCACTCTCTCTCCTCATCACACCGCCTACTCTCCACCCCCACGCGCCCAATGGCCACCTACCGCGCCCTCCTCTCCGCCTCCTCAACCTCTCCAACAACGTCTTCAACCGCACGTTCCCGCCGGAGCTCTCCAACCTCACTAACCTCCGTGTTCTCGACCTCTACAACAACAACCTCACCGGCGTGTTGCCGGTTTCGGTGGCTCACATGACCAACCTCCGCCATTTGCATTTGGGTGGCTCACATGACCAACCTCCGCCATTTGCATTTGGGTGGCTCACATGACCAACCTCCGCCAAAAAATGTTTCTGCAGTTTTTTTTTTCAAAACCCAGAAACTTTAGCCGACGATATTCAAACACAATATTCGTCGGCTATAGTATTTTTAAATTTTTTTAATAAGGTTTAGCCGACGAAATAACCTAATATTTCGTCGGCTATAGTTATTTTTAAATTTTTTTATAAGGTTTAGCCGACGAATAACCTAATATTTCGTCGGCTATAGTTATTTTTTAATTTTTTAATAAGGTTTAGCCGACGAATAACCTAATATTTCGTCGGCTATAGTTATTTTTTTAATTTTTTTTATAAGGTTTAGCCGACGAAATATTTTATATTTCGTCGGCTATAGTTATTTTTAATTATTTATTACGCACTTTAGCCGACGAATATTTCGTCGGCTAAAGTCTGTGACTATAGCCGACGAAAAATATCTCGTCGGCTAAAATGGGACGATAGCCGACGAAAAAAAAAAATTCGTCGGCTAAAGTCATTACAGACGACCTTTTCTCGACGACACTATAGCCGACGAAGGCTCGTCGGCTAAGGTCTTAGCCGACGAATTTTTTTAACAGGCCGACGAAAATTTTTCGTCGGCTAAAGTGCCTATTCTAGTAGTGTAGTGAGATTAAGAGCCTTGTGTTTTGTCAGGAATGAATGTTTGGATTAGCGACTATAAGATTTTGGGAATTTTGGCAAAAGATAGTTGAAATGGAATAGGCAAGTGCATGAGTGGAATGTCATTTCATGGTTAGATTAAAATGGGATGTGCGAGATGAGAACAAAAGAGCGTACAAGGTATCTAATGGATAGTATTAGGATTGATAGATATGCTTGATTATTTGTTTTGCATGATGTATAAATGATATATATATATATATATATATATCATATATGTATTTTCTTAATTTGCTTGGCTAATACATACTTGATTTTATGCTTGGCATGCGTAGAACGAGAGTTTGCTTTTGCTAGACTTGAACTTTCTTGAGCTTATGGCAACCATGCTTAGGCATTTGCTAGGCTTGTGCATGAATGGTTTCGGCTTGAGGTTGCCTTAGTTATTTATTTAATGCTCCAAGAGAGTGTGCGCGGAGTTTGAATGTGCATGATTATAGGAATAAGCTTGGCATGACTCCCATATTGTCTCGAATAGATGCACGACCTTGACAAAGAGGAGCTTGGTATTGTTGGTTAGCAAGTGCTTGACATGAGTTTGCGTAAGGCTTGGCATATCTCTTTGGTCGTGAATCCGCTTGGCATTGTGTTTATTAGCATGGCGTGGGGCTTGGAGTATGTATTAGCTTGTCTTATTTTATGATTTAGCATTTGAGTTGGTAGCATATGCATGAATAAGTGATAAAATTTGTCCTAATATATTAAATGAATAAGAGAATGCATAAGCACAAGCTTGTAACATAATTGCTTCGGGCCTTTGGTTTTTTTTTTTCTGTAGAATATGAGAAGGTAAGGCCAAGGCCAACTTCTCCTTTTCCTAACGAAGTATGTTTGAGATCAAGAAATCTTATAGAGAGTATATGCTTTTCTATCTCAATGGCAATGCTGATGAATTGGGGAAGTTTGTCCTCGTAGGCTGAATTCCAGGAGGTAAGAATAGCGAAGTATGAATACTGCAGTGACAATTTTTGCTTTGGTTTTTGAATGGATAGGCTTCAGATGTTTGAAAAAAAACTGCAATAGAGCTTGATATCTAATATGAGTAGGCTTGATTAACGAACATAGCAAGTGAGTATGGATTTCGAATAAGGAAATTGCTTGTTGCTTCATCAAATTTTGAATAGATCGCTCACATCTGTGACTTCCCACCGTATTTTGTGTTATGATTGCATATGAATTTCCATTCATAAAGCCTGATTTGATACAGGCATGACTGAGGCATGGAGCTTTCAATTGAAGAACAAGAAGCTTCAATGTCGGCGTGGTATTTACTAACTGCGGTGATCATTGCAGCAACATCCTTAGCCCCCAGATGTATTGACAAGACTAACGTGAAATTGGAATACAATATCAGACCAAGCTAGGCCATCTCAAGTCGACCCCTTGCTCGAGATTGATTGCGTGGGATCAACTCCTTGGTCTGTAAGTACACAACCTTGTTTTCATTCTTCTCATGACCTTATTGCAGAAACCATGTTTTGCAGTAGTATATATATAGTTCTAACAACGACTTGCAGACTTCTGAATTCTTGGAGTGTATAAAGGAATGCTTTGAGAATGCAAAAAAAGCTTTTTGCTTGATATTTAGCATGTGCACTTTGCATAATAATATATCTTTCCTTGGTGGACTTACTGCATATGCACTTAGTTTGAGAGCAATGAGCATGACAGTATATGTAATTTTGCTGCTGTGGTAACTGACTACTAGAAATAGGTGTATGGGTTGTTGAAAGTTGGAAAAGAAGAATGTGGTGTAGAGTTAAAGCTTTTAAATTCTGGTGTTTGGACATGAATTTAGAAACAAGTAAGTTTATGAAGCAGGGTTTTGATGATAAACATCTGAGTTCACCCCGCGGTAAACATGATAAATGTCAACTCTGAGTTTGGGTTTGTAGGGTTTGTTGCCTGAAATTTGGTGAGTAAAGGATTGAATTTGTGGATGTCAATTTTTTTTTGGTGCTTGTGATTGTGGCTTCTTCATGGCAAGGGACACAAATTGCTGAGAAAGAAAACAGAAATGCCCAAACTTGACTAATATTGTTGTTACAACATTGGGGTTCAGCTTGCTGTAGGGTAAAATTTTAGGTAGAGTACCGATTATTTCGGTTTGAGGAAGACTTGCAATAGTGATGGTTTGACATTAGGCTTGGAAGTGTATAAAGTTGGGCATTGTGTGTATAGAGGTCGGTGTTGATAAATTTTGGATAGTAGAATAGTCACTGCATGAAATCTTTTGCTGTGACTAACAACTTTCTAGGCAAGACTGGGAGCTGCAAGGAGAAACAATTTAGAAAGAAAACCATGAAAACTATAATTATAGTTGTAGACTAGCATTGGTTCTTTAGCTTGGAGAAAGATTGGAATATAAATGTCATATGGACATTATTAGGATCGCTTGGAAATGGTAGAGACATTGATTGAAAAGTGAATGATTTTGACTAGCATAGAAACTTAGAGAGATACTTGCTTGTAGAAAGCGTGACACTAAGGGGTGGTACTGATTTTAGGGTGTTGGTCTTAAAGGTACATGCTTGAACTATAGGAATAGGATGATCTCATAAATTTAACCTTGAATAAGACCGTCATCACTTAGCCCCCAAGTGTCATATAATATCATTTGAAAGACTAGTGATGGAGACTGTTTCTTGCATGAAATTGGTTTGATTGAGTATTACTTGCTTGCTCCGATAGCTTTAGCTTGATTGAATATTGGTTGCTTGGTCTAATTATTTTGGCTTGATTCGGTGTTGCTTGCTGCCTGATTGAGTTTATATTGCTTGCTCTAATAATTTAGCTTGTTACTTGCTTGAGTATTGTTTGTTGCCTGAATGAGTATTGTTTGCATATCCTATTGACATGGGCTTCTTGTGCGTGCTTGCATGATGACTTTATAGGGCAATATAACCACAGTTGCGCAGGGAGAGGGTAGCTGCGGTGATTGCTTGATATGTAATTGGTAGCTGCGGTTTTTGGTTATTTTGCATATATACAAAGATTTTGGCATGTGTTTGTGGCATATTTCTCTTATTGTATGTAAAGATTGATTGTTTCCTTGTAGGATGATGGCATTCTGTTGTATACTTCTCATGAAAGTCTCTTTTTGCAGGTGGAGTCGGTCTTGCTACGAACCTAAGGAATACTTAAGTTCCACCTCCCTAGGATAACTCATGGAAGCGAGGACCTTGCCGCTGCAACTTTGGTGAGGAGAGAGGCACCTTCTTGACTCCAACTCATTCTCCTGCTCTTAACTCTGATAAGGTGGGAAGAAATCTGCTAATTGAAAGAGAGGCATGGTTCAGGGATTTTGTCACTTGCTTTGATGCTAAAGATTGCTTGAGCGTTACTATTGACAATGTTGCAAAGCCGTCGAGCGAGTGGTGATCAGTCATCCTTCGAGGGTGGGAAGGTTTTTTCAAAATTTGAGATCCTTCTTACAAAGTTTGTTGATGCATATAGTGGCATGGGGTAGCCCTTTTCCAAAGGGGAAATGTGCATGTTTGAGACAAAAATTCTTTAAGGTGCTTGGTCTTGTGTTGCATAGCATAGCATGGAGCTTGAGGAAGTCAAAAATGAAGAGACCTTTCTGAAATGTGGGGATGCCCAGACATCATGGATTGGGAACTTGGTGTGAGTTTCATGCATGTTGGATCATTTAAACGAAGCTGCTGGGATTTTTATTATATGCATAGGCTTGCTGGCTTCAAAAACTGCTGCAGGGAGGTTCACCAAAGAGATTTGTTCTTCTGTTGGGAAGCGAGCTTTCATTCCTTAAACCACAACAACATGAAGACTAGGAGTTGATGATGATATCAGCTCATATAGCATGTTTTGTATATTAGAAGCTTGGAACATAGAAGCTTGTAACAATCTTGGCTTTAGCAGTAGATGCATTAGCCTGCATATACGGATGAAATGTTAGCTGGGCATGACTATTGCGGTGACTGGGGGTGAAACTTTCATCCCTCAGCCCTTGAGTTTCTTGGCTTGAAACATCTGTACTAAGCTTGAATATTAGTAGTTTTGTGCAATATCAGTATAGTTTTGTCAAATGTATTGAATAAACATGGTTTGTATATCAGACTTATCAAGGAGAATGATCAGCTACTGTAGGGAAAACCTTGGCACTCAAGGTGATTGTTTGGGGTCTGGAAGGTTTTCACTTATACTTTTGGTTTGAAACAGGGTTTGTTTGGCTAGAAATTTGAATATTATGATACTGTAAGTTGGTTATTATAGCATAAACATTGGCTAAATTTTGGAACAAACTAGGCTCCGGCTGTGAGTGCTATTAAGAGAGTTATTTTGTATAAGGTGATCATATGGATGGGGAAGGGGTTAAAACAACAATTTATTAGCCCCAAGTATTTGCATGAATTAAGACCATAAGATTTGCGACCTATGGTCAAATTAGCTTCCTTGCATGACATGAGTTGTTTAGCTGCGGAGTGTTTCATTGTGGCAGCACAGATGATTCTCTCTGAGCACCATCATTTATACAAGTGCAACAATATTTGCTTGTATGCATTGAGTATAATAGGTTCAAGAAGGCAGACTTCCGAATTGCATGTGGCATGTGCTTGGATTGTTTGCATCTTCTTCAGTTTTTCAAAGACAATCTACTGTAGTACAATGCTACCACAGCAAACAACAACATCTGACTTCAGGTACTAGTTTTTCTTTTTCTTTCATTGCAGTAGAGGATTTGGCTCTAAGAGTAAGGATTTTGGCTAAGAGGGTAAAAAAAATAAATTCAACTAGGCCTTGAGAATTTGAGATATGTGGAAAACTTGAAACTAAGGATTTATGGTATGCAATATTTTTGACTATTGCAGTGAGATGCTGTTGTGAAAACTCATGAGTGGCAGGGAAGGCTACAACAACTTGAAGAAGGACCTTGCAACAAGAACTATATTCTCTCAGACATTTGGTTTTGGAATAACAAAAACGTTGCTTCCATTGAGGCTTCTGAACAAAACACCATGACTATAATAAAGAAAGAGTCAAAATTTAGAGTTGTAGGCTTGGAGTCGAAAAATCATCGGCAAAGAAACACAACAACTATGAATCATGTCAAAAGAGGTAGCCCCTTGTTAGTTGCATCAGCAACAACTATGAATACCATAAGCATGCCTGAATTATGGGACTGCATCATAAACCAATTATTTGAATCACAACCTAGTCCCCAGCAGAGTCGCCAAAATGTGGAGGTTCTTTTTGATCGAAAGATAACTACCCAAAATTAACCTAAATACTTGGATTACTGGGTTAATCTTGTGCGTGATTCAAAGACGAAAGAGACTTGTGGCGTGAGCCGGCGTGGGAGTTAAAGGCACACCGCAGTGATGAGAATTGGACTGGGTTTTAGGATTGGGTTTTCTGGAAAGAATTTGGGTTTAAAGAATAGGGATTGAAGGATGGCTGGTGGGGTTTTGGCTTGAAGGTTTGAATTTGGTGTTAGAGATGGGCTTGGCGTGCATGCGGGCTGCGCGTCTTTCTTCTTCGCGAGGTCCCCTATGCGGAGCAATCTCGCCTCACCTGGAAGCCATCTCGCCTCGCCTAGAGGCCATCTCGCCTTGCATGGAAGCCATCTCGCCTCACCTGAACTTCCTATTCTTCGCGAAGTCATCTCGCCTTTGTTTTAGGGCTTCTGCTTTGACGCGAAGTCACCTCGCCCCGCCTTAGGGCATCTGCTTTGACGCAAAGTCATCTCGCCTTTGCTTAAGGGCTTCAGCCGCCGCTCGATCGAGGTCATCTTTGCATGCGAACTGCTATCCAGCTCGCATGATAATATTCAGCTCGCATGATAATATTCAACAGGGGGCTGCTCGTCCATTGAATTATACACCGCCCCAAAATGTAGGGGGCTTTTTTGAATTAAATTGCAACTAGGCCGAATTCCACCCAAAAATCTAATCAATGGGAGAAATTTGTTCATGATTCAGATGGCCTGAAAGTCGAAAGGAGCTTGACAACATGAAAGCATAGTGTGGGAGCTAGAAACGTACTGCGGTGAGAGAATCTAGTGGGTTTCTTAGGTAAGGGATTTTTGGAAAAATAGAGATCGAAGGTGGCTGTTTGGAATGGCGATTAAGGATTGGATTTGGTGCTTGGAGACTTGAAGGCTTGAATGCTTGAGGGCATGAAAGTTGTTTCTAGGCGTTTTCTGAGTTTTACCAGCTTATCCCCCCTCTTTCTACTGCAGGGACTCGCCTTTTATAGGCTCAATGGATAAGGTTTTGATGAACAAAAACATATGAATATCTGGGTAAAACAAAGTAGTCTTCTGGATACATGATTTCTGCCTTAAAACCAGGAAAAATAAGCTTTCTTAAGAAGCTTACTTGTGATGACTGCTAATTGCTGCAGTGATGGAGACATGATAGCACAAAACCCGAAATTATGTGGACAAGAGAGATTGTGAAGACTGAGCTTGTGATTTCGGGAGAAGATGACACTTCTTGACTGCTTTCAAGGGTTCTTTTTAGCAAGATAAGGTGATAGCTTTGAGAGATCATGGTTTGGACTAGATATATGGTTGCTGCAAGCAAGGAGGAATCTGGGTAATTGGTAGCTGCAAGGAAGAAGAAGTCATGAGACTTGGGAAACGGGATCTGACTTTGGTTTAAGCATAGTTGGGCCTTAGGTCTAAAGGAAAGAAAAGGATCGGCCCAATATTCACATGCATGTTCACCATTTCATTTATCGGTTGAAGTCGTTAGGCTTGGATTTTGGGGCCCAAGACCGAAATCACCCACAAAGTCAAATCAACAAATGAGCATTTTGCGTTTCCGAAACCTTCCACACCACACCCACATCTGCAAGCCCCAATAGCATGATTGTGGCTTGGGTCCACATGCGTGGCATGACTTTGATTAAATACGTAACTTTTGCATTTCCAAATGTAATTCATATGTGTATTTTGTTATTGGGCTTGTAATATGTATTAAGCATGAATATTGATTTTTTTGGTATAAAATTCGTGACATAAAATTCGTCACTTTTTTTTATATCAAATTCGGGGCTCATGTTTCGGTCAATTATTTTAAAACAAAAAGATGGAAGAGTAACTATTATCGATATACGATAATTAATTCTAAGTATTGAATTAGGTCAAGACCATGGTTTATGGTAACTCAATTCAATGTAAACTGTGACAAATTCCGTCACAATTGATATTAACCGTGATAATTTTTGTCATAAATCGATGTAATCGTGACAATTTCAGTCACAAATCGATATTAACCATGACAATATCCGTCGCAAATCAATGTTTGTCCATTTATTAACCACGACAATATTTCGTCGTAATACCGTGACTTATCAAACCGTAACAAATTTCAACTTTGATATGAGGGGTCCTAATCCCTCAATATCGTCCCACGTTATAAAGAACGGTGGGATGTAGAAGACGGCTACGAAGCCCGGCTATGAAATTAAAATTCAAAAACGACAACTTTTATAAAAGCTTACTTGCTAGTTTGCCAAATAAACTGCGTTTAACATAAGTTGCCCTCTCGTAATTTCATCGCGATCCTTCGCGTAAAAAATTTCATGAAATAAAAATATATGTTTAGTAATATTCACCATATATATAAAAACAGTAAAACTAATTAAATAGTTACTACTCTAAATAAACTGTTTTTACTCTGAGGTAAAAAAATTATCTGGAGGGGAAAATTTACCGTTTTACCCCTCGTACAACCAGTAATCTCTCTTCAGCCTTCGGATCTGTGTATTGAGTCGGTTCCTTGACGCCGGATCGACTGGAGCAGCACTGCAGCAGTGAAGGCGCGGGCGTCGTGCAGAGGCAGACGCAGAACCGGCTGGGTTTGATGCGACGCCGATCGTGTGGAGGTCTCTGGATTCTAGGTTGGTGGAGAAGGCCGGAATCGGGGTTGGGATAGAGATGCGTGCGTGGGCTGTGCTGGTGCTCTGACTTGCAGATAGTGGTGTTGTGGTAAAGCTAATCGGGAAGGTGGCTGGGATTGGTAGGGGGTCCGATCGACAGGGCGTCGGGGTGCGGACGAGGTTGTCGACGTCGCTCAGTGAATGGGGGTGCCCAGAGAAAATTTCTGTTATAATTTCCTTAAAACATATATAAATTAATACTAAGTAAAAATAAATAATATTCACTATATCTTATTTTTAAAAAGAAAAAATCGTCACATAATCACTTGATTGAGAGAAGAGGTGTGGCTAGGGTTATAGTTTCTCTACCCTTGGATGAATAGTTACATCTCGCTCGACGAGTTCGAGTCTCTCATATATTGATGTCATTAAGCTGCAGTTCAAATGTGAACGTCTCTTAGGTTGTTGTTGTGAATGTTCAGTAATAGATCACTGCCATGCAACTTTACCTAGACGGGTTGAAGAGGGGATTCGGCAGCCGGCACAGAAACCAATACCTACAGTAGCTCCGCCCATGATACTTAGGGTTTTCACCGCTCTTGCTGACTCGGGGCCTCTCTTTAAGGTCATGAACCTCGAGAGATTGGAGAAGAGGCTGATGGCAATCCCTGATTTGTCGTGATGGAATGAAACCTTAGCAAGGGTTGTGGGTGTCCACCGCCCTAGGAAGGATGAGTATGAGGCTGTCTCGGAGGATGGCAAGAGACCCAAGAATTGTTTGGCCCTTATCCCTCAGCCGTTTGTCCAGTAAAAGCTTGGTTTTTAGAGGGAACAATGGAATGTTTTTGACTGGTGGATCGGGTAATAGCTCCAAGAAACGATGACATCCTCGTGGTAGTCGCAACTGCCCAAAGAACAAGGATGGAGAGTCCATAACATCGGGTTCCATAACTTCTGATATAACCTTGGTGTTTGAAGTGGAGGGTGTGATCATGGAGGCTAAGGAGTAAGGAGACAAAGAAAATGTAAAAGATAGATGCATTCAACTATGTATGTCTGTAGGGGTCATTACGGGCCGGGCTAGGGCCAGGCCTATCTTAAAATTTAGGACTTAGGGTAAGGTCTGGTAAGAGCTCGGTCAAAGTCAAAAAAATTTAGGGTAGGATAGGGTAGGGCAGAGATTTGAATATGCAAGCTCTTACCCGCCCTAGCGGCTTATTTTGTTAGGGTTAAAAAGACCGGGTAAAGCCGGCCCTTTAAATAGGGCTAAATAGGGCCGAGATGTGCTAGTTCATTTTTTTCTTTTCTTTTTCTTACAACTTAGCTCAATCCTCAATGATTATATTACTTATAGAGATAAATTCAGTTTATCACCATGAACTTTTGGTCTAAAATCAGTTCGATACCTTATCTTTTTTTTAATTAGTTTCATCCCTAAACTTTCAAAATGACATCAATCTCGATCAAAATGACTAAAATAGCCCTTGTTACGGTTTTACTTAATCTTTTACTCTATTTTTACTCTTTTACTCTCTCTCTCTCTCTCTCTATATATATATATATATATATATATATATATATATATATATATGCAACTGAGTCAACTCGCCTAGCCATTATTCCAGATCCGGCTCACCGGTGAGCCCCGCCACCACTCGTCGCCACCGCCGGGAATGGCTTCTTCGGAAGCCGATTCCCTTCTCCGACAGGTCGTTTCTCCAGCCCTAGAGAAGATCATCAAGAATGCCTCTTGGCGCAAGCACGCCATGTCAAGACCCGCTCCAAATTTCACCCCGAAACCCGAGATGAGTCCTGCGGGGACCACCTCCAAGAAAAATTTACTGAAGACTCAGCAAACCTCCCTCGAAAATGGACAACCCTAACTTAAGAATTTAAGAACCACTTTTTATTCCAAAAAAATAAATCTTCAGCTACAATCCCACATCGGCCAAACGGAGAGGGGTTATGTGTTGTATATGTACATGCCCACCTCCAATCTAACACGAGGCCTTTTGGTGGCTCAACAGCTTCGGAGGGGATGGGTACTCCGAGGTTAAGCATGTTGATGCTAGAGCAATCCCAGGATGGGTGACCTACTGGGAAGCTGCTCCTGAGCTGCCAGAAACAAAACCGTGAAGGCCGGTGGGCCCAAAGCGGACAATATCATGTTACGGCGGAATGGGTCCTGGGATGTGACACTCCAAGCTCGCCAGCGAATGCAAGGCCGTCATCGACCGCCTCTCCAACCCTAACAAGGCCTCCCACCCCGCTAGCCTAAATTTCGAGCCCGAAGCCTCCGAGCCCGGCCCTCTCCATAACGGCGGCTCCGATGAGTACTCCCTCGCCGAAGATGATCAACAAGATTTAACTTCAGCATTTGATTTACCATTCGATGTTGATGATCCAGGAAATTGGGAGAAGATAAAACAAAATGTCCAAGATTTTTTAGTCCAAAGAGGTCCTAAAAGAGAGACTGATTTGAGCTTTCTAGAAGATGCCATGGGGAGACATTTCAGTTCCAAACAATATTTTTCGTGTCTTATCTAATGGTGAAAAGAAGAACATGAGGTGGTTAGTGTACTCAATTTCTTTGGACAAGGTTTCTGTTTTTGTTGTAAATTGTTCAAGAAAATCACAACAAGACTTTGTTGGATCAATTTGCTAATGAATGATTGAATGATTGGGAAAATGTGAGTGCCAAACTTGCAAGTCATGAAAAAAGTAAGCATCACCTCGGTTGCTTTACTAGTTGGATTGAACTTGAAACAAGATTGAAAAATAATGCAATAATTGATCAGGGTTTGGAGGAACAAACAAAGAAGGAGAGAGAACATTGGAGAAAAGTACTGTTGAGAATCATGGCCGTTGTGAAAACACTTGCAAAAAACAATTTGGCATTTTGTGGGAGCAATGAGAAATTGGGTGAGGAGAACAATGGGGTTTCCTTACAAGTGATTGAGATGATAGCTGAGTTTGATCCAGTGATGCATGAACATGTTCGGCGTGTTTTTAAAAAAGAAACTCATTACCATTACTTGAGTCATAAGATCCAGAATTAAATGATTCAGCTTCTAGAAAATGAAGTAAAAGCTTCCATAGTTGCAACAATAAAAGAGGCAAAGTACTTTTCAGTTATACTTGATTGCACTCCATATGCGAGCCATAAGGAACAAATGTCTCTTGTTGGCTGGTTTGTTGATGTTATAGCCAGTCCTATTGTGGTGAAAGAATTCTTTCTGGGATTTTTAAAAACTACTACAGAAAAACTTTCTATGATACACACAAAATGTCATTAAAGTCCTTCCATGACGTTTTCTCACAGTCATCTTTAACGTCATCTATACTGGTGTCATGGTAGGGGTATGAAACAATGACGTTACTTAAACGTCGTCAAATCTCTTTAATGACATTTGTAAAACGTCGTTAATATAAAAGAATGACATTTTGTAACTGTCATGAAATAGTTTTAATGACTTATTTTTTTTTGTTGGAATAGTTTTTATGATGTTCAAAAACTGTCATGAAATAAGTTTTAATGACTCTTTTTTTTGTCGTTGTAACAGTTATTATGACATTCATTTCTTGTCATGAGATGTTTACCATGACAGTTATCCGGTGTCATAATATTCACTATGACGCTTCTGAGAATGGTTCAAATGTTTCAATGACATTTTTTGTGTGTCATGTTTTGTTTTTATGACGTTTCCAAACGTCAAGCTACCATATTTGTTGTCAATTTTAATCTGTCATAAAAAGTACATATTTCTAAAAAAAATAATAATTTACTAGAATCAAATAGCATTTGAAACTAATATTGAAAAAGTTCATCATCATCATATAATTCACATCATTCAAAATGCAAAATAACTAGGCACTAACATTGTCCTACCTAGCTAAAAGTTGTACCTCTTGCCAAAATCAAACTACAAGTTCACTGCCCGTGTGCTAGTAACAAAACAAAAACAGCAATACTATGTATGCATGCATTGTCACATAAGCAAGAGGACTAAAAGAACACAAAGTGCCAATTCTTAAGTGCGAGGGACAATGTACTTAATTGGCCCAGCAATGGTGCTTCCAACCGCATCTTCCATAGCAGAAAATTCTGGCTGAAAACGAAAGAACTCAGCTCTTGGATTGACAGCTTCCTCAATCTCCCTTTAGCCGTGTTACAATCAGGTCCAAGCTTATAGCCATGCACTTTGGTTGCTGGGTCAGTTGCAGAGATTCTCCCTTTAGCCACAACTTCATCGGTGCCCTCCCAGCTGAGTATGTTGCAGAGCTGATTAATACCAAGCAGAGTGCCCCCTTGTACTGACTACACAATCCAAAGTTTCAATCACACACAGTTTACATAATGACAGAAGTTTATCATCCAAATTCACAATCCAAATGCTTTAAGCTTATAATGGACAGAAGTTAACCATACATACAACAAACAATACCACATGCACATTCAGCTTTGAAACTTACCTTTGAGTTTGTTGTCATAGGGCTAGGATTCAATCTTTCTTCACCATTTTCATATCCATCCTAAATTGTCAAGATATAAGTAAGTAAGTATTAAAAAATGAACAAATTTTTAGTGAATTAGAAGAATGCACCAACAACATGCTTGTGGTATATCATGACTGTTTGTGCGCTTACTTCCACCATTACTGCAACCAGCATGTCCACTACCACCACTAGTAGAAGCACTTCCCCTCTTTGAAAACAATATTAACAAATTATTTAAGCATGCACACAGATAAAATAGAATTTAAACAACATTGTTAAACCACAAAACTTAATAATTCAAAAATTATGTCTTCAAGAATCTTTATTCGCTCAGAGTTTGCCTTAAGTTTGTCCTCAAAATCTTGTTTCCAAGAGCTACTTTGCAGTTGAGCATCTACTCTTGAAGGTGTAACACCTGCTCCCAGGCCTCTAACACGACCATTTTTCTCCTTACCAAGAACTTGACTCAACACATCATACTTTACAGGAACATGCCCTTCCTTAGGAGGTTGATTAGCAAGTTTAGCTTCCATCTCAGCCTAAACAAATGAATATTAAAAAGCAACAACTAAAAGTTTCACTGTACAAACCAACTATGCACATACAAAGCAAAAATTTTGACAATGGAAAATACTTACACATTTGGCAAGGACATACTTGTTTTTGGACTTCTTGTGGCCTTTGAGAAATGACCTTGTTCTACACAAAGATTCTCCTGTTTTTTTTTTCTTTAATGAGCAAAAATACATATGTTAGTTCAGATATTAGGTATTTTAAAAATCAGTTGTAATATATTTAAATTATGGATTCTTCAAACAATTTTTAACTTACATGATCATGTTCATTTCTTGCATAACCTTTTCGGCTCAGAGTGTGAGGAAGAAGTTGTCTAGCCCTTATTGCCTTCATTTTTTCACTCATTTCCTGCAAATCATAACATCAAATATTTTCAGAAAGATCAACTATTATTTGTAGATACAAAAAAACACATTGTGCCAAGTCACTTACCCTCCATGCCTCTGAACTACGTTGTGCCACGAATGCATCCCACTCTTTTTGAGGCACATCATCAGGTCTAAGTAAGTTGAGAAGCCTTGCACATTCTGTCTTGTTGCGTTGAGAATCTAAGACACTCATAATGCTGCTTGAGAGTTCAGATTTGTAAGCTCTCCATAGTCTTCCCATTTGTTGCAAGATGAATGTCTTGTGAATAAGATCCAGCGTATATTTTTGCTATATTACAACACATCAAACTATTATCAGCTTCTATATTTAACTATATTAATATGTTTCAACAGGAAAAAAAAACCAAATGGGAAATCACATTACCAGCAAAATATCCCAGGCTTCATTTTTGGTCTTATCTTTAACGTTACGTCAATTGTCTATGTTGATTGGCAGCTGCTCTCTTACTATAACCCCAACAGTTGAGCTAAATCTTACTGATAATTCTCCCACAGGTTGTCCTCTTTCATTTCACTCAAGCGTTTGACGATTTAATTCTCCAGTTGGAATGACTTGTAAGGTAGTCTTTCCTCTCGTTTTGACAGCATCAGGAGTAGCCTCAGATACCTCAGGTTGAACTTGAGGTTGTTGAACATTATCAGCTTGTGTAATTGGTGCATCCAATTCATGCCCTTCTACTCTACCTCTTTTCTTCCTTGTTGCCATAGTCTCTTAACACATGAAAGAATGTATTAGCACAGTACAAAATAATATCATAAAATATAATATGAGCAGCATTCAAACGAAATGATCATTATACATGACATCAGTACATTATAAGTACAAAATAGTACAAACATGTTTAGAATCAGTTTACAAAAATGATCACTAGCTAGCTAAATTACAAATATACAATCAGGTTACAAAAAATGATCATTAGCTAGGCAAGAAAAGCAAATTTTCAATCAGGTTTCAACATCATCCTCAAGGTCTATGTCAAGTGCAGCTGCGTCTTGAGCAACAAAAGATCCATAAAAACTGTCATCAAACTGTTCTAAATCATCAAAACCTCTTGGTGGTGCCTTTAACACCACATACCAGCTGGATTTTTCATTATCTCTAGAGTAAAACACTTGTTGGGCATGTGAGGCTAAGATGAATGGATCTTTTTTACTTAAACCCTCATGAAGGTTAACTAAAGTGAATCCATCTTTCTTCACACCAGAAGCCATGTTAGCCCAATCACAAAGGAACACAGCCAACCAAAATAGTTTCTACAAATAAGACAAGGACATATGACCTTGTCTGGATTCCTTGAAAACTTCTTAGAGTTTAAGATAAACTCTTTAACTTTTGCTTGGAACTCGGAACTATTTGGATCCCATTTTATCCAGCTTTTATCCATGCTAAACTAGAATCACATTACACCTATACAATTTTATAAGTCCAAACAAATTATAATTTGATTTACTAAAAGATAATTAACAGAAAATTTAATATATACAAGTAATGTTAATATCTGAAACCAATTATGCATAATAAGATTTGAAGTATATATCAGAAATCAATCATATCATATTTATATCATATATAGCTACTTGGAAAGAATTCATGCACAGAGAAAGAATCTGAATTAAAACTAAGACTACCAATGACACAATCAAACGCCCAAAACTCATACTAAACAGTGATACAATCAAATCGCCAAAACATGAAATAAATTAGACCAATTAATAAATGAGACCAATTATACAGTTTCTTCATACAAAGCCAAAAACTAAAAGATAACAAGATATTAGAACAATACCAGTCCTCACAGACAGTTTAGCAAAGCAGTACCACCTCCTACTTCCAAATCCCCAAAGAAACAACACCTTCTAACCACCACAACAATCTCAATCCTTACAAAATTCAAAAGAGGAACACCTGTAAGATATAGAAAATATCAGCAACCACTACTACAAGTCACAAAGTTCTCACAGTCATAATTACACGATATGTAGACAAATTGCATGTAACTTTGCTTCTACTAACTTAACTATTACAATCTCTAACTATATATGTATAGCTTAATAGCTAGCAGTCCAGATACATTCAAGACATTCGTGAAGGAAAGTCGATAGTAAGTAGCTACAACTATTAGCATACATGCATTCTTCAGTACAACATTAATTTTATTATAGTCTTGATCATATTATAAGTAAAGCTATCATGAGTGGCATTTGCATCACAGTAAAGAGAGAAAGTGAGTAAAAAAATTGATTAATTCTTGTTACAAAGTCAAAAGGAAGCATCTTTAAAACGTGAAAAAGCACTTGCTTATGCCTTTTCTCACCAGGTTTGACATGATTTATTTTAGTACTTGTAAAAATTTGGACATTCACAAACAATCTGGGAATTATATTTCTCCAAGAAGCAGAGCTAGAAGAGAGCAAAATGGCTTGATCGGTGGATGGCCACAAAGAATTGGGAGAAGTATTAATATAAGAACCCAGCCAAACATATACTAGCTCACTATTTATATCAATTCAGCTACCCAGAAATCTTTATGCATTCAACAAACAGATTCTAACTTTATTCCAGCTCTTCAATAAAATCATCAAAGACCAAATCTTTTCCGGAATTCACATTCCACAATTTACAAAAAGTTTAAATCTTTTACAGCGAATTCATATCTATATATCCCAAAATCTTAAAACACAAATTAAAGACACAATGCTAATTACAAATTGGTATCAAGCATATGTATAAGATGAACAAAATGGTATCAACCCAGTACAAGGTGTGCTCATTCCAACAACTTCGTTTCGACTTATCGCAAGATTCTACTAAAAACAACAACAAACCCATATTCGAACTACAATTAGACCATCTAAATGAAACAAAAGAAGAGATTAGGATTATCACCGAGAGAGTGAAGGACGCCGAAGTAAGTTTCAGAGAGGAGAGAGTTCGTTGGCAAGCTTAGGATCGCCGGCGAGTTTGATATCGAGCAGGACTAGTGTTCGGGCGAGAGAAAGAGCGAGCAAGTTTAGGTAGAGACTCTAGCTAGCTGTTTGTAATTTGTTTCTTTTAGGGTGTTTCTTAATAGAGTTCCCCAATGTCATAACCCTAAAAGCGAGAACAACTTTCCCAAACAAAAAAAAAAAAAAAACATTTGGGCGGCAGAGAATTGGGCTAAGGCGCTAAGTGAAAATGTGAACTCCTCTAAGCGCGGGGTCTTCAAAATTTGGACCGAAACATTTTATGACGTTGCGAAATTGTCAAGGCCCAGCCAAAATCAACAACAGTCTGAAAAAGTCATTGAAACACTATTCAATGACGCTTAGAAACCGTTATCAAAAGTTCTACCATGACGTCCCAAATTCGTAATGGAAAATTATAACATGAAGTTAATAAAACGTCATAAAATTTATGACGGTAGTTAAACGTCATGAAAAGTGATGATCTACGATGACGGCCAACTAACGTCATAAAAGTAAACTCATATTCAGATTTATGACTTTTGCTACCAGAAACGTCATGGAAAGACCTTACCATGACGTTTTTGGCCAAACGTCTAAAATTTCTGTCATTAAAGGTCATCTTTGTAGTAGTGAAAGGTGGATGATACATCAAGACTTGGATTGTTTAATGAGCTTAAAAATGCACTTGACACTCATGCACTTAATATTGTTGATGTACGAGGACAAGGATATGACAATGGATCTAACATGAGAGGAAAACACAAAGGTGTGCAGAAGAGACTTCTTGAGGTAAATCCTAGAGCATTTTATACACCTTGTAGTTGTCACAGTCTAAATCTTGCTATTTGTGATATGGCTAATTGTACTCCTAAAGCTGATTATTTTTTTGGAGTGGTACAACAGATATATTCATTATTCTCATCTTCCACAAAGCAGTGGGAAATTTTCAGGGATCATGTGGAAGGGCTCACTCTTAAATCATTGTCTGAAACAAGATGGGAGAGTCGTGTTGATAGTATAAAAACATTTAGATTCCAAGCTCCCAAAATAAGAGATGTTTTAGCTGACTTGGAAAAAAATGGTGTTGATTCCAAAACAAGGTGTGAAGCTGAATGCATGGCAACATATGAAATGGCGAATTTTGAGTTCTTGTTCAGGATGGTTATTTGGTATGATTTATTACATGCTATCAATATTGTCAGTAAAGTTCTTCAAACCGAAGACATGCATATTGATGTTACCATTGAAGAATTGCAGAAGCTTATTTCATTTGGAATCATTTAAGTACAGAGAAACTGGATTTAAGGATGCCTTGATCATAGCTAAAGAAATTGCAAGTGAGATGAAAGTTGAAGCAGTATTCTATGAAAAGAGAACCATTCGGAAAAGAAAGCATTTTGATGATAGAGATAGTGAAGAGGAGTTGGCACAATCAACTTTGGAATCATTTAAGCACTAGTACACACATGCACATCCACGGCGTTTGAAAAACGCCATGGAATATCATCCATGGCGTTTTTCAACGTCATCCCGTAACGCCGTCTAAAGTGGCGCCGTCCTTTGGAACTTATTTCACGGCGTTTAAAAAACGCCATAAAATAAATTTCACGGCGTTTGAAAAACGCCATAAAATTTATTTCATGACGTTTCTAAAACACCATCAATCACTACATCCATGGCGTTTCTAAAACGCCATAAATAAATACTTCCATGGCGGTTAGAAAACGTCATTAAATCTATTACATGACACTTCCAAAACGCCATCTTTTATTTTAGAAAATAAAAAAAATCTCATTTAACCAGGGCAATAACCTTGATGCATTTATAAATTTAAACCAACAAACATAAACATCATATAAATTAATCTATTCACAAACTTTAATCCTTCACATTGAATGACCATTCACAAACATAAACATCATATGAAACCTCAGAATCATGATGATATATGGAGCCGAGCTAATCACACAGTGATATTCTGAACCGAGTTTGACTCGAACCAGATGGATTTCCAAACTGGTGTAGAAAGTTTGATCATGACTACCTATTATTAGCAACACACAAAAATTTAAAACCATTGGAGGAACTTATTACTTATTTCAGTTGAACAATGAAAATATCTACACCCAACTAGATATTTTCTGGAAAACAACACAAGTTTGATTGCAATGATACCCTCCCTAATTCCTCAACCATGCACTTTTCTGGAAAACAACACAAGTTTGTGTTGTCACTTTTCTGGAAAATGACAACACAAGTTGTTTTAGGCTAGCTAAACCAGAGTTTTTTGGAAGTAGTTAAGACTAGATACTGCTATCTTTGGAAGCTGTCGACAGACTAGCAACTCCTCCAGTAAAACAAACAAACAAAGATTAGACATTGAACAAGTTAATAATCATACAATACACTATAATTAATCTCCAATGATATCATAGAACAATGTTAAGCATCTAAAAGTTTATAGGAATATCAAAATCAGTTCAAGGGTCCCCAAAATGTCAAGTTATTTTTCACCTGTGGATGTTTAATAAGTGAATCACTGGTGGAGCTTTTGATCATAGTCTCATAGGAAAGTTTAAGATTGAGTACCACATAATACATATTTTGTATATCTAATTGAATTGAATACCCAATACCCTTAAGCTACAGTTACGTGCAATTACCAAATCATAATAAAGGCATGTAAGACATGTACACTAAATTTGAAGTCAAAGATATATATACATATCTAACCTTAAGCGCATTTTGGACAAGTTCTACTTCTTCAGGTGACAAGTATGAGATAGTCAACTTAAGATCCTGAAAAAAAAATCAGATTATAGAAGATGTATAAGTCAAACTATATCAAAGTTTGCATGACTCAAATTAAATGGGCAACTGATCAATAATGTGTTAAGTATATAAGATCATAAGGTATAGTCTTGCATCTGTAACTTGAATAAAATCCTAACAAGCACTTGTTCCCATAAACAATTCACATGGTTATCCCTACAACTCCCTGTGTTTACATAACTATGGGGAGACTATGGTTCATAGAGGTGCTCAAACTTTTAAAAAAAGATAAACCATAGCAGGAGACAAACAAGAGTCCTTAAGTACCTTCACATGAACAGTAGTGCAACAATATGTGAAGTATCCTTGGCAACACATAGCAGCAAAGATGTATAACTAAAAATCCAAATCTGAAAACTTCATATTGTAAACTAATAATACATCTTTTCCTTCAATTGTAAACTAATAAACTGCGATTGTCACTTAATACTTCAACTTTTATAGGCACTACACACTTGCAAATCCAATTGATATATGGCCACAATATACTTAGCATTCCATCAGAAGATTACTAGCAGCTCCCATATTTATATATCGGCAACACAATCCAAACTTAAAAATCTGACTAAATATTGAAATTGCATTTGCACTATAGCAGCTCATAACCAACTTAACTCCTCTCTACACTTGAATTGACTCCTCAAAGTATTGCATACTACCCAAACTCCTTAGCAGCAAAATAATAAAGGCAATAAACACAACAAATTCCTCCTCAAATATGAAAACATCCTCCAAACAGATCACACCCAGCACATAGAACCATACAACCAATTTATAATCCAACTTGCCAAGCCAATTCACTAGGCCAAAACAAAATATTAAACTGCTTCATCACCTTTTTCTTTTGGTTCATGGCAGACACAAATTTTGATAAAAGAAAAAAAATGGCAAACTGATGATATTGACAGGGCAAATTAAACCAAAAACCAATTCTATAAATCCAATGATAGGGATGAAAAAATTGGGAGGATATTACCCATCCTACTGAAAAAGTCATTGATGAAACCAAAGGCCGGAACTTTACTAGAATAACGTCAACTTTAACAGAAATAATCTCATTCTTTGCAACATCCATATAATTATATGAAATTTAGACAAAACAAACACAACCCACATACAAAAAACTTAAACAACTTCCAGCAAAAACAGCCTAAATCGAAAACCTAACATTCATTCATTGAATACATATCAAACTCAGCCAAGGTAAACAAGAAGATCAATGATTGAGAGAAGAATGAGTGAAGTACCAGCAAAGCAACGGAAAGAGAGAGGCCTAGAGGGGAGAGAGGAAGTGGGTGGTTTGGCCAAAGCTCCAAACAGATTGAAGGACGGAGCAGACGAAGATTGAGATGAGAGAGCAAAGCTTGGTCTCTTGGTCTTTGAGCGATCGAAGCTGGACTCTTGGTGATTTGGGAATTTTTTTTTTTTTTTTTGTCTTAGAGGAAATTGTGTTTGGTTTGAGAAGAGGAAATTGTGTTTGGGTGTAAAACCCCTCTTTTGGGCTTCAGGTGCCAAAAAAAAAAAAGACCGCCTGATCTGAAAATGAAAAAAAGAAAAGACCACCAGATTGCATGACAGCCCATTACGACGTCTACAAACGCCATAGTCCTGAAAATATTTTACGGCGTTTTCAAACGCCATAAATGAAACTTACGACGGCATTATACAAACGTCATAAATTTTAATGGCGTTTATAAAACGCCATTGATACTTTGGAATTTTAACGGCGTTTACGAAACGCCATAAAAGAACACACATCTACAGCGTCAAGTTATCAATGACATTTTTTTTCCAAGAACGTCATTAAAGATACTTTCGATGACATTTGACTATAAAACGCCATCTTTGAAATGTCATCAATGACCATATTTGTAGTAGTGAAGGTCAGTTACTTTCTCTATATAATTGATCAAGCTCTTTCTTCGCTTCAAAGTAGGTTTGAGCAATTTTAAAAAATATGAAGAAGAGTTTGGATTTTTATTTAAGTTGGAGAAGTTGAAGTCCGCAAATAATAAAAGTTTGATGTATTATTGTATGAAAGTTGAAAGTATGTTGAAGGTTGGTGATGATTCTAACATTATTGGGCACGATCTATTTTATGAGTTGCGCTACATGAAAGGAGCTATACCAAAAGAGGCAAAAAGAGCAATTGATGTATTGAACTATTTGAAGCAAAGGGATGAATGTTATCCAAATGCATGGGTTACTTATAGAATTCTATTAACCATACTAGTTACTATTGCCTCTGTTGAAAGAAGCTTTTCAAAATTAAAGTTGATCAAATCTTATCTTCGATCAACTATGTCCATAAAAGATTGAATGGTTTAGCTTTGTTGTCGATTGGAAAAGAGTTGGCTCAAAAGCTTGATTATTCAAGCTTAATTGAAACTTTTGCAGCTAAGAATGCACAAAGAGTTGTTTTTCAGTAACAAGAATGCTATTTTTTGTAATTCTAAGATTTTATTTGAACTACTGTAGCATATGATCAAATGACTGTTTTGATATATTGTTGGATTAATTCTATTAGTATTCATATGTTGCTTGCATAGCCATAGTTACATATGTACTTATTGTTGAAGAAGAAGAAGAATTTTTTTTTTCTTGTTATTGTTTTAAGGAGCCCCATTTTTTTTTGTCTCCTAGAGCCCTGAAATTGTCATGGCCCCCCCTGGGTCCACCTCTAAGGAAAATTTACCGAAAGGCTCGGCAAACCTCTCTTGAAAATGGACAACCCTAACCCAGAAACTAAAGAGTTACTCTCCTAAATGTTATTAAGCATCCTCCAAAACAACCCACAATTATCCGAAAGTGAGAATATAACAATTACAATCTTCGAATATTCTAAAATAAAACATAGGTCTTAGTACACCACCAGAAAAATTATACGATAAACCCTAAGAGTATTCAGAGCTACTAAACACTAGAGGAGCTGGAAAATACCCTAATAGGTTAAACAAGTAACCTACTGGTGAAATGTGGCTGAGAAGTGGGTAACTATGCCTCGTCGTCTCCTACCAGTACTAACCCGAACTCTGCAGACTGGACATTTTTAAAACGAATGGCCCAGGGGAAAAAAATAAATATATAAAATAATTTTCAACATTTATGCTTTCCTAATTTTTTATTCCAAAGAAAACGAATGCATGCCTCAAACGATAAATCTCGTATTTCATAAATATCGAGCCTCTTCAGCTCAAAACTATATATCAAAATATGTATGTATTTACACTCGCCCATACTCCCTATATAAATTAATAATAATCTATATAGGGCTACTATGTTTGCGTCCAATGCTCACGTCACACCATAATGCAGTTATATACTATGTCATTCAGGTGGACAGACACAAATGGCTAGCTAGCATTTATATACATACTCTCCTCATTAATATATTAAAATTTACCGAAAATCTCATTTTCGGTAACTCACCACAATGAATAAAATCGTCAAATAAAAATGACGTCTAATGCTCCAACAAAATAAACAATTGCATGCACATTATTTAAAACAAGAGTCCACTCACAAATTAGGCCTAAGCCTGAAGTCAGTCTGAGGCCTCTTCTGCTTGAGCCTCCTCACGTCCTAATCCAAAAACATAACTAAATCCTCAACTATATACCAACGCTTATATAAAAATAGGCAAAATTAAATATGGCCTTATCTACTCTCATCATGGCCAACTTTGCCAATCTTAAAATTGATACGGTCCAAACTTCACCACAAATACCGGCGGCCTTAAATCCACCTTCTACGGCCAAAACAACAATAATCTAACGGTCGAATTCTATCCAAACTAACGACCAAAATACCAAATTTTGAAAACTCCCAAACCTACCCAAAATTCCTCCAAAAATTCTAAAATTCACATCATTAACTTCCCCTTAATATTCCACATCTAAAACCATAAAAAAAAATCCCCCTAACAGCAGCGGCCGGCGGCCGACTCCAGCGACCTTTAATAGCTACCAAATTTTAACAGCATCTTCCTTTCAATCTCCTCTACAGCTTTCCTAACTATCACAAATGCCAATTCCAAGCCTAAATATGGTAATCGACTAAAAACATCAAAAGAGCCCTAGAATTTCAACTCCACATTTCTCCTTAACTAGCTCAAGAGGGAGGGAGTCATTTGGAGGGATTGCTGCACGGGAGGAGGGCTTTCCAACGAGCCAGGCCGCTCCTGCTATGGTGGCCGAAGGAGGGAGCTCCGGCGAGAAAACCACAATTGTAGTCGGACCTTTCGACTGCATTTTCTCTCTCATGGCTGCGCTACAGAGGTTGCCACCAGTCCACGAAGATGCCTGGGTCGACGACCGTCTGTTTGGGACCGGCACGGCGGTCTGAGGCGGCCAGCAGGCGGCGAACGGTCGGAAAGAAATTCCGGGCAGAGGGAGAGGGAGAGAGAATCGGGAGGGAGGAGAGAGAAGAGAGAGAAGAGAAAAAGAATTCTGGGTTTTTCCAAACCGGCCCAACCCTTTATACTCACCAAATAAAACCCAACTTCAAATATTAAACACCTCAAAATAATACCCTAATAAAACTTATATTTTTACTAGCTAAAATTTACTATTTTTACCGTCGTCATAATTTTCTCATACGAATAATTTCTCCGAAATATTAGTCCCTCAATACTCCTCTAGGGACCTTTGAAACTATAAACTCATTTACGAAGACGGTAAAACTTTTATTAATACTAAGCTAGTAAATAAGGTATAAATTAAGAGTCGGGATGTGACATAGTAAAACAATAGGAAAAATACAAAAAATTTAGGGTCTGAAAGGCGGGCTTTTAGGGCCGGGCCGAGCTTGGTCCTAAAGGGCTTAATAGGGTATGGACGTAGGGTAGGGCAGGGTTTCAATTGCTTGAACTTTGCCGTACTCTATTTGAGAAGGGCTATGGTCGGCCCGCCCTAATGGAGGGCTGGGTAGGGTTTCGACCCTAGAGGGTAAGGTGGGTTTTAGGATAGGCTAGGGCTAAATAATGAGACCTATATGTTTGTAATGTTCAAAGCAATATTTTTTTTCTTCTATTTATATGGAGTCAATTACATAGATCGGTCGTTTTGATGCATATCAAGATATTTATTCCTCCAATCGATGTTGTAGTGTCATGTCCATCTCATACACACCTCATTTAAGTTCATCTTACTTGCATCACTTGTTCCTTGCAGTCAGATCCGAACTTGGATTCTTTGATGTAACTTGTAACCAAAAGTTAGCCTGATTTCTTGCATTTTAACAAGCTTGTTATTATTTTGGCAAAGATTAATGTGGACCTGATTTTACCCTGTATAGCTCTGTAAAATTAGGTTCTCAGTTTCAAAAACTCATTTTTCGTTCCACTCGACAACTCATTTGATTATGTTGTCGTCGGATAGGAGTTGAGAGCGGCTATTCAGATGTCAAGCATCGTATGCTGGTGGAGTGGTGGTGGTGGAACGAGATAGGGTGGCTTTTCAGTTTGGGTCATTTTCATATTTTCCTTTTTCGTTGTTTTGTTTTTCTGGTTATTATTTTTGGTTCGATTGGATTTAGTCGTCCCTCATCCTTGAGCGACAATTTATGCATTTGGTTGGTTGGTGTCGTTAGTCATTCTGTCATGATTTATTGTCATTTCCAGGTCGATGTTTTCTTATTATTAATGCAACAACGATATGACACTACATTTAAGTTAGTGATCTTGGTTTGCATCTTCTTGAGCCAAACCTTTATGAATCCGGATCCTCTCCTAAGTTTTTTTCTCTCCTAACCTACCTAAGTTTCTATGGAGATGACGACACATGTCAAGTCTTATATCGAATGGTCTACATACCTCCACAACAACAAAAATTGGTGAATTTACAGAAAAACCCTCTATATTTTTGTCATATTCATCATCTCTCTCTCTCTCTCTCTCTCTCTCTCTCTCTCTCTCTCTCTCTCTCTCTTCTTCTTCTTCTTCTTCTTCTTCTGTGATAAGATGTGAACTATATCGAAAGCCTAAGACCTATTACATGGTAAAGCACCAGGAAATGAAGGTAAAGATTAGTTTCTACTACTCAACAACATGGAGCTTGAGAATAGTGGAAATTATGGGAACCACATACAACAAAGGTAGTAGAATTGGATGGATACTATAGAGAACCCAACTAAAGACTAAACGTAGCTTAATCTCATCTTATTGTTCGAGCTTCCCAAGTCAGCATAATTAATACATATCAAACATGAGAGCAGGCCCAGCTGGAAGAATTTACTTTATGAGTTATAAAAAAATCCACAAATCCCCAATTCAAACTCTTTTGAATTGATTCTATCCACCCCACATTTCTAATAAACAAGAGCTGAAAACATAATTATACTTCTTAAAGATTTGGAAATTAAAAAAGTGGATCCAAAAAGTGATAGAGATCTGTTAATTAACTTATACGAGCAATCTAGAAGAAGAAGAAGACTGAGACAAATAGTAAGGGAAAAGTGGAAAACTATCTCCCGAAAAAAAATATAAGGGAAAACTATCATTATAGGTCATTAGATTAAGCTCTGACACGTGTCAATATCTTATTAAAAGCTTAGGTAGATTAGGACATAAAAACCTTAGGAGAGGATTCGGATCCAACCTTTATAGGTTGTTATCCACTCTAATTGTGGGATTTAGGAGGGTTAAGTTTTGTTCGGTTCGGTTTTTACCTAAAATCGGAAACCAAACCGAATAAAAGATTCGGTTCGGTTTGACATTTTTTGAGACCATGAACCGGAAAACAAACCAAACCGTGGTTCGGTTTTGGTTTTTTTTTGTTTTTCTTCTTTTTTAAAATAATTTTTCTTATAATTTGTATGCTTTTAGTTTAGTAAAAAATTATCGTACTTTAGGTCTTTTTTTTCTTCCATTACTTGTTTTTATGAGGGCATATAATATATTAATAAAATTTATGACAATGATTCCCTAACAAATTAACAATCTATAAACCAAATAGATACTTTAAAAGTTTAATACTCAATAATTTTGAAAGTATTGGGAATTGACCACCCTAGCATATCATGAAACCATAATTTTAAAACTTCTAAGTTCATCTTGAACACAAAATATAAACTCCATAGTTTAAGAAAATAAGACAAAAAATGACGTTGTTTTAGAGGGATTCAGTTTGATTTTTCAAGAGCCAAAACCAAAAACTAAACCTAAATAATTATGTTCGGATCGATTTTTCTTAATTCGGTTTAGTTTTTTACGGTTTAAGTTTGGTTTTCGGTTCGGTTTTTTTCGGTTTTCGGTTTTAAAATTCCACCCTAAATAAAGATGTGAATAGAGAACTTTTTAACCATCGATAAATTTCATGATTTACAGTTTAGACTACCTTACCTTAGAGAAAAGAAAAATAACAACGGCCCGAAATTCGAAGAGCAAGAAAACACAGCATGGCACAATGGGTTTTCTATCCGTGACTACTGCCATCAACCCCACACCGTCGCTTAAATTCTTCTTTTAAAACCTCTCTGACACGTCCCCGCTGGCACACTCTGGCACGAATTCAACTTGTCTCTTCCCATTTCCTATTCCGGCCTTTCAATCCCCATAAAAGTGTAAACTTACTTTCTCACTTTTTTACTTTTCACTACTTCCAATTCCCACCCAATGTATAATCCCATTTTTTCATAAAAAAAAGACAACATGACTCTAAAAATACGCGAGTCTCGTTGGTAAGTCAACAAACCAAAACGAACAAATATCAAAGGGTTTAGAATTTTATCATGGATCTCAAAATTGTCAAAGAATTAAAAAAAAGAAAAAAAGATAGCTCTTTTTTTACAGTGTTTCCTAGTAATATACTAATATATGCACAGGAGTATTTATTGTATTTACTGTCCAACCGCAGTACACAATCAATCACAGCACGCCACGTCATTTGACCATAAATTAATAATCTCAGTATATGTTCCCCGGTGGGCCCCACTCTCACAAATGTATGAGAAATCTCTAGCTGTCTTCCACTTCCTCTGTACACATGGGAACGAAGAACGCAGGCCCCAAACCACATTGGCCGGCGGACCCATTCCCACTTTCTCTCTCCTCAGCCCTTCTCCCACCAAAATTCAAAGTCCCAAAAAATCAAAGCCTACGTGGCACATCCTCATTCGCTGGAAACACTCCCGCGCCTGTAGGACCTCGCCAGCTTGTTCTCCAGGGCGGAGAGAACCTGCCACGTGGCGTCCCCTGGTTGGACGAGATCGTGAAACAGCAGGGCCCGCCTCACCCTCGGGTCCCATATGTTCTTTTGTATAGCGCTCAGGTTCGTTGACGCCACGTGTTCGAGTATAGTTCCCAATTTGCCCACGTCCTTCTCCGCCACGGTCAGCGAAATCTCCGCCCACGGAACGACGTCGTCGAAAGGCAGCCTTATCCCGTCCGCTATGATCACGGGGACACACCCAAGCGCAACCGACTCAACCAGCCTCGGACTCCACGGGGCCCACCCAAGCGGGCACAAACAGAAAACCGACCGTACAATCTCCGACTGATAGCCCTTGAAACGACGCCGTTGTAGGTAAAACCTCCTATCGCCGTTGTACTTCCGCCATATATTAGTCCGCACCCGCCTGATAACAAAAACCAACACCAAGGACAAAACCGTAAGTTCATAGGGCATTCATGGAAGGGTTTTTAATTATTAGTTAACGATTTTAATAATTGAAACTAGATCAGAACTCACTTGCTGTAATATCTTCCGCTAACATTTTTCGGGTGGACCTCCATTTTGCCCCGGAAGAACGCAAAGATGTCCCGCCGGCCGTCCGCCGGAGCATTCTCCAGCGTTTCCAGGACGCTTTCCGGCGAAACGTACGGCGGAATGACCACATTCTCAACTTCTTGACATGGGTGCTTATGCTTCACCCCAAAAGTCTGCAAAACGATCGATTTCTTCAGAAAATCCGGGACTCCATCTGCGATCGCCACATTCTCCTGAAACGGCAACAAAAAAAGATGAGAAATCTGGCAATGTTAGGCTTAGATTTTTCCGATGTTTTTAATTTCATTTGGATTTACCATTGTGTGAAAACAAGAGCCGAAATCGTGGGTAGCGACAAAGACGTGGTCGGAGCCTTGGTTCCGGTCCCAGAAAGGGTAACGGGTCCTGATGAGCTGGACGGAGGAGGCTATGAGGGTACTGGCGTGACCAATGGCTGGGAAGCCATTGACGGTGCTGAAATTACAGGACACGTAGACTGGAACGAAGAAGAAGTCGGCTTGGGAAGGGTCAGAGGTCGAAAAATCGCTAGTCAAAATGGCCCGGTGAATTGCCACTTCGGCGGCGAACAAGTGGGTTCTACACCGATCGTTGGAGAGCCAGTCCGTGTTGTATTTGGCTGGCAAGTCGTACACGAAAACCTTCAAGCCTTTGAACAGTTCTGTGCAAAAAGTTAAAAAACCCAAGTCAGTAAATTTGAAAGAGTCAAAATTTGTGCACCTGACGAAAATTTGACAAATATTTCACCTTTGTTTTTGAGGAGGGCGGTGGTCGTGTTGTCAATGACGGATTCGAAAAGGGCACGGGAGGGTAAGGTGGAGAAATGAGTTTTGGAGAGAGAGGTGGTGGGCTTGTTCTGATTTGGGTGGTTGCTAATGAGGTAGGAGCTGAAGAAGTAAAGGGTGAGGGAGAGCCAGAGGACCCATTTGCAATATGTGTAGAAGGAGCTCTTGTCTTGTGTCCGGCCATATTTTCTGTTCTGGAGTTTCATTCTGACATAGAAGCCCCTGGTCTTCGGGGCTCGGTTCTGCTCCAACATCGCATTTAAGAACCCAAAGAGAACAGATATGAAGGGTTTAAGTGGTTGCGGGAGGGTTTTCAGTTCTTGGTGTATTAAGTGAAATGGAAGGAAGATTTGAGGTGGGTTGGTTGGAGTTTCGTTTTAGCACCAGAAAACTACAGAAGAACGAAAAAGAAAGTTTGAGACTTTGGATACAGAATTTGCTTAATGAGTGAAACGAATGGTGGGTTAATAGAGTAATAGAAAATTTAGAGACAAGAGAGTCAGAGAGGTAGAGCAGGGTTTCAGGCTTCACATGGCGAGGAGTAAAGAGAAGAATGGACCTCGGCGAAGGTCTCGGTGTGTATAATGGCATCTCTTCTCTTCTCTTTTGGTCCCTGCCAGGTCTTTGCAGAGTTTTCCGACTTGCGAAATGACCAAAATACCCTCCCATCTTTGACCCCCAAAGTGGAATGGTTAAGCTTAATCAAGGCCATAACCAACTGTTTAATGAGAGTGACATTTGTTATTATCTAATATTACCACTGTTTGTTTGTTAACAACTTCTTCTTTTTTTGGTCAAGTGCTAACAACTTATTTAACAAGAAACAACTAGAAAGGCTGAGGGGGGGGGGGGGGGGGGGCATATTCGGAATAAGGGAATCACAACGTGGGCACATTGAAATGGGACACTAATTAGAAAGTGGCTTTGAAGATCTGACGCCCCCCAGAAAAAATGAACTTACAAAGTGGCTTTGATGCATGTTATTAAATCCAAAGTTAGATTTGGTGGTAGTTTCTTAACCTAGGATTAAACTGTCCACTAATTACAATCTTGATTTGGACCCTTTGGTTAACTTTGAACTATATAGTTTGGATTTTAATGGGATATTTAATGATCTAAGAGATCTAAATGGTTATCAGGTTATGGTTAGATTCTATGTGCATTGGTAGGTAAGTGTGGACTTACTATTTCATATCTATGTACGTAGTAATTAGGGGATATTTTATTGGTCCCATAACTGAAATTGTTACGCCTTTCTATGGATTTGCTATTTATACTATTCTGATTTGCTGTTTATATATATTTTTTTGTAGATTAGTTGTTGATAAATCATATTCATCATTCTCATTAGATTACATGATTTTAACTTGTAAATTGATAATTAAGTTGTCATCAAATGTGCGTAATTTTTGTCTTCAATAAAGATAAATAGTTTATGCATCATAACAAAATAAATTAATATTAGTAATTTATTTGAACTTTGGCGTTGTTGTTTTGCCAAACTTTTGTTCAGTTAGTAACGGTCATCAACCACGTGTAAATATATAATTTTGACGTATAACGGTTATCAAATAAACAATGCAACAACAAGTTTATTGTGAGTTAAATTCATGACCTTTCACTTACTATAAGAGAATTATGCTAATAGACTAAACGGTACTGAACTATGTGGATGTTCTATCTAATTTTTATTCTAGAAAATATGTTATTCGTAATTAAAAACATGTATATTTGATTTGAATAATCGTCCTGTGGTTTAGTCGAAGACTTTGATATCAATTGATGTTGAGGACCTATTTTTGATGCTCTGATATTACACTTATAGTATGGATTACATTAATCGAAAATATTTGCATGTATTTAGCGGTATATTCATGGTAGACTCAAAATCTAAAGCTTCTTCATATGAAAGCACCATAATTAGGTCATTCACGGTATTCATCTTTATTTTTTAGTAGTTACGCTTATTCAACCAACGCCAGAGAGAATACTATTTCACTCCCTTGCTAGCTGCAGTAAAACCTGAGAGACTTGAGAGAGAACTCTCACTCACGCACCTAGATTCATCAATCGACTTCATCAAGTCTTCAACATATATACGTATCTCTTTCACGGCAAGCTGTGATTCGACTTGGTTCGTTGCAGCAGCAAACTTCAAAATAACATTATGATTTCTAGATTGCTTGTGTGAGTAGCCAAGCGAGGGCTTCCTAATATATTTGAATGCGCTTTCGTCATAAGTAGTTATCACTTATCTTTCAAGACTTAGTGGCATATATTACCAGGATCCCACGTAAGTGTGAAACAAGGATTGGATGTTTATCAAGATTTGGCAAAACACCTGACTCTTCTCTTTGAGAGTGAAACACCTATCTTATAGATACTTTAAAGTAACGAACAAAAGCCTAGTTAATTTTATCCAACCTATTGGGGACACTAATGTCGAGCTCTTTTCTTTCGAGTTTCAGCTTGTCTACGACTCTGTCTAGCTCTGTAGTAAATTGAGTTTGGGTTCAACATGTAGGCTGAATGGTGGATGATGCCTCTATGTCCTCTTAATAAACAAGGGCACGTTGAAAGTGAAATAAGATGATCTCACTTGGTGAATGCATGAGTAAGTTGGTGAGGGATTTCCAAACAAAGTGACAAATCTTGTGTTCATAGGTGTGTGGATACATTTGTGATCGTATCATAAAAAGTTGCATTTATATTGGTTAGCTATTGCATGTTTTATTATTTTAGGAAGGGATTATTTACACCCTCAAGTCCTAATCATATATTTTAGGAAAGGATTATTTACTTTCTTCTCACAAGATGACAATAGTACCCTTCAAACTAAATTTACACGTAGCTGAAAAATAATAAATTCGTGGTTTTTCAGGAACTTTAAAAATTTAACCATCCCAGAAGAGACCTCTATCATCCTAATTGTTAGGATTAAATTTATTTTACTAAATTTGAATTTAACTAACTACAAAAAAAAGAGTTTGAGTTTAACTACATTTTAGTCATCTTTCTCTCAATTTAAAAAATTTCCCTTTTAAATTTCAATTTTTGTCACTCACGTGTCCATTTGTTAAGAATCTATCAAATTTTGTACGTTAATTTGGCTTTATAGCTCATTTTAAGAGCTAAAATTGTCATTTCACTACAAAATCCCCTTTAGAGCCCATGTACGAAGATTCCATGACAACATTCAACATCCGACGTAATCTTAACAAACGGGCACGACTGATAAAAATTAAAAAAATGAATGGGTAATTTTTTTTGAAAAATTGAGATAACATAGACTGAAATGAAAGAACACTAAAATCTTAAAGGATAAACTTAATTTAATCCTAATTGTTTTTTTTTTGGACAAAGGACGAGAAACCAGTCTTATTGATCACAACTTGAGAGTAGAAACAACAACTGAATTTAATACTAATTGTTAATTTATTAAATTTAAAAAAAAATCATTTGTTAATTATTTTAGTAGTTTAAAATAGAGGATTAAGTTAAAAATCACACAAATTTGCATGTTCCTCCATACGAGAATAACGACAGAATTTTCAGTGCTTCCGAAAGGCCACGTGGCAATCTGACATTCCATTTAAATTTTGATATATGTATTTTCATGATGAAAACTATTTTAAGGATTTTGTCAAAGGCTATTTTTGGGTTTCTTGTTGATTTTTTAAATCCTAAACCTATACCCTAACCCTTAAATCTTATACCTTAAACCCTAGGCAAACTCATAAAAGACCCATGTCGGTCATTTCACAAAATATATAAAATCGTAGTTTATATTTTAGTTGTAATAAATTCATATGTCAAAATTTAATTGGTAAGGGATGACCAAGTCACATTGTCACTTCTCCTCATAGAGCATTTAAAAATTTCTCGAGAATAATGGTCATTAAAAAAACAACCATTGTCCCCCTCTAACACCCCAAAGTCTTGTTCGTTATCAATCATCAACAAATGTTAATTATGTTCTTCAAAAAATGAATGTCAATTACGTCGATAACCGAGAGTGTTATTAATATGTAATTCGGTTTGGTTTAGGAACTTAAATTGTGGCAGTTTTTTTTTGAGGGAAAATTGGGTCAAACTTCAATCATTAATCAACGATCTTACCGGATCAAGTTTTAAGGTCCAAAATAAGTAGCGAACAAAATCTCCCAAAAGAATTTTTATTTATATTTTTTTAAAACAAAGGTGGGTTTAAAACCCATTGTATTAATAGTCACAAGCCTGAATGATACCGATACAGACCCCAAGGGTGGTTCACATACCATTACATTGAAACAATTTTGCTCATCTACTATAATCTTACCTCTACATAGAGATAATTTTACATGAAAACTTCTGTTGTCAAGACGTTCAATTGCGGTGCGTCAGAAGTTTTCACTATTTCGTAATTTGCAGGCTGACAAATCCTATCTAGGGTTCCTAGGAACCTACATAAGAAAATTATTTGAAATAAACTAGCAAACACTAATTTAAAACCTTAGAGACCCAAAACAATGAGCTTAGAAAACAAGAATAAAACTAGAAAATAGAAACAAAAGGAAAAAGAAGTCCAGGCCCAAGCCTAAAGTGGACCCAAATAATTGGGCCCAAACAGAGCCCAAGACTCAACCCAGTAAGATAGAAACCCAGCCTCCAGCCCGACCCAGCTCAAACCATCTCCACCATCGCCGACAGCCACCACCACCACCTGCTCCACTGCTTCTGCTTCAACAGACCACCACCAATCTTCCGCCTCCATGTCCTCACCACCCCATGTCTAGTCCTCACCACCACTACAGATTTGCCCCATCTCGGATCTAGAAGCTCTGCCTTAGATCCGAACAAAAAACCACGACGATAGATCAGACCCGCCGGCGACACCACAACATCCCCTCCCAGCCGCTTCCACGATTTCATCCATAGCCCACTCTATCGACCAACAAGAGAGGAAATTCCCGAAATCCAGCCATCAAACTAGTCTCCCTCTTCTCATACCTTGCCATTTGCGAGTCCTCCTCGAAACTACCGAAGAGCCTCGTCGATGTCAGACCCACAGAGGAGTTGATTAGCACCCGTCCGACGACGGCGAAAGGGCTCGTCGCCGGACAGGATGGGGGCTTTACTTGCGGCCTCTCTCGCTCTTTAGGAGGTTGATGTATCAAGACTTGTTATTTGTTCCCCAAAAGAAAATAATAGGATTTCAACATAAAGATTTATTCCAACCTTAAAAAAGTGTCAACCTATAAAGGGAAACAAGATCAAACGAAAGGAACTATAGTGCCAATATTGTCATGCATTGGTCACTCAATAATTGGGAGAGTTGTTCAATCAAAAATAATAATTGGGAGAGTTGATTTCAGATTACATAACCACGAGTGAACTGTACCCTAAAATAAGTTCCACAAAGCATTGTGACCCATCCAATTATTTCTGTTGCAGAAAAAAAAAGGACCACCAAGACAAAGTAACATGTTATGGGTCTTGAATCCAATCATATTATGGTTATACTTTGATAAGTTCTCCAGGACAAGGACATCTCATATGATTTATGAAAACGCAAGAAAATAACATCCACATTTGTTTTTGTTTTTTTGTTTTGTTTTTGTGGATAAATATTCTTTTGGCACATGATTGTTCAATGTCCAACTCCCTCCATCCAAATCCCTTCAATTTTAGGTCCTATTTATAGCCCATAAGCCACAAGAATTTTGGGTCCCAAGCATAAGGTAGGACTTTGAGCTGGAAAACAGGTGAACGAATTTGGGGTCATTGGCCCAATTATTGTTAGGACTTGGGAGTGAGCTGTATAAGCACATGCCTTGCCTACATTTATGTTTTCCTATGTGTGTCTTTATATGCTGAATTATTGGGTAAAATAGTCTGCTAAAGTTGTGTTCCAAAGAGAGAACACACGAATGAATCTCCAAAACCCTAAATTTTGGGTGAATTGATCTTACCCAGAAAATGTATATGCAAGAAAAATATGATATTAGAAGTGTTATGGTTGTGTGGCTCGATACAAATTAAGAAATGGAAAAGATAAAATCTATTATTATCGTTTGTTTATCAAAAAAATAATTGAAATGCTACAACGAGTCTATCGTTAGTCGAACTCACGACCTCCTATTTACAAAGGGGAGACTTATGTCACTAGACCAAATGATACTAAGCAATACATAACCGTTTTGAGATAAGAAAAATTTCAATGCGTTAATGCATTATATATATGCATACGATTATCCTAAAGTGGTAATATAAATTCTTAAAATTATAATATTAGTTCTCAAAGTTATAACACACAGTAAGTCTATAAAGTGATAAATTAATATTCTTATTTATCACACGATCCAATCTTCACGTGCTAAAATGTAAAGTGGTAAAATGAGTGATTTAAATTGTAATAAAAATTGATGTATGAGATACATTCATCTACCATAGTAAATTCAGAGTCTAAGAAAAAAATGTGGCTCATCCACCTCTCAACTCCCTTGTTCTATGGTTTGTGTGGAGAAATAGTTATGCCGCGCTCACTCCCATAGTCCCATGGCAGTTTCCTTTGCCTCTATTGCATCAATTACTACTTGAAGTCACTAGGCCAATTTTGCTTTTAGACTACCGGCAATGCCCGTCGTCTGATTACTTTTTTGCGTGTCGTCTATCGAACTGTCATCTGATAACAATTCAGTCGACAAACATAATCTGTCGTCTGAGGAAGGTTATACAACATACTATATGTCGTCTTTATGAATCCAGGTTCGTAACACAAAAAATGAATATGTCGTTAGAAATCGTTACAACGATAGTTCCCTGTCGTTGAAAGAAGAATTAATCAGCAAATAATTACATTCGTCTGTTGTCTCCAATTTATTCTAACGTCACTTATATAACGTTGAAATAGTTTTTTTATCTACCCTCTTAATTTATCCGTCGTCTGTGTTCTAGTACTAGCTACTATGCTTTTCTGTCGTTATAATAGTTTAAACCTCAAAACTCTGCACATGTCTCTCGTTTGAGATCAGATCATAAGTCACATTTTTGTCGTATAAATATTTAGTTTGTGGGGTTTGACGATTCAGACGACATATAGCTTTTTTTGTATACGTTAATATGACAAATGTGTTTACTCGTCTATCGTCCGTATCAATATCAGAAGACAATTATATGTCAATTAATTGTGTAACAAGTTATTTTATCTGTCGTTTGAATTGTTATGAATGACAATACTATGTCGTCTGATGTTGTGAACAATGACACATTATGATCGACTTTTCTTCTGTATGAAGACAACAAATTTGATTTGGTTTCAGCTGTCTTCTGTGATGCTGATATTACATATAGACATTTCTTTCAAATTGTATTTATATAAACCTATTCATGAGCACAAAAAACCATACAAGAAAATCTGGAAACCAACAAATTAAAGCCACATATATAATATCATCATGGTAACCAATTCAAAATCATCCTTCAAATCATAGCAGAACCACAGCTAGTTCTACATTGTTCACAACAAAAGCCACAGTGATCACAACTAGGTCCATATTGTTTACAACAAGCTAGCCAAAACAGGTACCAGAAACCTAGCTACAAAGTAACTAACATGCGAGCAAGCTAGAGTGCTAAATTGATCGATCATATATAAAAACCAAAAGTCGATCATATATTGTTAGTTGAAAATCGCATACCTAACTAGCAGCCCTATATATGCATGCATATACAATGAGTTCAACTTGCACAAAAAATCAACAAGTCTGTCCTAGCAATGTTAGTTACATACCCTAAACCTTAAACATCAGAACTTGTTTTGCTCATTCAGCCCGAACTTCATCAATTTTCTCCGGTGTGTAACGCAGACCCTGCTTAGTTTTCCACTGCAAATATAAAGTAACCACTAAGCTTATGGTACAAAAAACTTCAAGTCAAACATATAAATGAAGTCTAATATAAATATATTAGCATCAAAAGCACATACAATAGTAGCAAACTCCAAATCCTTGTCTGTAATAATATCCTTCATGTAACGCATGACCAAATATGCACAAGTCTTTCCATCTTTTTGCTCTGGAATGCCTTGCAAAAAATAGTAATCACAAATTAGAATCAGTTAGTGTACAAAGCTTGATTGAGAATCATACGAAACACGTTACAACACTTATAAAATATGCAGACAAATGCAGACAAGAATAAAGAATTATAAAATCATTAAGTCCAACTCATACTAGGATCATAGTCAAATGATCATAAAAGGTACTGATCTAAATTGAGGATCAAAATGCTAGAGTAGTATCACATGGTTGTAATTGTATGGACAAATGCTTACCATTCATTTGACTAAGAAACACATGAAAGAACAACACATGAACAATTATCTCAAACTTGCACACAGACCGACACTCTAAGTCTCCAACAGTTCAACAAAATTAAAACAAGTGTAAACTCTCTGCCATTGACAAGCCTGTTGTCCCTGCTGATATGGTCATGAGCTCATCTGCTCACATGCCCTTCATCTTCTCCTAATAAGATAAAATATGAATCTTAGTTTATAATAGTAAACACATGATCATAACATGCTGCTAAGAAAGTATATTCACATATCACAAATGCATCGATCATTCTTCCCCTCAATTATCATTGGATATTGTTGTTCTGTTTTCAGGACCTCCAAGCACTTCCCGGCAGAAAACAAAGGTGTATAGAGGGTTTAAAGTGCCGTGAAATAAAGGGAAAATACAAAACTTTCTATAACCTCTCCTTTCACTTTCAATAAAATAGATCACATATCATATATAGAGTGCTGTGAAATAAAAAGAAGAATTGAACTTTGTTCCATTGGGAAAATGAGACTGTGAAAAGTTCAGTAGTCGATAAGCTCTCAAGACCGGAGAAATGCACTCTAATTCTTCACCCGAGCAGAAAGACATATTACTTTGACATATATCTCATTTGAAAATCAGGTCATGTATATTGACAAATTTTTCATGGCAGAACAAGAGTACTACACCATAAACAATCAATATAGATATGGTCCAATTATGAGAAGAAACAACATACCTAAACTTTAGAGTTTAGATCCGGTCTTTACTTGAATGAGGACACTGAATCCCACTAACCGTTGTCCAATACAAAAAATAGGAAACCTAAATAAATTTTAAAGAAAGAAAGAATCAGTCTACCTGGTAGAAAATTTATATTACTGACAGTTTGATACTATTACTTTTGATATTTATTTATGTTCAGCAAGATCAAAGGATGACTCACACATATACCAACAAGCTCATAGATGTTGTCAAGACTCACCCCGAATTTCACCCTGAAACTTGAGGTAAGTTTTGCGGGGACCACCTCTAAGAAAAATTTACCGAAGAACTCGGCAAACCTCCCTTGAAAATGGACAACTCTAACCCAGAAAAATTATAGAACCACCCTCTTAACCAAAACATCAGTTTTCAACTCAATCCAAATAACCGAATAAAATAATACACAATTATTTTTCCGAAAGTATTCAGAGCTACTACAAGAAAGACAATGGAAGCTGATAAAATCCTAGTAGGTTAAACAGATAACCTACTGGCGAACAGTAGCGGAAAGATGAGTGACTATGCCTCGACGTCTCCTTCAAGACCTCACCCGAACGTTGCAGACTGGGCAATTAAAAACGAAGAGCCCAGGGGAAAATATTCAATTACGTCAGAGTGAATGGACAAAAGTAATTTCGACAAACAATAATATTTCCCCCAAGAAAACATTAAAGGAAAGCGCTATGCAAGCGATAGCTTAAAAGCTTAACTCAAAAATTCTTAACTGGTGTCTAGCCTCGCTAGACTCCCAAACTTCAGAAAATGGCCTCTCAGGCCTGAATTATAAATATATCAGCATGTATTTACACTCGTCTATTCCTTGTATGCTATCTATGAATAAGCTCGAAAAATAGATAGTCATACCAGGCTACGACGCTTGCGTCTAACTCTCACGTCACCTCATAATGACATTTTTCCTCATTATTGGGGAATCGCACGAGTGGGTATATATACGTGCTAACTCCTTGTATGAATTCTATGAATGAATACGAAGAATAGAAAGTCATACAAAGCTACAACGCTGGCGTCTAACGCTCACGTCACCCCATAATGGAATTGTACCTCATTATGGGGCGAAATCACGTATAGCTAGCTAGCGTTTATTTATATACATACTATTCTCATAAATCTCTATATATGAGTATAATCCCTGAAATTCCCAACTTCGGTTAATTTTCAACAAAAGAAATTATTCAACAATAAAACATTTCAAGCACATTATTTAAAATAAAGGTCCACTCACAACTTGGCCTAAGCCTGATGTCGGTCGGAGGTCTCCTCTGCTCGAGCCTCCTCCCGTCATGTTTCAAAACATAAATAAATCCTTAAATAAAACACTGACGCTTAAAGAAAATATGCATAATTAAATATGAGCTTCTCGCGCTCAACCATGCATATCGCGCTAAATCTTATCTTCACTGCTAACAACAATTCTCCATAAATACCGACATCCTGAAAAATCACCTTTCACCGTCCTAATCATAAAATAATCCAATGGTCGGATTTAACTTATTAATCCGCCAAAAATACCAAACTTAAACAATTTCCAAACCTATCCAAAACTCCTCCAAAAATTCTAAAACTCATTCCATTAAACTCCTCATAAAATTCTCCACTAAAAACATTTTTTCAGCGACGGCCAGCTCCGGTTATTTCCAATGCCCACCAAATTTTGGCAGCATCTTCCTCTCAACCTCCTCTATAACATTCCTAACTATCACAAACTTCAATTCTAAGCTTAACCTTGTCAATCGAACGGAAACATAATAAAAAACCCTAGAATTTCAAATACCAATATATCCTTACCTAGCTCGAGAGGGAGCGAATCCTTTGGAGGGATTGGAGCACGGCAGGAGGGCTTCTTTTTGAGCCAAGGGGCTCCGGCTACGGCGACCGGAGGAGGGAGTTCCGGCGAGAAAACCACCACGGCAGTCGGGGCTTTTGGGCGGCTTCTCTCTCACACCGTGGCACTAGGGCGGCTCCCACCAGTCTAGAATGGAAGCTGGGCTGGACACTGATTGATTAGGACCGGCGCGGTGGTCTAGGGCGGCCGGACGGCCGCGAACGGACGGTGGGAAAATTTTCGGACGGAGGGAGAGGGAGAGATAATCGGGAGGAAGGAGAGAGAAAGGAGAGGGAGATGAAAATTGGGCTTAGCTCAATCCGGTCCACAACACCACTTTTAACCCATTCTAAAATTCAACACCCCAAAAATAATACCCTAATAAAAATTACATTTTACTATCAAAAATTACCATTTTTACCGCCGTCACATTTTATCCTACGAATAATTCCTTCAAAATATTCGTCCCTCAACACACCTCTAGGGACCTTAGGACTATAAACTCAATGACGAAGGCGGTAAAATTCTTATTAATACTATGCTAGTAAATAAGGTAAAATTTAATGGTCGGGGCGTGACAATTCTCCCCTCCCTATAAAAATTTCGTCCTCGAAATTTATATACATGTCAAACAAAGAGGAAAGGATGTTGTTCCCTCATTTGCTCTTCCGATTCCCAAGTAGCATCCTCTACTTAGTGGCTTCTCCAAATCACTTTGACAAGCGGGATTGTCTTGTTCCTAAGCACTTGCTCCTTTCGGTCAAGAATCTGAACCGGCTCCTCCTCATAGGACAAATCCTTCTTTAAACTAATCGGTTGCTCTTCAAGCACATGAGAAGGATCGGCAATATACTTGCGAAGTATGGATACATGAAACACATTATGTATCCTGGATAATTCCGGAGGCAACACTAACCGATAAGCAAGAGAGCTAACTCGCTCTATTATCTCCTAAGGCCCAATATACCTCGGACTAAGCTTCCCTCGCTTACCGAAACATACTACCCTTTTTCAAGGAGATAGCTTCAAGAACACTGAATCACCCACTTGAAACTCAAGGTCCTTCCTGCGGACATCAACATAACTCTTTTGCCTACTCTGAACGGCCTTAAGTCTATCTCTGACCACCTTGATCTTCTCATTTGTGTCATGGATAATCTCAGGACCACACAGCTCTCTTTCTCCGACTTCATTCCAACATAAGGGCGTACAACATTGTTTCCCATAAAGTGCCTCAAAGGGAGCCATACCGATACTCGAATGGAAGCTGTTGTTATAAGCAAATTCCATCAAAGATAGGTTCTTATTCCAACTCCCTCTAAACTGCAAGGCATATGATCTCAACATATCTTCCAAAGTCTGGATAGTCCTCTCTGATTGCCTATCAGTCTGAGGATAAAAAGCAGTGCTGAAGTGTAGTCGGGTACCTAAAGCTGCTTGAAGAGCTCCCCAGAATTTAGAAGCAAATCTTGGATCCCGATCTGACACTATGGATTCAGGTACGCCATGAAGTCTCACGATCTCATTCACATACAGCTCAGCCAATTTATCCAGTGTATATTTCTTTCCCACCGGCAAGAAATGAGTAGATTTAGTGAGTCTATCCACAATCACCCAAATACCATCATGCCATTCTCGGGTACGAGGTAAACTGAAAACAAAATCCATGGTGATGTGGTCCCACTTCCACACTGGAATCGGCAACGACTCAAGCAATCATGAAGGTTTCTACCTTTCACCTTTCACATGCTGACAAATTAAACACCTACTCACAAAAGCTGAAATTTCCCTCTTCATGTTTGGCCACCAATAATAATCCTTCAAAGTCTGATATATTTTTTTACTCCCCGAATGAGCAACATATGCGGAACTATGAGCTTCCTCCATAATCTCTTTCTTTAACTCTTCAAACCTCTTTGGAACACAAAGCCTATTTTTGAACAACAAGGTTCCATCTCTTCTTACCGAAAAATCTGCGGCTGCTCCATTCGCTACTCTTTCCAAAAACTGAGCTATGAAAGGATCATTATATTGCGCCTCACGCACTTTATCCACCAAAATTGGCCTCACATGGAAACTAGCTACCAAGGCACCCACTTCATCCTCCGCTAAATCCACCCATGTAGCTCGCAACTCATAAAGAAGTGGAATTCTAACCATTCTCAGGTGAGACAAAGATATGGTGGGATTTCGACTAAGAGCATTAGCTACCACATTAGCTTTTCCAGGATGATACTCAATAGTGCAATCATAATCACTGATCAACTCCATCCACATTCTTTGCCTCATATTTAACTCCCTTTGAGTGAACACATACCGAAGACATACCGAAGACTCTTGTGATCGGTAAAAATATGACACTTGGCTCCATAAAGATAGTGTCTCCACAACTTGAGAGTAAAAACTAGTCCTGCAAGCTCTAAATCATGGGTGGGATAATTCCCCTCATGCTGCTTCAGTTGCCTAGAAGCGTAGGCAATCACTCGATCATGCTGAATCAATACCCCGCCTAGACCTCGTCTAGGAGCATCACAATAAACCACATACTCCCCACTATCATCCGGAAGTGCCAAAACAGGAGCACTAGTCAGGCGATCCTTTAATTCTTGAAAACTTTACTCACACTGATCTGACCATTCGAACTTAACTTCCTTCTTGGTCAATCTAGTCAGTGGAGCTGCAATATTCGAAAAGTCTTGTACAAATCGTCGATAATAACCAGCTAACCCCAAGAAACTACGAATCTCCGTCACCGAGGTGGGTCTTCTCCAACTTGACACTGTTTCCAATTTTTGGGGATCCACACTAACACCTTCTGCTGAAACTACATGTCCGAAAAATCCCACTTTATCCAGCCAAAACTCACACTTGCTGAACTTGGCAAACAACTGAGCATTTCTCAAAGTCCACAAAATCAATCTTAGATGTTTGGCATACTCCTTCTCACTTTTTGAGTATACCAAAATATCATCTATGAATACGATCATGAAGTGGTCAAGATATGGACTAAATACCCTATTCATGAGATCCATGAACGCCGCGGGTGCATTTGTAAGTCCAAAAGACATCACCACAAACTCATAATAACCATAGCTTGATCGAAAGGCAGTCTTGGCTATGTCACTCTCCTGGATCCGCAACTGATGATATGATGATAACTAGATCTCAAATTAATCTTTGAGAAAATAGAAGCACCCCTCAACTGATCAAACAAATCATCAATGCGAGGCAACAGATACTTATTCTTCATTGTGACTTGATTAAGCTTCCTATAATCAATGCATAGTCTCATGGTGTCATCTTTCTTCTTAACAAACAACACCGGGGAACCCCATGGAGACATGCTAGGCCGAATGAAACCCTTGTCTACCAATTCCTGCAATTGAGTCTTTAACTCTTTCAATTCCGCTGGAGCCATTCTGTAAGGTGCCTATGAGATAGACATAGTTCCAAGAAGTAACTTGATAGAAAAATCTATCTCCCTTACAAGAGGCAAACCAGGCAAGTCCTTGGGAAACACATCCAAAAACTCTCTTACTACAGGAATATCCCCTACTTCCAACACTCATATACTTGTATCCACAACATGAGCTAGGAATGCCTAACAACCTTTACTTAACAATTTCCTGGTGGCTACAGCTGATATCAGGCAACTCGAAATCACATCTCTTTTCCCCTGAAAACAACCTCAAAACCATCTAGACTTCGAAGCACCACTTCTTTTCGAAAGCAATCTACAATAGCTGTATAAGTCTCCAAGAAATCCATCCTCAAGATCACATCAAACTCCACTGTATCTAAAAGGAATAAATCCTCCTTAAACTTAGTTCCTCCCACCAAAACTTCACAACCACTAAACACCCAATCTATTCTCATCATCTCACCCAAGGGAAGAGACACATGCCACTCGCTTTGAAGAGACGATGATGGCACATTGGCATGGAGGGCGAATCTACTAGACATAAATGAATGCGTGGCTTCGGGATCAATTAAAGTAAAAGCTGGTTGACCAAAAATTAATAACGTACCAATGATGCCATCTGGAGAAGTACAACCCTCCTGCTGGGTCATAGCATGAAGTCTAGCGCGAGTCATGGGACGTCCACGCTGACCATTACCCTACTGAGAACCACCCCTAGCTACTGAACCACCACTAGGGCCTCTAGCTGAAGACTGACCGACTGGCTAAGTAGGGACGGTCCTCTGTGCCAACAAAGGACAATCTCTTTTGAAATGATCATGACCACCATACTCAAAGCACCCAGATGACTGTTGCTGACCAAAGGAAAAAGTCTGACCACCAGATGATCCCCCTTGGGAAATACCACCAGCACTAAACTGACCAGTCTGCTGCCTACCCAACTGGCTCCTGAAAGGTCTTCTGAAACGTCCTCTATTTCTATTCCGAGGACCAGAACCCGATCATCCACTACTGCCACTACCCGCTGAAGATCCAGAAGCGGATGAGGAAGCGGCCTTCTTCGATGGACCTTGGTTGGGACCACTAAAATCTCGGGGCCGTGCACTACATGTTCCCCTGGTCTTTATGGCCATGGCTGCAATAACCGCATCAAGAAAGGTCGGGTAGATAACACCGATCATCTTATCTGCATACACTCCGCCAAGTGCTCCAATGAACATGGCAATCCTAGTCCTCTCATCAGGAACCAAATATGGCACATGGTAGCTCAAGGTAGTGAACCTCTGCTCAAACTCGATGACACCCTCATCATCCCTCTTCTTCATGTTCAGAAAATCCGACTGGATCCTGATACGATGAGCATGACTGAAATACTGACCCAAGAAGAGCATCTTAAACTTCTCCCAAGTCATGTCCTGTGCACCACCATTATTTCTGCTAGCGAGAGTCCATCAATGATGCGCTGAGTCATCCAGAAAAGTCACTGCCATCTTCACTTTCTTTTCTTCCGGCAGGTCAGTACTCTCAAAAGCCTTTTCCATCTTATCTACCTAAGTGTATGCATCAAGGGGTCCCTTGGCGCCCTTGAACTCAACTGCCCCAGCATCGAAAACATCCTTCTTCTTCACCGACCGAGGGTGCTGAACCCTATCTAAAACAGCTATCAGCATATTCCCAATGGAATCAACTAATCCTCTAACCTTATCACCCTCATTGGCGTTGGTCGAGGTAGCTACACGGGGTCGGCGTCTAGGAGGCATAGTACCTGAGGAAGAGACATATTTAGTAGTGTGTACACAAGACTAACAGAACTATCACACATACCCAATAATACATAGCATCCAAAGCATAAAATGCTAGTAAATCCACCGCAGTCGGATCACCACTCTATAGAAACTACGTGCTTCTTAGGCAAATATGATAGTACTAAGGAGGCAGAAAACGAAACCTAGAGCTCTGATACCAACTATCAAGACCCACCCCGAATTTCACCCTGAAACTTGAGGTAAGTCTTGCGGGGACCACCTCCAAGAAAAATTTACCGAAGAACTCGGCAAACCTCCCTTGAAAATGGACAACTCTAACCCGAAAAAATTATAGAACCACCCTCTTAACCAAAACATCAGTTTTCAACTCAATCCAAATAACCGAATAAAATAATACACAATTATTTTTCCAAAAGTATTCAGAGCTACTACAAGAAAGACAACGGAAGCTGATAAAATCTTAGTAGGTTAAACAGATAACCTACTGGCGAACAGTAGCGGAAAGATGGGTGACTATGCCTGGACGTCTCCTTCTAGACCTCACCCGAACTCTGCAGACTGGGTAATTAAAAACGAAGAGCCCAGGGGAAAATATTAAATTACGTCAGTGTGAGTGGACAAAAGTAATTTCGACAAACAATAATATTTCCCCCAAGAAAACATTAAAGGAAAGCGCTATGCAAGCGACAGCTTAAAAGCTTAATTCAAAATTCTTAACTGATGTCTAGCCTCGCTAGACTCCCAAACTTCAGAAAATGGCCTCTCAGGCCTGAATTATAAATATATCAGCATGTATTTACACTCATCTATTCCTTGTATGCTATCTATGAAGAAGCTCGAAAAATAGATAGTCATACCAAGCTACGACGCTTGCGTCTAACTCTCACATCACCTCATAGTGACATTTTTTCTCATTATAGGGGAATCGCACGAGTGGGTATATATACGTGCTAACTCCTTGTATGAATTCTATGAATGAATACGAAGAATAGAAAGTCGTACAAAGCTACGACGCTGGCATCTAACGCTCACGTCACCCCATAATGGAATTGTACCTCATTATGGGGGAAATCACGTATAGCTAGCTAGCGTTTATTTATATACATACTATTCTCATAAATCTCTATATATGAGTATAATCCTCGAAATTCCTAACTTCGGTTAATTTTCAACAAAAGAAATTATTCAACGATAAAACATTTCAAGCACATTATTTAAAATAAAGGTCCACTCACAACTTAGGCCTAAGCCTGATGTCGGTCGGAGGTCTCCTCGCGTCCTGTTCTAAAACATAAATAAATTCTTAAATAAAACACCGACGCTTGAAAAAAAATAGGCATAATTAAATAAGAGCTTCTTGCGCTCAACCATGCCTATCGCCCTAAATCTTATCTTCACTGCCAACCACAATTCTCCATAAATACCGACATCCTGAAAAATCACATTTCACCGTCCTAATCATAAAATAATCCAATGGTCGGATTTTAACTTATTAATCTGCCAAAAATACCAAACTTAAACAATTTCCAAACCTATCCAAAACTCCTCCAAAAATTCTAAAACTCATTCCATTAAACTCCTCATAAAATTCTCCACTAAAAACATTTTTGGCAGCATCTTCCTCTCAACCTCCTCTACAACATTCCTAACTATCACAAACTCCAATTCTAAGCTTAACTATGTCAATCGAACAGAAACATAATAAAAACCCTAGAATTTCAAATACCGATTTCTCCTTATCTAGCTCAAGAGGGAGCGAATCCTTTGGAGGGATTGGAGCACGGGAGGAGGGCTTCCTTTTGAGCTAAGGGGCTCCGGATATGGCGGCCGGAGGAGGGAGTTCCGATGAGAAAACCACCACGGCAGTCGGGGCTTTCGGGCGGCTTCTCTCTCACACAACGGCTCCCACCGGTTTTGAATGGAAGCGGGGTTGGAGACCGATCGATTGGGACCGGCGCGGCGGTCTAAGGCGGCCGGACGGCGGCGAACGGACGGTCGAAAAATTTCCGGGCGGAGGGAGAGGGAGAGAGAATCGGGAGGGAGGAGAGAGAAAAGACAGGGAGATGAAAATTGGGCTTAGCCCAATCCGGTCCACAACACCACTTTTAACCCATTCCAAAATTCAACACCCCAAAAATAATACCCTAATAAAAATTACATTTTACTAGTAAAAATTACCATTTTTACCGCCGTCACATTTTATCCTACGAATCATTCATTCGAAATATTCGTCCCTCAACACACCTCTAGGGACCTACTATAAACTCAATGACAAAGACGGTAAAATTCTTATTAACACCATGCTAGTAAATAAGGTAAAATTTAAGGGTCGGGACGTGACAGATGTCTAATAGATCTTATCAATAATCATGTATCAATGTTTTTGATATATAAACACAACAAACAACTTCAAATAATGGTACCATTCAGTTTGTTTAAAACTAGAACTAATTTTAGATACTTGCAAATACAGTTTCAAACTGAGTGCTTGTCGTAGACTAATGAGTCTGATACTAGAACCACAATGCACACAACCTACAAGTATTACTTAACCACTTCAGAGAACCTGTCACACACACATTTATATCCCCCAAAATTACTTATAACACAAACTATCAAAAATAACTTGCACTTGGTCCTATTATTATACATATAATTCATACCCCTTGAGGAAGTATATATACCTGGAGTGTGGTAGGATCATCCATTATAAGTGAGCTGGTGTATCTGCCCATGCAATTGCAAGCCCAATTGCACCAACCAGGTAACCATATTCATCAACTATATCATTCTAGTTTTCTGTGTACCATTTTGTTTAATTGACTGCATAAACATGCATACCAAGATCAATCCATTGATATTGCTTCCACTCATCAACATTATTATCATAATGAAAAAGCATCACAAATTTTTCATGAAATATTCTTACCTCACACGTATACCAACAAAGTCATAAATAATTATGCTAGGGAGGAAAGGGAAAACATATGTCCCATTTATTTTGATTCATAACTTCTGACCCTATACATACAATAACTAATATACATGCACAGACACATATATACACATGCAGCCCTGTAAATATGAGAAAGCCGTTTCTATAATCACTTCTTCATAACCTGAATATCAAAAATGAAATATTTCTTCAGATTGATCACAATCATAATAAAGAATCAGTGTTGCAGACAAGAAGAACAAAAAACAAAGAGTCCTTGTATTAACTTGAAACCTAGCCCAGTGAGGAGGCAATTTAACAAACTCATGGTGTGCATAAAATCAAGATTCACCCACAATCTCAGGAGTACCAGCCCTTCTCAATTTCGCCCTTACTCCTTCAATATGAAAGTAACCCACTAAACCCAAAACCCATTTCGGGCATAAATCACCACACAAACCCCGCATCCCCAATATGAACACAACCCAACAAAAGCAAATTTCAAAGAAAATTATATATTTGAACCCTAGATTCCCAAACCTAATCCAACAAACACTAACTCAGTTTACAGTGAATCAAAAAGCTTACAGACAGAGATAACAGTGAACCCTAAATCTATGAGTGCACAATGATGTTCATCTTTTGCCAAACCCTAATTCTGTAGTGTGGTATATGTAGCTTTACTTTGATTGAGGGAGATGGAGATGGAGGATGGGATGAAGAGAGACATAATTTTTCCAGTTTTGAATTTTGATGTGGGCTATTCATCTTTCAGATCGAAAGTGGGGAGTTGAGATCGAAAGCGGGGAGCTGATGATAGAATAAATTTGGGTGTTTTCTATTGAGAGAGTTGAGACTTGAGAGGATTGAATGAATAAGGCTAGCTTTCAGGTAAGTTAAGAGATGAGAAAAGGTTGTAAGTGTCAAAAAAAATCCAAACTGTTACGCAAAAAAAAAAACTACAGCATCAGCCACATTTATGACTCTCAAAGTACGACAGTTTTCTGTCGTCTAAAAATGTTCATATTAATTGTCAAATTTTTTTGTTTTTAAGACGACAGATGATTGTCGTATAATGAACACTTTAAGTTTAACTAACTGCGCTTTGCAACATTCAGATGACAGATATTTAAAAGTCTGTTGTAAAAATTCATCAGACGACAGTAAAAATGACTTATGCCATCTGATCCCTGTCGTATGATTGCAAAATTGGCGTAGTGAGTATCAAAGTTCTCTCTTGACCACTGTTATGAGCATGTGAATTTTGGCGAATTTCGTTGTGTGAATAAAGATTTTGGCTCCATGTTTTTCATGGTAGGTCGCCTAAACACTGGCAAGCATGTTGCCTTCTATTCCTTTCGAAGTGCGGTATGATCGATGTGGCGGCTCTATGTCCCTATGAAGGTGGTTGCATGCGATGATCGTTATGAGGTGGATGAGCCATGAAGTTTCCAACGAGCCATGCTGCTCCTAAATGGCTACAATGAATTCTCCGATATTGTTGTTGTGTCGCTTGATTTTGTCTGGATTTAAGTTGAAATCCAAGGTTTGCCGCTAGCTTTAGTTATTGAAGCTCAATGGTCTAAAAGGCGCTAGGTGCTAGGCGGGCGGCGACCCATAGCCTAGCGCCTGGACAGCCTAGGCGGGGATTAGGCGAGGACTAGGCGATTTGTATTTTTTAAGATTTATTAATTGAAAATATATATTTTATGCAATTTAATATTTTAAAACGATCAAATAAGGATAAATTATTTAACATAAATCTAGTCAGACCCATTTATAAAATAAATTATAGCTAAAATTTAGCATAACTTCCCGTAAAAGTGAGCAACAACAACAATAAACATATACACCTCTAATTTTAAACACACCATTAACTCTTATACTCTCATACTCCCCACAATATAACAATCCCACCACAAAAAGAAAACAAAATTAGCCGGAGAGCTTAGCAGCCTAGGCGAGCAAGGCGGCGTGTAGGCGGGCAAGGCGGCATTTAGGCAGGCGCCTAATCACCCACAGCCTGACACAAAGGTTTGGAAGAAAAGCGAGGCGGCTTGTTGCAGCCTAGAGCCTAGGCGGGGCCTTTTAGAAGCTTGCTAAAGCTACAACTATGGTTGTGGGAGAAAACATCAGATCGACCCATTCTACAAGTCGATCGGGTTAGGGGTTTCCTTACCCCTCAATGAACTTGTGCGACTCCCTGAGGATCAAATGTGATTGAGGTGATATGTTTCAGAAGGGAAAGAGGAGTGTTTCATTTCACTCCTTGCCAGAGTTACAGGCCGTTGAGGATGAGCCGGCAAGGCTCACTGGAGTGAGGCAGTTCGGGAGGAGGAGGAGAATTCTGAGGGCCAAGCATTCCTTAGTTATGGTTCCTACTATGTTGCAACCCGAAGCGTCATATATGGGCATTTGAGTTGGTTAGTAGAGTAAGAAGAGAAGGAGCCCAAGAGGCAGCCTAGGGAAGGTGATTCAGTTTCAGATTCCCAGGTGTCTGGTTCAGTGTTCTCGAAACTAGAGACAGTGGTGGAGTATGCATCAAACCTTGAAGGGTATGATGGTGCCCTAATTTGCCTACTGTTTGAACTCCTCAGGTATCTTCGTGTGCACAGGTGCACCATCGGGTCTCTAGGCCTCAAACAGGTTGCTTGGTCACAACATAGGACAATTAGGCATTTTTTTGTTTTGTTTTTTTTTTTCAATTTCTTTGATAATTGTATGTCAACTTTTATGGAGACTATTTTAGTGATTTTTTCCAGAACTTGTTTTTTACTTTTTGTTATCTTTCACTTGAGCAGTAGATAACTGGCCGGATGAGGTCGTCATGATTTATATCAATAGAGATCATGCATTATTTAAAAGAAAGTTAAGTGAGAATAATATTGATAGTGAATTACGTGACAAAAGAGTTTCTGTTACCCTAAAAAAGGCTTTAGAAATATAAAAATACTGTGACAGTAAAAAGATACAGTATGAAGAGTGAGTTTCAATGACAAAATAATATGTCTAGTACTATTTGTTCTAGCGTCATTGTCTTCTCTTAATAAGTGAAAGCATGTGGGTTCGATTATCGAAATATAATATTTAAGTTGTTTACCAAATAAAAAAAATTATACATGGGCCCTAGTTAAACTTCATATAAGGTATTGTCTTAGTCAAGACCAATGGGCCGCACCATTTCATTTGCCTAGCTCAAACATGTTTGGAACCTTGATTGGCCGCATATGCTTTACGTCATCAAGAACAGACCCAAACATATCATCTCCTTCATTATCAAGCGGGGTAAATCCCACATCCAAGTAATGCAGCACAATTAACCTTGCTTGAGGGCAAGGGAACTCCACTTGGCTGCGGTTAGCTTCCATTAGTATCTTGAACCACCACTTCCAAACCACTTTTACCTTGATGCATGTGCATCAAATGCCCCATAAATTTGAAGTTTTAACCAATTTAGAAGGGGATCTTGCCATTGATGCAACTTCATGTGATTTAGGAGGTTCGATTTGAATCGATAATCATATCAAATTGTGTGGCACTGTGTTAAACAACGAAAAATGTGGCTCGTGGATCATTCTCATACTGATACTGTCACAAAAGTCTTTGGTACAATTTGGTATGATCCACCAACTTATAAGTTATATTTTATAGGAGCTGAAATTTACACTCTCATCTTTACGAACCACACTCACTTTTGTTTTTATTTAATAAATTTCCCAAATAACTCCTGCCATCTTCTTATAATTTCAGTGACACTCATCTCGTTTCACATGATGTCTGAGTTTCTCTTCCTCACCTTCTCTCTTTCTAATCTTCAATTCAATTTGATTTCTGAACTCCAAAGACATCCAAATACCCATAAAGCAAACTAACGACCCAATTCCACCTTGAATATTCTCCCTTCAAAATTTTCATGGATTTGATTCCTCACTAAACTCTCATTCCCAACGTTCATCTTCCTCAATCTTCTCGTAGAAATTGTGGGTCTCGCACTGGTTAGAAAATTTGTTTTCGGAAGTCCGGTAATTGGAGCAACCTTCAGTAACCGGAAGAGGTCAACATTATGTTGTGTGTGATGTTATGCAGATCAAGGATCATGAGCATTATGATATCATGCTTCATCTTCTTCAAGTCATTCCATATATCTACACCCCCAAGCCAAACCAGCATATATATATATATATATATATATATATATATATATATATATTGGTCTTATATATATATATGTAATCCTTTTCATATAAGGATATCCTTATCTTAGTTAAGGTACAGATTTCCTTAATACACCCACTTTTCGATCACATTTTCCCATCTTCACCGTTCAGTATCTAGATATATATGAGTATATCATATTTACAAATTTTCAGCCAAATTGATAATCGTTAAGGCATTCAAAACTGTAATTTAGAGTTAAAAGAACGTACGGTTTAAGATGAACATATTCGGTTCGTTCATTGATTTAATACATTTTCGATACCTTAACGATAACCAAATTAGCTAAAATTTTACAGAGATGATCAAGTCATGTATATCTAAATACTGAATGACTATGATGAGAAACTATGTTAAGAAAGTAGGTCAGATTAAGGAAATCCGTACCTTAATTAAGCTAATCAAATGGTTAAACATTTTTCATTTTGGCTAATTTTATGTAGGATTCATATGTGGGTAAGTAACTAGGGAATGAGTGGTTTTGATTGTCTGAAATCCATGCTAGAATTAAAAACATTCTTACTTTAAGAGTTTAAGGAAGTCCTCTTTAGATCCGGACTATATATATATATATATATATATATATATACACATAAACGTTCTGAAGAGCACGTGCGCCACCGTCCGGAGCCGACGACGGCGTGCCTCCACCCCAGCGGACTCCAGTAGTGTCCCCGACCACTTTCTCTCCCCGGCGAACACATTCTTTTCCAGTTTTCAGGCGAGATCACCCAAAACTTTAAATAAAGTCGATCTTGGGTGATCTCACCGAAAAACTGAAAAAGAATAGACTCGCCGAGGAGGGAAAATAGTCGGGACGCTGATGGAGTCTTCTGGGGTGGAGGCGCGCTGTCGTCAGCGTCGGACGGTGGTGAATGGAGGGACGTGAGCACTTTAAGGAAAGTGCACACATGTGTTTCAGAACGGGCCTATATATATATATATTACAAATTTTTGAAACTAATTAAGTCCGCTCCATGGAGTATGGATCAATCAAAAATATTAAAATTCTCTTTGATTTTTACCTCCTTCGTGCTTTTAGACAACAACCTGTGTCCTGATTGTAATTCCTACCCAAGAGTCTTGCCTCTTGCCCAGCTTCGCTGCTACTAGTGCCAGAAACGGATCTTAATAAGAACCTCACCCTCAACACTACTCGAATCCTTTGGGGATCCCAATGTCCAGTTATGTATCCATTAGGTAATCTACAGACAGAACCAGCGTCACTCGATCACGGGTAATATGTGCACTCGACTTGCAGGCCGGTGGACAACCATAGAGGATGACGTACTCGGTACTCACAAGTCACAATGCAAGACTAAACTGATAAGTGATAACAGAAAACAGTGAAAGATGAGGGGTAATTTTGGAACAAAATACAAAGAGAGTGTAGTTTGTAGAGAAGAGAGTGTAGTTTCAGCTCCTTATTTTATTTGTCATAATGATGACGTTGGATATCTCCTTTCCAATATATACATATGCTTTGACCAAAAGAAAAAAAAAATACATAGCTGGCACGGGTATTACGTACGTGCGACGTCACTCACAAAAAAGAGGCATTTCAATTGCCTTTTGATCCTAATGCACCCTCAAAACCATGAAATTCAGGCCCTGAAGTCGCAAATATAGTTCTGACTTCTGAAATATGCATATCCGACTAACAAATAACAACGGTCATTTATTTATTTATTTACAACAGAGAATTCAAGTCATTTTACTCTCATCTCAAAACCATGATAGGCAGGAAACCATGAAAACGAAAAACCCTAGCCTCCGTCGCAGGCGGCAGGAACTGGTATATACCAAGGCTAGAGCTGAGAAGTGAGAAGAGCAGAAAGATTAGCAAGCTCAAGTTTTACAAACCGAAGCGTTTACTTGCTGGGTTTCCACTTTGCAGCTGGCCAATAATACCAGAGCTGTACGTATACTGGTGCTGATGGTACTATATGGAAACTTCACGATGGGAAATCTCCACGAGATTCAGTACTCTTTTAAGATGACGATGATCCCTTTTTTCCTCGCTGCACACCCAGTGACGTGGTGGCTGTTTGTTTTGAGGTGACTCTCTGTTTACATTACCCATATCTTTGTTTTGATATGTGAATGTATTAGAATTTTGTGTTAGTGGAATACCAACTTCATACAAACAACAGAGAATTTAAGTGCATTCCCATGTCAAGTATATGAGGATCACCCATATTACCATATTGCTCACGTTACGGAGGGGCATACCTTTTAATCTTCTATAATAGTTCGAGGTGGATTAGAATTCCTATAGCTATTAAAATGGTAGTCGATCTTTTTCGAGCTGGCCTGGGTAATGGCAAGGTAATAGCTAGAGTGCTCTTTAAGCAGAGATTTTGCAAAAAAAGCCTGTCAGTTGGATCTTCCAGAACAAAGTAAGCCAATGTGCATAATGTAATAGCTCACTCTGGAATAAGCATCTCCCAGACTTGGATCCAACCATTCTAGAGGGTGTCCCATCTATCCCTAAACCCTAAACCCAAGGAGTAAAATACTATCTCCTCGAGCAATCCCTTCGATAATCTTGTAGCATGATTAATCTGTCTTTGAATGTCAACAAAATGATCGAAACTAACCGGACAGCAAATTAGTACTAGTTTCATGTATATCGTGGAGTAATGATATCCACCTGGTAAGACTATCAAATGTACTTCAAGATACAAACCAGATAGCAAACATCTTTCATTCTTCTGCGAAGTACGTTAACAGCAAAACCAAATTTTTATTTTGATTAAGCAAATGAGCACGGACCAATAGTACCTTTTATCTCTAAATGGTTTCAACTTTACAGAAGAATGCATGTGGACATATATGAACATATGCTTATATATATTTCGAGTAAAACTTACAAACGGTCATTGTGGTTTGCCATTTAGTAACCTATAGATCCTCTGCTTCTTCTCTAAACTTCTTGTATATATCACTCTTGTAAAATTCCCTCGTCCTGATAACCAAAACCAGTGAAACAAGAGCACCGAAGAATGTGACAGCAGCTAAAATTGAGAAAGACAGCCTATAACACTGACTCCCAATACAAATCAGCTCCTTCACCGAAGACCTTGTCATCCCTTTGCTTGCTAACACCTTCAGCGCCTCTCGATCATAGAGCATCCCGGTGACCTTCACATTGAGAATGTAAGACCCGAGGGGACTCGCTAACTGTCCGCAATTGAACAATGTGGAGTAGTATTTGAGTCCAAACAGCTCGGAAATGATAGCGAAAAGCAACGGCAATTGAGCACCAAAAGAAAAGCCAATGATCACTGATGCCACATAAACTGAACCAGGGGCGGGAAAAGCAATGAGGAGGTGGCCGAAGCTTGATAGCATAAGCACAAGAGTCATCATTAGTGGCCTCGGCATTTTCCACCTAACTAATAGGCTTTCCGAGACAAACCCGGAAAAGACTCTCTCAAAGAAGTTCCATATGCTCACTAATGATACAAATGAGCTAATAGTCTTCGTTGGGTATCCGAGGGACTCACCGATTTGCCCCAAATTGTCTACGGCCGTCAAGCTTGACCCGAGACCGCATAGCGTTGCGATGAACAGAATGAGCATGTCTACACTAAGGAGTGCTTGTAAAATTGTGTAGTCTTCTCCTCTTGGTGGCTTGTTGCATATCTCACCAAAACAGGGCGTCTCTATTTTTTCTGCTCTCTCTGTTTTTGGTTGCTCATTCGCTTCTGGTTTCTGAACCGCTACCTCCATTGGAGGATCCACTGGTGGCTTCTTTAGGTTCCAGAGGAGCAGCTCTTCTCTAATTGCAATCCCAAGTGGGAGAAAGAGGAAAACACAAACCACAGCCACGCTTCCGGAATAGGCAGCTCGGGAGAAAGCAATCTGTTTCTGCATTATGTTCATAACCATGAGAAACAAAGCAAGAGCAATAGAGATGTAGAGGAAATGGTAAAACACTCTGAGCTCATTTGGTTGCCTAACAACTTTCATCGGACGAATGGTGTACACAAACACTACAGAAAGAGCAGCAGGAAGCCATGCAATGAGTAGAACCAACGATTTCGAATCGTTTCCATAAAGAGCCAAGTAAATCTGATTAAACATAGCTCCGCTAAGTCCCGTAAAGCCCTTCAACAGACCAAGCATAACACCTCTGCTTTCCGGGAAGTTCTTGACACAAGTGACAAGAGCTCCTGTATTCGCAAAGTTCTGAGAATTGGCTCCAATACATATGTACATGCACATCTGCCAAACTTTGGGTTTGGCTATTTTACCGGTGACTGCAAGAAAGATCATGAAGTATCCGGTGAAGTTCATGGCGGAGCCGACTAGGAGAACGAACCAAGTTGGGGTTACTTCACCTATTAAGCCGGAGAGGACTCCGACGTTGGCGCCAAGGTCTTTGAAGAAGCCTAGCAAGTTGAGGGTGGATTGGTCGTAGCCGAGAGTGGACTTGATCTGCTTGGAATAGACTCCGAACAGATTGATAAGCAATAATCTTGTCCTAACATTCTGCTGTATAATCACTGATTCTTATCTCCTAGTAATTGGTTTTATCTTAGGAGATATGCAGATTCATAGAGATGTAATTGATGCATATTTGTAGGATAGTAATTTACAGCAAATCCTTAATATGATTGCTGATCTTCAGGATCTAAAATGATCCTAGTTCTTGTATATATAGCTGTACTGTATCAATGAAAAGTAAGCAGAAAAACATTCTTACCAATTGTTCTTCATGGTATCTAGAGCCATTGTCTAAAGACATATTTTGATCCTCTCCTCCAGTTCATTTTTTTTTCTCTTCTTCTATCCTACCTATCCAAGCCATGGCCTCCATCTCAGACATCCCTCCCGAGACCAACAACAACATCAATTCCACCACCCCTCCCACCCATGCTCCTGTCCTCGCCACTACCCAAACAGTTACCAATACCACTACTGCCAATTTCCTCACAATCAAGCTGGACCGCAACAATTATTCCTTGTGGCTTGCCCAAATCACTCCCCTCCTCAAAAGTAAAAACCTTATGGGTTTTGTCAATGGCACCAAACCTTGTCCTCCAGCGTTTCTGCGTTCTGCGTCTGGAGAACTCACAGATGCTATTAATCCGGCTTATGAAGACTGGATGGCCACAGATCAAATGATTCTCGGCTGGATCAATGGATCCTTAACCCCCTCAGTTTTGTCCACAGTCTCCCGCTCTATCTCATCTCACACTACATGGGCCTCTCTCTCCCGCCGCTATGCTTCATCAAACCACAATCGGATTCTTCAGCTCCGTAGCACACTCCTTCGCACAACACGAGGCGATTTGTCCATCTCTGACTACTTGGACAAGATCAACCAAGTGGCTGATACACTTGCCCTCTCTGGCCATCCTGTTGCTGATGAAGATCTCATCTCCATTATCATGAACAACGTCGGACCCCTGTATGAAAACACTATTAGTTCTGCCCAAGCTCGAGAAACACCAATTACCTATGACGGTTTGGAGGCCCTTCTCTTGGCTGCTGAGAGCCGGCTGCGTAACCACGACAACATAAGCCTTGAATCAGCTCCTACTGCTTTAGTCACAAACCGCTCCTCCACCGGCGGTTCCCGTGGTCGTGGTTCCTTTAATAGCTCTCCAAGAGGCCGTGGCAATTATTCTCCATGTGGGTCTTTCTCTGGATCCTCTTCCTACGGCCGGGGTTCTAGCTTTCTACCACCATCCCGTGGTGGCTCCGTCCTTGGTCCGGCCCCTGCTTCTCATGACCGTGGCCCTTGTCAGATTTGCGGACGTGGTGGACACATAGCAATTGATTGCTACCATCGTCTCAATATGGCGTATGAAGGTCGCACTCCCACTCATCGCCTCTCCGCCATGGCTGCCGCTGCTGCATCACCCCAATCCTCCTCCTCGGCTTGGCTCCTTGACACAGGGTCTAATACCCATATTACCAATGATCCTAATGCTCTCACTACTGCTCGTCCATACAATGGCACAGACACTGTCGGCGGTGTTGTTTTTGGCCCAGGTTTGCAGATCTCCAAAATTGGAACCACATCTCTTACTTCTTCTTCCTCACCTATTACTCTATCTGATGTTTTATACTGCCCGAATTCCTCTGCCAATATTCTCTCTGCTTACAAATTATTAACTGATAATTCCTGCTATATACTAATCTTACCCCATGCCTTTTATGTGAAGGACATGCATTCCGGGAGGACGCTTTTGGAGGGTCCGAGTGCTAATGGATTCTATCCGATCAATAATGGTCCATCTTCAAATAAACCAAGCCTTTTCACCACCCTTTCTGCCACTCGTGTAGCAGCAGATGTCTGGCACTCACGACTTGGACACCCCTCAACAAATATTTTTCGTCATCTTTCCTCTCGATTATTGTTGTTAGAAAATAAACTCCCATCCATGTGTCACTCATGTCCCTTGGGAAAATCCACAAAATTGCCTTTTTCCTTGTCTAAATCTGTTTCCTTGTCTGCATTTGATTTAATTCATAGTGATGTATGGAGCTCTCCCAATCTATCAATACAAGGCTTTAAATATTATGTTGTTTTTATTGATGATTTCTCTCGTTATACTTGGCTTTTCCCCATGAAAAAGAAATCTGAAGTTCTCTCTATTTTCATTGCTTTCTTCACCTACATTCAAAATCAGTTTTCAATAACAATCAAACAGTTTCAATCTGATGGTGGCGGTGAATATACCAGTAATGCCTTCAAAACTTTCTTCCTTCAAAAAGGTATTCACCATCGAATCTCATGCCCCCATCATCCGGAGCAAAATGGTTTAGCCGAACGAAAACATCGTCATCTTGTTGAAACTGCTCTTACTCTTCTTGCTCATGCTTCAGTCCCCAAATCATATTGGGTTGAGGCACTTCACACTGCTCTTTATCTCATAAATCGACTTCCTACTCGTGTCTTGAATTTTCTTTCTCCATATGAAAAATTGTTTCAGAGTCCACCCACCTACTCTTTTCTTCGTACATTTGGTTGCACTTGCTATCCTTATCTTCGTCCTTATAACAAGAACAAATTGGATTTCCGCTCTTCCAAATGTGTTTTTCTAGGTTATTCCTTACATCACAAAGGATATCGTTGCTTAGACTTGTCTTCTGGTCGTGTTTACCTCTCCCGTCATGTACTCTTTGATGAGTTCTCTTTTCCCTTCAAAGAATCCATTGGCACTTCCTCTCCAACGGCGGCTTCCGGGCATGATCCAAATCCTCTCACGGTCACTACTACCACAATCACACAATCTACTCAACTACAACCCCATACCTCACGCCCTCCCTCAGCAACCCAACCCAATCCAGACTCCAATCTCCTTACCACCGAGATTACTGCTCCCAATTCCTCACCTCACCAAAATCCCCTATCCACTCAACCTTCTCTTGTGCCACCAGCGATACAACCTTCTCCCTCCAATCCTCAATCATCAACCTTGGAGCCATCTGTGCCTGTAACTCGCAGTCAACAGGGGATTCGGAAACCCAATCCGAAGTATGCTATGGTAGTCACATCTCTCACTCACCACATTGAACCCACTTGTTTCAGTCAAGCAGTGAAGCAGGAAGAATGGCGCTCGGCCATGAGTGCCGAATTTAATGCTTTAATTCAAGCAGGTACATGGGAGCTTGTTCCCTCTTCTAGTTCCATGAACATCCTTCCAAATAAATGGGTTTATCGCATCAAGCGGAAGTTTGACGGCTCGGTGGAGCGTTACAAAGCCCGTCTCGTTGCCAAGGGTTTTCGGCAGCAAGAAGGTCTTGACTATGGTGAAACATTCAGTCCGGTAATAAAACACTCTTCCATTCGACTAATCTTAGCTATTGCTGTCTCTTTTGGCTGGACTATAAGACAATTGGATGTGCAAAATGCCTTTTTACATGGTTATTTGTCAGAAGATGTCTATATGCAGCAACCGCAGGGTTTTATTGACCCCCAACATCCCAAACATGTTTGCAAACTTCGCCGAAGCTTGTATGGCCTCAAACAAGCCCCTCGTGCTTGGTTCTCTTGTTTCTCTGCCTATTTGGAAGAATTGGGGTTCACTGCTTCTCATGCAGATTCCTCTCTTTTCACTTATCACTCAGGCTCCATCAAGCTTTATATTTTGATATATGTGGATGATATTCTTATTACTGGTACTCATCTTGATCACATCACCACTCTTATTGCCAATCTGGGTAAACTTTTCTCAATGAAGGACTTGGGCCCTTTGCACTATTTCTTGGGCATTGAAGCAGTGCGCTCCTCCAGTGGCCTTGCTCTCACACAAACAAAGTACAATCTGGATCTTCTCCATCGGACCAACATGACTGATGTAAACCCTGCATCCACTCCAGCCAGTAACAAGCGTCTTAGCATCACGGATGGCACTCCTCTTCCAGATGGCACTCAGTATCGTAGTGTGGTAGGAGCCTTGCAGTATTTAACCATCACTCGGCCTGATATCTCTTATGCTGTTAATCATGTTTGCCAGTTTCTTCATTCTCCAACTACTATACATTGGGTTGCTGTAAAATGGATACTCCGTTACCTCAAACATACTCCTACATATGGCTTATTTTACACCCCAAGCTCTCTGCATATAACTGGCTATAGTGATTCTGATTATGCCGGGGATCCAGATAGTAGGATTTCCACTGGTGGCACCTGTATCTATTTAGGCAAAAATCTGATTTCCTGGAGCTCTAAAAAGCAGGCAGGTGTTTCCCGCTCAAGCACGGAGGCAGAATATCGACAGTTGGCCTACACAGCTGCTCATCTATCTTGGTTTCGCATTCTATTTCGTGACTTGCGCATCCCACTGCTACCTCCTACATTATGGTGTGATAACATCAGTGCTATTTCTTTGGCTTCCAATCCAGTCTTTCATACCCGCACACGTCATGTGGAGGTTGACTATCACTACATAAGAGAAAAGGTGGTCCGTAAGGAAATTCAAGTTCGTTATATCTGTTCTCAAGATCAACTGGCAGATATATTCACCAAAGGCCTATCCACCAACAGATTTCAGTACCTTATTGACAAGCTTCCTGTTCGCCCACGGACCATCAGCTTGTGGGGGGGTGATAAGCAATAATCTTGTCCTAACATTCTGCTGTATAATCACTGATTCTTATCTCCTAGTAATTGGTTTTATCTTAGGAGATATGCAGATTCATAGAGATGTAATTGATGCATATTTGTAGGATAGTAATTTACAGCAAATCCTTAATATGATTGCTGATCTTCAGGATCTAAAATGATCCTAGTTCTTGTATATATAGCTGTACTGTATCAATGAAAAGTAAGCAGAAAAACATTCTTACCAATTGTTCTTCACAGATAAGTGGCTCCGGCTCCGGCCATGATGAGAAAGGATGCAAACACCGTGAACCATCTTCCCTGAACCACTTGCACTGCAAACTGGAGCGACTCACTAGGTTTAGAGCTGCTCGTTTTGGCCATGGCTGGCAGGAAAGAGTTTGGTTTTCTGGAAGGAATCTATGAAAAGCAAAAGGTGAAGATGGGTTTGGATTGGTGTGGATATATATAATCAAGTAGACGAAAGGATTGACTTGGGAGTGTCTGAGCAGACTGAGATAACATGTAGTGAAGGTCGAAAACAGCTCAAAACCCTCACAAGCCTAGAGGTCTCGTGAGGAACAAGTTGAGGGGTCTTGTGAGGTCTTGTGAGGAACAAGTTGAGGGTTTTGTTTTTTGGTGGGTGTCATTGTTTAACGCTCTTGGTGATCGGAATCCAGTGGAAGGGTGTTTAAAAAGTGTATTAAGTGCTTGATTAGTGTGATCCTGTTGGCTGTATAAGATCTCTAATGGTTGACTGTGGGACTAACTTGTAGTCACTAGGAAACTGAGCAAGATCCTTTTGAGATTTCACTACATTTTCTAAATATCATGGATGTAAGGCGAATCTTACATATTACAACCTCAATAGCACGTAGTAAAAGTTGAACGTTCCCGATGAGATTAGCATGGATGCTACATGGAATCCATATTTTGTGTATAAAATAACCAAACAAACAATAAACAGAAATCGATAGTTAACTCTTCCAGTTTTTAGCATGTTCATGACCCTTCAAACAACCAGTAAAAGTGACACTCCATATGATTACTTCTGAGCACATCTTCTAATACCATCTGATGGAAATACAATTTCAAAAAATTTACTTTTTGGTGTGATTAATGGTTCTGTGTTGTAGTTTCAGTTTGTTCCAACATCTTAGAATATTTCATTCAACTACTGTAAAACTAGATTTGACAATGAAGCAATAATTTGAGTTCTTTTGTATTAATCTATTGAAAAATTAGCATTGGTGAATTTCTTTACGAGAAAGGTGCCTTGGAACTATATATGGTGTCTACCAAGTAGGAATCATACATTTTCAAACCTCAACAACATTGGCAAAAAATGAATGTCAGAATGTGCTTAAACTTCATGAGATCTGTAATACCCCGGAATTTTAGATACTAGTTTCCTTTATTTTTATTCAGTTGACTTTTTGTTGACTTTGTATTCATTGGGTTTTTCGAGAAACTTCCTTTACGAAAATTATAGAGCTTGGCGATACGAGTTTGTAGACACGCGGCACGTGTAAAACTGACTTTGTATGAAGACGTTATGGTCAGCGGAAGTTTTGTGATTTTTGGGATTTTTAGTATAATAGGAAAAGTTGGGGGGTTTTTATTTTTGGAACCCTAATTTGCACAAAGTCCCCGTTCAGTTCTTTCTCTTCTCTCTCAAGCACCCGACGCCTCACGGACGCCAGAAATTCTACAGATCGGAAGTTCGCTGTCCGGCCACCGTTTTGGTCGCCTCTGGTCTAGTTCGACTCGCTCGGTCACTCTCTTCCATCTATGGCGTCGTAGGCCGGAGACAGAGTTGTTGGCCGGAGAAGCTTCACGTGGCTCGTCGAAGCAGAGGTCTACCGTTCGGCCGCTGATTCGACCGCTGCCGGTCTTGTTCGGTGCGCACAGACCTCCTTTTCTTTCCTAGGGCAGCACCACTCGTCGTCTCGCCGCCTAGACGTTGTTGCTAGGCGGAGGAGCTGTGGCGGTCTTTTGCCGGAATTTCGTTGTTTTCGATGGCGTTTTAGGCCGAAGTTGGGTGAGTCTTGCTCTCCTCCTTCCTCTAGAGTTGTTTATGCGTCTATTGTGATCTAAAGTTTGAAGTTTGGGACGCTAGTTTGCAGATTTGGAGGAGGAGTTTGTGGTGGCTGTTTAGGGTAGTTCAAGGCTGAATCAAGCTTAGCCTTAGGTATAAAAAGTGTTTCTTTTGCTGTGCTCTATAAGGTTACTATTGGGAGTTTGTGCAGATTTTGAAGTTTTGGGGTGGCGCGTGGGGCCTACTTGCCGCCGTCTGTGGCGGCATGTGGCAGCGCGTCCGGTAGTTTCCTAGGTCTAGGTTTCGGTGTTTAGCTAGCTCTTGTTATTGTGAGCTTGTTGAGATGTAGAAATTCTAGGTTTGGTGTAAGATTTGCATGTTAGGACTTTAAGTTTAATCTTAGGCGTGTGAGAGGTTTGAGTTTATGTTTTGAGGATTAGAGGCAGCTGTATTGAGTCGTTAAGTATGACGACCTTGGAAAGTTGTCCTCCCTTGGGCTAAGGGTTAGTTAAGGGTGTTTTGTTATCCTATAGTACTTGGTTACTAAGGTTATTAATTGTGTAATTTTAGGTGTTTGGTGAAGTGTGATTGGCTTGGCTTGGCTTGGCTCTTTTGTTTGTGGAAGACATGTTTGTGGAAGACGCAGCTGGATTTATTTAGGTGAGTAAATCTCACCAAGTTTCATTTTTGGACCGAATTTATTATGATCATTGAGGATGATGTTGAATTTAATAATATGTTATTACTTGTTTTAAAATATATGAGTTTCATTGTCAACGGCTCATAGGTAAGATAAAACAAGTTTTTCTTATATGATTATTTTAAGGTCCTTGTGATCATAATATTATTGGTGATTGATAGATTATTTCTTGTGGAAATATCTATGTTTGTTCATAAATATATCTATGTGAAAGAATATAAATTTTATGATGTGTTTTTTGTGTTGTTGATGATGTTGAATTAATAATATGCTACTATTTGTTTTAAAATATATGAGCTTGATCGCCAACGGCTCATAGGTAAGATAAAACAAGTTAGATAGTCAAATTAGGTTCCAAGCCTTTAATCGGGTGATTGGTTACGGTTATGATGATTCTACTCTCTATGAATTGTTGTTTAAATAGTCAAACTGGGTTCCAAGCTTTTAATTGGGTGATTGTTACGGTTATGATGCTATTATTAATTTGTGATGTGATATTGGATAGTCAAATTGGGTTCCAAGCATTTAGCCGGGTGATTGGTTATGATATGAATATAGCATTAGTACGTCTGTCGGTGTAGGTCATGGGAGGTACCTTAAGGTATCTTAGACTCATGGGTACATGTATATTGTAAAAGTATTTGTTATGTGGTTTTAACATTGTTCTTAATTATTGTCATTAAATTTCTTGTTTGAGTATCTCCTGAACTATGCTTAATGCAGGAGATTCTTTAATCTTATTTGTGTGATTTTTAGTGAAATTCTTTAACAATCATTTTTTTGTAGGATTCACTTATGATTTTGTTTGTTTTGTGAATTGTGTGATTTCTTATTTACTCTATTTTAAAATTTATTTGTTTTGAGGAAATTCCTGAACTAAGTTCTAAAGCAGGAATTTTCGGTATTATTTTAAGTAATGTTGGGTTGAGTTATTTTTGGGAGTTACTCATACGGGCTTTTTAGCTTACCGAGTTCGTTGTTTACAACCCGGTGCACCAATTCATGGTGTAGGGGTTACACCTGTAGGTTTGAGGCGGAGGCATAGTGGCAGGATTTTAGTTTTCTGTGCAATTTATTTTTTTACATTATAGCGGTTTGTTTTTAACCTCATGTGAGCGACGTTATTATTACTAGACTTTTGAAGTTAATGTAATTAAGGAGATGAATGTTTAACTCGGTTGATGAGTTTGTTGACATTTACATTTCCAGTATTTTTTTTCAGTTTGGAAGTTGTTGAACAGGTTTTGGGATATTAAGATTTTTAAGTTATATTATGCCCAATTTTTTTAAAAATTATCCTTCAAAAATTGGGACGTGACAAGATCGGCATGGGAGCTACATGGAAACCATTAGGATATCTGCAAGGCAATGAGATTCATTTTCACAACAAGCTAGGCTCTAATTTTATTTTATTTCTCTTACTTGTTTGCAGTTTGCTTATCTACACAAGTTGCCATTTTCTCACAAGCTCGGTACTCGATTACAATTCACAAACTTACTAAAAGCAGAACCTTTTGTCCGAAGTCAACTGGCATAAGTAACACTTCATTATCTATGCAATGCACCCATATAGTTCGAATTGTCAGATTCAAATAAGTGTGTATAAACACAACCTAAATTAGAGGAGGACCTCATGGAGTGGAGGGTCTGCTATCCTAGCTTTTTCACATTCACATTAGTATGAACACCAAATCACTACGCCAATTTTGCCTTCAGACGACGGGCATTACCAAATCATTACTTTTTCACATGTCGTGTATCCAGCAATCATTTGATAACGATTACTATGACAGACATAATCTGTCATCTGAGGAAGGTTATACGACATACTGTATGTCGTTTGTATGAATCCAGATTCGTAACACAAAAAGTAATGTCGTTAGAAAACGTTAGCACGTCAGTTCTCTGTCGTTGAAAGAAGAATTAATCAGCAAATAATTTCATCCGAATGTCGTCTTGATTTATTTTAACGTCAGTTATCTGACATCGTACTTAATTTTTTATTTATCCTCTTAATTTATCCGTCGTTTGTATTTAGTATTACTATGCTTTCCTGTCGTTATAATAGTTTATAACCTCAAAACTTTGAATATGTCTGTCATTTGAGGTTCGATCATAAGTCACATTTCTGTCGTATAAATATTTAGTTTGTGGGATTTGACGATTCAGACGACAGATAGCTCTTTTTTTGTATACGTTAATACGACAGATGTGGTTACTCGTCTATTGTCTGTATCAGTATCAGAAGAGAATTATATGTCGATTAATTGTGTAACAATTTATTTTGTCTGTCGTTTGAATTGTTATGAACGACAATATTATGTCGTCTGATGTTGTGAGTAATGACACATTATGATCGACTCTTCTTGTGTATAAAGACAACAAATTTGATTTGGTTTCAGCTGTCATCTGTGATGCTGATTTCAACCTATTCATGAACACAAAAACCTTACAAGAAAATGTGGAAACCAACAAATTAAAGCCACATATATAATATCATCATTCAAAAACTAGTTCCATATAATATTATCACCACAACTAGTTCTATATATATACATATATATATATATATATATTGTTCACAACAAAAGACACAATGATCACTATTGATCACAACAAGCTAGCTAAAACAATGATAATTAAGAAACCTAGCTACAAAGTAGCTAACATGCTAGCCAGCTAGAGTACTAAAATGATCGATCATTAAAACCAAAAGTCGATCATATATTGTTTGAAAACCACCTACCTAGCAGCCCTATATATGCATGCATATACACATAGTTCAACTTGCACAAAATCAACGAGTCTGCTCCTAGCATTGTTAGTTACATACCCTAAACCTTAAACATCAGAACTTGTTTTGCCCATTCAGCTCGAACTTCATCAATTTGGTCTGGTGTGTAACACAGGCCCTGCTTAGTTTTCCACTGCAAATATAAAGCAACCACTAAGCTTTTGGTACAAAAAACTTCAAGTCAAACATGTAAATCAAATATAAATATTTTTGCATCAAAAGCACGTACGGTAGTAGCAAACTCCAAATCTTGTCTGCAATAATATCCTTCATGTAACACATGACCAAATATGGACAAGTCTTGCCATCTTTTTACTCTGGAATGCCCTGAAAAACATAATCATCACAAATTAGAATCAGTTAGTGTGCAAAGCTTGATTGAGAATCATATGGAACAGTTAACAACACTTACAAGAAGAGAGATCCATTCAACTGACACTCTTAAAGATTTCTTTGTCTTTTGTGCATAGTAGAGCTTGATGAAGCTTCAAAACCAACGGAACATAAAACATATGTAAAATTTGCCTTAGATATGTAAGATTAGAAAACCAGACACCTATTATTGCATGGACCAAGGATACTTTATTTCATAATTTATAAGATAGAGAAAAAATGAGAGCCTCTAGGCTTTCGTTAGTCACAATATACAATCCACTTTAGCAATTACACGAAACATTATATCACAAACAATGAAAAACATGATTCTCCTTTCTATTATTTTTATACTATATCTCTCACTAGTTACTAAGTTAATTACAGGGTATATGCGTTATACAACATCATTTCACAAAAAATTAAAACAGATTTTTATAGGGTAAAACTTACTTATCCACAATATCTTGCCATTCACTAGTAGCTGATAGTTGCCTCTTTAACGGATCCAACCAGTAAACCTTCTTTAGGTGCGGATCCACTACCGGTAAGGTCCAATGATCACTGTATATATGCCACAAACATTATCCAAATGTATCAGTCTCATTAAGCAGTTTATACATGTATATATTTTTCCATTACACATCTAATACATACCCTGAGTTATGAGGCACCAAATAAATCTGGTCGCTGGTCCCATTTTTGAAACGATTCATTAAATTCTTAGAGCGTTCAGTTGGAGTTCCACATCCTAGTGCACCCGTGTGATTGGGGTCGACAAAGCCAACCATGTCAGTCATCTAGGACTTCTTCAAAACCTCATTGAGGTAGCTACATAGACATATATATTGACAACATGAAAGCAGACTTAGAAATAGCAAATAAGAAACATGTTAAAAAATTTAACAGCTATGTCCTAATGTGTTACATTAATTACCTAATGTAAAATATGATGCAGCTGGATGTTAGCAAATAGACTCTCTCTCTCTCTCCTCCTCCGACACCTTCTTCCTCCCCTTTTGTCGCTTGGGCAAGTGGAAATAAGTCTGAGTCTTCACAATTCCACCAATCCCTCTAACCCTACCTCTATGCTCCGGATTACCCAATGCTTCAGTTAACACATCATTGGCCCTTTTCGACTTGAATTTCCCTTCAGCCTCCATATTCTGTAGGTTCACCTACACCAACCAGTCGAAATTTAATTAACAATGAAATCAATGTACTTGTCATGGTGTAAATTCTAGTTAACTTATTGTCTTATAAATACTTACAATTCGTTCAACTGCTTCCTCCACTACAACATCTAAGAATTTCTCATCTTTGTCTTGCCTTGCCTTAATCCAATAGATGTATCTACCGAGTTCATCAAGTTCTTCTGGGGACAAAGATGCAGCCTGTTAGTACATAGCCAAAATACTTGGCTGAGCCGAGAATAAAGTACAATTACCCGGTCGAGATAGCTCTGGTAAGCCCTTCACGGGTATTCAAAGAATGAAGGGCCGGTAACAAACTGCCTGCTAAAATCACTCTAGCGACAAAACACCCCCAAAAGGGAAGACACCACAAAGACTAGCAAGTAGTCCCACATTGGAGACTAAGGCCAAGGTACCCAAGCTTGGCCTATAAAACAAGCTCAAGCTACCATAAAAGGTACACACTCTCTCTTTCACACTCCTCTACCTTGCAAGTGCTCAAAGCTAACTTAAGCATCGGAGAGTCGAAGACTGGGCCACCCCAGTCCCGACCCCGTGATGCTGTCACTTGTGCAGGTTCCGTGTGAAGGGCCTAAGAATTCTACTTCGCTCCGCCTCGTGACCCCTTCCCGGCTCGGGACGAAGCAGGTAGAAACAATTGGCGCTAGAAGGAGGGCCCCCTATCTTGTGGAACTCCCATTTGCCTCGGCACTCAGCACCATGGTGGAAATCATTGATGACCCCGTGGACCCTGGCACTCAAGTGGAACTTCAACCCGGCGACACATCCCTTCCCCAAACCAGCAGCCCAACCCCTATTAGCCATCCCGAAACCGCCACAGCCCTTGAAATCTTCAAGTGAGACTTCCATTCGTTCCGCGAGCAAGCGGCGAAAGAAAGGGTAGAAGCGGAAGCGTACCGGGTACGCATCGTTGAGTTGGAGAAAGAACAATTCTTGCTCCGCGCCACATTAGAGCATCGTAACGTGTACAACGATAACTTGGACTGTGCGGCGTGAATTGCCGGGACCCCGGATTCTCTTCAAGGCCAGACTGGTTCCATGCTTCAGGGAGGGCCTAACCAGATCATATACATGTCCCATCCCCTTGCCCACCCCTCATTTCCACTCCCGGCCCCCCAGCCATCTCCAATCCTCAATGACTCCCCCCTGCCACATCAACCTAATCCATCTACCCAACCCATCCCCACTTCCACCAAGTCATTGCAAGTGAAGAAGTGTAAAGGCACGAGGGACCCCTATTTCCACCCCGAGACATTCTTCTCGCTATATAGTTCCACTGGCCACAGCGACGCCAGAGTCCAAAATGGGCAACTCCACCAATATTGCGCTCGTGGCCAGATTCTAACCCTGCATGGCGGAGCTCCACGGCTCCCCCCACGCCAGCCTTCTGTAAAACAGCAATGCACGGCACCCTCAGAAATCCTTAACATCCAACGCGGTGTCACGATCACCCCATCAGCGTGGGATCAAGTGACATTCCGCAGAGGTGAGGATACCACAAACCGCCACCACTGTGAGCCATTCATAATCAATGTGCAGGTGGATCACTACAGGTGCCACAAAGCTTTAGTGGATACAGGGGCCGCTGTAAGTGTCATGTTTTCTGATTGTTACAAAGGACTTCGGCGGGACCGCGCTAAACTGTACAATAACCACGACCCCATGGTCAGCTTCTCTGGTGACATAGTACAACCGCTAGGCTAGACCGCCTAACCGTGGCGGTGGGAACTACTCCTTGCCTCTCCTCCATCACAGCTCTCTTCCTCATAGTTGATTGTCCCTCGTCCTATAATCTTATCATAGGCCGGGACATCCTTTGGGGGCTGCAGTGCTTCATAGCCGGCCACATGCTCCTCATGAAAGTTCCTACCCCAGGTGGCATCCTGACAGTTCAAGGGGATCGAGAAGCCATTGAACACTGCCATCTTAACGCCATCCAGCGGGGGTGCAGCGCCTATGAGATGTTGCCTCTCAGCCCCTTGGAACCCATAGATGACCCACGGGACGACCTAGAGGGGAGTAGAAAAAAGAGGGCCCCGCGACCTAATCCAGCTGAAGACACGGAATGGATATCCCTGTCCCCCACTGCCCCGGAAAGAAAAGTCTGCATGGCTCAAGTCTCGGCCCGAAACTCCGGCACAAGCTCATTACTTTCCTCCAAGAAAAACAAGCAGTCTTCGCTTGGTCTTACGCCGACATGCCGGGGATCTCCCCTGACATCATCACCCACAAACTCAACATCCTCCAAGACCACCCCCCCTGTCAAGCAAAAGAGACGCGCCTTCCACCCAGAAAAGTATCGAGCTATCCAAGCCGAGGTTCAACGGCTCAAGGAAATCAAATTCATCCGGGAAGTTTCTTACCCGACATGGGTCTCCAACGTCGTCATGGTCCCCAAACCTAACGGCAAGTGGTGCATATGTGTTGACTACACGAACCTTAACAAGGCTTGCCCCATGGACAGCTTCCCCTTGCCACGAGTCGACCAGTTAGTTGATTCCACAGCTGGCTTCAAAACGCTCAGCTTCCTTGATGCCTACTTGGGCTACAACCAAATCAAAATGCATCCCGCTGACCAAACTCACACAACCTTTGTCACCGATAAAGGATTGTACTGTTACGAGGTCATGCCCTTTGGCCTCAAGAATGCGGGGGCAACTTATCAACGGCTCGTTAACGCCATGTTCGAAGATGAAATTGGCGAGATTATGGAAGTGTATGTCAACGACATGTTTGTCAAGAGCAAGACAGAAGATGACCACATTGCCAACCTAGACAGAGTATTCACTAAGCTCCTCGAACACGGGATGCGTCTCAACCCTCAGAAATGCATCCTTGCTGTGGGAGGCGGCAAATTCCTTGGCTTCATGGTCAGTGAAAGAGGCATTGAGGCCAACCCATAAAAAGTCCAAGCCATCCTAGACATGACTGCTCCGACATCCCGGAGTGAGGTCCAATGCCTTACAGGACGCCTGGTAGCCCTGGCACGCTTTATTTCCCGCCTCACAGATAGATGCAATCCCTTCTTTCAACTGCTCAAGGCACAGCATAAAAAAGATATCACTTGGGGCCCGGAACATGACGATGCCTTCAACAGCATAAGGGCATACCTCGCCACTGTCCCTCTCCTCTCCAAGCCAATTCCCGGAGAGGTGCTTTATTTATACTTGGATGTTTCCGCTACGGCCGTCAGTGCGGCGCTCACACGCCATGCTCATGATCACGAACTCCCAGTTTACTATTGTGGCAGAGGACTCGCGGATCCAGAGACTCGCTATCCAGACATAGAGAAACTTACTCTCGCCCTCGTCACTGCTGCCAGGAAACTCAGGCCGTATTTCCAAGCCCACACAATCCATGTACTCACCAACCAGCCTTTACGACAAATATTGCAGAAACCTGAAACCTCAGGCCGCATGGTCAAATGGGCAGTTGAGCTGAGAGAATTTGACCTGCACTACAAGCCGCGAGTGACCATCAAAGGGCAGGCAGCTGCAGACTTCATTGCTGAATTCATCCCATTAGCCGATAACAGTTCCCACCCAGACACCCCCGCCGGGGATGCCATCTGGGAACTTCAAGTGGATGGATCCTCTAACAGCAAACTCAGCGGAGTAGGAATCATCATCACGGACCCAGAGGGTCACTTGTATGAGTATGCCCTCCAGTTCGAATTCAAAGCCTCCAACAACATTGCTGAGTATGAAGCTCTTATCGCAGGCATTCAACTTTGTCGAGAGCTCAAAGCCCGACACCTTCATATCTTCAGTGATTCCCAACTCGTTGTCAGTCAGGTGGCAGGGGACTTCAAGGCCAACCAGCACAACTTGGAATCCTATAAAAGTCTCGCGAGGGCACTTCTGCAAAACTTCACCTCATACAAACTCACCCAAATCCCGCGAGCCAAGAACTCCAAGGCTGACGCCCTCGCAAGACTCGCCACAACTCCTCACGAGTCCACGCCCCCGGATGTCTACATCGAAACACTGGACAAGCCTAGTATCTCAAGAGCCTATTCAGAAATTTTTGCCCTTGAGCCCAAGGAGCAGCCCTCATGGATGGACCTATTCATCGCTTTCCTTTCGGATGGCACCCTGCCCCAGGACAAGCATGAAGCACAGCGGCTACACCGCAAAGCCTCCCTTTACTTGCTCAAATGTGGAAAGCTATACCGCCGAGGCCAGTCATGTCCCCTACTGCGGTGCCTACCCACAGCAGAAGGACACAAAGTGCTGAAATCGCTCCACAACGGCATTTATGGCAACCATGCGGGAGCCTGGAACCTCAAGTTCAAAACGCTTCGCGCGGGGTATTATTGGCCAACCCTAGAGCGTGATGCCAAAGCGGTCGTCCAAACGTGCCTTCAGTGCCACAAATTTGCAGATTTTGCACATCACCCCCCGGTACCCCTTTCTATCATCATCTCGCCCGTCCCTTTCAGCCAGTGGGGACTCGATTTCATCGGACAACTCCCCACAGCCCCAGGACAATTCAAGTATGCCATTTTCATTGTGGATTAAAACACAAAATGGATTGAGGCAGAGCCCCTCGCCACAATCACCACTGAAAAAGTAATCAACTTTCTTTGGTGAAATTTGTACTGTCGCTTTGGAGTGCCCCAAGCCATCATTACTGACAATGGCGTTCGACAATGACACATTCTAGGGATTCTTGTCCGATCAAGGCACAGCAATCTTTTACGCCTCCCCAGCACATCCCCAAACCAATGGCCAGGCAGAAGCTATAAAAAGCTCATCAAGCAAAACCTGAAGAAACGCCTGGATGAGGCCAAGGGTTTGTGGGCAGCAAAGCTCCCGAACGTCCTCTGGACACTCCGCACCACCCCCACAACGGCCACGGGAGAGTCCCCATACCTCTTGGCTTACGGCACCGAGGCGGTGGTACCGGTGGAAATGGAGGTCCTGAGTGAACGTATCACAACTTATGACCTCGAGACAAATGCGATAGGGCTACGACTTAATATGGACCTCCTAGAGGAACGTCGAGATAAGGCATACGTCAGAGCCATCAATAACAAACAGAAAATAGCCCGATACTACAACAAAAAAGTCGTCCCTCGCCCCCTGAAGGTAGGCGACTGGGTCATGAAAGAAGTCATTCCCCACCCTACCAGTCTCAAGGTAAAATGGGAAGGCCCACTCGAGATAGTGGACGCTCTGGGACCCGCCACATTCTATCTCCGCGATTGTGATGGTCGCGTGCTACCCCACCTCTGGAACGCTCGCCACCTCCATCTCTATCCCAGTTAATTACTTCATTATTTATGTATTTTAGCCCAGTAGCGGCACCAACAATGTACACTTCGCCCACTAGCGGTTCACTCTAAATGTCATGAAGTGCTTTGTCATTCCAACATGCTACACTTCATTCCCACAAGACAGAGCCACAAACCTATTTGCCCCATAGCGGCCCACCACGCTGCTAACCCGGTTCCTCTGGTCAACTCGCACGACCCGTCCCGCCACCCCTTAACCCTAGCCAGCCCGACAACAAAACTCTTACCCTGGGCTTCCTACCAACATCACAAACATGTGAACCGTCCCATTCACACCAGATAATTCCAAAGACAAAGAACGCCACCAATTCATACCATGAAACAGTGGATCCACATAGTGGCAATGAAGCTGGTTGCAAACAGCCAAGCGCTCGCGCCCACTCGATCAAGGGTGAAGTGGGAAGCTTCCCAATTTGAGGTTTGTAGAACCACCGAAACCCTAGAACACAAATTGTGGCTCACCCAATTTTCAGTTTCAAAATAGCGAGAGTTTCGCCAACCAAGCGCAAACTGACTCGCCACACAGCGGCCCGCCACGCTGCGACAGTCTCGCCAACCAAGCGCGAACTGACTAGCCACACAGCGGCCCGCAACGCCAAAAGCGACAATCGCCAACCGAGCGCGAACTGACTCGCCAAATAGCGAGAGTTTCGACAACCAAGCACAAACTTACACGCCAAGTAGCGACCCGCCACGTTGAGACAATCGCCAACCAAGCGCAAACTGACTCGCCAAGCAGCGGCCCGCAACCCACAATAGCGAGTCTCCCCGACCAAGCGCGGACTGACTCGCCACGCAGCGGCCCGCAACGCTCAATAGCGAGTCTCCCCAACCAAGCGTGGACTGACTCGCCACGCAGCGGCCCATAACGCTCAATATCGAGTCTCCCCAACCAAACGCGGACTGACTCCCCACGTAGCAGCCCACAAGGCTCAATAGCGAGTCTCCCCAATCAAGCGCGGACTGACTCGCCACGCAGCGGCCCGCAACGCTCTATAGTGACAGTCCCCAACCAAGCGCTGACTGACTCGCCATGCAGCGGCCGCAACGCTCAATAGCGACAGTCCTTAACCAAGTGCGGACTGACTCGCCATGCAGCGGCCCGCAATGCTCAATAGCGACAGTCTCACCAACCAAGCGCGGACTGACTCGCCACGCAGCGTCCCGCAACGCTCAATAACGAGTCTCGCCAATCAACCGCGAACTGCGTTGTCCGGAAACATTTCTTCTCGCCAACTTCAAAACATCACCCCCGTCACCTCACGACTCTCGCGTGGGGACTTGGGGACTCGGCACCATGCCTCCCGCACCCGGGTAAAATCTATTCTCGGCATCTCTAGAATAACTCCCCATCCAAGAACTCTCTCGGACTGGGGACTTGGGGATTTGTTAGTACATAGCCAAAATACTTGGCTGAGCCGAGAATAAAGTATAATTACCCGGTCGAGATAGCCCTGGTGAGCCCTTCACGGGTATCCAAAGAATGAAGGGCCGGTAACAAACCGCCTGCTAAAATCACTCTAGCGGCAAAACACCCCCAAAAGGGAAGACACCACAAAGACTAGCAAGTAGTCCCACATTGGAGACTACGGCCAAGGTACCCAAGCTTGGCCTATAAAACAAGCTGAAGCTACCATAAAAGGTACACACTCTCTCTCTTTCACACTCATCTACCTTGCAAGTGCTCAAAGCTAACTTAAGCATCGGAGAGTCAAAGACTGGGCCACCCCAGTCCTGACCCCGTGACGTTGTCACTTGTGTAGGTTCTGTGTGAAGGACCCAAGAATTCTACTTCGCTCCGCCTCGCGACCCCTTCCCGGCTCGGGATGAAGCAGGTAGAAACACAGCCTAAGACAGATAAAAACATAGTAAGTAAAAAGCAAGAAGCATACTTAGATCTGAACTCTTTTCGATAAATTTAGTGAGTTTATCAAATAAAACTAACCATTTCTGCCTCATTCTACGATATCCTTTGCGTGAAAGATGATGATTGTATTTGTTTTTCTTTCGCTTTTCAACTTGTTCATTGTGTAGTTCCTGCAAATTAAGCCAAGCTTAAGTTACATAACCGCTGAAATGATACTTTAGCAAAATTAGACATGCCAAAACCAACCTGACTATGACCTACACCCACAAACCTGAAAGCCATCTGAAAGCCTATCGGCGACAAACTCTTGCCAATCATCCTTTGTTATGAATCGGTAATCATCTGGTGGAAATTCTAGGAGATCCAGGTCATTCATGTTTTGCATTATGTACTTTGTCGTCAACCTACTTTTGAAATCTTTCCATTTAGTTGCTGCAGATGCAATTACACTCTTCCTAAGCTTTTTAGGCACAACAAATGCTTCCTACACAAACACGACATTTGTTGTAACACACTTAGAAAATTAAACTACTCATTTGAAGTTAGCAAACATATATAAATATAATTAGACAATTACCTGTATAGATTCCCAAATCTTCTGCTTTTCATCCTCATCTACGTCTCTCCAATTAGGGATTGAGATTGGGATCTTTGTACGTGCCAATACTCCAATGAAGGATTGCTATCCGCTGTCCACGGATAACTGTGTTGGTAACCTGAGGCATGGTTACCATTCCATGCTTGAGCAGCTTCAACCCACCAGTTAAGTTTTCCTCCTCTTGAGCAACATCATCACTTTCAGCTTGTTGAGAGTTGTTTGATGACTTGCTCACAAACTTGGTCACATTCAGCCTCCTTGATGTACGCTTCTTTGGGGAGGCAGCTCTTGATGCTCTTGATCCACCCTTACGCTTCTTTGGGGAGGCAGCCTTTGATCCACCCTTACGCTTCTTCGGGGAGGGAGCCTTTGATGCAATTCTCTACCAAACTCAATATGATCATTCAAACTTCAAATCACCCTTGCAGCCTTGTTCGATCGATCTCTCTCCTCACCAATATACCTACCAAGTTAAGAGACCAACTATTATATCAGTTAAGAGACATACCTCAAGAGACTGCATAATTCAGTTCGAACCAAGAGACTCAAGGCAGAATCCCAACATCGAAACTCAATCTAGACTTACTGAACCACATCATTACCACAAATACGAACACGACATCACTCTACATACTTCACTGACCATCACATCAACAAAATGCCATCAAACCAAAATTGCGAAAATCTAAGACTGAAGCGCTCACCAATTCGATTTGAAACACTACAGAACTAAGAAAAACCGAGTGACTAACTCACGGCTCCACCCAACCAAGCAGGGAAATCCAATTTGGCAAACCCTAAATCAGGAAAATCCAAGCAAATCTCTATATCAACCAAGCAAAACCCAACCTGAAATCCAAAATTTTGCATCAAGAAACTTACCAGGAAATAGCAGAAAGCCCTAGAAAGAAGTTTCACATCAATCTATGGTGGGAGATGGAGGGTGTTCAGATCGGTATCCATCTTTCAGAGAGAGATTGAGGCTGGGTGTTCGAATCGAAAGAGTGATCGAGGCTGGGACACAGAGAGATATTGAGAGTGAGGCAGCTGCTAGAGAGATTTGAATGAGAAAAGAGTGAGGCAGCTGCGCGTTAGTGTATTACTGGGTGGTTGATGAGAATAAGTTTTAAGTGTCAAAATTTATCAAAAAAAGTCTCGATCGATATCATTAAATTTGTCTCTCAAATACGTCAGTTTTCTGTCGTCTTTAAAAACACTGTATCAGAAACAAAATCCCTTGTATTTAAGACGACAGATGATTCTCGTCTCATTAACACACTAGTTTTAACTGTCTGCATGCTGCTACATTCAGACGACAAAATTTTAAATGTCTGTTGTAAAATTTAATCAGACGACAGTAAAAATGACTTCTGTCATCTGATATCTGTCGTATGATTGCGAAATTGGTGTAGTGAATGTTGGCAAAATCGATCATCTATTTCTAATTTGTAATCAAATCCAATTTGAAAACGAGGCAACGCCCACTTATTGGTGTCATTTTATGGGTGTCATGGTTGGTAAAACCAATAAACAGTACTTGATGGCTAAGAAAAGAGAGGAATATGATGACATCCATTACATTATCATTTCATTTCCTGACGATCGAGTACGTATGCGATTTCTAATATGATGAGGCCCAAAAGATGAAGTATGGATGATATTCCCAAGTGTTAGAGCAAACACACCCATTTTGGTTAGGTTGGAGTAATTTTCAACTCGGGTTAATCTACTATTCATTACATTATCATTTTATTTCCTGACGATCGAGTACGTATGCAATTTCTCAATAATATTCCCAAGTGTTAGACCAAATGCACCCATTTTGGTTGGATTGGAGTAATTTTCACCCCGGGTCAATCTACTATTCATCCAAATCAGGCTTTGGTCCTTGAATGTATAATACAACAATGAGATCAATACGAGAACCAACTACTATTCACATTTTAAAAAAATATTAAACATGGTTACTTGAAAAAAAATCCCCCATTGTATTCAACAGTTTCATTAATTAAGGCTTGTAGGCAGCCGCACCAGCTCTTTATTTAAAAAAATGTATGTTGCCTTTAAACGTGATCCGTTAGATTTTCATCGAATGGCTCAAATTAAAGACAGTTAGACAGTTTGGATGCAAGTGGGATAATCATTGTCTTTAGTGGGCTAACTAGCACAAGTTTGGGTCTCACAGTTAAATTGATCTAGACTAATACATGGGTTAATCCTCAGCCTATTAATCGGGTTAGGTGGGCTCCATATGAGACCCACGTTTAACCCAGTCCAATTTCTTCCCAATAGATTGTGGTTTTAGTCCTCTAGCTTGATCCAACCCTTAAACTAACCCATCGCTGCATCTGCTCTTATGGGGTTGTATACTTACTACGAACAAAATCATTCCTTCTGGGGTTGGAATATTCACCAATTAGTTTTGAGTGATGAAAAATGATCAAATGCAAAAGACCTAAAGGAGCACGTTGAACTCGTTGTCGTTGAGGTTGTATTCCCTACGGTTTCCAACTCTAACGGATCAAAGTTGTCAAAGTCACTATATATAGTAAGGTCAGTTGGTTAATTTGTTTCTTCGTTTTCTTTTGCTACTGGCTCATTGCTAATCGGATGTGATTTGGTTTGTTTATATATACTTCTAAGTTCGTAGGCAAATCATACAACAAATGTTGTATTTATACTTTCTGTTGTAGGAGTTTCGGTTCATAAATTAGCGAGCTGTTGATTTCCTTTTACTCTTTTTATGTTGATTGAGTTGGAGACTTATGCTCTTTATTATCAGTTTTTCGGCCTAACGTTTGCAAGTTCTGTAATATGAGATTACGCCTTGATTAATGAATTATTCATTACTGTCAAAAAAACAAAATACAGCAAGTCATCAACAGCTATGTCATTGTGTATAGATCATCCTAAGCTGATATCATTAATTGGTACAAACATTATAAAGCTAGCTTACAACTGCAAAGGTGATGCAAACTTTTTTATTTCTGGGTTGATGAGAACGGTGTTTTACTACGTGATATGGGAAATGCTTCTACTTAGAACTTAGAATGTTGGATTCGTTGTATCTTGTTTTACAAGCTCGTCTAAAATTTGTTTACAAATTTTATGCGTCGATATACAGTTACATAGAAGAGCTTCCCACAATTACAATAGTTGATCAAAGATCTAGTCATTACATCCCAAAATGAAATTCTACCATCCATTTCACAACAGATTCAAAGGTGTCCCTACAATTTTTTTCTTCTCAAAAAAAAAAAAAAAAAGTTGTCCTAGATGTAAATTGTGGCAATTTCATAGGATTTCTCGACTTTGCTTTGAAAAAAATTAATGGTTGTAATGCATTTGTTTCTTGGCTTTTCTACACCTCTGATATCTTAAGACTCAATTTGAATCACTTGTTTGCCATGAATTTCAGTTTCCTCTTTTTTCTTTTTATATCATTGACCAAAAATCAATTTTTTGTTTCCTCCAACATCTTATTGCATATACAGTTCAATTTCAAAACTAAACTAGGTACTAGGTTCAATTTAGTCTTCAATACATAAGTTCTTTTTAAACATGTCTTATAAGTCTTGTGGAAATGAGGTTTATGGTGTTTTCTAAGCCGCATTCATCCATTTCCAAACCGCTTTATCATAGGTAAACAATGCATTTCTTAAACTTCATGATGTGGCCAGGGAAATGAGATTGGCATGAAGCTACACCAAATCCGTATGGAAATTAGTACAAAAACAAATACTCTAATTTTAGATTTTGATTAGGGTTGATAGTTTTGATTTGTTTCCTTCGATTTGCTGATATATGTGCTGGGTGAATGATGTTGTTTCAGAGACCTTCATTAATTTCGAGAAATATGGGGAGATCAACTATGATCTTGAATGATAGCTAAAATGCAAAACAACTCTCGACTGGATGCGGGTATTTAACCTAATATTTCCTCACTTTACTTTCAGAATAAGTAGGATCGATATAACTTAGATTCAGTTTAATATTGAGTTTTGAAATATAAAATCATTTATAATCAACAATTTTTAATAAATTTCTTATTTGGTGAAATCTTATAAAGATCTTATTTGGATTGGTTTAAATGTGATCAGTCCAACATAAGGGTGGATCATACTCCTTTCTTGAAATAGACTCTCACATCGATACCAACGTCACACCACTTTCTTTCATGCAACAAACCTCTTCAAGTGTTTCGACAAGTGCCGAACACTACTGCTATCAAACAAAAACAAAAGAGGTTGGTTGAGTGACTTTGAGTCAAATACAGATTGTAAAAACGTTACAATTTCAACCACAATTACTACCTTATAAACTTAAAGGAAATATAGATAACCGAATTAAGAAAATGGATAAAATAGTTGGATAAACAGATTCCACTAATTAAGCCTTAAGAGTGTGAAGCACAAACCAACTCTACCTCCTCTTTTGGCAATTTTAGGCACGAATCTCTGCAGGCACTCTTTAAATCAAGTCTTATGGATTGGTCTCTATAAATCTCTATCCACTTTGGTAATCCTCAATTAATATCCAAAAATCCCAAAACCAATCCGAACTACCTTCCAGTTTTGTTTTTCTCTACCAAAACCTCTCTAGCCATGGCATGCCAATTTGCCCTGCAGGTGATCAAAGGAAGATGGTTCACAGTGTTTGCCTCGTTTCTGATCATGGCTGGAGCCGGTGCCACTTATCTGTTTGGTTCTTATTCCAAAGACATCAAGTCCACTCTTGGCTATGATCAATCAACTCTCAACTTGCTTAGCTTCTTCAAGGACCTTGGTGCAAATGTGGGAGTCCTCGCAGGCCTAATAGGTGAAGTAACTCCAACTTGGTTTGTTCTCCTAGTAGGCTCTGCCATGAATTTTGCAGGGTATTTCATGATCTGGCTTGCTGTCACTGGTAAAATAGCCAAACCTAAAGTCTGGCAGATGTGCCTTTACATTTGTATTGGGGCCAATTCTCAGAATTTTGTAAACACAGGAGCCCTTGTCACTTGTGTTAAGAATTTCCCAGAAAGTAGAGGTGTTATGCTTGGTTTGTTAAAGGGTTTTACTGGGCTTAGTGGAGCAATTTTCACCCAAATTTACTTGGCCATTTATCCAAACGATTCAAAGTCTTTGATTCTTTTGATTGGTTGGCTTCCTGCTGCCCTTTCAGTCATTTTTGTATACACCATTCGTCCAATGAAAGTTGTAAGGCAACAAAATGAGCTGAGAGTCTTTTACCACTTTCTCTATATCTCACTTGCTCTTGGATTTTTCCTCATGGTAATGACTCTTCTTGATAAGACAATCACTTTCTCTCGTGCTGCTTATGCGGGAAGCACCACCGTGGTTTGTATGATCATGTTCATGCCTCTTGGAATTGCAATCAGAGAAGAGCTTGCACTCTGGAATCTCAAGAGACAACCTGTTGATTCTCCAGTTGAGGTGAGCATTGATAAACCACCAAACTCAGTTTCAGAAATTCAAGAATTGGATTCATTCCCACCTAATTCCTCATCAGGCCAGGAAAAGAAAGCACAGACTACTGCTAGTTGTAGTACTACTACATCTTGCTGTGGTGATATATGCAATAAGCCAGAAAGAGGGGAAGACTACACAATATTACAAGCACTTTTGAGTATGGATATGATCATTCTATTCATTGCAACTTTTTGTGGATTGGGTTCAAGTTTGACAGCAATAGACAATTTGGGACAAATTGGTGAGGCTCTGGGATATCCCGCGAAGACAGTAAGCACTTTTGTGTCATTAGTGAGCATTTGGAACTATTTTGGGAGGGTATTTTCTGGTTTTGTCTCTGAAAGCCTAATGGTGATGTGGAAAGTCCCAAGAACACTCATGATGACCTTCACCCTTGTTCTCTCAGCTTTTGCATATATCTCCATTGCTTTCCCATTCCCTGGTTCAGTTTATATGGCCTCAATTATGATTGGAGTTTCTTTTGGTGCTCAATTGACACTGCTCTTCACAATCATATCTGAGCTGTTTGGGCTCAAGTACTATGCTACATTGTTCAACTGCGGGCAGCTAGCCAGTCCTCTAGGGTCTTACATTCTAAATGTGAGGGTCACAGGGATGCTCTATGATCGAGAAGCTTTGAAGGCTTTGGCAAAGAAAGGGATGACAAGATCTTCAGTGAAGGAGCTGATTTGCATTGGGGCTCAGTGTTACAGGTTGTCATTTACAATTTTGGCTGGTATCACATTCTTTGGTGCTCTTGTTTCACTGGTTTTAGTGGTTAGGACTAGAGAGTTCTACAAAGGTGATATATACAAGAAATATAGAGTAGATGTATGACTTCTGGTTTATTGATCAGGTTGCCAAAACCATAGAAACTCAAGTATAAGAATGTATTTGGCTGAATTAATTCTTTACATTGATAGTTGGGAAATATATACAAGAGTTTGCTTCTTGTACAATCAAGAGTCTCCAACAAGTTAGGAGACTATATGGTAACTATAGCTAGCATATCTAACACAAATCTGTAAAGAATATTCAGGAAATCAAATCCTAATCAAACTACAAGATACACTTTCTAACACTCCCCCTTAAGTTGGAGAGTGAATATCAAAAACTCTCAACTTGCACATGAGTGACTTGAACTTTTCTTTTCCCAAAGCCTTGGTGAAAATATCTCCCAATTGTTGAGAAGAAATAACATGTCGTGTAACAACCTCCCCTTGTAAAATCTTATCTCGAATAAAGTGACAATCCATTTCAATGTGACGTGTTCTTTCATGAAACACAGGATTTTTAGCAATATGCAAGGCTGCTAGATTATCACAATGTAAAATAGCAGGACTAGAGGCAGGCCTATGTAAATCTGTCAATAAATATCGTAACCAAGTAAGCTCACAACATGTACCTGCCATTGTTCTATACTCGGCTTCTGCACTTGATAAAGAAACGGTCTTCTGCCTTTGTCCTCCATGAAATTAAGGAATTTCCCAAGAACACACAATAACCAGTGGTGGAACGATAGGTGATAGGACAACCCGCCCAATCAGAATCATAGAAAGCTTTCAGGTTCAATGAATTATGAGACTGAAGAAGTAAACCTTGTCCTGGAGATGACTTTAAATAACGAACAATTCGAAGTGCAGCTGCCATGTGAGGTTGGCGTGGATCATGCATAAAACGACTAAGAACATGCATAGAATATGTGATATCGGGTCTAGTAATCGTTAGGTAAATTAATCGACCAACTAAACGTCGATATGCAGCTAGATCTTTAAGTAATTCACATTTGTTCGAAAGCTTGCATCCTTCCATAGGAAACTCTACTGGTTTGGCACCCAAAAAACCACTGTCTTTAATGATCTCCAATGCATATTTGCGTTGAGATATGTAAATCCCTTTCTTTGAACGAGCTATCTCAATGCCAAGAAAATACTTCAAGTCACCAAGGTCTTTAATACAGAAACGAGTATGAAGGAATTGTTTAAGAGCATTTATAGACGTGATAAGGATATCATCAACATATATAAGACAGTGAGAGAGGTACCATCTTTAGGGACAAAGAGAGAATAGTCGACTTTGGATTGAGAGAAACCAGCAGCAAGTATAGCTGCAGTGAACTTAAAGAACCATTGGCGAGAAGCCTATTTCAATCCATACAACGACTTGTTGAGGCGACACACTATATTCTCCCCATGTCGCCGAAGACCAGGAGGAGGAGACATATACAACTCTTCATCCAAGTCACCATTAAGAAAACCATTGTTAACGTCTAATTGATGCAGGGGCCAATTCTTGCTGGCAGCAATTGCAAGAAGAAAACGAACAACGATCATTTTAGCAGTAGGCGAGAAGGTATCATGATAATCAATGCCAACCGTTAGAGTAAAACCTTTAGCGATGAGGCAAGCCTTATAGCGCTTGACAGAACCATCAGCATTGTACTTGATGCGATATACCCATTTACAACCAATTGGTCGTTTGCCAGGAGGTAAGGGAACGAGAGTCCAAGTATTTTGAGCAGTGAGCGTATCGAGCTCAGAAGTCATAGCCTGCTGCCATTTAGGATCAGCGGAAGCAACATCATAGGAAGAGGGCTCAACATCTTGACTAATATTAGCAATAAAAGAAAGATGTGGAGCAAAATATCGGTGATATGAGATGTAATTGCAAAGCGGATAGCGCGTACCTGGTGGAGGACTGGATGAGGACGACTGAAGATGGTGTGGAGGTAGCATCACCTGTGAGCAGACGTAGTCCCGAAGTCGAACATTGGGTTCCTTGTGACGCTGGGATCGGCGAAGAACGGGTTCGAGATCAAGAGGAAGAGCCGATTCGGGTTGATTAGGAGGGTCAAGGTCGATTGGATTAGGAGAAGCAGGAAGATTGGTTTCTAGAAGGGGTTGTTCGAGGGTGGTTGAATCGGTGGCCAGTGGTGCGGCGTCGCTGGGTGGAACGCCACTGGGCTCAGAGCGAGCAAAATTGGGTGACGAAGGAGCGATGGTGTCTGTGGCTGGCTGCGGGGAAGCTGACTGTGGAGGATGTTGCTGCGGGGATGAGGAATTTGGCTGCGAGGAAGAAGAATTTTGTTGCGGGTAATCTAAAGGGGATTCTGGTGAATGAAGGTCGAGTGAAATAGTGAGAGTTGATTGGGCTTGGGTTTTTGGTATAGGGCCTGTAGTAGTGGTTGGGCTAAGTTGTGGTGAATGATGAAATGTGTCCTCAAGAAAAATTACATCCCGATTGGTAAATATTTTTTTGGTTTCAAGATTATATAATTTGTAGGCCTTTTGTCCCATAGGGTAGCCAACAAAAATGCACTTGTGTGCACGAGGGGAAAACTTGGATGATGGATTGGGAGAAGTAGCAAAGGCGACACAACCGAAAACTCTTAACCTTGAGTAATCTAGGGGTTTTGATAAAGAATTTCAAATGGTGTTTTTTTGTGAAGTAACCGAGTTGGAAGACGATTAATATGGTAAACAGCAGTGAGAACACATTCCCCCTAAACAGAAATAGGTAAATGAGATTGAAAACGCAAGGCGCGAGCGGTTTCAAGAATATGTCGGTGTTTTCGCTCAACAACACCATTCTGTTGCAGTGTGTAGACACAAGAATGTTGAAAAATAACTCCTTGATCAAGGAAAAAATTTTGCCATGAAAGAAATTCTCCCCCATTATCAGAACGGATTTGTTGGACTCTAGTATTGAAATGAGTAGTCACATGAGTAAAAAAACGACGAAGTATAATTTTTGTTTCATTCTTATGACGCATTAAGAAAACTCATATAAATCGAGAGAAATCATCCACAATAGTTAAAAAATAATGAGCACCAGCAAAAGATGGAGTTTTATAACGACCCCAAATGTCACAATGAAGAAGGGAAAAACACTTGGAAGTAGAAAAAGAACTAGAAAAAAAAAGGTTGGCGAGTTTGTTTTGCCAATGGACAAACATCACGCTTATGACTAGAATCGAAAGGAAAACGAAGAAAATTGTTGGCTAAATATTGTAGACGAGCAAAAGAAGGGTGTCCCAAGCGGCGATGCCAAAGGTCTGAAGAGATAGAAAGATGACAAGCGAAACGGGTGGATGGAAATTTAGAAGCCAACGCCACAAGGTAGTAAAGGTCACCACGTCGCTTACCCACACCAATCATCGCCCTCGTATCCAAGTCCTGCAAAATACACCAAGACGAAAAAAATGTCACCGAACAGTGTAAATCATCAGTACATTTGGCAACTGATAAAAGATCAACACTAAAGCTTGGAACACAAAGGATATTATCCAAGCGAGCTGAATCATTGAAGAGAATAGAGCCAGTCATGGTGATGCCAGCCTTATCACCACTAGGTAAAGCCACAGGTGTCAAAGATGGATGTTTATTAGTATTTGATAATAGATTTGAGGAAGAGGTGATATGATGAGTTGCCCCACTGTCGATAATCCAACGATTGGGAGCAACTGGTAACAAACCTGATGCATAATCAGAAGCAGAAGTGGAGGCTTTGTTGGCTTGAGGAGGCACAAGTTTTGCATTTAAGGCAGTAAGGATCTGAACATACTGATCTTCAGTAAGGTTTGGCATGGTGGATTGAAGCTCTTTGAAGGTGGGAGTACAATCAACATGATTAGCAGAAGGTGTTGAGGAACTGGTGCTGCCACCTTGTCGCTGTTTATAAGACTTATGTTTGGGGTGGCCAGGTGGCTAACCATTCTTTTTCCAACATGTTACCTCTCTATAAAATTTGCCACCACAGTAAGTGCACTCGAATGCTTCTTGATTCTGAGAATTGCTGCCTTGAAAAATCTGATTGTTTTGCCTCACTCTGGACGTGTTGTTATTTCAAACATGGACAACCATTACTGTTGTGTCGGGGGGAATAACAACATTGGATGCCGATTCACGGTGCTTTTCCTCTTGCACAACAGAAGCATATGCCTGACGAACAGATGGTAATGGATTCATCAACAAAATCTGACCGCGTGTACCTGAATAGGACTCATTTAAGCCCATGAGAAATTGCATTAGTTTGGTGTGGTCATTTTGATTTCCACAGGTGCAGGTCACCGAATGAGTGTAGGATGCAAGTTCATCCCATAATCCTTTGAGCTTTGTGTAGTATGCAGCAACAGACATCTGCCCTTGTTCAATCTTGTAAATATCTCGCTGGACCTGGAATATGCATGGCGCGTTGCCTAACGAAAATCTCTCACGTAGATCCTCCCAAACAGCATGAGGAGTCATGCATGAAAGGACTGAATCAGCCAAGTCTGGTTCAAGAGAATTAATAATCCAAGAAAGCACCATATCATTGTAGCGCTGCCGAAGAGCATGATCATCCGGGTTCGAGGTTTCAGATGGCTCCTTGATTTTTCAAATGATGAATCTAGTTTTGTTTTTGGCACTAAGAGAAATTCTCATAGCACGACACCAAGAAGTATAGTTGTCTCCATTTAATCATTTGGAGACAAGAACAAGGCCAAGATGGTCTGAATGGTGGAGAAAGAAAGGATTGGCAGACTCATCATTGGAAGAGTTTCCAGAAGAAGAGGAAAAAATTTCGTCTTCAATTGCCATGGATGAGGACGAATATAAAACTGGCTGGGGCAGAAAAAAATTAGAGCTAGGGATTTAGACCGACCTGCTCTGATACCATATAAGAATGTATTTGGGTGAATTAATTCTTTACATTTATAGTTGGGAAATATATACAGAAGTTTGCTTCTTGTACAATCAAGAGTCTCCAACAAGTTAGGAGACTATATGGTAACTATAGCTAGCATATCTAACACAAATCCGTACAGAATATTCGGGAAATCAAATCCTAATCAAACTACAAGATACACTTGTATACAAGGAAAATCTGCAACAAATAACAGAAAGACACGTGTACAAGATAAAATATTATTGATATGAATGCGGGTTACAATCTCTGTGGGTATTCTTTTACAAGAATTTCCTCTGATTCGATCTCCAACGTTGATTTGATCCAAGGGTGATGAGCACTTAATCTTGAATCGAATTGTTGTAGTTTGGACTTCTTGTCGTGTTGACGTTTTGAGAAGTTGATTGACCAAGGGCCGTAGAGGCTTGTTCTTGATCGGACTTAGGCCATGAGCAGTGTCACGTGGTGCATGTTCTTTGACTTTGACGGGGGATGAATCTGCACATGTGTTCGGTGCTTGTAGATTCTTCACGAGTTTGTTGAAGAACTTGGTAGAGGTTTTGATTTGTTGAAGACTTGAAGACGAGGGTTGATCAAGGGCCGTGGAGGCTTGATGTTGATCGGGTTTGATCCACGAGCGGTTTCACATGGTGGTTTTTTCTTTGTCTTAAAGTTGGTGAAGATGTCGGCTATTTGGCAGCTTGGTGACTCTTCGGAGTTTGACAACTTCTAAGCTTGAGGTTGATGAAGAATCGGCTATTTGGCAGCTTGATGATTCTTCAGAGTTTTACAACTTCTAGGCTTAAGGTTGATGAAGAATCGGCTATTTGGCAGCTTGATGATTCTTCAAAGTTTTACAACTTCTAGGCTTGAGGTTGATGGAGAATCGGCTATTTGGCAGCTTGATGATTCTTCAAGGGCTTTGGGAGAATTCTGAGCTCTCAGGGAGTGAGTTTTCTCTCTCTGGTTCGCGGCTCCTCTGGTTCTCTCCCCCTCCTCTTGTTAGAAGGGGGTTATTTATAATGTTAATATGTCTTCACTTTTGGCATGTAATAAAAATACTAAATCAATGATATTTCCTTAACGATGATAATCAAATCAGTGAATCTTGACTGATTAATTTACTTGCCAATCTTAACATAATCAAATCAATCAATCTTAATTGATTAATTTAGCTACGCCCAATAAGGTATAATTGATTTGGATTGAATATCCTGCTTTGACCAGGATCCTCAGTAAGGGGCGGGCCATCTCGCGGACACAGAAGGAAGGTGCACGAAATGTTGACTTCTAAGAAAGCAGGGAATTCTGGTGCCACCTCACGGATACGGAAGGAAGGTGCGCAGAATCTTGACTTCCAAGCAAGCGGGGAGTTCTAGTGCTATCTCGTGGACAAGGAACTTACGACTCAACTAGAATGTACATCTCCGCATGCATGCGAACTCTGCTATCTAGCTTCTTTGCGAAGTCTCCCACGCAGAGCCATCTTGCCTCGCCTTAATGTACATCTACGCGCGCAAAGTCATTTCACCTCGCCTTAATGTACCTCTACGCGAAGTCCATTTCGCCTCGCTTCAATGCATCTCTACGCAAAGTCTATTTCGCCTTGCCTTTGTTTACCTCTAAGCAAAGTCCGTTATCTAGCTCGCCTGACTTCGTTTACCTCTAAGCGAAGTCCGCAATCTAGCTCGCCTGACTTCTTGCGAGCCATCACTTGTAAACCCAATTATTTTGGGCATGTCTAACTTGTTTTAATTAATTTAATCGATATCTGATCATCGATCGACACTTAATAATTGATTTTGATCGGGATTTAAGGTTTTGTTGTCGGCTGACCATTCCCACGTTGCCACGTGTCCTTTCCGATGGCTTTCCAACTTTGTCGATTCATGAGTCACGTATGCAATTTGTCGGGTCTACGTGTTGCTTGAATTATTCAACGATTATTATCATCGTTAAATTTTATGTCTACAACACTTTCTAACATCAATAGCATCTCTGAAGAATATCAAAGCAACCATTTCAGCCAACAACTTCTGAAGTAGTTATTCCTATCCTGTTCTTTATTTTAAGTTTTTGCAGTAGAGATTTGTTTGGAGAACTTCTGTAAGTCTTAAATATATATTTGGTGTTATTGCCCATAATTTTTGGCTTTTCTCTTCACCACATTTTGAAGAAAAAAAAAATATATATCAACCATAATTGAGCAGCTAAATCAGCTACTACAGAAAACAGAGTACCACACAACTTTCGGACTATCAAAGTTGAAGGCGATTTAAAGCTTTAATTGTATCAAGAAAATCACTACTCTTTGGAGAATCTCAATTTTGGTTAAAGATATCAAGCTTTTGGCTTCTCATATTGTGGATATTGGATTTTCACATATTTGGCGTGAGGCGAATTTTGTTGTAGATGTTTGGAACATGCTATCCCCCGATCATGAATCAGACTACTAGTTTACCTCCAGAAGTTTCCTTGGCCTTGCAATTTGGTCTTCTCAATTGAGGAATTACTAGAGGTTTATGCTGTAATTTTTATTCTTTGTTAGCGAAGAATGAAAACTAAATTTATACAAAAAGATTATTTAATTAATCTAAATCTCTTGAGTCCTTCAAAAGTTAAAGAACAAAACAAGAGCTTTTCAAAATTTCAATCTTCAGTGCTTCAATTGAATAGTACTAAAGAGATATGGAAGCTCTTTCTCTAGAATCGGGAATTTGAGAGAACAATGGAAGTAGTGAACAAATTGAGATATAAAAGCTCTTTCTCTAGAATCGGGAATTTGAGAGAACGATGTAAGTAGCGAACAAATTGAGTATGTCCTATTTTTGATAAAGTAGTCTGGGGTTCACATCCAAAATCAATTAACAATGGGTAAAGTAGCTCAAATTGAGTATGCCCTATTTCTGATAACTAACTGGTTATCAGAGCATATCTAATAATGAAAGAATAACAATGAATAAAGATTAAGCGGAAGCAACCTTTGACTATGCCTCGACTCCATGTACGCTCGACCTCATTTAAATTTAGCCTGCACACTAGGCATTTAAAACCAAATGGCCTAGGGGAAAGTAATTTAAAAACATTAAAGTGAGTGGACAAAATAATTTAACAAATACTCAATTTAAATATTTTCCCACATTTCAGCTTTAAAAACTTAGCTGCACACATAATTTTTTTTGATAAATCATATAACTTAAATCCATAAACCCATATGAATGGACAAACAAGCCCCGCTGGTTAATCAAATAAAGTAATCTCGTAAAAATAGATAAACCAGCCCCGCTGGTTGATCAAATATATATCTAAGAAGAATAAAAATAAGGGGAAGAGTTATCACCATGTAAAATGAGCCTCCCAGACTATAATAGCGTCCCACGCTAAGCGCTCTACTCACCTATAGTGAGTAGTGTTTTGGCCACGATCCTCAGCGGGCGACAGGTAAATAGAGAACAAAGAGAGGGGGAATGGTGTGGGCGTGCCACCTCGCGGACGAGGAAAGAGCTTGTATGCGAGCTTGACTTCTTGATCAGGCGGAATAGGGGTTTCCAGGTGCCATTTCAGATGAGGAATTTACGAGCATAAGGCGATCGATACTCACGGAGGGACTCAAGCAGAGCAACAATAGGGGAAACAGAGATCGGGGGTGAGTCCAGGAGGGCTCTGAAACTAAGGCGGTGGCGCACTTAGGGTTAGGTTTTCGAGGTAGCTCGAGGGGTAACTAGTTTGCAGTTTGTATTTGTTGAGAGATTTGATTGTGTTTTAGTTGTATACTTCGAGCCACCTTTTATAGAAGCTCGACTTGCGGCAGAAGAAAGGTAATCACAGTCCAAATCAGATTCTGAAACCCTAATGTCACAAGGACATTGTTTCATCCGTGGGGACCAACCAGCTTATGACACATGTCCAGTTCACACACTCCATTCCGCATAGGGCATTGCTTCCGTACTGCCAACTTTAGACTCCTATGCGAACTGGAATTAGGCACATCCTTACCTCGCCGGGTAACACAGACTCAAACCATCTCGCGGGGCTTTCTAGCTCGCTAGCCAAAAGAAGGCCTTTTAATTAATAAAGGTCAGTTCACACACTCCAATAGACAAGTCCAAATCGGATTCCAAAACAGGCGGGTTCGTAAGATAGTCTTTGATTCGGTCAAAGGCCTCTTGGTGTTATGACTCCTATACGAACTCGGTTGCCCCTAGAGTTTTAGAAGAGATGAAAAAGGCTTAACCTTCCCTGCCGCATTTGAAATGAAATAGCGGAGGAAGTTGATTCGCCCGATCAATTGTTGGAGCTCTTTTTTGGTTATAGGAGGCGAGGCCCTTATTACCGCCTGCGCCTTATCTTTGGGGATCTCGATGCCCCTTTGGTGGACTAGAAACCCTAGGAAGTCACCTGCCTCTGCGAAGAAAACACATTTGGCAGGGTTCATCTTCAGGTTATGTGCCCACATCTGCGTGAAAACCTGCCGGAGGTCTTCAACGTGTGTCGCCCGTGTCTTGGTTTTAACCACTACGTCGTCTATGTAGACTTCGATCAACTTGCCTAGGATATCATGAAAGATGAGGCTCATGGCGCGTTGAAATGTTGCCCCTACGTTCTTGAGCCCAAATGGCATGACAACATACTCGAAAACACCTGCAAACCACGGGCAGCAGAAAGCAGTCTTGTGGCGATCTTCTTCTGCGACAGGGATCTGATGGTATCCAGCAGTTCCATCCATGAAGGATAGCACTTCATGCCCCGCGGCCGCATCAATGAGGAGGTCAGCAACATGCATAGGATATATGTCCTTAGGCGTTGTGTTGTTGAGGTCACGGTAGTCAACACATACACGCATTTTGTCGCTCTTCTTGCGGACGGGAATGACGTTGGATAGCCATTCATTGTACTTGGCCACACGAATGATACCTAATCGGTGCATGTTCTCGATTTCTTCCTTGACCGCGATCTGGGTCTCAGTTCGCATGAATGGCAGACTGGACGTCTATCAGGATGAGTAGGTAGACAGTGACAGACTAAATCCGGGGACAAGCCAGGCATGTCTTCCTACTTTTCGGCAAAACAGTCCCTATATTCATGTAGTAAGGCAAGAAGGTCTTCCTTTTCTTGTCCCGCCAGCTTGGCACTAATGGAGAATAGTAAGGGCTTCTCTACAGTCCCCACATCGACTTGTGAGATGGGGTCGCGGACTTGAGGTGATGTGTCATCCAAGGCAGCGGGAGCTAACTAAATAACCTCCTCTTTGGTATCGATATAGTCCACTATCTCGTTTACATATTCCATAGTCGCAACCTTGTCGAAGGCTTCGCGTTCCACCCAATATGAGAGGAGTCTCTCACATAGGGACTCGCCAGCCTCGCGTGCTTCTGCTGAGGAGGTACTAATCATCAGAAGTTTGGAAGGGGTCTGCGATGGTGTAAGGACGTTGTAAGTCGTCCCTCGCCTGAGTGAGTCCCCATTGTGTTAAGTTGGAGGCCGTGACCACATAGGGGCGACCTTTAGAATCAACGCCTTGGACCTCCAATGGGCCCAAGTCAGTATTGTAGTATTAGGCATCATTGAAGTAGGTAGAAATGGAGAAAGGATGCTGGTCCGCTTTGATGAGGACCGCCTCGCATTTCTCATTGTCCCAGATTATGAGTTCCTGGTGTATAGAGGAATGTATACATAAACTTCTATGGATCCAATCGTAGCCTAGGATCATGCTATAGGATGAAGTGCATTCGGCGACGAAGAATGTATAAACCCGTGATGTCGGTCCCACCTTGACTTGCAAGAACAACAAGCCTAAAATCTGGAGACTTTTCCGGTGAAGTTCTTGACTATCAAGGACGTAGTTTGGATCATCGAGCATGGGATACCAATGAGTCCCGTAGTACGGGTGGTAACGACATTCACCGCAGCTCTAGTGTCGATCATGAATTTGTTTACCATAATCCCTTCAACTTCAGCCGTGATATATAATGGCCTCATGTGAGTGGCCATGTCTAAGGTCGGAGTGGAGAAGGTTAGAGCCAGCATGCTTGTGACGCTGCTTGTGGCTTCCAACTGTGGAGCATTCGCGGGTTCTGCCAGGACTAGGCTCATCTCACTACTGCAAGGCGGGGATATGTCGCAAACATTTTCGCTGCTTTCTGGAATATCCGCCGTATTGCATGTTGCATTTGGCAGGAGATCATATCTTTCAGATATGAAAAACACCATTCCGACTTGAAAGGATAATTGGTCATGGACTGGGATCAGTGGCATCTCCATGCTCCCGTGTTCTCCTTCGAGCACAGTGAATGCACTCTCTGTTGGGATGACCTCTTTGTCCTCAGGCCATGCGGACACTTCCACCATGTTACAGGTGAATGATTCACCCTGCCCTTCTATTTGGTCTTCTCCCAAGTCAATGCGAGGCTCGAAATGACTCTCCTCGTTTAGGGAATTTTCTCAAAAACACTAGGCCATGAGCTTTGCGAGGTTAGGCCTGGAGGTACTACTTTCGACACCTGGTGAGGCGATATCCTCTGGCTGCCATGGTTGCCACATGAGTTTGGTCAAGGGCTGCTTGTCCTCAGCTAGCCGCTCATCCGCTGCTAGAAGGACCTTGGCGTTGCCATCTGCCTTCGACGGAGGAGGGACTGAGACCTGAGGCTCTTGCTTGTGTGATGGTCGGGGCCAACATGGTCGCGATGGTTTCCTCTGTGCCTCAGGTTCCTGGCCAAGAGGCTCCCGGGGACGTGATCACTGAGGTGACTCACGACTTGTCTCAGGCTTCGAGGTGGCGGACAATCTTCGCTTCACTGGGGAAGGTGGTTCCCATCTTCTTTCAGCCTCTGGCGACTGCCTACGCCTTGGTGCAGGCAGCGGGTCCCTACGTCGTTCAGCCTCCGGCTACTGCTTGGGACTTGGTGGAGGAAACGGTTCCCTTCTCCCGTCAGGCTCTGATGAAGGCTTGTGCCGGGAGGGCTGTGGATTCCTTCTCCTTTCCATCTCCGGAGATGCTCTATTCCTGGCAAGACGCGGATCCTGTCTTGGTGGTACAGTGAGGCGACAGAAGACATTTGCCTTTGGAGCGGGTTCATCTGCTACCTGCGCACAGACACGTGGAGGCGTGACAGGTGGTCTTTGGAGTAGAGCGCGCAGGCCTTCGGCTTCTCTCCACATCTTCTCAGGTGTCTACGCAAGCTGCGAGGGTCGGATGATGCCATCATCGGCAGCTAAATTAAGGCACGTAGATGATAGCTAAATTAAAAGCTATTTATTTTCCTTATTCTCCTAAAAAAATTATCGATTGTAATATAGAGAAATAAGGGTCTCCTGTAGAGGATTAAATTAAACTAAAAGTTTCTACAAATGTCACAAAACATGACTGCAGCTCCTATTGAACAGCAGTCAAAAAATAAAACGAAAAACCTAACTTAGAATACTCAGAAAAACATGAAAATTTACAGAGGTGTACTAGACACACAGAACGTCTAGCACACAAAATTTGAGATGATTTGAAATTGATTTGATAGGAAAATAAAATACGGGAAGATGACGGACAGAAGATAAGAAAACTAAAAACTGATTTCAAAGTAGTTGAGAATCAAGATAATGAGACTAGCTAGGGAGGAAGTATCCACCCCTGACAATCACACACAACATAATTTGTCCAATTTGTGACCAACTAACTCAATTGAAGATGCTCAGATTGACTCGGTACGCTTGAGCACAATCTGTTACTCTTTCTTACTGTGTACGTTAGGCAGGAAGTACTCTACACCTAAACTATTCTCAAACATTGTAACCTAAAGGTAAGTTTATTAGGTCAAACAAGCAGAGATCAATAAGCATGAAGAGAGTTTGAGCAATCACTAGGCATCGCAATAAATTTAGCACCTTGCTAAACCTAGGGTTTCGTCTACTCGCTAGTGAAAACTACTAATTACTTCTCTAGACAATTTGAGGGATCTGATATTGACCCAGGCATCAAATAATCAAAGTGTTAGAACACTAGCATGTATACTAAGTAGGCCTCCAAAGCACACACACAAAGAATTCATTGATGAACAATCGGTAAACAAAACCTCAATCTTATTAATTGGAAGAACAAACTGAAAATCAAAGCATGTTATGAATCATGTCTAGGGGCTTCAACAGCCCCCTAGCTACTATGATTTTAATTACACATAATGAAAATTTAAAACACAAAAGAGTTCATGAAAGAGGAAGACAACAATAACCGAGCTTGGAGAATCTTTGAGAAGAGAGCGATCTTTGATTCTTACGTTCTTTTTCTTCCCTCCCTCTTCTTCTCCTCTTTTTCCATTGTGTATCTAATGATATTAGGGTTAGATAACCCTCAATTTCTGTCCATGGGCTAGCTGATTTGGATTGGGCCTTGAAATTGAAGTTTCGGTCCAAACCAGAAATTCGGGCAGACTGACCTTTGGCCACTAGAATGATCATAACTTCTTCTTTAAAATATGTATTGACGATCCGTAAAATGTTCTAGAAAGTGGACTCTTGTAGCTTTCTATTAATATATAACTCATCATCTGGATCGTTGTGAGCTGATCACAATCCTCTGTCGAAGTTAGATGATAATTTCTGGCAGATCTTCATAATTCTTTCCTTGCACGACATGGATTCCTTTTCCTTCAAGATTTCTCCTCTCTTGCTTCATATTCCCTTCTTTGCTCCAAAATACCTAATAAACATAAAAATAATTAAATTAAATGGAAAATACGATAAACTAACAAAGTAAAGAGGGGAATTAACCATTATATCGTCGGATATTTATGCTTCTATCAGTAGGATGCTGCCATACTTCTTCTATAGCTTCCGCTTCTTAGATCTGCTGATGGTAACTAGCCTGCCCCCTTGCTATGTGTACTAGATCCCTTCCTTAATCACTGATTTGGACGTCAGGGGAATATAGGGGTCGGTCAAGATACCTTGCCGAGGGCTTGAAGCCTCATTGTCTTGGTGCTCGCTGCCAGAGTCTGATATGTCCATCTCACTTGAAGCTGGAGACGAAGGTACATCTTTAGTCCAGTGTGATTGGACAAAGGTCTCGAGGCACTTGATCCTTTGTTCCAGCTCTTCGTGAGTCTTGGGACTCATAGGTTGATAGTTTTCAGCGGGGGACGGTGTATCACCCAGCATGATAGCCTTGCCCTTATCTTTCCTTGATCGCCGATCAAGCTGCAGTCTAGCAACTAACTACTTTGTCGGGTAGTGGTTCCTATTTTGGTTGCTAGCACGGTATAATCATTCGCTGTCTCTTACGGTTTCGACCTGGCGGTTCGCATGTACCCGCGTTTGGAGATAGGTCAAATGTTATTGCGCGATGGCCGATATGGGGCCAGGTGATGTCAGCAGTTGTGATCATGAAGCCGCCTTTATCCTCAAAGCGAATGTACTTGAGGTCTAGCCAGTCCTGGACTTGCTCGCAGAGCTGGTAACAATCACGAGTTCTGTGTCCCCAGCTATCATGGAACTTGCAGTGTACGTGGCCTTCCTTGTATTCAACACAGGGTAAGGCCCTTAATACTGTGACGAGTCTGCCATCAATAAGATCGTCTAAAACCTTATGCGCGAGGTTGATGTTGTAGGTGTCCCAGCGAGATGGCTGACATGCGTCATCATTGCCTTCCTAGCGGTCTCGCTTGGGTGCTCGCCTCGGATTGTCATCTTCTGGGTGTTCGGCCAAATCCAAGGTGACACTCCGCTGGCCTTGCTTTGGCGCGTGGCGGCGGCTGTTCCCCTCTGGATGGTCATTCCAGTTCACCTCGACCATACCAACCATGGCCAGGAAGGGGTCCACATCCTTCAGAGAGGCTGTGCTCTCTAGCGTCTTCATTTTCAAGGCGTCGGAATTCAACCAGGTCTGCAGTTGGTCACGGAGCTTGACACAGTCTTTGGTGTCGTGATTGTAGACGTTGTGGAAACTATAGTACTTCTTGTCTTTTAGCTCTTCCTTAGACGGGATCTTGTGATCCAAGCGCACGTATTTTGCCTCAATCAAGTCATTAAAGACGAGATGGGCGTTTTTTGCGTCATAGGTGTATGACTCGTATTCGGGCTTGATCCATACAAAAGACTGAATGGTGATTGGCTCACGAGTCATTTTGAGATTCTTCAGTTCTTGAGGCAACGGCTTCCCAGTCAGTTCGACTGTTCCGGCATCATTATACCCCTACGCGGCCTCAGTCTCCTCCTGCCTTTGGTAGTAAGGGTCGAACGTGGGGGATTGGAGGTTTAGTGCCCCTACTGTCCTGTTTCTCCCCTGTACATACGTCCCCTTGGAGGCATTCGCATTCTCGTCCATTTCATTAAGGATCAGCTTATAACTGCTGACCTTGTTGATCAGGTCACCCATAGACATGAAGCGTTCCCCATGGTGCTTCAACCGCTGGCGATGCTCGAGGCCACAGACAGCCAACTTAATGGCTTCCTGCTCGGGTAGGAGGAAGTCGCACTTGGCCTGTTGGATCTTGAATTGTTGGAGGAAAGAGACTCCTGACTCCATTCTTTGCTGGCTCATTTGAGTAAGGGAATCGAGGCCAACCTCTGGCTCAATGGTGCCGTATGTTTTCCGGAACAATCTCTCCATGGTAAGCCATTCCGTAATGGATCCTGGCTTCAACCTAGAATACCAACTGAATGCATCTCCGGACAGAGAAGTCCTGAAGAGCTTGAGCTTGAGAATATCATTATTCCCATATTGGCCGCACTAGAAGCGGGCCATATGGGTTGCTACATCTTCCCTTGTTTCCCCAGAAAAGGTGGTGAACACGACGTTCTTGAACCCATGTGGGAAAGGGTATTGTGCCACACTATCAGGGTAGGGGTCGCGATACTGCAAGTCAGCATCACCATTTCCTGTTTGCTCCTTGACGATGGAGGAGATGAGCTGACGCCAGTCGACTGTTGTCACAGGCACGGACTCTGCTCTTTCCTCATGGTTTGGCCATGCAGAGAAACTAACAGCCTGTCCAACATTCTTGGGAGTAAGGCTAGAGTAGGCTAGAAGCGGGTCATCTGGTGTCCCGGCTCCCTGGTGTAGAGAGTTATTCAATCCCTTGAAGGGAGTAATAGAGCCAAGCGAGGGCGGACTCTTTGAAGTTCCAGCCCTTGATGCGAACTGCGGGGCTTTCGGAGTCCTGACCTTAGGGTTTCCCCTGGCGCGCTCGTTGGGATGGATGTACTTGGATGTTGCTTCGTTCATGCTTGGGCCAGTAGGATTTAAAGCAGTATTCTTTGGTGCTTGCGCCCTCATCCAATCTTCAACTTCAAGGAACTGTAAGTTCAGCCGGTCCTGTTTTTCCTTGAATTCATCTAGCTTGTCCAGACTGTTCTTGCTTCCAAAGAACAAAGCATTCAGCTGGTCATGCATCTTGGCATCGTCGTCGTCCAAGCGGCGAGTCTGCTCATCTACCATCGTGTGCGTGAGTGACAGGATCTCTGCATTTTGCTTCACGGTCTCCATGTTTTGCTTCACTGTTTTCGTGTTCTGGTCCAGATCCTAGCGGATCTGTTGAAGGCTTCCTTCGACCAAGCCCTTGGTTTCATTGAACTTGGTGTCAAGGTTGCCATAATCCTCACCGAGCATGGCGGGTTTATCATGGGTGGCCTGCAAAAGGTCCCTGTCTTGCTTGACCTGTTCAGTTAGGTCAGCAACGCTTTGTTGAGTGGCTAGACTCTGACTTGTCAACTGCTCAAGCATCTGAGAGATTCGCTCCATAGACGGAGCAGAACCTGTGTCTTGGGCAGGCTGAGTGCCTACCATGGTGGTCTCACTGAAGTCTGGGTCGCCAAACTGAGCAAGGATCTGTTCTTAAATGAGGGATCGGCAAGCCGCGCTGTTATAGGGCTTATACCATAGTGATCTGTGCTTGAGACAGGAAAGTTGAGGCTTTCGGTACGGCGCTTCCTTTGGTTTTCCTATGATGTATCACTTGTACTCCTGGTCCCACTAGGCGTGCCAATGTTTTGGCTACGATCCTCAGCACACGAGCGAGAGGTAAATAGCGAACAAAGAGAGGGGGAATGTTGCGGGCGTGCCACCTCACAGACGAGGAAAGAGCTTGTATGCGAGTTTGACTTCTTGATCAGGTGGAAGGGGGTTTCCATGTGCCACTTCAGATGAGGAATTTACGAGCACAAGGCGATAGATACTCACGGCGGGACGCAAGCAGAGCAACAATAGGGGAAACAGAGATTGAGGGTGAGTCCAGGAGGGCTCTGAAACTAAGGCGGCGACGCACTTAGGGTTAAGGTTTCGAGGTAGCTCGAGGGGTAACTAGATTGCAGTTTGTATTTGTTGAGAGATTTGATTGTGTTTTAGTTGTATGCTTCGAGCCACCTTTTATAGAAGCTCGACTTGCGGTAGAAGAAAGGTAATCATAATCCAAATCGGATTCTGAAACCCTAATGTCACAAGGACATTGTTTCGTCCGTGCGGACCAACCAGCTTGTGACACATGTCCAGTTCACACACTCCATTCCGCATAGGGCATTGCTTCCGTACTGCCAACTATAGACTCTTATGCGAACTGGAATTAGGCACATCTTTACCTCGCGGGGTAACACAGACTCAAACCATCTCGCGGGGCTTTCTAGCTCGCGAGCCAAAAGAAGACCTTTTAATTAATAAGGGCCACATGGATTGGCCAAAAGCATGTCAAAAACTAGTGAAAGTCTTCAATGATTAAATATGATATACGCAGACTCCGCCTATGCCTATCTCGATACGCTTCCCACGCGAGCCAACTCGCCAGCTCGCCTTGATGTATTCCGCCTCGCGTAGGGCTCGGGCGCGAAGTACCATTTCGCCTAGTCTACGCGCGAAGTCATTCACTGCGCGGGATCATTAAGTGCGCGAGCCCTGAATTTCACGTGAAGTTAGTCCACACGCGAGCTTTGTAATTTAACTCGTGTGGTCTTACTTGCGAGCCATTACCTGTAAACTTAAAGAATTTGGGCTCGCTGGTTGTTACGCGCACCAAGATCGTAACTAATATTCACATGGACATTTTACAGTCCCGTAAAGTATTATTTCTTGGACAAAAATGCCGTCTGGCTCAAACAAGTAGTAGCTAATAATAGCTAGCTAACAAATAAATATAAATACTGATCAGTTTCCTCCCAGGCTATAATAGCGTCCAACGCTAAGCGCTCTACTCACCTATGGTGAGTAGCCGCTAATAATAGTTAGCCAGCAGTAATCAATATAAACAACCTTATATTATGGTGACAAAAAACATATGAAATCACTTAAATCCATTACTCTTCCCCAAGATCATACGAATGATACGGTTCTCAACCAAACTTAAAAATCATCATAAGAAATTGTACTAAAACTCAATGACGTGTCTCATACGTCAATATATTTTCAAATTTATAAATATAAACGAGATTTCAATATCAAATATAAATCATAAATAATAATATCTTCACTAAAAAATACTCACTAAAATATTCTCCAAGTCAAAATCTTTATGCCTCAAATAAACAATTTAATTATGATGGAGAACTACCGAAAATCTCATTTTCGGTAATCATTTATAAATCTCAAAGTCTACAAATAAAACCATCTTATTGAAATCCGGAATTTATAAAAAATATCCAAACTCAAATATCAAATTAATAATCCGAGCTCAAATCCATAAATCTTGACCAACAATTAAACCATGCCTCAAACTCAAATAATTTCCAAGATCATTTGATAAGCTGAAATTATAATATAAGCTCGGAAAATAAATAATAAGTTATAAAATCTTGCATGCATATTTAATTAAAACCAATATGTCCACTCACAAATTTAGGTATAAACCCGACGATATCCGCATGACCACTCAAGTGAGGTTCCCTTCATGTACTGGCACAATAAATATACTTATGACTAAACTTCAATTCCGAAAAATAAATACTTGAATATAAACACATAAATCTCTTCCGCTTAACCCACTACTCTTATTAGGGTTAAGCTTACCGGATTCACACCAAACTCCACCACAACCTTAATTCACCACAACCAAAGAAATCAAAGAGCCGAATTTTCATTCTAACAACCGTCAAAATTCTCAATCTTTGAAAAGTCTCAAACCTAACTAAAACTCCTCTAAAAATTCCAAACTTTACATCATTAAATTCCTCTCATTAAAACAATCTCAAAAACAGGAAAAACTATTCCTAAGCGGCAGCGCCGGCGGTAGACAGCCGAATTCCGGCGACCTCCAATGGCTACCAAATTTTAATAGCATCTTCCTCTCAACATCCCAAACAACTTTCATAACTATCACTAAGTCAATTTCAAGCTTAAACAAGTCAATCGAACAAAAACACAATAAAAAAACCCTAGAAATTCAAATATTCAATTCTCCTTACCTAGCTTGTGTTAAGATGTATCCTTTTAGGGGTTTGCTGCTAGAAGGGAGAGCTTCCAAATGATACCAACAGCTCTGACTATAGTGGCCGGAAAAGGGAGTTTCCGGCAAAAAACCTCCACGCACAACCGCGGCTTCCAGTCGCTCTTTCTCCCTCACGGGGCGCGACACCACCGGCCAGCTACCCAGATCGATGGAGGACTAGCCAAGCTTCAAATCCCGACCGGTATGGCGGCCTAACTCCGCCGGACGGTGGCGAATAGAGGTGGAGAAGGCACCAGGTCGGGAACCGAGCGGGGAGAAGAGAGAGAAGTGAAAGTGAAATCTGATTCTTCACTTTTGACTTTTCACCGTTGGTCCCTTTTTATCCCTACCTTCTCGAAATAGTAACTTTCGTATTTAGACTATAACTTCTTCATACGAACTCCATTTTAAGCGTGTCACATGTCCACGAACTCCATTTAACATCCTCTGGGACTTTTATGAAGAAAGTTTTTCCAAATTTTAGACCCAGGAAAAAGTCAACTTTTAAAGCCTTAAATAGTAAACGGTTACTTAAAATGGTATAAGGTCAAAGTAACCCAAAAGTAAATAACCGTAAATTGACTTAAGAACCGGGATATGACAATTCTTCCCTCCTTATAAAAATTTCGTCCTCGAAATTTCAAATCATGCAAAAGAGGGGTAGAGGTTACTGCCTTTCACCTCAGACTCTAATAAACGATATGCTAAATCGTCCCATTATCAATGCTCTTCAAACTTCCTTCTATCATTAATTGTGGAAACAATTAATCGAATTCTTTTCCACTTACATTGGCACATCATAACTTATCTACCAATCCCGAGGCAAGTGCATATGCTTTAACCAATCTCAAACTTAGGGTCAACTGAAATACTCCGACAACATTCCACATGACACCACTCACATAATACACTTTGTTCCTTGACTTATCTTCCACTAATTGAATGGCTTGCCCAATTATAATTATTATGATACACAACCCTAAATCACACAGATGACTTTGACTTTCGCCAAGTCAATATGGCCAATAAACTTTGTAATTCACAACACAATCTTACTTTCGTCACCAATTAATCAAAATAAAACTCGATTGTTCGCACCGAAATTGGACCTTCACCACCTTCATTATGCTGATTGGCGAATATCTCCATTTTCACCAGATTACGCTAATGTGATTTATGTTACAAAACCCTTACACTGAATATCTCTTGTATCTCAAATCGTATCCATACAACAATGGCCTCCCAGGTCTTATACGGATCAAAAGTGGTCCTACCACAATACGATCATGTATGAATACGCATCACCAGAATGATATTTAACATGACCTGTCACAATTCTACCATTTTTGCCAACGGACTAACAAGCTTTATCTCAAAATATTTCCCGAGTCATCAAGAATCTTTTTCCTTTAAAACTATACCACCAACCCATCATAATATCATTTCCAATAATTCGCCCCGCAAATTAATTATTACCAACCAATAATAACCGTCAGAATCTCATCCCTCCATAATAAATTTAACAGTCGCCACCATCAATGACTTACAAGCACAAGAAAAAATATCACCCTCGAAATCGACCAACATACCCAAAACTGACACCTCCAAAAATGAAGAAAATACGATGACTTGACGTATGACGATACCTTAGAAGATACGAGTATCCCCTCGTACTAACCAAGTTCGTTCTAACTTGCATGTAGACTAGTCTTTAGGTTACAATATCTATTCCACTAACAAGAAGAGATAATTTGCTCACTATTACTACAACAATTCAAGTTGCTTTTACTGCAACACATGTCTGCAATTATCACCTTCACCTCAATAATACCAGTTGGTCGAATGGAGGAGAATCGAAATAGTAAGTCTCACGCGAGTCAACAAAATCTGAGGATCACCATTGGAAATTCACTTTTTGACGACTTGCTTCTCACTTATTATCATGAATACTACCGACCACGTATCAAGTTAAGTCGATGAACAAGGATTTTCAAGTAACGGCCTCGCCATTACGCATGACGTTAAGAAAAATCGTCGCTGGGATGTACTTCTTTCGCATAATTATGCATTGCTAAAGATACCAAAGATCAAAAGAACCTACTCGCGTTTCCTGAGTAAAGCTTTGCCCAAGAATTTCTCGTTATCGTTAAAGAACGTCGAAGTCCCATTAATAAATCGTACCAGCTAATTGTTGCCAAAGCACGGAAATTCCCGCATCAACTCTAAAGTCGTACCATCCAAGTTACCAATCGAATAACCGTCCTACAACTAAAATACAAACTCTGAATTAACCGAATCAAGTGTTAGCACAGCTGATGTTGGTAGTCTATCATTCAACACTAGGTAGTCCTCTCTTGCTGCCCCCATATGATGTGGAGTAATTTTCTTTCTTCCATTTGATTGCTAATCAGACTAGCTTGATCATGCAGGTAATGAGGGCACCATATTGGAGTCTAATGCTCAAGTCGCCAAAACTGCTAGATGTCAATGATAAATACCCTTCACAGAATGCCGAATTATACGAATACATACAAAAATGTACAACACCTTTCCTGATAAGATATGACTAATCAACAATCATATGTTGATCTGCACCCTGCAAAGCCCAACTCTACAGCTCGTTCTGAAAATTTATGTATATCGAGAACAAATCGGTATTAGAATACTCCGACATATCAATAATACTCATCGATCGTCACGCTGCTTCAGTAGTTACCTAAATGAATTTGGGGGTCTAAAAACACGCTTTAGAAACAAGTCACACTCTACACATAAGTGAGACCCCGAATCTCCTCGATTCATGTTCTAACCCTTGAGCAACACAAAATTGAAGGTAGCATGCTCTACCTTAAGATTGTACGTCAGCCGCATTATCTTCTGCGTAATGCTCAAATGGAAGCATGGGATTGCTCGAATATGATGAAGTCTCGACAACCACTTTAAACCCCAACCAATCAATTTCACCACTATAACACTCTCCAAACATAAACTAAATTTGTGGGACAGACTACCTTAAAATCTACATCTCACTCATCCACTTAGGAATTATCCGTATCAACTAACAACAATTTCTAAAGCAAAGAATAATTATTTCGAGATCTACAACTCCAATTACACTCCTTTAACTATCCTTGTGTATCGTCATACACATAACCAATCCAAATTTATCCTAACACTCCTCTAGTAACAATCACTCGACCCAATACCACGATTTCCTAACCAACCACCACTTCAAATTTACAACCTTGCTTACACCAATGACTAAAAATATCGAAGATGGAGATTACATTTAGACTATAAAGGTTCGTCAGTAATCTCCTGCCATAGACAAAAGACTTAAAAGCTGGATCAAGTCGTTTTCGAACACTATTTGGTCCAAGACTAGCTTGTATCAATTAACCCAAAACAGTGCCACTTAAAATAAATAAGGACACCCATCTACGCTTCTCCAATCAATCTCTACAACTTCAGTCTTCATATTCTAAATTATTCTGTAACTTTTTTTTACCTATTAACAAAACTGACACCTACACACAAAAGCTGCACTTTCCTTTTCTCCACTTCATTCCTCAAGTTCAGTTATCTGACCACAAACATAGTGCTTAAAACAAAATAAATTCAACACCTCCACGCAACAGTCTCAGATAACAATTAAAATACCCAATGACATCATGACTTAAATTCTCCATCTGTTGCCGTAAAATCAAAGCGACCACAACCATCTCACATCCTCTTCACCATTATATACCAACGCCATTTACACTTACAATCCTTCCAAAACACTCAACATAAATAGGAGAGCAAATCCCAAATTTATAGATACCGGACATAAATCGACCAACAACAATTTCAAAAACCACTCTTCAATACATACAATTCGAAAGAAATGCATAAAAATCCCACATAACACCTCAATTAATCTCCATAACTTATTCGCTTAAGCAATAGCTTTCCACATTTAATCTCAAAACCAAGCAACACTTGCACATTAACACTTTTATGACATCTCTTATTTCAGCACCAATCTTATCTAGAAATTTCTCAATCCTCCATTCACAAGCATGCCATTTCTATTATTAATATCTGTAAAAAGGCTCAACTCGCCACTTCAATAAAAGTCCACAACTCAATAAATAAATAATAAAACACTGCAAATCCAAGTCACTTCCCCAACTCATAACTGAACACAAAATCTCGCAACCCCAATAAATCATAAAGGAAATGTGCAATTCACTTACCTTTCCATTACTCGGAAAATAACCAAGATACCCTTTGAGGTCAGCGTACAGAGGCATAGTCTTAAAAATGTAGACATTTATGGCACCATACTGTCCATAAATAAGATAAGAACAACTACCTCACATACCTAATAAACAATTAGCATCCAAGCATAAAATGTTAATGGATCCGCCGCGGTCGGACAATCACTCTGTAGACATTAAGTATCACCAAGTATATGAGGTAGTGATAGGAATCAGATAACCTAATGTTCTGATACCAAGTGTCAGGACCCACCATAAATTTCACCCTGAAACCCGAGGTAAATCCTGCAGGGTCCACCTTCAAGGAAAATTTACCGAATATAAAGCATAACTTTCCTTAAAAATAGACAACCCTTACCTGAAAAATCCAACATAACACTTCTATAACCAAACATCCATCCTTAACACCTGGAGTCTTCTTGCTCACCAAGTTCATCACATCTCCCAATAAATCAATTACTCAACTAAAATAATCTCACAACCAACAATACTCAAAATTAATTCACTAATTGGTTATCAGAGCATATCTAATAATGAAAAAATAACAATGAATAAAGATTAAGCGGAAGTAGCCTCTAACTATGTCTCGACCCCATGTACGCTCGACCTCATTTAAACTTAGCCTGCACACTGGGCATTTAAAACCAAAAGGCCCAAGGGAAAGTAATTTAAAAATGTTAGACCGAGTGGACAAAATAATTTAAATAATTTAAAAAAATACTCAATTTAAATACTTTCCCACATTTCAGCTTTAAAAACTTAGCTGCACGTAATTTTTTTTATAAATCATATAACTTAAATCCATAAACCCATAAGAATAGACAAACAAGCCCCGCTGGTTAATCAAATAAAGTAATATCGTAAAAATAGATAAACCAGCCCCGCTAGTTGATCAAATATATATCTAAAAAGAATAAAAATAAGGGGAAGATTTATCACCATGTAAAAGGAGCCTTCCAGGCTCGAGTCGGTGTCTCCCAGACTATAATAGTGTCTCATGCTAAACGTTCTACTCACCTATAGTGAGTAGCCGCTAATAATAGTTAGCTAACAAATAAATATAAAAACTGATCGGTTGCCTCCTAGGCTATAATAGCGTCACACGCTAAGCGCTCTACTCACCTATAGTGAGTAGCCGCTAATAATAGTTAGCTAGCAGTAATCAATATAAGCGACCTTATATTATGGTGATTAAAAACATACGAAATCACTTAAATCCATTAATCTTCCCCAAGATCATACGAATGGTACGGTTCCCAACCATACTTAAAAATCATCATAAGAAATTGTACTAAAACTCAATGACGTGTCTCACACGTCAAAATATTCTCAAATTTATAAATATAAGCGAGATTTCAATATCAAATATAATCATAAATAATAATATCTTCACACAAAAATACTCACTAAAATATTCTCCAAGTCAAAATCTTTATGCCTCAAATAAACAATTAAATTATGATGGAGAACTACCGAAAATCTCATTTTCGGTAATCATTTATAAATCTCAAAGTCCACCAATAAAACCATCTTATTGAAATCTGGAATTTATAAAAAAATATCCAAACTCAAAAATCAAATTAATAATCCGAGCTCAAATCCATAAATCTTGACCAACAATTAAACCATGCCTCAAACTCAAATAATTTCCAAGATCATTTCATAAGCTGAAATTATAATATAAGCTCGAAAAATAAATGAGGTGTATTTTTTTTTATTTGATCAATGTCGAAAATATATATTAATAATAATTGAAAAATACATAGGGCGATGCAAAAACATTGAAAGAAAGCACTAAAATATAACAAGATGCATAAACACATCTATAATGAAAGAACCAAAAGAGATCATAGGATGCACTGACGCTTCGATGTTGAGAAGTAACCAAAATGTGACTTAATGTCGAACGACAACGCTGCACTGCATATGTCACGAAAGCAATGAAAAGTTGATAGTAACCGTAACTGTAACCGTAACCGTAACCGATGTAACGATCCTCTAGAAGAGATGCACTACTAGAAAAAGTACTTTAGCCGACGAAAGATTTTCGTCGGCCTGTTAAAAAAATTTGTCTGCTAAGACCTTAGCCGACGATCCTTCCAATTTCCAATTATCCCCCAAAATTTCCAATCTCCCCCAATCTCATTTTGGGGATAATTGGAAATTTGAGAGAGAAATGGAAAATGAGAAAAATGAATAATGAATTGATTTTTGGTGTGTCACGTCAGCACTTAACCATCGATTTGGACGGCTACTTAACGGATGGACCGAATTGTGTGAAATTAGACAGTTAGCGGAGTGATCGATTGAAATTGAAAGATGACGGACTAAACTGTCGAGCACCCTAAAGTTAGCGGAGTGATCAGTAATTGTTTTTAAAAAAAATTAAAAAATAACTATAGCCGACGAAATATTAGGTTATTCGTCGGCTAAACCTTATAAAAAAAATTTAAAACATAACTATAGCCGACGAAATATTAGGTTATTCGTCAGCTAAACCTTATAAAAAAATTAAAAAATAACTATAGCCGACGAAATATTAGGTTATTCGTCGGCTAAACCTTATAAAAAAATTTAAAAATAACTATAACCGACGAAATATTAGGTTATTCGTCGGCTAAACCTTATAAAAAAAATTAAAAAATACTATAGCCGACGAATATAGTGTTTGAATATCGTCGGCTAAAGTTGCTGGGTTTTGAAAGAAAAAAAACTGCAGAAACTTTCGGCCACCTCCGATCACGACCAAAATTTGACAGAATGTTCCACTCAACATTTCGAACAACTTTCTAGAAGAAGTCAAAGCTCAATTATAAGCCTAAACAGGTCAATCGACTGAAAAAATAAAAATCCCTAATTTTAAACCCTAAAAACTTCAAATCTTCGATTCTCTTCACACACACCGAATCGAGCTACCAAATTCTAGGGGAATGTAGTACTAATCAAACTCAACTTATCCATATATAGAACTCACCAAATGGTGATCTAAGGAAGGAGAAATTTGATCGACACCGAATCCGAACCGGCGGAGTTTTGGAGCTCGATTTATCCCTCACGATGGCGCCACTCGATGCACCACCCATCCAGCAATGAAGTAGAGACGACGGCGAAGCTTTTGGGACAAGTGTGACGGTCTCCGGTGGCTTGAATCGGGCAGATAATAGACTTCTTACCATCTTCGGCTATATAAAGAACTTTGGCCGACGAAATTCTTTATTTTCGTCAGCTAAACTCTTTGGTTGATCGCCAAAAAATTTTGGTTCAAAATTTTGAAAAATTTTCGACTTTAGCCGACGACTTTTTATATATTTTTGTCGGCTAAAGTCCTTTGAAAATTTTGGTTGACCGCGAAAAAATTTTGGTTGAAAATTTCGAAAATTTTTCGACAAGCCTACGACTTTTCATATATTATCGTCCGCTAAAGTCCTTTGAAAATTTCGTCGGCTAAAGGTACCAATTTCGTCGGCTAAAACTTGGAAATTTGTTGGCTAAACCTTCTAAACTCATCGGCTAAACTTTATAAATTCGTCGGCTAAACCTTTGAAATTTGTCGGCTAAAAGTATTTTTATACATTTGGCATGTTGTGATTGTGATGATCAAACTTGAGAAACATAAATCCAACTGTCAGATCTGACCATCATGATAAAATACATGTATGGGAAAAAATTCAACTTGATCCGAAAAGAATAAAGGCTAGATCTTGAAGGTCAATCTCGTAAGTCAAACCCCTAAACGCACGGAAAAGGTCGTTCGACCGTCTAAATTACGTATTTTGGCCGAACCTCCAACTGAAAATAGTTTTAAACCGATGACATGCAACAAGTCGTATAAAAATTTTGCGCAAACTAACCACCGAATATAGGGCTACTCATAGGGGGGAAAATGAAAAATTGCATTGACCGCAACTATCGGCACCGAATATTTACCGGAATAGTGTGATTTTTCAACCGTGGATGTATTTCAACATTCTCGTCATATCTTATTTCATGACATTTTAGCGTTTGAAGGATTTACGTATAGTTTGTTTTTGAAACGGAACATTTACATAACACTTGGTAAACAAGTTATACAACATTAGTATGCATGTTGTGATTGTGATGATCAAACTTAAGAAACAGAAATCCGACCGTCAGATCTGACCATCATGATAAAATACATGTATGGGAAAAAATTCAACTTGATCTGAAAAGAATAAGGGCTCGATCCGGACGGTCAATCTCGTAAGTCAAACCCCTAAACGCACGGAAAAAGTCGTTCGACCGTATAAATTACGTACTTTGGCCGGACCTCTAACTGAAAATAGTTTTAAACCGATGACACGCAACAAGTCGTATAAAAATTTTACGCAAAATAACCACCGAATATAGGGCTATATTAGGTAATAGAAAAATTTTAGGGTTTAGCCGACGAATACCCTAACATATTCGTCAGCTATAGTATGTAATTAAAAAATTAAAAAATAACTATAGCCGACGAAATATTAGGTTATTCGTCGGCAAAAACCATCTTAGCCGACGACTTTTCATATATTTTCGTCGGCTAAAGTCCTTTGAAAATTTTCTTTCAACTTTGGTTTACCGCCTAAAAAATTTTGAAATTTTTTTACTTTAGCCGACGACTTTTCACGAAATTTTCGTCCGCTAGAGTCTATAAATTCACGAAAACACTCATATCTCCCCCTATATTACGTAGTTTGGTCAAATCTTCCACACGAAACACTCTCACGTAGATGAGACGCAACCACCTATATAAAAATTTTGAAACATTTACATTTCGACGATAGGGCTCCCTATAAGAAATAATAATGGTAAATAGGGTAGACCGCTACTATCGGCTCCGAGACTTTACCCGATTTACGTGATTTTTAAACCATAGCCGTATTTCACCATTATGAACACATCTTATTTCACGAGATTTTTAATAATTTTGCTTCCTATGTAGAGTTGGTTCACAAAGTTGTATAACCTACTAAACAAGTTATACAACATTAGTAGACACGTTGTGATTCCGATGACTAAAATTCACAAACCAAAATTCGACCGTCAGATATGATCATTATGACAAAATACGTCTATGGTAAAAAATTCAACTGGATCCGACAACGTTAAGGGCTCGATCGAAACAGTCAACCATAATCCATTGTCACTTATCACACGAAAACGCTCATATCTCTCTCTATATTACGTAGTTTGGTCAAACCTTCCACATAAAAAACTTTCACGTAGATGAGACGCAACTGCCCATATAAAAATTTTGAGACATTTACCTTCCGACGAAAGGGCTCCCCATAAACCCGAATAACGGAAAATAGTAGACACGTGATTCCGATGACTAAAATTCACAAACCAAAATTCGAATGTCATATATGATCATTATGATGAAAGATGTGTATGATTAAAAATTCAACTGGATTCGACAAAGTTAAGGGCTCGATCGAAACGGTCAACTCTAATCGAAAATAAGAAAACTGCATTTTGAAGCCCTAAACGGACTCGGATGGCCAAAAAAGCCTGTACATCATGGCACTAGCAATGAGTTTGACTCGTAACGCGGTTACGCTTCCGGAAAGGTATCACAATAGTCAATCAGACACCAAACGTCAAATCTGCAGCATAGTGAATAATAAGGGTAAGTCAACTATCGGCACCGAGACTTTACCGGAATACCGTCATTTTTCAACCGTAGACGTATTTCACCATTCTGGTCATATCTTATTTCATGACTTTTTTGCGTTTGAAGGTTCTACGTATAGTTTTTTTTCCAGATGAGTTGTTGTCCAAATCTGTAAATATAAGACACTTTAGCCGACGAAATTATATTTTTCGTCGGCTAAACTTTTAAAAATTTCGTCGGCTAAACTCTTAAAAATTTCGTCGGCTAAACTTTTAAAAAATTTCGTCGGCTAAACTTTTGAAAATTTCGTCGGCTAAAGTTCACAGACTATAGCCGACAAAAAAAATTATTTAGCCGACGAATTTTTTATTTCGTCGGCTAAAGTTGATCATAGCCGACGAAGATTTTAAATTAGCCGACGAAAAAAAAAATCGTCAGCCTGATTTTTTTTTCGTCGGCTAAAACCTTTCTTCTGGTAGTGATAAATCGCTCACCAAGAGTTCGAGAGTAACACCGAGTGTAAGAAACTCGAAAATTAACAAACGAACTCCTAAGAACGAGAACCAATGCCAAATCAAAGAGAGAAACTGTCCCGGATTCATGATCCGGATGCAAATGTTACTCGGGTCCCATATACGAAACCAAATCCGGCCTGAATCAAGAGTCCAGGTCCAACTGGAAATGATTAGGGCACCCACCCATTGCTGCACCCAAGCCTAGATCCAATTGGATGTTCCATCTAGATCAGGGCACACTGGAAATATATTGTGCACACGAGCAGCAAACCTCCCAAGCCAACCTGTCGTCCGGCCGCCGTCGAAAGTCAGAAGAGACCTCATCGGGACGCCATTCCCTGTCACAACACATGGCTTCGGTCGTCTCCACCATCGCCACCAACCTCCACACAGATCTCAGACAGAGCTCCAGAGCATCATGGATGTCTTGGTCCAGCCATACTTGGCGGCGACGGACCATCCCAGCCGTCCCCACCGTCGTATATACCGCCGTAGCCGCAACTCCCCAGATTCAGATTCGAATCCTTTCAGGCGTGCCCGAGATGGACGGATCTGACAAACCTTCGTCGTCGTCCCCGCCCAAAGAGGCAGTGCAATCTCCTTCGTCCTCCATAGCGACCGCCATGGAAAGGAGACAAAAAGGTCGTCGCTAGCAAAGCAAGCTCCGTCTTGTTGGGCAACACGGTTTGAGACGTGTGCCTAGGTATCACCACTGAGGTCGGCGCCGATTAGAGGCTCCATCGTGGGAGGACGAAAGTGCAGAGAGGCCATGAACGGCACTCTACCAACCCTAGCAGAGCGTTAGGCATTTTTTATGAACTACCTGATCATTGAGGTGTGTTAATAACACAAAAGCGTGCGTCAATATCACTACCAGAAATTTGAACTTGGGCGACGATTAGAAATTTGAACTTGGGCGACGAAAAAAAATCGTCGCCCTGTTAAAAAATTTCATCGCCTAAGAACTTAGGCGACGATATGTCGTCGGCCAAGACGTCGTCGACAGAAGTGCGTCGGCCAAGAACTTGGGCGACGAAAATTCAGTCCGTCGTCGCCTAAGAGTAATTCTTTGGCGACGATACGGATTTCGTCGCTTAAAATCTACTTCTCGTCGCCCAAGATTTAACACCTTGGCCGACAAAAAAAATTATCGTCGGCCAAGATCTTATAACCTTGGGCGACGAAACTAAATATTTCGTCGCCTAAGATCACTACATCTTAGGCGACGATAATTTTTTTTCGTCGTCTTATATGGTAAGTCCTTGACCGACGATTTAGCAATTTCGTCACCTAAGATATATTTAAATTTTTAAAAAAAATATTTAAATAATTTTTTTAAATATATAAATAATGTTTTTTTAATTTTTGCTGTAATTTTTTTTTCGGCATTTCTTTAAATTTTTCCAATACTAAAATTTAATTAAAAATAACACAAATTTATAAATGTATAAATAATTTATTATAAAATTTAGTCCATCTGCCTATGGAGAAACTCCAAATCTAACTCATCATTCCCGTTCGGAGGGTCCGGAGGCTGAGGCGGCGGCTGGTCAGGCTGAGGAGGCTGCTGCTGAGGCTGGGGCCACTGAGGGTGGGCCCACTGAGGTAATGGTATAGGCGTAGGCATGGGCGGAAAATCAAGTCCGGCTGCATGTGCAGCGATGCAGGCAGTCATCCACTGTCTCATAGCCGCCTGGTTGGCATTGGTGACTTCATTCATCCGCTTCATATGCGCAGCCGTGGAAGCCGCATATGATTCCGCCATCATCGCCATCTCCATCGCTCTTTGGGCTTCCAGCTCAGACTGTAGACATTCGAACTGATCATGTAGCCGACTATTGCTGCTTGAGGCTCCGGCGGCTCCCTTGCGCTGAAATCCTGGCGTCGTCTTCAGGATCCCCTTTCCAGCGCCTCCCATACCCCGGCAATAGTAGGTGTTGGAACGCTGCGCGAAGGCAGTGGCCATAATCCGCGCCCCAACGGTAGGATATGAAGTGTCGATCCTGGACATGGCCTCTGACATGTCTTCCTCTGCCGTGCCCGGCCATGTGTCGTTCACCATGCCTCTCATGACCTCTTGCTCCGCCTCCCTCACCCTCGCCTAATTGGATATATTAAAAAAAAAATATTAATATACATTTAATAAAATGTAATTAAAATTAAAAATTAGAAAATATAAGGAACTTACAAGATCCTCCTCAGAATGAGGATATGCCCTCTGAAAGGTCCCCACATAAGGGTTCTTCTCTGGCCGCTCTCGCCGCACGTCGTCCATGATGGCCGAAAACGGCCTCGAACCGGCACGATGGTTGGTTGTGTTCTGTTGCCGGTTCTCAGCGTTCACCCGGGCGAGGTGCTTCAAAAAAAATTATCGTTAGTAAATATTTAAAAACATACAATTATAATTAATTCACTAATTAAATTAATTCAAATTTGTTTATGAATTATCTGTTTGTGAGGGTCGTTGAACTGCGTGACAAGAAGCCACCGCCACTCGTACTCCCGATACTCGAACTCCTTCGGGGTACCCGAACGGTCGCTCCCGTACTGCTTCCAGTGTAACCGGAGGTCGTGCTTCCACTCCTTGAACCTACATATACAAAAAAAATATTAAATATATTATTAAAAAAATAAAATTTAATAAATTATTAAATAGAGGTACCTCTCCCTATGGGCCTTGTCCGCCCAGTCACGTCCCTCCTCGGGAACCACAAACCATTGCTGCATTACCACTTGTTAGTATTTTTTTCGATAATTAAATAATTTATTAATTAAAAAATAGTAATTGATCGAGTAAACTCACCGACATCGACTGATGGAGCATCTCCTTCACTCCATCAGGAACCTGGCTCCAGACTCCCCACAACATAGGGAGTCTGGAGCGGATGGTGTCTCCCGCGGCGCGCGTGTACCGGTTTCCCAACGCGGCGTCCACCGGTTTCCCGTTGGAAAACGGGATGGCGATCCATCCAGCGGACTGGACCGCCCTATCGAGTCCCTTGTTGCTGACGGTGCCTCTCCTGTTCCGCCTTCTCGTTCCGGCGGCTGTGACATTGTGAATCAAATTTAATTTAAATAATACATTTTTACAAAAAAAAAAAATTAAAATCGACAAAAAAGTAATAATAAGTTACCTGAGGATGAGGCTGAGCCGACGGATTCGTCTCCGCCCGCCTACTCGGAGACCCTCACGGGATGAAGAGGCGTGGGAAACTCCCTATAGATATAGGCCTCGTGCGGTGCCACATGCGGGAGCTGCTCCCGAATCGGTCGACCCTACTCATCGACGCGAGGTATCGCCGGTATCGTCGGAGGAAGGAAGAGGCCGAACGGCACCATAGGGACCCCGGATGACCCGCCATCACCGTCGGTCGGGGACGACTGTGTGGGGGCGGTGTTAGATCGCGACCGGGGACGGATCTCTGGATGACAAGGGGCCGTCGCTGCGGGACCCGACTGCCCAGCAGAACGCGAGCCGCTCGCGCCACCCCTAAGCGCCGCATGTCGGGCCGTCAGCTGCCACGGAAACCCGATCGACGGTGATTCCGACGGGTTGTTTGAGGTACCGTCCGAGGAATATTGGCTCCTCGAACCCGAACGTTGTCCAGAAGTTCTCCTCATGCCCATCCTGTTTAAAATAACCATAAATTTATTAAAAATATTTTACCGTCTTATAATTAATTTAACAAAAAATAACCATAAATTTTGAAAAATTTATCAACAATAATAACACAAATAAAAATTAATAGTTATTATAGGATTTATTATTTTTTTAATTCACATAACAAATTATTTACATTAATTCGTAATTATTACATCACACAAATTAATTTACGAATATTTACATCCTTACTAAAAAATAATCCATTATTTTTTACAAAATTTCCACAATATATTTACAATTATAATTTATATTATTTAATTATTTAATCAAAAATTATTTAATTATTTACAATATATTTACAAATTATTTCCACAAATCCTAAACCCTAAACCCTAAACCGTAAACCCTAATATTTTACAATTATCATTTACATCACAATTTACCATAATTTACCCTAAAATCTTACCATAATTTACACAAGTTTACCCTAATTTACCATTAATTTCCTAAATTACAACAACAACAACAATAATTTCACCAACAATTTCACAACACAACAATAATTTCAGATGAACAATAAACAAACTCAGAAACGATCATAAAGACATAAACATATAAAAGCCAAATCAATTGCCACAATATCATCTTAGAATGATTGTCCACTAGGACTAGGTCATTGATCAAACCCTAACAAGAAACACAATTTCCAGATGCACAAATACTACTATTGCTTGCTTTATGATTCATCATCAATATATAAATCAAATACTCAAAAATATTTCGGAAATCTAAATTGAACATAGGAGAAAATACCTGAATCAGATCGTTAAGTTGGGTAATAGAATGAGATTTGGAAGGTGAGAAAATAGAGGAGAAAGGAGAGGAAATATAGAAATCGTCGGAGAGAGAGAGAGAGAGGGCTTGGATTTGTGAGCGGCTGCGCGAATGATTAGGGTTCCGAATTTTTGCCTTTTATATTGGCGTTCTTTGGCGACGATTCTATAAAAATCGTCGCCCTGTTTTTTGAAAATCGTCGGCCAAGGTACTCTTGGCCGACGATTTTTGAAGTCGTCGCCCTGTTTTTTTAAAATCGTCGCCTAAGTACTCTACTTGGGCGACGATGTTCTTCACTATAAACATCGTCGCCCAAGATGAAGAAAATCGTCGGCCAAGAGTCTACTTGGGCGACGATGTTCTTCATTATAAATCTCGTCGCCCAAGATGAAGAAAATCGTCGGCCAAGAGTTATATCATAAAATTCAGAATATCGTGATTTTGGTGATCGGAGAAGAGGAACTGAAAACCTACCGTCAGATATGACCAGCAGAATGAATTACGTAGGTGAGCAAAAATTCAGCTCCATCTGATAAAGATAAGGGCTCGATCCGTCCGGTCAATCGGCGCGGTCAAATCCCTAAACGGACAGAAACGGCTATTCGACCCTCCAAATCAAGTAATCTGGCCAGACCTTCAACTGAGAATAGTTTCCAATCGACGAGACGCTTACGCGGATATAAAAATTTGGTACAAAATAAATACCCGGGATAGGGCTACCACTAGGTAGAAATAAGAGAAATTCGTTGACCGGAACAACCGGCACAGAAATTTTACCGGAATATCTTCATTTTTCACGGGTTGACGTATTTCACCGTTCCGGTCATATCTTATTTCTCGACTTTTTTGCGTTTGAGGCATCTACGTATACGTTGTCTTCAAAACGACACTTAAACTCAACACTTATATAAAAAAGTTATACAACATTAGTACATATAACGTGCGTTTGGTGATATGAGAAGAGGAACTGAAAACCTACCATCAGATATGACCAGCATAACGAATTACATAGGTGAGAAAAAATTCAGCTCCATCGGACAAAGATAAGGGCTCGATCTGTCTGGTCAATCTGCGCGGTCAAACCCCTAAACGGACGGAAACGGCTATTCGACCCTCCAAATCAAGTAATCTGGCCGGACCTTCAACTGAGAATAGTTTCCAATCGACGAGACGCTTACGGGGATATAAAAATTTGGTAAAAAACATTAACTTACAATTTAAATATGCTTTATTTATTTTAATTATTCGGATTATCTTGGCCGACGAAATTAGGGTAATTCGTCGGCCAAGATAGTACTTGGGCGACGATATTTGTTAAATTCGTCGCCCAAGAGTAAAAATAAAAAATCCTGTACAATGAAATTTAAATGTGTTTTATTTTATTTTAAATATTCGGATTAATCTTAGCCGACGAAATTAGTGTACTTCGTCGGCCAAGATAATACTTAGGCGACGATATTGGTGAAATTCGTCGCCCAAGAGTAAAAATAAAAAATCATGTACAATGAAATTTAAATGTGTTTTATTTTATTTTAATTATTTTCGGATTATCTTGGCCGACGAATTGCCCTAATTTCGTCGGCCAAGATAATCCGAATAATTAAAATAAATAAAGCACATTTAAATTGTAAGTTAATGTTTTTTACCAAATTTTTATATCCCCGTAAGCGTCTCGTCGATTGGAAACTATTCTCAGTTGAAGGTCCGGCCAGATTACTTGATTTGGAGGGTCGAATAGCCGTTTCCGTCCGTTTAGGGGTTTTACCGCGCCGATTGACCGGACGGATCGAGCCCTTATCTTTGTCCGATGGAGCTGAATTTTTTCCCACCTATGTAATTCGTTATGCTGGTCATGTCTGACGGTAGGTTTTCAGTTCCTCTTCTCCGATCACCAAACTCACGTTATATGTACTAATGTTGTATAACTTTTTTATATAAGTGTTGAGTTTAATTGTCGTTTTGAAGACAACGTATACGTAGATGCCTCAAACGCAAAAAAGTCGTGAAATAAGATATGACCGGAACGGTGAAATACGTCAACCCGTGAAAAATGAAGATATTCCGGTAAAATTTCTGTGCCGGTTGTTCCGGTCAACGAATTTCTCTTATTTCAAGCCCTATCCCGGGTATTTATTTTTTACCAAATTTTTATAGCCTCGTAAGCGTCTTGTCGATTGGAAACTATTCTCAGTTGAAGGTCCGGCCAGATTACGTGATTTGGAGGGTCGAATAGCCGTTTCCGTCCGTTTAGGGTTTGACTGCGCTGATTGACCGGACGGATCGAGCCCTTATCTTTGTCAGATGGAGCTGAATTTTTGCCCACCTACTTAATTAGTTATGTTGGTCATATCTGACGGTAGGTTTTCAGTTCCTCTTCTCCGATCACCAAACTCACGTTATATGTACTAATGTTGTATAACTTTTTTATATAAGTGTTGAGTTTAAGTTTCGTTTTGAAGACAACATATACGTAGAGGCCTCAAACGCAAAAAAGTCGTGAAATAAGATATGACCGGAACGGTGATATTCGTCGCCGAAGAGTAAAAATAAAAAATCATGTACAATAAAATTTAAATGTGTTTTATTTTATTTTAATTATTTGGATTACTCTTGGCCGACGAAATTAGTGTAATTCGTCGGCCAAGATAATACTTGGGCGACGATATATGTTAAATTCATCGCCCAAGAGTAAAATAAAAAATCCTGTACAATGAAATTTAAATGTGTTTTATTTTATTTTAATTATTCGGATTACTCTTGGCCGACGAAATTAGTGTAATTCGTCGGCCAAGTAAAAATAAAAAAATAAAATACTTAGGCGACGATATATTTGAGTTTCGTCGCCTAAGGATTAAAAAACTTAGGCGACGATATATATTTTTTAGGCGACGAAATATTGTTTCGTCGCCCCAGTTTCTTTATTTGGCGACGAAATTTATCCTTAGGCGACAATTTTTTTTTCGTCGCCTAAAGTTGAACTTTAGGCGACGATTTTTTTTCCTTGGGCGACGATTTATTTTTTTGTCGGCCAAGTTTTCTCTTAGGCGACGAAAAAAAAAATTGTTGCCCAGTTTTTTTCAATTCGTCGCCCAAGACCCATTTTCTGGTAGTGTATATATATACAGCTCTTCTCAGCTGATGACTTCCACACCAATAGTGTTGGTGCATATTTTTATTTTTGCTTCACTTTTTGATCGAATTTTCTCATCTCCACAGTTTAGTATCTAGATAATATTGTGTAGATTATGTCTGCAAAATTTCAGCCAATTTGGTAATCATTAAAGCCCTCAAAATGACGTCTTTCTGTTACAAACATGAATGATTCATGTTTGACAGAATTCAGTATGTCTATTGGGTTTTCAAGTTTGAGGGCCTTAACGATTACCAAATTGGCTGAAATTTTACAAAGATGATCTACATAATATTATCTAAATACTTGATGGTGGAAATGAGAAAATTCGATCGAAAAATGATGCAAAAATGAAAATCCGCACCAAAACCATTGGTGCGGACGTCCGCAGTTAAGAAAAATCCTATATATATATATTTGAAAAATTTTTTTATTAATAACTCACACACTCTACATATGTTTGTGAGGTTTGAACTCATAACCTTAAAGTTGTCTGTTAAACACCTTAATTAACTAAATTACGGTCCACCGACCTATGTATATATTTGAAATCACGCTAAAGTCACACACCTTAAGTTGCTTGGGTGTGGATAGACGGCATGGCACATATACCACATATACTACCAAGTTTCATTTCCACAATGATATTTCACAAAAACATTCCACTAGCACCATTGAAAAAAAATATATATATATTTCACTTGATAAAAAAAAAAAAAAAAAACAAAGGCTTCATTATTTCAAATCAAAAGAGAAGAAAGAAAATTTTATGTTTTTCAATCGGGTTTTTTGAAAAATTGTTAGAGTGATTATCGATACTCAACTACATCAGTATAAAATTATCAGTTTTCTTTTCTTGGTAATGGGTATTTAGATCGGAGGAGGCAGCGCACCGATTCAAGAATATTATAGGCCAATAGGACCTGCAAGAACCCAACTAAGCCAATTAGGACCCGGTCAAAGAACCTCCTCTCGGGTTTGACCGAGACCAACCGAGTCTCTCCTCCTCCTCCTCCTCCTCTCTCTGGCTGCATCAATCGACTCCGGTGCGTCATCACCGGTTCCGGCCATCAATCACCGCCACACCGGTCTCAAAATGACCGTCTCCTTCTCCTCTTCCAAACCCAACCCTCAATTCCAACTAGAATCCACACAGGGAAGAGATCGAAGTAGAAGAACACAACTGTGTTCATCGGAATCCGAAGAATTCCGGCAATCCCAGGCGGCGATGTGATCTTCTAAGGGTAGGTGTTTGTTTCTGTGCCTCTCCTCTCTGTTTCTATGCCTTTGTTTCTTGAAATCGAACTCTAATGTTAGAATTTCCTTTTCTCTGCACATCACTGTTTTCCGGCGAAACTCGCCGCTCCGATCATCGATCCGCCCAGCCATGGTGAATCTTCTCTACCTCTCTTCCTCCTCTTCAATTATGTGGCCTTGCGTGTTCAAATCGAGCCCTAATCCGAACTCTCTCTTCGCTCTATTTTTCTGGGTTGGACGAGGGTTTCCGGCGATGTTTCTCTGTCGTCTCAGGCGAGTATCTCAAGCTTAGAAAAGCCTAGCAGCTTCGGATAGGAGCAGTTGGTGAAGTTTTGGGGCGAGGCAGCGGATGGAAAACACTTCCTGTGAGACGAGGAACGATAGTTTGCCATATTGGAGAGGCTGAGCACGGATGAGCTTCCTCTTTCGACTGGTTTGTTGTTTTAGAGAAGCATAAGGTAATCCCAACTCCTTTAGCTTTTGTGTTCATTCGGAACGGCTTAGATTGTTGGGATTGTGCTGAGCAGGTGAGTATGTTGCTTTGCATGTCGAGAACTTGGTGATTCAAAGTTTACGGGGAGGCAATGGCGACATTCCGGCGAAAGATTCCGGCGACGGCAGAATCCGGCAGAGATCGTTGAGGTAGTCTTCGAGTTCTACTTTCTTCCCGGTTCGAGTCTCACGTTAATAATAGATTAGTTTGGGGATTATTTCGGAAACCTTTCCATTCTTGGAAAGTTTCTATACTTTTCTTTATTGAAAACATTCCAATTTTGGAAGACGTTTCTATTTTCGGAAACTTTCCTTTATTGAAAACATTCCAATTTTGGAAGACTTAGTAAAATGGTTGGTGTGGAATGAAAGAGGATTGTATGAAAGAAGAATCTATTGTAATTGTGCTGTGATTGAGGATTTCACGGGTTAAGAATATTGGACAAATGAGGAATGGATTTAATGAAAATGTTTGGACAAATGAGGAATGGATTTAATGAAAATGTTTGTTCTTATTTAAGAACAAATGGATTTCAAGTAAAGCAAATAATTAAATTATTAAAGTGGTTGCTGGAATTAAATTAGAGGGTTAAGAGTTAATTATGGTAACCCGAATTATTAAACGTGGATTGTTGTCAAGAAATGAAGCATCCATATCTCAAAGTGAGTATGTTTGGTTAAGGGAAGTATTTAGGATTAGACAATGTAATTTATTTAGGAATCAGTCTTAAGTCTTGATTTGGACTAGTGGCTTAGGCTACAAATAACTGTTAATTTGGAAGTAGTTGAGATTATTAACTTACGATTTGGGTTAATTGTCTAATTAAAGGACTCAAGTATGTGCCTATGGACGTAAAGGTTTGTCGTAGAAAGTTGATGGACGTTTGACTTGGGAAGCCTCGGCTTGGCATTTAAAATAACTGAATCACTGTGAGTGGATGTTTGTTTTAAATTAAATGCATGCAATGGGTATTTATTTAATGATTGAGTTTAATTTATTGATTCTTAATTTGTGGAATAATTTCATTTTACAATTGATTTCTGCGAAGTATTTTTCAGAAGTGATTATTCATATTTTATTTGTTGACTTCGCTATTTGGAAAGTTACCAAAAATGGGATTTTCGGTGGAGTTATATATTTATTGTTTCTTTTATAATTGGCAATTTTCATTATTTTGGAGAGTTACCGAAAATGAGATTTTCGGTAGATATGTGCATGGATATTTATGAGGATAGTATGTATATAAATATTAGCTAGTTATACGTGCTTTTCCGTCATAATAAGGTGAAATTTCATTATGATGTGACGTGAGCGTGAGACGCTCACGCTCACGTCGTAGCTCTATATGAAAGTAGTAATTCATATAAGGGATATGCACGTATATACATCCGTCTTTTCTACCATAATGATGTAGCGTTTGAAATTCCATTATGGTGTGACGTGAGCGTGAGATGCAAGCGTTGTAGCCTTGTATGAATTTCTATTTTGTATAAGAATTCATACAAGGAGTATGACGAGTGTAAATACATATATATATATATATATATATATATTTTGGCGTGAGAGGCTCTATATTATAAAGTATTGGAGACTAGCGAGGCTAGTCACGTTTTTGTTAATTTTTATGTTAAAAGCTTTTGAGCTTGAGAAATTTTGATAAATGACCTCTTTTAGGCCTTTGAGTTGATTTTTGACCATGCTTTTACAAACTATTGAAAAATGACCATATAAAGGGATCAAAAGTCCCAACTACCCTCATTTAAATTTGTGTAATTTATTTTCTTTTTAACATTCTCAATTCCCATTATCTGTAAATTGTTCGATCTTCCCTATTTTTATTTGTGCTTTCCTCCCTTTGTATCCCTGAAAAAAATCATCCAAGACCAATTTGTTGCATAACGTGGTTAACTTGGTAGAGTAATTAATTAAAGTGGTATATTATAAAGGCTCATTGATACCAAATAATTGATTGACATTAGTTAGCATTACGACATTAGCATATGGGGTTGCAAACAACGAGTTGTTTTTGATTCCCAGATCATGATGATGGTGTATCGCATCCCTCTAGAGAAAGTTAAATGGCCGAAAAGTTTGAGTTTGGCGAAAGTGTAGTATATTGGCTAGAAATGTAGAGACATGTCACAAATGATGAACATGCTTCACGAAGTTTGTACATGAAAGTACTGAAGCTATTTTTGTTTTTCTCCCTTAGATAAGAGAGATAACTGATGTTAGCATTGACTAATGAGCTCTTGAGTACTTGGTCACTCTTCTTTATGATCTGGTAATAATGGAATCTAGTGGTGAAGTTTTATACATTTTAACTGTTTGATGGAATTCCTTTTACTAAAAAAATGAAGAGAAGACATTGATAACATAAATCGTAGGTCATGTACAATCCATCCATGAGGTGCCAATATTACTTTTTGCACAAGGAACCAATTTAGTAATTGGAAATTCATAGCATACATGTTGATTTTTAGACTTTGTAAACGGACTATTGAATTTTTTTCCCAACAATTACAAGTTAAGCCATATATGAGACAATGGAATCAAATATACGTGTTACACTTTCAACTAGATAGTCTTGTACAATAATGACTAAACGAGAGATCTGAATAAAAGCCTATACAGAGGAAATGAAAAGAATATATTTGTGTGTTTTAGTTTTTGAATTTGATCTTGAATGAACGAATGATAGAGGTTGGATAAAATGAGAGAATTTAAATAAGGGGTTTTTGAGACTTTTGATCATTTTATATGGTTAATTTTCAATAGTTTGTAAAAACATGGTCAAAAATCAACTCAATGGCCTAAAAGAGGTTATTTATCAAAATTTCTCTTTGAGCTTATCGCATGCAGTGCAGTCTTTTTGAATATATAAATTTGGGAAATCATAAAGACTTGTTTCCTCTTAAACTTTATTTTTGTCCACTCACTCTAACGTTTTCAATTGCTTCTCCTCTGGGCCTTTCAGTTTTAAATGCCCAGTTTGCAAGTTAACACAGTTGAGGTCGGACGTATATGGAGACGAAACATAGTCAATAGTATAGCTTCCGCTCATTTATAGATTCCTTTATCTTTTTCTTCACTATTAAAGTCGCTATGAACCTATGAATGTTGGTTGTGAGATTAATTATTTAGATTAGTGAATATTTTGGGACGTGTTGGGAATTTGGGGAGCATGAAGGCTCCAGACGTTTAAGGTTGGATTTGAAATTTTAGAAGTGTTTGCATGTGCTTTTAAGAAGGGTTGTCCATTTTCAAGAGAGGTTATGCTGAATTTTCGGTAAATTTTCCTTTAAGGTGGATCCCGCAGGATTTACCTCTGGTTTCAGAGTGAAATTCGGGATCGGGTCTTGACAACGTCCAAGCTGGTTACCATTTGACAACAGTCAAACTTTGCTAGACCAAGGTTTTTCACCTTGTAAACCCACACACATCTGTAGTCGGGTATGTTTTTTTTGCAATTGATATTTAGATTTAGGGCTGGGGAGACAACACATTAACCCATGAACTAAGGTTTTCCATCTTGAACCCGCAGATATTCGCAGTCAAGTCATTTTTTTGAAACAAATATTTTGATTGAGTGGGGAGGCAGCCCACCAACCCAGGAACATTATAAATCAATGGTGGCCCATAAGAACCCAACTAACAACTGTGTCTAAGCCGGTTACCACTTGAGAGTGGTCAGATGTAAACCCGCAAACATATGTAATCGAGTCTTATTTTTTGGTTATAGATATGGTTGGGAGGAGACAACCTACCAAATCAGGAACATTACGTACTGACTTGCCCACAAGAACCTAACTAACTTATGAGGCCAAACCAATTACCATTTGAGAGTGGTAAGACCCCGCTGACCCATGATTTTCCATCTTATAAACCCACACTCACCCACAATTGTCTTAAGAAGACCCAGACTTTCTTGGCAACTCTTACCTTGTACAAACGTCATATGGGTCCCGCATGTAACATCAACCTAAGAACATTATAAATCAATTGTGGCCCGTAGGAACCCAACTACAAGAACCTAACAAACATATGTGTCCAAGCAGCTTACCACTTAAGAGCAGTCAGACCATGATGAACCAAGATTTCCCCACCTTGTAAACCTACAAACATCCGCAGTCGGGTCATTTTTTTTATGTAACAAATACTTCCCACCCTTAGCTAGCCTACTATCACCCGTCTCCCTTAGCTCGAACGAGACCAAACCATCCTTCTAAAACATCGCCCCTCTTTACCGACTTTTGGTGGCCTCCAACGTCCTTCCGCCATCACGACAACCACTTAAAAAATGACTCCTTCCTATTGTCCCTGACAACCACTAAAAAAAGACTCCTCAATTCAGTCAGAGCAAACGATCAAATCAGACCCAATAATCTGGAAATCGGATCACCACCACCTGAAAGGGTCATGCCCCACCGCCTTCGAAACCTGAAGAGCCTCAGGCCCCAATTAGCACCTGACATGTGGGCCGACCTCCGATACGGTATAGAATTGGAAGACCTAAACCAATTCAGCCTTCGCTCGGAAACACGATCGGATCGACCAACATAGAGATCCGCCGACACCACAATATATTCAACTTGCACCGTAACCACTAAACAATCGTCGCCTCACAAGCGACAATCGATCAAAATTCAAAATTAAAGCATAAGAACTTTGTCATAGAGTTCCAACACCAAAACCATCGACGAGCCCTCTTGCTGCCGCCACAATTGTCGCGCCCCTCTTGTCGAGGTGCGTCACCGCTAATCTTGAAATCCTATGTTTCGAGAATTTCAGAGTCACAACGAAACCTTTGGAGCCTCTATCTCGTTGGAGAGTTTGTGGGAGAACTGTTTTAAAGTGGTTTATGTTATTATCATTTTACTTTTTTATCCTCTCTCAAAATATATTTCTCTATATTAGTGATTAAATAATTCAAGGGTAATAGCAGACACTTCAAATTTTTGGTTGAAACGAGTATAGGTGTTGGCAAAGATTGAGGGACCATGTCACATCCTAATCTTTAATTTTTATCCTAATTATTTACGTTGTGTTACCCTTAGTTTTAACCATCTTTGTTAACAGTCTTTTAGTTATAGGATCATAGAGACGATTTTTATATGACGACTATTACGGGGTTTTTCCTTAAAGGAAAGTCTTAAAGGACAATAAAATGAAGTAGCAGACATGAGTTACGAGTGTTTTGAGATGTAGGTAAAAAGGTGGTAAATAAGAAGGGTTAAATTTCTATTGTGGTTGAGTTTAAAATGGGAAACTTCTGGTTTAAGAAGTTTCCAGATGGGGAAACTAGTCAAACAGCCCAACTCTTCTCTCTCTCTCCTCTTCCTCGAGTTTTTCTTCCTCTCCCTCTGCCAACGAATTCACCCGCCACCGATCGCTGTCGTCCGGCCAAATTGAGCTGCCACCCCGGTCCTGTTCGACTCACCGTCATCTCTAAAGTCTTCTTGGGTTGGTGAGCGAACCCATCACGTCGCCGTGTGAGGGAAACCTCCCTTAGAAGCCTAATTTTCCTCTCGCCAGATCTAACTCCCTCCTTCGGCCACCATAACATTTATCCTTGTTAATTTTCTATGTCTAAAGGTTGGGATCAGAACTTATTAGTATTTATTATTCAGGACGTGAGGAAGCTCGAGCTAAGGAGACCTCAGATCGACGTCAGGCTTAGACCTAAATTTGTGAGTGGACTTTTACTTTGAACAAATTGCATGCGACTATCGCTTTATAAATATCTTTTCTATAATTATCGTTCTCAAGAAAGTAAGAAAGTTTGATTTTAGTTTGTGTGGTCGGTAGTTAGGAACTACATTTCCTGCCCATAGACCAGTCAAAAAGCTTGTAGATACGATGTATATCATACCTCGTCATGGTGAAAGATCATCGGTACCACGTCGGGAATGTGCTCCTCCAAACTCCACAAGAAGGCACCATGATAAGATATATGTATAGTTAGTCCCACATCGGAAACATGTAATAAGAGGTAACATTCTTTAGCTATTGTTTACGCCCAAATTAATATTTTACTGGACAGTAAATGTCTATGTGAATATTAATTAATTCTTGATCCATGTCACACCGGCGAGCCCAAATGCTTTGGGTTTACAAGTAATGACCGCCAGTGAGACCACGCGAGTTGAATTGCAAAGACTTTGCGCGGAACACATAGCTCGTGCGCGGAATAGACCACGCGAGCTAACTTACAGAGTTCCCGCGCTTCGCACGAAATGCAGGGCTTGCACACTTAATGATCTTGCACGAGGAATGACTTCGCGCGTAGACGAAGCGCAATAGTACTTTGCTTAAAAGTCATAGGCAAGGCGGAATATATCAAGGCGAGCTGGCGAGGTAGCTCTCGTAGGAGACTTCGTGAGGAAGCAACAGGCAGAGTCCGCGTGCACACATTAATTGTTGAAGACTCTTATAAGTCTTTGACATGCTTTGGGCCAATCCATGTGGCCCTTTTAATATAAAAAGTCTTTTTAATATAAAAAAGTCATTTTAAGACTCGCGAGTTGTTTCGGGCCAATCCATGTGGCCCTTTTAATATAAAAAGCCTTTTTAATATAAAAAAAACCATTTTAAGACTCGCGAGCTGCAATAGCCCGAGAGATGGAAGCGAGCTTCAGGAGCTCGCGGGATGGTTTGAGACTGTGACAAACCGCGGGATAAGATTGTTCCTAATTCCAGTCTGCATATGAGTTTATAATTGGGCGGCGTGGAAGCAATGCCCTATGCGGAATGAAGTGTGCGAACTGGACAAGTGTCACAAAATAGTTGGTTCGCGCGGGCGGAACAGTGCCCTTGTGCTACTAGGGTTTTGAAGCTCGACTTGGATTCCAAGTTAACTTTCTTCTGCCGTAAGTCAGACTACTATATAAATGGGTCGAACTACAACTTTGAAAGACACAACTTTTAACAAAACAACAACTCAGAGACAATCAAATCTCTCAACAAAACAACAAACAAACTACAAACCAGTTACCAGTCGAGCTACCTCGAAACCCTAACCCTAAGCGCACTGTGGCCTAGGGCTGGTTTCGGGACGGTTATCGACTTTTTTTGCCGATACCGTGTACCAACTGACATTTGATCGGTAGCTAAAATCTGCTACCAATACCGACTGCCAACGTCAGTATACCGACTTCTCGGTATACCGAAAATTTCGGTTGGTACGGTCGGTAATCGGGAAATACCGAACGATGATGAATCCCTAATTTCTCCAAAATTGGGGGAAGAAAAAGACAAAGAGAGAAGAAGAATTGAGTACTTGCAGTCCAGAGAAATGTTTCAAACCAAGTTATATTGCTCCATGCACTTCCTTGGTGGGCTTGTTCCGCGGTCACGACCACCGCTGATGTAGCTTTTCCCTCGTCGAAGGTCTCTCTGGGCTGAATCCTTCTCATATTCAAACTATAATCACAAAATGGCAGAAACAACATATTTCTATCAAAGATCGAATCATATTAGTATTTGGAAGAGTAAAGAGAAGATAATATGTGGTGGATGTGAATTCGATTTACCCATTTGCAAGCTTTGATGGTTGGGCTTCACCTAAGAGATGGACGAGAGCTTAGAAGCTCTTAGATCTGGGATTCTGTCATTCTGATTTTGTGAGAAGAGTGAGAAACTGTGGGTAAGGACAACATCACGAATGGAAAGAGGAGAAAAGAGTATTCTAGTTTAATTAAATAACAGGATTACTATAAGTATAAAGTGTGTATGATTTATTCACAAGAGTGCTTTGTGCTTCAGTGGTTGGGAGCGGATGTTATGTGTATGAGGTTGGAGGTTCGAACCTCACCTCTTACAACAAATAGTTTGTATTTTTATAAATACACAAACTACGGTACGGTACAGTATACCGTCAGTATACGGAATCTAAAACCGCAACCGTACCATACGTAGTACATGGTACGGTAATACCGTACCGAAATGTTGGAAGCCGACATCATAGGTAACCGATTTGGACGGTTCGGGCTGTAGGTCGGTTGGTACGGTTTGCTCGGGACAAAATGCCAGCCCTACCGTCGCCTAGGTTTTCTAAGAGCCCTCCTGGACTCACCCCCTATCTCTGATCCTCCTATTGTTGCTCTGCTCACGATATACCGTGACTATTGATCGCCTTGTGCTCGTAAATTCCTCATCTGAGGGGGCACCTGGAAACCCCATTCCGCCTGATCAAGAAGTCAAGCTCGCATACAAGCTCTTTCCTCGTTCGTGAGGTGGCACGCCCGCAACAATATCCCTCACTATTTGTTCGCTATTTACCTCTGCTCCGCACGCTGAGGATCGTGGCCAAAACAGCTATAAAAGGAAGGCTTCCCATATGTAGAAAAACCTCTCTCTAACACTCTGGGAATGATAATTCACTCCATCCCGAAGAACTCTTGCAACACCAAAGGCTTATTGGCCATAATAGTGGAATCTTAAGTGATGTAGCCATGTCCTCCGATGGCATGGTGAACCACTATATGTCCTTATCTCTCGCCCATGTTGTTTATTGTTCATGTTTGTGTTCCACCGTGGTTCTACATAGTCTCTGGAATTATGGAGAAACATTTGGCGCCGTCTGTGAGAATCATTACGAAAAGTCATGTTTCTCTGCCTCTGAGAGGCAGTTTATTCAAGTTCATGAGAGCAATAGATCCATTGGGAGGTGCACAAGCCCAGCAAAGGGCTAGCTAGCCAGCAGGCCAGTAAGTGCCCGACCAGGTCTAACAACCATCTGGCCCAAATATGTTAACAAGTGCAATTAAGCAAAAAACGTCCGGGAGTTGTGTTCTGCGAATTGCCAAAGGCATTACTGATGGTTCTTCTCCCGGCGCCTCCAGCCATCGCTCAAAGATGATCCCTCTCGGGCTCATGACCGACGCCTCTAGCCATCGCTCAGTCGAATTGCCGGGACCTGCGACCCCATCCGGCAGCATTTGAAGGTCCCGCCCAAGTATACTCCTCCCGGGATGCAGGGGTTTGTTATCAGCCTCGGCTACCACTTCCTAGTGGTTCTCGCTGGGTTGGGATCGATCGACAAGTTGGCAGGCCGGGAGCACCTGAGACCGGTGTTGCCGATTAGCCGGGTAACCAGCGTAAGGACTCTAGCCAGGTCCAACCTAATTAGCTCTCCCGGGCCAAGAGTGATGCGTCAGGAGCCAGCTAGTAACGGCCGGGATCCATCGGCAACGTCAGTCAATTGCCCGGCCGGGATGGGCACCGCTCGAGCAACTTGGTCAAGGCTTGTTTGGTTTCATTTGCAATTCACCATGGCAAATGGGTTCAGCTCCATCAGTTCACCGGGACCCCGGAGTATGTAAGTCTTGCGGCGTGATTCCGTTCTCCGGCTAAGGAAAGAAGAAGTTGTTCTGGGCACCCGTCTTCTTACTCTGGGCACCCGGCCCGACAGCAGCATCACCTCTCTGAGGTTCCCGTCTGAGCATATTCAGCCATCGAGAGCAGAGCAATTGAGGAGGGTAGAGGATTGACCCCATGCAATCAACGAGTCTCGGTGAAAAAAAAAAAGGCTATGCACACCCAGAGCCCCAGAGGGACACCCGGAGATATTTACCTGGAAAAAATCAACAAATCTTGTAGGCAGCCCGACCGTACTGGCAAAAAGGATTCATCGTCTGGGAGTAGTACGGGCATGAATCTATACCTTCTATGTGCACCCATTCAGCAACTATTTTCACAGATAAGTCTCGTCCAGATTATGATTGTTATAATCTCGTTGGTTTGTGAAAATTCATAATATGCATGCTGGTCAGTAGGTTTTGGCATTCGACCGAGATATGCATTTTATCGAAAGATAGACATTCCACCAAGATTGGCATTCCACCAAGATAGACATTCCACCAAGAGATTGACATTTGACCGAGAGAGAGGCATTCCACCGAGAGATTGACATTCCACCGAGAGATTGGCATTCAACCGAGAGAGTGGCATTCGACGTTCAGTATTACACAATTGCATGAACTATTGTGCTTTCCGACAATTATTATGCCATAATAATACTCGGTTGGCCCCATAATTGTGTTGATCAAACTAAACTATGTAAGCTACTAATCGATCATTTGTTTATTGTGAAGGTACAATAATCACTAAGTTTTGAGGACGTATCAAAACTGTCATGGGAAAGTGTAACGCCCAGATGGCCTTAAAAGGGGAACCAACGGTAACTTGCCATTGGAAACGTGAGCCGAGTAAGTTTTGAGGCTGGGGGTCCGGAGGGACTCAGCGGACTTGAAGATATCAAGAAAAATAAGACCCAGAATAAGCAAGACCCGTTCAACACACGTCCTGAATACTGACTTGGGGGGACTGGAACTAGGTACCCGTTGATAAATGACTGGTCTATGGACATTTTGTATATCAAGTCCCCACTCAAGACGTGTCTTGAATGGGAACTTGGGGGGACTTGAAGTCGGTAGTTAGGAACTACCTTCACCCCCCATAGACCAGTCAAGAAGCTTGTAGATACGATGTATATCCTACCTCGTCATGGTGAAAGATCATCGGTACCCCATCGAGAAGGTGCTCTCCCAAGCTCCACAAGAAGACATCATAAGAAGATATATGTGTAGTTAGTCTCACATCGGAACATAATATGTGAGGAAACCTTCCTTAACTATAAAAAGGAAGGCTCCCCATAGATAGAGGATAGAGGGATGGGGGATATAGAAGGATAGAAAGATGTTGAATAGATGGATCTCTACTCACTCCACCAAAGGCCTATTGGCCATGATAGTTGATTTGTAAGTGGACATAGCCATGTCCTCCGATGGCATGGTGAACCACTATATGTCCTTGTCTCTCGCCCATGTTGTTTATTGTTCATGTTCGTATTCCACCGTGATTCTACATAGTCTCCGAGATTATGCAGAAACGGCTTATCATTTCTATGATTTTGGAGTTGTCATGCGAATTATCATGCCTGTTTGATTTTCAAATACGATGTGGATTTCTTATTGGGACTTATGTTTTAAGTTGAGTTTTAATGGTTTACGTTTTTGAGAGGATGTCGGATTTAAGTATTATCGTTTTGATTTGTTGATTTTGAGATTTATAAAAGATTACCGAAAATAAGATTTTCAGTAGTTCTCTATTTATAATTTTCTGTTTATTTATGGATTTTCGATCTTGACATTGAAAATGTTTTAGGCAGTATTTCGGGTTGAGATACTATTTAAGATTTATACTTGATAATTACATCCCGCTTATAATTATTGATTTGAGAATATCTTGATGTGTGAAACACATCATTGAGTTTTCTTATATTTTCTTATGATAATTTCCATGTACGGTTGGGAACCGTACTCGTAACTGCAATTATACAAATTTGGGGAAGCTTTATGGATTTAGATGTTTTTGTATGTTTTTAATCACCATACTATGGTCGGTTCCTTATTCATTGCTAGCTAGCCTTTATTAACGGTCCTCATCATAGGTGAGTCGAACGCTTAGCGTGAGACGCTACTAGAGCCTGGGAGGCTTCTCTTATATGGTGATATCTCTTCTCCTTGTGTAATTTTCTCAAATGATATATTTGATTAACTAGTGGGGCTGGTTTGTCCATTCTTACATGATTCTTGATATAAAGTTACATGGATGATCAAAGTTGTGTGCATCGAAGTTTTTAAAGTTTAAACGTAGGAAAGTATTTAAATTACGTTTTTATTAAATTATTTAATTTATTTTTGTCTACTCACTCTAACGTTTTCAAATGCTTTCCCCTGGGCCATTCGGTTTTAAATGCTCAGTTTGCAGGCTAAGTTTATTTGAGGTCGGGCGTACATGAAGTCGAAGCATAGTCAGAAGCTGCGCCCGCTTATTCTTTATTCATTGTTTTTATTTCATTATTAAATATGCTCTGATAATCCAGTTAGTAAATTATTAAATGTCTTTGTTGTTTTAGTTGTGGAATTTGAGTATCAAGGGGAGCACAGAGGCTCTAGGTGTCAGGACTTACCCCGGATCTTCCCTCGAAATTCGGGATAAACCCTGCGAGATCCACCTCAAGAAAAATTCTACCAAATTTCTTGGTAGAACCTCCCTTGAAAATGGGTAACCCTACCTGAAAGGAAATCACCAAGCCCAACTCACAATAATTTTCAAACCACATCCATAAATATAATCTCTCAATAAACACAAACAAATGAATATTTTGTTATCAACTCTAAACATATGTAAATCATCTCATGATTATCAGAGCATCTATTAGGAAAATAAAATATACAACACAATAGGTTAAACTAGTAACTTATATGGGAAAACTGGATGAGATGGGGATCTATGTAGATTGGGCATTTAAAAACGAAGGGCCCAGGGGAGAAGCATTTAAAATGTTAGAGTGAGTTGACAAAATAAATAACAAAAGAATATGGAGCAATGAAATCAAATATATTATCTCTCATAATTTTCATTAGAAAAATATTTATGCATGCCACTCTTGGAACTCTTCTAAAAAATAATTATAAACCAAAACAATGAACCAATCCCATTGGTTCTCAGTAAAACAAAACAAATAGGAAAAAATAATTCACAATAACTATGAGCCTCCCAAGCTATAATAGTGTCTCACGCTAAACGCTCTACTCAAATATGATGAGGACCGCTAAATAGATTATAGTAGCGTCCCACGCTAAGCGCTCAACTCTCATATGATGAGAACCGCTAAATAATGGTTAGCTAACAATAATATATATATATATATGACCGCTCGGTTGCCTCATAGGCTATAGTAGCGCCTCACGCTAAACGGTCAACTCTCATATGATAAGGACCGCCGGTGGGACTATAATAACGTCACACACTAAGCGCTCTACTCACATATGATGAGGATCGCTAAATAATGTTAGCTAGCGATAAATAATATCAGACAACCCTTTTAGGGTGTAATAGATTACCAAATATAAAAGATCAATTGACATGTCCCACATGTCAAATGATATGAGCAAGAGAGTTCCCAAATAACGGATGGAACTCATTAATCCCAAGAAAACACTAATTTTAAATACGCCTTTGAAATTAAATAACTTTAGTGCATGCATTGAATTTAAATCAAAGGTCTACTAACAGTGCTCGGCTATGCCTGCCGACGATCCGAGGCTTCCTCCAAATGATCCTCCTCACGGGCTGAACAATAATTAATATTAATTCTCATACTACCTTAAAACTCCAATAAATAAATCCATAAAATTAATGGTCTAAACTCAATTTCTTCCTTGCCCATTTTCTTCATCTTTACTCCATTATAACTCAAAATTCACCGCAATCACCGATAACCAAAATTAACCTTGTAAATATTTTAAAACCGGTTAACCAAACTACCGATAATCCATTCTAATCACCGCCAAAATCCTAAACCAGGGAAAAATCCCCAACATTAACAAAACTCCTTAAAAAATTCCAAACTATACTTCATTAAACTCCTCTCCTTAATACCAGCCGGCAGCCGTTTTTCGGTGACCTCCAATACCTCTCAAATTTTAACAGCATAATCCTCTTATCATCCACAACAACTTCCATAACTAGCACTTTGTCCAATTTTAATGCTATCTAGGGTAATCAAACCAAAACATCCATAAATCCCTAAAACTTTCAATTATACAAACCACCCTAACGAGACCGAATTAGATCGATTCATTTTGAGGGAATACTCACCTTGATGAGGGCTACAAGTTGAGTTAAAAATCACGGCCTATGGTGGCCGGAGAACGGAGCTTCGGCGAGATGGCAATCAGACTGCTAGGAGCGGTCTCATCCAGCTCGGCGGCGTTTCGCGCGCAGTCACTGGCCCAGGGAGCGAGAGGGAGCGGCGGGGGTCCGAATGGGACCGGTCCGGCTGTCTCGGGTGACCGGACGACGGCGGGCGATGGTGGTGAAGCCGACGGGTTGGGAAACTTCGGGAGAAGGAAGAAGGAAAAGAAAGAAAAAGAAAAGAGAAGAAAGGGACGGGCTCGGCTAACTCCCCCTACCCGGTCCACTTAAAACCCCAAACCAAAATAACCCACTAAAATTTTTACCTCTATTTTACCAACACAATAATTTCCCTTTTAGAGGATAACTTTTTCATGCTAACCCCGATTTTAACACATAACATGTCTATGAACTCGTAATCACGTCATCTACAACTTTCATGAAGAAAGTTTTCCTAAATTCCAAACGGAAGAAAAAGTCAACTTTAAGGTCTTTAACAGTAAACGATTATTTAATACGGTAAAAGACTAAAATAATACCAAATTAAATAACCATAAAATAACTTAAGGACTGGGGTGTGACACCAGGATTTGTTGTTGGGTTGTGATTTTATAACTGCTTGCAGGTTTTTGATTAAGAAGAGTTGTCCACTTTCAAGGGAGGTTCTACAGGATTTTCGATAGAATATTCTTTGGAGGTTTACTTCGGATTTCAGGGTGAAATCTGGGGTAGGTCTTGACAGACCAATTAAAGTTTAAGTTAAACACATAAAAACGTCTATTGATTCGACACGAAAAGGTCGAAGGCATCAGTTTTGGGGGCACAATGAAGCTGAATAAATTAAGGGATTAAATAGTGATGTATGGGGTTCGAGCTGTTAGGGAAGCCTGTTTCGATGCTTCATTGCTGGCGACGCATCACTTGAAAGTCTCAGAGAAGAAAGTGTTGCAAGTATACATAATCACTAGTCCAGGGTCAACGTTCATATACATGGACCATAGACACGTCAAAGACCGGGCTTGCCAGTCTATGACTATTTGATGCTTAAGTTAGTGAGTGTTGTGACACATAAGTACCAAAACAAAGAAATACGACCTCTCAAAGATGATAAATTCTTGTGTGCGACGGTCGTGTCACCTGGCTCATGCGACCAGCCATTCGGAATCCGACACGTGCTTTTTTTTCTTTTCTTTTTTCACACGAGCGTTCTTCTTCTTTCTTCCTCTTCAACGCTGTCGTCAGCCACCATAACAATGCAAACCAAAAACCTATAGCGATCCGAAGGTCTCAGCCTCCTGCCGCAGCTTAGGGTGGTGGTCCGGTCCATGGTCTCCACTGTGCTGGAGAAGCCGCAGGGGTTATACGACCTCTCATATTTTACCTATGGTGATCCGAAGGTCCGATCACTCGCCGAAGCTCAGGGTGGTGGTCCGGTCCATGCTCTCTACTGTGCCGAAGAAGCTGTGGGGGCTATACGATCATTCGCTGGAGAAGCCATAGGGACCTTCAAGAGCGTCAAAGAGGAAGGAAGAAGAAGAACGCTGGTGTGTAAAAAAAAAAAAGACTCGTGTGGAATTCCGAATGAGCTGATCTCCTAAGAGATATACGGTTTGTGCCGGAAAGGTATGGCCTAAGTGGTAAAGTATTGGACTGTGACTCCATGGTTTGAGCCTCCACTACTACATAGTACACCTCATAATGGGGAAGAAACAATTATAAAATGTAGAAGAGAAAAGTTCACCATCGGTCTCTCAACTCTTGTGGCAAGGCCAATGTGATGCTTAACTTATAAAAACTACCAATGTGATGCCTACACTTTATTTTTCGTATCAACGTGGGGGCTGAGACCATATTCCGTCACGGCGCCGTCTGCTTGGTCACGTGTCGCGCACGTGGCTCACTAAAATCGGTCCCTCAACTCTTGTGGCAAGGCCAATGTGATGCCCAACTTATAAAAACTATCAATGTGATGCCTACACTTTAATTTTCGTATCAACGTGGGGTTTGAGGCCAAATTCCTTCACGACGTTGTCTGTTTGGTCATGTGTCTTGCACGTGGCTCACCAAAAAAAGGGCATAAAGGACATTTCGTATGTTTTGTGCCGTCTCTTCCGATCGGCTTCGTCTACAGCCAACACAGACCCAAGATTCAAATTTCGTCAGACCCGCTCCGGAATTCGTCAGAACAGCTCTAGTCTCTTTTCAAATCTCAGGCCGACATCTTTCTCAGTTTCGGATTAGCATCGTGCTTCCATCTATTCGGCGCCTTCTGCTTCAAATCCCTTTCTGCTGCTGACCTCTGCTTCGTCTTCTATTCAGACTGTTGTTGTCTTCCTCTATTCAGAAACTCAACATATTGTCCCAACCACAGAACGACGCCACCATCAGGGTCCACCTCCACCTCCGGCGAGTACATCTCCCTCGCCAAAGACGGCATCAAGGTTGATCTCGGCGCCCGCCGCCCCTAGAAGCCCATGTTCGACTACCGCTCTCTCAACTTCGCCCACAGCTTCGTCACCTCTGCTACAACGCCATCATTGTCCTCATCATCCCCACAGTCATCACCTTCGTTGTCCGCTAGCGACCAGATCAACCCTTACACCGCTAGCGACCAGATCGACCAAACAAGTGAAAATTCTATAAAATTGAGACGGCGCTGATTTGAGATCAATGACGGCGTCGCCGTCAGAGCCGAGGTCTCGCCGCTGGTCCCACTCGTCTTCTTCGTTGATGTAATCATCTTCTTCCTTATCGTCGACTTTGTCGTCTGAGTGTTGAGAGCGGAGGCGAGACAGCGGCTTACGGCGGATCTCGATGAGGCGGTCGCTGACTTGGTCGACGCTGCGCTTGTGGATGTAGAAGGCGGAGACGGACATGAGGGACGCGCTGACTAAGGCGGCCATGGCTTGGTTGAGAGCTGTGGTAGAAGAAGATGAAGATGAAGTTGAAGACGAAGCCAATCAGAAGAGACGGCACAAAACACACGAAATGTCCTTTATGCCCTTTTTTGGTGAGCCACGTGCGAGACACATGACCAAACAGACAACGTCGTGAAGGAATTTGGCCTCAGACCCCATGTTGATACGAAAATTAAAGTGTAGGCATCACATTGATAGTTTTTATAAGTTGGGCATCACATTGGCCTTGCCACAAGAGTTGAGGGACCGATTTTAGTGAGCCACGTGCGCGACACGTGACAAAGCAGACGGCGCCGTGACGGAATATGGTCTCAGCCCCCACGTTGATACGAAAAATAAAGTGTAGGCATCACATTGGTAGTTTTTATAAGTTGGGCATCACATTGGCCTTGCCACAAGAGTTGAGAGACTGATGGTGAACTTTTCTCAATGTAGAAATGGTTATTCATTTCTCAAGGGTAAATAGTTTCCTCGGGCTGTGGGCCTCAAAGAGTCCACACAGAAGAGAAGTTAAGGCTAGAGTCCGCTAAACCCACAGCGTGCCGCGCCCTTTTAAAGCAGCCACAAAACTTTGGCGCTTCTCAGTTTCTGAAACTTTCACAAAAGCAGAGAGGGAAGACCAAACGCTTCGTCAACAACAGATGATGGACTTCGATCAACTTCTCGAACTCGACAACGACGACCCAGTTCTCAACCCCCCTCCTGCTAAGAAAAGGTGGGTCCTTTCTTTGATTCGGTCTCTTTAGGTTTTTCTTGCCTTCTCACTTTACTTTCTTGATTATTTTTTACTTTATTTTGTATGAATGAAATTTTCTCTCTTAAGATTTGGAGTGAAAAATTGAGTGCCCAAAACTTAATGTGAAATTGGTATCATTTGATTTGATTGCTAATATGGCTTCAATTTCGAGTTTATGAATATATTTTTTTGTTTCAGTGAGTGATGAATGTGAAGTGATTTTTTTTTTTAAATTTTTGAGTAATTTGTGGTGTTGGTGATGTATTAGGAAGAAAGTTATTGGGTTGGATGATCTGTTGACTGATTTCTACAAAGAAGAAGGCAAACTTGTCGAAAAGGCAGCCAGAAAAGCAAAGGCAAAGGCTCGGCGGAATGATGATTCAGATGAGGAGGATCAACACCAAGAGGCTTCCCTCTGTCAACTTGTTGATACTTGCGAAAACCAGGCAGATAAAACTCACCTAATCTAATTTTGTAGTGTTTTTGTATATCCGATTTCTTCTTTGTCAATGACAATATGAGCTCTTTAATGCAGATAAGAGATATAGGTGGTAAGGAGGATAGCTTTTTGTGGGGTTTATGCGTTTTCGGAGACCAGGTATGGTGAATAGATATGATGTCAACTGCATTAGGTGGTCTTTTCTTGTTGTTCTGGAATTTTGATATGAATTGATTTCTGAGTAAGTGGTAGTTTCTTTTTCATTGCAGAAATCCCCACCTCCTCTAGCTGTTCCGGAGCTTGAGAGTTGCACACTCTTGCAGTCTTTCATGAACAACAAGCTCAATTCTGAGTTTCAGATCTGTTTGGACAACGGTGAGCTACACTGCTTGCATCAGTTAGTTTATCTCTGGTTATTTATTATCAACAGGCTGTTCTGCATAACTAAATCTTTTGTTGTGTATACTATTGAAATGTTAGAGTCATGTGCCCTTCTATAACGTATTTACATTAACTCTTGAAATTATTTTTCAGGGAACACTTTGCTAGAAGGGTTATTAGTAAATGGCTGGCTTTCAAATGTGGTTCTCGCTAAGGGTCATGTGGAAAAGTCTGTAGCCATGTGGACCTTTAATTTGAGTGAGTTTGTTTGTAATGCTAACTTGCTTTTTGATACACATGAAAGTTTTTTTTTATTTGTACCCTTGTGTCTGTCAGTGGCTTATTCATCAATAGAAGAGTTGAGGACATCTGCGTGTGACTTCTGGTGTGCTATTCTTTCATCCAAAATTGAGGTGAACTTGATCTTTGTTTTGTTGCTTTAACGAGATTTCGAGTTTAACAATGAGCGAATTCCGGTGATTAATTCTAACCTGGTTGTTCTACAGCAGGTTACAATTGATTGGTTCCCTAGCTATTCTGAGTTAAAAGTGGCTCTTGAAAGCTATGGTTTTCTGTTCAACTTTTCAAATATGGAAAGTGTTTATTCCAGTAAGTTTTCTTACCTTCATCCAGTTATACATGATTTTAAGTCAAATAAGCGCTATGTTTCATAAATAGGACTATGCATAGTTTCTTCTGTGGCAGAATGAGTGTTGATACTTGGACAGTAAAATCAAGAGGTATTCTCTGCTTTCAAAATGCATGTGAGAATTGTCTTGGCTGCAACGATATTGATGTTTGAGCCATATGTTTACTTGCTATATTTCCCGTATGTGCTTCATATTCAGTTGGCCTATCCACCAATACAGAAACAAATTGTTACTGTTCAGAGGGTTTATTGTTATTCTAAACTGACAGATGCTACACTCCAGTGATGTGTTTTCAAATGTCTGCATGTCTTCTTTTTATTAATGAGATGAATGCGGTTGTAATTTTATTGCACTATCTGTTATTTGTTAAAGTATTTCCAATTGTTTGCTTTTATTATGATGAATATTTTGCTTGCGTTTTAGTTCTTGGTTTACTCATAGTACTTTAAAATTTCCATGCAGATTCTGTTCGTCAAGGTCCAGCCCAGAACATTAGAGCGTGGATCAAATATGTAACTACTTCTTGTCAAGTGAAGTAAGGAACAACATAAAACTAGTTCGAAAACCATTAAGCAATTTATTTTCATGTTACAATCATGGCTTGAAAAGTTGATTTAGAGGTTAGTTGTTATTGTTTTTAATATATTGCTTATTGGTAATACTGTTGAAGGCTGATTTGAGGCATTTAGACTAAATTAAGGTGTTAGATTTAGTTTGTCTAACTATAGAGCTGATTATCAGAGCAATTTGTCCTGTAATTCAATATAAATTGGTTTTGCTCTTTTCCCTTAAATGGGCAATATAATGGAAATTTGATTCCTAAATTTTTTTCTTTTTGAGTATGTAAGTAATATGCTGTTAAGCCTAACTCACTACCACCCAGCCTACTGCAACCACATTAGCACACTAAAGGAAAACTAGAAAAGATGGATGGCAACTTCTCGTCTATGACCTTTCCACTGAATCTTCGTTCTCAGATCCCATCTGGATTCTTACCTACCTTAGATCACATCACTGTCCTTTGCTTGTTGTACTTCAGCCCCTTTGAGTCACTAGAAAGACAATGATGTCTCTGTGTCTATGACCATCATACTAGTGTCATATCTAGGTTAGTATATATTTTCCCTTCTAAAAAAAAAAGAAAAAAAAAGAGGTTAGTATATTTTCAGCCATAAAGAAGCTTTTGATTCTATCTGCAACTAGTGGGAGTTTCTTATTATCTACTGTCCGGCTTGGGGGGATTGTCACTGATATAGGTTGATTATTCATCATTAGATCTATTGGTTGATTATAGGCATGTACACCTAGACATTTGAATTTTGGTCTAATCTGTAGAGCTGATTACCAGATTGTAGAGTTCTAATCATTAGTGGATAGTGATCTGCATGTATATTATTAATGAACTCTTTTCAGCTAAGGGTCTAGAGTAAGTTTATGATGAACTTCTTATTAGTAGTATGTTTGGTTGTTATAGTTTTATAAGGTTGTTGTGGTGCTTGTTTATGTACAGGAGCAAAAAAGCTATATATTTGACCTCAGAAGCAGAAGAGTTGATGGAAGTTATAATTTATCTGTTTCTAGACAGCCAGCTTCAAGGTCTGTTTGTGCTTCTGCATGAATGCATGCAGTCAGCCATCAGTTACTTCACGGACGATGAATGGCAATCTAGCTGTGAGAAGATAGCAAAATCTCTTGCTCGCAGGTATTTGATTCTAGTGATTGCTCTTTCTTTTGATTCACCATATGTAGTGTGATCTAATATTGGCCAAGTGTAGTGGTGCCAAAAACTTGTTGATCTGAGTTGATCAAGAGTTCTTGATCAATTAATGGTTTTCTTCTCCGTAGTTAAAGATCCACTATTATCTCTTACACCTGCCCTCTCAAGTTTGCTCGGTGTATGTATCTTATTCTATATTGTAGCAAGGACAAAATTGGTTATGGGCATCAGTTTTACACTAACGGAAATAATTAAGATATCATAGGGTGATCTAGTGAAGGGATTTGTTCAGACAGATAGTGTGCATACATATGATACGTTTTGTCTTCATATTTCATGGTTGTTGGTTTCTATGCATTTTTGGACTGTAAAGAATGCCAAATTGGAAATATTTATTAGGTTCCGGGTTGATATTTTTGTACTGATGAAATTACTATGCTATTTAAATCTGCATGTTCATTTTTTCTGATGGTTATAAATACAGTAAAGTAAAAGAGCAATAGAAAGAGATATAACATATGAGTTTACTGTGTCAACATTATCTCTCTTTTGCTGTTTACTTTTCTTCAGTTCCCCACCTGTACAGTTGCTGATTGTGTTATATGCAGAATCCCCAAGGATGTGAACTGCTTAAGAATTGTAGAATGCATTTCGGGAGCCAAGACTCGCAGCAAGCTGTTTAGAAGTGTGGTTGCCTATCAAATCCTTCATAGTTGCTTTGATTATAAGGTAGCGAAACCTGATTACAAATATTTTTGAATAATACTGCTCCATATGCTTATACTTCGAAGTTTTCCAACTAATTGTTCCAACAAATCAAGTTAAGCTGCTAATAAGAAAAGACACTTCTTAATGTTATAAGACTTCTATGTAAGTGACAGAATGAATTTCTTGTTTTTGGGTTTATTCCTTTCATGCACAAGTTTTGGTAATCTACATCTTGAATTGTGTTATAGTCATATCTTACTCTCAACTTTTTAAATTCATTCAGATAGGATGGTTCTTTTCTTTCTTTTTTTGTTCTTTATAAATAAAAAAGAGAGGTACTTTTCTCTTTGGTAAGGAGAATAAAAAAGGGTACTTGAAGATATCGAAGCAGATCAAATATATTGTTTAATAATATCATAAAACCTCAGATATTAGGAAATTTTATGGTGTGTCATAGGATGGCATATCTTGTGGACTTTTGGGTTGATTTGACACATGTACTGTGCTAGGATCCATATATGTGAAGAGTACTTAGACCCTATGTATCAAAGCATATAATCCATTCAGCAGAGTTTAAGCTTTTGGATAAGTGAGTAGCCAAGACGTTTGTGTTTGACATCTTCAATAAATTGCTTTCAGTCCTCTGTGATAGGTGAGAAGAAAGCAATACATTCACGTTAGCATGAACTATGAATAACAACTTGTGATGTACTTGTATTAAAGTTCATTGTGTGCATGTGTGTTGCATATTAAATATCACTCTTTTAACTCCAAAAGACGTTATTGATAGCATAAAATTACTGCTATACGGTATGTTGCATCTTTTGTGCATAAAACACTGTTCCCTGATTTACTCCATATCCTCAGGCCCGGGATGAAGTAGAGATCCTAAATTTGTTAATATCGGTTAATGTGAAAGAGAAAAACTGTAATTTCGTCAAGCTGTATGTATACTTGGTGTTGACCGAGAATTGGCTCTCGTCTAATCAAGAGAATCAAGTCTTGAATGAAATGTGGCGTCTGTACTTACGAAACTGTTCTTGCCTGATCGCCAGTACAGATTTGAGATCCTATGCCTCAAAGGTTCGGCCAAAACTTAATTTGCTTTCTCCTTTCAGTTACTGAGTGTATTGAAAGTATTTGTTCTTCTTTGCAGGTCCGTAATAAGGCTTCATATCTTCTGCAAGGCACCATCACCCAATGAATTATGGGGAAGTTGAAAGTATGTATATCATCCAGCGGAAACTAAAAAGAAAGTATAATGGAGTCTAAATTGATGTATGTACTATCATTAACTCTAGTGCTGTTTGAGGCTGATCATCATGTTCTATGAATTTTGTCTTAGCAAAACGCGGTGATGGGAGGAAGCAGGTCGAACATCCCCTTGATTTGTTGAAGCGGGTGAATTGCTTATGACTGGGAGCTGTGTTCAAGACTAGCCCTTTTTTTTTTTTTTTTTTTTTTAATTTTTTTTTTTTAAGGATGAACGCGTGCGATCCGAACATACTTTGAACCATAGTGGGGGTTTTGCCTGTAGTATTAGTTTATAGAAATGTTCGTGTTATGTATTTGGTCAATTTTTTGAGAAAATTAGACAAAAACCCAAAAAACCAAACCCCTTTTAAAATAAACCCATGCTCATATTCCATTTTAATTTACACCCAACTCTATTATTGAGCCTGCCTTATATATCTTATTTTTATTTTTGGAATTTGTATCCCTCTTTTCTTTGACTCTTTTGCCCTTCCGTTTTTTTTGTTTTTTCTTGAGAAAATTTTTCCTTTCTGATTGAATGAGAAGACATTCCCTAAATGTGACTCTTGACTTTCTTCTATTTTAAATAGGGTTAGAGTTTAGGGTTTAGGGTTTAGGGTTTAGGGATTAGGGTTTAGGGTTTAGGGTTTAGGGATTAGGGATTAGGGTTTAGGGTTTAGACTAGGGTTTAGGGTTTAGACTAGGGTTTAGGGTTTGTGGAACCGGGTTTAGGGTTTAGGGTTTAGGGATTAGGGATTAGGGTTTAGGGTCTAGGGTTTAGGGATTGGGGTTTAGACTAGGGTTTAGGGTTTGTGGAACCGGGTTTAGGGTTTAGGGTTTAGACTAGGGTTTAGGGTTTAGGGTTTAGGGTTTGAGCGTAGTCTGTGGAATCGGGTTTTCAGCTGCCGGGTAATTATATTTAATGAGTCGGCCAAGCAGCTTGTTAATTGCAATGGTTCAGTTGGTGACATTTCAGCAATTTCCTTCAACAACAAGTTCTATTGTTTAGATAAACAATATTAATATTTTTACTAAATCAACCTAATTAATAAGTTGGGTGTATTTCAAAAAAGTATAACATGTGTGTGTAATTTAAAATGGGTCTATAATTTTGGGTGTAACATCAAATTCCCCATTTTGTAAATGTATGATACTTGTTTGACAAATGCAGAGTAGAGTAAGAAAGGCTTATTCCTTACTCAACGTGAAATTGCCCTAAATGGATTTTTAACTTTTTTTTTTTTTGTTACAAATGGAGCCTAAAAGGCTACAAGGCTCAAATAAAAAGGAAGAAAAGCCCAAGTGTTAAAGCAGGAGCCAGCTTTCCTAGCTCTAGAAACATCACAGAAACCAAAGAAGGCTCGAGTAGCATGCATAGGATTACAGACACCATGGTTCTAAAACGCGGCCGCCCAGCCCGCCTAGGTGGCGAGTACTCGCTGGGCAGGGCTTCTCCTTGGAGAGGAGGGCTTCCAAGGCCCAATTAGGCGGTGGGCGAATTAGGCGGCCGCCTAGGCTCTCTGGGCGGTCTTGGGCGGGTCTGGGCGGAATAATTTAAAAAAAGAAATTAGAAAAAAAAAGAAAAGAGAGTTAGGAGTAGATGTACTAATTGCAAATGAAGCTAGTAAGGCTCAAGGGTGGATTGTTGATGGTGGTGATGATGAAGATGAGTCGGATATTACTAGTGTGGAGGGAGAGACTTCGGAAGTGGATAGTGCACCTAGGAGGAGAAGTCCTAGGAATGTGGTGATAAGATAACTTCATGATGAAGATTTTGTTTCGGATGATGACACAGAAGATGGAGGAGAAGAAGAGGATATTGAGTTTGAGTTTGAGATCGATACCGAACGAGTCGTAGAGAGCTATGGAGAAGAAGAAATAGAGATTTAGACTTCCTTTTATTCTAGTACTTTACATTTTGGACTATTTTGATTTGTTGAACTTTGAACTATTTTGAAATTTGATGGTTTTTTTTTTAATTTATATGATGACTTGGTGAGTATTATGATTTATGATTTTATATAATCATTCAATATAAATAATTAAATATAAATAAATATTAAATTATTCGAATCCGCCTACAAGTCGCCTACAAGTCGCCTACAAAGCTGCCTAGACCCCTGGGCGCTCCAAGGTACCCGTCCGCCCGCCTAGCGCCTAGCGAGTTTTACAACCTTGACAGACACTATAGAATGATGTTAGCCAATGTCTTTCCCATTTTCCTTGAAACCATAAAAGAGAGAGAAAAAAAAAAAAAAAAGTAAAAAAACAGGATGTTTGGGCACTTTAGATATTCAAAATCAGGTACGGATAGCTATTCGAGCGTAGCTTCGGAAAGCCGTTGGGAACACAACCTCACTCCAAGCCTACATCAACACTCGCTCTTTGCTTCTTCTTTTCTTTTGGGTTTCACAGCCACATTTCAAAAAAAGAGGATAAATTCAAATTAGGGTTTTCTCCAACTTCGCCCTTAATCTCCCAATTCCCGATTTGGGTCTTCCACACTCGGAACTTCTTCTTCTACCCAATTAACCCTCAAGTTCGATTTTAGGGTTTTTGAGAGCCGCGAGAATGGCCACAAGATCCTATGTCAACACCGCAATGCGGCCGAAGCTCGCTGACGTCACCAACTTGCCGGCGCCTCCTCCGAGAAATGAAAACCATCCCGAAACTTCCATGGGTGACAAGGACCGTGTTGAACAGCTCACCAGGGTAAAAATCTCAACTGGGTCCTCTTCAATTTTTATCAATTCTTCGATTTTTTGTTCAGTTTTCTGAGGTAGGGTTTATTGTGGTGTGAATTCTATGAACCAGGAAAGAATGGCTCTGATTAAACTCGTCACCGAAAGGAAGTATCCTTTTCTATGGTCCCTTATTGTTGTTTGTTCCGTTTGGTAAATGAGATTTCTCCAATGAGAAATTATGAATTGGCAGATTGATAGGTTGAGATATGTAAAGAGTGCCAATAAAACGCAAATCGAGATATTGGATTTTTTTTCCCTTGACTCTGAAACAGTAAAATTATTGAATTGAGTGGAGCCGAGTTACAGAAGTTGCGCGTTAGAGTTCAGAAATTGCAGCTACAGAATTGGAATCTTGCTCGATCGAACAGCCAGATGTTAGCGGTATGGTTGTTGTCGGCAGTGATTTAGTGTCTAAGGTATTTTGTACAAGTAATAGCAGCTTTCTAGTTGCTTCTGGTGTTTACTCTCTTTTTGTTGACTTTGCAGGAGCTTAATTCAAAAAGAGATACGGTGGGTTTGTCTATAACCGAAATACAGCACAATCTCGGTTTATGAAGTCCTGCCTTTTCATCATATCTGTCTTATGTTTATTTGTTTTTGGTTATACCAGGTAAAAACACTACAACATGAACTTTTATGCAAGGAGGCCTTACTTAAGGCAAAGAATTCTGAAATGCAGGTAAGCCTTTATTTTGGATTGCATTATTAGACTGACCTAACTGTCAACTTTGGACTTAAATGGATGTAAGTAAATATATATTACTCGTGTGCACTATTTTTTGTTGCATAAGAAACGCTACTCTAGAAGTATGTTTTATAAATCAACTTACTTAGGCTTTGCTTCTAGGTTCTGGATCTGGTACTGGAGGAGCACTCTACGCTGTCTACTCTATTGTTTTCATTTACCCCAATGCGTCCCTTTGTACAGTTCCTTTATGCTCTTTGAACTGAGTCCTTGTTTGTTGCCACTCATAATTAGGCGCAACTATCACTGATAAGAAAGTAATTCAGTTCAGATTCCAAACCTTTTTTTACCAAAACCTCTGATTTGGAACTGGTAGAGTTAATATCTGTTTCCTTTGATTCTGCTAATTAGTTTCCCCAAGAGCATAACTGGAAACTGTCTCATGCATAATTTAGAGTTTGTGCATCTGTTCTAGAAGTAAGTATATAGTAAGAGAGGATTCGTATCAGCTTTGTTGTTTGACTTCATGCAAAATGTGTTGTCTTCTGGCACTGTGCTGTACTTCTCTTCTTAAGACAGTTAAACTTAAAAAAAAAAAAAAGGGCAAACAGTGCAAATTGAGGAGAGTGAATGCCAATATGCTAGTAGATACTACACTAACTTCCAGTATGCTAGTAGAAAAGCATACTTCTGGACCTACGGTTGTCATCTCTATAATACTCCTGCTCCTGCAAACGTTTTTTGCTCTTAGGAAAGAGCAACATGGATGACAGAAAATCAATAGCCTGTTCATTATGTAGTTAGTTATTTGATTTAAAGGTTACCATTCATAATACTTTTGTTTGACTCTTAGTAATACTCTATCTTCTTTTAGGAAAAATCAGAGATGAAATGTCAAAATGTTCGGTCTAAGGTACTCGAGTTAATCATTCAATTGCGAATCTGTATGTTATTAAACCGCCGCTCACAGTTCCTTGCACTTTTGTTATTGAATGCCATTTATTTTATACTCTAGTTTAAGGAACCAGATGAGGTAACTTTGCATGAAGCGGATAATGATGACAAACCACATATTGGCAACAAGAGGCGGGCAACAAGAAGTCAATGTATACTTTCATGATCTAATTTTGTTATTGCATTTCTTGTCTTTCCCCATTTGCATCCTCCACGTTAACATTTGCACACAATTTCTTGCAGCTCTTGGTGCTTCTGCTAAATGCCAAAAGGTAGAACAGTCTCTCACTCTACAGGGAAAAGAAGAGATAAATTGTCAAACTACTGGCCATCAGGTATGTAAGATACTCGGTAACAAACTAAAGCCTTGACAGTTACATTTATTTTAGTTATGACCTCCTTTTTTTTCAGCTCATGGAAGGAGAGAAGCCAGCTTTGCTGGAAGCTACTAAGGATGAAAAACCTTGTGTTGGCAACAAAAGGCACGCTACAAGAAGTCAATGTAAACATTGATGATATAATTTTCTCATTTGAATATCTATAGCTTTTGTACTTGCTTTGCAGCCTCCCTTTTAACATATGTACTTGCTATTTCCTGCAGCTATGGGCGCTTCTACTACAGGTCAAAACAATGAACAGAAAGATAAGGTTGAAAATAAAAGGTAAGTTGACTGGTGTTATGTAATCAGCTCTCTGGGTAGTCCTGCCTCATATATTGATGAATGTAGAGTTATGTGCACTCACTCATATGCTGTCTGCCTATACATTAAATCCCAAAAAATATCTGTGGGATGCACCTTTTGCTATATTAGTTTGATGCTCTACTCTTCAAGTTTAATTATTTCATCACACCTCTTGAACATAATGCTTCTACACAAAAATCGTGCTTTTCTCAAGTTATTATGTACTCTTCCCAATGCATATTGTTTTTTTGTTCAGGCGGAGTTTGAGGAGGCAGTCTTCTAGATTCAAATCCGACAAGGAAGAACAGACAGAAACTTTGTTTGAGATGGAAGAAGCCAAATTTCCAGAAAATCGAATGCTTGAGGATGATCCCATTCCCTCCATTTCATCTACCAAGCAAGAAGAGAAAGAAGATAGCTGGGCTGCGAAGAGTGAAGGAGTATCACAAAGATCTTCGATTGGAAGAAGACCATTGCGCAAGGCAGTTAAGAAGGATACCGAATTTCCAGAAAAATTAATTCCTAATTGTGATCCCACTCCTTTAATTTTATCTACCAATAAAGAGAAAGCAGAAATCAGTGCCCTGAAGAGTGAAGGAGTATCGCAAAGATGGTCAGTTGGAAGACCCATGCGGAAAGCTGTTGAGAAGGTCCAGTCCTACAAAGAACCTCCACTCCATGTCAAAATGCGTAGAGCAGAGTGACCAGGTCAAAGTCCCAATGCTGATCATCTAGAACTCTTCTAATTATTGCTTGTGGTCACAAACTCATGATTACACTAATGAGAAAGCTTGTGATTACATTATATATTGTATGAGAAAATTTGTAATGAACTACTGTATCAAATTCTAGGGTTTTGACTCATTGAAATTGCAATAACTGTCAGAAAAAATAGCAAAATTAGACAATTCTCATAGGAAATTGAAACTAGTTTCAAAAGTTGTTAGAACAGGTTGGATATGTTGCGGCTTATGAATTGTGGATGATTTTGCAATTGTAAAGTATATCGGAACTCATGTGCTTATCTCAGTTGCTCAATATATGCAGTTTTATTGATACATGTATTGGAACTCTCTTATTTGTTCTGAACGAAAACCTTCATAGCTATAGAATAATCTTTTTATCGTTGGGGAACCATATGACCTGTAACTCAAAAACTGGAGCAGCATAACACAAGGATATCCGACTGGAGTTTGCCTCCTTTGATTCACATCCGACTGGAGTTTGCCTCCTTTGATATCTGATGTGGAGCTTGAAATTGCCTTTTGGCTAATATGATTCCCAATTCCGGTTCTAGCAACAAGCTGCCATTGATTCCCCTTACATTTGAACCTAAAGCACAACTGCTCGAAAGAAGCACAGACGTTCAACATTGGGTTTCATTTGCATGAAAATCAAGTGGGTACTTTTAGTTTACTTTCTTGCAATCAGTAGCTACATCAATTCTCCACGGAACAGCTAATAGTATTATTAGTGTGTGCAATTTTCTCATTGAAGAAGTGGAAACCAGTTCCAAGAGTTGAAAGAACAAGTCCCTATCTTTTACTCAATGGCTGCAGCTTACACATTCTGGTCAATATTAACATGAATTGGTGCTCATTCATTCCTCTCCATAAAATCCTCCTAGACATGAAACATCCTGCTCATTCTCTATTTGATCCTGGCACCATTTGTGGCTACTCATTCCCCATTTGATTCTGGCACCATTTGTGATCCTCTAACTCAAACGTAGTAGGAAATCATTGAAGCTTTTTGCCCTCTCTTAGAACTAGACTTCTTTGGTTTCTGATGTGTTGCTTGAATCTCAGTTTTCATCTCATGATCCAGACTCCAGGATTTGGAAACCATTCATAATTTTCGATTTAACGAGCATGATTTAGCTAAATTCTTTACAAAGACACACCGAATGGATTTACAGATTTAGATTATGAAACTCGTCAAAACATCAGTACATGCATCAGTATGTTCTGTACAAAATAAAAGAAAACATGATGATGATGATAGCAGAGGGTGACACAGACAAAGAAGAATATATCACATGTGTGATAGATCGACAAGTGAATCTTGAATCAGATTGCAGTGTAATTTAAATAAGAGAGAGAGAGAGAGAGAGAGAGAGAGAGAGAGAGAGAGAGAGAGAGAGAGAGAGAGAGAGAGAAGAGAGAGCTTCATTTTCAGAAGGGGTTGTGAACTAAGCTAATGGAGTATGTAGACGAAGACGACATGAAAGGGGCTCCACGAATCCTAACCCACAAAACAAACATCTTTTCCAGAAACGGAGGCCGTCACATGCAACACCAAAACGGAGTGCGTGGCCGCGACAAACGGGGCCGTCACATTTTCGAGACCTTAAAACCGCGTGAGTTCACGGACCTGTTAATAATGGTTTTAGATATTTTTGTAGGACTTTAATTAATCAATAAGATAAATATAATGCACCCGAAATTCTACACCTTTCTTAAAGCTACTTGAGCACTCAACCTTTTTCTAAGTGTTCATATATTGATTCATTCAACTCTCTATCTCTATTGTATGGATTAGTTAGTCGTTGTGAGACCATTTAATTGAGTGGTATATATTCTTGTATATTAAGGTGATCAGATGAACAAGAAGAAGAAGAAGTGTGTACACCTCAATTTGCGTATACTTATTTTGATTTCTTCTTAGTAAATCTTTAAGAAAATTCCGGCATAGAATTAGTAATGTACGTATATCGAACCAGTGGGATGCATCATCGTTCTGTATGATCTCATGTTTTGTATACCTTGTAACGGGTCGATGTTCGTCTATATAAACTAATTCGTCAAGTATCTTATCTCATTGTTCAATAAAAATAAGCAAGTCGTCAAATATCTTATGTCAGAACACGTAAATTTGGTTCAGATTTCGTAATTACAACATATGGACATGCATGTATTACAAAAGTTTCAACTAAATGTCTTTATGTTTGTAAAAACGTTATGAAAAATGTAATTATTTTCTCAATACAAAATCAAGCAAATGTCTTTATGTTTGTAAAAGTGTTGTGAAAAATATAATTATTTTCTAAATACAAAAAACATTACCCAATTACAAAACAGAAAACTATATTACGTGAACGAGGACAAATTGTCTATTTAGCCCAAATATGAAAATTTAATATTTCGATAACACATTAGTGTTCAATTTTGTAAAACGGGTCATAAATTTGTAAATCTGGTTCATACCTCGTTACTACAACATATGAACATTTATTACAAATGTCTTAAACCAAATGTCTTTATGTTTGTAAAAGCGTTGTGAAAAATGTAATTATTTTCCCAATATAAAATAATACACCACGTACACAATTATAAAACTGAGAACCATATTACGTGAACGAGGACAAATGGTCTATTTGGTATAAATCTGAAAATTTATCATCTTGACAACACATTCGTCCTCAATTTTGTAAAAATGGTCATAAATCTATAAATTTGATCCAGACCTCATAATTACAACATATGAACATTTAATTTTACAAAATTTTCAACCAAATTTTCTTATGTTTGTAAAAGCGTTATGGAAAATGTAATTATTTTCCTAATACAAAATACACTGCACAATTACAAAATCGAGAACCATATTACATGAACGAGGACAAATTGTCTATTTAGTTTATGTAGTAACCTGAATTTTTATATCAATTTCCTTTTAATATTTCCTAATTTAATGAAGGATTATTTTGTGGAAATTCTTATTCGTTTGTACGAAGTTGAAATTTCGGGAGTCAAATATTTTAAGGCGTTTAGTTTTTAAGTGGCCAAAAGTTGACTTTCTTATCCGTAAGATATTTTTGAAAACTTTCTTCATGAAAGTTGTAGAGTTTGGCGATACGAATCCGTAGACACGCAACATGTATAAAATGGACGTCGTACGAAAAAGTTACGGTCAGAGAAAGTTGGTTTCCGATTTAGATAGAAAAGTTGTGGGGTAGAAACCTTAATTTTCAGAAAAGTATCAACTCTTTCTCTCTCCTTCCTTCCGAGCTGCCCGTGCACCCTCACTTTAACCGGCACGAAACTCAGAAGTCCAACCACCAAACCGGACGCCACCGGTCCCGTTCAATTCGCATAGACCCCTTTTCCATTCCTTGGGCAGCGCCGCTCGTCGTCTAGCTGCCTAGACGCCGCTCGTCGTCTCTCCACCTAGATTTCGCTCGTCGTCTCGCCGCCTAGATGCCGCTACGAGGTGGTGGAGCTGTTGCGGTCTCATCAGAAATTCTTCCATTTCGACGGCAAATTAGGTCGAATCTTGGTAATTAAGTCTCACTCTCCTCCTTCGTCTAGAGATGTTTATACCTATAGCTCTTTAGTTACCTAAAGATCGAAGTTTGGATGCTGGATTTGTAGATTTGAAGCTTGGGTTCGTGGTGGTGTTTCAAAGCACCTTCTGGTCGAATCAACCTTAGCAGCAGGTATGAAAGATGTTTATTTAATTTTCACTTGATCGTCATTTTGGTTTGGCTTGGAGTGTCATTAGGGTGAGGTTTGGGATGGCGCATGGGACCCACGTGCAGCTGCTTCGCGTGGAAACTCGTTCGGGCAGTGTGAGTGGTTTTAGTTGTTGTGTTAATTAGCTAGTTTGTGTCGTTGTGTGATAAGGCTAAGTGATAATTATGTAATGCATTTTAGGTACTATGTTAATCAAAGATGTTTGGGAGGTAGTGAACTTTGAAAATCTGAACTTAGAGGTAGCATGGACATGTAGTTGAGTGTCCAATGACCTTGAGAGGTCTCAGAGGAAGGTAGTTCTTTTTGGGCAGATCCTCGGGTTAAAGCTTGATTAAGGGTGCAATGTTCATTTTGTTCAAGTATTTACTAAGGTTGACATTGTGTTAATTAGGTAACTTGTGAAGTTAGTGTTGAGCTTGGCCCTTGTGTTTTTGTGAAGACACAACAGGATTCTTAGGTGAGTAAATCTTACCAAGGTTCACATTGTGACCAAATTTATTTATGATCATTTTAATGATAATGATGATTAAAAAAAAGAATGCTTAATTATGTTGTTTTAAAATATATGAGCCTAACCACCAACGGTTCATAGGTAAGATGAAACAAGTTCGTATTTAAATGATTATTTTTAAGATTCATGTGACCATAACAATTTTGGTTCCTGGTACATTATTCTTGTGAGAATATCTATGTGGTGTGTGTGTGTTAATATATATATATATATATATATATATATATATATAAAGAGGACATCTTTACTTTAAGAATTTAAGGATTTCTACTATTTTACATTAGTAGATGACTTTATTTAACGATCTCAACCTGTTGATCCTCTAGATTCATATGCAAGAAACATGTTTACAAAATTTCAACTAATTCCATAATCATTTGGTCAATCAAATTGACGTAATAAGCAATGTAGGCCGTTAGATAAAATTAAAACAAATATTGTGCTAATCAAATGGTTAAACGTTTTTCATTTTAGCTAATTTTTTGTAGGATTCATACGTGGGTAAGTAACTAGGGAATGTGTGGTTTTGATTGTCAAAATACATGCTAAAACTAAAAACATCATCACTTTAAGAGTTTAAGGAGGTCATCTTTAGATCCGGACTATATATATATATATATATATATATATATATATATGAAAGGATATGTTTTTATGATGTGTTTATTGGGTTATGTTGATGATACTACCCTATTGTGAATTGTTGTTTAGACAGTCAAACCGGAAACCAAGCATTTGGTTGGGTGATTGGTTACAGTTAGGATAGAGCTCTAATCCGTCTGTCGATGTAGGTCATGAGAGATACCTTATAGGTATCTGAGACTCATAGATACATGTGTTTTGTTGTATCATATGAGGTACTTATAAGTATCTAGGACTCATGGGTACATGTGTTTGTTATAGGTTATGGAATATACCTTATAGGTATATGAGACTCATGAATACATGTTTATTTGTAAGAGTGTTGGATATGTGTTTCATTTTGGGGTTAGTGTGCGGACAACCTTCATGTGGAATTATCGATTTTTTCTATTGTTTCATGTGTTAATAATAATTGTTGTAATTGTGTTGAGGTAGTATTTTGAGAATTACTCAAACGAGCTTTTTAGCTTACCGGGTTTATTGTTTTATTATCCGGTGCACCAATTCATGATGTAGGGGTTAGACCTGCAAGTGATGCTCAGCATGGGTGAGGTGGAGACATAGTGACAGAGTTTTAGATGTCGAACTTATTATTATTATTATTATTATTATTATTATTATTATTATTCTGTCAAACTGTATTAAGCTCTTGGTGAGCGTTTTCATTTTACTTGACATTTCAAATTGATATAAAAAAAGAGATGTAATATTTGACTCAGTGTTGAGCTTATATTGAAATTTATATTTCCATCATTTGAGTTTAGTCTATGAAGTTATTGAACAGGTTTTGGGTTGTTTTTTAGATTTATCATGTCTAAATTTTTGAAAATTATTTCTTCAAAAATTAGAGTATGACAGTCTAAATCTAAAAATTTACCATATCGACAACACATTCGTCCTCAATTTTGTAAAAATTGTCATAAATCTGTAAATTTGATCCAGACCTCGTAATTACAACATATGAACATTTTATTAAAAATTTTTTAACCGAATGATCTTATATTTGTAAATTTTCCCACATTTATTGATGTATATATCGTAAGAACCTAGTTGAAGCTCTTTAACTTTTGCATAACGACTGCTTGGGATTCCAAAGATCTTCGGAAAAAAACATGATATGATTTGGGATGGGATTGACGACCCACCTAAAGACTAAAAGGAGTAGATAGTAACCCTAGCTAATGCTAATGCTATCATGCTAATGAGCTATGCTAAATATGACCCTTCATAATTTGTAATCTTTAATCTTTAAACCTCTCTTTTGTATTAAGGGACCCACGCGCTTAATCAAAGTTGGCATCTTTCTAGGGTTCTTTCCGACCGGTATTAGTCGTTAATACCCCACTTCTGGTGACCGCATAGATGACTTTGTGACCTGAATATATATAATCCAACAGTCCAACTGAATCCAGGTAATTCGATCTTGATGTAACTCTTAATCATTTTTCTGATACGAAATTGCATGTCTAATCTTTGCTTACGTTAATTCAGTGAAAGCAATTTGATTTGATTTGGTAAAATTTGGTCTGAGCTGTTCTCAGATGAATCTGATTCTCATGAGGTAACTACGAATATATCAGATCGATTCTGTACTACTATTACTAAGCAGTCAATTTCTTGTGATACAAGGATGAATCTAGCTCGCTACTTATGGTTTTGTTTGTCTGAGTAAAGTGAGAGTCAAAAAAGATGATACAAGGTATATTTTTTTTTCAGGGTATCCTTATTTTCGCCTTTTACCAAACACATAATTCCCCTCAACTGTCCAAAAAGAAATTCGTTAGTTCTTTTTTCGAATGCCTTCTTTACTTTGGTTTCTTGAAGCTTTAGAATCATCACTTTGGTTCATGACTTGCCTGCAATTTATATATCTAGTACTATGATTCCAATTGTGATTCTATATATATATATATATATATATATATATATATATATATATATATATATATATATATATATATATATCAACTAGATTTTGCAGTTAGATGCTTTCCTGCTATCCCATGTAAGTACAATAGAATACTACTTTCAAAAGAGACAAGCTTTGTTCTCTAAAATGATATCTAGCTTCAACCCAAGACCATGGAAAAGATTGAGCAACAACGTACACAATCATGTACTATTTGTATCTATTATTCTTAATTTCAATTTTTGTTATGGCTTTATTTGATGAAGACTAATTGATTGAATTTTCTATGGATCTATGCATATCGTCTCTATTCCCAGATCCCCAATACCACCGCTAGACTTTTCACCGACTGCCGTTGTCTGAAATTATTTATGATCCACGAGCTCGTGCCAAATCTAAGCCTCCAAGAGGCTTTACTGGACTGGAAAGAAAATTGTGACCTGCCAGTAATTAACAGCAGTTCAGCCCAACAATTTGTGGGACTCGGATTTCAACGCAAAGTTTGGGGATTTTAGGCTGGCAGAGATTGGAAACAGAGGGTGAGTTGGATCGAGAAGATCAAGTGGTGGTGGAAGAAGATGATGAGATTGAGAAAGAAGAGCCTTTTTGTAGATGTGAGCGTTTGGGAAGAGGAGAGCCGGAGTATGAGTGTGGTGACTGGTGAGTAGTGGAATGTAAAGGCCGGTCCCCGGATTATTGTACTGTTCAGATTTCAAATTATGGAATCCGATCGTTGGCTGGACTGGGCAGTGCATACTTGACCATCAATAAAATCTATTAAAATATTAATTATCACCCATAATTGTATGTGTCGGTGGTTCCCACATGTCAGAGCAAGCCACACACACAATTAAATGTGTCAATGAAGGTCATTGCAACGGCTCTGTTGCCCACGGACCAGGAAAATGTTGCTGCAGTGTTGCAAAGGCTACTGGACACATATATATGTGGCTTTGAGGCTATTTTGCCACACATAACAAGTGTTGCTGTTGATCATAATTGTAGTAGTGAATGCGTATGATCGAGTAAGAAATATGTTCTAATCCACTACCGCACTACGTACATATGAACATTCAACTAATGATGATGATCGAATAGAAATTTTGTCCGCTACTTGGTAACTAATGCTGCAAAAGTGGAAATGGTAGCTTAGATTCTAATTTAAACTGAATGCATCATGCATGGAAGGCTCATCCACTACCTGCATGTCCTTCTTGTTTGGAAATTACAAAGCATATACTGCAGGGCTTGTAGGCTTAGTAAGGGTTCAAACTCATTAGCAGTCACTACTGCATAAACATTACAATTATGCTCTCCATATTGCCAACCAGATCATATCCTTAATTTGGTTCAAGCTAATGCTTGTTTGTTTGATTTACAAGGCACTGCAAAATAATGTGGGACAGAACTGTAAAATCCGGGTGATCATATATAGTACTCTCACACTCACTATGCATCAATAATGTATTAACATTTTGATTCATATTTTAAGATTGAGTATTAATATATTGATGGATTATAGTCTAATGCATATGTTTATGTTGGTGAAAGTAATATTGTAATCATAATTCTTGTCTCCTCTTTTTGTATGAGAGGAAGACTTTGTCTAAAGAGATCGATATCTGCATTCTGCAGAAAAGAGAGAGCAACTAGAAATGTTTAGCTCTAATATTATATGGATTAATCTGCATTATTAGTTTAAGTCATTGTTATCATTATTTCATAACATGCCTGCATGAGAGACATAGTGAAACAACAGTCAAGTTTTGTGGCTTGACATTCTTTCTTTATAAGCTAGAGTTTCATGAATTTAAATTTAAATTTAAATTTAAAGGTTTCGAAGGTGTTCATGGTCTTTTAGGTTGTCTGATGCTTAAATATGCAGCTTCCTAGGGCATCGTACAAATTTATATGCATCTAAAACATAATGCCAAAGATAATGGCACCGAAGATGGGACATAAAGGTTCGCCGCCCCATCTTATGTTCTTTTGGAAATTTTGGGTTATTCCTATGGAATTTATCCCCCTTTATCGAAAATTTAAAACCAGTGCTTTGGAAAAATTTTGATTAACTAAATCAAATCAAATATATAAACGATTGTCGTCCTACATTATTATTTTTGGAATATTAGACAAAAAAATTCTTAAATCATCAATGAAATTATCCGTCATTTTCTACACCTTGTTTACGTAATTAGTTCATATGATCACTTCTTTTTATTCTCGATTTTCTTTTGCTAATGTTTTTGTAAACACGAAAATATCTGTAACAAATAACAGAACAACACGTGTACAAAAAATAATTTAATTTAATCAATGCAAATGCATGTTACAATCTTTGTAAACTCCTCTGATTCTATCTCCGAATATAGATTTAACTCAAGGGTGACAAGCACTTGTTCTTGAGGGTTACGCGGGTTGATCACATAACAAGTATTTGGGATTTGGATTTGGGTTTAGTGAAGAACTGACTATTTAGGGAGTTTGATAGTTCTTCAATGATTTAGGGGAGACTTCTGAGCTCGCAGAAGGATTTTCTCTCTCTCTAGTTCGCTGCCTCCTATCGATATGAGAGGGGATATTTATAGTGTTAACATGCCTTCACTTAAGGCATGTAATGAAGATTTTGAATCAATAATATTTCCTTAATCGAATGAATGAATCTTGACTAATTAATTTACTTGCCAATTTTAACATAATCAAATCAATCAAATCTTAAGATTTAGATATGCCGAGATAACTTTGGATTGAATGTCCTGTTTTGATCAAGATCCTTAGTAAGGGGCAAGCCATCTCGTGAACACAGAAGGAAGGCGCGCGAAACCTTGGTTTCTAAGCAAGCGGTGATTTCTGGTCCTACCTCGCGGACGACTTATCTTGAACGTACATCTCCGCATGCATGCGAACTCTGTCGTCTAGCTCCTTCACGAGGTTCCCTACGCGGGACCATCTCGCCTCGCTTTTATGTCAATCTACGCACGCGGAGCCATCTTGCCTCACCTTCATGTATATCTACGCGCGCGGAGCCATCTCGCCTCGTCTTCTTGTATATCTACGCGCGCGGGTTCTGTTTTGGCCACGATCCTCAGTGCGCGGGTGAGAGGTAAATAGCAAACAAAGAGAGGGGGAGTGTTGCGGGCGTGCCACCTCGTGGACGAGGAAAGGTTGATTGCGAGATCTTGACTTCTTGATCAGGCGGGGGGGGGGGGGGGGGTTTCCAGCGAGCAGAGCAACAATAAGGGAATTAGAGATCAAGGGTCAGTCCAGGAGGGATCTGAAACTAAGGCGGCGGCACACTTAGGGTTAGGGTTTCGAGATAGCTCGAGGGGTAACTGGTTTGCAGTTTGTATTTGTTGAGAGATTTGATTGTCTCTGAGTTGTTGTTTTGTTAAGAGTTGTGTGTCTCCCAGAGTTTGTAGTTCAACCCCTTTATATAGTAGTCCGACTTACGGAAGAAGAAAGTTAACTTAGAATCCAAGTCGGGCTTCGAAACCCTAATAGTACAAGGGCACTGTTCCGCTTGCGCGAACCAACCATCTTGTGACACCTGTCCAGTTTGCACACTTCATTTCGCATAGGGCACTGCTTTCGCGCCGCCTAATTATAAACTCCTATGCAGACTGGAATTAGGAACAATCTTATCCCACAGGGTGTCACAATCTCAAACCATCCCGCGAGCTTCTGAAGCTTGCTTCCATCTCGCTGGCTATTGCAGCTCGTGAGCCTTAAAAGAGTTTTTTTATATTAAAAGGGCCACAGGGATTGGCCCGAAGTATGTCAAAAACTTATAAGAGTCGTTAACGATTAATGTGTGCACGTGGACTCCGCCTGTGGCTCTTTGCGAAGTCTTCCACGCGAGCCAGTTTGCCAGCTCGCCTTGATATATTCCTCCTCACCTAGGACTTTTACGCGAAGTACTATTGGGCCTCGCCGATGTGCGAAGTCATTCCGCGTGCGAGATCCTTAAGTGTGCGAGCTCTTCATTCCGCACGCGAAGTCATTCCACACTCGAAGTCTGTAAGTGAGCTTGCGTAGTCTATTCCACGCGCGAGCTATGTGTTCCGCGCGAAGTCTTTGCAATTCAACTCGCGTGGTCTCACTAGCGGCCATTACTTGTAAACTTAAAGAAGTTGGGCTCGTCGGTATAACATGGACCAAAAATTTAATTAATATTCACATAGACATTTACTATCAAGTAAAATATTAATTTGGGTGTAAATAGGTTCATCTCGCTTCGCCTTCATGTAAATCTACGTGCGCAAAGTCATTTTGCCTCGCCTTTACGTATATCTACGCGCGCGTAGCTATTTCGCCTCGCCTTCACATATATCTACGTGTGCGAAGTCTGTCTCCACTCGCGAAGTCCGGTTTGCCTCGCGAAGTCCGTTTTGCCTCGCGAAATCCAGTTCGTCTCGTGAATTCTACTATCTAGCTCGCCTGACCCCTAGCGAACCATCACCAATTATTTTTAGGGATGGCCGAGTACTTTATTTTGATAATTAATTTAATTTAATTGATATCTGATCATCAATCGACACTTGATAATTGATTTCAATCGGGATTTAAGGTTTTGTCTTCGGCCGACCATTCCCACGTTGTCATGTGTCATTTTCGATGGCTTTCCAATTTTGTCGACTCACGAGCCACGTATTTGCTTGGATTATTCAACGATTATTATTATCGTTAAATTTTATATGTCTACAAATGCCCTCACTTCAAGGTGCGTCATAGCCATGTTGTTGTCATGTGCCAGAGGCGCGACTTGAAGTCCATGTTAATGGGTTAATTTTGTGAAAGTTCCCGAATTTATAGGGATTCCTAATTTTGTAAGGATTCCCTATTTTCTTGTAGAGATTCCTTGAATTTATAGGATACCCAAATTTTGTAGGGGTTCCTTAATTCGTAAGGATTCCTACAAATTTGATTTGGTAAAGTTTCCAAGTAGTGGGCGAAAACCTTTGATGTATTTCTTTCTTGATTTGCTTGATTCTCCATACTTTTCCAGTTTCAATGAGAAAAGACTGCACTATAAATTAGAGCTTCCGGTTTAGCATTCTTCTTCCCAAAGTCACAACCATCTCGCTGCGAGATCTCAGTAGTACCTTCTCTTTTTCGCCTACTCCTTTTCATTTGATTGCTATGGCGCAGAGTTACATAATTCGCTGACTTCTTTTTTTTAATCTTGTATGTGTAGGTCGCGAGGTATTTCTGAGTTATCCATCTTCAGTAATAGCAGAAACCTTACTCGGCGAGGCGCAGCATAATCTAAGGCAGCGAGGCGCAGCAGAAATTTAAGGCAGCGAGGCGCAGCAGAAACATAAGGCAGTGAGACGCAACAGAAGTTTAAGGCCGCGAGGCGCACTCCTTTCAACAAATCAATTCTTTGTGTAGACGTACACCACTTCGCATGACATTTTTCAAGAGTTTCAAGAAAAGCACAATCATTATCCTTGAAGACACTAACGATGTTCAAAGCGATGACACCACCTTATATACCTATCTTTCATTGACTGGGCCGCGCGCCCTCGAGTCTCCCTCTTATGATGGTTCAGGTCATATTCCTCGGTGGACTTTCCAACAATCACGTCAGCTGGCCACCTTTCAATCAGCAAAATTCACCAGCGAGAAGCAAAGCGCAGATGTATGGATGTTGAAGTCTGCCCATCATGACCATAATGTTCCTCAAACATCGTTCGTGCTTCTCAGCGACCGTACGTGCAATGGTTCAGTGCAATGGAGTGGGTTTCGTGCCAACGGAGCCTTCTCATACACGGAATGTTACTAAGAGTGGTTAGAAGACATCTTAAGCCGAAGCGGAGATCTCATCCACAAAACAGGCCTCTACCGAGTGGTGTTTGCATCGCTCTTCAGCTATGACTGTGTTGCACCTGTGATGCGGGCCTTCTGTGAGTATTGGTGCCCTAGCACGAATACTCTTCACACATCGTGTGGCGAGATGTCTATTTCTTTCAGGTACTTAACATATATTTGTGGCTTGCCCATAACTGGAAGGTTTTACGACGAAGTTGTACCATCTATCGAAGAATTTTCAGCCAAGGGTAAAGGTGGTGAGCTAATTATTCCCAAGAGTTGCAGGTTTTTATTTCTCGCGTACCACAAGCTTTGCAAAGATGATAAAAGGCAAAAAGTGAAGATTGCTTCATGGATACAGTACTGGTTCAAAGGAATTATGAGATACAAGAGACCGCCCATCAGGAGTGTACGGAACAAGAAGGATGCATCTTAGAACACATACAACCCGTCTGGTGAAATCCACGAGGTTCAAGCCTGGACTGATGATGACTCCGCACCGTTCGATGACTTGGGCGTGGATGACGAAGACATAGAGTTTGGCCGCATTTTATGCGTGCTGGTTGTGTCTATTCGTCTTTCCTATAGACGACATAGGCTTGATCCTACCTAGCGTGTTTAAAGTCGCCAGCAAAATGTCCCAAGGCTATCAATTTTGTCTGGCTATACTTGTGTTGGCCAACATTTATCAAGGCTTGAACGATATTTCTGCTTCCAAAGACCCAAGGAACTGTTCGGCCACATTACCCTTTCACTACGTGTATACGTGGTTGTCAGAGTATTTTGGCACCCATTTTTATTCTCCTCTTCCTGACAACTTTAAACCGTGCATGGTTCACTTTTCAGGGGAATTTTCGGCCAAGTACTTTGGAGACGCACAAGCTCGTTCTTTATTCAACGCATGTGGTAATGTGGGGATAGACATCCTAGCCATAGTCCCTAAAGAACACAAAGTGATCGTTGACCATGAGAATGTTAACCATCTAGACATTGTCTACCTCACCTGTCTTCGATCTGGATTTCTTACTCTTAGGCAGGACAACCAGCGAGTCGTTCAAAAACAGTCCTTACCATTTCAGCCGTCAGTTTGGCTATGTTCAAGATGTTCCAAGAAGCCTTCAAAAGGAAATTCAGATAGACGCATTATCCTTGACATACTGGCATTGGGAAAGCTTTACCAAACGTGAGACAGGGAGCACAGTGACATTGCCGCCTGAGAATGCTCTAACGGAGTACATGGTGACTCGTGATTATGTTGAATGGTGGTCCAAAGTATATCGTTCCATGTCCAAGATGACTACAGCAACAATGCCTATTGTTGGGTCGCCGCACAAGCTTCTAAAAGCGAAGGAAGACAAGATCGCTACTCATGTGATACCGCCCCGCCAGAAAGTGATTCCCCGCGAGATGCCGTCTCGCCAGAGAGTGGTTCCCCGCGAGATGTCATCTCGCCAAAGAGTGGTTTCTCACGAGATGTCGTCTCGACAGAAAGTGATTCCACACGAGATTGAACTTGACAATAACCCTCACACATCTTCTATCAACGCGTTACCCCCAACTAGCAACTCTTCGAATGAACCACACCAAGTAGAAGGTCATGGAGACTCATCTGATCATCATCTCGCCCGGAGTCACCTTAAGTTGAAGGGGACCAACACTCAAGCAAAAAGACTTAGTGGAAGTAGCAATAGTTCTAAGGATGTGAACTTCAAGCATCGAAGGATCGAACCCGACCATGGCTCTGTTTATTTTAATCCCAACAATGAATTCCTCCTCAATAGCCATTTTCGTGGTGAAATTCCGGGTCCCTCACAACAAACACCAAATTATGTTGAGGTACGTTCGCCACCATCACCATGCATCTCTTTTTGACATTTTATACATGATCTAAACTCATCATTTTTTTTACCTTCTTGTTTTCAGTTAGAAGGACTCCCACTTTTTGAAGACGAAGCTTGTTCGAAAGTGGTTTGTGTTCTTTCAATAGATTCAATGAAGACCGATTCTTTTCAAGAAGACGATGCATGCAAACAAAATGAATCACCACAAGTTAATCGTGAAGATATCTCAGTGAACCCTCCGAGGCTTTTAAACAATATGGCATTCTCCGAAGTCACCCGCAGTGAAGTTGATGCTATGGACACCAACCAGGGGCTCCGAAAGATTCTTATGTAGGCCGCCACTCTAATTTGCGAACAACTTGAAGACGTCATTACGAAGCACTCGTCAAGAACTATTCTTTCTAAAAAGAAAGACCTTGACGAAATGCTGGCCGAACTTCAGTGTTATGGGTTTGATCCTTCACCAGTAAAAGACAAGGTAGAAAGCTTGATAACTTGTGCTACTCAATATAACGCGGCAAGGCTTGTATGCACGCATAAAGCTACTCCAAGAACATGTGATCAACGTTTGTCTCATATGGAGGCTAAAATTGCAAAGTCGATCGAACTTCATCAAACTGACTTTGGTCAACGTCAAACTATGATTGCATCCCTGGATAACTTGAAGGAAGAGTAACAGAAGTTGTAGCAGAAAATAGCCTCCCTAGACGCGAGCCTTCTACTTCACGACAAAAGGCTTGCCGATTTAGAGAAGCAGAAAGTCCAAATCAAGGAGACTCCAGAGTTGACTGCTGAAGAACTTGAGGAAGCAAAGTGGTTCCGAGATAATTTTGAAAAGCAACGCAACAGCTTCAAAAGCCTATCTTGGACGTGAAGGGCCCATCATCGTTTAGTAACTTATGATTTATTCTCTCTTTTTTTGCGCATGTAATAAGTCATTTTGACAACAGAACTCATTATGCAATAAAAAAAGATTTTTTTTTCATATGACTGAACTCAAGAATCTAATTCTCAAGCTCTCTACGTATCATTCCAAAGAAAGAATCAAGTCATCACGTAGTTCAAGGAGGAGAATTTAGAACTCTTTGAACTTTTTTTTTGTTATTTTTTGGGTGCCTTGTGCAGTTTAGGCTCATGCAGGCTAGGAGCAGTCTTCACTTGTTTCAAGCATAGTATTTCTTCAAGAACTTGCCGTTGATTGGGTCAATTCTCAAACTGTCTTCAGCAACAATTTTGTAGGCTCCGTTGGTGTAGACTTCGCTGACGACATAAGGGTCATCCCACTTTGATTTGAACTTGAGACCGGTCTTGTGTGTCATGATGATGGGTCTACGTACAACAAGGGACCAAATCGGCAATTTGAAAGGATCGAGGCCGAACTCCTTTGTTGAATGCACGCGACATCCGGGCTTGGTAGTATTCTAGATGTTGTTGCGCATCGAGCCTCTTCTCGTCAAAAGCTTCTAACTCTTGAAGTCGTAACTTGATATTTTCTTCATTTATGAGGCCTTCTTACAAAGCAATCATCAATGAGGGAATTTTCTTCTTTAATGGCAAGACGGCTTCAACACCATACACTAGAGAATAAGGTGTGACATTTGTGGCAGTTCGATATGTCGTTCTATATGCCCATAATGCTTCGCCCATCTTCTCATGCTGCTAGTCTCTTTGTGACTTGTTGACGGTCTTCTTCAAGATGTTGCAGAGTGTCTTGTTAAATGCATCCGCCAAACCGTTAACTGGCGCGTTGTACATCGAAAAAAAGTGTAGCTTGAAGTGATACTTCTTGGTAAGTTTTTGTATAGCACTATTTAAGAAGTACTTGACATTATCCATGATGATGTAACGCGGCACACCATATCACTGGATGATACATGTCTTGATAAAGTCCACAACGGTTTCTTTCTTTATCTCTTTAAGCGATACTGCCTCTGACCATTTTGAAAAGGAATCCGTGCCTGCCAAAATGTACATGTGGCTTCCAGAAGATTTCGGATTTATGTGTCCCACAACGTCTATCCCCCAGACATCAATAGCTCAGGCGGTTGATGGATGAAGTTCACGTGGAATTGACAAGCTTGACATTTCTGTGTGTACTCCATGCAACCCTTGACCATTGTGGGCCAGTAGTAACTCATTCGCCGTACTTGAAAATGTAACTTAGGGCCTGATTGATGAGCTCCACATATTCCAGAATGAACCTCTTCCATGGCTTTGGACGCCTCTTCTTTTCCCAAACACCTAAGGAGTAACCCATCAAATGATCGTCTATAAAGAATCTCCTTGTAGTAGAAAAAACGTGGGGCTCTTCGTTTGATATATGTCCGCTGTTTTAGATTGTCAGGTAGCTTGTTGTGCTCAATGTAGTCGATCAAAGGATGCCTTCAATCTTCGACGTCAATAACATAGACGGATATCACATTGGAATTTTTGCACAATGGGACAATTCCTGTTGAGACAACCCATCGTTGGCAAATTGAAAGGTCCACAATTTCATCATTTGATAATGCCAAAGTTGCTGCTAGGTTGGCCAAGGTGTCCGCCATTGGATTTTCTTTCCTTGGAACATGTTCTAGTTTAACAACATCAAAACTCGTCAAGAGTTGTATAGCGAGACGGAAATAAGGAACCAAATCCTCTTTTATGACTTCGTAATTAGTTAGTAGTTGATCAATTACTAACTTCAAATCCCCATACACTTCTAGGTTTGCAATTTTCATTTCTAAGGCCGTTTGCAATCCTATAATGAGAGCTTGGTATTCTGTCACATTGTTGGAACACAATTCACCGAGAGTGAAGGCATATGACAATGTTTTCTTCTGTGGGGTGACAAAGACAACGTCGGCCCCTACTCCATCTACTCTAGAAGATCCATCAAAGAACATCTTCCAAGTGGGGAGAATTTCTGCAAGAAAGACTTCACTACCAGAAAATAGATCTTGGGCGACGAAAAAAAATCGTCGCCCTGTTAAAAAATTTCGTCGCCTAAGTACTTAGGCGACGACATGTCGTCGGCCAAAACGTCGTCGCCAGAACCGCGTCGGTCAAGAACTTGGGCGACGAAAATTCATTCCGTCGTCGCCTAAGAGTAATTCTTAGGCGACGATACGAATTTCGTTGCCTAAAATATACTTCTCGTCGCCCAAAAAATATTCGTCGCCCAAGATTTAACACCTTGGCCGACGAAAAAAAATATCGTCGCTTAAGATCTTATAACCTTGGGCGACGAAAATAAATATTTCGTCGCCTAAGATCACTACATCTTAGGCGACGATATTTTTTTTCGTCGTCTTATATGGTAAGTCCTTGACCGACGATTTAGAAATTTCGTCGCCTAAGATATATTTAAATTTTTTTAAAAATAATTAAATAATTTTTTTAAATATATAAATAATGTTTTTTTAATTTTTGCTGGAATTTTTTTTTCGGCATTTCTTTAAATTGTTCTAATACTAAAATTTAATTAAAAATAACACAAATTTATAAATTTATAAATAATTTATTACAAAAATTCAGTCCATCTGCCTATGGAGGAGAAACTCGAAATCTAACTCATCATTCCCGTTCGGAGGGTCCTGAGGCTGAGGCGGCGGCTGGTCAGGCTGAGGAGGCTGGTGCTGAGGCTGGGGCCACTGAGGTAATGGTATAGGCGTAGGCATGGGCGGAAAATCAAGTCCGGCCGCATGTGCAGCGATGCAGGCAGTCATCCACTGTCCCATAGCCGCCTGGTTGGCATTGGTGACTTCATTCAGCCGCTCCATATGCGCAGCCGTGGAATCCGCATATGATTCCGCCATCGCCGCCATCTCCCTCGCTCTTTGGGCTTCCAGCTCAGACTCCCTCGCTCTTTGGGCTTCCAACTCAGACTGTAGACTTTCGAACTGATCCTGTAGCCGACTGTTGCTGCTTGAGGCTCCGGCGGCTCCCTTGCGCTGAAATCCTGGCGTCGTCTTCAGGATCCCCTTTCCAGCATCTCCCATACCCCGGCAGTAGTAGGTGTTGGAACGCTGCGCGAAGGCAGTGGCCATAATTCGCGCCCTAACGGTAGGATCTGAAGTGTCAATCCTGGACATGGCCTCTGACATGTCATCCTCTGCCATGCCGGGCCATGTGTCGTTCACCATGCCTCTCATGAACTCTTGCTCCGCCTCCCTCACCCTCGCCTAATTGGATATATTATAAAAATATATTAATATACATTTAATAAAATGTAATTAAAATTAAAAATTAGAAAATATAAGGAACTTACAAGATCCTCCTCAGAATGAGGATATGCCCTCTGAAAGGTCCCCACATAGGGGTTCTCCTCTGGCCGCTCTCGCCGCACGTCGTCCATGATGGCCGAAAACGGCCTCGAACCGGCACGATGGTTGGTTGTGTTCTGTTGCCGGTTCTCAGCGTTCACCCGGGCGAGGTGCTTCAAAAAAAATTATCGTTAGTAAATATTTAAAAACATATAATTATAATTAATTCACTAATTAAATTAATTCAAATTTGTTTACGAATGACCTGTTTGTGAGGGTCGTTGAATTGCGTGACAAGAAGCCACCGCCACTCGTACTCCCGATACTCGAACTCCTTCGGGGTACCCGAACGGTCGCTCCCGTACTGCTTCCAGTGTAACCGGAGGTCGTGCTTCCACTCCTTGAACCTACATATACAAAAAAAATATTAAATATATTATTAAAAAAATAAAATTTAATAAATTATTAAATAGAGGTACCTCTCCCTATGGGCCTTGTCCGCCCAGTCACGTCCCTCCTCGGGAACCACAAACCATTGCTGCATTACCACTTGTTGGTATTTTTTTCGATAATTAAATAATTTATTAGTTAAAAAATAGTAATTGATCGAGTAAACTCACCGACATCGACTGATGGAGCATCTCCTTCACTCCATCAGGAACCTGGCTCCAGACTCCCCACAACATAGGGAGTCTGGAGCGGATGGTGCCTCCCGCGGCGCGCGTGTACCGGTTTCCCAACGCGGCGTCCACCGGTTTCCCGTTGGAAAACGGGATGGCGATCCGTCCAGCGGACTCGACCGCCCTATCGAGTCCCTTGTTGCTGACGGTGCCTCTCCTGTTCCGCCTTCTCTTTCCGGCGGCTGTGACATTGTGAATCAAATTTAATATTAATAATACATTTTTACAAAAAAAAAAAAAAAAAATCGATAAAAAAAAGTAATAATAAATTACCTGAGGATGAGGCTGAGCCGACGGATTCGTCTCCGTCCGCCTGCTCGGAGACCCTCACGGGACAAAGAGGCGTGGGAAACTCCCTGTAGATATAGGCCTCGTGCGGTGCCACATACGAGAGCTGCTCCCGAATCTGTCGACCCTCCTCATCGACGTGAGGTATCGCCGGTATCGTCGGAGGAAGGAAGAGGCCAGACGGCACCATAGGGACCCCGGATGACCCGCCATCACCGTAGGTCGGGGACAACTGTGTGGGAGCGTCGCTGGGGGATCGCAACCGGCGAAGTATCTCTGGATGACGAGGAGCCGTCGTTGTGGGACCCGACTGCCCAGCAGAACCCGAGCCGCTCGCGCCACCCTTAAGCGCCGCATATCGGGCCGTCAACTGCCACGGAAACCCGATCGACGGTGATTCCGACGGGTTGTTTGAGGTACCGTCCGAGTCGTCTTGACTCCTCGCACCCGAACGTTGTCCAGAAGTTCTCCTCATGGCCATCCTGTTTAAAATAACCATAAATTTATTAAAAATATTTTACCGTCTTATAATTAATTTAACAAAAAATAACCATAAATTTCGAAAAAATTATCAACAATAATAGCACAAATAAAAATTAATAGTTATTATAGGATTTATTATTTTTTTTTATTCACATAACAAATTATTTACATTAATTTGCAATTATTACATCACAAAAATTAATTTACGAATATTTACATCCTTACTCAAAAATAATCCATTATTTTTTACAAAATGCCCACAATATATTTACAATTATAATTTATATTATTTAGTTATTTAATCAAAAATTATTTAATCATTTACAATATATTTACAAATTATTTCCACAAATCCTAAACCCTAAACCCTAAACCGTAAACCCTAATATTTTACAATTATCATTTACATCACAATTTACCATAATTTACATCACAATTTACAATTATCACAACAACAACAATTTACAATTATCACAACAACAATTTACAATTATCACAACAACAACAACAACAATTTACAATTTACAATTATCACAACAACAATTTACAATTATCACAACAACAACAACAACAATTTACAATTTACAATTATCACAACAACAACAACAACAATTTACAATTATCACAACAACAACAACAATTAAAACCAATTTAGGGTTTTAGGGTTATACCTTAAATTGTGGGTCGGCGTCGGGGTCGGGGTCGGGGTTCCGAATTGGGGTCGGGGTCGGGGTCGGGGTCGGAGAGAGGGAGAGAGAGAGGGCAGAGAGAGGATTTTCGGAGAGAGAGAGAGAGGGCGTGGCGGCTGAAGAAATGGTTAGGGTTCCGAATTTTTGCCTTTTATACTGGCGTTCTTGGGCGATGATTCTTTAAAAATCGTCGCCCTGTTTTTTGAAAATCGTCGGCCAAGATAATATACTTGGGCGACGATGTTCTTCACTATAAATCTCGTCGCCCAAGATGAAGAAAATCGTCGGCCAAGAGTCTACTTGGGCGACGATGTTCTTCACTATAAATCTCGTCGCCCAAAACGACACTTAAACTCAACACTTATATAAAAATGTTATACAACATTAGTACATATAACGTGAGTTTCATGATCGGAGAAGAGGAACTGAAAACCTACCGTCAGATATGACCAGCATAACGAATTACGTAGGTGGGAAAAATTTCAGCTCCATCTGTCAAAGATAAGGGCTCGATCCGTCCGGTCAATCGGCGCGGTCAAACCCCTAAACGGACGGAAACGGCTATTCGACCCTCCAAATCACGTAATCTGGCCAGACCTTCAACTGAGAATAGTTTCCAATCGACGAGACTCTTACGGGGCTATAAAAATTTGGTAAAAAATAAATACCCGGGATAGGGCTACCACTAGGTAGAAATAAGAGAATTTCGTTGACCGGAACAACCGGCACCGAAATTTTACCGGAATATCTTAATTTTTCACGGGTTGACGTATTTCACTGTTCCGGTCATATCTTATTTCACGACTTTTTTGCGTTTGAGGTATCTACGTATACGTTGTCTTCAAAACGACACTTAAACTCAACACATAAAAAAGTTATACAACATTAGTACATATAACGTGAGTTTGGTGATCGGAGAAGAGGAACTGAAAACCTACCGTCAGATATGACCAGCATAATGAATTACATAGGTGGGAAAAATTTCAGCTCCATCTGACAAAGATAAGGGCTCGATCCGTCCGGTCAATCGGCGCGGTCAAACACCTAAACGGACGAAAACGGCTATTCGACCCTCCAAATCACGTAATCTAGCCGGACCTTCAACTGAGAATAGTTTCCAATCGACGAGACTCTTATGGGACTATAAAAATTTGGTAAAAAATAAATACCCAGGATAGGGCTACCACTAGGTAGAAATAAGAGAAATTCGTTGACCGGTACAACCGGCACCGAAATTTTACCGAAATATCTTCATTTTTCACGGGTTGACGTATTTCACCGTTTCGGTCATATCTTATTTCACGACTTTTTTGCGTTTGAGGCATCTACATATACGTTGTCTTTAAAACGACACTTAAACTCAACACTTATATAAAAAAGTTATACAACATTAGTACATATAACGTGAGTTTGGTGATCAGAGAAGAGGAACTGAAAACCTACCGTCAGATATGACCAGCATAATGAATTACGTAGGTGGGATAAAATTTAGCTGCATCGGACAAAGATAAGGGCTCGATCCGTCCGGTCAATCGGCGCAGTCAAACCCCTAAACGGACGGAAACGGCTATTCGACCCTCCAAATCATGTAATCTGGCCGGACCTTCAACTGAGAATAGTTTCCAATCGACGAGACGCTGACGGGACTATAAAAATAAAAAACATTACCTTACAATTTAAATGTGTTTTGTTTTATTTTAATTATTCGGATTACTCTTGGCCGACGAAATTAGTGTAATTCGTCGGCCAAGATAATACTTGGGCAACGATATATGTTAAATTCGTCGCCCAAGAGTAAAATAAAAAATCATGTACAATGAAATTTAAATGTGTTTTATTTTATTTTAATTATTCGGATTACTCTTGGCCGACGAAATTAGTGTAATTCGTCGGCCAAGATAATACTTGGGCGACGATATATGTTAAATTCGTCGCCCAAGAGTAAAATAAAAAATCCTGTACAATGAAATTTAAATGTGTTTTATTTTATTTTAATTATTCGGATTACTCTTGGCCGACGAAATTAGTGTAATTCGTCGGCCAAGTAAAAATAAAAAAATAAAATACTTAGGCGACGATATATTTTAGTTTCGTCGCCCAAGGATTAAAAAACTTAGGCGACGAAATATTGTTTCGTCGCCCTAGTTTCTATATTAGGCGACGAAATTTAGCCTTAGGCGACGATTTTATTTTCGTCGCCTAAAGTTTAACTTTAGGCGACGATTTTTTTTTTCGTCGCCTAAGTTTTATCTTGGGCGACGAAAAAAAAATCGTCGCCACGTTTTTTTCATTTCGTCGCCCAAGATCTATTTTCTGGTTGTGCTTCTTCATCTAGCATGTCATCTAAAATTTCCCAATCTACAGGGATTGGGTGATCCGCTAGAAAGTCAGCCACAACTTGGCCCTTGACTGCCTTGGTAGGTACATAGATGATATCATGTTGATTGAGGAGCAAAGCCTATTTCGCCATTCGTCCTGATAAGACTGGTTTAGACATGACAAACTTGACTGGGTCAGCTCGGGCTACTAAATGCACCGTGTAAGCTTGCATATAATGCCTCAACTTTTGGATGGAAAAGATGAGAGCGAGACATGTCTTCTCTATTGGAGAATAATTTAATTCTGCTCCTATGAGAGTCCGACTTAAATAGTACAAGGCCATCTCCCTCCTTTCCTCGTTTTCTTGGGCCAAAAGTGCTCCAAATGATCTTTCTTGAGCTGCAATGTAGAGGATAAGAGGTTTTCCAGGAATGGGTGCACCCAACACTGGAGCATTAGCCAAGTACTTTTTAATGTTTTCGAAAGCATTATGACATGCTTCATCCCACACGAAAGGCACATTCTTCTTCATGAGTCGACTAAAAGGTTGACATCGACTCGTGAGGTTTGAGATGAACCGTCTGATAAACACGAGTTTTCCTTAGAGGCTTCTCAATTCTTTTAAATTCGTTGGCTCTGGCATTTCATGAATGGCCTTAATCTTTGATTGATCTACTTCAATGCCCTGATGCTTCACGATGAATCCAAGGAACTTGCATGAACTCACACCAAAAGCGCACTTCAATGGGTTCATTTTGAGTTGGTACTAGCGTAACCTATCGAACACTTTTCGTAAGTCTTGCAAGTGATCACTCATTTTTCTTTACCTGACAACCAAATCATCAACATATTACTCGACATACTTGTGAAGCATGTCTCCAAAGATTTTCTGCATGGCGCGTTGGTAAGTCGCACCAGCATTCTTTAATCTGAATGGCATGACTTTGTAACAATAAATGCCTTTGGGAGTGCGAAATGCAGTTAACTCCTCGTCTTCTTGAGCCATCCTTATTTGGTTGTAGCCAGACGATCCATCCATGAAAGATAAAGCTTCATGACCTGTGGTTGCGTCCACCATGAGTTCGATGATAGGCAAAGGGAAGTCATCTTTCGGACATGCATCATTCAAGTCGTGAAAGTCTACGCACACACGCATTTGTCCATTCTTCTTTTCAACCAGGACAATGTTACAATCCACTTGGGATATTGGACCTCTCTGATGAAGCTTGTAGTGATCAACTTGTCAACCTCCTCTTCAATTTGGGTTTGAACCTCTGTTCCAAAACGTAGTGTCAACTGTTTGATGGGTCGAGCCTATGGTTTAACAGCTAATCGATGAACTGCTACTTTAGGGTCAAGACCGGGCATTTCTGTGTAAGTCCAAGCAAAGACATCCTTGTATTCAAGCAACAAGTCATAGTACTCATTCTCCTCTTGGGAGTTTAGTGACGCGCTTACAAATATCGGTCTTGGGTCTTCCTCTGTCCCCAGATTGAGTTTCTTAAGTTCATCAACCATAGATTTCACCCCATCTTCAAGCTCGGGAGGAGCTGCCTCTACTTCATATTCAAAGCCTTCATGGTCATCCTCTTCATAAGCTTTCACCTCTGCTACTGTGATGTGATAAACACATTGAATAACATCACCCTCATCGTCACCTTCTTTATCTTGACTAGTGAGTATGAAGGTATGTTGCCTCACTTTAAGTTGGTCAGTCGAATTCACCTCTAGCACACAACGTCTTTTCATGCGTGATGGGATGAGACTTTGGATTTCTTTATTTTCCGATTGGCCAACTTCTTCTTTTCTTTTTCTATTTAGGAGCTTGGATCCTTTCAAGTGCCGACTTTCGAGGAGTTGGCTTTATTTGTTTATTTTCTTCATTTGACGATGACAATCTTTTGAACACAGAAGTTTGTGTAGCTGAGGCGTCAAGACAATTGAAGATGGAGCTTCGACTTGTTGACTTATCAACACGTTCAAACACCAAAACTTTGCCTGTTGATTTAGTAGTAGTATTTCGAGAACTTGGGTAGATGGGATTGAACGCTGAAGTGCGAGAAACAGATTAGATTTGTGGAATCTCATCTTCTACTTCTTCGACGCTTATGTACTGCATGCTTGCCTTCTCCGCTTTCCTTCTGCCTAAGATTTTGATCGGCATTCTTGGGGTAAAACAAAGACCCATATTAACCGAATCACTAGTTTTTCCCTGTTCTCTTAGCTTCTTTTGAAACTCATTGAGCTCATGTGCTTTCTTACTGACTGCTTGATCATCATCTTAACTCGACGAACCGAAGTTGAATCCAGCCTTTGCCAACAATTTGTAAGCATTGGGGTCAAACCCTTTATTTGTTCTTTTCTCGGGTAAAGGCCCGTGCTCTACCCTTCTTTGGACTGGTTTGACAAATCCTTTCAATGGTTGCTTGGTAGGAGTTTGGTCGTTTCATGGGCGCAAAAGCACCTACAAAGATACCCTATTATCAAACCAATTATATCGAGGTAGTAAATGGCAAATAGAGGTCAATACCCGCGGAGAATTAGTGAAACTAAGACTTAAAAACACAAGAAACACAAACAGACACGTAAACCAGAAATCTGACAGATTCTGTAGAATATTTGTAAATATTTACTTTCCTTGTATGTGTAGGTTAAATATTTTGTATAGATGTAGGAGATAATTTTCCTATTAGTACTGCAATTGTATCTCTATATAAACCTCCAATATGGAGAAGAATAAACATTGAAGCATACCAAACCATATTGAATCCTTATTTTCTACTTGGCATCAGAGCTTGCTAGGTTCGATCCTTTGAATTTACACCCAAAACACCACAAATCGCTGCGTATCAAAAACCCCCACAAATCACACACAAATTCCCAAATCCCAAAACCAAACCTGAATCCCGAATCACACCACAACCAAATCGTTGCATACATCAAAATCATAATTCCCAAATTCTTGAAATCTCAAAAACCAAACCTCCAAAATGGCACAACAAATCAACTACCATACCACCACACCATGCCGGTCTCCATACAAACTAAATTCATATGCGAACTCAAAATGTCCGCTATGTGGAGTATTAGGTCATAGCAAGCAACGTTGCTTTGAAAAAATTGGGTACCTGGATTGGTGGGATTTCACCCTGAAACCCCGAAAGAATCATGCAAAAGTTGTCATAACCACTACAGAGGAAGACCAACCATCAAATGCCTTTAATATAGCACAGTCAGGTATGAGTGGTAAGGTATCTATGAATAGGTCCTGGATTATTGATACAGGAGCATCAGATCACATGTGTAATGATCCTAGCCTCTTGAAAAAATTAAAACCCTCCTCTCAAAATATTGTTTCTACCGCTGATGGTACTCCAACTCCGGTTACCGGAGAAGGCTCTATTGTCCTATCAAACACATTAACCCTTGATTTTGTATTAGTCGTCCCTTCATTGTCATACAATCTTCTCTCAGTTGACCAAATCATTCAAGAATTATCATGTATTGTCACCTTTTATCCGTCTTTCTGTGTATTTCAGGACATTCTAACTAGGCGGATTTTGGGTTATGGAGTGAGAAAAGGGAAATTGTACTACCTAGATCTGACAGAGACAGGAGAGGAACATATGCAGTCTTTGGGTCAAGCTAATCAGGTCGATAGAGCTGAGAGTGCTAAGAAAGATGTGTGACTTTGGCACCGCAGGTTGGGTCATCTAAACTTCGGTTATCTTAAGAAACTACAACCGAAATTATTTTCAAATGTCGACTATTCAGATTTTCATTGCGACATATGTGAACTGGCCAAGAGCCACCGTATTTCATATCCACAAGCCTAAATAAAAGTCCCGTTCCATTTATGAAGATTCACTCTGACGTGTGGGGTCCTGCAGAAATTCCTTCTCTCTCTGGCGCTCGGTATTTCGTGACGTTTATTGATGATTGTACCCGTACGACTTGGGTGTCTCTATTGAAGAATAAGAGTGATGTTTATTCTAGATTCAAAGAATTTCACAAGATGGTGTCCACACAGTATCAACAGGTTGTTCGAGTTTTCCAGTCTGACAATGGCGGAGAATATGTTAATGGTCCTATGCAAGAGTTTATGAAGTTACATGGAATTCGACATCAGACTTCAAATACTTATACTCCTCAGCAAAATGGATTGGCAGAGAGAAAAAATCGGCAGTTGCTAGAAGTTGTCTGTGCCTCTTTGTTTGGCATGAATGTACCTGTAGAATATTAGGGAGAAGCTGTGACATCTGCTGCCTACCTCATTAATCGTACCCCTTCTCAGGTTATTGAATGTCAAAACCCTCTACAACAGCTTCAAAAACTTCTCTCCATTCCATCATTGCCTAACTTGGAGCCTCGTGTGTTTGGGTGCGTAGTATATGTTCATATTCCCAAGCAACAACGAAGCAAACTTGATCCTCGTGCTAAACGGTGTATCTTTCTTGGGTATGCCGAGTTTCAAAAAGGCTATCGATGTTATGATCCTCTCACTGATACCATTCACGTGTCCCTTGATGTTTCTTTTCGTGAATCTGAGCCTTACTATTCAGGGGAAGTTTCGACATCTTCCCTTCAGGGGGAGAGCGGTTGTGAAGGTGAAGGGAATTCTCGACAATTATTTGAATTCGACGAGTTTGAAGAGGTGGAAGCATTAGAGTTGAGATTCGGAGTTAATGGAGCCACAAATGAGAAAGCAACAGAAAAGGAGACAACAACTCCTGTCCCGTTCAGTATTGATGCAGGCCACCCACGTGAAGCTCAGCCAAGCCGAGTGGAGACTGCAGCCGAGCAGAGCCGAACTGAAGGGGACCATGTGCGCGTCAGAGAGCCGACCCGAGTGGAGACTTCAGCCGAGCCGACCCAAACTGAAGAGGACCACGTGCGTGTCAGAGGAGAGCAGCACAAGGTGCCGCGTGTCGCCCAGGAGACTGCTGCGCGTGACAGAATAGAAGACATGCTAAAACTGGGTTTGCCACATGTCATGCCGGGATCGGTTGACACAGCTGATGTGGACACGCGTGTTCACCTAAAAAATACTGCCGCGTCAGACTTTGAAGCAGGTGTCGTCAGTCAAGAAGAAACGCAGGCTGTGCAACATGGGCCACATGGTACTGGTAGATTGGACACCCAAGGTTCTTCTCTGTTAGACAGTTTTCCTTTCTCTACACCATCAATTCAAGAATCTGCCGTGAATGTCCCTGCTCAAGCTCAGGTACCTTTACATTCAAATCAATTACCTGAGGTAGATAGTATTATACCTAGAAAGTCACAGAGAGTTACCAAAGGAATTCCAAAGAAACAATATGAACCTGATATCAAAGCCAAAGCTAAGTATCCTGTAGCCAATTACATGTCTAACCATAGATTGTCCGAGTCACACGCCCTTGTCATTAATCAATTATCCAGTGTTTGTATTCCTAGTAGTTTACAGGATGCAATGGCGGATCCTAAGTGGACTCAAGCGATGAACGAAGAACTCGAGGCATTACAGAAAAACTCGACTTGGGATATTGTGCCTAAACCAGCTGGAAAGAAGACTGTTGGATGCCGTTGGGTATTCACCGTAAAGTTGAAAGCAGATGGGAGTATTGACAGGTATAAAGCAAGGTTGGTTGCCAAGGGATACACCCAGCGGTATGGCATTGATTATGAAGAAACGTTTGCTCATGTAGCAAAGATCAACACTGTACGAATCTTGATTTCACTTGCAGCAACTAAAGATTGGCCTCTGCAACAGTTTGATGTGAAGAATGCTTTACTCAATGGAAACTTGGAGGAAGAGGTGTACATGGACATGCCACCAGGAGTCAAAAGTAAACCATGTGATGCCGACAAGGTTTGTAAGTTGAAGAAGTCCTTGTATGGTTTGAAGCAATCTCCTAGAGCTTGGTTTGAAAGATTCTCCAAATCAATGAAGATGTTTGGCTATAGACAAAGCAACTCAGATCACACTTTATTCATCAAGCGTAGTCAGGGTAAGATCACTGCTCTGATTGTGTACGTTGATGATATGATTGTCACAGGGGATGATCCAAAAGAGATGGAGGCTCTACAAAAGTATCTTTCAAAGGAGTTTGAGATGAAGGATCTTGGACAGTTGAAGTATTTTCTTGGAATTGAAGTTGCAAGGTCAAAGTAGGGGATTTCTTTGTCCCAACGTAAGTATGTACTTGATTTGTTAGCTGAGACTGGAATGCTTGACTCCAAACCGGTTGAGACACCAATTGAGATGAACCACAACCTCGCCATCTATCCAGATCAAGTCCCAACTGATAAAGGAAGGTATCAACGTCTAGTAGGAAGACTTATTTATCTTTCTCATACCAGACCTGATATTGCTTATGCTGTGAGTATGGTTAGTCAGTTTATGCATTGTCCCAGTGAAGAGCATATGGATGCAGTGTACCGTATATTGAAGTATCTTAAGATGGCACCTGGCAAAGGCTTGTTGTTTGAAAAGAAGGGTGAGTTGGAAGTTGTAGGGTACAGTGATGCTGATTGGGCTGGTGATAAGACTGACAGACGATCTACATCTGGGTATTTTACATTTGTTGGAGGAAACCTTGTAACTTGGCGTAGTAAGAAGCAGAAGGTTGTTGCCAGGTCAAGTGCTGAAGCAGAATTTCGAGGTATGGCACATGGAGTTTGTGAGATGTTATGGATTCGTAATGTGTTAAAAGAATTGGGTTTTAAACTCAAACAACCTATGGACTTGCATTGTGATAATACGTCTGCAATTGAAATTGCTCATAATCCTGTTCACCATGACCGGACCAAGCATGTGGAGGTAGATCGACATTTTATCAAGGAAAACTTGGACAGGAAAATAATCTGTTTTCCTTTTGTGTATACAGAAGACCAATTGGCAGATGTTCTTATGAAAGGAGTGTCAAGGAAAGTGTTTGACGACTCAGTTGGCAAGTTGGGCATGATTGATATCTATGCACCAACTTGAGGGGGAGTGTAGAATATTTGTAAATATTTACTTTCCTTGTATGTGTAGGTTAAATATTTTGTATAGATGTAGGATATATTTTTCCTATTAGTACTGCAATTGTATCTCTATATAAACCTCTAATATGGAGAAGAATAAACATTGAAGCATACCAAACCATATTGAATCCTTATTTTCTACTGATTCAACTTAGGAGCAGAAACCGAATTAATTAACTAATCTAGACTCAACCAAAAATTATGAAATTAAATACACAGTATCTAGACACAGTGACGGTATTCGGAGTTGGTTTGACTGGTGATCAAACATAAATAATACAGGAGTATTGCTGAAAACAGAATACTAAAAGTGAATATGGATGTAAATATGAGAGAAACAATAGCTAGGAACTTTTCTCCACCACTAAATATGCTTCAATCACCCTAAAACAATGTCAAGGATTATAGATGAATGCACTCACAGTTAAGCCAATGTCGTTAGGTCATTAACCGTATTACGTTCTCTTACATGCCATGTTAAGTGAAATGTTTTATCGACTTAACTATATTACCAATTAATTGATCTATGAAATGTCGGTATCTAAACCAAAATAATTGAAATCATGAAGTTCTAAGAACGTTTGAGTAACAACAAAGAATCTAAGGTCAATGTCGGTAGCCTTAGATTACCAAGGAATTACTTCACACAAGTACCTGCAAAGAACTTGTTATCTCTCATAGAATATGCAATGATATGTCGGTCATATACACATTCAAAATAATAAACCCTAAAACATGCATCAAAGTGTCGACCCAATGAAACATGCAATAAAATTATCAATGAACAATCAGTGAAGAAATTCTCATCTAGAATTATATAAATCAATTAGGGTTCAAAATCGAAGACATATCTAAAGCTTTGATCAGCCCCTAACTATCAAGGAGTTTAGTTACACATAGTCTTGAATAAGAACATTAGAGAATCCATGGAAGATGAACTAAAGGTGGAGAAGAAAAACTTGATTGGCTCAGAGACCGGTTGAATTCTCCCTGGTTCCTCTTTTCTTCTCTCCCTCTTTTCTTTTTCTTTTCTTCTCTCCTCTGTGCTCTCCTCTGTTTCTTCCTTCTGTTCTCAACCTCTATCCTCTTAAATAGGTCCATTCACCCTAGGTCTCTCATCCATCCCCTTATCCAACTAGGATTTAGGAATCCTTATTAAGCCCAATTATCTCATTTTCTTTGTTTGACTTTAAAATACTTAAAAACAAATAAAGTCAATTAAAAACAAGAAAACATAACAAAATAACTAAGTAATAGGAATAATTAGCTTGATAAAAGTCACACAAATATGTGACTATCATCGTTTAAATTTGTCAATGGCAATATTGATGCTTCCTTCAATAATTTTATGTCATCTTCACTCAACTTTCGAGGACTCACTTGCCGCTTTGTTCCCGCAAACAGAGGCTCTCCTTCTTTGCACTTGGATTTTGGCACATATCGAAGAATTGGGACAATTGGATTGAACTTGTCAGATGTCACAGTTTTGGATGGAGACTTATGTGACTCTTCATTTCCCTTGCCTTTTGCTTCAACTTCTTTCCTTGTCACCATTGTAGCCTTCCCTGTTGAGGGTACTTTGACCGGAAGAACTTCTATTACTGATTCTTCATCTGAATAGAACTTGAAATCTGCGAAGTAAGACTCCGCATCGGTGAATGGCTTTGTATCACCTATCACTGTTTTCACGCCTCCGCGGTAGAACTTGAAGCATTGCTGCAGAGTTGAAGGTACGACATCATTTTCATGAATCCATGGTCGCCCCAACAATATTTTGTATGAAGTTTTTGCATCGATCACGTGGAACAAAGTGTGTGACTCCAATTCGCCAATAACCATGTCTAGCCGAATCATGTCTATCGCTCTTTGCCCTCCTTGGTTAAAACCCTGGATCATGAGACGACTTTTAGATAACTCGTCAATATTGATGCCGAGTCGACACATTGTCAATTTTGGCATAATATTCACAGCAAACCCTCCATTTACAAGCATGCAGTTTAATTTTTTCTCTCGCATGTAACCTGTCACAAAAAGAGGTCGATTGTGTGGCTTTGAACCCAATTGTAAATCTTCACCCGTGAAGTGAATGGCGTCACAACATGCTACACATGCCGCACACTCATTGATGTTTGAAGAATGCTGGCCCTCATCAAGCAACAACTGGTCTAACGCACGTCTCGCCGATTTGGAAAGCTGCGATAGGTTAGAGAGGCTAAATTTTAGAGGTAAGTCTTCCAATTGTCTCAGCACTTCAGATTCTTCAACCTTCTCAACATCTTTGGAATCACTTTCAAAACTTGTTGTCATTGAATTAGCTCTCAAACTCATTCACATCTTAGGCATGCGCTTTGCTGGCGGATTTTGATTGAGGGACTTTTGTACACAAGGAGCGAATTTCTCCTTTATACACCTTGTCTCATTCCTCGCAAGGCATTGATGACTCCCATGTAGTTGTTTATGATCTGGCCGCGAGAGTGGTGGACTTGACAACACACCTTTCACTACCAGAAGAAAGACTTTAGCCGACGAAAAAAAACCAGGCCGACGAATTTTTTTTCGTCGGCTAAAGTCCACTTTAGCCGACAAAATTTTCCTTCGTCGGCTATGGTAAACATTTCGTCGGCTAAATAATTTTTGTCGTCGGCTATAGTCTGTGAACTTTAGCCGACGAAATTTTCAAAAGTTTTTAGCCGACTAAATTTTTAAGAGTTTAGCCGACGAAATTTTTAAAAGTTTAGCCGACGAAAAATATAATTTCGTCGGCTAAAGTGTCTTATATTTACAGATTTGGACAACAACTCATCTGGAAAAAAAAACTATACGTAGAACCTTCAACCGCAAAAAAGTCGTGAAATAAGATATGACCAGAATGGTGAAATACGTCTACGGTTGAAAAATGACAGTATTCCGGTAAAGTCTCAGTGCCGATAGTTGACTTAACCTTATTATTCACTATGCTGCAGATTTGACGTTTGGTGTCTGATTGACTATTGTGAGTCCTTTCCAGAAGCGTAACGGCTCTACGAGTCAAACTCATCGCTAATGCTATGATGTACAGGCTTTTTTGGCCATCCGAGTCCGTTTAGGGCTTCAAAATGTAGTTTTCTTATTTTCGATTAGAGTTGACCGTTTCGATCGAGCCCTTAACTTTGTCTAATCCAGTTGAATTTTTTATCATACATATATTTCATCATAATGATCATATCTGACAGTCGAATTTTGGTTTGTGAATTTTAGTCATTGGAATCACAACGTGTCTACTATTTTCCGTTATTCGGGTTTATGGGGAGCCCTATCGTCGGAAGGTAAATGTCTCAAAATTTTTATATTTGCAGTTGCTTCTCATCTACATGAGAGTTTTTTGTGTGGAAGCTTTGACCAAACTACGTAATATAGAGGGAGATATGAGCGTTTTCGTGTGATAAGTGACGATGGATTATGGTTGACCGTTTCGATTGAGCCCTTAACGTTGTCGGATCCCGTTGAATTTTTTACCATAGACATATTTCGTCATAATGATCATATCTGACGGTCGAATTTTGGTTTGTGAATTTTAGTTATCGGAATCACAACGTGTCTACTAATGTTGTATAACTTGTTTAGTATGTTATACAACTTTGTGAACCAACTCTACATAGGAAGCAAAATTATTAAAAATCTTGTGAAATAAGATGTGTTCAGAATGGTGAAATACAGCTATGGTTCAAAAATCAAGTAAATCGGGTAAAGTCTCGGAGCCGATAGTAGCGGTCAACCCTATTTACCATTATTATTTCTTATGGGGAGCCCTATCGTCGAAAGGTAAATGTTTCAAAATTTTTATATAGGTGGTTGCGTCTCATCTACGTGAGAGTTTTTCGTTGGAAGATTTGACCAAACTACGTAATATAGAGGGAGATATGAGTGTTTTCGTGAATTTATAGACTTTAGCCAACGAAAATATATGAAAAGTCGTCGGCTAATGTCAAAAATTTCAAAATTTTTTAAGCGGTAAACCAAAGTTGGAGGAAAACTTTCAAAGGACTTTAGCCGACGAAAATATATGAAAAGTCGTCGGCTAAAGTCAAAAAATTTAAAAAAATAACTATAGCCGACGAAATACTCGTCGGCTAAGATGGTTTTTGCCGACGAATAACCTAATATTTCGTCGGCTATAGTTATTTTTTAATTTTTTAATTACATACTATAGCTGACGAATAGTTAGGGTATTCGTCGACTAAGCCTTAAAATTTTTTTATTACCTACTATAGCCCTATATTCGGTGGTTATTTTGAGTAAAATTTTTATACGACTTGTTGCGTGTCATCGGTTTAAAACTATTTTCAGTTGGAGGTCTGGCCAAAATACGTAATTTAGACGGTCGAACGACCTTTTCCGTGCGTTTAGAGGTTTGACTTACGAGATTGACCGTCCGGATCGAGCCCTTATTCTTTTCGGATCAAGTTGAATTTTTTCCCATACATGTATTTTATCATGATGGTCATATCTGACGGTCAGATTTCTGTTTCTCAAGTTTGATCATCACAATCACAACATGCATACTAATGTTGTATAACTTGTTTACCAAGTGTTATGTAAATGTTCCGTTTCAAAAACAAACTATACGTAAAACCTTCAAACGCTAAAAAGTCATGAAATAAGATATGACGAGAATGTTGAAATACATCCACGGTTGAAAAATCACACTATTCTGGTAAATATTCAGTGCCGATAGTTGCGGTCAATGCAATTTTTCATTTTTTTTCCCCTATGAGTAGCCCTATATTCGGTGGTTATTTTGAGTAAAATTTTTATACGACTTGTTGTGTGTCATCGGTTTAAAACTATTTTCAGTTGGAGGTCCGGCCAAAATACGTAATTTAAATGGTCGAACGACCTTTTCCGTGCGTTTAGGGGTTTGACTTACGAGATTGACCGTCCGGATCGAGCCCTTATTCTTTTCGGATCAAGTTGAATTTTTTCCCATACATGTATTTTATCATGATGGTCAGATCTGACGGTTGGATTTCTGTTTCTCAAGTTTGATCATCACAATCATAACATGCCAAATGTATAAAAATACTTTAGCCGACGAAATTGGTACATTTAGCCGACGAAATTTGTACCTTTAGCCGACGAAAACGATGACACTATAGCCGACGAAATTTTCAAAGGACTTTAGCCGACGAAAATATATGAAAAGTCGTCGGCTAAAGTCGAAAATTTTTTGAAATTTTCAACCAAAATTTTTTGGCTGTCACCCAAAATTTTCAAAGGACTTTAGCCGACGAAAATATATGAAAAGTCGTCGGCTAAAGTCGAAAATTTTTTGAAATTTTCAACCAAAATTTTTTGGCGGTCACCCAAAATTTTCAAAGGACTTTAGCGGACGAAAATATATGAAAACTCGTCGGCTAAAGTCGAAAAATTTTCAAAATTTTCAACCAAAATTTTTTGGCGGTCAACCAAAGAGTTTAGCCGACGAAAATAAAGAATTTCGTCGGCTAAAGTTCTTTATATAGCCGAAGAGTAGGGTAATTAAATATCCTCCTCCTCCATGATGAGCAAAGAGTTTAGACATAATGCGGCCCCTCCTCCTCTTCCTCCTCCTTCTCCTCCTCCACCTCCTCCACTCTCTCTCCTCACCCCACAGTCTACTCTCCACCCCCACGAGCCCAATGGCCACCTACCGCGCCCTCCTCTCCCTCAAGTCCTCCCTCGACGACCCCGACTCCCGCCTCTCCTCCTGGACACCCAACACCAGCCACTGCACTTGGGCCGGAGTCACGTGCGACTCCCACAACCACGTGACCTCCCTCGACCTTTTCGGCTTGAATCTCTCCGGGTATCTCTCCCCCCATATCGCCTTCCTTGTCTACCTCTCCAATCTCACCCTCGCCGAGAACAACCTCTCCGGTCCCATCCTGCCTAAGATCTCCGCTCTCCGCCTCCTCAACCTCTCCAACAACGTCTTCAACCGCATGTTCCCGCCCGAGCTCTCTAACCTCACTAACCTCCGTGTTCTCGACCTCTACAACAACAACCTCACCGGCGTGTTGCCGGTTTCGGTGGCTCACATGACCAACCTCCGCCATTTGCATTTGGGTGGCCGAAAGTTTAGCCGAAAGTTTCTGCAGTTTTTTTTTTCAAAACCCAGCAACTTTAGCCGACGATATTCAAACACTATATTCGTCGGCTATGGTTATTTTTAATTTTTTTTAAATTTTTTTAATAAGGTTTAGCCGACGAGTAACCTAATATTTCGTCGGCTATAGTTATTTTTATTTTTTTTTAAATTTTTTTATAAGGTTTAGCCGACGAATAACCTAATATTTCATCGGCTATAGTTATTTTTTAATTTTCTTATAAGGTTTAGCCGACGAATAACCTAATATTTTGTCGGCTATAGTTATTTTTAATTTTTTTATAAGATTTAGCCGACGAAATATTATATTTCGTCGGCTATAGTTATTTTTTAAATTTTTTTACAACGTTTAGCCGACGAAATATAAAATATTTCGTCGGCTATAGTTATTTATTATTATTTATTATGCACTTTAGCAGACGAATTATTCGTCGGCTAAAGTCTGGGACTATAGCCGACGACATATTTTTCGTCTGCTAAAGTCATCACAGACGACCTTTTCCCGACGACACTATAGCCGACGAAGGATCGTCGGCTAAGGTCTTAGCCGACAAATTTTTTTAACAGGCCGACGAAAATTTTTCGTCGGCTAAAATATTTTTTCTGGTAGTGTTTGCGCACTTTTTGTCGAGTTACAAGTATCCATCCTTCACCATCGTCGCATGGGGCAGCTTTAGGAGCGAGTTTATTTACCGGATTGGCTTCACTTCTTCTAACTTTTTATCATTGCCCGTCTCTTTTGAGAAATGGTATGGCGCCTTCATTGGCATGGAATGTACTTGAACCGGCTCAAAAGACCCAAATGAAATGGTAGTGCAATTGACCGCAACAACCTCGTCGACATCCAACTCGATTCTTCCTTGTTTGGCAAGCTTCATGATCAAATCCTTCAAAACAAAGCACTTCTCAACTGTGTGGCTGATGAGGTGATGAAACTTGCAATACTTTGGGTCGTTGACCCGATGCATTTCTTCTGGGCGTTTGCACTCTGGAAGTTCTATCACCTTGTTCTCAAGCAAATCCTCCAACATGCTTGCCACATCAGAATCTGGGAATGGATAAGTCTTTTGCTCACACTCAGTCAATGAACGCTTCCTCCTCTCGTAGGCTTGAGTCGGTTCTACTCTCTTAACCTCCTTCTTGTCTTGTGTGGAGATTTTGATTAGAGCGACACTTACAATCATCGACTCCTTTGCAGATCTTTTCATAACCTTGTCAACTTTGTTGCTGAAAGCTTTATCTTTTCGTTGATCATTGACAAACTCCTTCTTACCCTTGTGGCTAGCTATGCTCAACTCCATATCATGCGCTCGCGTAGCCAGTTCTTCAAAGGTTCGAGGCTTGATACCTTGGAGAATATACAACAAATCAAAATGCATGCTTTGGATGCACATTTCTACCGCAGACGTCTCTGACAAGCGGTCTTTACAATTGAGACTGAGCAAGCGCCACCTGTTGATGAAGTCAATTGCTGGTTCGTCCCTCCATTGTTTTGTGTTGGTGAGTTCCATCATGCCCACAGTTCGCCTTGTATTGTAGAAGCGGTTTAAGAATTCACATTCCATTTGGTCCCAACTGTCGATAGACTCGGGCTCTAAGTCTGTGTACCACTCAAAGGCATTGCCTTTCAATGAGCGCACAAATTGCTTGACAAGGTGGTCACCCTTCGTCCCGATGTTATTGCAGGTTTCGATGAAGTGAGCAACATGTTGCTTTGGATTGCCCTTCCCTTCGAATTGCTGGAACTTTGGTGGCTGGTATCCCAACGGCATCATTAGACCATTGATTCTTTTGGTGTAGGGTTTGGAGTAGGTGAAAGAATCACGAGAATGACCTCTATATTGAGCTCTGATGGAGTTGGTGATGATGTCTTGCAATTGCTGAAAGGACATTGATCCAAGCAAGCCATCATCTTCCTTGTCATCGTTCCTGGAGTTCTCGCCTACTTTGTCCTTCTTTTCTTCATCTTGACTTTCAAGCCTGCTATCAAGCTCGGCAATTTGCATGTCTTTTTCTTCCACCGTTTTGGTGAGCTTCTGAACCGCTCCCATCAGATTGGCTATTTGCTCTTCAATGGTGGATGCGTCTGTCACCATGACTTGCATAAGGATCGATAGGTTGTGATGAATCATCCGTTGGCAGGCCATACGTGTTGTTTTCATCACCATTTGGACTTCCATTGTATGAAGTCGTGCTTGATTCATCATCTGTGGCAGGTGAGAATGATCGCTCCCTTGATTTGTTTGGAGTTTCCTTTTCTTCACTTCGCGAGACACGCTTGTCTTCACTTCACGAGGCACGCTTGTCTTCACTTCGCGAGGCATGCTTGTCCGCGAGATTTGCCAAGGTGATGACTGGTTCACGAGGCTTGGAAGGCAAAGCCACCAATGTTGTGGGTTGATTCCTCGCCATGCTACGGGTAACATGACCAGAGGGCTCCTTGTTTGACCTCGCAGTCATTGGTTTAGACTTCTACGTCGAGATGGCTTGAGTGCTCTTGGAGGCCATTACTTCGAACGGATTTAAGCTTTCTTGCGGAGAAGGAGATGAGAGGCAAAGTTGTCCCACTGGGCGTGCCACTTTTGTAAATATGATAATATCTGCAACAAATAACAGAACAACACATGTACAAAAAATAATTTAATTTAATCAATGCGAATGCGGGTTACAATCTTTGTGAACTCCTCTGATTCTATCTCTGAATATAGGTTTAACTCAAGGGTGACAAGCACTTGTTCTTGAGGGTTACGCGAGTTGATCACGTAACAAGTATTTGGGATTTGGATTTGGGTTTAGTGAAGAACTGGCTATTTGGGGAGCTTGATAGTTCTTCAAGGATTTATGAGAGACTTCTGAGCTCGCGGAGGGATTTTCTCTTTCTCTAGTTCACTGCCTTGTTTATGCTCCCCCTCCTCTCGGTATGAGAGGGGGTATTTATAGTGTTAACATGCCTCTACTTAAAGCATGTAATGAAGATTCTGAATCAATAATATTTCTTTAATCGAATCAATGAATCTTGACTGATTGATTTACTTGCCAATTTTAACATAATCAAATCAATCAAATCTTAAGATTTAGATATGCCTAGATCGCTTTGGATTAAATGTCCTGTTTTGATCAAGATCCTTAGTAAGGGGTGAGCCATCTCGCGAACACAGAAGGAAGGCGCGCGGAACCTTGGTTTCCAAGCAAGCGATGATTTCTGGTCCTACCTCACGGACAACTTATCTTGAACGTACATCTCTGCATGCATGCGAACTCTGTTGTCTAGCTCCTTCACGAGGTTCCCTACGCGGGACCATCTCGCCTCGCATTTATGTTAATCTACGCCCGCGGAGCCATCTCGCCTCGCCTTCATGTATATCTACGCGCGCGGAGCCATCTCGCCTCGCCTTCTTATATATCTACGCGCGTGGGTTCATCTCGCCTCGCCTTCATGTAAATCTACGCACGCGAAGTTATTTTGCCTCGCCTTCACGTATATCTACGCGCGCGTAGCCATTTCTTCTCGCCTTCACGTATATCTACGCGCGCGAAGTCGTTTCGCCTCGCCTCGCCTCTATTTACTTCTACGCAAAGTCAGTTTACCTCGCCTTCGTTTATCTCTACGCAAAGTCTGTTTCCCCTCGCAAAGTCTGTTTCCCCTCGCGAAGTCCGTCTCACCTCGCAAAATCTGTTTCGTCTCACGAAGTTCGTTTCGCCTCGCGAACTCTATTATCTAGCTCGCCTGACCCCTGGCGAACCATCACCAATTATTTTTTGGGATGTCCAACTTCTTTGTTGTGATAATTAATTTAATTCAATTGATATCTGATCATCAATCGACACTTGATAATTGATTTCAATCAGGATATAAGGTTTTATCGTCGGCCGACCATTCCCACGTTGCCATGTGTTATTTCTGACGGCTTTCCAATTTTGTCAACTCACGAGCCACGTATTTGCTTGGATTATTCAACGACTATTATTATCGTTAAATTTTATATGTCTACAGTTTTATGCTCCTACATTTGGAATTTGGATGTGCAGACGACTTCTAGAGTGTCTCGATCTTGGTTATTAGGTCGCCGGTGCTATTAGCTAGGTTTGTTGTTGTTATGTTGCTTATTTTGATCTTGTTTTTGAATTAGATTGTCGGTCTCTATTTCTTTGTTGTTATTGTATTGCAGTCAAGTTTCTCAAAACAAGTACATATATATGCTTTGTGTTTGGATAGCATCTTTTGGCAAAAACTGCTGATCTGTGGCTTCTAGTTTCAATTGGATGGTATATCATTGTTAAGTGGTAGCACACTGGCACGGCACCGGGATGGTGTAAAAAAACTGGCATCATCTAAGTGTGTTTTGGATATGTTATAAGATGTAAATTTGATGGATTGATAATAAAATTACAGGAAACTCTATAAAATTTTAGGAGAGACTCATATATATAGTACGGTTTAATTGCAAGTTAATTCGATCCGTGCCAATCAACTTTACTTCTTTTTCTCTAAAGATCATTCTTATGCACACATCACTGTAATTTTGCTTGCATTGTAGCAAACGGTCAATCTTATATTTTTCATATCTTCCAAATATAAGATCAATTCACTGCTCTCTCATTAGCACATTGGTGCTCTAATTCAATTTTCCATAATGGAATATGACGACTTCAAGGCTCCTAGAGGTACATGTGTCGCATGTTCGAAAAGAGTATGTGGGAAAGGGTAGGTTTTAAAGACTGATATTTCTTTTGTGTAAATTGTTTCATTCCCATGCAAGTCTTGAATTAGTCAAAATGGAAGCCTCCCATGTTTTGCTTCGAGGACTTTACATCGTGCAAAATGGGTCCTTAATTTATTTCTTTGCCTTTTTCTTTGGGCAAATGCCAAATATTTGGTGGGAAAGTTTGGTTACCAGCTCCTTTTTCTGACCACTGATCGAACCTATGGAAGCTGCTTACCATGAGTCCCTGTCTTACACGATCAAACTAAATACACCACCATAGGAGACAAAGTTAGGAAAATATGAGAAATTTATAAGCCTATGTTTGTTTAGGCCTTTGCTAATGCACATGGGTGATTGCGGTTGGCAACCATAAGTCAAGGATGTTAATCAACTCTTGATCATTCCTAGCTAGACATATTTAGGCTTGTCAAATAAAGCATACTAGATTCTTTCTTTATTTCTTCTATTTAAGATTATAGGCTAGCTAGATATATGTATGGGCATTTTTAATGAGAATCGATGTTACATGTGTGTCGCAGTTTATTTAAAGACTTACTCATTTTAGCTCATCTGTTTTATTACATTTTATTGATGAAAATCTAAATCCAATCATAATATATATTGATCAATTCTAAACTCTTAATTTGAAAAAATTAGAGAATTCACTTATCTTGTTTCGGTATTATAGTGAGGTCTAGTTTAGTTGAACCGTAAAGTACTAAATACAAAGGAGGAAAAAATTAAGAAAGATAACAAAAAAGAGAAGAATATATAGATCGAATAAAATGAATCAGAGTTTTTTTTTCTATTTTACGAACAATAAATTATAACGAAGAGCCTCTTAAGCGGTCAACATAAGAAGAATCCATCAGTAGAGTCATTTGAGCTTGGAGAGGAATCTCATCAAACCAACACATTGGAGAGGAATGGGGGTGACCAACTGAAGCAAGAGCATCCGTTAGAAAATTCTCCTGTAGGAAAGTATGCGAGAAGCTGATGCTAACAAAATAATCAACAAGCGCTCGAACTTAGGACTTGAGCTTCTAAGGAATAACACAAAATCCTTTGACACAGTTGATGATGATAAGGGAAGAGTCTCCTTCACCTTAGACTTGAGTATATTTGCGTCTTTTAGCAGCAATGAACCCTTCTTTTAAAGCTATGCATTCAGCCAATGGAAAATGAATCAGAGTTGACAAAAAAGGAAAAGCCATGTGGGGATATTAGCAAAAGACTATTATATATAATTAAGTTGAACGTCGAGATAAAAATATGAAAAGAGAGATGGCAGGGAGCTCTTAGAGTGTGGTAGACCTTTTATTTTTGGGTTAGAGGCGGAGACCTATTTCTTAAATTGTCCATATTCGAAGAGCTAATATTACCGAATCTCATAGATATGCAGTTAAAAAAAAAAACGTCAAGTCAATTAATATATCTAGTGAAATCACTTGAGGTTTCTCTTTAATTAACATTAGCTTCATCGAGTTGAGTTGGAGACTGGAGAGCAAGTAGAAAGTATTCCACGGACAAATGAAAACGGATGAAGCAAGAGACTATCTCAGATAGGTTACTAGCTTCAACTTGAAATCTAATTTTTTTTAACCCATAAAAACAAAAATTCTCTCGAATTTCCAAGTAAAAGTTAAAGAATCGTACCTAATATTAGCTTTAAAATTACTTCAAGACGACTTCATATTAAAAAAAACACAAATCTGAACCAAAGATTAGTAGTCTGTTTCTAGATTCTTATGTTGATACGTTCAGACAAAACCTCATCATGAAAGTCTACATTATATTCAGACAATCATAAGCTTCCACGTCGTAAGCATTTGTTGATAAACAATTTGGAGGAGATAATTATTTCTTAATGCTTTTTTTTTTTTTAAGAATCCCTGAAGCATATGTAGTAAGAAAGGAAAAGTCAATGGAAGCATTCAAAGAATCAAAGATCATTTGGAGAATTTAAGGATCAACAAAATATATAAAAAGAAAACAAAAACAAGGCAGCCCACGTGTAAGAGAAAAGTAAAAATGTTTTAACAGAATTCTGAGAAATCAGGATCGATAATCACTAATATTAGGATCTAGAAATGAGCATTTTGACTCTTGGCTAAAATTTCTTTCGAAAATAAAATAGATAATTTCATTACTTATTTATGACTAAAATGCACTTACGTCAACCATCAGCTTACACAAAAACTCTAGTAACAAGCAAATCAAATTAATTGACAAATACTCTCACTATAAACCGGTTTAGCTTAATTATTGAGCCTATATCAAATAAAAGCTACACTTAAATCCATCCGACTCTCTTTCAAAAGTAAACATAGTCACATAGATATCACAACTGATGTATAACTAGAAGTAGTAAGAATTATTATACAAAAAGTGTCTATTGATAGGCAAGAAAGAAGGAAGCTTTAAGATTTCAGATTTCCTTTTCCCTCATCGCCAAAAGTGACCGCCAATGAGATGTGTAGCGGAGGTGTTGCAGACGCCTTCCCTAGCCGAGGGTTCTTATTCTTGCTACCCAGGGAATGGCCAAGCGTCTGCTTATGAGTCATCGGCTCACCTTCTTTATCTCCTCAAATGATCCAAAGCTTCCGGCCGGCTGGAATGTCAGAAGTTTACCTCCCAAATCTGTCTTGAACTTCTTAGGGGATGGAGTAACTTCCCTAGCTTTCTCTACCACACTTAACTTATAGGCAGTAGAACGAGCCTCATCAGTCTAGTGATTATCCACAACTACAAGCACTGCCTCAGGAGATCCCCCCTCCCCCTATTGGGACTTCCAAACCTGGTTCTCGACCTTTCGCAGTTTGATCGACTCGGTGAACCATCATCAATCACAGGGCCTATATTCACCTTTTCCTTCAAGATCACCGGTTTCTGCTTCTTTGGGGATGTAGAAGGGGACGGGGCCGAGGACTGCAATAGTGACTCACTAGATGCACAAGCAGTAAAGACAAATTTACTTTTATGGTTTCTCGTTGAAGAACATGTTAAAGCCCAAAACTCTAGCTTCAGTTTGGTTTATCAGGGGTGGTTGATCACAATCAACACTTGCATGAGTAATCAGTTCGCAAATCGAGCAGTGTCCCTTCGAGTGTTCGTAATTGAATTTCAGCAAAGGTTCTACACCTTCATCCAGGAAAACATATCTCTCCAATTGATCTGGTTTGGAGGTTCATAGAAAACAGAATTTGAACACCTCCCTTCTTATACTCGGTCTTAATTGTCATATTCAATAAATCCTCCCAAAAGATTACCGGTCATGAGAAAGGCGAGGCACTTCATACATGGGTGGGATTTTAGTAACCCTAACCCACATCAATACGTGTTTTATGGGAACCTACAAACTAGTGGACACAGTCATATGATTCTAGAGCCACCAACGCATGATCATATTCCGAAAAACCTTATTATGATCGGTGCTTCTAAATGTACCCGTAAACTTCTAAGTAGACCGGCATGTAGTTTTATTATTTAAATATATCAAATTGATCCATCTTGTTCCCAAACTGTCCTTATCTTACACCCAGCAAAAATACAAACCGATGAAACTTCCCAGCACCATGTCAATCCTCCTTGGTGATTTCTGCATTTCAAGACTGAGCCTCGCAAATATCCTAGTTGAGTTGCAATCCTCCTAAAGCAAACTTCCATTAACACCCAAAACAAACACCTGCAACTAACACAACAAATCGATTGATCCCTTTCTCCCACTTTGATCAAAGTGAGATTGAACCTAATTTTTGACGTGCATATATCATTAACACCAAGACCAAGCCATTCTTGGTTTAGGAAACTCATACAAGTCCGAATTGAACACACCTTGAAATTAACCCAGAACCCAAAAACAAACATCAGCAGTTTAATTTGTCCTTCATGTCTCTCACCAATTTTGTCCTCCAAGGTCAAGCCTTCTCTCTCTCTCTCTCTCTCTCTCTCTCTCTCTCTCTCTCTCTCTCTCTCTCTCTCTCTCTCTCTCTCTCTCTCGGATGAAAAATTCTCCATAAAGCCTTATTCGCAGATGACCATTATGCAATTGATCAGGGATTGAAGGCACACCCGAAGTTTTCATCGTGTTGTATTTTTGCTGGGTGCAAGAGGGTGATTTGGGAATGAGGTGGTTTTATTTGATATAGACAAATTAAAAAACTTGCTGGATCTTGGGTACATTTAGCAGTACCTTCTGATTTCAGACTGATTCAAAAAAACAAAAAACAAAAAAGTTTTCAGCTCTCTCTTGAACCCTAAGGAAACGCTCCACTTCCTCAAAAAAATAAAAAATAAAAAAGGTGACGCTCCACCTAATAACCAAGATCGAGAACACACACACTAGAAGTCGTCTTCACAACCAATTTCCAAATGTAGGAGCATATATTACAATTAGCAAAATAATTAAAATTGAGGATTAAGAATAATTACGTAAACAAGGTGCCAATTGAGAGAAAATCTTGTGTGAGAGAAAATCTTGTGTGAGTCGGTCGTGCCAGGTGGCATATGCAACCGGCCAATCTTGTTTTTCTACTTGTTTTTTTTCTTAAAAATAATTTTCACTCACCCCCCACCCCCAAACCCAATGTTCTTGCCGGAACTGCTTCAACAATGGCGTCCTCCTCCCTCTTCTAGTCCCCCTCCTCCCTCAAACCCCAAAAACCCATCTCTTCTCCCTCCCCCAAACCCATTTCACATTTTCACCACCATCAAATTAAATGCTCCTCCTTTGCCACCCCCAAATGCCACAACACCACCCACCCACACCCCTTTGACTCCTCGAATAACACGTCGTCCTACTCCCTCGACAAGATCGTCTACCGCTTCTAGTCTGGTGGCTCCTCGCCGTCCAGCACGACGGCGACGATGAAGAGGAGGGAAGACAAACATTGGGTTTGGGGGTGGGGGTGAGTGAAAAAAAAAAACACGTGGCGAAACAAAGATTGGTTTGTCGCATATGCCACCTGGCACAACCGACCCACACAAGATTTTCTCACCGATCGATCCTTCAGAAAAAATAGTAACACTACCAGGACAAGCATTTTAGCCGACGAAAAATTTTCGTCAGCCTGTTAAAAAAATTCGTCGGCTAAGAGTGTCGTCGGGAAAAGGCCGTCTGTGATGAGTTTAGCCGACGAAATTTTTTTTTCGTCGGCTATATATTCGTCGGCTAAAGTGCGTAATAAATAATAAAAAATAACTATAGCCGACGAAATATAAAATATTTCGTCGGCTAAACCTTGTAAAAAAATTTAAAAAAATAACTATAGCCGACGAAATATAAAATATTTCGTCGGCTAAACCTTATAAAAAAATTTAAAAATAACTATAGCTAGCCGACGAAATATTAGGTTATTTGTCGGCTAAACCTTATAAAAAAAATTTAAAAATACTATAGCGGACGAATATAGTGTTTGAATATCGTCGGCTAAAGTTGCTGGGTTTTGAAAAAAAAACTGCAGAAACTTTCGGCTAAACTCATGGTACATGTAATTATAAGCCATGATTGATTATTAAGAAGCAATCCAAAGTATTTTGGACCACAAAACAAATAAGAATCTCATGGAAAAAAGAAAACTACACCAAGAAAACTACACCAAGCCTAAGCGCATCTGATCGACCACAAGAAACCTCAAGAAAAAAGAAAACTACACCAGTAAAATTATTATCCCAGAAAACTACATCAGTAAACTACACGAGAAAACTACACCAGTAAAAAGAAAACTAGTGTGAAAAGATATATTGCACGCCATTTCCGCCTCAAAAACGGCACTAAGTGGTCTCGACTGCCAAACCCAAAAGAAGAAGAAGAATCATAATCCAGAAAAAGACCCCCTTTCATTTTGGCTCAATTTGCATTACCCTACTCTGCGGCTATATAAAGAACTTTAGCCGATGAAATTCTTTATTTTCGTCGGCAAAACTCTTTGGTTGACAGCAAAAAAAATTTAAAACTTTAGCCGACGACTTTTCATATATATATTTTCGTCAGCTAAAGTCCTTTGAAAATTTTGGTTGACCGCCAAAAAATTTTAGGGTTTAGCCGACGAATACCCTAAAGTATTCGTCGGCTATAGTATGTAATTAAAAAATTAAAAAATAACTATAGCCGACGAAATATTAGGTTATTCGTCGGCTAAAGTCCTTTGAACATTTTCCTCCAACTTTGGTTTACCGCCTAAAAAATTTTGAAATTTTTTTACCTTAGCCGACGACTTTTCATATATTTTCGTCGGCTAAAGTCTATAAATTCACGAAAACACTCATATCTCCCCCTATATTACGTAGTTCGGTCAAATTTTCCACACGAAAAACTCTCACGTAGATGAGACGCAACCACCTATATAAAAATTTTGAAACATTTACCTTTCGACGATAGGGCTCCCCATAAGAAATAATAACGGTAAATAGGGTTGACCGCTACTATCGGCTCCGAGACTTTACCCGATTTATGTGATTTTTGAACCATAGCCGTATTTCACCATTCTGAACACATCTTATTTCACGAGATTTTTAATAATTTTGCTTCTTATGTAGAGTTGGTTCACAAAGTTGTATAACCTACTAAACAAGTTATACAGCATTAGTAGACACGTTGTGATTCTGATGACTAAAATTCACAAACCAAAATTTTACCGTCAGATATGATCATTATGACGAAATACGTCTATGGTAAAAAATTCAACTGGATCCGACAACGTTAAGGGCTCGATCGAAACGGTCAATCATAATCCATCGTCACTTATCACACAAAAACGCTCATATCTCCCTCTATATTACGTAGTTTGGTCAAACCTTCCACACAAAAAACTCTCACGTAGATGAGACGCAACTGCCCATATAAAATTTTTGAGGCATTTACCTTCCGACGATAGGGCTCCTCATAAACCCGAATAACGGAAAATAGTAGCCACGTTGTGATTCTGATGACTAAAATTCACAAACCAAAATTCAACCGTCAGATATGATCATTATGATGAAAGATGTCTATGATAAAAAATTTAACTGGATTCGACAAAGTTAAGGGCTTGATCGAAAAGGTCAACTCTAATCGAAAATAAAAAAACTGCATTTTGAAGCCCTAAACGGACTCGGATGGCCAAAAAAGCCTATAGGTCATAGCATTAGCAATGAGTTTGACTCGTAGCGTCATTACTCTTCCGGAAAGGTATCACAATAGTCAATCAGACATCAAACGCCAAATCTGCAGCATAGTGAATAATAAGGGTAAGTCAACTATCGGCACCGAGACTTTACCGAAATACCGTTATTTTTCAACCGTAGACGTATTTCATCATTCTGGTCATATCTTATTTCATGACTTTTTTGCGTTTGAAGGTTCTACGTATAGTTTTTTTTTCCAGATGAGTTGTTGTCCAAATCTGTAAATATAAGACACTTTAGCCGGCGAAATTATATTTTTCGTCGGCTAAACTTTTAAAAATTTCGTCGGCTAAACTCTTAAAAATTTAGTCTGCTAAACTTTTGAAATTTCGTCAGCTAAACTTTTGAAAATTTCGTCGGCTAAAGTTCACAGACTATAGCTGACGAAAAAAATTATTTAGCCGACGAAAAAAAATTCGTCGGCCTGATTTTTTTTTTCGTCGGCTAAAGCCTTTCTTCTGGTAGTGTAAGACTTGAAAACAAAATGGTCCACTAGGCGGCGAGTGAGCGGTTTGCCAAGAAGAAAAACATGGAGGATCACTGAATTGGTCCTCCTTTGATTTTCTCTAAGTTTGGGGCTTTGCCTATGTTAGCTAGAGCCAAGAATGTCGTAGAGACGCGTTAGGATTTTTGAGAGAGAACTCGTAGGTTTTGTGATACTTTGTTCTAGCCATTAGTTGAATAAAAATGAACTAAGTGCGGTTAATCCGAATGAGCTCACTTATTGAAATCACAAGTAAAAAAGGTCAAAATATCAATGATACCATGACCTATTTAATTAAAAATAAGAAATTGAGAGTAACCTCTCATGAGACATATTTAGGTTCTAAGTTAAACCTAAAAAATCATATATATATATATATATATATATTTAAGATCGTGGTATCGCAAATATTTTCTAAGCCTAAAGACTAATCTGTTGAGGGACTCGGACAGCCAACAAAGCATTACAGTCTCTTCTCTGACCATTTTTACCAGTGTCGTGGTTCAAACATGAATTAAGGAGCACACCCGACTTTACGGTGATTAAAAATCCTGTATCTTTAACTGAACGGTTAGTCCTCCAAAATACATGAAAGTGACCAAAAAAAAATTTATTTAATAAAAAATAATCATGGCTGCCCCAAGTCGGGCCATCTTGACACTAATCAAGCGTCGTGCAAAACAGTAGAAGATGGAAATGGAATCCTCATAAGCTAGGAGGTTTAGGATCTCTTATTCTCTCTTTTATCCTATTCCAAGCTTCACTTTTACTTCAAAAATCTCCAAGGTTAAAAGCTTCTTCTCAGAAATTTTCATGTCACATTTTTCTGGTTTTCTCACTCCCGCGTTCTTCGCTGAAGTACGATTCCCCGCGCTTGTCTGTATAATACAGAGCCACAGGCATCAGGCTGAAACAGTACAAAAAGACTGACTGACTCACTGACTGACTGAAGGAGAGAGAGAGAGAGAGAGAGAGAGAGAGAGAGAGAGAGAGAGAGAGTAGGTAACATAGGAATTGGCCTTGCCACTGCTAGCCAGGCTTTTGGCCTTTTATGCTTTTGTCCAAGGCAGAAAAAAGCAAGAAAGAAACTACAGAAGAAAACAGTGACTTGAGGTTACTTATAATAAGGACCTACAAGAACCACTCAAAAACCCCAACCTCTCACTTTCCCTTCCATTTCATCTCTTTCTCTCTCAATTTCTCTCACTTTGTTTCCTGTTTTCACACAAGAGTAGAGACTATGGACAACCAATGCAGCCCTTTGCTCAGCAGCTGGGCATACTACTGCCAGGGAAAGGTAAGCAATTTACTTCACGTTTACACCTCCATCTGAGCTTTGTTTCTACTTGGGTCTTTCAAATTGCTCCAATTTGAGAGAACGGTCTCATCCTAACTCATAAAGTTCAATACTTTCTTTCTGTGTTTGCAAATTTTGAGTGCTGAAATGTTTCATGTTACAGAGCATGGAAGACTTGAGGCATTCCCTTTTGTATGCAACTGTGGAGCTGGAACAAACAAGGGCTGCAGCACAAGAGGAGCTGAGGAAGAGAGATGAGCAATTGAGCCACCTCAAAGATCTGCTCAACAATGCTATCAGAGAGAAAGATGAAGCCCAAGACAAATGCCAAAGACTCTTCCTTGAGAAACTCCTCCTCCAACAACAGCTTCAACAACAACAACACAACCACACAGCTCCTCTCTCTGGAATGTCAAGCATAGAAGATGATCCCAGAAGAGGAGGGATTGACTCCAACAATGGTGGAGGCTTTTCTTCCTCAGATTGTGAAGAGAGCATTGTTTCTTCACCAGTAATTGACCCTATTCCACCAACCCAGTTGCCATTACCACCATCATCTCTTCAGAACCAAATTGGGGATTTAGTGCCTGACAAGCCATTGCCTGAAAAGGGCAAGCTTTTACAGGCAGTGAGAAATGCTGGTCCATTACTCCAGACCCTTCTTTTGGCTGGACCACTCCCTCAATGGAGACACCCACCTCCTCCTCTTGAGTCCTTTGAGATCCCACCTGTCACTATTACCTCACCACCAATACCACTGCCAAAGTCACTGCTCCTCCACCAAGACTCCTTACTTAGTGTTAATGGGTGCAACAGGAAGAGGGTTCTCTGTGAAGGCTCTGACTCCCCTAATTCAGAGACCAAGTACCAAAGAGTAGTCCACCACTGACTGCTGCTAGAGCTGCCTCAGATTAATCCCCTGATTTCATAGCTTTTATATCTGTAACTATAATTTGATACAACTAAAGGGTTAGTGAGGATGAGATATCAAGTGGGTATGTGCCTGATCTAGCATTTTGTATAGAGGAAGGTTTGATCTAGGTAGGAAGAGAGCTTTGTTTTTAGTCTTCTATGCCAGAGTTTTTGCTTGGGGGTTTAATTCGTCTCTGTTACCTTTCACATTTTACATGTTGTGAAAGAGGTTACCTGATTTTTCCATATTGTATTGTGGGAACTAAAATGTAACTCTGATACTAGTTCAGTAAGAGTTTCATTCTGTTTGTATGAGTGAGGTTGAGAGAGATCACACCAAACATTAAGATTATTGGTGTGGAGTTGTTGAAGGTTAGAAGAAGATGGGTGTGGCCAACAACCATAAAAGGTTAAGGAGAGCTCTGCTTGTCGGTTTGAGTGGAACCCAAAAATCAGAATCAGGATCTGCTACTAGTGTGTGATGTATGATTGTATCTATAAATATTTGAGGGAAGCATCATTTGTTTAAGTTCCCTCTTCTCTAGTTTAATTCTAAATCTAATTAACTAATAACAAAGCCTCTTTCTACAATCTGCCTCTGCCCCCACGTCCTTGTTTATTCTTGATTTGAGATTAAACCTTTATCTCTCAACAGTGGAGCAAATTATTGCAGCTTAATCCTACTTGCCAAGAACATTTTAAGTAATGCAAGTTGACTTTCAAGTCCCCAAGTTCATCTGCAATGAGAAATAAGGGTATGAGAGTATGCACGACTAGCCTATTTTTTAACTGCTGAAATTTTGAAGTCAAGTAGTGTTATTATTCACAAAGGGACTCTCAAAAAAGAAAAAGAATAAATATTCACAAAGGGACATACATTATGGAATATAGAAGTTATGTAGTGTGTAAAAATTTGAAGACGGTTTCTAACTAGGAAATTGGTATATTAGAGATGCAACGAAACATATTTCAGAAAAGTGTTTCGATGTGAAACTTCTCAATACGATTTGGGTGAGGTGAAGTAGTAGGTGTGGAGAAATCATTTTAAAGCTATCTTGGTGAAAACTGAAAAGTAATTTCCTAGAGGCGAATCTATGTGAGTAAAATTCTCCGCAATGCCATATATGGATCATGACTCAAGAGTCAGGTGAGGAACTGAAAGCGAATTTGGGTGAGAAGAAATCTCTCAAACCGAATCTACTTGGTCATGGTGTTTAATAAAGGACCATTTATCGGAGATGTAATATTTGATGTTGATTAGTTGCCTTAAGTTATAATTCTATTTATGCAGAGCGTAGTGGAACCTCAAGCATCTGAAAAGAACGTGACAGCACAAATGATAACATAGCTATCATGTTCATCATTTATAATCGTTGAGCGGATGAGTGTCGAAAAATTGAGCACGATCCCCCTCCCCCCACATTACCAATTCTTGTTTTTACTAGCTCCAATTAGTAACAAGACAAATGACAGGTTAGGAGGAAAGCCAAGATTACTATACGTGCACATGGGTGAAATTGTGGTTCTATTTTACCTATTTTGAGTGCTGGTTCAATCTTCCGAGTCATCAACCAACTTCAAACCAACTTCATAGGCTTTCCATTCTACATCATTACATTTTATGATGAATCTTATCAGTAGAAATTAGATAACGTTTGTTTACCATGTTGAGTTTACAGCAGTCTGATCCATATTAGTATTAAGTTTTATAGATTTTGTGTACATGCATCAACGATTGATAATCATTAAGGAGAGCTGGTAATTAAGCCGAAAAATTGATATCTCTAGGAGGGACTTAACATCCAACATCCAATGCAATTAAAGTGGTGACCAATCCACTGACCATTTCTGGAGGCAATTAGAAAGCAGGAGACGATTAGCATATCCAAACACCCAACAGAGGTGGTGGCTACTTCATTCTTGTTTGTTCAACACGGCACATGAATAATGGTAACATTCAAATCTTGGATTGCGACTCCATGACCAAACTTCTTGGTTCAAAGGATTACGACAAGACCACTCATCCCTTCAAGCAAGAAACGTGTCGTCTTACTTCTCTTCCTTATCATGACTCAAAAACACACTTCCAAACCATCTTATGCGGTACCTCGTGCCTCTGCTAAGCTGATGCAGCCAGGTAACATGGAGGACTTGCATTATAAGTTAGGCAGAGGTTTATGAAAAAGATGGAACATGTAAAACATGACAAACCATATGTACCAAGAATACGAAATGCAGACAACAGATTTAGCAAGGCATGACAAAGAGTTCATGTGTCTGACTCTCTAAGTTGATGCAACTCTCTGCTTACTGTTCAAGTTGATATATCAATAGAATAGCCGACATCAATACGCGATATGTCTCCAACTTGTATAGAGGATCGGCATCTAACAAAAATAAGAAAACTCTAGATGCATCAAGCTAAATAAACAGCTGCTACATGTTTTCAATCTCTTTGGAATACTAGGTTTGAAAGTAAAAAGAAACTTCTTTTTAAGGAATTTTAGTACGTCCTGTGGCTCAGCTAAGGGTATGTGTGAAAATGATGAAAATCAATATCAGATTGCGACATTTATATTTCTCACAGAATATTATGCCTTAAAATGCATAGGTGAACTCTTCTTAAAGGAAGCATAATGTAGATCCGTATAAAAAAAATAAAAAAATCAAGTAGATCTTTCTCACATATGATCTGTGTGGTAGACCGGTAGCCAAGACAACTTAGTATTCTGTTATAGATGCAGAAATATTCCGGAGACATAAAAGAAAACGGACAAAGGAAAAAGAATAGTTCATATCAGCTATATAGCCTATATGTAAGCAACGATAATCTCAATGTTTGGCACCATATTATCAGCGCAGCACATCCAAGGATTGCAATTGAGAGCTCTTGAATTGGTTAAAACTTAAAACCTACAGGTTTACAATGGAATATCTACTCACTTAGGTTGTATGTTGTATCAACACAGCTACCGGTCTTTACACAAAACTCTTGTTCCTAGTCTTCATCTTCCTTGTCATCTTGGTGGTTAGAACTTTTGTTAGATTGAGCAGTATACATCTCAGCAACCTGAAGTTCAGAATGAAGTCTGTGAGAGGATGAATATATAATATCATATTTCAAAATGTAACTGTCTCAAACAGTTGATTAAATAATCAGAAGATCAGAGCTTTTTCACCTGCTCAGATGATGAAGCTTCCTCCGGTTTTTTATCTTCCCTAACACGAACAAGGCGTGGAAATCGAAGAGAAATACCCTAATCATGGCAGATGAAGAAAATACACCATTCAACTTTTATCCACAAAGGTAAAGTAGAATAATGTGCCAAAAAGTAATATAGTGTACACTTATATCCAAATGAAACTTGTTCAACCTTGTTAGCATCCACTATGCCTACTGCAGCACGATACACAGGACTAATAGTCAAGTCAGCGGCTTTCACCTCCCAAACCTGGAAGAAAATCAAACAGGCACATGATGAGAGGACTCAACAAGTCTCCCTCCGACCAAAAGGTTGTAGTTTACAAATGTAATTTCCTTAATATAATCAATTTGACAAAGCTGTATATGTCTTCTATAATTTCATTTGCCTTACTATTTTTACATCAGATGATCTCTCATTGTCATTACACATATTGAGGAGTGGGGGGAGGGGAACCCTTAACCTGACAGAACTATCCTCAACCTGACAGAACTATCCCACATTAGATTCAGTATCGTTTTTAGAACCTTTCCATAATTTGTGCAATTGATCAAGACTGACAGTATGAGAATGAGGAAAAATGGTGTTGTTAATTTGTTCATATGCTAGTTGTCTACTCAATTTGAACTGTCAAATATCCAAATGCATCTGTAAGGTGAACCACATATCTTATTAAGGCAAGATACACCATAATCAAATCATCAATTTTTTTGAAGAACGAAAATTTAACAATCTGTAAATCTAACAAATCTGTTTACATTCCATATTTTTACTGTTCATTAAAGGTATACATCCTTTCAGAAAAAAAAAGGAAAAAAAAAGGTGAGCTATCAATAGGCAAGAATATATACATCTATATAGACACACACACACACACACCCCATTAAAAAGCCTTACATTAAAGTCATTTTTCAAATAGTAAAATCAGCATTCAAAAGTCAAAAATTACTAAACTGCAATCTGCACAAAATAAATAAGCTGGGGAACAAAAGCAAAGTGCAGAGGGAGTTAAATCAAAAAGGCAATGTTCAATACCTGACTGGGTTCAAACCATACATCTGGAGTATTAGCATTACTTGTGTCTGCATAGCTATAGTATGTCTGTAATTGACAATAATATAAGTGTATTAGCAAGCAAGAGAATCAAAAGAACCAAATACAGAAACAGTCTTCACCAGAAACACAAACGGGAAGAGAGAAACACAGACCTTAGAATTGGGTATCACTTTTTCACGCAGGCTGACAGAACGTTCTTCAAGCACAGCTTCAGAAAATCCAGTGCCTGTATCACGTCCAGATATCAGGTAGAATGATCAATAATAGTCAAAAGGGACTTGGTAAACTCACTGAAAAGGTAATCCAAGTATAGAAAACTTGCAGTTACCTATTTTGCATATGCTTTGAAATTCTTCATTACCGCTATCGTAGCAAGCAAGGAGAAAGGCGCCATAGACACCTAAAGAAGGCCAGGGCATCATTACCACCTCCATCTTGTCATTGAACTTAAGGCGTTGTGACAGTTTAAAAAAGAAATAGCAAAGCCCATACATTGACGACAGACATGAAGGGTGCAAATGACTGCGGAACTAAGAATTCCATCCGTACATTTTGGAGAAAGGGATGAGATTTTAACTATTCAATTTCATAAAAGCAGACATTTGTCTGGATGGTACCACTTCATCCAACTAAAATTTCTATTAATTTACAGTTACCTGTACGTTTGCCCCGACCATGAAAAGCAGCAATAGGTACCAAGTCCAGTGAGTCCCCAAAACTGCCCGGAAGAGCAAACAAAATAAGCCGAAATTCATAAACGTCAGGATTAGAAATAAGACAATTTTTATTATACCATTTACCTATCCATGTAATCCTTCTTCAATTTCAGCCAGTTCTGCGACCGCTTTGAAGGCTCATACGTAGCATCTTTGTTTAATGTTTTGATTATCAAACCCTCAGAACTGTGTACCAGGATGAAGAAAGAGACTGACTGTTCAAAAAAAAATGTGTGTTTGCAGATAAAAATAAACTGGGAAAGTATTTGGCCAATGCAAAACAAATAATGACACTTCAGCACAACTAATGTAAGAAACCTTGATCAATCTGTACGGAAGTCTATTATTATTTTCCACCATGAAATGCATTTCCACAATCTCAACCCTGTATGACCCAATGCAGCATAAACGGATTTCCAGTTCATATCCACTTACCCACTTGAACATCAAAAGAACAAAGTGCATACCTTGAATTAATGGCGGCATCAAGAAACTTCTGTATTTCATCAATATCCCTTGAGGTTATTGCTGTGGCAAACTGAAAAACTCCAGCTTCTTCCTTGAAAGAGTCATAAAGATACTGCGCAAGGCCACAGACCCACATGTATGAATACACACCTTTTAGGATTATGGCATAAAAAGTGTGGAAAATAGGTAAGCTGACATTAGAGATCCACCTTATGGTCTAGACCTGGAGTACTAAGAATTATCATTTGGAACATATGAAGTGAGACTATGGGCAATGGATCCCTTCTACTAATTTCACTAGCATCAACATAACAAGTGAATGATACTATCTCGCATTGAGAAAAACGTTGTCTATCTTTTATTTTACTCAACACTCCCATGAAAAAGAATGTTCCCTATCAGAATAAGGCATCATCCTCTACGACTCGTAAACTACTAAAACGGCAAAAGGCAACAACAGGGTTGGTACTTCATACAAACATAGATACATAAAAAAAAAGACTTTATTGACATAAAAAAAAAAAAGACAATTACATAGAAGTAACAAGATATCCACCGAAAGATCAGCACAATAACTTCTACAGCTCATAGAAATATAATCTTTTTATATACTTTTAGCATTAATAACTTCTATAATAGAATAATCAGCAGAATATTCATAAGAAAATTAGGCATAGCATTACATGTTGTATCAAATATACCCAAATTGATTAGGTACCATTCAAAATATATCCCTGCTGTAAATATTTGGATATATCTCAACATTGTGCTCTACAATTAGAACATATGATAATTTCAACATTCTAACTTACTCTTGATCAAACATAACAAATATAAACCCTCTCAGAGAAAATCAACTTCCAATACATCTTAATTGCACTAAGTAGTGAATTTTGATATCAATTATTATAATCTACAGTAATAATGAAAAAGATATCTCATTCAATACGCATCCTGATTTCCATGATGATAATTCCTACAAAAACACACAGACTCCCAGAGTTGACAAGTGGCCATAAATTGTAAATGTTAATAATAGAGAAAACCCCTACCTCTCTACGAACTTTGAGCTGCTCTTGTGTAAGTGGTTGACCATTGTGAAACAATATATCAAAAGCAAATATGCAGACCTCAATCTTAATATCACTGATGCTCACATTTTTACGGGCTCGAGTGCTAAGTACCTGCCATGCCACTTACCAGTAAATATGCTTTCCAGCTTGACTCAGCAAATATCAAGAGTAAATACTGTCTTCTTGTAGACTAGAACCATTTAGCACAAAATAAATATAATTAATTGAAATTATTAGAAACTACTAATAAATCTTATACAGTTATAATATTAATATATACATAGTTATGACGTTTCAGTGAGTTAGTGTCTACATAGTTATATACATAATTCATTGTTTCCATGATAAAAGAGTTTACCACTCTTCATAGATCCTCAAACTTTTTTTAAGGCACATACCTAATCATTCTGCATGTGTTCTTCACAAGAGTATCTAATATATAAAATCACCCAATTCTAATATGTAATGACTTATGTCATTGCATAGATATATATAATAATACTCGGTCAAAATGAACTATATATATATATAATAATAATACGATCAGAAAACATTTGAGAGGCTTCTTGAGATGAGAACAATCTGGAGTTTGATGTATTTTACCTGGAAGGGTAGAATTTTGTTATTTTCACGGTCATAGGCAACCAATTCACAGTCTAAGACAAATGATTTTACAGACGACTTCTTTAACCTGAAACTGACATGAAACATTAGCAACTGAAAAGTTGAGGGACAATTAGAGTACCAAATAACATGATGCCAACACCAGAGCTCCCTCTTGATGAATAAATTACTTTTCAAAAACTAACTACACAGGTTACTTACAAGAAAAATTCTAAACACGGTTCACCAGACTGCAAACACCAAGTCAGGCACTCATTTGTTTACAATAAAACCACCCCTACAGAGTCTTTTCAGAGATCTCAGACATTTTCTTGGAATTGATGTGTTAATGTTTTATGTGGAGTTAAGTCAGTTAACTACATTAGTGGGGTCAAAGTAAAAGAAAATGAACCCAAAACCTGTTTGCTTAACTATTGATCACCTAATTATCCAACATATGATTTTGGGTTCACACACCAACAAATGCAATTGCTATTCATTATTACCATATGGAGATGTCACTAAGGAATCTACACTAGAGCCAACTTCCTCAAGTTTTCCTCTCAGACATGATTTGAATATGATATAGCACAGGACCAATCAAAGAGTCTACCTTGACACTGCAACCGCAACATCAGGGAACTTTCCAGTGTTCCGTTCAGCATTTCGACTGTATATCTCAACAGAACCATCCTCCATGTAATGTATCTGTGCAGTAGCAAGTTAGTGAACAAGAGTGATATAGGAGAACAAATTAAAAGTTGAATTTATTTATGAAGAGTCACCTGCGCACGTTCTCCATCATACTTGTATTCACAGGTATATTCTGTATCCTGAAACTTTTGTACAATCTCAGATACCCCTTTACTTGGCTTTGCAAGCATAGGTCCAACTGGGATACCCAAAGTAAAACTACATGTTTTTGAAAGATTCCAAACACCACCACTCAGAAGGGCAGGGATGATCCTATCGTAGACAGGAAGCAGAGAGTACACTTGTTTAACAATCCTTGCAGCCTGACCAAAACATACAAGAAGAAAAGTGAAACATTTGATGAAAATCCAGTTCAACTCCTAATGGTCCAAAATTTTGAATTTCTTATATGATCACAAGAATCAACCCTAGTGATACAGTAGCCAAAAGTTTTATCTAAAAGAGAAACATACAAGAAACAATGAATCTAAGAATACATGAATTTCTCATTACAAGAATACAAACTCACCTCTTCTAAAGGAGACTGAATTTCAGGAGGTGGTGTAGAATGTTCTTCAGAATAGACTGCAGCTTGTCCCAGTGCGGCCAAGAGAGTTTGCTCTGCTAATCCAATTCGCAACTTCGACTACAAGACAAAGCCCTCAATGCTTACAATAGGCTAAAAGGAATTAACAACTGAGATCTAGTGTATAAGACCAAATGGCAACCTGAAGCATACGGATCAAATACTTAGGTTCACAGTCAGCGGCAGCAACAAGAAGTGCCTTCATATGGTTCTTTTTCTTCTCCTGGCTATCCTTCCCAGATTCCTATGAATTTCAAGAGCAAGGGAAATTATTTACAAACACAGTATTTTGCAATCTCAAATATTATATATATATATATATATATATATATATATATCCTTCCATTAGTAAGCTGAGAGCCAAATAACCTAAGAGCAGTTTATAAGACAAATACCTCAACATAACTGTTAACCTAATCAATTTCTATAAAGTCTTAGTATTTCCAGAATGGTTTCAGACAGTAACAATAAGTTTTCATTCATAAACTATGTGAAGAAACAACAGTGTACATATGGATCAGAAACCCCACTTTAGCTTTCAAAAGCCATACATTCCAATTAGGTATTGTTTCCAGTTTAACTAGAAAGGAAAACATCTTCCACTACAAATTATTATTGACAAGCAAAGAAACTGAAAAGTGTGGTGTTGAGGGAAATAACAGAAGTCTTGGAGGCAATTGACAAGCAGATTTTATAAAAAGAGTTGGCAATCCCACCTTCTTTTGCACTCCGTGTCCAACAAATCCCAACAAAATGCATGCTTAAAAAGATCAATATAAAAAGCAAAGTAATGTAGCATAGTGCAGAAAAAGGTCACAGTAGTAGTAAAAGAGCAATATAGAAATTGTCTTTCCATTTCCAGTTTCTAACATAAACCAGCCCATCAGAAAACAAGAAGGGGTATCCAAATAATGTTTTGACACTAGCATTTCAGATTTAAGCTATACAAGTGTGAAGATAGATCACCTTAGCAAGGGCGTGAAATGTGTTGAAAACCTTAGTGACAGTCAATGGTTCAGGCTTCCACATCATTTTCTGTTGTGAACGGCTATTTTGTGCAACAATACCCAAGTCGCCTTCTGCCTATCAAGTTGAAGGCCATTGATTATTAACAGAACCAAATTAAGGAAGTACAATCATATATTAGAAATAAGTCACATGCAAGGAGCCATCAAACTATAAGAATAGCACCGGCACCATAATATAAGGATTTCAATGCTACCCAACAAGATATAAATCAAATCACTCAAACTAAGTAGAACATAAGCTTCTTGAGTTTCTTGAATCTTGGATCATCTTCCTACATTACATTTTATCATGGACTAAGCACCCAAAACAAATTTCCACCTAGAAGAATAGCACCCGCACCATAATATAAGGGTTTCAATGCTACTCAACAAGATGTAAATCAAATTACTCAAACCAAGCAGACCACAAGTTCTTGGATCATATTCCTACATTATATCATATCATGAACTAGGCACAGAAAACATATATCCACCTACATTATCATGAACAATAAGAAAGCCGATGAGGAAAGGAACATACATCATAGCGCTTCTTAACATCCTTCTCACTCTTCCCACAAACCTCAGCAAGCGCCTTGATAATCGAAGCGTCCCCAATGCCGAGCTCCAAGCCTTCATGCGCCGGAGCAATCTTATTAGCCGAGAGATAAACCGCCGCGAGCAAATCCTCCGGCGTGGTGTGGATCACAGTCCTCAACATATTACACACAATATCCGTAATCACAATCCTCTTACTCTCCTTGTCAATCAAATCAAAAGCCAAAGCAACAAACAAAAACGGAACCCTATCGCCTTTGCCCCAATTCGCCACCGCACTCGGGTCAAACTCCAACGCCTTCTTCTTCAGCAGCTCAATCCGACCCGTCAATTGAGCCGTCCGCTCCTCCGCTCCTTTCGCCGCGCGTGGTTTCCTCGGCGCCGGTGCCGGCTTGCCGGCGTCTTCTTGAGCTTCTTTCACCGTTTCCGGTTTGGATTCCGCGGCGGGACTCGGAGGAGCAGAAGCCTCGTCGGATTTGGGGTTTTCTATGGGGGCCGGTGGGGTTTTGCGTTTCTTGGCGGCGGCGGCGCGTGCGCCGGACATGAGCTTGTCGAAGGCGGAGGGTGGGCGAGAGGCGGACATGACACGATTAGGGTTTAGGGAAATCGGAGAGGGGAAGAAGAGAGAGGAGGAGGAGGGCCGGAGAGAGAGAAGAGAAGAGTGTAGAAGAAGGCGAGAAGAGCATGAACGCAGTGGGTGTGAGAGTGAGGGCATCAAAGGCAGCGTTTTGTAGACAAGAGACCCAGTCTTGGTTAGTCTCTCTCTGCCCTTTAGGGCTTTTAGGGAGTTTAGGATATGGCGGGAAGCTTTATATTATAGAAAATGCACAAAATACAACTGAAAAAATAAAGACCAACAAATTTACACTCTAAACAGTGTGTGTGACAAATTGATCAAAATTGAAGAAGGGCAAGATATTTTGGAGAATGATCTCTAAACGAGATGCCAAGGAATTTACTCATATTATGAAACTAGTTTCGTGCAAGATGTGAGTAAGAGTTATGTTTATTAAAGGTTCGTAAGAAAGTAATCATCTAAGCATACATTTTAATTTAAAAGAGCAATATTTCTTATAATCTCATAGTTTTTATGACTTTTCAAGTTATCTCCAAGAGATATATTTGGGTCACTTCACTTATTGCTGATTGGTTTTGAATGTGAATCTCGTATTACTTTATCATGGTATTAGAAGCGGTTACCCATGTCCATGTGTGACAGTCACACGAACTCCACGTCAACCTAAATGTTGTCCACGCAACGGCTTGAAATTCGTCACATGTGCGGAGGCGTGTTGAGATATAAATCCCAAAATGAGACTGTGTCTGTGGTTTATAAAAGTTTCGGTCACTCCACCCATTACCAATTAGTTTTAGATGTGAATCACAGACAAGTTTATTAATAAACTTTATTAATAAACTGTATATCGATTCCATAGCTCATAGTCTGAAGAGAAACCCTTGTCCACCATTTGTTCAACAAGATAGCATCATTGCCCGCACGGTCTATAATTGTATTATCACAGGAGAAAAGCCTTCAGATTCCATATCTGTAAGCAACTCTACTGCTTCACTTATCAGCACCTCTTTAGATGCAGATCAAAATCGATCCACAAAGACTCAAAGCCTCATTGGACTCACACACACAGTACTAGACGGAGAAGAAGATAGCATTGTACTGGAGGGTGACTAGCAATCTAGGATAGCATTGTACTGGAGGGTGACTATCAAATGATCAAAGACCCCAAAATGAGTCCATACAATGCTTTCAATACAGAAGAAATCCTAGGCCTTACAAGGAAACAAACAAAAACGACATATAACAAAAGTATCAATAGATAAAATTGATCGAGAAGCAAGGCCGGGAGGATTAATATCTATACAAATCTCAGAAATTGGAATATATAAGCTGTAGATCAGCTTAAAGAAAACTCAATAATGCATGGCCATTCATAAGGATAATGTGTGTTCATTGTTGAGCTAGGAGAACTCATAGTGATGTGTTACTCGTATGACCAAGCAGGAACGTCAGAAACTGATGGATAGGTTCTGACTTTCACGCCGGAAGATGAAGTTGGTGTTGACTGGACAAGGTGAGGCTGACCGAGTGATATCAGAGACTGAGAAACACATGGTACAGCTGAAAGGTTAGGGTGGATGAAGTTGATTTGTGTGATTTGAAAGGAAATTGATACTCAATCAAAGATAACGAGCTAGGCCACATTAACATCTGCATGGACATATACATATGTGAAATCGCTAGTAAAATAAAGCAACACAAGACTCCAAATTTGATTTCACAGTTAAATCTTATCGTCCTTGTTATTAGAGTCTGATATTGATAAAAATATATTGTGTATTGATCTCGACAGAATGTCTACAATATATACAAGGAGAAGTTAATTGCTCCTTGATTCTAGCTAACTACAAGGAGGAAAGAGATATACATGATCTGATACAATAACGTAAAGATAGCTAGCTACAACTAATTAAGATAACATCCCTTAAGATGTCTCAATACTTGTTAATAATCCTTCAAAGGGACTCAACAAACTGAGGGGCCTCTAAGTCTAGCTAGCTCTTGTCTCATGAAACAGTTCATAAGTTAATTTACTTTCTCCAGTCCTCCAATGATCTGCAATGGATTCAATCAAACTTTTAAAATTATCTTTCAGAGAGAGATATGAAATGCCAAAGCCTGCTGCCTAATACTTTACTCCTAGCCTCTTGCATTTACACATTCATTTGATTTTGATTGTGGTTTAGGGTTTACATTAGGGTGCCTAAGACTTCACTCCTAGCCTCTTGCATTTACACAATCATTTTGATTTGTATCTCAACCTGTCAAAGCTTGACGATAGCCTTTCAAATCAAAATTTTCATTTACCTATTTCCAATGATGTTTATCACTACAATAGTGAAAGCAGCCATGCTGCATTTTTACCATCTGTTTATAGTCTGAGTTTCTCACTTGGTACCATCTATCAGATTAGAATGACATATCCGAAATCCTCATGTTTTCCATATTATCTTTACAGAAATTAGCTGGGGCAAGCAAAGAAGTATATAGTAGTAGGTCCTCTGTATAGCTTCACTAGCACTCAGAACAGCACAAACTGACTATATATTATAGGGATATTATATCAATGTTCATGTTTCAGCTACTAAACTTGATTGAATGGTGAAAAGCATATATGACAATTTCTTTGTCCTCCAACAAAATAATTAATAATCGCAACACTCGAATATGTAACACAGTATTCGAATTCATCATAAACACCGTATATACTAGGATAGCCTGCCCAAACAAAATAATTCTATACTGATGAGGGACGAATATATAGTATTTGAATTCATAATACGCACCCCCTCTTCCAAGCCACACTGGAACACTGGGCATATATTTCAACCAAAACACAATGGAAGGCAAAGTGTTTTTTAGATTGAAAACTCTTATCAGATTAGTTTTAATAGTAACTCAAAATTGTGTTTTCATCGATGCTCCAACATTGGAATATATATGGGTGTGTGTGAGTCAGTGAGTCGGTGACCAACAGTATGTCTAATAGATGTGTAGAACTAATTTTTTTTTTTTTTTTTGTAGGTGGCTGTTGATACCTCAAGATCGATAATGACTAAATCCTTACTTACAACCCGCACTGCTTTAGTAATCAAAACCAAAAGCTCGCTACACCGTTCTCCAATTTACCTGTCCTCCCATACCTTTCTCTCTTTGTCTCTTATCTCAAAAGGTCCTGTAGAAGATATAGTACTGGTACCGAAAGATAAACGACTCTGTTTAGCTAAAGGACATATGAGGCAAACACTATTAGACTGAATGAAAAAATGTAAATAGTTTTTGGCAATGAAACTTAGACAAGAAGATGAGACATGACCTAGCGACTATGCTAGAGGTCGGTGGATAAGGTGGTAAGGTTGCAAGCTGATCGGCTTGGCTGGTTGAGGAATGGCTGGTTACAAGCTTCTCAATTGCTAATTAATGTCGCAAGATAGTATAATCTGTCATGTTGTTTACCCAAACCAATCGTCTTTCTCGTAGCCAGGTCCTGTAAAATACACCAATAAGGGAAAAACGTCACTGAACAATTCAGACATTTTGTCACACAACTACTGACATTAAATCAACTTTAAATGTAGGCACAGATAACACATCATGCAGATAATAGGTGGTATGCAGATAAATTTAGGCATAGATTACACATCATGCAGATAATAGGTGGTATTCAGAGGCAAGGATCCTTTCACAACAATATTCACTCTTTCCCCACTAGGTAATAATATTGGCGGTAACGAGCAATTTTTATTCTTATATAATAATTGAGAAGATTAAGTAATATGATCGGTCGCTCTGCTGTCAATAATCCAACTACGGGAAGCGACTTTAGACAAACCAGGCTTTGTTACTGCATTAGCTTTGGAGTTAGAGGCTTCACTTTGGTTGTTGAGAATTGACAGAAATTGCTTAAATTGGGCTTCTGATAATGAAATTGCAGGTCTCCCTTCATTTTTTCTAGCACTTCAGATACTTGATTAATCGAAGGAAACACCTCGAAAGTTGCTTGAATTTGTGCCAGAATTATGTTTCGCCTTAGGATGGCTTGGTGGATATAATCAGTTTATAGCATGTTTGGACTCAATGACCCATTTTTCCACAATTAATACATTAAGGCCTGCCTCTACCACGACCAAAAGAGAATACTTCTTATGATGCAAAAGAGCGTCCTTTTGGGCGAGAATTTTGTTGAGAATAGGAGTGATCAGATCACTCAAATCTTCATCCTCAAGTTGAATTCAAATTGGGCTTGTTGTTGTTCCTTACTGCCATTGTTGCATTAGAGTCTGATTCTAATTAATGTGGTGTGTGAAACACTGAGAAGACGTTGTTTCTCTTCTTGAGATACAACAACATATGCTTGGTGGATAGTTGGAAGAGGATTCATCACAAGGATTTCCTCGCGAATTGCACTGTAAGTTTCATTGAACCCCATCAGGTATTGCATCAATCATTGTTGATATGCTTGTGCTCCATCATACCATCCATACATAATGTTTTGATCTAAGATTTCAATTCTTCCATGTTTCAGCAGTAGTTAGTATATTGTTCCATGGAGCTAAGGTCCAAAATATGGAAGAAACAGGTGTTTCCACGACTCTACCGCCCAGTCAATTCTGTTCCACTTAATCCATGTTTCATGGCCACATATCTTTCCGTATTGTATCTAAATATGTGGTCAATTCATCCTATAAGTTCTTTAATTTTGTGTAGTAGCTCTTGACGATGAGAAGCAATATCTCATTGTATTTCAAAGATGCAAAAAATGAAAGTACATAGATTTAGAACCGAAGTAATTGGAGAACGACCACATCACACGGTTCATAGGATATCAGCACGAAATCCATACAGACACGTGAAAGAAAAAAAAAACAAACGAAATCCAACCATACACCAACAATCCAACATCGCAAACTAGCCAAGATTCATAGCAAATCATATTAGGTCAATTTTCAATCAGTCAAGCTGATTTTTGCGCCTATAACATTCGCACTCGAAATAAACCCAATGGTTAGCTCACACAGACTACGACACACACAAAAGCCTAACGAAGAGGACCAACAACCCAACATGGACTCCAACAACACAAAAGATGCGACCTTCGATGAGAACAAAGTGGTAACAGTTCCACCGCAGAGCAACCAAATAACCAAATTTGAACACATCGAAAGCTTAAGGAGAGACCCATGCTGACTTCGATGCTCATACATAGCAAGAGAGATCCACAAGGCTAGAAGAGTCGAACTCTAAATGCATCCACACATGACGATGGAAGAAAGCAAACATGAAGGAAATAGATGTAGTAACCCCTTTGGAATGCCAAGATTGAGCATAGAGACAACCTAATCAAGCCACCAGATCCTGACCTAAATCAAACCAACATTAGAGATCACCAAAACCAAACCACTAATGTTGCCACCATCAACCGTAGGAGCTGACAACATAGTCTTCCAATGGACGTTGATCTAGAAGACACTCACCATCTTTGTCTTCGTCCACCACCAACAAGGCCGACCAACCCCTCCAGCAACCCTAAACCCACTCTCGTTGGAACTTCATCGACCATGCATGAAGATTGAAAGAGAAAAGTATTTGGGTGCTAAGAAAGAAAAAGGTTTATCTCTTAATTTAGTTTGCAATTTAGTTCTTTTGAATTAAATTCAGTTTACTCCCTTAAACTTTAGGTCAAAAATCAAGATTATCCCTATGCTTTCAATTCCATTATTATATTTCAAATTTAGAATTTGACTTCAACTATGAAGTCACATGATGACTTGTCACCAACAACATGGCCCATTTTTAAACAAAATGTCCAAACTATCATTGGCCTTGGTAAAAGTTTTTGAAAATAATTCAATAAAAATTCTTACCTTGCTAAGACTCGAACGCTTCCAACTTTACTAGTCAGGACAAGCTGTTGACTAGGGGTGGACTCGGTCCCAACGGTTCGGTTTTTAGGCACTAACCGAAAACCGAAACCGAAGCTTCGGTTTTCTATTTTCTAGAACCGAAACGGATAAAAATATATAAAAGACCGCACTCATCGGTTAACCTAACGTCGGTTCGGTTTCAGTCCGGTTTTGGTTACAAAACCTATTATCCGTAATATTTTTTACACTTAACCAAATAACATAAAAAATAAAAATATTGAAGTTGTAAACTATCAACACTTCAAATAAGTTAATCTAATGGGTTCAAATAAGTAATCCAAAATGAAAAGGGAAGCTAAAATTTATACATAATTCATTTGAAGCCTCCAACATTCATATATAACAAAAGATAAAACTACATGGAAATGATTTCGGTTAGACTTAAACACTTAATTAAAGACATAATCATGTGTGTGAAAGCTACTATTTGTAACCCATAACCGATAAGAACATGAAACGTAATGTAGAATTAAGTATTAATAATTAAAATATGTAGAATGAATATATGTCGGTTCGGTTTGGTTTAATCGGTTTTTAGGATGCACGGAACCACAAACTGACACCGTACTACTCGGTTTGTGTGGTTTCCGGAACCGATTGCCTCGGTTCCATTCAGTTTCGGTTACTCGGTGTCGGTTCGGTGCGGTTTTAACCGGTTTCGGTTTTTTCGGTGCCTAAAAGTCCACCCCTACTGCTAACCACTAGATCACAACCATGGTTGCTTGCTATGCATTATGCAAAAACTAATATAATAGTTCTTATGTCAGTTCGTCTTCATCAATGGGTTTCTTCTCCTCCCTATTCTTCATAACCAGCACATATCTCTCTCTCTCTCCCTCTCTCTCAATAAACCCCCTAAACCTCCGCCTCAATTCAATTCTTTCATACTCTCTTCCCCCTCCAAATTCCCAAAATCTATGTCAAAATCCTCCTTTGGCAAGCCCAAGAAGCTCAAGACCAACACCCTAAGCTCTTCAATTTCGCCGGCGACGAAGAAGACGCCGCGCCATCTTGCTCCTCATCCTCCTTCTCGATCAGAATCGGTAGCGTGATCTCAACCAATCCTTTGATCTGAAGCTCCACAATCTTGTGCTTCAACCCTACAAAGATTGGCATGGACCACAATCCCTTAGTGTCACACCCCAATTTTCGAATGAAATTTTCAAAAATTTTGGCATGATCTAACTTAAAATTTTAACATCCCAACCTATTGTCAACAACAACATAATGACAACAACCACAACAAACAACAACATCAAAACTCACTTACATAATAGAAATTCTCACAAAATCTATCACTGAAATAAGATTACACTTTCTTTTTTTTTTACATAAAGTGCAAAACAAGAACATGAGAACAATCTCATGACATAAATATTGTCTATTCAAAAACTACAACTATACAGAGTATGAAGAAAGAAAGGAGAACCCTGTCACTATGCCTCCTCATCCCTGCTGATCCTCACCTGTAGGTCTAACCCCTACACCAAGAAATGATGCACCGGGATTGTAGAATAACAAACCCGGTAAGCTAAAAAGCTCGTATGAGTAAACTCAAAGTAAACTCCACATTTATCACATCCAACAATTTAACACATCCAAATGAATTTTGATCAATGAATAAAAACCACACATTAACAAAACATGTATCCATGAGTCCCAGATATTTAGTAAATATCCCTCATGACCTACAACAACAATATGTGTACCCATGGGTCCCAGATACCATCAAGTATCTCTCATGACCTACACTGACAGACGGACTAGAGCTCTATTCCTAACCGTATCCAATCACCCGGCCAAAGGCTTGGAATCCCGGTTTGACTGTCTAATATCACAACACAAAATAATAAATAGCATCAGAACCGCAACCAATCACCCGATTAAACGCTTGGAACCCGGTTTGGCTATTTAATATCAAAACATAAAAATGATGAATAACATCTTAACAACATCACAAGATTTACATCATAAAAATTATATCCTTCACAAGGATATAATTATATGAATAATAAAAATTATTCCAACAACATAACTTCTCACAATTTAATAAAGGGTGCTGAAATTTACACACCCTAATTTACAAACCACACACCCTTTCTATTTTTTTAATAATATCTATCTCTCATCTCTTTTCGTTTCCAAAAATGCCCTCTAGTTAGATTTTTAAATTTTTTTCCTCTCTCTCCACACCAAGACAATCTCTCTTATCTCATCGATCTCTCTTCTCTTGCACATTTGTGAAATCAATCCATTCTAAAATTGAATACTAATTAGCAATATAGATGTATCACCCATCTTTGCCTCTTGATTTCTCAATCTCTTCAAAATCCACCAGACCCAATTCTCATTATGGTTAAGCCGACCATGGATCTGGGTAAGTATCAGCTTTTCTTGTCATCTTATTGTCCTGGTTCTTTTGGATGGTAGCATCAAGTATATACTGGATTCATCTGATCTAGCTTAGACCCATTCTAGTCTATTGGAAGACTTTTGATCAATCTCTCCCCATCTGTGGCCAATAATGGCCGATTGCTTCAAATTGGATTTTCTACTTTCAAATCCTAATTACAGCTCCTACCAAGAAACTAAATGTGAGGAGTTTCATCTTGATTAAAGCCACCATAGTCATAGACGAATGGATTTTCTGCTACTCTGCTTTTCAGATGGTTTGGCTATGAGTTGCTTCAATGGATGACGAAGGATTCGTATGGGAAAGAGGAGGAAGATGGGGGAGGAGAGAAAAGATAGAACTGAATGACGCTAAGTTGGGTTGCGGATTGCTTCGGGAATACGCGTTCCGGCATGGGTCTCAATCGCAGGCCTAGTCGAAGTTAGAGGATTTAGGATGAAATGGGATGAACACAAATTATACAAGAGCAGGTGCTGGACGTTTCTGTTCATGTTTCTTGGTGGAGAAACTGAGAAAGAGAGAAAAGAAAAAGAGTCGAGGGTATTTTAGGAAGTGTAAAGGAGGTGAGAAAATATAATATTAAAAAATATGAGGGGTGTGTGGTTTAAAAATTGGAGTGTGTAAATTTCAGCACCCTTAATAAAATTATGATCATAAGAGCTTTAGAGTAACACATAAAAAAAAACTTGTTTTACCTTACCTATGAGCCACGATCAAGCTCATATATTTTTAAAACCAAACAAACATAATATTATTTTTCTTCATTTAATTATTTATTTAAAATCATCATCAAAATCAATCATCATAATCCTCATCACCAAAATCAATCATCATAATCATTATCATCATAATTTAAAACTTGGTTCAAAAATGAACCTTGGTGAGATTTACTCACCTAAATACTCCTGCTGCGTCTTCACAAAAACGCACGAGCCAAGCTAACCACAACCTCACTAACCACCTAAAATTACACAATTAAAACCTTAGTAAAAAAACACAAACACCACAAGGATTTAAAATACCTCTTTACTTAAATGTTGCCCAAAGAAGGGCAATCCTTCCTCCAAGACCTCCCAAGGTCATCGGACTCTCAACAACAATACTACTACTCTCCAAGATTCAAAAATTTCTAAGTTTCCGACCTAACAACCACATAGAAACAACTTAGCACCTACAATGCAAAAACTTAATCAACGTTCAAACCTCACACACAACAACACCCTAGCAACTACAAGGACTAGCTAACACAGCAAATCATGCCTCTACCGTGCCCGGAAGTGCTCCCACGCGTCGCCACAAGCGGCGGCCAGTGAGCTTCACGCGCCTCCGTCAAACTTCAAAATTTGGGGAAACTCAAAACATGAAACTTGTAGATTAAAGCATGGTGAACAACTTTAATACCTGAGGTTTCAACAGATTCTGACCAGAACCCGCCGGAAAACACCCCGCAACCAACCGGAAAACAAAATTCCAAACCTACAAAATCGGCCTCAAAACTTGACTTCTAGATCACCAAAGGCATATAAACAGCACTAGAGGAAGGAGAGGAGCAAGACTCACCAAGCTTTCGCCCGAAACGCCGCCAAAATCGTCGGTTTTCCAGCGACACAGCAGCAGCTCCGCCGCTCCGTGGCGGCTTCCAGGCGGCACGACGGCGAGCAAGGCTGCCCCAGCAGTGGAGAGGAGACCCGTGCCGACCCAACGGAACTGACGGCGTCCAATTTGGTGGCCGAATGAGAGAGAAATCAGTTGGAGAAGAGAGAGTGCGGGAGAGCTCGGGAGAGGGAGAAGAAATCTGATATTTGGGTTTCCAAATAACTCCCCCACAATTTTTCTATTTATAAACTTTCTATACCCAGAACTTAACTTCCTCTGACCATAACTTCTTCATATGATGTTTGTTTCACGCGTGCCACATGTCTACGAACTCGTATTGACGAGCCCTACAACTTTCATGAATAAAGTTTTCGAAGATAACTTACGGAAAATAAAGTCAACATTTTGGTCCTTTAAACGTCAAAGCATCTTAAATAAACTCCTCAACTTCAACTTCGCACCAACAATAAGAATTTCCATAAATATTTCTTCATTAAATATGGAAATTATACAAGGAAAAAAAAATGAAAATCTAGGGTATTACACTTAGATCTGAAGCTTGGATTGAATTGGGACTTTCTCTTCTCTTAGTTGTCTCATACGCAAAGATATGACGACCCAAATTTTTTTCCTTCTATCAATAATAATATATTCATAATAATAACAATAATATCATTAATATTTTTAATTAATAATAATAAAACTACTTTATTTTTTATGTTTGTCTTTTATTGTGACAATGTCCATTTTGCCATTTTTGTGGGCCATACTGTCGATGACAAGTCAGCATGTGACGTCATAGTTGAAGTCAAATTCTAAAGGAGTAAATGTTTGTGACACTGTAATACCCCGGAAATTTGATATTAGTTTCTAATATTATTTGAGAGTTCTCGAGTTAGAAGTTAGTGTGTTTTTGAGGTTCGAAGAAAGAGCGGAAGTGTTCGGGCGCATAATTTACCCGAAACGGTTATTTATTCTTTAAGGGTCAAGAGTTGACTTTTTAATCCGTTGGGTTTCTCGAGAAACTTCCTTCACGAAAGTTGTAGAGCACGACGATACGAGTTCGTAGACACGTGGCACGCGTAAAACGGACTTCGTATGAGAAAGTTATGGTCAGCAGAAGTTTTGGCTTTACGGGAATTTTGGGTTAAATAGGAAAATTGCAGTTTGGGTCCTGATAATTTTCAGAACCGGATTTCCTTCCCCTTTCTTCTCTCTCCCCGACCCCGAGAGAACCCAGGTTTCCCAGCCGACCCGACCCGGACCCGGTGACCCGACCCGGCTTTTCCGGCCACCTCCGGCCGACCCAGACGACGGCACCGGTCGGGTTCTCTTCTCCTCCTCCGTCCGAGCTGCCCTGTGGTGGTGATTTGCGCCATTTCAACCCCAAATCGGAGACCCGAAGCTTGGAAGCTCGGGTTAGAACCCGGTCGGGTTTTCCACCTCCGGCGACGGCGACACAGCTTGGAAACGGTCGGGATAGGAGCTCCTTGGTGTCCTGGGTTGTTTTCCGGTGGTCTTGAAGCTCGACTCTCGGTGTGGAGTGGTGGTGGTGAATTTTGACTTTTCCGGCGGGTTTCCGGTGATTTCCGGCCGATTCCGGCCGAACTAGGTGAAACCTCAGGTATAAAAGATGCTCCTCTCTCTTCAATCTACAAGTTTTATGTTGTGAGCTTGGGCTAATTCGTAGGTTGGTAGGGTGGCGCGTGGGGCCCACTCGCTGCCGGCGTGTGGCGGCGCGTGGCGGCGCCTTTGGCAGAGGTTGGGTGGTTAGGAGTAATTGTTAGGTTGTGCTTGTCAATACGAGTACGTGAGCATGTAGATTGTAGGTTTCAATGTTGCTTGAGTATGTTGAGGCTTTGCCGGAAGTCGTTCTTTCGGTGTTGGTTTATGGAATCTGAACATGGAGGTAATCATTTTTGGTTATCATAGGCTGTTCATGGGTTTCGGTGACCTTGGGAGGTCTCATACGAGGATTGCCTCGTTATGGTGAATCTTTGGGTTAGGTTTTAGCTAGTTGGCGTAAAGGGTAATCACTTGGTTGTTAGTGACAAAGTTGGTCATTAAGTTGATCGCTTGTTTTGTTGGTCACTAAGTTGTTCTGTGATACCTAGGTGATTGACAAGTTGGTGTTGTGCTCGTGTTGTGCGTGTGAAGACGCAGCGGGAGTTAAGGTGAGTAAAATCTCACTAAGGTCCACTTTGTGGCCTATTTATTTTGATGATGATTGTGATGTTGATTTTGATCATGATATGATGATGATTGTGATGTTGATTTTGATCATGATTTGATGATGATTGTGATGTTGATTTTGATTATGATTTGATGATGATGGTGATGTTGATTTTGATAATGATTTGATGACGATTATGATGATAAGATTAATGATGATGTTGATGGTGATTTTGATGATGATGATAATTATTGCTAATTGTGAAGTTGTCCTTGAAAGAAAATGATTTTGTTTTTAAAATATAAATGAGCTTGATCGTCAACGGCTCATGGTAAGTGAAAACAAGTTTTCTGTTAATAGTATAATCTTTCAAAAGGACTTCCGATCATGAGTAATAATTAGAGTTGGTAGAATTATTCTTGTTTTAAATATTTATATCCACGTGTTTATGTGTGAAATACACGTTATGATAATGTGATAGCGTGATGTAGATTTGTTTGTTTAATCAGTCAAACCGGGTTCCAAGCCTTTAATCGGGTGATTGGTTACGGTTAGGACGTGAGAGTAATAAAATGTGTGCTTTAGTGGTGAGTGAGTACATTTGTTGTGGAATGGTGCCCTTGTGGTGATTATGTGCATTAGTTGTGAAGGTGTATGCCTTAGTGGTGAGTGAGTGCATTCGTTGTGGATTAGTTGCCTTAGTGGTGGATGGTTGCATTAGTTGTGGTTGTGTGCCTGTGTGGTGGTTTTGAGTATTAGAATAGGAGCCTTCGTGGTGGACCGGGAACCAAGCCTTGGCCGGGTGATTGGTTACGGTCAGTTTTAGAGCTCTAGTCTGTCGGTACTTCATGGGGGATGACTATGTGTTGACGAACCCATGAGTACGTGTTTGTCTAGTTACTTATGGGGGATGACTTTGCGTTGACGAACCCATAAGTAAGAGTGGAGAAATGATTGTGTGATGTTTTTAATATGATGTGATTTAATTTGCTTGTTTCGAGTATTTCCTGAACTATGCTTGTCTGCATGAGATTCTCAAATGGTAATTGTGTGATTTTAATGGAATTCCTGAACTATACTTTTTGCAGGATTTCATTTATGATTTTGAGTGATTGTGAATTGTTGTGTTTTCTTAATTTCTCCTTTCGATTTCTCTTGTTTGTAAGTGTTTTTCTGAATTTGTTTAATGCATGAACTCTTGGTGTTTACCTTATGTGTTGTTGAGCTGAGTATGTTGTTAGAGATTTACTCATACGAGCTTTTAAAGCTTACCGGGTTTGTTGTTTACAACCCGGTGCACCAATCCATGGTGTAGAGGTTGTTTTTGCAGGTCAGATTTAGCAGAGTTGAGGCTGCGACAGATAGGCTTTGTTCCTTTTGGTTTTCTTCTAGTTTTTGTGAGTATTGAGGGAGGTTTACCTGTTTCAAATTATTCTTTCACAAGTTGTAATACTAAAGTGTTGTAAAGTTTGTTTTGCTTTTAGTTATCATGCCTTGAATTTGGAATTTTTTATTTATCCAAAAAATTCGGGGCGTGACAGTTGGTATCAGAGCCTTGTTGCATATTTGGTGATAATCAATATCTTTGAGTGATGGCCCGACTGCAGCGGATCACCATCACTCTTTGGTACTGATTTGTCATTGGGTATGCAGGAGGCAAGGATGTTGTCTCGAGTGTTAGGTTTCTAGAGCATAGGTTTGCTCTGTAAGTAAGGAGTGCGAGTGTTGGGTAGCGTTTCTTGAGGATTAGTCTTTTGAGGATTGAGAATCACTAGATTAATTTCTCTTCAGCTGCCCTTGGTAAGCTGGAGGATTTGTGATTAGTGAACAAAGTTTAGGAGTGAAGGGTACTTTGTTCTCCTTTCTTCTTCATGAGAGTGAGCAGTGATTTTGGTGTGTCATTTTCTGTGATGTTGTGGTGGTGTGGTGTTTCGATTTAATTATGCAGTTAAGGTCTTGTGTTTGACTTCTGTTGTAGATGTGATGTCTTTGTAGTTTGTGGCTCATACATCATTTTTTTTCTTTTGGTGGTAGAGTGTTTCTACATGCGTTTTGTGTGTTAGTCTTATGTGTGAGCATTGCTATGAATTTTAAGAAGTTGTTTTCTGTTGTGTGTGATGTTGCCCGAGTGGCAAATGTGGTGTGAGTTTGTGATTTGCATTGGCGGTGGTCATTTGACAAATGTGGTGTGAGTTTGTGTTTTGCTTTGGCGGTGGCCATTTGGCAAATGACATGTGAGTTGTGTTTTGCATGGCGGTGGCCATTTGGGAAATGTTTGTGAGTGTGGGTGTGTGATAGTGTTGACAAGCCTGTTAGCATGGTTCTTGATCCAACACTTTTAAAGCATTCTAAAATTTTAATTGTTTTGTTATATTTATGGACTTGGATCTCAACGGTCCATGGGTAAGTATAAAAAAAAAAGGAGATTTTAATTAAATGTTTTAAAAGGTTGTTGGATAGGAGGGCCGTGTTAATTTGGGGTTGTTTTGTGTTATTTGTTTTGCGGTGGGGAATATGTAGTGAGGGTGTTAACATAGTCCAGGGCCATTAACCACCTAAATCTTGTTAAAATATGTTTTGTTTTCAAAATAAATGGACTTGATCGACTACGGTCCATGGGTAAGTAAAACGGAATTTATTAAGATGATTTTAAAAAGGGTTAATGGTTAAGGACTATGTTAAATGGTTGTGACGTAGGTTTCTTATTTCCATAGACTTGTTTGTGTGTTTAGTGATTTCCTGAACTATGTTGCCTGTAGGATTCACTATTTGTTTCCTTGTATGTTCTTTCTGGTGTGTTTCGTATTTAATTTTTGTGATTCTAATTTGATTATCTTAGTGTTGCTAGTAATCACCTGAACTAAGCTATGCGCAGGGATTACTATTCTTTCAATTGTTTATCTTATGAGTGTTGGTTGAGGTTTGACCCTAGTGGGATGGGTGTTTTTGGATTGGTTGAGCTCCTAGTGTCATGGTGAGTAACTTTCCTCAGGTTCAAGTAGGAACCAACTTCCTTACATATTTTGTTGATTTGCTAAATTGTGGAATTGTGCTCTCGAAAGTGAAATGTTTTGTTTTAAAATCATGTGAACTTGATCGTCCACGGTTCACAGATAAAAAAAAAAAAAAGTTTCTTTTAATATTTATTAATTTTCTTGAGCCTTTCCCGATTGTAGCTATATTGAGTTAATGACATTTATATATATGTTCATGGAAGTTTTTGTGCTTGGTGAAATGATGTGACATGTTCATATTTGTCGTAAAACGTTTTGATCATTTAAAGAATTGAATTGGGGAGGATACATGGCTATAAGCTTGATTTAGCGTGTGTCTTTTGTTGAGAATCGGTGGATTGTTAGAACATGTAATTTGGAAATGTGTGATGAAATCTGTGTGATGACCTGTGTGGTGATTTGTGTAGATGATCTATGTGATGATCTTGAGTAGATGTTGTGGTTTGTCTTGTGATTTAACTTAGGAGTCTTGAAGAAGAATTATTTGGTTTGTTTGTGTGAGGGATTTAATTCATGAGATTATTTTTGATTTATTACTTTGTTAAGGTGGTGGTGGTTTGTTTTTGGGGGAGCGGGTGGCTCCAGGAGATGTGGATTATTTTGTTTTCGAAGTGTTTGAGTTTTGGTGATTTTTCTTTCAGGTAGGGTTAACCATTTTCAAGGGAAGTTATGCCAAAATTTTGGTAGAATTTCCCTTGAGGTGGGTACCGCAAGGTTTATCACGAATTTCAAGGGAAAATCCGGGGTAGGTCTTGACAATAAGCAGTGTAGTGGTAGTGTAAATTGTAGAGACGTGATTTGTGAATCATTCAGTTACCACCAGGTGGGGGTGGGGTATGTGTGTTTTCAATGTTGAGTTTTACTTAGGTGACTTCTTGCTCGTGATGCCTAGTAGACCTTGAGGGGTCATGTGAATAGGGCTGTTGTTGAAGAGTTTGATCTTGTTTTTGGGGGAGAAGTTAGCAGCGCTTGGGTGGAGAAGTGTGTTTAAATTTCGGGGACGAAATTTCTTTAAGGGGGGTAGAGTGTAATACCCCGGAAATTTGATATTAGTTTCTAATATTATTTGAGAGTTCTCGAGTTAGAAGTTAGTGTGTTTTTGAGGTTCGAAGAAAGAGCGGAAGTGTTCGGGCGCATAATTTACCCGAAACGGTTATTTATTCTTTAAGGGTCAAGAGTTGACTTTTTAATCCGTTGGGTTTCTCGAGAAACTTCCTTCACGAAAGTTGTAGAGCACGACGATACGAGTTCGTAGACACGTGGCACGCGTAAAACGGACTTCGTATGAGAAAGTTATGGTCAGCAGAAGTTTTGGCTTTACGGGAATTTTGGGTTAAATAGGAAAATTGCAGTTTGGGTCCTGATAATTTTCAGAACCGGATTTCCTTCCCCTTTCTTCTCTCTCCCCGACCCCGAGAGAACCCAGGTTTCCCAGCCGACCCGACCCGGACCCGGTGACCCGACCCGGCTTTTCCGGCCACCTCCGGCCGACCCAGACGACGGCACCGGTCGGGTTCTCTTCTCCTCCTCCGTCCGAGCTGCCCTGTGGTGGTGATTTGCGCCATTTCAACCCCAAATCGGAGACCCGAAGCTTGGAAGCTCGGGTTAGAACCCGGTCGGGTTTTCCACCTCCGGCGACGGCGACACAGCTTGGAAACGGTCGGGATAGGAGCTCCTTGGTGTCCTGGGTTGTTTTCCGGTGGTCTTGAAGCTCGACTCTCGGTGTGGAGTGGTGGTGGTGAATTTTGACTTTTCCGGCGGGTTTCCGGTGATTTCCGGCCGATTCCGGCCGAACTAGGTGAAACCTCAGGTATAAAAGATGCTCCTCTCTCTTCAATCTACAAGTTTTATGTTGTGAGCTTGGGCTAATTCGTAGGTTGGTAGGGTGGCGCGTGGGGCCCACTCGCTGCCGGCGTGTGGCGGCGCGTGGCGGCGCCTTTGGCAGAGGTTGGGTGGTTAGGAGTAATTGTTAGGTTGTGCTTGTCAATACGAGTACGTGAGCATGTAGATTGTAGGTTTCAATGTTGCTTGAGTATGTTGAGGCTTTGCCGGAAGTCGTTCTTTCGGTGTTGGTTTATGGAATCTGAACATGGAGGTAATCATTTTTGGTTATCATAGGCTGTTCATGGGTTTCGGTGACCTTGGGAGGTCTCATACGAGGATTGCCTCGTTATGGTGAATCTTTGGGTTAGGTTTTAGCTAGTTGGCGTAAAGGGTAATCACTTGGTTGTTAGTGACAAAGTTGGTCATTAAGTTGATCGCTTGTTTTGTTGGTCACTAAGTTGTTCTGTGATACCTAGGTGATTGACAAGTTGGTGTTGTGCTCGTGTTGTGCGTGTGAAGACGCAGCGGGAGTTAAGGTGAGTAAAATCTCACTAAGGTCCACTTTGTGGCCTATTTATTTTGATGATGATTGTGATGTTGATTTTGATCATGATTTGATGATGATTGTGATGTTGATTTTGATCATGATTTGATGATGATTGTGATGTTGATTTTGATTATGATTTGATGATGATGGTGATGTTGATTTTGATAATGATTTGATGACGATTATGATGATAAGATTAATGATGATGTTGATGGTGATTTTGATGATGATGATAATTATTGCTAATTGTGAAGTTGTCCTTGAAAGAAAATGATTTTGTTTTTAAAATATAAATGAGCTTGATCGTCAACGGCTCATGGTAAGTGAAAACAAGTTTTCTGTTAATAGTATAATCTTTCAAAAGGACTTCCGATCATGAGTAATAATTAGAGTTGGTAGAATTATTCTTGTTTTAAATATTTATATCCACGTGTTTATGTGTGAAATACACGTTATGATAATGTGATAGCGTGATGTAGATTTGTTTGTTTAATCAGTCAAACCGGGTTCCAAGCCTTTAATCGGGTGATTGGTTACGGTTAGGACGTGAGAGTAATAAAATGTGTGCTTTAGTGGTGAGTGAGTACATTTGTTGTGGAATGGTGACCTTGTGGTGATTATGTGCATTAGTTGTGAAGGTGTATGCCTTAGTGGTGAGTGAGTGCATTCGTTGTGGATTAGTTGCCTTAGTGGTGGATGGTTGCATTAGTTGTGGTTGTGTGCCTGTGTGGTGGTTTTGAGTATTAGAATAGGAGCCTTCGTGGTGGACCGGGAACCAAGCCTTGGCCGGGTGATTGGTTACGGTCAGTTTTAGAGCTCTAGTCTGTCGGTACTTCATGGGGGATGACTATGTGTTGACGAACCCATGAGTACGTGTTTGTCTAGTTACTTATGGGGGATGACTTTGCGTTGACGAACCCATAAGTAAGAGTGGAGAAATGATTGTGTGATGTTTTTAATATGATGTGATTTAATTTGCTTGTTTCGAGTATTTCCTGAACTATGCTTGTCTGCATGAGATTCTCAAATGGTAATTGTGTGATTTTAATGGAATTCCTGAACTATACTTTTTGCAGGATTTCATTTATGATTTTGAGTGATTGTGAATTGTTGTGTTTTCTTAATTTCTCCTTTCGATTTCTCTTGTTTGTAAGTGTTTTTCTGAATTTGTTTAATGCATGAACTCTTGGTGTTTACCTTATGTGTTGTTGAGCTGAGTATGTTGTTAGAGATTTACTCATACGAGCTTTTAAAGCTTACCGGGTTTGTTGTTTACAACCCGGTGCACCAATCCATGGTGTAGAGGTTGTTTTTGCAGGTCAGATTTAGCAGAGTTGAGGCTGCGACAGATAGGCTTTGTTCCTTTTGGTTTTCTTCTAGTTTTTGTGAGTATTGAGGGAGGTTTACCTGTTTCAAATTATTCTTTCACAAGTTGTAATACTAAAGTGTTGTAAAGTTTGTTTTGCTTTTAGTTATCATGCCTTGAATTTGGAATTTTTTATTTATCCAAAAAATTCGGGGCGTGACAGACACCCTGTAGTTTACACCTAAAATCAGTTTTGTCCCTCACTTTTTTTTAAAACTGGTATACCCCTGTACTTTGAAAATTCTCGACTGATTTACCCTTTTCCCAGCTGGTTATGACTGTGACATGCTCATTAACAATGCTTGTGAGAGCTTCAATGGTTGGGTTTTAAGAGAAATGTATAAGCCCCCTATTACTATGCTAGAAGAGATAAGAGTGAAGGGTTATTTAGACTGTTAATGAGCATGTCACAGTCATAACCAGCTAGGAAAATGACAAATCAGTCGAGAATTCAAAGTATAGGGGTATACCAGTTTAAAAAAAAGTGAGGGACAAAACTGATTTTAGGTGTAAACTACAGGGTGTCACAAGTATTTACTCCAATTCTAAATTTAGACTAAAATTATGAAAATTGAAAGTATATAGATGACCCTGATTAAAAAAAAAGTTGAGGTATCAAACTGATTTTCGACATAAAGTTTAAGGGGGTAAACTGAATTTAATCTTTCTTTTTATTTGCATTTCCTTTTGAATCAAATAATCCATATATGGCATGTTTAATTTTGAAAATAAGAGAGCCTCCGTCCTTTACGAAGCGGACTCTGTACTTGAAGCTCTCTCTAGGGTTTCCTTTGGCTACGCATTCCTCCTCCTAGTGGAGCACTAATGTGAAGGTTTTGACGAAGGGTGTGTGGCAATAAGGTTGCGGTGTGCTTCTGTCTCGACGGTGGCGCATCCTCAACCTGGCTCAACTACTCTTTTGGTGACGGGGGCTCAGCAAAGGGTCCACGACCATGTGAGACGGCGAGTACTTCTAGATTGGATTTTCAGGTGACAACTCTTAGGTGTCAAATCTGAGGCTGATTTGGTCTCCCTTCCACCGTGTGGTGGCTTTCATAATTTCATTGACCATATTGCGTGTTGAGGTGTAAAGACGATGACTGCAATTTGGAGGTTGAGGATTTTGAAGAAGGTGGGCCTTCAGCCTGTTGGGTGGTGGTGATACGATTCCAGTTTCGGTTTGTGTTGGGTGGCTTTATCTGCGGCTAATCCACCTAAGAGACAGGTGTTGAGCGTCTAAATTAGTTGAGTTGTTTTATTCTAGGCTGAGTTTTGGTTGGTCTCTTTAGGGTAGTCGGGCGGCATATCGTCCCAAACAACAGTTGTTATGGTAGAAGGGCGCTTGAGGTCGTTTGATATATGATGGAGGGGCGGCAGACGAGAAGATTGGTACAAGTATAACCTCGTCGTTGGCAGTTTGGAGAGGTAGGGCAGTGGGCTTGGGCCTTTAACTTGGATGGAATGACGTTATTTAATGTTATCGGAGTTGACTTAATTCTGTCATAAAAATTATTCATATATGGTTGAACGTTAAATTTAAACCATCCTGGAGAAAAAAGTGACTTACATTTTCAGACCAAAAGAAATTATGTGACTGAAGGCACATGAACTTACATCGATTATGCTCCTTTAGATGATGTACGTCAATGTCTTGCAATAGTACTTTAGACCTCTGAAAGATTTGTGACAATTGAAATGTGGCACTGTGAACTACTATTTGTCAACCCCAAATTGATTTAAATTTTTCTGAGGTTTAGTCTTGTAATGATTCCACTGTTGATATTAGATTAAGGTAGTGTTTAAGGTAATGTAGCTAAATCAGTACGTAGTGTAACTTAGATATAGCTACTTGTGTTTGTCTTAAAAAGGCGTAATTCTCTTCATGACTGAAACATGTCAGTAGGTAGTAGGTATTTCCAAACAATTACCTACTCAGAGGCTCAAAAAGACATCAAACTTCAAACTCAATTTACCTGCCCACCATTTAAGGCTATGGGGGCGCCCCTCCTAATTTTGAAATAATTTTTTTATTGGCATAAAGTTTTTAACTTGAACTTGAAAACGTAAACAAAAGGTTATAATCTTGTGCGGAAGAAAGTAAAGACAATAGCTTTGCACTTAGATTTAACTCACTAACTTATTATGCATTTGAAGAGATAGACAAAATGAGAAATGAAAATTTTAAAACAATATGAATATAGCGAGAAGTTTTTTCTAAGAGTCTACTTTTCTACAAGTCGAAATAGTCTCATTCTCAACATAATAAGTGATTACGAGTGGAATTCAAGTTCCCTACTTGCGAAGGAAACTCTTACACCGACGCTAGTAGACCAAAGACTTGGAATGTTTAGTTTTCCCAATTTATGACATGACAAATGGATAACATGGTAGTGTAGTGCCCTCAATAACAAGCTACTTCATGTTATGTCATGGAGAATTTTAATTATGTAAATCGACATTTGACAGGTTCGGACCACATGGTGATAGCATGAATTAATGTTTTTTTTTTTTTCAAAAAAAAAAGAAGAAGCATGAATTAATGTTAAGATTTTGAAGAATAATACAATATAGTTAAGGGGTAACAGAGATTCAGAAAATGGGCAGAGACATAATGATTCTGTTCTCTATGCTAGTGTCTGGTACATAAGTCTGCAGTAATGCTTGTAGCTATTTTAATGTGACACTATAAATAGAAGTCATAGTATATTTAAAGTCAGCAGCCACTTTTAGCAATTCAAGTTTGAGATGAGCACACAGAGGTAGAAAAATAATGAAGACATCTTTGTATATCCTTCTTAGAAGTTCTTCTAGAGAGTTATTGATGACGATATCTATGATTTTAATTACTACTTGAAGAAAGAAATAAATGCCCTTCTCATTTACTATTTCTCTCACGTACACGAATTATCATCTTTAAAAAAATAAATTAAGAACCTATTTACTTTCTTAAGTCAAGTGCATAATGTACGTGACGGTACCTGAAATTTAAAAAAAAACAACCAAATCGCTTAATCACAAACATGATAAAGAAGATTTGATTTAAATGAAAACAAGAGAACCATAAATCTAGATCCATAACCATACAAAACATTTTGAAACACAAAATCAAACTGAGCAAGAACATGGTAGACAACAAAATGAACCAAAGGAAAAAGAAAATATATACATAAAGATATTGAAAGTACCAACGCTACATCGTAATTATAATTTTGAATCTTACAAACCTTCGTTGAAGTTTGAGTTGATGAATCAAGAGGATATGCTCTGTTACGGCCAAAGTATAAAAAGGGGAACATTTTAAGATAATTTCACTTTAGTTAAAGAGTGAATTAATTGAATCTTAAATCATTTTTGTAGGGGAAATGTACCACTTTCTCCACAATCTATAATTTGATTAGTAAGATTTTCAAGAGAGGTTTTCAATCTGGTAGGACATCACGCAATTAAGTGAGCTGGGAAACATCACTTTCTTGCACTGTTTGCAAAATTGTTTCTGCAAAATCTGGCAGTTGATAGAGAGACTTCCTTTATGCATAACCTAAAGTGTGTGGTTACATAATTTTCCATTATGATGGTGGCTGGTGGATTCTTGTATGTAGTGTTTTAATTTCATAACAAAAAAAGATCTCCTGCATTTTGAGAATTTTCAGAGGCAAACAAATCAGGAATAATTATAGCTTAATTAATTAAGTAGTGATTCAGCTCATAATGCTCCTAGTTGTGAAATCAAAAACTACTCCAGAATTCCAGATTCTTGAGCCCGATATGCCCATAAAATAAGACCCTAGCCATGTCCATACCCCAAACCATCCAAGTTTGAAAAAGCCATGTCAATCTCTGAAACCTGACCCTGCCTTTCACATGAGGTAAAAACCACCCAGAAGTAAACAATGCCAAAACAAAGAAAAAGCCAAGATAGAGAATAGAAAAGCACCAAAACCAAGCCAATACTCATAAAGAGAAAAAGTCCCACCCATCGTAAGCTCACCACTCACTGTTCCTTGACTTCCTTCTCCTCTGGTAATTTAATTTCAAACACATTTATACCAATCATATACCTCTTCATATAAATACACACAGTGAGAGCAGGCAGTGTACTAGTCTGAGTAGTCTCTAGTCCTAATCTGCAACACAACAATGAGCTTTTAATGCGGTCCTCCACTTCTCTCTCTCACCAGTTTCTCTTTGTTTTCTCTCTGTTTCTCAGTTTGTCTCTTTCTTTGACATGTTCAAACTCCACATTGGTCTCAAAGATTCCAGCTTTTTCACTATTCTCCGATCCCCGTTTCAATAACCCACAAACTCTTCTGCCCTTCTCTCTCTAATCTCAACTGGGTTTTACTGGGTACTGGGTTTTGGTGAAAACCCAGAAAGGTTGAAGCTTTTTAAACAATGGAGGGTAGGATGAAAAAGTATAGACAAGTGAGTCCTGGGAGGGCTAAAGTGTGGACTGAGAAGTCGCCGAGATATCACCAGAATCGGAAAGTTCCGGTGGTTTATTACCTCTGCCGGAATCGACAGCTTGAGCACCCTCATTTCATGGAGGTTCCTGTGAGCTCTTCTCAGGGTCTCTACCTCAGAGGTAATATAGTATTTACGTGAAGATTTCTGGGTTTTTACTTTTTTTAACTGGGTGCTTTGTTGTTCTTAATTTGGTGAATTTATTTTGTTCTGGTGTTATTTGGTGCAGATGTTATTAATAAGCTTAATGCTCTGAGGGGTAGGGGGATTGCATCCATGTATTCATGGTCTTCTAAGAGGTGAGTTTCTTGTCATTTTTTATCCCAATTTTGTAATGGTGATTTTTAGGGTTTGATTTGAGTGTGGTAATTGTGGCTCAAGTAATTTTTGGTTGATTGAATGAATGCAGAAGCTATAAGAATGGTTATGTTTGGCATGATCTCAGTGAAGATGATGTGATTCTTCCAGCCCATGGAGACGAGTACGTTCTCAAGGGCTCTGAGATCTTTGATGAATCCAATTCAGGTAGATGAGTACATTGTTTATTTGTTCATTTTGCCATTACTTTTTTCTAGAAGATATGATGTTCTTGATTTCAAACTTGCCATTCATCTCTGCACCGAAAAATGAAAATGGAGGACTTTAAGCCAAAGTTTTGATTTGGTGGATGGGGAATTGATTAATTGCATCCGAATGATATTTTACTTTTTGTTCAGGTCGATTCAGTCCAATAGCAAATGTTCAAATCCAGACCTTGAAACAATTACCGGAACCAACATCTTCTAGAAGCCGTGATGATTCTTCATCGTCTTCGAGTTTGAATGGCAAGGAGACAAAGCATTCACAAGAAGACGAGCTCTCTCCTCCAGTTGAACGACCCAGAGACTCTTCCAGTGTGTCTCCAGAGTCTGGAAAGAATTCTTCTTGGGGTGGTTCTCTGAGCTTGACAGAGTACAAGGTTTATAAGAGTGATGGTTTAGCTGATGCTTCTACACAGACGGAAGAAAATGTGAACAAACCTAAAGCTCTAGAAACATGTACAAGGGGTGTTTCCACAGATGAAGGGTCACTAGAGCCTGATTGCAGTGATTACCAAGACCGAATTCCATGTTTGAAAGAGAATTTGGAAATTTGCAGTGATTCTAATTCCCCTCCAGCATCTTCCTCAAGTGCATCTTCATCGGGTGGGAAGACTGAAACTTTAGAATCACTAATTAGGGCTGATGTTAGTAAAATTAACAGTTTCAGAATTGTTGAAGAGGAAGAGCTTCGAATGCCAAACCATGCAAGGCTCAAGGCTGGTAATGTACTTATGCAACTCATTTCATGTGGGTCAATATCAGTGAAGGATCATAGTTTTGGTCTTATTCCAACCTACAAGCCCAGGTTTTCCCATTCTAAGTTCCCCTCGCCATTATTTTCTAGTTCAATAATGCTGGGTGAGCTAGACAGCTTATCAGAGAATGCAAGGCTGAAGGGTTTGAGATCTGAAGATAAAGAATATTTCAGTGGGAGCTTGATTGAGAGTAAAGTGCTCAAGGAGGAAGATGGACATATAGCTCTAAAACGATCTTCTTCATACAATGCCGACAGGTTAGTCTAGTTCCTAGCTATCTTCAATTCTTTTGGACAGATTTTACTGTATAAGTGTATGTTTAAATTTCTTGTACTCAGTTATAGATAGTTCATGTTTAAAGCAGTTGTGGTGATTTCCTAAGATTAGGTGGCAAGGTTGGATCTGAATTTGGTCAATATTGTACTTAGGAAGTTACGAGATTATAAATATAAAGTGCAGGGCTGTTATTTGTAGAGATTTCACATTTACAGTAAATGGTGAAAGCCGGGGACCTTACCATAGTGTGGAAGTTTTTCTTCAGACTTGTTGACATCCATGTTAGATATTTGAAGCAGTTCAATGACTTGGAGTGACATATCGGTGAAAGTGAACCTAATATACAAGGCATACAAATTAAACTATATTATATTATAGTTGGGGATTTGGGGTGATTTTATGAACATGGTTAACCAACAATAAAGATTTTGAGAGGGAGGGTTGTCCAACTGTGTTGATAGATAGTAAGGGAGAGCTGAGAAACAACTGCAGGACACAAAGAGTATAGCAAGTTGAAACTTGGGTGACTTCAGAGCAAAGGTCTTGGGTTTGGTGTGATGGATATTCTTTCTCATGTACTTTGTAATTGGATTTTCTTCCTTGTCTGAACTGAATTGCAATAAACACTTTTTACCCTTGTACATGTGATCTATTTTGCGTATAATCTTAATGGGTGTCAAAAATATAACAAATTGGAGAACCTGAATTAAGTACATCTCTTTTGAGCATCAAAGTTCTACACAGAAATAGAATTACTATGACAAATCATGATCTCGAATAGGTCTAAAGCAGGTTCAGTTCTTCTATTTTGTTCAGAGGATGATATTAGTTTCTAATTTTGCTGAAACAAATTGAAGGTGATATATGTCGTAGGATAAATTGCATCTTCGAAGTTTCCCTCAGTCCTGGATAGCTTTGTCGAGTAGGGATTGTTATGTGGGTACTATTAGCAAAGGATCACTGTTTGGTTTAACTTGTTGATTAAGAGCTATTAGCATCTGGTTTGAACAAAGTGGCCATGATGTATATGCTCACTATCCCATGCTTCTGATACTAGCCCTGGCAATTATCTAACTTCAATACTATACTTGTTCACTTGCAGGAGTTGTAATAAGAAGCCAGATTCAATTGAGGAGAAAGAGGAGTCTACCTCAGGACGATCAAAATGCATCCTAAGATCAATCAAGGCTTCACTAAACAAGCAACCGCGGAGTGAAACTATGAGATCTCCTATTTCTGATAAACTAAGGAACTCCTCAGATGGAGTTGATGGTGTACAAATCAGTACCCCTACTGTATCCAATGGAGGTAGTAAAAGAATCACAGATCCATCCTCTGTTAAAAAGCAATCAAAAAGGGTAGATGCTTTCAAAGGAGAGAAGGAGAAGGTTATCAAAATCGAAGAAAGTTGAGTTTTGCCCTCCCATCTTCACATTGCTACAATTTCTATCCATGTTCCTGTTTCTTTGCGAATGTTGGTTGACATTTTGTTTCTTTTCTTCTCAACAGGCTTGCTTCAGGAGCTCGGGTTGTAATCCAATCAAGAGCACCCTGTGACGCTGTTGCCGTCGGCAAATCATGGTTGTAGACCCCATTGGGTTTTTTCAGGTCGTTTAAATTTCAAAATCATGTTAACCTTTTGGCGGGGAAGGTAAAAAGAAATTTTTTTGTACATCTGAAAAGTAAAAGGAAGGAACAAATCACTTATTTGCACAGGGTTAATTGTGGTCCTGCCGGACCTACTCCTGAGACATGGAGTTCTGGTTTCTCAACTGGTTTTCCCTTTATGAAACTGGAGTTGCAATATCTTCCATTCATTGTCATTCTTTTTGTTTCAAACCTCTTCCTTAGGCTCTTCTTCTTGCAGCCACTGTGGTTAGAGCTACCCTGGTGGTGTGTAGCCATGATTATTTTTTGAGGCAAACCCTTTTGATAGGATTCCCATGTTGTAAAATGGTTGACTCTCAAATTCCAAAAGGTACTTTTGACTCTCATTTATCAAAGCAAAAGCTCAAAGCAGCTTACTTTGTCTTTGGTAATAATATTCAGTATACAGAGGGAGCTTAACTTTTTAATTACTTGTCTTTCATTTAGAATAATGACATTTGCTTTGGATGCAATAATAGGGTGGTCTACTGGGACTAGATTTCTAAATTGTTATTTCTTGTTGTCTGATAGATTGTGTGCTCCAGAAAGGCAGAAACTAGATGTCTTTCTTAGTAAGTAGTCTTAGTGTAGAAGTTGGAATCACATGTCTCAGTTCTTTAATGTGAGGATGCTCAAAAACTTAGATAAGAAGCTGTGAGAATTCATGAGCTGTATTCTTTTGAAATGGTGCTTCTGGTTTATTCTCCTGCTTTTTGCAGGGGAGGACGTCTTGAAGTTGAAGATTACTCTAGTTTATACACCGAATCCAGGCTTTGTTCAAAGAAAAAGGAAAAGTAGGGATAGAATGCATTTTTGAGGTGGTACTATGGTAGAGTTGTGTGATTGGGTAGTCTGTCGTGTGTGATAGTTCAGCTGGTTTGAACTCCGACTTTAGCTTTGGTTGTCCAGTAAATTCACTGTTACTACTTGAGCTACAAGCATCAGTGTTTCTTTTTGCTACCCCTGTTGGACATTGACAACACCAGTTTCAAATAATATGGTCTAGACTGGTGGCCTATGCTTAATGTTTTTCGTTTCCAATTGGTAAAAATAAGAAGAGCAAAAAAAAAAAAAAACGAATGTAGCATTAGCATTGAAACATTATGATTATGCAGCACTCTGCCTTTTCATTACAAGCACCCAACACATTTGGGTTTGGGGATAAAAGAGCTCAAGAAAAAGAGAATAAAACGAAAGAAAGAAAATATATAGAAGTTGAAGGATGGTGACCTTTACTTCCAAACTGAGATCATAGAACAAACTGTCTGAACGACAGTGAGAATGAGAAAAATAACAGCAGCAATGATTTCTTTGGTTGCCCAGGGTGAGTTGAAAAAGTTTTCCTTCAAATAGAGCTTCCCATTGATATGTCTGCAATCTCGATCTTGATATGTAGTACTTGTTCAATGCATATATAAGATGGGAATAGTGTAAGCGGTCGGAGCCCCCAGTGACCCCTTCAGCAAGGTTTCTTCACCAATTTGTCACTACTAAACTCATTCCTGCGTAACAGCTCCGGAGTTTCGCTTCATGGCTCCTTACCTTGTTGAGACATTCCTCCAACTTATTTGGTTCCTTTGCAAGTAATTCTGTAGGTCATCTTTTCTTGTGCTCTTCCATGGGTTTTAGGCTTTCTTTGCCGTGGTGAAATGGGCCTATAGAAACAACTCTAGGGGTGTATGCATTCTCATTTAGACGCCTTAATTTCTCAGGAACTCTGTAGATGCTACACATAGGATACAGGGGAAGTATGTCATACAACTCCTTTCCCATTGAAACTACAAGTACTTCTTGATTGCTTCCTTCCATTTTAGACTGGTGTATTCGTTCTGCTTGCTATGGTCTATAGACCATAACAAGTGGAAATGATTACTATCGACACAAGTACTATTTACATTTTCCAAGATAGGCCACGAACGAGAATGCAACCATATATATATATATATATATATATATATATATATATATATATATATATATTCTGCTTGCTATGGTCTATAGACCGACACAAGTACTATTTACATTTTCCAAGATAGGCCACGAACGACAATGCAACCACATATATATATATATATATATATATATATATATATATATATATATAGATTCGTTGTCCTAGCATTCTTTGAGAGAATTCTAATGCACAAAAATTATATATATATGGAACATTAATTCTCCATTCTTTTGAAGAAATGAGACAGCTAAAGGAACTGAGTACGTACCTTTTGTACGGTGTGGAAGATGCAGGGTTCTCCTGTCTTCTGGGTAGATTACTGGAAAACCTCAAACTATGGTACAGATTGCTTGCTCCTGGATTTGGTAATTGAAATAGGGTTATGTATGATGTATCGGAGCAAGACTAAATAGAAAGTAATACCGACATGGGATACTACATAGAAAGTAATATACCAAGACATTCAGACATGACTTGGGATTACTTGAAGAGTAACTAAAACTTTTTATGTGAGGTTGCTTGTCTGGCTAGCCAACAGAGTCAGAGACTACTTACTCACATTCGCGTCTTCTTATCTAAACTCTACAAAACAGACATCAAATTACACGACAAGGAGTCTATTGGTGCCTACTACATACATTCTTTACGAAGTTTCTCATCAAGTTTCTCTGTAAGATTTAGTTTCAGTTGTGGACTGAAGTTTCATAATATACAACTACACACAACGTGACATGAATTTTTAGAGACTCTTGGTGTCTGTCGGACAAAGTTGATGGATATACCATTTTGAGAATTGTTAATTGCTTCAAGTTCTCGACGGAGAGAAGATGCTTTGGTATCCAGATCATTGTGTAGTATACTGTGAATTGGGAATTAGTTCTCGGTTTCTAGGGTAATTAAAACTGAACAACCCCTTGATCGTTCAACAATGAATGAAACCAAAGGGATGTTAAGTGTTCGACTTAAAGGTGTAGTGGGATTGATTTCAAAATACTAGAGCGTATTCATTTGTTTCTGGTAGAGATACAAAACAAGAGATCATAGATAATCTCATACATGTCTATCCGACCATACCAATATGCAAGTGTCAAATATACCTCCCCGTTCCCATCACCCTACATGAGATTACTTTCCATAACCATTAACACCACTTCTCTGAGAAACCCAAACTACTCAAGAACTTGAGTATCAAGATATGTGTGAATATCACCAGCAAGACGATCAATTAATATCATACGACCAAGACAAAGTAACAAACTATCTTAAGGATCTTGAAAAAATTATAGGATTGGAAATTACTACGAATTCTAATTTGGGTTTGGAACCTGATAGCAGTCCTAATATGCTAGAAACTAAACCTCCATCCTAAATTAGGTTTGCAATCCTAGAAAGCATACAAACAATGTAATGCAAGGGACATCAAACCAGACAGCATATGCACTCCACTCACAAGAATGCCAATGCCTATCCTTATGCTACAAGCCGCAAGAAGGATGAAGCTCTACTGCATAATGTCTGTGCAGTAGGCCAAGACAAACAAAGAGCGAATACATCAAGCCAACAGCCCCGTAGGTACTGCTGCATATCAAGCCACTCGTCTTTCCATCTACTCATTATACCTCGATTCCCCATACACATACATGGTACAACAAGTCAACAACTCAAAGAAAGTAAGCATCAAATGCAAGGAATGAATAAAGAAGCAAAAAATCTCACTCAGAAGTTCATTCTCTTCATTTCAATGTCGTTTGCAACATTCTTTTCAAAAATCTATTCTCTTGGTGTTCATGACTTGCAAGAGTAATATTGTTCTGTAGCCAAAAAACAATCTAGTATCTTGTTTGAAACTTTGAATAATCGACTCTCATTGAGACAAACACTCTAACACATGCAAGTTCACTATATGAATGGGCAACCCTTTCTTCAAAACTATATTCAAACCTCAACAGCTTATATATAATATATATGACCGTTTTAAGGCACACTGGCACACTGAATCGGGATTTAGAAAAATACAGTCGAACAAGATTATAAAGGAGTAGATCTAATTCCATGATACATATGACAGTCATTTCAATCAATCTAGCAAAGCAAAGATTCAAATATGTGAGAAGGCATAAAGTTGTGACACTTGACTTTTTCTTACTTTCGAATACACATATGGAGTATACAGTAAAGTTCATTAGAAAGTTCATAGTCATCCACCAAAAGTCAGATTGTAAAAGCTATGAAGAGCATGAATATACCTATGACTATCCCAGCGACATAAACATTTCATGAAGACAAAATAACACAAGAATGAATTCAACATGATTTTCTAGGAACCATCTTCCAAGCTATCAAACTCTTTTGGGTATGCCACCAGTAGAGCTGCTAGCTCTGATGGTTTAATAATTGGACAAAAGGATCCACGACTGAACTGAAAAAGTGAACTTAACTAAATAAAACTACACCACCTTCAAAACCTATGTAAAAAGGGTTCCAAAGGGCTCCAAATTGGTTTTCTGGAGCTCCGAAATCTCAGGGCAGCCAGGCACCAGACACAGAACCTAAAAGACATCCAGTCTAATTTGCCCATTTTTAAGAAGACAATAAGATTTAGAACATTAGATAGAGATGGGTAAGGATTCAATGTTGTGAATTTGTGATCAACAATCTCAAAAGCAGGCAAAGGATTCCTGATGAGATAAGATCTCTGCCTACCCTAGCGGCCAAGGTTTCCTTCATTGCAAGCATGGGGCATCAATTCATTAACAGTGTGTAAACTCTACGCAATGACATATCAATCTTGGATAAAATTTTCAATCTTTTCAAGTCAAATTGGTATCTTCATATGTGGTCTTTTACTGCTAAGATTAGAGAGTACCAGATGATGGTCAACTGCAATAACCCACAAATTCGAACGATCAGTCAATAATTTTCCAGGTAAACTTCCCCATCCAAATTTGGTTTGTCATGAAAAATATGAGTAGTTTCAATAAATTAAGGTAAACAAAGGCATGTAAATAACAAACCGTAATGAGGTCATGAAGATCCGAATGGCGATGATCTGAGAAGAGGCTCAGAGAGAGATGGTGGACTGATGGACTCAGGGTTGGTGGGGATCGATAATTTGGCGACCGTGTAGTTTCTGAGAGTGTATTCGCCCTGAAGTAAGGAAGAACAGCTTCTCCAAGTTCAGAGGCGAGGACACACGCAGAGGCTTCACGGGGCCATTACTACCCACTTTACTAATTATCCATCCCATCACTTTGAACTTGAACATTTAGTAGTCCTTTCGGCTGATCACACGATCGGTTTTGCTCGTTCAGCTACCTTCAGAGACTGGATTTACAATGAATACCAACATGCACACCAATTTTGCAGCATAGGCTAAACGAATCTGTTAATCAAGGCCCCTAAGGCCCCTGGTACTGTTGCATATCAAGCCACTCATCTTTCCAATACTCAAAGTTCTAATCATACATGGATTCACCATACACGCACATTTCATAACAGTTAAGCAAAGCATGTGAGCATCAAATGGAATGAATGAATATCCAAACCGATAAGTTCATTCTCTTTATTTCATTGTCCTTTTCAACATTTCTTTCAAATCTATGTCATGGCGTTTATGACTTGCAAGATGAAAATTGTTCTGTACCCAAAAATTTAAATTACATATCTTGAGATTCTCATTGAGATTATCACTCTTAACACATGCAAGTTCACTATATGAATGGAAAACATTATTTATTTAAAGGCCTTTATTCAAATCTCATCAACTTATATGACCATTTAAAGGCACACTGAATGGGGATTTAGAACATGAAATACAGAGCTGAGCAAGATAATAAAGAAGTAAATTTGATGTCTTAATATACATGGATGTCATGTCGATCATTTAACAAAGCAAAGATTCAAATACGGGAAAAGACACATATGGAGTACACAGCAAAGTTCATAGTCATCCTAAAATTGTTTTACCCACCTATAGGCAGCTTTTACAAGGTATCAAGTGCAACAATACTCATCCATTGTTTTACCCACCTAAAGACAGATGTAATAGATGTAAGAGGTATTAAGTGTGACAGTTTACCTATGGGTGTCATATACATTTCATGAAGACCACAACAATGAGTTCAACTTGATTGTCCCAGAACCATCTTCCAAGTTTAATTTAATTCGACAAAAAGGATCCACAACCCAAGTAAAAATGTAACCTAACTAAACAACAGGAGACCACCCATCTATCAGAGAAGCAGGCACCAAAAACAGAAGCAAACAGAAATCCAGTCTAGTTTGCCATTATTACTGAGATCGTCTTAATCAGATCGAGATGGGTAATTATTCACAAAGATCGACAATCTGAAATGGATTCCTGAAGAAAATAACAAGCTGCAACTGCAAAATCCTCAATCTTACTAATGACTTCAATAAAATTCTCCATCTTTTGAAATCATATCGGCATAGTTATATGTGTAATATGCAATCAAATCAAAACACCATGTATTGCTAAGATTAGAAACTAGCAGATCAAGTTCAATTGCAAGAACCACAAAGGCATATGAGAAGCAAACCCAAGAAGTTCCCAAGAGCGAGGATCTGAGAGAGTTGGATAAAGATGGCGAGCGTGTAGTGTCTGAGAGTGTATTCGCCCTGAAGCCAAACAAGAAGAGGAGCTTCTTCAGAAAGAGGCTTCAGAGGTGAAGACACTCGCAGAGCCTTCACGCCGCCTTTAAACCCTACTACCCCTCACTTTCCTATATATAGATCCCGACTCCATCTATTACTTTGTCTATCATGATTAATAATGAGCGTATGGCTCTAAATTGTGTACAGTCCAGTTGGTCAGAGGGTTTTTTGAACTTGTTGTGTTGCCGAGTTCGATTCTCATTGTTCACCTAGATATTTTGGTTTTTATTTCTTTTTTCTTTTTCAAATACAAAAATATGAGGATCACAGTAAGGCTAGCAATTTGGGTCATGTCGAAACCAACCAACTGAATATCAACTGTACAACTTAGTTGGTATACCAAAGACTCGGTAACTGACTTACTTGGTACGGTATACCGTACCTTGGTAACATGGTTGGTACTTGGTATTGAGATTTTTATACCATCGGTATACCGTACCAACCATATATGTGTATTTATACAAAAATACACTCATATCTATGTACAAAAAATACACCCATATTTATGTAGAACCCATATCAATACTTAAGATTATAATCTATAGTTGTTATGGATTAAGCACCTGAATGAAATGCAAGTTGCAAAGTATACCCGGTTTAGTTTAAGCTAGCTAAATGTGGATGGATCCAGGTATGCCAATGTTATGAACCTATGATTGGTGCAGGAGGCTAGGAGTGATCATTGATCACTATTAAAACAGGTATTCCGGTATTCCAATGTCATGAGCTGCAAGGTATTTGTACTTGTCAGATTAAGCATATGCACAGTAACACAGGGAAGGTAAAATGTTAGCAGATATCCTTGCAAAAGAGATAAGGAAATGTGCATAGAGAAAGCAACACGGTAGCTGATATCCTTGCCGAAAAGCAGCATGACTTATTCTCCAGAAGTCTGATTTTTACCTGGTGTAATCTTGCTGTGTAGGTTTGATGGATCCTTTATTATGATGCCAGTTAACTGCCAACATATATATTTGCAACTACTTAATGCAACTACTTATCAAGTCAAAATGACTTGTGCAGTGGCTTCTGAAATACTGAAGATTAGTGATAACTGGTTCGTTGATATGATTAAAGTTATCCCCAGCTCAATCTTCTATCTTTGATAATATGCTGGGTGCTGGCCTAGCTATAATCTGAGGCCAACTGGCCAAAAAATTTGAACAAGCATATCAATTCCGGCTTTCAGCTCAATTCATCGTTAGTCTGGCTAAGTTTTAACTGTTGGTTTGTTTACTCTCTTTGGTTTCTAACAACCAAGCAACCAAGCTGCATAGTTATGATTATACTGCAGACAAATATAAGATGATGAACATTACATATATCTTGCTCATGTTCCTGAGGTACGCTAGTACTGTCATGAGTATATTGCTGATTCTGTTCTTAAATCATAAAACTTCATCAACTGTTTTGTGTCTTAGCTTTTGATCCTGGACTAACACAAGATTTGGAGTGACATAAGAGAAAGCACATTGTAGACAAAACTGATTATCATATTCAATCACACTTAGACTCTAGTCCCCTGTCCACACCAGATATTTTTTCAGGTGCAAGGAGACCAATCTTTCAAGTCCAGCGGCAACTAAGACTATTTCTTCGACTCTCAAGTTGAGAGCTTCTGCAACTCGATCACTTTGCCCAATGAAATAGTTCATTCGAAGACCGTTAAGTTCTCGTTCCAAAACTTTTAGTTTCATGTGATTAATGTTGCTGTCTTTCACTCTAATGAAACTTAAAGCTAGCTAGAAATATAACTAATTGCTAATGAAGTTTTACAAGAACAAGTTCTATCAAGAGAAGTAAAAGATTAAGAGCCAAAAGTACAAAAAACAATGAATGAATTTATTATTGACATAATTTAGGTAATGGAACAATCAAAATCCAGCTATTGATCTGCTATTTAACAACTTCTATTTTCTGCTGTTGCCCTACATGAAATTAAAGCTATATTTACAAAGAATAACTAGCTAAACTGGAACCCTTAAACCACATTTGATGTCTCATCTCACTATCTCAGCCACATCATCTGATGAGCATGAAACACCATAACCTCCTTGTGTCTGTTTAGTAATGTAAGAATTGCAGCTGAGACATTTGTGTGCCACAATGTGAAAACTGACTTCGCCTTTGGCTCCACAATCATTGCACAGGATCCACACCTATATGCATATTAAAAGAGTTGGATTAGACGAAGGCATGACTTCGGAACTACCTGTTATTGCTTTAATGTTTAACATGGGAGCCTACCAATTTGTTTCTGTACACATGAGGCATTTGAGTTGAGGCAACCTGCATCACAATTTTAGTAAAGCAGCGTCAGAATATCAACCAAGTTTACGAGAGATAAGAGATCCATCTAGTCTGTACCAGTTCGTCAAGCTTTTTCCACAAGTTAGACATATCATCGATGGACTTTAAGCAGATAGGGCATGAGTACCTACAAATTGGAGGAAGGATTAAATGGAGTTACTGGCTTAAGAATAGTTAGTTACTGCAAGAAGTAAAGATATATACAAATGGAGGTTTCACGATTTTACGCATACATATATAATACACTGATATATGTATATATGTATATATATATAATTAATAAATACAACTCAAAAAGTTTATGTAGCTCACTGTGAATGCAGCTTCATCTCTTTCAGACATTCACAATGTATTGTGTGTCCACAGCGTAATACGGTAATATCTCTCCTTGAATCGAATATAAACTGTAATTCATGTTGGAGTAGGAATTTATTTCTGAGAATAATAGTTTTGTTGTAAAACATAAACTACAAGAGATTGAGAGAAAAGAGGAACCACACTTAGAATGAAAATGAGAAAATATGTATATCTTATTGAGTAGAGAACCATCTCTATATAAGAGATGATGTAATCAGTATGTAAATTACATCAATATCACTAGTAAGTTAATTACAATAATACCCACTAACTAATAACTATTTACAACATTCTCCTTTGAGTATTCTCTGTCATTAGCTTTTTCTGATGTGTGCTTCGGTGTTGTCTTGTCAAACCCTTGCCAGGTAATCTTGGTCAAAGGAGAAAAGAGTACAACGCACACATAGCGGTGGTAGTCAGAACCCTTGAATTCAATGAAGCGACTTAGTCTGGATCATAAGATGTGAGTCCATGAAAGATGGATGCATAATAGTTGCTACACCAAAACCTTGCCCGGTAAACCCAGTGGGACAAACCCGTGGTCGAAGGGAAAAGATAAGCAAATGCATATATTTCAAATAAAGGCATCTTCAAGATGAAGTATGAGTACGGTGACCAATTTAATGTGTGTCTCATAAAAACCTTGTCAGGTAACAAAACCCAGTGAGACAAAATAACCCTGGACGAAGGAAAAAAAAGTACACAAAGGTCAAGAGTATGCTTCAGGAGACTCCCCCTAATCAATACTCCCCTTGAAAACTACACATTAGATGAAACTACTATATTGATCATGCTTTTTGAATAACTTAATAGTCAACATGAATTACAAAGGTTTTTGTTTCATATACCTTTAACATTATTGTATACCCTATAGTAAAGACATAACTAGTCAGGAATAAGCATTGTGTCGGTTTACATAACTCATGTCAGCTATTTAATAAGACAAACATCATTTCAAGGATCATAGGCGGTTGATCCATTCCATGATGCCAATGGATAGAATGAGTCATTTTCTGTCATACATTTAAAGTAACGGAAAATTGTCTTTTATTTCTTCAAGAAGCATGATCTATGTAGTAGATTTATGTAGTTTGTAGTTTTCAAGGAGAGTCAATATTAGGGGGAGTATCCTGAAGCATACTCTTGACCATTGTGTACTCCTTTGTCCTTCGTCTAGGGTTATTTTGTCCCACTGGGTTTTGTTACCTGACAAGGTTTTAATGAGGCACACATGTAATTGGTCACATTGCTCATACTACATCTTGAAGATACATTTATTTGAAATATATGCATTTGCTCATCTTTTCCATTCAACCACGGGTTTGTCCCACTGGGTTTACCGGGCAAGGTTTTGGTGTAGCAACTATTATGCATCTATCTCCCACGGACTCACATCTTATGATCCAGACTAAACCGCTTCACCAAAATCAAGTATTCTGACCATCACCGCTACGTGTGCGTTGTACTCTTTTCTCCTTCGACCAGGATTGTTTTTGTCCCATAGGGTTTTTATTACCTGGCAAGGTTTTGACGAGGCAACACTGGAGCACATATCAAAGGAAGCTAATAACAGTAAATACCCGTTCCTGGAGTGTTGTAAATTGAAGCTAATAACAGTAAATTTACAAGAACATCACCGTTCCTGATAAATGACGTGTAGAATGTCTCATCTTGATCCCCAAACCGCACATGTGATATTGAAGTGCGAAGAATTCTACTTCTAGTTGAAGTGCAAAGAATCCTAGATCTAGTGAAGTGTCTAGCATATTATGGGCTACACTACATAGATCTAGGATTCTTTGCACTTCAACTAGAAGTAGAATTCTTTGCACTTCAATATTACGTGTGCAGTTTGGGGATCAAGATGAGACATTTTACACGTCGTTTATCAAGAACGATGATGTTCTTATCTTCCCATAACAGTGGGAAGACTGTCTCATCAAAGTGACGACTGCAAATCTAGTGGCATAGAGATCTCCTCTCAAGGGCTCTAAGGAGCACATAAATGGATAGGGTTCATAATCGACATACATGTCCATCCTTTGCTGAGGACCTAATTGTGTACATTGTGGCGACACAATTGACACGGAGACTGCAAACCCAAATGCGTGTAAGTGCAAAAACATCAGGTTCACACCCAGTCACCAACTGTAACACGAGTAGCAGTGGGCCTCAACTGTTAATGGGCATTATTGTAATTAGCTTATTAGGGATATTCATGTAATTTGCATACTAATTACATCTCTGTATAAGTGTTGTCAGTAGTCATGAAACTACCTTCTCCTCCCATAGACCAGTCATGAAACTTGTAGACCGACATGTAGGCTACCTCGCCATAGTGAAGGATCATCAATGCAGTAACGGGAAGATGCTTCTCCAAGTTCCACAAGAAGACACCAGGAGAATACATATATGTGTAATCTGTCCCACATCATTAATGTGTAATAAAAGGAAATCTTCCTTATCTATAAAATGAAGGCTCCCCATGTGTAGAAGGGATCGATCTCTGACTTCCCCATCTCTCTCTCCCAGGGAATGGTAACCACTCCATCCCGGAGAACTCTTGTAACAGCCAAATGCCTATTGGCCATGATAGTGGAATCTTAAGTGGACATAGCCATGTCCTCCGAGGCATGGTGAACCACTATAAATGTTGTGTCCTTGTATGTGTTCTCATTCAATTATGTTCTTGCATAGCCTGAACAATAAGAGATGGTTCCCTACTCAATAATACACACATATTCTCTCATTCTCTTGGTTGTTTCTATCCTTTCTCAATCTATTCATTTTCGTTTTACAACACGTTATCAGCACGAATAGTTATAACATTATCTTGTTTTCTGTTTACACATAATTACGTGACATATTCACTATGCTAAATTAGTAACATGAAATTAATATCATCAATTATTACATGATTATAATTTGAAAATACATGTACCTAATGAGCCGGAAGTTCATAAATGAACCAGTAGTTCGTATATAAATCAAAATTGAAGTTTCAATAATAACTCACTTAAGAAACTTGAAGTTTCATTCATAAATTCACCAAATATGATAAAATAAATAGCTCTTATTGGTCATATGATGTTAATTGGAAGTCTCCAGAAGAAATAATATGAACTAGACATCTTCCTTGCATGAAGCAAGAGAATATTGAAATGGAAGGGTTTGTTGCCTTAGAATCTAAAAATTGATATGTGTTATTAATATTAAGGAATTGAGTGTTCTCGTCTGGCTGACGAGGTTAAATACCTCTACGTTTCAGAAGAATGTTATCGAAAGGTAAGTTCATTGAAACCATTGCTTAAAACGTTGAAACCACAAGAAAAATAGTGTAATGTCTTTGCATGACCTTCAAATATGCGGCCATAAGCGTACATTGAAGATATTAAAATTTGTTAGCTAGAAGCTAAATGATTCAAGCAAATACTAGTTATAGTATTTGTGTTTGATGTACCCGAGACAAACATATGATGCACCGTATCCTCAACTCAATTATCACACGGGCATCCCCCTCAGAATACGGGTCTTGTCTTTAACGACACATTATGTTAAGCTACTCGTTAAGAATGTTGAATACTAGACCATCATATGTAAAGACTAGTATATAATATCTATTTCTGCATAGAATGCAACGTTTGCAGACACGTCCAACTACCTAACGGACCAATTAAATATTATAGGTTGTGGTTGATGCATCGACAAAAGTGATTAGATATTACTTTACTGTCCACTAGAAAATGCTGCTTTTGCTAAACTCTCCCCCAACTCATGAAATAGAGGGTACACCACTTGGATTATCTCATAAAGTCTATAAGACTTGATAATACGAGAGAGTTTACATCGAAAGTTTTCAATGATTATTGCATATCCTTTGGGATATGATGAACATATAGTTTCCTATGTTCACACCCAAGATGGTCTCGCAGGTAGAACCTTAGTAATGCACACCAAGCTTCTAGTTTTAGCATTGGGCTATGCAATCTTGCAAGCAGCCATGTCAGTTTGGTTGAGGCCCACTGCTACCCATCTTACTTGGTGTTACAGTTGGTGACTGGGTGCAAATCTGATGTTTTTGCACTTACACACATTTGGATTTGCAGTCTCCGTGCCAATTGTGCCGCCACAACGTACACAATCGGGTCCTCAACAAAGGATGGACATATATGTCAATTATGAACCCTATCCATTATGTGCTCCTTAGAGCCCTTGATAGGAGATCTCTATACCGCTAGATTTGCGGTCATCACTTTGATGAAACAGTCTTCTCGCTGTTAGGGGAAGATAAGAACGTCATCGTTCCTGATGAATGACATGCACAATGTCTCATCTAGACCCCCAAACTGCACATGTGATATTGCAGTGCGAAGAATTCTACTTCCAGTTGAAGTGCAAAGAATCCTAGATCTATGTAGTGTAGCCCATAATATGCTAGACACTTCACTATATCTAGTTAAAGTGACGAGATCATATATACCTGCTGCAAACCTGCCAGGATAAATGTCCCCGTAGGACGTATCATCCTAGTTGGACGAGGTACGACCATGGCGGCTAACCAGTCATAGTCTCTGCCTAGAAGCGAGGTAGACTATTAGGTTCAAACGATTCTTATCCCTAGAAGAGGGTAAACTTGGCACAAATGAATCTTCTTGCCATCTCAATCTTAAACCAATTCAATTCACGAGATTAATCTGGATTATGGATTCCTCCTAGAAGAGATGAATTTGGGGGACAGTCCAACATTTAAACCCATTCCAGAGAATATAAAATCTCGATAAATTTAGTGAGATATTGAATCGGAATGAGAGTTCATCGATGATATGTTTGTATTTGCAGTGGCCACCAAAATTATAATAAGCAATGATGTCGAACCTTGCTTTGTTGATAGATCCCAACGAAGAGACGATTGGCTAAAAATGAAAGAAACAATCTAGGTCATATTAGATTCCTTAACTTAGAGAAAGGTGTTATGGGCCTATTATTCCCACACCTCATCATGTTAAACATATAGAGTTTAATGGGTATTTGTAAGGAAGTATAATGAGAAAAATGAGATTGTGATATACAAGACTCTTCTAATGGCGCAATCGTTCGAACCTAATGGTCTACCTCGCTTCTGGGTAGGAACATATGATTGGTTAGCCGCCATGGCCGTATCTCGTCCAACTAGAATTATACGTCCTACAGGGACATTTATCCTTGTAGGTTTGCAACAGGTATGATCTCGTCACTTTAACTAGATCTAATGAAGTGTTTGACATATTATGGGTTACACTACATAGATCTCGAATTCTTTGCATTTCAACTAGAAGTAGAATTCTTCGCACTTCAATATCACATATGCGGTTTGATGATCAAGATTAGACATTCTACACCTAGTTCATCAAGAACAGTGACATTTGTATCTCCCCTTAACGGCGGGAATACTATCTCATCAAAGTGACGACTGTAAATCTATCAATATAGAGATCTCTAGTCAAGGGCTCTAAGGAGCACATAATGGATAGGGCGACATATATGCCTATCCTTTGTTGAAGACCCGATTTTGTACATTGTGGCGGCACAATTGGCACAGGGACTGCAAACCCAAATGTGTGTAAGTGCAAACATTAGATTCGCACCCAATCACCAACTGTAACACGAAGTAAGACGGGTAAGTCAACCAGACCGACATGGCTGCATGCAAGATTACATAGCCCGACGCTAACACTAGAAGCTTGGTGCGCATTACCAAGGTTCTACTTGCGAGACCATCTTGGGTGTGAACATATAAAACTATATGTTCAACAGATCCCAAGGGATATGCAATAATCATCGGAAGCCATCAATGTAAACTCTCCGGCATTATCAAATCATATAAACTTTATAAGATAATCTGAGTGGTGTACCCTCAATTTCATGGGTGAGAGTTTAGCAAACGCAACATTTTCTTATGGACAATAATGTGACATCTGATCACTTTTATCGATGCATCAACCACTACATTTTATATTTAATTGGTCCGTTAGGTAGTTGGACATGTCCATAAATGTTGCTTTTTATGCAGAAATAGATAATATATACTAGTATTTGCACATGATGGTCTAGTATTCAACATTCTTAATGAGCAGCTTGACATAATGTGTCATTAAATACAAGACCTTTATTCTGAGGGGATGCTCGTGTGACAATTGAGTTGAGGATACGGTGCATTATATGTTTTTCCCGGGTGCGTCAAACAGCAATACTATAGCTAGCATTTGCTTGAATCATTTAGCTTCTAGCTAATAAATTTGAATATATTCAATGTACGCTTCTGGCTGCACATTCAAAGGTTATGCAAAAATATTACATCATTTTTCTGGTGGTTTCAACGTTTTAAGCATTGGTTTTAATGAACTTACCTTTCGATAATGTAGGTATTTTGCCTCGTCAGCTAGACGAGACTCAGTTCATTAATATTGATAGCACATATCAATTTTGATCTAGATTCTAAGGCATTAAGTCTTTTCATTTCAATATTCTCTAATTATGTTTAGATTCTAGGGCATCAAGCCTTTTCATTACAATATTCTCTAAACATGTCTACTTCAAATTGTTTCTTCTGGAGACTACCAATTAACATGATAAAAGCTACCGATTTTATCATGTCTGGTGAATTTTGGAATGAAACTTCAACTTTCTTAAGGGGGGATTCTTGAAACTACAAGTTCGATTTATACATGAACTACTGGTTCATTTCTGAATTACCGGTTCATTTATGAACTACTGGTTCATTAGATACATGTATTTTCAAATTATAATCATGTAACAATTTATGATATTAATTTCACGCTTCTAATTTAGCATAGTGAATATGTCACGTAATTATGTGTAAATGCTTCTGGCAATTAACTACACATTAAATATGATGAATATTTAACAACAGCCATTATGAGAATTGACTTTAGATTATTTTCTAGTGTCATTAAATTATTTTCCTTTTGTTTGATTCTGTTGGACCAAAGAAATTGACTTTAATTAAAGTGAAAGAAATAAACCTCTACACACTTTACAAGCCTACGGGGCACAATCTGAGAGGTATGCTGGGTTTCTAGGTCCCGTAGAGGAAGAGTGGGTCTACTGGGCTTAGAATGGTCTGTCAAGAAATGCATGCAATGTCATTAGTCAACCTTTTCGGTAACTCCAATTGTATACGACCAGGTAAGACATGATGAGGTGGTGGAGTGAGGCTCACTTAAGTACACATCGTCAAAAGAACTTGCCTAGAGAGAAAGGAAAACCCTACGTTGAGTTTCAAAGCTGCTTGTGTTTCGACTTTGGTCAATATATAGTAAGACAAGCCAATATTCACCCACCTTCACCCACAGTAGAACTAGTGCCCCTTCATTGATCCTTTATATACATGTTGCCCTAGCTAGCTAAGTGAATTCCTTAGTGAGAAAGGTGGAGATATATAAGAATTATTACTAGCTAATTAGTATTCTCTAATTTCCGGAAACCATAGTTGTAGCTGACTGGGTCACAGATCATAGCCAACCTTGCAGATAGCGTTGTTTTACTCTTCAGATATATATGGCAAGTCGATCGATCGGTTTCTTTTCTTGTGAAACAAGATTCGTTCATATGAAACAATAAATTTTCGCAAGCTGTAAGACACTGTAATTTATACTATATACTAAGGGTGGTGCTATTAATACACTCTATTTTGTTATTCACACACATCCTTCATGATGTGGATCAATCATAAAACAACTTTAAAGGGCAATTTCATAAACACAATCAAATTTGTAGTGTTATAAAAATACATGAGGTGTGTGAATAACAAAATAATGTGGGTTAATAGCATTACCATGTACTAAAAGTGAGTTCGCATATGAGCAGTACCCGTGAGGTAAAAATACAATTTAACCCTTGTTTTTCGTTTTATTCACACCTCCACCATTCTTCTTAATATCAGGTCCAATACGTCTAAAAACAAAATTATGGCCTAGCATAAGTTTCGTTAACGGCTTAAACTTAGAGTTCCACTAATGCTTGAGGCCCAGAAGTCCACCTACCCAAATAGTTTTTACGTGCTTGCACACTAGAAATCCACTAATCTAAAACTTCTCCCTCTATTCTTATCTCTTTCATACTTTCCACCGACCTAGGAATCAAAGTAGAAAATTCCTTATCAAGGTATAAGAGAAGATCAAAAATTTTCTCTTACACCCACCGCATCCTTTCATCGACTTACACAATGGTGCGTCTACCAATCTCTACTTTTATGTATTGGGATAACTGATTCAACTACATGTTGGTTCTATGAAAACGATTTCCAGACTCATGAATCTGGAAGCCTGCATAGTACCTTTTTCGCTTCGAATGAATCTTTCTTTTGTTAATTGCAGTTACTCCTAAAGATGGATGCGATCATTAGAGTTCAGGCATCAAACCAGACAAATGAAGAGCCGAACCAACAACGAAAAAAAACACTGTCCCAGCTCAATGCACTGAACCCATCTGCATATGGGGTATGGATGCACATGAAACCCAATTTATTCAAAGACTTGGTCAAAAATCAGATGTCGTTTCTGCAAATTCTGTTTAATCCATTTCATATTTCTTGCAGAAGGAGATTGCCTTTTGTAGTGCAAAAATCAGTAGATTCTGTGAACGTAGTGGCTGGTGGTACACTGGTACAGAAGTTGTGCACACCCCAAGTGTTCGAAATAGTTGAATAAGAAAGAGGAGAACAACGAACATGTTTGTGTGCAACACTGCCTTCAAAAACCTGTTCCATGGTAAATCAACTTTTCCTTGTCAGTATATACGAACTTAAATTTTCCACTCCTTAAACTTGAAGTGTGAAATTTTTCATTTTCTTAGACAAACCTTTACGCTTAGACACAGCTATAGGACTTATATGAATGTAGAGGACGAAGACAACGAAGCCACTCCTATATTGATGGGTAAACAAGCTGAACAACTTTTCGGTGCAACCTGCCAAGAGCTACTAATCAAAAGATCCTCTCCAACTGAACAAGAGCTACCAGAAGAAGTGAAGCAAACAATAAGAGAGCAGCACCTGTTTGAAATCAAAGTCTATCCCAACTCTGAACTTATGGTGGTTCAGGTGTTTACAGGCCAGCAGATTATGCAATCCTTGGTGGCAAGACAAGTTCCACCTACAGGAACATCACCCAGCCTCCTCCTTGAGAAGAAAAGAACAGTCCATACAGATGGAGGAGCACTGTTAATACTGGAATCTGAAAAGAAAACAGAACAGTAAGAGACTTGGATTTCTTCTGTCACCAACTAGATACAGATGATGACTATATATATAAACATCAATATTAAAAGATTATATTACAGTTATCAAAAACTAGCACAACTCCATTCCATTTTCATTCACGTTCTATGCACTGTTGTATGTATTTGCAGGCAAAGAAAGCAACTTGCTTCATCAGTTGTGGGTCTAGGGCTTTAACTACAAACCTTCAACTAGATGTCAAACCCAAGATGACTTTTTTTTTTGTTTATGTTGACAAGCTAAAATCTTAAGTGAATGTTGCAATTGGGTTAGCTGTTTTTTTTTTTGTACGTTTGCTCGTCATAAACAGATGTATTATAGGAAATAAGCTGAAGGATATGTAACTTCAGATCATAATCCAACGTATAACAACTATTTTTTAGCAATCAGAGTGCTATGTATTATAGTCTGTTGCTGCAGAAGCTCCGATGTAGATGTAATATGTGACTAGCAGCCATCACCACTTTAATGTAGCCTCATTATGTACCATACAACTGTTGTAACATCTTTTGTGATATTAAATCACCTCTTTTATGAACAAGTAATGTTTCTCCATCATACACTAAAATCATTGCGGCTAGCCGCGGGCACGGCACCTAGTATATGACTATTTGTGAGTAGATATATATATATATATATATATATATATATATGACTATTTGTGAGTAGATTTATAAATATATATATATATATATATATATATATATATATATATATTAATTTCTCATATACCAATATCAAAACCAAAATCATAAAATTGAGTGGTGTACTGGGAACGCCAAGAAAATCAATTTCTTTCCACAGTTGTCGAGGGTGCATGATGACTCCTATGGTGAATGCTATTAGCTGTGTGTTGTAACACACAACTCATCATATATCATATCGGATCATGTAAACTTGAATTTTACTAATTTCCTATGTTACCATTTCACTTCTTACCATTTAAAATAAGGGGAATTTGATGTTACACCCAAAATTATAGACCCATTTTAAATTACACCCACATGTTATACTCTTTTGAAATACACCCAACTTATTAATTAGGTTGATTTAGTAAAAATATTAATATTGTTTATCTAAACAATAGAACTTGTTGTTGAAGGAAATTGTTGAAATGCCACCAACTGAACCATTGCAATTAACAAGCTGTTTGGCCGACTCATTAAACATAATTACCCGGCAGCTGAAAACCCGGTTCCACAGACTACGCCCAAACCCTAAACCCTAAACCCTAGTCTAAACCCTAAACCCTAAACCCGGTTCCACAAACCCTAAACCCTAAACCCTAGTCTAAACCCTAATCCCAAAACCCTAAACCCTAGTCTAAACCCTAATCCCTAAACCCTAAACCCTAATCCTTAAACCCTAAACCCTAATCCCTAAACCCTAAACCCTAAACCCGGTTCCACAAACCCTAAACTCTAAACCCTAGTCTAAACCCTAATCCCTAAACCCTAAACCCTAGTCTAAACCCTAACCCTATTTAAAATAGAAGAAAGTCAAGAGCCATATTTAGGGAATGTCTTTTCATTCAATCAGAAGGGAAAAATCTTCTCAAGAAAAAAAAAAACGGAAGGGCAAAAGAGTCAAGGAAAAGAGGGATACAAATTCCAAAAATAAAAAATAAAACATATAAGGCAGGTTCAAAAATAAGGTTGGGTGTAAATTAAAATGGAATATGAGCATGAGTTTATTTTAAAAAGAGTTTGGTTTTTTGGGTTTTTGTCTAATTTTCTCTTAAAATAAAAAAAAAAAACCATTTTAACTATGTTTTCTTTGGATTCAAGCCATGCTACTACTCTAGCCATGCAATAGTGTTGTGTACTTCAACTTATTATATATGATAGTGTTATAGGATATTCTTAGTTTTTGTTATCTACACACACATTACAAAGTATATATTTGCTTTGTCGACAGATCTGTGGATTCGAAATATGTGAGACCAAGTCAATTAGATACAGTTTATGTTCTCAAATGAGTATCAGATGTGTGTTCACACCTAAATTGAAAAACATTTTCAGTGGATAATATTACAAATGATGGTAGTTGTTGGTCCATCGCGTCTCCAGATCCATCCGAAATAGAATTCAAGAGAACAAGAGTGTGGGTTGCGGCAGGTATTCCGTGCCCTAATGAAGTTTCTTTCAGTTTTATTTTGCTCGATACATGCATAACTCAATCCCATTATTCTTTTGCATTAAGCTTTTGTTCTATAATTATTATTGGGTCCGATCAACTGTTGTACGTGACATACTCACTGATGCAAGAAAGCTCTAGAAGTCAAGAAGCATCTATATCTCAAGGATATTTTAAGTTTTCAACCATTTGATTATTGGGTTGTTGGCAAGATGCTCTACCTGAAGAAGGGTGTGGAAAGCATTGATAATGAATGTTTCTAGTGAATCACTCTCTCTCTCTCCCTCTCTGGGGTTATTATCCTACTGAGAGTAAGCAGTATGCTGATGGTCTACTGATGGTCAAGGTCATTAGTTTTAAATTAAATTAATTTTATATAAATTTTAGAATTTTTAGTTATGCATTCGCTTTTTTTTAAAATCTTTTATTAATAACTCACGCACCCTACATATGTCGTGAGGTTTGAACCTATAATCTCAAAGTTGTCAGTTAAATACCTTTCAGTTTTATTTTCGTTTCTCTCATAAAGTTTCAATTTTGTTTCACTTCGCAATAACCTCATGGATAATGAAAAACAAGTTTGCTAGCAGTAATTATAGGCAAAAGTGCATCCAGTGTTAATTATGTAAATATACTATTAGGCTTTAGAAATCTCGTTGAAAAAGCTCTTAATAAATCCTTCGAAAAAGATCTTGACGAGGAAACACTTGGAGGAAAACTATAAACTTACAAGGAAGATCTCAATTAGGAGTAAACCCTTCACTACTACAAACATTTGCCTTTAGTGGCAGTTTTCTTAATGCTTTAACAAAAATCTTAATAAAATGAAACTCTTCCCTGAGGATCTAAGCAATCGTAAAAATATCGTTAAACATATCTTGGAGGATATCGGTATAGTAATTCCAATTGAGAAAGGATCTCAACAAGGTAGTGTTATTCGAGAAAATGTGAAACTAGGATAATCCTCTGGTAGTTCAGCTATTCATCATTCCAATACGATGAAAATTGCAGGTAATAGTTTTCCCTCTAAAATCAACACTATCCGGCCTATTTTATCTTTTTCGTTCTTATCTAGGCTATAACGTACGTGATGATTTTTCAATGTCATTCCCTGTGTTGATGAGAAAATGGTCTGAATGGTATCTCATCTTTTAATTACCCTTTATAACTTTCGGTATCTTATATTTTAAAAATATTAGATTATTGATACCTCATCTTTTGATCGGACTGAACATTATTACTTACGCAGTTACGCGGTTAGCTCCGTCGCTTAGACGGAATGTTTAAAAAAAAAAAAATTAATTATGAATCACTTAGACGACGGAAATAAAGCATTTCGTCGCTTAAGTTCTAAAAATTTGAACGCCTATGTTTCCGCATAAAATTTCATGAAAATTCAAATTAAAATTTTTCAAAACATATCAATTCTTTTAAATCACACACTCATCAGCCTCTTGTCTCTCACTGATCTTCTTCATGATTACCAACCTTATCAATAGAAGGAAACCCTATCTTTTCCCAGAGCTCTCTCTCTCTCTCCCTCTCTCTCTCTCTCTCATGCCGGCCTCTCCTCTCTTCTTTGCGTCGACAACCCAGCGTCAACCTTCTGTCTCTCCCTCTTCTCCACCTCAATCTACCTATTCTCACCTTCATGCCTCTCCCTCATTTCCCTCTCCCCTCCCTTCCACCCTAAACCACCGACGCACGGAGCCTCAGATCTGGGTCCGATCTCCGCCACCACAGACGTCGTTGCCGCCACCTTTCTCTCTCTACCAAGCCTTCCTGCCGACCCATCACCGTCCCTCAGAATTTCAAAGGGGTAAGAAATCAAGGTAAGTTCTTCAATTTTTCTGGTTCAGCTTTGGTGGTAGATTTATGTGTGTTTTTGTTTAATTTGATTTTGGTGTCTAATTTGATTTTGATTTTAATTTTGGTTAGGATGTGATTGGTATGATGGTGGTGGCATGGTGGTTATTTGGTAAGGTGATGGTGGTGGTGGTATTTGGGGCAGTCGGAGTGAGTGGATAAAAAACCTGCGGTGGCGTTTTTATTTTATTTTTTAATTTTTTTTCAGCTTTTAGTGACGAAATTCAACAATTCCGTCTCCTAAATAAATAATTTTTTTATAAAATAAAATCCGTCGCCTAAGTGTTTAGGAGACAAAACTATTCCGTCTCTTGAGAACCATTTAAGAGATGGAATTTTAGGTTCCGTCGCGTAAGTGTCTACCTCACCAGACTTTGGCGACATATCTTAGCCAACGGACTTTCCGTCTTCTAAGTACTTAGGAGATGAAATTTGTCACTTAGGAGACGAAATAATTTCGTCTCCTAAGTGCTTTTTTCCAGTAGTGACATATTGTTTGTAATGCATGTAACGCTTTCGATGATCAAATCTATAAACATAACATTAGAACATGACAGAGTATATATATTTAGAATAGTTGTTCATCTTCATCTTCATCTCTTAATTAATTGATTAACAACTCCCGTTTGCATCATGATAACTTGTATGCACTACCAGAAGAAATGTTTTAGCCGACGAAAAAAAAAACCAGGCCGACGAATTGTTTTTTCGTCGGCTAAAGACCACTTTAGCCGACGAAATTTTCCTTCGTCGGCTAATTAAAAATTTTCGTCGGCTGAATAATTTTTTTCGTCGGCTATAGTCTGTGAACTTTAGCTGACGAAATTTTCAAAAGTTTAGCCGACGAAATTTTCAAAAGTTTAGCCGACAAAATTTTTAAGAGTTTAGCCGACAAAATTTTTAAAAGTTTAGCCGACGAAAAATATAATTTCGTCGGCTAAAGTGTCTTATATTTACAGATTTGGACAACAACTGTACTGGAAAAAAAAACTATAAGTAGAACCTTCAAACGTAAAAAAGTCATGAAATAAGATATGACCAGAATGGTGAAATACGTCTACGGTTGAAAAATGATGGTATTCCGGTAAAGTCTCGGTGCCGATAGTTGACTTACCCTTATTATTCACTATGCTGCAAATTTGGCGTTTGGTGTCTGATTGACTATTGTGATACCTTTCCGAAAGCGTAACGGTGCTACGAGTCAAACTCATTGCATTGCCATGACGTATAGACTTTTTTGGCCATCCGAGTCCGTTTAGGGCTTCAAAATGCAGTTTTCTTATTTTATAATTAGAGTTGACCGTTTCGATCGAGCCCTTAACTTTGTCGAATCTAGTTGCATTTTTTATCATAGACATATTTCATCATAATGATCATATCTGACGGTCGAATTTTGGTTTGTGAATTTTAGTCATCGGAATCACAACGTGTTTACTATTTTCCGTTATTCGGGTTTATGGGGAGCCCTATCGTCGGAAGGTAAATGTCTCAAAATTTTTATATGGCCAGTTGCGTCTCATCTACGTGAGAGTTTTTTGTGTGGAAGGTTTGACCAAACTACGTAATATAGAGGGAGATATGAGCATTTTCGTGTGATAAGTGACGATGGATTATGGTTGACCGTTTCGATCGAGCCCTTAACGTTGTCGGATCCAGTTGAATTTTTTACCATAGACGTATTTCGTCATAATGATCATATCTGACGGTCGAATTTTGGTTTGTGAATTTTAGTCATCGGAATCACAACGTGTCTACTAATGTTGTATAACTTGTTTAGTAGGTTATACAACTTTGTGAACCAACTCTACATAGGAAGCAAAATTATTAAAAATCTCGTGAAATAAGATGTGTTCAGAATGGTGAAATACGGCTATGGTTCAAAAATCACGTAAATCGGGTAAAGTGTCAGAGCCGATAGTAGCGGTCAACCTATTTACCGTTATTATTTCTTATGGGGAGCCCTATCGTCGGAAGGTAAATGTTTTAAAATTTTTATATAGGTGGTTGCGTCTCATCTACGTGAGAGTTTTTCGTGTGGAAGATTTGATCAAACTACGTAATATAGGGGGAGATATGAGTGTTTTCGTGAATTTATAGACTTTAGCCGACGAAAATATATGAAAAGTGGTCGGCTAAAATGGTTTTTGCGGACGAATAACCTAATATTTCGTCGGCTATAGTTATTTTTTAATTTTTTAATTACATACTATAGCCGACGAATACCCTAACGTATTCGTCGGCTAAACCCTAATTTTTTTGGCGGTCAACCAAAATTTTCAAAGGACTTTAGCCGACGAAAATATATGAAAAGTCGTCGGCTAAAATCAAAAATTTTCAAAATTTTAAACCAAATTTTTTGGCGGTAAACCAAAATTTTCAAAAGAGTTTAGCCGACGAAAATAAAGAATTTCGTCGGCTAAAGTTCTTTATATAGGCGAAGATGACAGGAAGAGTTTAGCCCTCTGTCGATCCCCCTGCCGAGCGCCCCTTGCCGAGCCCCCTGCCGAGCCCCTTGCCGAGCCCCCTGCAGAGCCCCTGCCGAGCCCTGCCGAGCCCCCTGCCGAGCCCTGCCGAGCCCCCTGCCGAGCCCCTGCCGAGCCCTGCCGAGCCTTGTCGAGCCCCCTGCCGAGCCCCCTATAAAAAATTACAAATAGAAATTTTAGCCGACGATATTCAAACACTATATTCGTCGGCTATAGTGTTTTTTAATTTTTTTAAATAAATTTTAGCCGACGAATAACCTAATGTTTCGTCGGCTATAGTAATTTTTTAATTTTTTTATAAGGTTTAGCCGACGAAATATAAAATATTTCGTCGGCTATAGTAATTTTTTAATTTTTTTTATAATTTTATAATTTTTTTTATAAGGTTTAGCCGACAAAATATAAAATATTTCGTCGGCTATAGTAATTTTTTAATTTTTTTTTATAAGGTTTAGCCGACGAAATATAAAATATTTCGTCGGCTATAGTTATTTTTTATTATTTATTACGCACTTTAGCCGACGAATACTTCGTCGGCTAAAGCTTGGGACTATTGCCGACGACATTTTTTTCGTCGGCTAAAGTGGGACTATAGCCGACGAAAAAAAAATTTCGTGGGCTAAAGTCATCACAAACGGCCTTTTCCCGACGACACTATAGCCGACGAAGGCTCGTCGGCTAAAGTCTTAGCCGACGAATATTTTTAACAGGCCGACGAAATTTTTTCGTCGGCTAAAGTGCTTGTTCTGGTAGTGATGTCCTTGTCAAGAAATATGTTGTTTTTGTAGTAGCTTGGTCTGTCGATTCATGCCTCATAGGTCGATCTGTATAATATGAGTTTCAACGTCAGGATACCCATCTTTCGATTCCATTCACACTTCAAGAGAACAATCTATATATATATATATATATATATATATATATATATATATATATATAATTCGCTTCATCAACTCTCTATATAATTCCTCCTCTCTCTTTTTTTCTCTTACAAACAGTCAGGCAAACACTTCATTATCAAACAATGGAGGGGATGTGTGCATATGGAAACCAAGATCTTGGAAGTCACAGTATCATTAATGATTTTGAGTTGCAAGACTTCATAGATGATGAAAACGTCGACCAGTTCATCAATCTTATTCGTGGAGAAAATGAAGATCCAGCAGCTCAATTTGATATCGACCTTATCACCGGGTCATGCTTTAATAACCAGCTGCTTGGTCCAATTACTGATCCGGTCGGTTTGTTTGGTTTTGATAATAATACTACAGTCCTATGCGATCAAACTCCTCTTGTTTCTACATTACCGAGTTCTGGGAAAGAATTGAACGACATTCAGGAAGAAGATAATGACGAGGAGGACTCGTGTGGGACGACGACAACAACGACCACCACAACTACGACAACTAAGAAGCCAAAGGTTGATCGGTCGAGAACCTTGGTTTCAGAAAGGAGGAGGAGAGGGAGGATGAAGGATAAACTGTATGCATTGAGATCCTTGGTTCCTAACATCACTAAGGTAAGGTTCATTCTCTTCCAATGTGCAAGAAAGAAAGAAAAACACATTTCATTTCAAACTTGGGGAACCATTATTGGTTAGAGTTGCTTTTTGTAATTAGAATTGAATCACGAAATGATATATTGATGATGAACAGATGGATAAGGCATCAATTATTGGAGATGCTGTAATGTATGTGCAAGACCTGCAAAAGCAAGCTAAGAAGCTGAAAGGTGAAATTTCTGGGCCTGAGGCATCCTTGGAAGGATCAAGGAATATATTAGTTGCAGACAATTACCATTTACAGACCAAGGAAATCGTTCAGGTTCGACTATATTATCTCATGACTCTCAACCTTCTTACGTGCATGGAAGTATAACAGAGACAATTTTTTTTTTTTTTTGGTTTTCCTGATGGAACAACAGGTATAAAAAAATAGAAAGAAAAAAAAAAGGAAGACAATAACCAAAAACTTTGGTCTACAAACATGATTAGTTGGCGCTCTCAAGATAAATAACGGGGACAAAATTCAACATAAATATAATTTTCTACATTGTTTAGAGTACTTCTTTCTATATACCCTATTATATGCTACAAATGATATTGTACGCCCTCAATCATAATCAGCTTAATACGGGAACCTTTTCCTTTTGGTGTAATATATATGGTTATATATACAGTGTTGTGTTAGAACATTAGTCCAACACAGTTGTGTTCGAAGGATCGAGACCATTCCTAACCTGCATGTCTAATGATCTATCGATCACCATGCTTAAGAAACACCTGAAAATGCTTTGATTGGATGCCTATATATGCAGATAGATGTGTCTCAAGTAGAGGATGAGAAAGGCTTTCATGTGAAAGTGGGATGCAACAGAGGAGTAGGGGTGGCTGCAGCACTTTACAGAGCTATAGAATCCCTTACAAGCTTCAATGTTCAGAGTTCAAACTTGAACATGGTTAATTCCAAGACATTCGAAATAACACTCATTTTGAACGTAAGCTTTTCGGATATTCTTTGTCATTGACATAAGATGAATTATTAGGTGGTCTGGGATCACCACATATCAGTCTAACATGATGGTCTCCATCACGGCGTAATTGTTCGTGTTGTTTGTCTCTTTTTTCCTTCTTTGATTAACCGGTGTGTGTTCATGTTAACAGGTAAAAGAGTGCGAGAAGGAGATCATGAACTTACCAAATTTGAAATTTTGGGTGACTGGGGCTTTTCTGAACCAGGGTTTTGAATTAGCCACAGGCTTTTGATGTCATGCATGCGTCTGATTCGATAGCACTATCTAACAACAAAAATTCCTAGATATCCATGAGCAATGAGACCAAATGTACAAGCATACATGATTTTTCAGAGGAATTGTAATCGTTGTACTAAATTTCTAGTTTCCCACTATAATATTATACTCCGACGAATATATATTGATTTACCTATTAATTTTATTATTTTTGTTGATGAATGCTACTATTGGAACCTTTAAATTTGTCTACTTGACCTCATCTCACGTTACTGTGAGTTGTTGATCATGCAAATGGTTGTAAATAAGATCCATGGTTTGTTGTCAATACCATTTCTCATGATCCTAGCACACACACATACATGGTTTGAAAAATAAACCCAGTAACCACCCACGCCTTGAATTCTTGATCTCCTCCTCTGGCCAGCATGCCTTATTGTTGACAACCTGCAATTATAAATCTGCAGCTCCACTGCTAACCAACTAAAGCACCGGACATCTCGTTGTGTCAATCATATATTATATTTTGTCGAAATGTGAAGGAGTAAACATCTCCACTACCAACTATGGATAATCACAAAAGGATAGATGTTTTGCGGAAACTGAAAAAAAAAAAAAAAAAAAAAAAAAAAAAAAAAAAAAAACTGGAGAATAATGAATTCAAATGGGGAAAAGGCAAGGGAGATCTAGTACTAACCACAGTTTTAACAATGCACCGCAGATGCAAGAGACTGGAAGCATGCCCTGAGATGCAAGAGATGCAAACTCGGTCTGAGCAGGTACGTAGTGGTAAGCCCTGAGGAAGTTGTTGATATGCAAAAGAATGACTGCCCTGCAAGTGTAGCTTCATAACAAAAAGCTGTGGCACCGCCATCTGAGAAACGAAACCGGCCTCCTTCTCCAGCATCTTCCCCAAAGAAACCAAAAACAGGTTTTGGTGAAAGTGTTGAAAGCCTCGATCATGACTTATAAGAGGGGAAGAGCCGAAGAGGAGCTGCTCCAAAGTTCTCAGCCAAAGCTCTTGGCCTCACTCCAATAGAGAGGAAAGCCGGCACAAGCAAAGAACCATACCGAAGTATCTCTGCCGAAGAAGAAAATGTAGTGTCCATCGGGGTCCAAAGACAAAAATCCCCCCAAAGCAACAAAGCGTGTCTGCTGAAGAGGTTTTGGCTTACCTCCAATCTGGTAAGCCTAGCCGGCTAGCCCTAGTGGAAAGGGGAAGGAGCAAGTCTACAACCTTCAAGGTTATTTGGGTAAGCCTAGCCGGATAGCCCTAGTTTCTTTCTCTTTTCTTTTCAAGTCTACAAGCTTCAAGGTTGTTTGGCATTTTGATGAGAGTAGTTTAGAGCACCGCAGTTGAGCGCATTCTATGTTGGCGGATACCACTTCTATAGAGTGATCAGATGGTTATGGAGACCGCATAATGGTTCATTGTCAACCTCCTCAGTCACCGAAAGGGCTGGCCGACAATTGTTCCGTGACGAAGTTAAATGGAGCTACCAAGACAAGGATGGTTTAAATCAACAGAGAGGAGGAGAGATCTGTGGAAGAAATGAGAAAAGGGGAGGTCAACAGCGTGCAGCTAGGGTTTACTGACAAGAACGAGAACTCCGCAAGTTTACTTTTCAGGTTCCTTATGTAACAGGTACATAATCATTACAGCTAGACCCTGAAGCAATCTATCTTGCCTGCTTGAAGCCAAGACCAACATTGAAAAGCGTATAAAACACAACAGATATATAGACCGAGTGTATATTAAACAAAAGTACATATCTGTTTCCAGTAGACACTTGTTATAGAGAAGAAGCGAGAATTAGTGAACTAGACATAACTGGCATACCACAGGCATTCTCTTGGGCATATGGAGAGAGGTGTATGATCTCCGAAATTCAGATTTCCATCCAAACCGCAAGTATGCAAGCTCCTTTCGCATTAACATGGATTGCTAGACCTCTACGATTTGCCAGTTTTAGCACATTTCAGCATGACAGCCTCACTGCAGTGAAGGTGTTGTGGGTCAGCAAGAATCCACGACACCCAAGCATCCATGGCTTCTTTCGCAACTCTAATTAATTGTAGGACCATAAATATCAGGGTTAAGCCATGGTTGCATTTAAACCAAATCTTGCAATTATGCAACAACTACAATGTATATTCTGCAACTGAGCGCAAAGCTTCTGTTTCTCAGTTTCTTATCTATCTTAGTTGGCATTTTTTTTCTTCAACAAACTAATTGAAATTCAAGTTGGCCATGAAAGGCGTGAATCCAGTTTTCAAAACTGCCAATCAAGTGTGCTGGATTTCATACTATATCCTCCTTCAAAAGCAGACGACCAGACAAGGTTCAAGGTGCTCTCCTCTCCTACCTACACTAAGAATCATTGCTTAAAATTATAGAATATTGATTTCAATAACATGCTGTCACATTCTTGGTAATGCTATCAATCCTCTCAGACACAGCATGTTCAATGTTTTTTTTTTTTAAGGGTGTTCAATGCTTTCCACCAAAAAGGAATTCCACATCAAATTATTGATACAAGAGAGTAGGAAGTGTTAAAAAAAAGTAATAGAGGTACTGGACCAGAAGGGTACTACTGTGGATTACTTGATCTCTCAAATCCCAGATTTTGAGGTCAATAACAGATTAGATTGTGTGAGCAATTGAGATTCAAGAGCAAAAGAATACAAATAAAGACCAAAGAGCATACCATGGCATTGAGAAGCTTCAGTCAACCAGCAGCAACCTAGATGTTCAATCGAACCTTGCTACATAGACAAACCAATTACTTTGAAAATAATTATTAGATCTACTGAACTATATTTCCTTCTCAAGAAAAAATTACTGAAATGATGTCATCGAATTATATTACCTGGCCGCAGAGGGTCGCTTCAAGGATATGATTTGAGGTCAGACTTTACCAATCATCATATGCACCATCCATAATATTTATAGAAATTCATAGCCTGCATTCATATTATCAATCACCAGGTTCAAATTCTACCATCATGTTCGACTGTGAGATAAGGGAAAGGAGAGAAAAAAACAAAAAGGCATTTCAAGCATTTGAGAGCAACCATATACCACCCTGCCCTAAGAAATGCCAATTGACCATGTAATAGCAATATGTGTCGCCAAATGTGCCTACCTTTGTACTTATTTTATTGCATCAAGTGCTTGTGCCCAAAAAAAATGAATTTTAATTTATGGGGGAAGCAAGTCACTAGACAATTGATCAGTTTGATATAATTAGAAAACAGGTGAATACAGGATGATCAAGAGAGAGAAGATAGAAAGATGAAGTCCACTAAACATATAAGGGAACGATTGAAAAATGTAATGAAAACAAAACAAAATAAGCAATTTAAAACTGCATAATAGTATGATACTGACCTGAGCCAACCAACCAATTCTGCCTTTGCCAACTCAGGCATGGATGTACATGCCAAACTCCAAAGAATCAATAACTTATGTGAGATATTAATCTTGACCAATACTATTTCTTTTGGATATGACCTGTAATGTTGTTCCTTCGGTAATCCAGGCAGTAACCTCTGGTTGATGTTCAAAATAGTTTAGAGAACGTAAACTTCCATCCTCCAATTCTACACCATACACAAATGGGAGTCTAAGAGTAAGGAAACTCTCTGGAGGTAATATCACTTGGCATCCGAGGCTGAACTGCAACTTCTGATCGCGTTCTGGGACTGATGGAGGTAGACATGATGCCTACAAGTAAAAGGATTGCAAAATCATGAGGATAACTACATCAGAGTTACAAACACATAGATTGAAAAAAGCACAAGTACCAACATCAAATTTTGTAACAGGAATAATAGTAACAATGGACAAGGCATTTTATATGCACTTTAAAGTTCAAACACTTTTGAAACAAGAAAAGGATCTGCTAGATTGAAGCATTTTCTGATCAAAACAAGCAAACTAATTTATTGACCTTAGATCAACATTTTGAAATGTAAAGGCGTGAGAAGAGGCATATTGGAGAGCCTCAATCCTCAAAAGCCTTGGAGACATTAGGCATAAGCCTTTCATGCTTTACATTATGTTAATAAAGAATATACATCATAGTAAGAAAAGAGAATGACATCTTTCATTCATTTTACATTGGAACTTAGGTACTACATAAATCACATAAACAAAACAAAAGATAAAGGCAACATAAATAAAAGATAGCTACTGATTCACTCTTTCTTCATCACTAAGAGCATTCACATCCACCTCCACATCATTATGAAATTCATCCCACACATCCGAGGGAGAAGGAAAAGTCACACTATCAAATTATGGAGGCTGAGAGCTTAAAAATGGTTTTTCAGTACATAACTCAATTTCTGGGATAACCTAACTATCATCAAATGGCTTAAATAGAATTCTCTTAGATGCTATTTTATTTAGCTTTTGAGTCAGGCGGGAAAAAAAGAAAAACACACACACAAATATATATACACACACACACACACACACATACAGGCCCGTTCGAGAGCGGACATCCGCATTGGGCTTAAAGTGAGGACATCCCTCCATTCTCCACCCTCTGGCGCTGACGACGGCGCGCCTCCACCCGAGCGGACACCAGAGGCATCCCCGATCACTTTCTCTTGCCGGCGGACTCGCCGAATACCAGTTTGCAGCTGAGATCGATCTTGTCTGAAGTTTTGGGTGGAGGTTGCTGCCCAAACCTTCAAATCGATCTCGCCGGCAAGGGAAAGTGATCGGGGATGCCTCTGGTATCTACTCGGTTGGAGGCGCGCCGTCATCGGTGCCGGACGGTGGAGAACGGAGGGACGTCCATACTTTAAGCCCAATGCGGACGTCCGCTTCTGAACGGCTCCGTATATATATATATATATATATATATATATATATATATATATATATATAAACAAAATAACACCCATACGATTCATTCTCACTGTTTGAGACAAAATCCTCCCAGAGGCATACAGAAGGCTTAGCACCACCACCATTCACGCTATTCTGCAACTCAAGGCGCGCATGCCTTAGATGACTTACATTTTTTTTATTAGCAAGTTGTAAAATAAAATAGAACACAGAGAGTAATAATGCAAACATCATGCATGGTATCCTTCAAGAAAGAATGTAAGATATACCTCAAATTTTATCACTGGGCAAGTGGCTAATATGACTGGAAATGGAGGTGTAACCTACAATAGGAGTAGATCCCACAGATGAGACATCAGTATGAGGAAAACGATTAGTAAAAAATGAAACCTCATTAGTCAGGTATATTATCAATTGAAGAAAAAATTATTGCATATTTCAAACATAAATAACATAAAGAATAACTACGATAAGCTACTTGTATATTAATTTATGGAATACAATGCACGAACATGCTTATAAGCACACATCCCATACCATAAAAATCCTTTGAAGCTGTGATACTGTCCCTGAAAACTTCGCATTCGGAGGATCCTGCTTATTCATAGAGAGTCTGCAGTGTGGGCAATTCATATAGATTGGTAAATTTCTATTCAACATGGAGAAAGCACATCCGCCATCATCAATATTAATGGACTGAAAGCTCCCTTCATCGTGTTTGGAAAAACTAGGAACTCTTGACACACTAATAGTTTGATTCTGCTCCTTTCCTGGTCCTGAGAACTGTATCATCCCATCTGAATTCGGGATACCATTAGTTACTATATCCTTTGACTTATTTACATTTCTCTCCCTATTTGAACCGGTTGCAGTGCTCCTATTAGAATTTCGATGGGCTTTACCGTGGAAACCATTCCTGCTTAGTCTTGAAGAATCTGCCCGAATTTGGTCTGATTTCACTTGAGATTCTTCAGGCAACTGATATGAGGACCCAAGCTCATTAAGATTCTCTGGATTTAATAGAAAACGATGGCCATGGGGGCACTCATGCTCAAACCCAATATACACTGTTACATGCTGAAAAGAAGGGTCCAGTCTGGACCTTTCAACGCCATTGAGGTTCATAGGGACCACATTACTACCTATTCGTAGATAAGGATCACCATCTGTGCTATTGATCCCACTCACTGTTTCTTGAACAGGCAAATCATCTCTAGATTTTGGAGTTCCTTGATCACTAGTCTGCTCTGCACTTTGATCCCTTGACCTGATTTGCTTGAAACTCTTATCTAAAGTGGATGATGATTTTTTCCTCAGCTGGATTGGAGGAAATCCTGAATCTGCAGCTGCTGTTCCAGCAACAACCTCAGAAAATGGTTTTCTCATAGTAAAGTTGGGTAGGCCTTTACCAAAACTGATTTTATTATCATCAAACACTATGTCCTCTGCGGGTTTTCTATGGCTTTCACCTCTGGATTGTAACTCCTTCGAATGAAACTGCACATCTGCTTTAGAGTCAAGCTTAAAGTTCGTACCTGACCTAACAGAACGATGATCCACTGCTTTGGCAGTTAAATCAATTGCGCTTTTCTGTATCTCCATAGATATTGACCATTTCAAAAGGAACTTCTGAGTGGGACAGAACCCACTTTGAAGCAAGCCTTTACAAGGTTCATAGTACCTTGCACCCCCAATGCGAATCAAACTCCATGAGGAAGATTGAATAGGCCCTGAACTACTTACTTCAGGTAATTGAAGTGTAGGGAGGAGCTTGTCACAGTCTGGAAAGCAACTAAAAGTAATGTTTGCGGATTCAAAGTCAAAAGGATCAGATCGTAGCTTCCGTGAACGGCCACAAGAACAGGCATGAAGGAAAACATATCCACTGGAATGTTGCTTCACAGTAGCTGCTAAGAGTGGCTCCCTAGTATCAACATTATGTCTCTGGTGCATACATGGTTTTCCAGTCAAACTAACAGCATCACACAATTGCCTTCCAGATTTCCAGATGGAGGTGCACTCTTCCTCCAACTTTTTGGCAAAATGCTGCACCGCATGTCCTTTTACCATCGAGCGGAAAGCAAGCAAAGCCTTCTCTAGATGAGCTTCATGTTGCAAAGTTGGGTAACAAGCAGGCAAGTCTTTCAAATAAACCTCTTTGGCAGTTGGAAGGGTCCTTTCACACCACATAGTTGAAAATCTTGAGTTCATTTTATTACCACTTTCCAACCAAGATACTGCTAGATCTAGGGGATCCATACTTTTTGAAGAAACTCCTTCAACTGGCTGTGGAATAGTGTTCCTTGTACGAGGTTTTCTTTTACTAATTTCAGTTTCATCTATGCAGCCACCTTTTGCTGAAAGAAGCCCATGAAGAATTTGTTGACTGGAAGATAACCATATTTGGAGAGTTGGAAGTTCAGGAGCATTAAATGTCTTTGTAGACGTAGTTGATGCAGAAGCTGATGCAGCTGATGCAGCAGCAACGGCTGCAGCAACAGCAGCCATACCTACACCAGCAGCTGAACCACTATTGGAATTTGTTACAACTCCACCCCTCCCTCTTAGAATATCTGATTGCCTGTAAATGAACTCCTTCACTGATATTAGATCCTCTCTATTTGCATTCTGACCATGACTTTCAAGCAAAAGAGAATCCGAGGTTGCCTTCCCATTCAAAACATCTTCCACGAGGCCAGTAGCAAACTCAAGCGACTCACCTCTCTGATTTGTACACCTATCTAACAACAGAACGGCCCTCGATGCATCGAGTGAAAACAGAGGCGCAGAACTTGCAGCAGCACCATATCTAGACCCAGCATGACTAGTTTCAGAACCCGAGAGCGTTCTACACTTCTTAATTAAGAAACGAATTTGTGCTTCTAGGGAAGACTGCAACTTCTTCCTAAAGCTACCCTCAGATTTACTCACAGGGCGAGCTAGCACAACCACTGAACCAGAACCTTTAACAGGTAAACTTGGCCTTGCTGAAGTGCCCAAACTGGAAGGTTGATTTAGTGAGGATGTATCGACCAAGTCCTCCACATTAGAGCTCGGATTTGGCGCATCATAGAAATCATCAATGAAAACAAACAGTGTGACTGGGGTACACTGTCCCGGAAACAAAGAAGTGTACGAACCTAAACCTGACATTACTGAAATGGAAGAAGCATTGCGAGTCAACATGCCGCCACCTCTACCTGGAGACGAATTCTTAGAAGAAGCTGCCAACGTGGTAGGGCGTGAGGACGACGAATAGGGCTTCGATGGTGTTGGCTGCATGTTTCGGGGTCTGACTAATGGAGCCAAAGCATGCTTACCAGCTTGCAACACTCTAAACTTTTTCAGCAGTTGAGTATCAAACCGTGAACCCTCCAGAACATATATAATTACATGGCACACCTGCATTACTCGTTGAGTTAATTAACACAAAATAAACTATCACCGAACGTCCAAATACTCAACTACTGTATACACATAGAGTGCAGGTCTATATCAATAGCCGTAACGAAAACATTGTCCACAAACTCACATTATGCACTTTGTTCATAACACATTGTACTCAGTTTCGAATTACATACACAATTATCAGCAGTAAGTTTAATCGAAAATGCTTGAAAAGAAGAGAAAAGCAACTTACATAGAACATGAATAGCATCCCCTGGAGGTCACCAAAGTCGTGCTCTTCAAACACAGAGTCGAAACCCGACCCGGTATCCGATAACCCGGAATCCACGGCCGAGCACAGTGAGGAGCAGAACTGCAAGAACAGAATCCCTTTCTGCTCGTCATGGAAATAACTGATTCCCCGCCACTTGAACCAGTCCCCGAGCTCCTCCTGTTTCTCGACGCCGAGGGTTTTGGCCCGGTTGCCCGACCCGAAAACGTTGGAGTCGAGGATCCGATTGATGAGCTGGGCGGAGTCGTCGGCGCTCCGGCCAATGAAGCCCACGACGACGACGCCGTCGGTAGAGGGAGGGTCTGAGGAGGAGGAGGAGGGAATCGGAATGGGTTGGGGAGAAGGTGAAGTGGCTGTGGAAGAAGGGGGTGGGCGGATGAGGACCCGCACAGATGACGGGTTCGGGTTGGGCGAGTCCATTCCGGTGGAAGGGACTGGTTATTTGGTTCGGCTTTCCATTGACAGAACGAGAGAGAGGTTATGGTGGTTACTGCTACGATGAATTCAACTTTTTAAGGTCTGGTTTGTAAGAGAAACGGTAAGGCAGGTGTGTATAGAGAAATAATCATTTTTATGAGGACTTGCTTTCTAAATCAACACAAGTTACGGATGGCAAGTTGGCAACAATAAGCCACCGGCCGCCGCCGCCAACAACAACAGCTTTATTTTTTTCCTTTACATGGTTTAAACGTTTAAACTGATGATATTATCGTATTATTAATTAAGTTAGCGTTACTTAACTAATTAAGTCACAATAATAACAACTTTATTTTCTTTGTGCCGTCATCACTTTTATATATGTAGAAAAAATATGTCATGCACGTAAGAAGTAATAAGTAAAATCACATGCTAATTGATTTATAAATTTATAATATGTCACCAAACATAATCATGCACATGACTAATGATTAAAAGATCTAAAACTAAAAGAGACAAGCCACAAGCCTAAAAAGAATCTATAATAGGAAAAGATTTAGCAAGTTCGAAAAAAAAAACACCATTCTGCTACACATTTCTACTAAGAAACTAATATTCATGTTGATGTTTTGGCAAAGTACGGTGCAAAGCATGGGGGCTCGTCTTTGGGAGGAGCTTATTTCTTTTCTTCCTGTTTATGATGAGCGGATTAAAGAAGTAGTAACAAAACAACTTTCGCGTTTAGCTTGTGGGTGTGGTTCTAAGCAATAGTTACTTTGTAAATGTGCAAAACAACACAACAACTCAAGGTGTAGTACAATTACTAAAATCTCTTTCAGAATTTTTTTTAAAGTTTTCTTGAGAATGAACATGAGAATCAAATAAAAATCATTATTGATTTGCGAAAGACAAAATGATTTTCATGCTTGGAATAATATTGATAGAGGCTTGTCAAGTTAGTCGGATAAGGAGGTGGTGCTTTATCCTTATCAAAACAATAAAGCTTTCTTCGTATGCGAAAAATGTGAGGAGGCAAAACATATTGCTAGTCGTGGTAAGGTTCCATTGTTGGGGCAACCAGATGTCCTTTTTTATTAGGCATAAGGTCTAACAAACATCCTGAAGAATGTTGTGAGTTACGGAAGTCTATTCAAAGTGGGGTGGCTGTAAAGGGGCTTCCACTTCATTAGTAGTCGCATAAACATTTCAAGCTTGCTTTAACGTCTATTCAAAGCTCGAATTGAAGTCAGAGGAAATGAGACTGGTTTTGAGTCGGAGCTGGTGAAGTTGATTAAAGGTAACTAATCTCACATTATTCGTATCTAGTAAAGGAATTATAATTCCACTTTCTCTGTAAAAAGAAGCTGTCATAGATAGTGGTGTTATAATATTGAAGATGAAGGTGGTCAAAACCATAGACAATTGAGCGCGGGAAGATTTCCAGCGAGTCTCAAGTTGTTGGAAGCTAAATTGTCTAAAGCTGTTGTGCAACGTGGCAGTCCTCATAATGGTGAGAGACAAAGGGTCTCCAAGGTCATAATGAGAGTAATTTGAAATCTTCAAAAATTTATTAGGAGAAAATGAAGTTGTCATTGAATGGGAAGATGGTAAATACTTAGGACAAAAATCAATTGAGCATACATGGTGCTTTAATTATTGGCGGAGCTTAGTTTTTTATTAGGAATATTAATGAGCGTTTATTGAAAACTGGGCAAGTTTGGCCAACATTTTTGTTGGGCTCAAAGTCAAATTTTAAATGCTGCATAAATTGTTTCCACTTTCCAGGTTTCAAGAAAGCCCCACTTTGAACCTGGAGAATTAGAGCCTCAAGGAGAAGTCAATACAGTGGGCTACAAGAGAACAATTTTCTTTGGAAAGAGAGGTACATCTAAAAGTCTTAATGAACACAAGGGAAAACAAGAAAAGTAGTTGGGCAAAAGATACAATGAAGGTGATGTCCCTGTGGATGTCAATGCAATTTCTACTCAGTGCTCTAATTGTCAAAGTGAAGAAATTCAACCAAACACGGGTAAACAACGGGAGTAATAATTAACTAATTAAAATTATCTTAAGATAGCCAAATGTCTCGTCATCTAATTAGTGACGAACAACCCATAGAGAAAACATAAATAGGGTGTAGGCTAAATGAAGACGTACTATGGCATATCTTTAGACGGGACACCCTCAATGATAGGAAATCGGCATCTGAGATCCGCAAAAAATAGTGCAATGCTAGGTGAACCACCTTTTGGGAAACTACCTAGAACTCACCTTAAATGACAACGGTTGTGGCAAAGTCATATAGCATGAGAAATTATGTTTTGATGATATGGTTTTGTCAAATCAGCTACCTATGACTTTGCCACATCAGCTGTCACCTAAGGTGGGCTGGTGTTTTCTCAAAATGTGGTTCACCTAGCATTACTCTTCTTTTATATTTCTATTTTTTTAATTACGATTTTTTTTTCTTTTACGATCATGGCCTTTTCTTTTAAACCCTATTCTTTTCTTCATCTAATCAACGTCTTCAATTCTATCCTCTGCTCAACCCTCTTTTCTCTTGAATTGATTAAATCTTTCTCAATCATACACAATATCAATCTTGGAACAATAAAGTTATGAGATAGAAAAAAACACAACGAAAGCTATATTATATGTCAGAAACAAGAGTTTAAATCAAAGAAGAATCTCAAATACATGCTAAACCCAGATTCCAGTTCACTCTCCCCCTTCAACATGTTAGTTAAAATTAGGGTTCCGGGGGCCCGGGGGGGCGGAGTGGGGTCAAATAGAGGAGTTGATCAATTAAAAACTAGGTGAGAAGGTTGAAGGGGGAATACAACATCTATTTGACGTCCCAAATTATATATCAAAAAAAAGTTGAAGACTTTGAAGATAGAAGACAATGAAAATAGAATTGAGAATCACCGAAACTTAGGGAGACGCGGGAATAAGAAAAGACTTTTTATTATAAAGTTTCATTTTTCCAACACTAATAAAAAGTAAACCCTTACTAAAAAGACTTTTTTATTATAACTCACCCATGGAACGACATCGTTTCTTTTAGCTATAGAAATCCTTACTATACCTTTCGATTATGTCGTTCTATTCAATCCCCTCCTAATATTGGTTTCAGTCGTTCTATTCAATCCCCTCCTCAGTTTTCTCCGCTCAGTGGGAGAGCCATGGCGGCACCGCCACAAGTGTTCCTTAAGACTTGATTGAGGGTAAGTATCTTCACGATTCAAAGTGCTCTACTTTCATCAACATTGGGTTTCGTGTGTGTGTATCGATTTTTTAATGAAAAAGCCTTGAAATCTCACATATGTCTGTTGTTTCTGAACTTCGACTTTCATATATATATATATATATATATTTTATGTTTCTATATATCTCATGTTTCTTCCATAATAAATGGATATATCAATTTTTAGTTGGTTGTTTCTAAACTTTGAACCGATATGGCCAAGATGTCTAATTTTTTTTGTAATACCCTAGACTTTCATTTACTTTCCTTATGTTATTTCCATATTTAATGAATGATTATTTATGAAAATTCTTTAGTTTGCGCGAAGTTGAAGTTTCGGGAGTAATTTTTAAGGTACTTTGACTTTTAAGAGGCCCAAAAGTTGACTTTATTTTTTGTAAGTTATCTTCGAAAACTTCTTTCATGAAATTTGTAGTTCTCGTCGATACGAGTTCGTAGACATATGGCATGCCCAAAACAGAGGTAGTATGAGAAAGTTATGATCAAATGAAGTTAGTTTCCGGGTTTGGAAACAGTATAAGTAGGAAAATGTGAGGGAGTTATTTTTGGAAACCTAGAATTTTCAGTCTCACTTTCTCTCTCCTCCCTCTCCCTCTCCCGAACTCCTCTCGCTCTACAATCTTCTCCAATCGATTTCTCCGTCGTCCGGTCACCGGTCCCGTTCGATCCGCACGGACCTCCTCTCCATTTCTAGAGCAGTCCCGCCCGCCGTCGCGCCGCCTGGAAGCCGCCACGGAGCGGCGGAGCTACTGCGGTATCGCCAGAAAACCAACGATTTCGGCGGCGTTTCGGGCGAGAGTTAGGTGAGTCTTACTCTTTTTCTTCCTCTAGTGATGTTTATACGTGTTTGGTGACCTGAAAACCAAGTTTTGGTGCCGGTTTTGCAGCTTTTGTTTTTTGTTTCATTTTGGATTTTTGAGACGTTTTCCGGCCGATCCCGGCCGAACAAGTAAAAACACCAGGTATTAAAGTTGTTCACCATATTTCAATCTACAAGTTTCATGTTGTGAGTTTCTCCTAATTCGGAAGTTTTAGGGTGGCACATGGGGCTCACTCGCCGCCGCTTGTAACGGCGCATGGTGGCGCGTCCGGCCGAGTTGTGGCCTTTGTTTTCTGTGGTTAGTTAGTAATTGCTGCTGTGATATTGTTGAGAGGTAGTTTGGCTAAGTTTTGAGGAATATTTGCATGTTAGGACTTAGGTTTATTTGTTTTGGCTTGGTTGAGTTTGAGTTTAGGTTTTGAAGATTTGAGGCAGTTCAATTATGTCATTGAGTTCAACGACTTTGGGAAATTGTCATCCCTTGAGCTAATGGTTAGTTTAAGGGTATGTGTTATCCTTTAGTATTTTGGTTTTTAAGGTTTTTAATTGTGCGATTTTAGGTGATTTGTGACTTTGTGTTTGACTTGCCTTCATTGTGTTAGGAGCTTCGCAGCGAGATTTCAAGGTAAGTAAATCTCACTAAGGTTCACTTTTGAACCAAATTTTATTATGGTCATATGTTGATGATAATGATTATGATGTTAAAATTAATACTATGTTATTAATTGATTTAAAATAAATGAGCTTGATCGGCTCATAGGTAAGATAAAACAAGTTTTCCTATTTTATGATTATTTTTAAGGTTCATGTGATCATAATGTTATTGATTATTGATAAGTTTTTCTTATGAAATAATATATATTGTTCATATAATTATATTCTTGTGAAGAATATAATCATATGATGTGATCTTGTGATTGTTGGATAAATAGCCAAACCAGATTCTAAGCCTTTAATCGGGTGATTGGTTGCGGTTCTGATGCTATTTATTATTTTTTTTGTTTTGATATTGGACGGTCAAACCGGGTTCCAAGCCTTTGGCCGAGTGATTGGTTGCGGTTATGAATAGAGCTTTAGTCCGTCTGTCAGTGTAGGTCATGGGAGATACTTTATGGTATCTGAGACTCATGGGTACACAATTTGTTGTTGTAGGTCATGAGGGGTATTTATTAAATATCTGAGACTTATGGGTACATTTCTTTGATAATGTGTTGGATTTGTGGTTTTTAATTATTGATCAAATCTCTTTTGTGGAATGTTGGATGTGATAAATGTTGTGATATTTTTGAGTTTACTCATACGGGCTTTTTAGCTTACCGGTTTTGTTATTTTACAATCCCGGTACACCAATTATTGGTGTAGGGATTAGACCTGCAGGTGAGAATCAGTAGGGTTGAGGCGGAGACTTAGTGGCAGGTTTCTTTTTGGCTTTTGTTGTACTATGTATAACTTTGTTAATCGGGTAGAAAATATTAAAATCATGATGTTGTTCTCGTATTTCAAGTTTATGTAAATAAGGAAATGTAATATTTAACTCAATGATGGGTTGTATGATATTACTTTTCCGCTATTGAGTTCTAGTTGTTTGGTTTTGTTATTGAAACATGTTGGGATATTTATATTTAAGTTAGATCATGCCACAATTTTTGAAATTTATCTTTCGAAAATTGGGGTGTGACATTTTTTTTGTCTCGTATTCTATTGCCTTGTTTTGTTGTTCATTTCTAAACTAATGAGCGAATAATTATAGAGAGATTATGACAGATGAAATTTTGGTGGACTTGTCAGCCCAAATCAAGGGGACAACTGCAGTGGCGTTCTTTAATAGAAATTCCATCAAAGCTATTGTTGACTCTAAAGAGTCGAACGAGGGAGCTACCGAAAGAGACGAATGAGGGAGCTACCGAAAGAGACGATGACTAGAAAACAAAAGGTTAATTTATAATTTCATATTGGCTGAGTAGATATAAGTTATTGTTTCTAATTTTTAGATTTTTTAAGTTTTAATGATTTTTCTCTCATATTTTGTATTTCAGTTTACAATTCAGCTGTGAAGTGGTATGCAATATCAGATAAGATACTTGTCATTATGGTGGGTACAAAACATTGTAGCCATGCCTTAAGGGCAGATGTCATCAATTGGGTAAGAAACATCTAATTAAATTTTATATAATGAAGTTAAGTATAAAATGTTTAATACTTGTTTGACGAAATACAGACAAAATAAAACAATAGAAAAGAAATTCTAGTTTCAGAGGCAGCAAATTTCATGGAGGGGTCAAACAACTTGCCAAAAAAGAGAAGGTTTACAAGTTTGGACTAATTATCGCCAGACATGATACGATCATAGTAAAGAAAATCCTGCTCCTTTTCATTTTTCTTTTTTCTTTTTCTTATTGGGTGGTTCTAGTCACACCTCCCTAATTGTTATTTAGACCTCCATTGATTATTTTTACCGTAAATCATCCAGTTATGCCCCTTATTATTACTATCTAGACCTCCTTTAGTTTGTTTTTCATTTTATCCTCATCTATTCTTTCTCCATCTTTTTCTAGAATTATTTCAACCAATGGAAAGAGATTATTTTTTGAAAATTCAATCATTCTAGACTTGCAATCAATTAGGATCAAATAAAGACATCAGTTGTATTTGTTCACAAGTACTCATTGGAACACTATATATTTGAATTTTTATGTTATGTGCTAGACGAAAAATCATAATTAAGGCCAAGCTTGCACATCTATTTGTTTACTCAAACTTGCACAACCAAAATAAGAAAAAATATGATAGCTTGAAAGTGAATTTCGATTGATGTATGTGAAGAAATGACCTTAGCACTTTCTTGGTTAATAACATTTTTTTATTATGCTTTCGTAGTTCAGTTATCTTTATCCATACAACCTTAGATAAAATAGAGGAGAAAATCATAGAAGAAAGAAACTAAAAGGATCACAAAGGTAATAAAAATTATTTGAGAAAACTCCTCAAAAATGGTAAAGCCAGTTTTTATAAAAAAAACTAATAAGATAAGCAGATAATTAAGGATAAGATCAGGATCTCATCATGTATATTCTTTGGAAATACTCTAACTATTTATCCCCTCTCTCTCTCTACATTTTCTCAATAATGCGACTCACTATTTTTATTTTTATGCTATTTTCTTTATAAAGGGTAAGACAATATTTTTCAAATTACCAAAAAATTAAGAGGTCTATATGACAATTTGAGATGTGTGAATAGAGCCATCATTTCTTGTTTTGGCTCATAACTTGTGTGGTTACAGGGTTTGCAGATTTTTCAAGTTTATATTGTGGAGAAGAAAGTAAAAAACGAGCAAATCATATGTTCGCATCCTTTGACACAAGATCTCCATATGCCAATCAACTTATATGGTCCATGGGTATGTATTTTTTTCATTTTCAGTGACAGCACAACCTTTTCTTTTGTCAGCTTGAGCTTTGTGTTCAGTAAAACTACATATTAATAAGTTTGTTTTTGGTCGTACTAGGTATAATTTTATCTTCTCTAATGATGCTGTTAAAAATTTTGCTCAGCAAATAGTAATAAATGCATCATTCTATGATAAAAACACCATTGAGAACCTACATAGTAAGAGGCTTCTTCATTTTTCTATTTTTTTTAAAGTAGACATTCATCATCGCCTCCCTCACACTATTTCTTTTATATCTGACATTTCAATTTAGATTTAAGGAAATTTGAAGTGCATGTTTTAGAGACATATTCATTCTTTTACGAACAATATGATGAAAGCTCAACTCTTTTCTTGGTACATAATGCTAAAGAAATTATTCCTACAAGCTATTTGGTAGCCCTCTTTAGTACGTACAGATGCAATTGTTTACACCCTATTTAACTTTATATATGGTTGTAATACAAATATGTTTTTACATAAAGTTTTGATCTTTTATAGGCCACATGTAGATATTATTATAGCACATGTTGTAGATCATCGTGTTACACCAACAAACAAAATATTTTATTTTCATCGCCTCATGTTCGTGTCAAAGGAAGAAGTCGAGAAAGATTGACACATATAGAGAATTCTCTTCATGATGATATATACAAAACGTCACTTATTCCATCTCAGTTTATCTACCAATTAAATTGGAACAACAAGATTTTTTTTGTGCAAAAAGCATCCGGCAATTGTTGGATTATATCATCAACAATTCTACAATGAAGTTGGCTTACAATCCAAACTGACAAACTTCTGATTCAGTTAGTGGAAGTTGTAATAATTTGACATGTTTACTTTTTTAGCTAGCACTTTGACATTTTTACTTAAATTTCAGATTCTGGTATCTAATTATTATTGGTATTTGGCAACTTTGAATGAGCTTATTGATTATATATACATAGATGTTATACCTCAACTGAAAGGGAAAAAACCTAATAATATTGTATTTGAAAAAAAATTGAAATATAAAAAAATGAGAAATATTTTAATGATATGGTTTTGCCACATCAACTATCACCTTAGAGCGTCTCTAACAGGGATCTAGATTCTCTGCTTGGATTTAAGTTGCCTGGATATGTTTGAATGTCTTATAACCATTAGATAAAGTAAGAATGACATAAATATGACATGGTAGTCCCAGATTGTACTCAATCCAATGCTTAAAAGTCATCCAAGCAAATTCAAGGAACATAAATCTAAATAGAGAAGCCAAATTCCTCCAACAGCTTCTCTAAAATTTGTTTAAAATAAGGAAACAGAAGCCAAAATCTCCAAAAAAAAATTATACTCCAACTCCAACATCTTCCTCATTTTAGAGATCATTATTAATTATTGTAACAATAAAATACATAATACAATTTACTTTTATACTTCTTACTAGAACACGTGAATAATTAATATTATTCCCTAAAATTGAAAAAAAAAATGAGGAAGCTGTTAGAGATACTCTAAGGTGGGTTATAGGTGGTTTCCCAAAAGATGGGTTCAGCTAAACCAATAAAGTGTGAAGCCATAAACATGGTTTCCCAATGCAGACGAGGTGTAACCCTTCAACCGATTACCTTCATACGCGAAACTGACTACGGCTTTGTTGATCCTTTCTTTCTCGTGTTTGTCTATGCTCAACAATTAAACTTCCCCCGATGGTTACGGTTGACCATAAAGCCACTAAAGTGCCCTTGCTCCCCCACAATATCCTTGCATATCATGTTCGTTGACGTCAAACTTATTGGCAAGCAAGAAGCGAAATCTGGACGAGTCTAGATTTGTACCCGATCTGATAACTCAGTTCGTCAGGAATCCCAACAGCTTCCATGCAACGTTTGTGTGGACATCCACTAGATTGGACACGATGAGCAATATCGTGTCCGATGAGTGTTTTGCGAGTGAGGGTATAATCTTTTTGAAAAGTGACATATTCCTCTGTACGAAGTCCAATTTAGACTCGTCAGGATTTTGGCACGCCACAGCGGTAACTATGCACAAATCAGATCCAGTCGTTATTGTGTGATTCATATGCCAGCATTGATTTTGATCCGAGAAATAATTACGGCTCCCTCCGGACCTTATCCGCATTCGTGCCGATGGGCACATGCTCATCGGCGAAGTGTTGTCTTATAATAGGTTGAATCACCACCATCCGTACATTACTAGCATTGCACATCGAAACTTTAATACCCCGTGTCGGCGAAGACGGGGCTACCCAGTTGATAGGCCGAAAGATTGCCCGAGACAAAGATGAACTACCAATATTGGATACGTGTTTGAGGAGAGTTGGTTAGTATTGATATTATGGCAAGCATCATCAAAATGTATCTATCTGATTTTCTAAAGCATGCGTCCCTTCATATACGTGAATGTGATAATGGGGGCATTTTTATTGGGTGGGATGCAAACAAGACTTATTAAGCCTGTCGTATTTTTTTGGCGGAACAAATTGTACAAGATGTGGAGTGGCTCAAGGCCACTAGAGATACAAAGAGTCCTAACAGTATAAAAGAGAAGGTTATATTATGGCTCAAGGACACCATAGATACGTTGATTCCCAGCAAGACCAAAGAAAAAAAACTTATAGTTGGTTCAGGAGCTACCTATGTAGAAGACATATTTCTGATGATGAGAGGCGTTAATCCTGAAATGAGCCTGGAGAAGGTCAAGTCAGTTGTGGTAAAGCTCGAGCACTATGCATCTTTGAGTTCATCTGACATCGGCGACCCAACGAAAGTGCGGGTCTTCACACATGGAGAAGTTTTTAATCCTGATTTATGTGGGACGCATGAACCTTTGGACGTTCAACTGAAGGACCTCTCATTTTACCTAGGCGGCTTCTTCTCATGAGTATTACCCCTTATGTAGCAAGAAAGTATACAAACTTTGAGGCTGCCATATCTAAATGAGCAGATGTGGAATGTGCTTCTTTCATGTGTTCAATGAAAGACTTCAAGTACTATCGCGTTCTCATAATCGGTGATGCCAAGACTGTTTTCAACAAGCTGATGGTGCGCAGAGTCAAGAAAGTGGATATGTTTGAGCAAGTTGACTATCACTTTGGGTTGGGTGACATCAAATTAGAGATGGCATTTTGCACCCTAAATGTGTCGCAATATGTGGCTGATAGTTATGATTGATCACTATGTAGATGATGTAGTCACTGAAGGTGTGCTTGAAGAGACAGAAGACATGCTAGTGTTAACTTCCTTAGTATAACACTTTCCTAGTTTGTATTTTATTGGCTGATTCAAACTATGCAAAGTTTTGATTTGATCACCTACTATTGATAGGTTGCTACCTCTCAAATTTAGTTTACCATGACATGTGAAGATGTGACTTTAGTGAACTAACTAGCTATAGTGATTGGTTTCTGTAATCGATTACTTAATTATTTGTTAATTGTTGACATGAGGTCATGAGTTTAAATCTCACGATATATGTAGGGTGTGTGAGTTATTAATAAAAGTTTTTTATTTTTTTATTTTTATTTTTTATTTTTTAAAAGTTGTTAGTTGCTGATTAGAGTTTAAACAAAATCAACAACGTTGTATTCAAGAAAAGGTTTTAGAAACCAAGTGAAGATCTCGAGTTGAAACAATAGAATATATTTGCGAGTAAAAAAAATAAAATATGAACAGACTTGGAACAACCTATACATCATCGTAGAATGCTTATGTTTGATTTCAGGGCTAAAACCAATAAACCAAAATGCTCTCTGGTTGGGATAAACATAGAAGTTGATAGACTAGAAACGATGGCTGGTGATCAAGGCTGTGAAGTTACAACTTAGCTTATGAAAACCTTTGATTTCTTTTAAGTGACAACCCAAAAGGAACCTCGTTTTGGAACCCAGCTGTAAAGAAAGTTGAGAAGAGATTGGAGAGCTTTCCTATCAAGAGGGGGTAGACTGATATTGATCCAAGCAGTTCTAAGAAGCTTTTTAACTTATTATTTATCTTTATTCTAAATTTCAGTGGGAGTGATAAAGAGGATATAATCTCTTTTGAAAAAAAAATTTTGGGATGGAGTTGGAGAAGGTAAGAAAGACAATCTGCTTCGCTAGGAGATTGTGTCAGAAAGTAGAGAAAGAGGAGGGATGGGGATTGAGAACTTTGCAAGACACAAGTCTTTTCTAGGAAAATGGCTTTGGAGATTTCTTTTAGAGCGAGAGTCCTTGTGCCATGCTTTAATAAGAAGTAAATATGGGTACGATGAGAATAGTTGGGATTCAAAACCAATTTTGGTGGGTCAAGTCGAAGTCCTTGGAAACATGTTTTTGTTGGTTTAAGCACATTTTCCCTTTGTTGTAAACTAGTTGTAGGAAATGACAAAAGGATGATGTTCTAGGAAGATTCTACATTCCAAGGTAGTTCAGACTTTCGAGATACACCAATTCTTTGGTGGAAAGATTAGTTGTTCACTCTGGTTTTACGATGAGTTGGGATTTTAGATTCAAAAGAAATTTAAATGAATGAGTGATTGAAGAGTTTCTCTTGTTGATGACTAAACTAGAAAATGTACTATTAGTGGAATCCAACAAGATGAAAGGATATGGAAGCTTGAGTCTACCGGGAAATTCTCTTGCAACTTTTTTTTAATAGATTTTAAATAGTAGTGGATTAGCCCAATCTTTGCGCCTGCAAAGTTTAATCGGAACTCTAAGACCCACTAAGGTGAAAGTATTGGGCCGACATGTGGCACATGGGAGGACAACACTTGTGATGTTCTTCAAGAGAGAAAACCGGGTTGTTGTTTTTCCTCTCATTGGTACATTTTGTGCAAAGCTCAAGAAGAAATTGTTGATCATGTCTTTGTGCATTATGAAGTTGTTAACTTCTTATGTAAGAAATTACTTAGGGAGGAAAAAATGGTATGGACTAGTCCATTAGAGAGGAATGATTTGTTCAAAGAAAATCTTTAAGCTTTTGGTAAAAGGAAAAAAGCCAAAATTCTTTGGTTTGTGGGGTGCTAGCGGTAGTCTGGGTGGTCTGGATGGAGGGAGATAGAAGACTATTTAAAACCCTATATTGGGGTGGAGAGAAAAGACATGTGGGTGATAGTCAAGTTTTGGACATCTTTATTAGCTTATACTTATAAGGAATTCAAGAATTATAGTAATTCTTTTATTATTCTTAATCGGAAAGCAACGGTAGTATATTCTCTTTGTTTAGTTTTAATTTTAAAAGATCAGCTACTATGTCTTTAGTTGTAGGTGCTCTGTTTTCTTTTTAAGAGGACTCCTTATCCGCCTCTTTTTTTTTTGGTTACAAATGGTGGCTAAGTGAGCTATCTAGTTGAGCAATTTAAGGTATAACCCCCTCCAACAGATGTTTTTCACAAGCTAGGGTTCAAACCAAGGACCTCCTATTATAAGGAGTGACCTTGCATCGTCCTCCCCACTTGTAGTTTAGCATGCTTCCACTAGACCAAACTCATTAGGTAAAATTATGATAAGCAGATTGAAGAAGCCGGTAACAAAATGTACCGATACAAAATTAATATTAAAATGAATATAAAAAAAGGAAAAAAAAAAAAAAAAAAAAAGGTTACTCCTCTCGATCTTCCACAAATCAGTTTACACCATTGACCCAGATAAACCCCGAAACACACACACACTACTGAGACTCTTGAGAGTAAGGACATATCCTCACTCACTCCACATATTATCATCTTCCATTTCCACTTTCTCCATCAACCAATCCAACTCAAATGCAAGCAGCCCTGGCAGCCATGGCCGCCCACTCTGTCATGCTCTCAACCTACTCATCCCACACTCTCTTCGCCCAAATCCCAACCCCTCCCACTCTCCACTCCTCCTTCCATGGCGTCTCTCTCAAGCTCCCCGTTAAATCCATCTCTCTCGCCGCCTCCGCCGCCCCTAAGCCTCTCGCAGTCGTCGCCGCCACCAAGAAGGCTGTCGCCGTCCTCAAGGGCACTTCAGCCGTCGAGGGCGTCGTCACCTTGACCCAAGAAGATGACGGTACTTTCGTGCTCCATCATCATCAGTTATCTCCTAAATGTTTAATTGCTTAGCTGAATCGAATTGATATTGCAAACTATGCTTTTGTATCGTGTTTTGTTACTCTGCAATTGGTTTGGGTTACAATAACTTATGGTTTTGATTCATTTTCTTTATATTGATGCCTATTCGACTAAGAAGTTTGAAATGTGATACGGTTTAGAGCTGGATTTGGAACCTGCATTCTCCAGCTTAGATTAATAGGAGTATAATAACTTTATTGCTTGAGAATCTGTAACCGGGATAGTCAACTATTTGAAATAGAATGTATTTGATGTAGCGGAATGTGACGGTAATCCTATGCGTGAGTGCTTGATTGTGTGTGTCTGAAATTTGGGCTGTATCCTTAACATGTCACTTCTGATGGGTTTCATTGATGTCTAAGAAAATGAAAATGTGGAAAAAGTTATTATCGTGGAAGCTTTCCGGGTTTCGGACTAGAACTTATTCTGCATTTTTCGGTTGTGGAGAGATTTTTCTCTATTTATCTATGGCCCCCTTTGTGAATGTTTATCTCTAGTCTTCACTTATATTTATTGAGAATTTGAAAAGGGGGGCTGTTAACTTTTCCAGAGTATTTATTTGATTTAGTTAATTAGTTGAATGCTTTTTAAGCACTTTCTTCAATTGTGAATGAGTGGGGTCTGAATTCCATGCTCAAATACTTCTTCTCAATCCAACTGTGTTGTGTACTGTATATAGGTCCTACAACTGTGAATGTTCGTATCACTGGACTTACTCCTGGGCCTCATGGGTTCCATTTGGTGAGTGTTTTGCTTTAGCTTTTTTATCTTTTATTTTTTATTTTTTATTTTAAATCTTCGGATTGGCAAACTCGCTGTGACCAAGTGTATTTTCTTTTCTTGTGTAGCATGAGTTTGGTGACACAACAAATGGATGCATTTCCACAGGTTGGTCTGATATTTCATTCAAAGTTATATTGATTATGTTAGTGCTTCAATGGATGTAGCCTTTTCATGATACGTTCTTAAAGTTATTGCATTCAATATGGTCCCTTATCATCTTCAATTTCTAACTGTTAGGACCACATTTCAATCCTAACAATTTAACTCATGGAGCTCCTGAGGATGAAGTCCGTCATGCGGGTGACCTGGGAAACATAATTGCTAATGCTGATGGTATGTCATTTTCTTGTTTCTCTGCATTTCCAATTCCTGAAACTGCTCAATGTATTAATATATGTACGGTGTGGTAATGTAGGAGTGGCAGAGGCAACAATCGTGGATAGCCAGGTAATATTTGAACCCAGATAATGACTTTTCTTTAAGATTCGACTTATATGCTTGTACGAAGAGGGAGTGTGCCTTTTGTTTACATATAGGCTTTGGTTTGGTATTTGGTTGGACCTTAAAGGTATTTGTTAATCTGTTTTCTGCTTTTGAAATGTGTAGATACCATTAACTGGTCCTAACGCTGTAATTGGAAGAGCCTTGGTGGTTCATGAACTGGAGGATGACCTTGGAAAGGGTGAGTATGTTTGTAATGTCATGTGGGGGAAGAAAGCTTTATCAATGGAATAGGAAAGTGTATAGTTGCAGTGATATTTTTTTTCATTATGGATTAACTATTTTGGTGGTTAATGCCAGTGCACTTAACAAATAAGCTTTTGTTTCCCTCCTGTCCCCTTTATTCTAACCACTAGTGTGCATCTGTAGGTGGACATGAACTCAGTCTAAGCACTGGCAATGCGGGTGGACGATTGGCATGTGGTAAGCAAGCAGTTTTACTTTAGAATTTATCCATTTCTGTAAATTTGTGTTGTTTCCGTTTGAAAAAGTTATAGCATTTGGTAACTTGGTTTGTTTCTTTATCTTATTGTGAGATGTGACAACATATATAGGTTATCAATGAGGAATGACTTTTCTATTTTGGGGAAACACTGTCCTGATTGACCCTTTTGCATTGTTAATTACTCATAACACATTCCTGATTATCATAAGTAGTTCATTAGGTTATTGGTTGTTCAATAAACTGGAAGAGTGTACTAGATATGGAGCCAGGAAAGATTGTTTATACCTATGGTGGGGTGGAGAGGGTAGACCTGTGGGAGAGAGTCAAGTTTTGGGCATCCTAATGGGCTTCCACTTCTAAGTAATTTAAGGATTATAGTCTTCCTTCCATTATTCTTAACTGGAAGCAGCAGTAGTAAAAGCTCCTAAGTTTAGATTTAGCACTAATAGATGAGCTGCTAAGCCTTTACCCCTAGCTGCACTCTTTAGTTATTTAAAGCGGACTCCTTGTCCGCCTCCTTGTACTTTGCTTTTTATTTCAGCAAAAAGCTGTTTCTTTTAAAAATAAAATGATGGGTTAATAGGAACTGTCTGTCTCCCATAGTTTGCTCCCATGTGGTCTGGGGACCATGTTTGGCCTTCCCACAGGTGCCATCTACTTATAACCTTGCGGGTACTGGTGCTACTAATAGTTTAGTTTTGGCACTTGTTCCGGAGTTGGGCTTAAATTCAGAAACTAGTGCTACATGGTACTCTAAATATATGGCAACTATAGATGACCCTAATGTTTCTTTGTAAAGATAAGATTATTCTTTTATGGCAACTATAAGTTTGTCTTTGTTTCTTAGTCTTGTATTGTTCAATAGACAAAATGTACTTTCACTCTATTACCCCTAGGAAACATATCACTAGCTTGACCAAAATGAAAGAGTTAAAGGAGCACTATAATCACTTAGAGTGTTTTACCTTATCATCTTATGCCTTTTGTACTCACGACTTGATTGTAATCCAATAACTTTAAAACATAACTCGGTTAAGCATATGAATTGTTTATTAGTAGATATTAGTCAAATCCATTTTGGGTCCGCTTTTTCTTCTGCTTTTAAGTTTTTAACATATGTATTACAAGTTCAGTGAATGTGGTCTTGTTATAATATGAAATAATGTTTACAATCTTGATCACTTTTTTTTTTTTTTTTTTTTCAAATTACATCAGAGTGGGAGCCTCATGTGGGCATAATGGAATATGGCAAAAGTAATCCAGATTGTAAATGTTTAAGATTGATATCAGGGGCGATGTTCGATGCTTGAATTGTATTGTAAACATACCTTATTAAACACTTATCTAAAGCCTGCTTGACTTGTGCACAGTACTCAATTAGACTTTTCTTGCTAGACTGGGCATAGGTATATATACTAGAGTACTAGAGCTATATTAGCCACAACCTTTACTGAGGAGAGAGATATACTAGCAATTAATTGACCTATAAATTAATAAACAATAGTTGACATAAAAAAAAGCAACCAGATTTGCTTGAAGGCCATCCCAGTTTCCCCATTGTTAACTCAGTTTACCTTGTGTTAGAGAAAGTGTGGTAAATGAGGTGTAGTCATGCTTATAATCGGCAGTCCTCCTCTGCTTTAATGGGTCTGCTCACTAAGTTGTGATTTAGTTGGCTTGCAATGTACCCGTATATTTAAGAAAGATAGAGTGAAACTTACTCTACAATGTTTATACTAACATTCTTGATCTCATTGACGCGCTCCATCTAGTCATTGAGATCTCTGTGCCTCATATTATTTTACATATACGACACGTACCAGTCACATGGCTAACCACATTTCTATTAAAAGTGACAGAATACAACACACAAAACCTTTTTATGTAATGGATAACAAGGTTTATGAGTGTAGCGACAATGGATGAATTATAGAGAAATAAGATTTATGAGTCTCTAATCATCTAGAATTGCTGGCTTATGAGCTATGGGTGTATCAACAATGAGATGATAGAGAAATAAGATCTACAGAAGTATTAAATCATTTAAGTTTGCTGGAATATTCTTGTTGCTGTAGAGTTTTTGTGTATTCTAGATGTTTTCTAGTAAGGTGCATGTTCTTTGTATCAGGCCATGTTTTAGATTCTACCATAGTCTGTTAGTAATTCATATTTAGACTTTAGGGTTCCATGAGGCCATTAATATGGGGTCATTTAATGTTGGGTTCTGGTATATTCTGCATTTCTACTTCTCGAGTGATTTTCTCAGAGGTCTTGATATGATTCCAAGCCAGAATTCCCTATACTCTTCCTTCCCCCCACCTCCAAACCCATATATTATGACTTTAAAACTCACCCTATAAGACCATAGGTCCATAACACAGAATAGGGTTTTCTACATCATATTTGGTAATTGGCATCACTGCCTAGGTGTTACCATGTCACCCTCAGTGGAGGTATCCATTCAGGTCCTGATGGCAAATTGACTACGAAAATAGTTGCAAGTGTTGCAACTCAATGAAATGCTAGAGGTTCTCATCGGCCAACATGAGCAATATGAGCATGTCATGCTAGCGTGATGTCTCCATTACAGGCGTTGTCAAGACTAGGCCTCAAGAGTAGCATGAAGAGAGGACTAAAGATCTTTTATATGCTGAGAACCTTGAGAGGGAATTGAGCAGAACCGTATGAAAGAATCCCATTTAGCAGAAAATGTTGCTAGTGATGAGGATGACTGGAGGAAAGAGGCAAAATGGCATATGCACATACAATGAGGTCTGTTTATGTGGAACCTAATGAGGGTAGTGAACTTCATTCGAGGTTTTAAGGTGGCTAAGAGGATCTGTAGCAATGCCCATGCTTCAAACCTGGGAACTAGCTTAACCCTTGCATTGCCCAAGCTTTGTGACTCCTTACTCTACTAAAAAGCTACCAATTCCCACTCTCTGATGCAGGGCACCTTAATTGTACCTGGATAACCAAAAAAGATTTGGTTTTGCTCAATCCTTTTCTTTATGAACTGTATCTGAGCTTCAATTTGCCAGAGGCAAATTATACAAAGAGGGATAAACTTTATTTAATAACAGAAGTGGGCTTATGAGTTATGACCGTGTCGACAATGGATAAGATGATAGAGAAATAAGATTTAGAGAGATAATCATTTAGATTTGCTGAACTGTTCTTGTTGCTGTAGAGGTTTTATGTCTTCTGGATGGTTCACTTAAGGTGCATTTCTTTGCATTGGGTCATGCTTTAATTTTCTAGAGAATTTTCTCAGTCAGTGGTTGACATTTAGACTTTTGGGTTCTGGTATGTTATGTAGCACTATAAAAGGTCACTATGTATTGCTAGAAATCAAGGAATCAGATTGCTTATGCTATCTTTCAAACAATATCTCGAGTGATTCATGAGAGTTCTTGGTTGGATTCCAAGAAGTGACTCTTGATCCCCTATATTCTATTCCTAATCACTTTAATCCCAGTTCTTTGACCACTACACCCATCCCCTGAACAGATGGTAATTCTAAATCTCACACTCTAAGACCTTATACACAGCATACACCTGGGTTCTCCTACATCTATATGCAAGTAGATTCAACCTCTACAAGTAATGCGGTATGTAATTAAGTAATGCTAAGAACCATATAAAAATAGTCTTTGTATTCAACCTCTGCAGCATTTGTTTTTTCTCTTTTATCAGAGAATGTATGTGGTATTTCATTTGTTGAACTTGGATTTGCATCCTACCTAATTTATTTTGGAGATTAAACACCGTCATTCCACCTGTCACAACATTTGATGATTAAGTGAGCAAATCTTGGTGGCTCTTAGAACTACCCTCCAAATTATGTACTTCTCTATCCTATCTAATCAAAGACAAACTGTCCCAAACATACTTTTTTAAATTTTCTTTATCATAAGGAAATGAAATTGAATTTAAATAGTTTAGAAGGTTGGAAGAGGAGTTATAGTTTTTGTAGGTGAAATCTTTTTGTCCAACCTATGGATGAAGATTTTGCTTTAGCCCAACAAACGAAAGGTAATAAGTCAATTCAAAAGTTAAACTGATAAATGTGACATCATTTGCTGGGGACTCAAACAAGTCACAAGTGGATTTGAGTTCTAGGTTGTCTTAGATGCTCATCGTTGCCCAGTACTGCGTCCAACATTGGAATGGGTGTGGGTATATGATTTGCTTCTCCTTGTCTTAACTAGTTCCTAGTTCTATGAATGGCGCTGCTGATGGTAAAGGTACTTACAGACAGGTTAAATGGATTTAGCGTTTGTTTTTGCTCTAGGTTTTCTTTATGTCAGTAAGTTAACCAGTTCCCAGTTTAAAAGATTTTGAGCAAGATACTTATAGTTCTTGACACAGGCCCAGACATGACTTACATTTCAGAACATGGAACCTAGTTAGCATGAGGGATGTTTATGTCGGGTGAAAACTGGGATATAGTTTTTGATTCATGCTGGAAATGTTGCATAGTTAGAAGTGTCAAAACAAAAACATTGCTTTTGTTGTGTGTCATACATACTTCACCTTTTGGTGCAATTATCTGCTATTAGTCAAACATAATTTCTATGAGTGACATAGTCATCTCATATGATTCTAGTTTCACTTGAACATGTATAGAATTTCCAGGTTTGTTTACATGATTTCCTAATTTTTCAACTTCTAATTTCTTTATAATTTTGTGTGTAGGTGTTGTTGGTTTGACTCCAGTGTAAGAACAACGTTTCTTCATTGAAGCAGTTTGGCATGTTGAAATGGCTGCTACTGTAGCAAACATTTCTCATATAGAGCTTTAATCTATGTGTAATGTAATATATACTATGGACATTGTAGTCATTACATTGATGGACTGTTTTTTTATCTCAATAAATTTCAATTTCGTTTCACTGCGATCGACTTATGAACCCAAGGGAGTTTGATTAATTATGTTTCAACATGTCAAATGGTTGTAGGTGTTTGCTTCTGGTCAGGATTGTTACTTAATAATTGAACAAGTCATGAGGGTGGTACAGAAAGCTACAATAGCTACAATTGTATTAGTACTACTGAGAGACAGTAGTTGTACGAAAGAGGCTAAGTTTGAAGTTCGGCATCGAGTCCTTGTTGTGGTTAAAGGGAAGGGATATGACATACTTAATAGCTCTTATCCTTCAAACCACTGCAAACATTAGGTGTCACGAAATAGTCCAGTAGTGTACACACCGAACAGATTCATACTCAAAACTGAGGATGGAGGAATGAAATCGAAGTATGATCTTTTACACACAAGTGCACTGCTATGCAATCTTAGCAATCACTGTACTCCAGAAACCTAGGACTCCCAAAAAGGTATCAAGCACCTATGATGGTAATACCTCCATAAACATCAAATAGGTGGCCAATAAGTTTTTTTTTTTTTTTTGGGTAAGCGGGTATAGGACTAACATCGTCCTAACCCGAAAATAATTTATTGATAAGATAAAAGAAAAGAGTACAAAAAGGCTGGTGACTACATCAAACCAAGCCTAGACCAACGTACAATTAACCATGACGAATATAAGGAAATCTCAAGAAATCTATACAAAGGAAAAGAATAATTTCGGCAGAAGGAGAAGCATGCCAAATCCAAGATGAAGAGGACATACCTAAATTGGATAAAATTGGTAAAATTGGCCAATAAGTTGGTTTATGAGAGTGGACAACTTGGGACACTTGCATTACTGAGTACTGACCCTAAATTTCTATGCAATTGGATAAAATTGGTACAATATGGTCGTTGTTTTGGATTGCAGTTTGCATATCTGGTTAGGGCAGGGTTTATTTTTTGGTCATTGTTTTTGGTCTCAACCAATATAATTGGCCACATCTCATTCTCATACATCTCATTGACTCAAACTCATGGTTCAAGGATATGATCATAGGACTTTAGAAACTTCAAAACGGAACGGCAAAGCTTAATTTTCAAGCATCAAGTTGTGTTTGTTGAAGCAACTTGCTTCATCTGTTTTAAACTAAACTGAAGAGGCAACCTGATTATAGCCAGTGTTTTCAAGTCAACAATTTGCTGGTGGTGCAATTCATGCCCTCATTTTAGTATATGAGACTAACAAACAACACCTAAACCACATAAGACCTAAACCACATAAGGGCAGTTTAAGAAAGAATATTAAGACGGAAAAAATATAACCCACGGACTATCTACAGCTCATAATAAATCCATGGATAGGGTTTAATCGGTTTATTATTAGGAAAATTACGGACCATCTAAGGTTTTTATTTGTTTGGACTAAAAGTAGACAAGTCACTAGGCAGGTATAGTAAGGTCACAATCGTAGTGACTAGAGTTGAGATGGGAAGCAATAGCCTAACTCAAGGTTGGAGTTTGGCATAATGTCCTTATTGTCGTCTTGGTGGGACGAATTGAAGCCTCAAACAAATACTATTTTAGATTATCATTGTACTTGAAACAAACTCAAACTTGTTATGGGAGAAATCCGGTTAAGGGATTAAGTGATGAAAAGAGGAGTTCGCACGGAGAGGTCCATGCGAATTGAGATTTATCCGTTAAAGAGATTATCCGGAAAGACTTGCAAAACAGACAAACAGTTAGGGGAATGTCCGGATTCCTCCAGACAATTGCTCTCTGACGCTCAAGTTAGACATCTCGGGGATAATTTGGAACTCAAAGAGGAGGAATGAGTTAGTTACCTTGATTAGTGAGGCTAGGTGCTATTTATAGAGTTGGAGTGAGACGAAATGTCTTTGTGGTGACGACAGCCTGGCACGGAAGGAAGCTTCCAAGATCGCACATCGAATCGAGCAACACACGTGCGTCCACGTGTCCTGTCGAGATGCGCTCAGTGCTAAGTGTTGGATGCTGAGAACGCATGCACAAGGCTAATTAGAGCGCTTGACATTAGTTCCCACAACAAGTCCCCCAAGTCCCCAAGTAAGGAGAATGACTTGGTTTGAGAGTTTAAGTAAACATGTTCATTAAAAGTGCCTGTACATTAGGCATTCAAATGCGTTCGAACAAGTTTGAGCATATGTGAACCCTTTAAGGAGTCCCCCAACTCCCCAAGCGGGGAATTGGCCATCCTTGATGACACTCGCCGTGTGAAATGGGATGAAAGGTTTGGGATTGTGTGGACACAATTGTTTTTGAATCTGTGCGGACACAGGGTGGGTGATGGAGAGTGACCCCAATTAACCCGATCGCGATGGGCATGATTTGTTACCCATAGGTGTCATGTTTATCCCATTGTATGTGACATATTTGTATTATGTGCTAGCAATGTAATTATGAGCGGACGAGGTAGGGAGTGATCTTTTGACCCGCATGTGTCACTTTTATCCCCATGCATTATGTCGTTGGACTGTGAGTAGTTTTGGCTTGTGCGGAAGCCGATAGAGATCTCGTATTATCTGCGCATGGTTGTTTTGTAGGCTTAAATATTTGAATATTGCTCGTTCGTTGAACCAATTATTCCATAGGTATCGCAAGCGTTATCTTGGGCTCTGCGATCTATCCCATTTGTGCAAAGAGAAGTGTAAAAGAGTAAAGAAAAGTGTGCAAGAGAAGTTTCCTGTGTCTTCCAAACACTGATTAATCAGGTTAGCTTCAATCTAATTCCTTTGCTTTGACTATGATTAGCAGTGGTTGTTTATGTTATTATGTTCAGTAATTGCTTTTTGATTTGTGATTTGATTAGTAGCTTCATGCTATTATGAACTTGATTTGATGATGTTCAATATCGTCTTATAGGTTGTAGTCCATAGTGAATTTGATTAGATCTATGTACAATCTGCTCCTATCTTACGAATTCATAGCTTTTCCGGAGATCAGAATCTGGAGAATGTAGGAATATCCATTCATGTTCATCTTGTGGCGGAAACTTGAAAAGTCATAGAAATAGGGTTGTAATCTTTTCTGCCCCTTTTGTTTCTATGTTTTCATGTTTGTGTCGTTTTTTCTTTTTACGACTTGTCGTTTTTGTCTCCATTGAATTTGTCTTGCAGAGATGTCAGCTGAGTCTAAGAGAGTAACTCTAGATCTCATAAGTAGGATGGATAGAGAGTCCCCCAAATTTCTTGTCGTTGACTCTGTCCCTCCGCTAGGGTTGAGTCTAGATTTAAGCTTGAGACCAACTCGTGTTATGGCTCCAGGACCAGCTCCTCAATTTTTAATGGCTGCTTCGTGCCGTATATCCTTGGTATCTATCCGTGCAACACTAAGTTCGCAGTGGTGAACCATGGAAGCTCATGGTTATGGGACAGAGAGAGGCCGACATGTGTCGCTGCCTTGGTCCCAATGTCCACTCGAGATTAGGCTTTAACCGAGCCATAGCAAGATTTGTAGAATCTAGTGTATTAAACCGCAATGTTGTCAATCATAGAGCAACTCGATAAGGGTTTTAGATAATCCATATGAAATGTATCTTTTTGATTAAATGAATGAAATATTCCTTTATGAAGAAAATAGTGTTTGTATTGCTTTGATTGCGTAATCTTCTTATCAAAGTGCATGTCCTTGTTCTATGGCTTTTGAATCTAATGACACGAATTGTTGAAATAAGTAGTGTATCATTTTCATTGTTCCAACCATGTCTTCTGATTCGGCCAACCTTGAAGGTTATATGGTAAGAGTGGCAGAGCAAGATGTTGCTCGAGAGCTCCAATACTCGAAGCTTAGACAACATCGAGACTTTTTGATTGGATCACAAGATTGTTGATCTTGTTTGAGGGAAAACACCAAGTGAATTCATTCGAAAATTGGTTTGGCAGTTTCGCCTGCCTGAGACTTTATCGTTTCGTTCCTTGAAAGAAAGAGAGTCATTTTTGAGTTTGGGTAATGAGACTGTGATTTTTCGTTCTCAGCTCCGAGAGGGATTAATGCTTCCACTTGCTCCATAAGTTCATTGTGCCTTAGCGAAGTTGGGGGTGGCAATCGGTCAAGTTTGTCCGATCACGCTGAAGATCATCCATTTGATCTGTTTGATATGGAAGATAGCATGATTGATGGTCCCGTCACGAGCAGAAATTATGTATTTCTTTGCTTTCAAATACTCACGGTCATGGGACTGTATACTATCTTTGCACAGCCTTAGTCAAAATAGGTTGTTTGACGTGGCTGATTTTGGCTTGGTATGGCGCTCGGGAGCATTTGTCGCAATTTCCAATTGAGAGAAAGATGAGAGTATATCCTCATTGTACCGCTCGGGTTGTGAGGTATCTCGTTCCTTTTGCGTTGTATGTAAGTGTTTTTCCTTATTTTACAGTTATGTCGTATGTCTCCTTTTGTTGTTAACTAGTTTTCTTGATGTTTTATAGATCTTGATGTCCTTATTATGACTGATTGAGAGCTTTATCGCTATAGAAGAATTTCTACTGTGGTCAAAGAGCTTGGCAAATTTGATTTTCAGTCTATTTCATCCATTCCAGTCTTAGCGGAATTTGGATTAGCTCGTAAACCCAGTAAGTGATAACTGTGCACTTTGCTGCCTTTAATTTTGCTTGAGGTAAAGTTTCTCAACAACTTTTGCTTTTTAGGAGAATACAATGGCTTCATGACTTGTGTCGATGCACCAGAAGTGTAGATTTGCGAATTGCGGAGAAGAGGTGACTTTGTTATGTCCGTGCAGATAGACGCATATAATGCAGATCTAGTTCCTTGTTGGATTGCACATGAGCCTCCTGAAACTTCCTTGTTTATCAAGAATAAAGAAAAGGTGAAGAAGATTAAAGTTGTGCATTCAAAGAGGAAAGAGTCTATTATAAAGAAGATTTCTTCACACATAACATATGAAGCCTCTTCTAGTGGCCAGTGTGCTCGGCGATCAATACATGAAGTCCCCTTGTCGAGATTTTGTCTAGAGTGTATGTCTAGTCCCTTCTTCAGCAATCTAGGCATGAGAGAGTCACCAATTGTGGCAGACGAATATGGGACCAATGAGGGTCAAGTGCAAAAGGAAGCGATCTCTCCATTGGTTATTACTCCATTTGGGTGTCTTCCACTTGCCTCCTCTATTCTAGATAGGGGTCTTAGTCCCTTGAAAGAAGGCCAGATTCCTGTTGCAGTTCCTTTACAGATGGATGTCCGCCTAAATGTTGATGCTGGTGAAAGAAGGCAAGTTAGGAGGCGTGTTGTGAAGAAACGAAAACGTGTTGAAAAGAGCATTCAGCTAGCGGATTTATTAAAGCATCGAACTGTCCCGTCCCTCTTGAAGAACGAAAAGTTGCTGATGCTCAAGACGATCGCCCTACCTTTAATAAAGGGAGTGAATGTTAAAATGAAGAACAACAAGATCATCGCCAAGTTCCTTCTTTAGAATATTTGGCTCCAGTTGAGACTTTTGTTCTGACAGGACCCACCCTGAATTTTACCATAAAATCCAGGGTAAACCCTGCGAGGTCCACCTCAAGAGAGATTTTACCAAAAATTTCGGCATAACCTCTCTTGAAAACGGACAACCCTACTTAATCAAAACCAACTTGCAACACACTTCTAAAATCATACTCCAACCTTGTACTCCTGGAGCTTTCCTACTCCCCAAGTCCAACTCCTCTCCCAAAATATCAAATACTAATCTAAAAAAATCCTACCACCAACAATAAAGACATTTAATATTTTACTACTGAATTTTCAGAGAATATCTAATAATGAACGAAAAATAATGAATAAAAAATAAGCGAAAGCAGCCTCTGACTATGTCTCGACTCCATGTACGCTTGACCTCAAATAAACTTAGCCTGCAAATTGGGCATTTGAAACCGAAGGGCCCAGGGGAAATTAATTTGAAATGTTAGAGTAAGTGAACAAAAATAAATAAATAAAAGGACATAGGATAAGAAACCAAAACTTAAATACTTTCCCACTTTCCGGTAAGTAATAAATTTGTTGCATGCAAGTGTTGATAACACCTTCAAAAGAAAATCCCGAGAAAACGGACTAGCCTCGCCAGTTAAAATATCGACAAAGATAATTAATAACCTTCATAGAAGAAGGTACCAAAAAGATGGACTAGCCCCGCTAGTCAAGACAACAACAATAAATAAGGAGCATATATAGCCATACAAGTGAGCCTCCCAGACTCGGTTGCCTCCCAGGCAAAGTACTCCCATACTCCCTACACCTTCACGTCTTGATAACGGGGAGGGTGCAGGGCTTGCGTGATGTCGTCGACTACATCACATCACCCGAAGGCGGAAATGACTTGAGTAACCCCACTTAAAACGTGGAAGCCACATCGCCTTGAAAGGCGAAACAACATGCTAGCATGAATAATAACAATCCAACAAGTATGGCATAGGAAAAAAAAAACATAAATCATGAGTTTCCCCGAAACTCATGATCAAGCATAAGTACGATTCCCAACCGTACTCGGAAAATTCCAAGAGAAAATAATTTAGTAAAATTTAATGACATGTCCCACACGCTAAATTGCTTAAGAGAATAAATAACTCATATCAATAACATGTTTAAAAAATTAGACAATACTCAAATCCTTAAAGAGATCTCAAATCCGGAGATCAAAAAGAAGATTTGAGATAAAAAAGAATATCATAATTAAACTACCAAAACAATTACCCAAACTCAAATCCATAAGTTCATTATCGAAAACATAACCAATCGGTCAATCTTAAATAAATTCTATAACCTATTCAAAAGCTGAAATTATAATTTAAGCTTGGAAAATATAATGGACAACTTATAAAATCATGCATGCATATTAATTAAAAAATATGGACTCACAAATTTAGGCCTAAGCTTGATGTCGATCCGATGTCTGTTCAGCTCGAGCCTTCTCACGTTCTGTTCAAAATATATAATTAAATTCCCAACTAAAAAATTCGACCATTTTGAAGATAGGTAAAATTAAAAGTGAGCCTTATACACGCTCATTTTTGCCCAACTTCTCTATTCTTAATTCAATAAAGCCTGAACTTCACCACAAGCATCGGCAGCCTAAAACAACTTTCTAAGGTTCAAACAATACTAATCCAACGACCGAATTCTACCCCCATTAACCACACAGTTCACCAATCTTTAAAAAATCTCAAACCTAACCAAAACTCCTTCAAAAATTACAAACTTCATATCAATAGACTCTCCTCAACATAACAAATTTAATAACCTGAAAAACCATTTAAAAGAGGCGGCGCCGCCGTCTGCTCCGCCGGTAGAGGCAGCCATCCGGCCCTTCTCTGGCCACCTTCGTTGCTCACCAAATTTTAGCACAATCATCCTCTCAACAATCTAAACAACTTTTATAACTACCATAAACACCAATTTTAAGCATAGAAAGGGTAATCGAACCCAAAACAATAAAAATCCCAAATTTAAACCCTAGAACTTCAAAACTCCTTACCTATATTGAATTGGATTGATTCCTTCTAGAGTATTGCTATACCAGGAAAGGCCTTCAAGATGAGCCAAAGGTCTCTAGCTATAGTGGCCGGAGAAGCAAGTTCCGGCAACTGAACCAACTCGGTGCAACCGAGCTTCCAGGTGAGATTCTTTCCCAATAATAGGGCTATGGACTCGATCCCCAACTCAGAAAGGTAGCAGAGGTGATGGCCAGTTGAACGAAACCAGAGCGGCGGCCTGAGCTGGCCGGACGACGGTGGTCGATGGCGGCAGACTTGCTGAGAGAGAGAGAGAGAGAGAGAGAGAGAGAGAGAAGAGAGAGTTTTTAGGTTGTTGGGCTTGTTTCCCATCCGGAAACTTCTTAAAATGGAAATTTCCCATTTTAACTCAACCATAATATAAAAATTACCCCTTTTATTTACAAGCTTTTTACCCAATTTCCAAAACAAACACAACTCATAACTGCAACTTCATTTTCACCGCCTTTCCGACTTTCCTTTAAGGAGAAGAAAATCCTGTAATTGTCCTCATATATAAAAGTCGTCTCTAAGATCCTTGACTACGAGACCGACAACAAATGCAGTAAAACTCAGGGTAAAACAACGTAAATAATTTAAGGTAAAAATTAAGGGTCGGGATGTGACATGTTCCGTCTGCTCCCCAAGCATCTTCTTCTCAATTTGCTCAAGAGTTGTCCAAGAATGCTGATTTGCTTGTGCAAAAACATCAACCTTTGCCGATGAAAGAAGGCATTTCTGATGCTGATTTTGAACTTCACATAAAATGCAATGTTATAATTGCAGAGGTTGTTCAACTGCTTAAGGGTTTGTACAATTGCGAGGCTTTTCAAGATCCCTCGATCCTTGCATAGCTTCGCGAAACCGAGCGTGAACTAGCTTGTGTGAAGAAGATAGTGAAGACAGTGGAAAACAAAAAGAACAAGACGGAAGTCTTTATTAAATCTGTTGCCTGCCGCGAGGCTATGTTGGAGAGGAAATGTGACAATCAACAAGGCTTGATTCGAGTTGCCTGTGCAGATCTTAAGGAATCAGGGAAGAAAGTTGCAGATCCTCGTGTCGCTAATTTGGGTTTGGTGAAATCCCTAGAAGAAGCCAAACTTGAATTGTCCATTGTGCATAATAGAGTGTCTGCTTTGTCCAATTACGTTCTTGCGCTGAGAGAAGAATGCATGGATTCTATAATGCAGTGTGCGATAGAATTGTACTTCAAAAATTCAAAACAACGACGTGAGCAAAAGTGTCCAGTGATGAATGCGCTCCGAAAATTTGAGCGAGAAGCTTAGCGGATGCAATATCGTCTTTTCCTTCAACAAGGTTTGCTAAAAGTTAACGATCCAGAGATGAAAAGGACTTTAGATTCGTGGTATGAATTGTCAAGCATTGAAGAATCAAATGTTGCTTCATCGTCAAGTGATGAAGGGTATGAAGAGGAATGCTCAGAGTGATTTAATTCAGATGTCACTTGGACATATTACAGTAGTATAGAAATTCGTAGCGTGCAATTATTTTGACGCATGCAAAGCTTGTTACGCTAATGAATTTACATTTGGGTTTATTTTGGAATGTGTTGTATATATCCTCGAGTAATGAATGAAATATTAAAGGAATTAAATTGTTGTTTGCTTTCTTGAAGGGAAAGAAGAAAATAGTTGAATAATTCCCTTTTCATTACATTAATCATTCCGTGCATAATACAACAAAAGAGGAAATATTCCTTTTGCAATTTGCCTATGTACGATAGGGCTTATGAAGACAAATTGTTTTTTATTTGTGGAGAATTCTAAAATGAAGCTGAAAAGATAGTTTGCACGCTGATGCAAAGAGGTTGCTAGGAGCCTACTTGATTTGGCCGCACACGGGTGGAGCATCAACTGGAGTAACTGTAATACAGTCCTGGAGCTTTCCGTAGCGAATAAGCTGTTCACACACATTAGAGCGAAAATCATTGGTGAGGTGCCCATCTTCTTGATGGTTATTGCACCATTTCGTGGTTTGGAGAACCGTAGTGACGGGGCTGGTGGAAGGATGTTTTTGTGTCTTTCAAGGATATCTGTGTAAGTTGTGTTGATCACATAATAGACTTCAAAGCATGGGGTTGAATTCTCAGGTTTTGGGTGATTGTCTGTCATCTTGACCTGAGCGATATTGTTGGTTCATGTCGTATCCCTTGTTGCATTTGTTATTATGGTAGCGTGGGGTTTGACTTGGTGAGCGAAAGCGGTATCTTGATAATCGCGTTTCCTGGACACATGATTGTCTTTTGAGGGTGATAGCAGGAGTTGCCACGTGCGGCGGAGGAGTATCTCCATAAGTTTTGAATTCTGCCTTTGCATGAATGATGGCTAGGTCCATCACTTCATCATAGTCCGGTGGTTGGACTAAGGTATTAAGACGATACTTGAAATCGCTTGGGTGCAGAGCTTTATGAAAAGCTTGTTTCGCCAGACCTTTCTCCAGTACTCGGGCATTTCAATGTTGCCATGCGCCATTGGTTGATGAATTTTCGGAGACTTTCATCTAATCGCTAGGTTATACTTAATATGTCGCTCGAGCCTCCAAATGTATCTTCAACCAACTGGTATCGTTTAAGGACAGCATCTTGAAGTTTTTGGAATGAATTGATCAAGTTAGGCGGTGACTCATAAAACCAAGACATGGCACCGCCTGACCAAGTCTCCTGAAATAGATGGCACAAGATTGCATCATCGTGATATTTTCCTCCCACAGCAGATTCGATGTATTCCATGTGAGTGTAAGAATCTGTGTCGCCACCATAGTGATGGATCTTCAATGGTTTGAGAGGGGGAACCCCGATCGAACCCTGGATTTGTGCAGTAAATGGTCATGGGCAAGTAACAAAGTGTAGAGGGGTGAATGGGCCTCTTGGCGATGCCTTCTGTTTTCTTATGTGTCGATCGAGCTCTCGAATTTGTGCAGAAAAAAGAGTTATGGGATCATCGACCTTTGTGTGAATTTTTAGGAATTTATGAGAGTCATTATTTGTTGTTTCTACCGTTTCTTCCCGAAAAGAGACTTGGTCTTGCTCTCTGTCATTGTGACCTTTTGAGTTTAAATTGTTCGGCGATGGTGATAGAGTGTGCGATTGGGAACTTTTGGTTGGTTCGATCAGAGATTTGGTGGCATCCTTACGCTGAATAATGGCCAGTGCTTTCTCGTATTTGAGCTTCAAATTGTTGTAGTTTTCTTCCATGCGCTCCTTGGCCAGTAAGGCTTGATTGAGTTGAGAAGTTGAGGTAGAGGGTTCTTTATGGTTTGGGTTGACAATTAGGAAGTCGGTATCAGAATGTACTGATCCTTCTCACTATTTGGGGCCTGAGCGGGTTTTCTGTGCACTAGGTTCTCCAATGACAATTGTTGTCATCTGCGAGACATTCTGCTTTGTGATGGTTAGCACTGGGGGAATTTTGACTAGGATCGACACATGTGGAGAGTTAGGGGCTCCTGAGTTCGCAGCGGTTGCCATTGAGGAATTGTGTTTGGCTTTTTGTAAATGCAAAATTTGGAAGAAAAGATTGGGAGAGACGAGGCTTTTGGTGCGGGATGAATTTGATTGGACGTGGCTCATTGTTCGAAACCCGCAGGCGGCGCCAACTATTATGGATGAAAATCCGGTTAATGGATTAAGTGATGAAAAGAGGAGTTCGCACGGAGAGGTCCGTGCGAATTGCAATTTCTCGACTAAAGAGATTATCCAGAAAGACCTGCAAAATAGACAAGCGGTTAGGAGAATGTCTGGATTACTCCAGATAATCGTGTCCAGTCAAGATGCACTCGGTGCTAAGTATTAGATGCTGATAAGGCATGCATAAGGCTAAATAGTGTTTAACATTGATTCCTACAACAAAACTATGTGTCAAAAAACAGACTAACTAAATATGTCAAACTAAGACTTAAGTATGTGCATGAGTTTTATTTTTTATTTTTATTTGTTAAAAAAGAATGTCAATCTTAATAACCGAAGATAAGAGTACAACAAAGATACAATTCAAACATACGAATTTTCACTACTACTAAAACTACAGTCATCCTTAGTAGTCAGTATGTATAATTATACTTGCAAAATCTATACTCTAGTGTCATGCCTTCATTACTTCATCAGTTTGTTATTTGGCACGGTCAAAGCATTTCCCCATTTTTCTGTCACTTTCTGCATATGAGACTTTTTAGCTTTTATTATGAACTTTGTTCCGTGACGTTGGTGAACGGTTAATTTGATCAAACGAATTTGATAACAGTTAGTTGTATGCTATACGTATATGTATCCAATCTTTCTCCTCTTCTGTTTTGGCTAAGTTACTATCAATCTGAACATAAACTACAAACATTGATGCACTATTGCTTATTACGTTTTCTTCAAGGCAAACTATGTCATAGTTTTAATGTTAACCTTGAGTGTTTTTACGTTCAGTGTTTTATTTAAAAGCTTCGAATTCTCGGAAACTCTAGAATCCATTTTTTAATATGTGATTGGTGGAACAATGGAAGTTCTAATTTATAGGTTGGTTTGCTTAGTTTGTCATCATTGACAATGTTCCATGTTAGGATACATAGTGCACATAAATAGCTTGACAAATATATGGCGGTATAAAATTCATAAGAAGCTTTGTTTATTTCATGATGAAGACTTGCTTTTGTTACATGGAAAACCAAAAATTTTGGTTATATTTTTTTGTCGTTCTTTGTTATATACCATCTTGTTTGATACTAATATATATCAATCGAGTTAGTATAGTCAACGTAGGATATAATAGAATCAAAATGCACAAAGAAAAGTCCATCTTAGCTAATTTTTTTGATACACAACCATTTCACATACTTCATAGGCTTTGTGGATAATGCATTTATAATCGAATTGCAACAAGTGCCGGTTAACATCGTATATCTCATTGCTTTGTTGGCGATAATAAGGAATAAAAATATGCAAGGTCATTGAGAGTGAATAGAACAAATTGCACTGCTATATTTCAACTTCTAAACGACTTCAGTACAGTACAACAATGTTAGCTTGAACACACTAATGTTACTAGGATTATATATATTGTACAATATTTCATTCGACATTATTCAACTACTTTAATATAAGTGACATAACACATGTTTATTTAACACACATTTGAGTGGCCGTTTAAATAAGGACAAAGAATATATGCAGGACCTTGCAAGATGTATACAACTAATGCAATGAGTAGCTAGTTTATCTTTAGATACTCTAAAAGAAATATAGTATGAAGAGAAAATTAGAGATTCACCCAATAATAAAGCGTAAGAGTTGATCACAATTTGTTGGTATTGCTTAGAGACCCTATAGAAGTATTGATGATAATGTACTGCCTATTTTTGAGTTTGCCTACACCAATTGCCACTCTCAATGGCGAAAGAGAAGTAGAAGACTCCAAGTTACCAAAACATGTCAAAATCAATGAAGATGATGGTACAAGACTGACTATATGCTTCTCCTTGTTAGATTATGTTACTTAGAAAGTTGGAATAAAAAATGACAATATTGCAAGATGAAGTCTAAGTTACAAAAAAAAAATGTCTCAATTTACATTCTTCAGGTTTTAGTATTAGCATAATGATGAAGTTTGGTATATTACTTTTTTGTTTGTAGTAGATTGTCTCGTACTAAATATGTATGTAGTATTTCATGAGGTTTTTGGTTTTGTGTTTTGTTTGATTAAAAAAAAAATTGATCAATTGTTTCTCAGCCGATAATTTTCCTTAATCACAACTAACCTCACCGATTCATTTGTTGGCTTACGTTGTTTTTTTTTTTAACTTCCTTGTCTATTTCTTTCATCGGAAGAGAATGATGAAAACTTGCTTTGAAATTCAACTAAGTCTACAATGGTGATATTTTTATAATTGTTTTGCTTGAATATTTTATCAATTGTGCGACCTTATTGGATAAGGTGTCTAGTCTCCATTAATTTAGTTTTTAAGCTTTGATAATAACAAAAACTTAAAAGACTTATTAGATAAATATCATTAGTACATAAATTAAGCTAGTTCTTAAACCATGTAGATCATTCACGGACCAATGAAAGACCATTGAGTGACCTTGCCCCATTAAAAGATCGGGATTTTGTCCACCTTCAATTGGACAATGTAAGATTTCTAGGGGTGATATATCATAACACAATGGGAGCACAAAAGAGCACATTAATATCATGAAAATACAATTCATAAAGTTCTGCACCGACCAGATTTTAAGTTCTAAATTAGTGCATAAATTTTGACTACATTATATACTTGTGTCTATAAAATTAAATTAACAAAACTGAACAAGCTCTTCCATTACCTTCTATTTTAAGCTCTTCCATCGTTATAATATTTTATTTGAAGAGTGTAGTTTGCGATCGATCATGACGCACAACAATTCCTAGAAACATTAGTTATTAATGAAGTAAGCATGTATATATGCAAGTAATGAATTGCGCATTCGGTTTTACTTGTCTAATTGCATATAGATAGAGTATGTTTGATACTTTAAATCTGTTTCATGAATGATCCAACAACACCATTAATTTTTTTTTTGGTCATCATCATCGTCTCAAACTAAACTAAGATTGTGTGAGTTATATATATAGAATATTGTTTTGTTCGGTAACAAGAGATGCATATATCTTTATATGTTAAACACAACCAATCACACCTTGCAGAGGATTACTGATGAGAGTCCAAAGGGTCTGAATTGTACGGCTTTGGATATAACCAAGCATAGTCTTACTCAATAGTGAAAATGGATCAAATGATACCTAGACATAAATATGAGATGGAAAGTTCTGCTTTCATATACTTTCACCGAAGGGAGACATGGAGAAAAAAAAGACTAAGGAAGTTCAAGCATATGGATTATCCCAGTCTGTTGGATTTTTGGATACGAGATTGTACTTATGCGATTCTAAGAATCTAGTAGTATTTAACCTAAGTATGGATGATTTTAGGGTGATTCCTCTACCACTGGGATTAAGAGAAAAAGCTCAAACATTCGGAATGGCAAGGGAGAAGCTCTCTGAGCAAGTCAGAGAAATTTTGCTTATTTGATGTCGTAACCATAAGGCTGACAAAGTGTGTCTTTGAGGAAGAAATAGGGAATTCCTGTGGTGCAGCTGGTGGCTCAAAAGAAATTAAGGGTTCCATTGTGTTGAAGAACCTTGTTGAAATAAGGTTTGAGGGTTGTTGTGTTGTAGCTAATGGCCAAGTAACTAGATGTCTCTCTAATTTTTAACATAAGCGAAATAAGGATGGATTCGATCACTGTCATAATCTGAATTTAATAAAAATTAAAAAAACATGTAACAAAGAGGGCAAGACCAAATCTAGCTTTCTAGTATAACTAAAAAAGAATGTAAACTGTAAGAATATGGTTATACCATAAGGCTAAAAATGAAATGTGGTCTCACCAACCCTTAAAACTACTAGTGTATTCAAGACATTCATGAAACTCATTTAACATAACATAGGTCGCTTGGAAGAGAATTGAAAAATAAATCAAGTTTCTCAATCTTACGATTATTCAAAAAGTGATGAATTGATCATCAAAATGAAACAAAAGTTCAAGCCTTCTACATTTACATAGTTTCATATCTTCAAGACTTCAACTAACTTTCAAATCAAATTAAGGATAAGATTATATGCTTTCTTTATAGAATAGACATGCACATACTTTTTAATGGATTTATTCAAAGTATAACATGGTTAGTAAACAACAACATTGAGAAGTTACGGAGATAAACCACTTGTATGTATTTTTATGAACAACAACTTTTGTCCACCTACTCTAATGGAAATATTGATGAAAAATCAAATTTGTGTATTTAATATGCATGTTGAGCAGATAACTCGTATGAGGAAAATTCTAATCAATTTGTAAGACTTCTACAAAAATGCTACAAAATACGTACCAGAAAAAACAAAAGTTTAAAACAAGTGTTGTACTCAAATATGCAAAGGAGATAGGTGTTTTAATATAATTAACTTACATAAACAAGAAAAAAAGTACTAAGCTTTATATACATAAACTACACATTTTATGTCAGGACTCACTCTTGATTTCATCCTGAAATCCGAAATAAGCTTTGCGGGGACAACATCCAAAGGAGATTCTACCAAATTTTTTTTAACATAACCACCCTTGAAAATGGACAACCATTCATAATCAAAACCAACTTGCATCACACTTCTAAAATCATAAACTAATCTTAGCTCATCATGATACTCAAACACAACAACCAAGATAACAATATCATCGATCAATTTACTAACTCGGTTATCAGAGCAATTTTAAAACGAACATCTAATTAACCAAGATATACTACAAGCATGCGGAAGCGATGAATACGACTATGTCATGACTCCATGTATGCTCGACCTCAACTAAACTAACCTATAAACTGGGTATTTAAAAACAAAGGGCCCAAGGGAAAACATTCAAAAACGTTAGAGTGAGTGGATAAATTTTTTTTTTTTAAAAGGAATGAGTAATAAATATCTTTATGTTTTCCCAATTTAATTTCCGAAGAAAAGCGAATGCATGCCTCAAACGATAAAACTTTCAACTCATAAAAACATCGAGTCTCTCAAGCTCTACAATATATATGTATGTATTTACATACGTCCATACTCCCTATATAAATTTTATGGATTTATATAGGGTTACTACGCTCGCGTCTAACGCTCATGTCACGCCATAATGCAGTTATGTCATTAAGGTGGACATACACATATGGCTAGCTAGCATTTATATACATACTCTCCTCATAAATATATATTTATATTCTCTGAAAAATCTCATTTTCGGTAACTCTCCAAAAGAAATAAAATCGTCAAATTAAATGACGTCATATGCTCAAACAAAAGAAATTGTTCAACATTAAATCATCGCATGCATATTAATAAAAACAAAAGTCCACTCACAACTTTAGGCCTAAGTCTTACGTCGATCTAAGGTCTCTTTTGCCCGAGCCTCCTCACGTCCTTTTTCCAAATATATAATTAAATTCCCAACTAAAATTCAATACTTATACAAAATAGGCAAAATTAAATGTGAGCCTTATCCACGCTCATCATTACCCAACTTCGCCATTCTTAAATCGATACGGTCCAAACTTCACCACAAATACTGGCAGCCTTAAACCAACCTTCTATAGCCTAAACAACATTAATCTAACGGCCGGATTTCTAACCAATTAACCGTTTTCACCAATCTTTCAAAAATCTAAAACCTATTCAAAACTCCTCTAAAAATTCTAAATTTCATACCATTAAACTCCCCTTAATATTACACATTTAAAACCCTGACAATCTACTTCACAGCGGCGGCCGGCGGTTGACTCCGGCGACCTTCGATGCCTACCAAAATTTAACAGCATATTCCTCTCAACCCGCTCTACAACTTTCCTAACTAGCATAAAGTCCAATTCCAAGCTTAATTCAACTCAAAGATTCTCCTTACCTAGTCCAAGAGGGAGTGAATCCCTTTGATGGATTGATGCATGGGAGAAGAGCTTCCAAACGAGCCAAGCGGCTCCGACTATGGCGGCCGGAGGAGGGAGTTCCGGCGAAAGACACAATCGGCTGCTAGGGGAGTTTTCTCCCCGTTCGGCTGCGTTACCGGTCCGGTCGCCAGCCCAAGATAACTTGCACGAGGTGATTCCATCACCGAAAAAATGCAAGATCCTGGACGATAAGCCTCTCATTTCTTAGAAGAGGAAGGTCAATAGGCGTATAGGAAGAAAGAACAAAAACCCCAAGCCGACCAAGAAGCTTGGTCCAACTCCACTGCGTGTACCCTTCATACATTTGATGAAAATGAGGTTAGCCCTAATAGTAAAGGTAAGGGAGTCGCTTAGACTTTCTATGTTATCCTAGACTTATGGTTGACAATTCTCCTATTTAATGCGGGTTTAACTTTGTTGTATACTAATTGAGGTCTTTAGACGATAAGCAATACCTTTCATAGGGGATTAGATATTTTTAATTTGATATCATTTGTTGTAGGATTAATGTGCGCATTCATATAGTTTTGGGTGCTTTGGCGTGACTACTACGTATTAAGCCTGTGCTTGACGTAATTTTGTATTCTTTTGATGATTTAGTTGATGAAATTTACCCCTTTTTTACTCAGAAAAGATTTACTCTTTTAATTAAAAAAGAGAATAAGAAACTATGTATACAAGAACATGCATGTATAGCAAGAAAAAAAAAATTAAAAAAATGAACCCTAGCAGAGCACTACTAGGGCTGAGAGAACGCTGCCCCTTGGTTTGGCGTTTCTGCACCTTCCTCCAATTTCAATGGTAGGCTAGATCGTCATGACATCATCACCGTTGATGGCGATCGACTCTCTCACTACCAGAAGAAAGGCTTTAGCCGACGAAGAAAAAAAAACCAGGCCGACGAATTTTTTTTTCGTCGGCTAAAGTGGGATTTAGCCGACGAAATTGTCCTTCGTCGGCTAATTAAAAATTTTCGTCGGCTAAAGTCCACTTTAGCCGACGAAATTAATATTTCGTCGACTGAATAATTTTTTTCGTCGGCTATAGTCTGTGAACTTTAGCCGACGAAATTTTCAAAAGTTTAGCCGATGAAATTTTCAAAAGTTTAGCCGACGAAATTTTAAGAGTTTAGCCGACGAAATTTTTAAAAGTTTAGCCGACGAAAAATATAATTTCGTCGGCTAAAGTGTTTTATATTCACAGATTTGGACAACAACTCATCTGGAAAAAAAATTATATGTAGAACCTTTAAATGCAAAAAAGTCGTGAAATAAAATATGACCAGAATGGTGAAATACGTCTACAATTGAAAAATGACGGTATTCCGGTAAAGTCTCGGTGCCGATAGTTGACTTACCCTTATTATTCACTATGCTGCAGATTTGGTTTTTGGTGTCCGATTGACTATTGTGATACCTTTCCGGAAGCGTAACGGCCCTACGAGTCAAACTCATCGCTATGCCATGACCTATAGGCTTTTTTGGCCATCCGAGTCTGTTTAGGGCTTCAAAATGCAGTTTTCTTATTTTCGATTATAGTTGACCGTTTCGATCGAGCCCTTAACGTTGTCGGATCCAGTTGAATTTTTTACCATAGACATATTTCGTCATAATGATCATATCTGACGGTTGAATTTTGGTTTGTGAATTTTAGTCATCGGAATCACAACGTGTCTACTATTTACCGTTATTCGGGTTTATGGGGAGCCCTATCGTCGGAAGGTAAATGTCTCAAAATTTTTATATGGGCAGTTGCGTCTCATCTACGTAAGAGTTTTTTATGTGGAAGGTTTGACTAAACTACGTAATATAGCGGACTGACCTGAGCGTTTTCGTGTGATAAGTGACGATGGATTATGGTTGACCGTTTCGATTGAGCCCTTAACGTTGTCGGGTCCAGTTGAATTTTTTACCATAGACGTATTTCTTCATAATGATCATATCTGACGGTCGAATTTTGGTTTGTGAATTTTAGTCATCGGAATCACAACGTGTCTACTAATGTTGTATAACTTGTTTAGTCGGTTATACAACTTTGTGAACCAACTCTACATAGGAAGCAAAATTATTAAAAATCTCGTGAAATAAGATGTGTTCAGAATGGTGAAATACGGCTATGGTTCAAAAATCACGTAAATCGGGTAAAGTCTCGGAGCCGATAGTAGCGGTCAACCCTATTTACCGTTATTATTTCTTATGGGGAGCCCTATCGTCGGAAGGTAAATGTTTCAAAATTTTTATATAGGTGGTTGCGTCTCATCTACGTGAGAGTTTTTCGTGTGGAAGATTTGACCAAACTACGTAATATAGGGGGAGATATGAGTGTTTTCGTGAATTTATAGACTTTAGCCGACGAAAATATATGAAAAGTCGTCGGCTAAGATTGTTTTTGCCGACGAATAACCTAATATTTCGTCGGCTATAGTTATTTTTTAATTTTTTAATTACACACTATAGCCGACGAATACCCTAACGTATTCGTCGGCTAAAGTCGAAAATTTTTCGAAATTTTCAAGCAAATTTTTTTGGCGGGCAACCAAAATTTTCAAAGGACTTTAGCCGACGAAATTATGAAAATTCGTCGGCTAAAGTCGAAAAATTTTCAAAATTTTCAACCAAAATTTTTTGGCGGTCAACCAAAGAGTTTAGCCGACGAAAATAAAGAATTTCGTCGGCTAAAGTTCTTTATATAGCCGCAAATAAACCCAACACTAGACATATTGCAGCCCCTCCTCCTCTTCCTCTTCCTCCTCCTCCTCCTCCTCCTCCTCCTCCTCCTCCTCCTCCTCCTCCTCCTCCACACAACCACCACAAATAAACCCAACACTAGACATATTGTGTCCCCTCCTCCTCTTCCTCCTCTTCCACCTCCTTCTCCTCCTCCACCTCCGCCACTCTCTCTCCTCACCACACCGTCTACTCTCCACCCCCACGCGCCCAATGGCCACCTACCGCGCCCTCCTCTCCGCCTCCTCAACCTCTCCAACAACGTCTTCAACCGCACGTTCCCGCCGGAGCTCTCCAACCTCACTAACCTCCGTGTTCTCGACCTCTACAACAACAACCTCACCGGCGTGTTGCCGGTTTCGGTGGCTCACATGACCAACCTCCGCCAAAAAATGTTTCTGCAGTTTTTTTTTTCAAAACCCAGAAACTTTAGCCGACGATATTCAAACACAATATTCGTCGGCTATAGTATTTTTAAATTTTTTTAATAAGGTTTAGCCGACGAAATAACCTAATATTTCGTCGGCTATAGTTATTTTTAAATTTTTTTATAAGGTTTAGCAGACGAATAACCTAATATTTCGTCGGCTATAGTTATTTTTTAATTTTTTAATAAGGTTTAGCCGACGAATAACCTAATATTTCGTCGGCTATAGTTATTTTTTAATTTTTTATAAGGTTTAGCCGACGAAATATTTTATATTTCGTCGGCTATAGTTATTTTTAATTATTTATTACGCACTTTAACCGACGAATATTTCGTCGGCTAAAGTCTGTGACTATAGCCGACGAAAAATATCTCGTCGGCTAAAATGGGACTATAGCCGACGAAAAAAAAAATTTCGTCGGCTAAAGTCATTACAGACGACCTTTTCCCGACGACACTATAGCCGACGAAGGCTCGTCGGCTAAGGTCTTAGCCGACGAATTTTTTTAACAGGCCGACGAAAATTTTTCATCGGCTAAAGTGCCTATTTTGGTAGTGTCTGTCAGCGAAGGATGATTATGATGCAGCTGATTAGGGATTGGAATGTCGTTTCGGGGAGGAGGCGTACTCCAAGTTGTCGCTTCCCTGTGGGTACGTATGTGTTTGTAGTTGGTGACTTTATTATGGATGCTAGCGATCGTCAACACCGATGCAACTTTCTTATGGTTTGGGATTGCAATGGCATTGCTATCCTTGGCCAGCAGCATTGTAGTGATGTTGGGATCGGTGAGCCGGAGAGCAGATGGCGGCTGAGAACGAGCGATGGGTATGGGTGCCCGGTGTGTTTGGGCCTTTCGCTTTTTAGGGCCATTCTGGGCTGATGCATTTAGGCCTATTCATTTTTGGGCCTGAATTTGCGAACATGGTAAGCCTTGGGCCTAGGATCCGGGAGTTCTTTGGACTTGGCATCCGACCGAGGTACCACAGTGGGTTTTTTGGCTATGGAATCTTGTTCGGTTCTGGTATTGGATTCGAGACCCGAAATTATGGTTCTTATTCTTCAAGGATCGTCTGCCAACTTGGTCATGTTTGGCACCGCGCTTGGCGGGCTTCGATTCACTAGGTGGAAGAGTGCCCTTTGGTATAGGTAGTCAAACCGCCAACTCAGCGAATCACTACAATGCTATCATGTCATATGCAGCCAAACGATGTCGTTTGGAATCAAGACACGTCCGGGTTACCTCTCAGTATAGATCCGTATGTGCATCTTGTTATCTTTTATTGTTTTCTCATTTTGTATGTGTTTGTGCATCTTATTATGCTTTCTTGTTTTCTTTCGATGCTATTGCTTAGTACTTTATACTTTTCAATTATTATGAATATAGATTTTCGTCTTTGATCAAAGAAAAAAAAAACATGCATGTATAGAACTATTCTCTTCCAAATATATGTTATTTGTTTTGTTCACGACTTTTAGATTTTTCATTGGTTATATTTAGTGCCTTAGGAAAATATGTCACAAGGAGAAAGAATATGGCTTTCTAAATCAGTTAATGAGTCGCAACTCCCAGCAACTAGTGTGCCAATTATCAAATCAGCTGCTGATTTACTACATGCTAATTGTACTTCTCATTCTTAATCCAAGGCTCTTCTTAACATGTGGAACTTATCTCTTCCTCCAAAAATCAAAGTTTTCGCTTGGCAATTACTTAGAAGTCGTTTGAAAACTAGAGACTTGATTTATACTTCTATGGCTATTAACAGGTCTTGCCCTTTCTGTAATACTCACTTGGAATCTCATGATCACCTCTTTAATCATTGTACGTGATTTTATTTCTGAAGTTTGGTCTTCTGTTGGCATTCATTTAGATCCTCATCACATTGTTTCTTTCATTCACTAGCTGGAACGATTGCTTTTACAATCATCTAGACAACAACATATTCTTCCCTGTAAAATCTTGATCATTTGTTTTAGTATATATATGCATGCTAGAGACAATCTTAATTATTTTCAGACAACTTCATAAAATTTCACGAAAAATCTTTTATACTGGTGCCACCTTAGTTGTTGGTTATATATTGTACGTGCTAATAGTTCTTTTAATGTACAGTCTAACCCTTATTCTCAAATTTATCAAAAGGCATATATACCTCTCCTTCTAGATTTGTTAAACTGAACTTTGTTGATTCGGTTCTATCATAAAATAACGCTAACGCTGCAGTGAGATGATCAAGGTTGTGTTTTAGTTGCTTCTGCTAAATTTTTAGGGACAACAAATATCCTTTTGGCTGAAGTGTTGGGTTTAAGAGTTGGTCTTCTTAGTGCCTCTTTATATTGTTTTACCAACATAAGTACAAGTTGAGGGTGACTCTAAGATTCTCATTATTAGTCCAATTAATTCTAATCACAATTGTTTTACAATTTTGGTCCCAAAGTAAGAGGCTGCTAAAGAGGCTTAATATGTATTTGCCGATTTCATGAGTTGAGACGTGGGTGGTCAGTGGTGGGAGTTGTATATAAGGCCGCGGCCGCCGATCTGGTAGCTAGAAAGAGAACTTAGCAGCCAACTAATTAGCAAACCCATGGCACACCGGCTGCACCAACAATATTGTGAAATGTAAACACAATATGGATGAGCACCAAATATAGAGATACCAAAGATGCTCATTATATTAAAACGGGGTGCAGTTGGTTGTGGTTGATTGTAACTGTTGGACTAAAAGCAGACAAGTCATGAGGCAGGTCTCTTAGAAAATTAATTGTGATTGCATGAGTAGTAGTAGTATGACTAATATTAAGATAGAGTTGAGTTGGTAAGTAAGAGGGGCTAATGTAGGGTTGATGTTTGGCATAATGTCCTTATTGTTCTTGTGGTTCAATAAGGAGAACCCCTCCTGTTAAAGATCACGTACATTATTAGTTATGACTTCCTAATCTAACCTATACAATAGTTACATACAATAGTTGTGGATCGCCATAGAACTTCCAAAGATATGTTAACGTAAAATACAATTGAAGAAGTACAATGATACCGATTCTGCATATCTCTGCTGCCCATTATGTGGTATTTGTATACTTTTTTTTTCCGAATCTTATTGTTGAAGTACCAAGTGATCAAAGGCACACTACAAACTGATCAAAACGGGGAGGCATGAAGTCTAGGGTTTATTCAGGAAGAAATTTGCTCGTATATGCATGGGGCAATTCATGCCTGCCTCTTTTGTTTTATTTTCTTCTGTCTTCTCCCCCATTTTCTCCTGAATAAACCCCAATAAATATTCCCAAGACCTTCCCATGCATGTTTCCCTTTCTAAGGTTCAGCTAGTTAATTTTACCAAGCTAGATCAGCCATTTTTTCTGATATATGTACAACGTACCCTTCTGTTTTGGTCTTGTGTTTGGAGTTTGGTTTGTCCCTGTCTTGTTGTTTCTCTTCCTGATTGTGCATGGTTGTAAGCTCGATCTGCTATTGGATTTAACTGAAGGACGTATCTGTTTTCCAAACAAAAAGAAAACCTTGGGAATTTGTTGGACTCAAATGCTTATATGGGTGCCGACGTCCTACAGTAATTTTAGGGTTCTAATAATATTATCGGTATATACATGCACCCTCGATCGAGAAATCAAAATATAATTCATGTGGCTACAATGATCGATCACCTTCAGCTTTAAAGGCTATCTTAAGGAAGCATGTAAAACTGAGCTATGTAAGAGACAATATCAATAATATGTATGAGAAGAAAAAAGGACGAAGACTAACCCAATTCACAATTTACCAAAGTTCAGACTTGAGAGCATGCCATAAACCACTGATCTAATCTGTTCATCAAGGCCCTATACTGAAGTATCAAATTCATTTAGAGGCATCGCATACACACAACGTGCCTCACTCAACTATAACCACATATAAACGACTCTTGCTGTGCCAAGAATCGTTTGCCCCACTATATATATAGTGTCAATACTTATATGTATTAAACTGATAAGTCACGACGTCCTAGCTAGTGGCCTGGGTTCATTTTGTACGTGTGCATGCCCAAAGACATTAGTTAATAGTTTGGTCATATCTTACAAAAACTTTAGGTCCCCTTAATTGTCACATCGAACATGCTATATATGTACGCTTATGAGCAACAAACATGAAGCATTTATAATAAGGTCAAGTACTTGCATGGGTACATCAATGTTAGGTTCAAGTTTTGCAACATAGCATCTCCCTTGCGCTTCTCACAATAATAGAACATTACCCAAATACGCAACAATGTAATTAATCCTTTGCGTTACATTATTTCGTGTTATATATGTCTAGGTATATAACACACAGTTCATTACTTATACTTGGTGATCAATCTATATATGACGAGAATTATAGTTATATGTATGGTATGCTAATTAGTCTTGTCAGTGAGAGTGTGCAGGCAGTGTACAACACTCGCTACCAAACTATGATCATGACTTTCGGATAGTACTCTTTGGATCATATTTAACCAATTAAAAATCTCAAATACAGTTAATTAGTTCACTGACAACCAAGAAAAATTGAAAAAAAAAAAATAGAAGAGGTGGCATGCATATATGGTTGGCCTCTTTTGTAGCTGCTGTAATGTTCACTAGCTATTTTATGAGGACGTACGTGCTTTACTTAATTTGTTGCTAAATATAAATTGGTTGCAGTAGAAGATGGATCGAAGAAGACTTGGCCTCGAGTGGCTCTCAAGTCATCACAAAGCTAAGCTTCAATTCAATTCTCAACAATTTTCTGCAGTGACATCTCAACTGTTCTAACTAAGTGGCATGGCATGGAGTGCGCATCAAGTCCCCTCTACACTACTACTACTACTACTACGACCACTTGGTCGACTTCGATTCAGTTCAATTCACTTGGGCCATCCACTTTTCTCCAACTAAGTGGAGTGATGGCTAGCACAATAACATGTTGCTATCATCAAATATAAAAAATTGGGATAAATATATCTAATTTTTGTATATTCTGTTGGTGCTTGATTTGTAGTTTCTTTGACCACTCATATTTGAGATATCTATCTTAGCTAGCTTGCTTGCTTCTTCCAAATTGCGTGCGTATACATTATGGCACCTTTTCATGCTATTCTAGCTACTTAAGGATATTATGGGTCAAACACCACTAGTTGATGCCCAAAAAGGACAGAGAGAGTTGATGAGTGCTCCCAACGAAAAGCTAAGTTAGATCCATACTAGCTACTTTATTCCAACTTATAAAGTCTCGTTTGGTTTGCAAAAAGTTATATTCATACTATCTAAGATAGCAAATTATCACATTTTGATCAAGTAAATCAATTGGATGAGTAACAAACCCTAGTTTCAATTAGGATTAGATTCAGTTTATCTTCTATATATAGGTTTAGTAGTAACTTCATTTCAATCCTTGTTCTCTCAATTTAAAAAATTTACCTCTTGATTTTTCTGATTTTCATCCGTCGTGTCAGTCTGCTAATATTTATTCCGTACCAATTTTTGCAATAGAAATACCGATTTTGGCATTAGATATTTGAACCGTGTTCTTTTTTGTGTGTAAAACTACCCAAGCCGTACTAACATACAAAAATTGGCTTATTTTTTCTAAGGTTATACTTCTTCTCGATTGTGATTTAAAGGGGATAAAGGGACGAACCAATGTTGCGTAATGGAAATATGGAGTAATATATAAAAGATGAGATTACAAGTAACCTCTACAGCATTATTCTCTTCCTATATTCTTTGTTTTGTCATGATATATCTTTGATATTTTTTTTTTTTTTTTTTACAGTAAACTGATCAGTGCAGTAGGATTGGTCAGAACAAAGAAAAAGAATATCTTAGTTTTGGTACACCACCTTCACCTTCTTTATCCATGGATGGCTTTATAGATCCCTTTTTTGAGTCGGAACAACGTACAGCAACAAGTGTGCATGCCCGATTAGCAGAATCACACACTAGCTTAAGCTTAAGCTTATTTTACGTGCCTCACACGACTAATTGATCGCTTACATTTGTTACGCCAAGAATATATAATAACATCTGCCTTCGATTCATATGCTTCATTCATGGCCTCCCTCATCCTCTTCGTACCTAACTAGAAATTTCGTTTGAAGCTAGCTAATACGTGTCCAAAGTAATCAAAACTGTTTAGCCAAAATTGCTTAGAATAGTTTTGGCCATAATTTGATTGCCAAAACAGATCACAAATCAGGGAACTACAATGTCACCAATGGTCCAAACCCTAATCAGCTTCTGGCACTAACTTGAGTTACGTGTTAATTATTTCCTCGATCTGGCTTCTTTCAAACATGAATTTATTCAACTATTAGGTATACACAATCCCCAAAGGAGCACAATATATCAAATGGAGATTAATTTTTGGTTAGGTATAGCATGTATATCCAAGAGAATTTGGTTTCGGGTTGAATTGGAAGTCCGGCTACCACAAACTAAACAACTACTCCGAATCAATGCTCATAAACATCTCAATATGAGTGATTCGATCGTCTGCACTCATATTCCATCTTATCCCCATTCATTATTTCTCCCACACTTTTGCAACCTAATTCAACGTAATATGTATTCAAAGTCGAGCAATTAAGTCTTAGCGCGCAGTTTGTCACCTCTTTCAAAGAGAGCAGTGACATATTTGCTTCGTCAAAACGTTTTCTACGAAGAAAATATGGCGTTGCTCTTACAAGCATGCGTTCATTAATAGAGTTGGAAGAGATAGTAAGCTAGGGTTGCCAGACGCGTACGTTCCTCCTCCGACCTTTTTTTCTCAAGAATTAATCCCTTTAGGGTGCCCAAGCAATGAAATACATGTTATTATTCTGAGTTTCTGGGCATTCTTTCGTTGCAGAAGAAGAAAAGCATATGCCTAAAAATGCTCTAGTGGTGTTTGTCGGTTAGATAGATTCGAGCACCACCGTTCCAACGGACATGAGTATATAGCAGCAGCATGCACACTACTCATATGCCTCATTCATCATATATATATATATATATATATATATATATATATATATATATATATATCTATCTATCTATCTACCATGTAATGTCCATAACACTCTTTTTCATATGCTTTGCGGTTCGAATTGAAATCTTTTTTCTTCTAAAATAAACAATAAAAAAGAAAGAAAGAAAATGATTCTTTCTTAAGAAATAAGAAATACGACAAAGCCAAAATCCATTTTACATTGGTTTATTACCAAATTTCCTCATTTTCGTTTCACTTTTGTCCAATACAGTAGTGATATAACTAAACCCAAAAACATGGCAACATTGTAGAAAATTAAACAAGAAAAAATTAAACCAAAACCAATATGGAATAACTCGTGTTTTTATCGATCGGACCTAAAGAGAATGCAGCTAGGCCAGCGACGTACTGGGAACAAAAAAAAGAAAAAAAAGGGGGGGGGGGGGGGGGGGGGAGAATCCATATGATAACAAACGAATTAAATTAATGAATAGCACAAACAATTGATTCATCAACAACAAAAAAGCATAAAACAAAATAGAAAACAAGTAACTAATTAGGGGGTCAACGTACACTACATAAACCACTTGATGAAGTCGTGAAGAATGCACCTGATATTAATTTTTGTATTTTTATCTCTTAAGACTTCTTCTTCTTTTTTTCATTTATTTTTGTCAAGCTAGTTGTTTGAAATATGATATATAAGAGTTGGAAACAGTTCAAAACTGAAAACTCTTCTATATATGCAGTTGGCATCAAAATTGAACCATTTAAATGTCAACTTAAAATATAGAAATGATACCTTATAATCAGTAACCAACTTTGCAATATATAATTTGAGTTCTTTGTAATTTACAAAGCAACTGAATATATATATATATATATATATATATATATATATATATATATATATATATATATATATATATATATTCTGCCAGCTATATATACATTTATGCATCGGTTCCATCACGTCTAATATAAAAATTAACGTCATGAAATACATGGTAATTTCATACTTTATACACAGGCAATTCTGATGGCCGGAAGAGGCAAACAATGCTCATAAATCCGGAACTCGATCGGAGCCAGCTACTGTGTGGTGAGTTTTCATTTGCAACTCCTAGCTCTCACGACTTCAAGAAAAATGACATATATATATATATATATATATATATATATATATGCTACAATTTGTTGTTTTTTACTTCTTAATTTGTTTTTTTTGTTACGCCACACCACCATTGTCATGGCAAACCTGCAACCTCAACCATAAAGGACTGACAGTGGACACGTACATGTCATACAAGCTTCCAGGTATGGATTTCCACAGAATAATTTACAGGTCGTGAACCAACGAGACATGTTGGTAGCGGGGATCGAACTTGGATGAGGTTTCCACCACAAACCTGCCCTTGCTAACTGAGCCAAACCTTGTTGGCTTTTACTTCCTAATTTTCGTCGATAGAACCAATGGATCGGATGCACAACTTAATTCCAAAGAAGAGGTTGACAAAAAGCAAGTCAATATTATTATCCAAGCTAGCTAGCTGATCTCACCAACGACTTTTACACTAAAGGCATCAAATTGGCTTCACAAACAAACAACTCTGTTTCAATGATGTAAAATTGTAAATCAAGAATCAATGACTAATATGAGTAGTTAAATCCAGAAAATTTAAACAAACTAGTAGGAAGTAAAAATTATTATTTTCCTTGGAAGCAATTTTTTATTTTTTTTTATCAGGTAAAACAACTCAAATGCTACAACTAGTCTTTCGTGAGTCGAACTCAACCTCCCATGCCACTTACTAAGAGGAGGCTATGCAGCTAGATCAAATGGTATTGGGCTCCTTGTAAGCAATTTAGAGTCCCGATTTAAAAAAATGATTCAATTTAAATAGGTTGTGGTGTTTGTCGATTTTAAATTTTCATAATATTTAGTTTGTTTCCGGTTAGTAGTATGAAAAACTACAAATTTTATCAATAAAAATAAAAATGAAAATAATTCATATCTCATGACGCTTGTTAAATTTATAACGAAGAAGTGAAACCTTCCTATATATGTCACAAAATGCACGTGTGAGAGATACTCGTACCCTACTTATCACTTGGCCAAAACCCGACTAGCTACTTGGCTTGTACACACTACTTAACATGTATGGCTTCTTTTCTTGCTAAGCAGGGCACATAGGTATTCTACTCAACCAGATCAAGCTTACCTAGCCTATTGGGCACGACTTTTAGATCGATGAAACATATAACAACTCCCGTAGAAATCAAAAACACCAATTGACACAGCAAAAAGAACTTCGAATATCCCCATTTTACTCAATATACGTATTAATTTGTTTTGCTACTTTTCTTTAGCGATACATGAAGTGAATGAGGTGTAGCCATGCTTATAACGTGGAATCCCTCCTTCGATCCCCTTTGCTTAAATGGGTATGCTTATTAATCGTGATGACTTAGTTGGCTTACTTACTATGTGCTCGATCTTATATAAATTTGAGAAAGAAAGAGAGTGAGTGTGTATGAAACCCACTCGATCTTATACCAACCATTCTTGATCCGCATCAGTTTCAGTCTTAATTTGCTCCTAATTTCTCACTTTTGTATAGAATAAGCAAACTAACTGATCGAGTTAGCAAACTAACACACTCCTAGCTAGCACCACTATTATTGTGTGCACAAATAATGGAAGAGATCGATGGCTTTTCTCCATGCACTCCAACGAGTCATCTGTTTTAGTTAAGCTACTAAACAACAAACACTGCACCTAATCATTCTGTGCAGCTTTCAGTAGTTTACATATATACACAATCACATTTTTACCGCCTTATCATCATGATTTTTAGCCGCGCTTCTCATGAACAGAAATCAAAACTCACACCATAAGCATAGGTGATGAAGTGTGTTTTTACCTCACAATTGTAACCGGTGTGACAATGTTTTAATCATTTTGTCAGAATTTAATCTGAAAGTTGCACATCTTGCAAGGCTAAAGTATCGTCATCTCACATGCTATGTCATTTGATGACTAAAAATTAACTAAACACTTCTACGTTCTCGATCTCATAATTAAGTGTAATATTTATAAAATTCCCTTATGTCTTATTTGGCTGGAGGAAAGAAAAGTTATTTCTTTGTTTTTTTTTTTTTAGCATAAGAAGGAAAATAAAATTTCTTGAAAACTTTCCATATCGATGTTTGATAACATAAGAAAATTATCCTGAATGATTTTTAATTAATATAATAAAATAATGTGTTGTGTGTAATAAATGTAATGAAATGAGACTAGCTTGTTAAGTACGTACCACGATATATTATTAAATTCTGAGCTTATACAACCGACTGCGTTTAAGTGTTTCATCAAAATGCTATATGTATGAGATTAATGATATGTCTACTCATCATTTGACAAAATTTTTTATTTGAAAAATGTTACAATTGAGCTTGGCCTTGTTTTCTATCCATCGTTTACCACTACCAGGACAAGCTAGCACTTTAACCGACGAAAAATTTTCGTCGGCCTGTTAAAAAAATTCATCGGCTAAGACCTTAGCCGACGAGTCTTCGTCGGCTATCTCGTCGGCTATAGTGTCGTCGGGAAAAGGCCGTCTGTGATGACTTTAGCCGACGAAATTTTTTTTCGTCGGCTATAGTCCAGAGTTGAGCCGAAGAAATAATGTCGTCTGCTATAGTCCAGACTTTAGCCGATGACATTATTTCGTCGGCTATAATCCATACTTTAGCCGACGAAATATTTTGTCGGCTATAGTCCATACTTTAGCCGACGACATTTTTTGTCGTCGGTTATCTTCCAAACTTTAGCCGACGAATAATTTAAAATATTCGTCGGCTAAAGGTTGTAAAAAAATATAAAAAACATCTATGCCCGACGAAATATAGTATATTTCGTCGGCTTTATAGGGATTTAGCCGACGAATTAAAGCATATTTTGTCGGCTAAAACTTATTTAAAAAAAAAACTTTAGCCGACGAATTAAGGCTTTTTTCGTCGGCTATAAATCCATTCCAGTAAAAAAAAACCCTGAAATTTCTGAATCACCATTCCAAGCAAGCTGCAAAATACACCAAAACAATTCAATATAACCAACAACAAGCACATAAAAGTATATAATTCATCAACTACATAAATTCTATATCGTCTAAATTAATATACTCTTCTGGGGGCTGCTGCGGAGGTTGCGGCGGAGGTTGCGACGACTGGGGTAACGGCATGGGCGGAGGCATGGGTGGAGGCGGAAGTCCCTGAAGCTGGGCAGCTGTAAAGTCATGCATGTACTGAAACATCTGCTGCTGCTGGGCCTGCAGGATGGCATGTATCTCGGCAACATAGGCTGCCTGAGCGGCATTAAAGGCAATATAGGCTGCCTAAGCAGCTTGCTGTTCTCGTAGTCTCTGAACTTCCGACTCTAGCTGAGTCGTCCTGCTGATCGTGGACGTGGTCCTGCTGCTGGTCGAGGCTGCCTTTCGTTGAAATCCTGGAGTGGTCTTCAGGACCCCCTCGCCTTTCTTTCCTAGACCCTGGTAGTAGAAGTTGTTTGCTCTCGGTAGGAAGGCTGTGCCCATGATCCTTGCCCCAATCGTCAGATCTGAAGTGTCGATCCGGGACATGGCTTCGGACATCTCTTCCTCCTGCGTGTCCGGCCATGTCTCCCTCACTAAGGCACTCATCACCTCATCACTAGCCTCCCTCACCTTTGCCTATATGGATAGGAAAAAAAATATTAATTAACATTTTTACATAAATTTAAAATTTAAAAACGTAAGGTGACTTACAATATCCTCCTGGGAGTCAAGATATGCCCTCTCGTACGCATAGACGTACCGGTTGACTTCTGGATGTTCCCTGGCCGCCTCGTCCATGAAGACAGCGAACGGTCTAGAACCGGCATGATGGTTCCTTGTGTTGCGTTGCCGGTTCTGAGCGTTCACCCGGGAAACCGCCTTCAAAGAAAAAAGTAAACTATTAGTAAAATATTTTAAAACGCACGTACTAAATGATAAATTAACTAACTAATTTATTTAAATACCTGTTTACGAGGGTTGTTGAATTCTGATGTCAGAAGCCAACGCCACTCGTACTCCCTGTACTGGAACTCAGTAGGGGTACCAGAACGTGCGTTCCCGTGCGTAGTCCAATGGGTCCGCAACTCGTTCTTCCACTCCTTGTACCTACAGAGACAACAAAAATATTAGAAATATTATTAATATCACATACAATTTTGTTTTTCATTAACTTCCCAAAGTACCTTCCCCCATGCACAACGTCGGCCCAGCTATCCCTCAGGTGCTCGGGAACCTTAAACCACACCTGCATTTAACCGTTTATTAGTTTAGCTTTTCGAGAAATCAACAATGTAATATATAATATTATTTTGTAAACTCATCGACATCACGTTGTGGACCATGTCCTTAACCTCCTGTCGGACCTCGCCCCAGTCTGACCACAACATAAGGACTCTATCCCTAATGAGAGCTCCCACGCAGCCGGAGTACGTCCTCGACTTCCCGCCAGATACTATGTGGCCATCCCCGTCAGTATTGATGACGATCCTCCCCACGGTACCCACGATCTTCTCGAGAGCCTTCCCTGTGACGGGGCCTCTCTTCTTCTTTGTGCTTATCACATGATAAACCAAATTGATTATTAAAATATATATGACCCTTTAAAAATAATCATGCATCACTGATTACCTGAGGAGCTCGCGGCGGATTCCGTCTCTGTCGTCGATGATGATACCCTCGCAGAAATAAAAGGCTTATCAAAAGGCATAAACCGGTACGCCGCTGATGGAGCCACTGGCGGGGGCAGTGGATACATCGGCGCCCCTGAGCCATCGACTACAGGTAAGGCCGATATCATCCGCAGAAGGAACAGATGAGGCGGCGACATCTGTACCCCAGATGACCCACTATCTGAAAAAGTAGGAATCGGAGTGGGCGCCAGGTGTATCTCAGGCATACGGGATGCAGACACCTCCGTCTGGGTCTAAGGCCACAGCTGCCTCGAGGAACGAGGGACGGTCGCCTGCCTCGATGAAAGGGGCACCTCCGGCGCCGTCTCCAGAAGGCTCGCATGTCTGGCTGTCATCTGGCCATGAAACGTCGTTTGGGGGTTGCTAGAGGTTCCCTCAGACGATTCGGACCTTTGGCCCTTCAAACTCTTCTTCGATCGAAAAAAGTCGCTCATCCTATTTAAAATATTAATTTGAATCAAGGCTTTATTTTGTCTTTATTGTATAAAAAATTATACATGTTTAAAATTATACTTATTCAATAAATAGATATACATAATTAATAATTACATAAAAATATATATAGATATACTTAATTAACATAGCATAAAAATAACTTCATACCAATATATATATATATATATATATATAGAGAGAGAGAGAGAGAGATATATACTTAATTAATAATTACATAACAATATTATATATATCAACATCATCATAAAAATATAGCATAAAACTAAATTCGAAATCAAAAATAAATTAACACATATATATTGACACATATATAAATTAACACATATATAAATTAACACATAAAAATATAGCATAAAACTAAATTCGAAATCAAAAATAAATTAACACATATATATTGACACATATATAAATTAACACATATATATTAACACATATATAAATTAACACATATAGCATAAAACTAAATTCGAAATCAAAAATAAATTAACATATATATTCAAAAATTAACACATAAATTAACACATATATTCAAAACTAAATTCAAAAATAAACTTTGGAGACCGGGAGAGCGAGGGAGGAGGGAGGAGGTGGAGGTGGAGACCGGGAGAGGGAGGGAGGAAGGGAGGAGGGAGGAGGGAGGAGGGAGGAGGCGGAGACGGGAGAGGGAGGGAGGAGGGAGAGAGGGAGGGAGGGAGGCAGGGAGGAGGGAGGAGGCGGCGACGGGAGAGGGAGGGAGGAGGGAGGAGACCGGGAGGGAGGGAGGAGGGAGGAGACCGGGAGGGAGGAGGGAGGAGGGAAAAAATTGCGGAAATGAGAAGGGAGGAGGGAGGCGGCTAGGGTTTCGCAGTTAAACTTGAAAACTTTAGCCGACGAAATAATTTGTTCGTCGGCTAAAGATACCAATTTCGTCGGTTAAACCTTTGAAACTCGTCGGCTAAACCTTTGAAACTCGTCGGCTAAAACTTTGAAATTCGTCAGCGAAACTTTATAAATTCGTCAGCTAAACTTTATAAATTCGTCGGCTAAACCTTTGAAATTAGTCGGCTAAACTTTATAAATTCGTCGGCTAAACTTTATAATTCGTCGGCTAAACTTTATAAATTCGTCGGCTATAGGTTCTTTTGGCCGACGACTTTTCATATAATTTCGTCGGCTAAAGTCCTTTGAAAATTTTGGTTGACCGCCAAAAAATTTTAGTTGAAAATTTTGAATTTTTCGACTTTAGCCGACAACTTTTCATATATTTTCGTCGGCTAAAGTCCTTTGAAAATTTCGTCGACTAAAGATACCAAATTCGTCGGCTATACACCAATTCGTCGGCTAAACCTTTGAAATTCGTCGGCTAAAAATATTTTTATACATTTGGCATGTTGTGGTTGTGATGATCAAACTTGAGAAACAAAAATCCAACCGTCAGATCTGACCATCATGATAAAATAAATTTATGGAAAAAAATTCAACTTGATCCGAAAAGAATAAGGGCTCGATCCGGACGGTCAATCTCGTAAGTCAAACCCCTAAACGCACGGAAAAGGTAAATTCGACCGTCTAAATTACGTATTTTGGCCGGACCTCCAACTGAAAATAGTTTTAAACCGATGACACGCAACAAGTCGTATAAAAATTGTACGGAAAATAACCACCGAATATAGGGCTACTCATAGGGGGAAAAATGAAAAATTGCATTGACCGCAACTATCGGCATCGAATATTTACCGAAATAGTGTGATTTTTCAACCGTGGATGTATTTCAACATTCTCGTCATATCTTATTTCATGACTTTTTGGCGTTTGAAGGTTTTACGTATAGTTTGTTTTTGAAACGGAACATTTACATGGTAAACAAGTTATACAACATTAGTATGCATGTTGTGATTGTGATGATCAAACTTGAGAAACAGAAATCCGGCCGTCAGATCTGACCATCATGATAAAATACATGTATGGGAAAAAATTCAACTTGATCCGAAAAGAATAAGGGCTCGATCCGGACGGTCAATCTCGTAAGTCAAACCCCTAAACGCACGGAAAAGGTCGTTCGACCGTCTAAATTATGTATTTTGGCCGGACCTCCAACTGAAAATAGTTTTAAACCGATGACACGCAACAAGTCGTATAAAAATTTTAAGCAAAATTACCACCGAACATAGGGCTATAGTAGGTAATAGAAAATTTTTTAGGTTTAGCCGACGAATACCCTAACGTATTCGTCGGCTATAGTATGTAGTTTAAAAATTAAAAAATAACTATAGCCGACGAAATATTAGGTTATTCGTCGGCAAAAACCATCTTAGCCGAATAGTGTATTTTGTCGGCTAAAGGAAAAAATACATTAAAAAAACAGACGATATTAGTAAACCATACTAACTTCCTGTCATCTTTAGCCGACGAAATTAAAATTTCGTCGGCTAAAGTCTGTGACTATAGCCGACGAAAATATAATTTCTTTCGTCGGCTAAAGATGACAGGAAGTCGTCGGCTAAAGTCTGTGACTTTAGCCGACGACAATAAATTCTTTAGCCAACGAAATTAAAATTTCGTCGGCTAAAGATGACTATAGCCGACGAAAATATAATTTAGCCGACGAAGGAAAGACTTTAGCCGACGAAAAATTGATTCGTCGGCTTGATTAATTTTTCGTCGGCTTGATTTTTTTTTTTCGTCGGCTAAGGCCTTTCTTCTTGTAGTGTACATTAATTTCTACGGAATTGTACAATTTGATACGTATTTGTTAACTTGTGACTATGTGGTATTGAGTATAGATTATTGTGTAATTATGTCTCTAATATAATTTAATTTCTCTATTTAAGTATAATTCCATAAAACTGGTTTTTTTTTTCTTTTACAAATTTATATATGAGAAAAGAAAATAAGTAAAGAAGTTTAGCAATGTGGAAAAGGAAATGGCATAGAGCACTTTCCCTTGCTCTCACTCTATGCCAAAGGGGGGTAACAGGGGGAGAGAACACATGAGTAGTAGTGCTTTATAGTTGAAATAAATGTTAACGTACAATTGATTGGCGTGAAAGAGGAACAAACTTTTCTTGGTACTAACATAACAACACTTCCAACCTAGGTTGGAAACGCAAGGAAGATTTTGGTGGCAGAGCGCCTCAGACACCTAATACTCTCTCTCTCTCTCTCTCTCTAACTGTACCACTCCTCCTCCAAATCCCCTTTTGACCCCACTTTCAACCTTTCTTACCCTTCCCTATGTATAACCACCCCTCACTCACACACTTCCGCTCATTCCTCCTCTCTCTCTCTCTCTCTCTCTCTCTCTCTCTCTTCTTCACTCTCCTTTCTTCTCTCTCTCTTATCAAGTTCCATCCTTTAGATTTCTCTCCGTTTAATTCCTTCGATCAAGAAAACCCTAACCTGGTTCTGGGTATTTTTGAGTATGGAAGGGCAAGAAGAGGTGCAGGCTGTGTTGAGTGATCATCAGCAAAGCCAGATGATGATCATCAAGGGCAAGAGGACCAAGCGCCAGAGGCCCATGTCTCCTTTCGGTCTGGCAGTCACTTCCAGCTCGTCGAGCGCTTGCGGCGGCGGACACGGCGGAGAAGAGTATGGGAACTCGTTCACTTCAGCCAGTTACGAGAGCACTGAGGAGGAAGAGGACATGGCCAACTGCCTGATTCTGTTGGCTCAGGGATGCGATGTGGTTCCTAAGCAACAGACTAGTCCCGTTCATGAAGCCACAGGTGTTTCTGGTCATGTGAGCAAAGCTGGGTTTTATGTCTACGAGTGCAAGACCTGCAACCGGACCTTCCCTTCTTTCCAAGCACTCGGCGGCCACCGAGCCAGTCACAAGAAGCCAAAGTCTGTTGCGGCGGCCATGGCTGATCAGGAGAAGAAACCGGCACCGATTCATTTCACCACCTCTGCATCCATGGATCAAGAAGTCGAAGACTCTAAGCAAATTGTTAAGAAGAGTAGCCCTCCTCCTCCTTCAATTCAGCCTGCAGTTCCTATTCAGATAAAGGGGTTTCAGAGCAACAACAAGGCTAAGATTCATGAGTGTTCGATATGCGGGTCGGAGTTCTCATCGGGTCAAGCTCTTGGTGGGCATATGAGACGGCACAGAGCGATAGTGGCCAACAACAACAGTATTAGTGGTGCTGCTACTACTCAGGTGGTGGGGATTGGTGCAGCCATTGATAATAACAGTACGAGGAGCAAGCAGGAGAGAAGTAATATTCTAGCACTGGATCTAAACCTTCCAGCACCAGAAGACCATGATCATCATCATCATCATCATCACCACCATCACCAACAGCATCAGATTCATCACCAGCGTGACTCGAAGTTCCAATTTGTGCCGACCCAACAGACTAGTCTTGTCTTCAACGCCCCTGCTTTGGTGGATTGTCATTTTTAAAGAGAGAAGACAGAAGAGAGTAGGGAGAAAAAAAACAAGAAAATATCATTATTTTTAGTTATATTTTCTGATACCGATTCATGTGAATTATAAAATAAAGCATTGTTATATCTTTCAAATTTTACTGATGTGATAATTGGATTATTGGGGGATTATTTCTCTGAAATATTCTTGCTTTTTGTTCATCTAAGTTTGGTTGATGGAAGTTGAGAATACTTTGAGTAAGTAAGTGGTTAGTGTTTTTGTTGTTCATATATAGATGGTTGCCTTTGATTCACGAAAAGTGAGTGATGTGAGGCATCTTTTCCTTCTTTTCTTGACTATTTTTTCTACCTCTTCCTTTTCATTTGTTCTTTTTCAAGTGGGAAAGCAATGCATATAACACACTATGAGAGAGAGAGAGAGAGAGAGAGAGAGAGATCAGAGGCATATACATGTCAAGGGTGGACATGGGATTGATGATGGGTATGGTTTAGGGTTGGGCATGAAGCTAGCTCCACCACCACAATACCACAAGCAAAAGTCATGGATTAGGTTCCTCCTCCTTCTTGCTGGTGTACTAGTGTTTTGTGTTTTCTTTTATTATTGTAATAGAGCTAAAACACAAAAGAAAAGCCTAAAAAGCTCTCACTCCTCTCATCACTAGCAAGATAATAGCAGCTAGCTCACACAGTCTGTTTCAATAAATGACAAGAACAATTGGATAGCAAAGCAGAGTTGGCAACTGCCTTTGCCACATGTATCCACCTGTATCTTTCTCTCTACCTCACTCACTCAACTCACTCACTCCCATTTCTTTAGCTTAGGATATATCCAATCTATATATATATATATATATAAATTGTTATTGTCATGGTCCATCAACTCATGAGAAGCTGTAGTGTTAGGCAGTCGCGCTATTCAATTGATATACTAAACCCAATGAAAAAATTGACAGAGTGAAATTAAGATGAAAAATGTAGCTGTAATTTTGAAAGTTGAAGTAAATGCATAATTATAACAATTTATCACTTTGTGACAATTTTTATATCGGTCAAAAATTTAAAATAGTTGAGCAGTCTAGCTTAAGACTTTCTTCGGATCCTCATCGGTCACTCAATCTCATATCTTTAGCTTAATATACAATGTATGTAATATAATGGTCCATATATGCATCCACCACATCAAGTTTTAGTTGTGAGCTAGACTAACACACTAGCTAGTCTCTTAACAGTTGCACCTAATTTTACCCAACGTCCTGCATATGAAGTCCATCCCTTAGTTTGCAAGCTAGTCAGTGACTTTAACTGTATGTGAGCTCATCAATATCATCCCCCTCTCATGGGGTCCAGCCTCATGTCTTAACATTCATTGATATTCCCAAGAAAGATACTCTTTCACTCATACCACAAACACTTACTTGGGTCTGGCTAACTGCAACTTATATCCGACTTCCCAAACTTGAGCTAAACTTTAGTTTCCCAAATTCTCAATGTTAAGCTAAACTAAAGAGTGGTGGGCCGGGTTAACTGTTTTTTTTTTTTTTAAGATCGCGATATCTTAAAAACTTTTTAAGTCTAAGAACTAATCTGTTTAGACCCGGACAACAAACTTTTGACAATGTCGTGATTCGAACCTAGGTTAGGGCCCGGACAATAAAACATTTCGTACATCTACTCGGACCAAACTAGCTTATACTATATGAGCTGCACATATAATTTTAAATTCAACTAAATTACAAAATATATCGAGTTGAACAAAACGCCAAATCTCTAGAGAAATAATAGACGACAGGACGTTACATATCTATGCCCATAAATGTATCTTATACGTGCGTGTATTATTAACCTTCAGAATGTTAATGTATCTTATACGTATATCTTAGCCAATGTTAATCCCGGCCAATACTCAATCTTTGGTCTTAAACGTTAACTAGTGTCTTGAATACGGAAGTGAAATGAATTGACCACTCTCCCAATTTGTAGTACTACCAACAAAATACCATCATCAATCTCTCTATCGAAAAAAAAAAAAAAAACCATCACCCAGCTCCAATCACAATGAGACAGCAGCATTGTATATCCCATTAATCCGTTCTTGTTCTTATGTGATTGAAAACGAAGGCTCTTGATTTTGATTTGTGGCTAAGAAATGTGGCTAGCTACACACACACACACTACTTAGTGAACTGGCGTGCTCTCCAACTTAGTTCACAGCTGGATGGCTAAGAAAGAAAACCTCAGCATTGCAAAAAAGGTGCTCTACTTTGGTGTCATAGATGGCCTTTGTTTGCTTAGAGACAAATTAGTTAATTGATCCATTCTATCAGTTAAACTAATAAAGGTGTTAATTGCAAACTGTGACTTGTCCTTTTTCGGCTAAGCTGGCCGTTGTCCAAAAATTGGGTATTTGCCGGCTATTCTTGTTGCAAGTTCAATCAAATTTCTGAATCTGTTGCTGCCTTTGCTAGTGATGATGATCACTTTGGAGTTAACTAAATCTTCAAGCAAAATGGGTTAATTTTGGCTTTGAATTAGCATGACAACCAGACATGATCAGTTTAGTGATGTTGTTGTGGTAGTCATTATTTGGTTCGGTGAGATATTGAGTACCTAATCTGGTTTGCAGATTCAATTTGGTGGGTTAGGTTTCATAATACTGTGGTAACAAGTCTTATCGTCGACTTAGCCTCTTAGGAGTGAAGCACACAGGTTGCAAATAGACGTGTAAAAATCGGAAGTTATATATCTTGACCCCAAAGCCTTGTTAACACTTTGTGACCTATGCCGGAAATAATAGGACATCCGGAAATATATCAACAATGTACATTAATTTAACATTTTTAGTGTCTGTGATGATTGTGATTTGTATGAGATCGTAAAAGTTTACATTTTTAAATAGTTCGCTTTAGTGATACAAGATTTTAATTTATGCTCAGACGGAAATTAGATCATAGCTGTCCACGACTTCTATCGTTTCATCATGTATATATGGTGTGGATGAATTGAATAGTAGTGCTAAATAGCGTAGCTTGTTAAGTAAGAAAGTCTAAACATTTTGGGTGGGTTTTTAAAGTAAACCATATGGGGTGTGGGCAAAAAATGTCCACTTCTTCGACATATGATATCAGAAGTTATGTCGTGCCACAAAAATGGTGGACTTTTCGTTCTGGATAATACTTAGTTGAGAGATGCATGCTTAATAATCTAAGGGTACGTTTAGCCTTAAATAAGAGTCCTTCAAGGCTAATCTCATGTTTGGTCTCTCTCGATACTAATATTAATGGTGTTAACTTGGACCTGTTTTTCGATTTCGCCTCCTTAGGAGGGCTTAGCGTGGGTACTCAGATTAGAGGCCCTTAGCTAAGACTCACTAACCTCCTCTCATTCACATCGCCTCCACAACTCTTCTCTCTTCATTCTTCACCTCCTCTCTGTTCCATCCCGAAGAATCTCTACTCCACAACTTTTCTCCTCTCCGATTTCATAGACGATTCCATTCTTCACCTCCTCTTTGGCCCGCGCCGTCTCCGACGTCTCCTAGACCCGCTTCGTCCTCAATGCCCTGGGCCCCGCCCCGACCACAAGGTAGTCGACACCGCCAAGGCCAAGCTCGCCCTCATCGACTCCTCTCTCTCCAAGAAGCTCGAGGACCTTGTCCTCTCCCCACACCCCTCTGACGTTGATCGCTTCCAGTGGCAGGCCCACCTCGCCGAGCGCGAGCAGGAGTGCCGCGACTTCGCCGACAAAGACAGGCAAGACTGCAAGGCCATTCTCCAACTCGACGAGCTCCACGCCGCCTACGAGAAGCTTCTCAAGGACGTCGAGGAGAGGCTCAACAAGATTTATCGTTCCGCCGAGGACGGCGTCGTCTAGGAGGAGCTGCGGGTCTCCGACCAGCTCCACAAGGAGGTCATCAGCATTCTACACCAGGCCAACGGGACCGCGCATGACCGCGTCAACCTCTCCGGCCGCCGCTTAAGGTTCTTGCCAGAGGCGTTTGGCAGGATCGCCGGGTTGCTACACCTTGATCTTTCCAGCAATGAGCTCAAGGTTGGTTTGCTTCCCTTTTCTTTCTTTCTTTCTTTTCTTGCCAAGAAATTGAACTAGTTACTTATTGATTGATTAGTTTGGTGTCATTGTGAATGAAAGAGGGGATTATGAATCAAGAAGCAAAGAAATTGAAATCGAAATCGAAATCGAAATGGTTGACTAATTAGATTAGTCCAGTCCAATACATTACCAAACACGAGACATCTCTAATTAATTTTTTTTTTCCTAATCCCATGCAACACCAAACATGACCCAGTATTAGTACAATTTAAGGCAGTCCACACTAGTACATAACGGTCTTAAGAATTAAGGAGGTGTAATGAAGTACTGGGTACCAAACGTGCACTAATCTTACTAATAGATCCCTCGGCTGTTGATGATTATCTGCAGAGTTGCTCACCTAAGGGATGATTTTTTAAAACTGCTAAGACTTGAGAGTCGAGTGAATGTGACGGCTACGAAACAAAGAAGAAATGCTCTTATAGATGGGTTCTGAAAAGGCCAATACCAATGTACAGGTATTGAAGAATAAGCATACATTGGCACAAACCAGGTAAATCAGATCTCTACGTCTCTTCTTGCATTACATTACAGCCACCCTAGATTGGTATACATTCGAATATGTGATGCTGATAGTACCTTGACCATGTACATCTTCCAAAATTATGTCAGAACTTCATCTTGGCCATCCAAGTCGGCTTCCAAATATGACTCTCTAAGGTGCTCATCCTTAATTAGCAGAAACTATCACCCGTACTTTAGCACTCACTTCTGGATGAAGCTTCAGTTCAGCAATATATTCTCCGACCTCCCGAATGTCTGGAAGAGATACTATTCGCTTGTCGACATCCCTACAGATGAATGAAATAGCAGAGAATGGGGCAACTAGATTGGGTATGAAAGAATCGAAAAGAGCAAGTCCATATGAAAAAACATTCACCTCTGGTTCCAATGTAATCTTATCAAATATAGTTATCACTACAGTTAAATTCTTACAAGCTAGGGCAATGAGCTATACAATACCACTAAACAGTGAAATTTGGAGCAGTTGTTTCTAGGAATGTGTTAGGAAAGTATTATTTGAAATTGTTGATAATTTTACAATTATTGTAACCTGTGTTGAGATATATTTCCTGGACCCCTCTAGTGAGAAATCCAATCCATAGATAATATGAAAGTTTTGACTGAAGTTAACATAAATTGTCTATAGCTTAATGAAAAACTTAAAGATAAAAAGAAACTACGTACCTCTGTTTGAAATAGAAAAAGACCAACAAAAAAAAGAACCTACCTTTGAAGTTGGGCCTTGATTATGTCAACAAGATCTTGAGCTGTGACACTGCATAAGAATGTCTGGGTCAATTACTGATATACACAGTGCATAGAAGTGTAACAATGGCACACAATTCACCTTCCAAAAATCAGCTTTCCTTTTCCACCTTTGCGCTTCACCTTGAATCCTCCAACAGTTTCAAATATAAGAGCAAGTTTCTGCGCCTCTTCTTTTACCTGCACCAAAATGAAATAATGCAATAAGGTATATAACAGGAAAAGTTCAGATATCATAGACTCTACTGTAAAGAGAAAAAGAAAATGGAACTGAACTTGGCAAGTGTTCAACACCACATGAAAATAATATGAAACTGTTACCACTTAGTATCAGAAGGTAAAGTAACAGCAGTGCTCTTAGGTCTACTGTCTATGACATAACAATGAGTGAGAGTAAAAGACAGATAGAAGTAAGATCCTTTTATAATCCATTAATCAAAGCATCCATGATTATCTGTACAACAATAAAAGGTCTTCATTTTTCAACCCAAATTTGGATGACCTAAAAAGTTCAAGTCCAAAAACCTTAGCCTTAGATGAATGATATGCATAGAGGGGATTACATGATGCAAACAACACAGACTAAGATTCCTCTAATATCACATATTACAATTTGAAGTACATGTGAGGGGTATGAAAGGCAGAAATGGAAAATATGTGCTATTTAAGTACCCGCTTTTTCTCAGCTTCAATCCTTTCCTCTTCCACTTTCATTTCCCTGGAAAGAACAATATGAAGTGTGGAGTGATACTATGTTCTTAGAAAAAAGCACAGATATTACCAAAATATTGAAGCACAGATATCACTAGAATAGTAGAGTGTAATTCATATCTTACTGAAGTGTGGAATCATTCCGTTCACGTTTGTAGTTATAATTCTTATTTAGATCCAATGGTGAGTGACCATGAATTCCTAGGCCAAAAGAAGAAAACAGCACTGACAAAATGCTGGACACTCTCATTTTCATGTCAAAAATTATACTTAGATTCAAAAGAGAGACCAAACAGTTGCACATCAAGATTACATTTCCACATCCGAGAGAAGAGGCATAAGCAAACATGGATGCTCACCCTCTTTATACCTCTTAGCTATTATATAAAAGGAACCTAAGGATTGTGTCCAATACATTTCCAGAACCACAAGTTACTGAAGTTACGTGTATGACAAAAAGGTAAATAATGGTTCTCATAATCAGATGGATGAATTGAAGAAGAATTTCAAGTAGACGTAAAGTACTAGTATCTCATATAGTCATATTGATACAAACATAATGGGTCTACTATACGTAAAAGTATCTAGGCTACCAAGTGTACTTTTGGGGCTTCAGCAAGGAAACATACACTTTTCTTAAAATTCTATGTAAATTTACTAACAAAACTGAGGTCGTCAACTCTCAGGATGGAGCAGCGGCAAAACCTTTTCTCAGGGAATCTTCTAAAGTCAAATGTTGTTAAAGAGATTCAGAGGTACAGTTACACACTGAAAAGGCTATTTACATTTGACAACATTTAAGTAAACGTGTAAAAACCCCAAACACTGCCTCTCTATATAAACTAATCAAGTAAGCCATTCAACATTATTCGGACAATTTGCATATGCAAAAGCATTAGCTTCCTCCCTTCTCCAGTGTTGTTAATTGGTAACATAACCACATATGATAGTGTTCCCGCATCATTTTGCAGTAATCCTATCCTAACTATAACTTCTTCTGATTGAACTATTTTGACTCCATAAACACCATTCACAAGTTTTATACTATATTCCTAACTTCATAAACGTTCAAAGAGTAAAAGTCTAACAAAACAAAGAACAGAACTAATTAAAAATAGATAGTTGAGTTATGCATTACATACTTGAGCAGCAAAGGAGTAACAATCTGGGCCTTTCCTGTTGGTAGCAGAAAGTTCCTGAAATAACCAGCTTTCACACTAACAAGTTGCCCTTGCTTTCTCAGGTCAGCTACATCCTCCTTCAAAATTATCTGCCCCCAACAACAACAACAACAACAATAAACATATAAATACAATTCAATATATGAAATGCCACTGCCTCAAACTGAGATGAGGTTTTTCCATTTATGAAAAACAAATGGCAGGAATGAAACACCAAGTAATGAAATAGAACCCATTACCGTTCGAGCTTTCTTGGCTTTCTTTTGAGCAATAACAACAAAGGATGTTGCTCGGTCTGCTACTTTAGTTGCTTGGTTTATGTTGCCAGTGAAGCTTTGAATCAATGAGGATGAACTCCATGATAGAGTCGAAGCAGTTGACGCCATTTGCCACACTTCCTCACTCGAACCAGTCTCTCTCTCTGTGTCACTCGCTCTCTTTGGATTTATGATCTTATCTCTTGGCTAAAGCCGTCTGTTATGTTACAAAGACAAAACTGACCAGCACGGTTTTGGATTTTTCCACTTTGGCCCTGGCACAAAGAGAAAATTAAAAATGTTACCCAAAATTTTCAAAATTTGCATTCAGGTCTTTTTAGAAAAATTTAGTTCAAAATATACGATTCCGATCAGTGGCAATGAATTGAATAGAGGTCATATGTTAAAACTACGGGTATTTTTGATAGTTTGAGACAAATGCATAGGGTATTTGGGATATGTAAGTTTATAATTTTGGTGAATGATTGAGGTTTATGCAGGGGCTATACTTGACTACTTCAACTTGTGTTTGTAACTCTTCCCCTGACATTAATCATCACCATTTTCTTCATGGTCCTTGCTCATCTGCTAATTTGTTCTTCTTTTATGCATTCGTGATGTTGCTCCAGAAGTGTGGAGTTTAACCAGATGCACTGTTTCAAGCAACACTGCATATGAATTGTTAGCATAGCTCTCTCTGTCTGAGCTAGCATTGGCCGCTTGCCAGCCCCAACCAAACCTAGTGTAAGGATCAGATGATTGGAGAGTCAACCTCTTGCTCAGGAAAAAGGCACCTTGCTCCTCCCCATGCTGATCTTCAAACTGCCGACCAACAGTTTCCTCGTATTCCACCAGAGGGCCTCCGGCATATTGCGCAACCCGGCTACAAATGGAGGTCACCCGAGATAGTCACTTTCGTCTAGGTGAAATGAAGACTATTATCAAATTATTATTCACAAAAATAAAGCAATTAGAGTGAAATCCTGAAGTAAGTTCAGCTTCTTCCACCAAAGAAAAAGTTGAAGCAATAGCGTGAAAAGTTTTCCTCATTCCATTGATCCTCTGAGATGATTACGTCTTGCAACAAAAAACTGATCTTATAAAAAGACAATTTATGCCAAACATAGATGAAGAAACTGGAATAAACAATACAATATCCTGAGTGAACAAATTGAATTTGCTCCTTTTGTCAAGTAGATGAACCGGAGGCTGCCTCATTTTCTTCAGTAAAAAATGGAATAGGTTTGGTTGGGGCTGGCAAGCGGCCAATGCTATCAACCTTATCCTTCTGTTTTGGCGGAGGTCTAGCTGCTCTTGGCAATAATCTGCCCTTCTTTTCAAACCATTCAGGTGTGAGCAAAGCTCGAAAGCCTAACTTGTTGTAATACACTCTTCTAACAGACCCTCCTGCAGCTTCAACTGCAGCCTTTGCCCTAACAGTGACACGTGATACCTGTAAATGTCATTTGTCAGTTCAGTTTCAAGTTAAATATATGCAGAAAAGAGTTCAGGTGTCCTAGATCATGTGCACAGGTATAAAATAATTAACATGATATTAAGAGCCATCACTTAGACTAACTAAATTTATAAGACTTCCTGACATGGAGACGCAAGTATGGATCAGTAAACACTCCAAGTATAATTATAGACTACACTGAAATCATCATACCTCTGAATGAACAATCAATGGCAACATAAAAAACTTAATCTGACATTACTAATTGGTCTATTCCTCAGTTCAAAGTTCAGCACTGGAGTGGCGAGTCACTATTTTGCCAACAAGAACATTATATAAGGAGAATGCACAATTTCAAAATAGAAAGAGTGATGAGGCAAGCAAAAAAGATGTCCAAGCCACATAATACCAAAAAAGATGTCCAATGCACAATTTCAGACTTCTTTTTTAGTCTGAAACACATAGGTCAGTAATGTAGAAAGCGCGGGTGAACATGTACCTCCAGATTAATTGGCCACTTGATGTGTTCAGCACCACGTCCCATTAATCTCACTCCACCTTTTATCTGCTTCCCTATTGCCCCTGTATCCTATAGTAGTGATAATTAACAGATTGAACTCATTCGATGAAGGAAATGGCATAGTTCGAGAGTATTTTTGCTGTACCTTGAGAGTTTTCATTGTAATCAACTCTGAAGAATCAATCTTTCCTGCATTTATAAGTTTGGCAATCTTCCCTAATCCTACTGGCTGCACAAAGACATGCAAGATATTATCAGAAAATGAAAGGAAACAGGATAAAAATAGAAACATTCTCAAAATCTACTTCAAAGTATGGATATCCAAAATACAGGACACACAATACTCTTGGAGTTCAGACTAGGCAACAACCAAGAATTAAATGCCTTCTAATGCAACAGAAGCAAAAGGATACTCTCATCGATACAAAAACACAAACAAAAGCCACTTAGCATAATTTATAAAGTTCAAAGAGTATCAATGTTGGTGATTAAAAGTAAATATTAGTCAAAGGGTTGAGGAATCAGGGTACACCACTCTTTCGAGTTTGAAAATATTGTCAACTATGTTCCTGTGATAGTAAAATAAGAAGGATTTTAGCATCTGAATACAATCTCAGATAGTTTAGCTGGGGTACACACAAGCACTGCAATGCCTTCTCTCATCTTCTCTGCGTCCAACATCTCAACAACTCGGTGAAACCATAACGCCTTCATATATTGCACAGAGACCAGCACTGTTGGTATTGATTCCCATTGCACCAAATATTTAGGTATGATTCCCAGAGCACCCACTATTGGTTACTCATCTAGGTTGTGTGGTTCTTTCTTTCATTTCTACCTTCAAATATTGACCACATTAATTTGTTCAATATGTAACATTAAACTTTTCGAACCAAAGAATATACAACATTTATATACATGACAGAAGTGATTAGACATCATAACTCCAGTTGATAGATATCCGATCCAGAAAAAATAATTGTAGAATAGCTCGGAAGTAACTCATCCACCTTGAGAGCAAGCAAAATGAGTGACTAGGATAGAAAAACGGGGAAAGGACAATGTCCGATTCACCATAACATAAAACACAATGACTAGTGAAAACATCATTAGAATGAGTTGCTGTCACCCAATATGATTGATAATCTGTATTTCTGGATACAAGGATGGGTGCAGAAAAGACATGAAAAACAAATGGTTGAAATAATAAATGCAAGCACTTCATTCATCAGCGTGCACACACACTACCAGAACAGATCATAGAGCTGAATTCTGTACTGATTACCAAAACAATCTGGCATACACTCCACCTACACAGGCTCACAGAGTATATAAACTCTCTATAATAAAATGTGCAACCATTAGTACACACACGACCAGAACAGATCAAGGATCTAAACTACTGCAGCCAGAGCAAAGTAGCATATCCTCCACAAAAACAAAGTAAATAAATATTTTGTTTGTGAACGTACCTTAAGTACCTACACACCGCAACTAATGTAGGGCAGCTTAAAACATCCACCAATAATACAAAAGACTGGGCGTACACAAAACCATTTTGCAAGCAAGCCTTCTTCTAAGTTTCTTAGCTGGTAAGCCATGGGTTCATGAACAGTAATAAACTAAACTACTCTGCCCACATGATTCTACAAAGGGAATTTGTCAGTAATTACACAGGACTCAATATACAACACTCTATTGGGCCCTTTCATTAATCAAATTAACAAAATACTAACATGCAAAATATTTAAACAGAAATTTAAACACCAAAACAAATACTTGGGATCCAACTCAGCAGGATAGCATCAAATTTATATGTTCTCCATCACCTCTCATGAGGTAAGACTCCTATAAAGGGCAAAAGACAGGGAGGAAGGACCTGCAAAACCCTAAGGAACTTGGAATTACTATGCAGCTATGCGAGGTCACATAGCGGATGTTTAATATTATTAAAGATATATTCTTCAACTTCTATAACTGAAGCATACTCACAAATGAGACCATACAATCTACCTGAATAGCAAACTACCATGTTTTGCAATGCACAGATGACCATTCAAAGCACCTAACATTAGCACCAATCTAACCCTCAAGCCATTCCAGAGTTAGCATTGACATCATGTCAACATTGGGTAAAAAAAAATCCCTCGACTCAGCTAGAATACCAATTGCATTCAATTTGTTCTCATCAATAATTCCCCTCAGCTTAAGTGGTACAATCAGTAAACCAAACGGTCGGGAACAGAACCAATATATCCCCAGAGTATCCCAAACCTTCCATAATTTGCAGCAAAAATGACCATTTCATAAAAAAGGACAAAAAAAAGGAAGCAAACAACACACACAACCAAGCAAAAACAAGCAGATTAAGGCACTAATTTAACCGTCAATATATCGAGCCTATAAGCATCCACAACATGGCATCAAAAATCCTTGAGCTCATCTAAATTACTTCGAAACCAACTTAAAGCATAATACATTTACCAAAAAGAGAGGAAAAATAAAGTTCCTCACTGTCGAGCAGCTCAGTAGAATATTGGATAATCCCAAATTATCCAAAGTAAAGTACATAATTAGTATCCCAACAGGACCTGTTAAATATATGAACTTTCAAACTTCTTTGAAATACAAAGTGACAACAACAACAAGTATTCCTCTCATGTTCTTTGTAAATAAACGGAGTAAATACTTGTGACATCCTGTAGTTTACACCTAAAATCAGTTTTGTCCCTCACTTTTTTTTAAAACTGGTATACCCCTATATTTTAAATTCTCGACTGATTTGCCCTTGTCGTCAAGTGAACCCGTTATGTAGCTGACGTGGCTAACATTTTGACACATGTATGAGACCAAGGTATTGAGATGACAATTTTACCCACAGAGCAATTCTAAACCCATTTTGAATCATCAACTTTTTCACTCTCCTCCTCTCCCTCTCCTCTGCCGCCCTTGACCACCACACCCTCCTCCTCTCCCCCCTCCCCTCCACCCCCTCTCTCTCCCAACCCGAATCCTTTTCAGAAACGGGTGACTATCAACCTCGTCGTGACTATCAACCTCGTCGTGAGGGGTGACTATCAACCTCGTTGTCTCCGTCGCTGGCGAATTTGCCTCCGATTCGAGTCCACGTGGAAGACGGCGGGGGTGGTAGTAGTCACGGCGGGAATAGAGAGCAGGATCAGAAGGTGGGGATTGAAGAGCAGTTTGCTCAGATGACGGTGGGGTTGGTTGGGCAGCAGAAGCAAGATGACGACGGCGGCTTTGTGGTGTTGTCTTCACTGCCGCCGTTGCCGACTACTATTATGCCTTCCTCTGCGCCGGTGAGCTCTTCTTCGCCGCCTGATTACCTAAATCGGGTCGTCTCCGATGATGAGCGATCCGATCACGGTGGATATCGGAAACTGATTCCTCCTCAGCCTCAGCAGCAACAGAGTCTGCCTCCTCAGTCTTATTACCATGGAGGTGTTGTTGATTGTCGCATTTTTTTTTTGCTTTGGTGGATACAAATTTGCAGTGATCATAGTTTATCAAATGCTGCCATGTCACGCCCAAAACCTGTAGTTTATCAAGAACCAGTTGCTCAGATACCCTCTGGAACCCCCACTAGGTTTCCCGCAAACCTTGTTGATTCTAAAGTCAATGTCTCTGATCCCAACACTCGGGTTCAGATGCAACAACAGGTGCAGGATTTCGGGTATGTATTACAACACCAGTATGATCAACAGCTACAACAGCAACAACTACTGCAACAACAACTGCAACAGCAGCAGCAGCAATTTATACACCCCGGTGCACATTACATGCATCATCACCCTGCTGGATCTGTGCCAATTCAGGCATACTACCCTGTATATCCTTCTCAGCAGCAGCAACAGCAACAGAAATAGCAGCAACAACAACAGCAACACCACCACCATCCTCAGCTTGATCAGCAGCAGCAATACCAGGTTTATTACTTGTCATTTCCAAAGACACAATGTTATTCATAAACAATTGGGCCATCGGAAGAGATCCTCGACGCCTTCTCCTTCAACCAAACCCCCTCCCAACTCTTCCACCTCCGCCTCCGCCGTGACTCCTTCCGCTTCAACTCCCTCACCTCCCTCGCCTACAGCCGCACCCGACCCGGCCCACCCTCCTCCAGGTTTAGCTCCTCCATCGTCTCCGGCCTCTCCCAAGGCAACGGCGAGTACTTCACAAAACTGATTTTAGGTATAAACTACAGGGTGTCACAAGCATTTACTCCTAAATAAACCAAGAGAACCCCGAAATAAACTAATAGTCCCACTTCCCATAACAGAAAGATATCACAGGTGCTAAAATTTACACAACCTAAATCCAATATACAAGTCCTTTCATATACACCACCCCCGGGCAGTGAACACAACCTCCATTTCCAATCGTTCCTCCACATTTCCAGTATAAAGCTAGTGTTTCCTAGTACAGATATCATTAAACATCTCCAAATTCCAAAAGCTAACAAATTTCTCTTATTTCCTCCCGTAAACAACTCGAAACACATCCAATCAATCCAAATTGCACAGCAACATCTTCAAACAAACAAATAATCGCAAAAAGAACGTGTACCTGAAAAGTGAGACTAAAGGGGTTCTTAAACCCACGCTTGGGCAAACGACGTCGCAGCGGGGTCTGTCCTCCCTCAAACCCCAGCTTCCCGGAGCCCCTGGCCTTCTGACCCTTGTGTCCTCTCCCCGCCGTCTTGCCTTTCCCAGACCCAATCCCACGGCCTTTCCTGGTCTTCTGCTTCCTCGGCACTCTGGGTCTCAGATCGTTCAGGCTCAGCAGACTGCTGTACGCCCTCACTCCCTGAACACACCCCAAGGCTGAGGCTTTGCCATTGGCGCTGAAGCTAGGGTTAGGGTTGGGGGAGTGAGGAAGGAAATGTAGGGAGGATTGCGAAGAGGGAGAGGGAGTGAGAGTGAGAGTGGGTCTGGGGGAGACGATGGAGGTGGAGAGGAGGGAGGTGAGTCTTCTTCTGAGCAACATGGTGGGTTTTCGTTGCGATCGGAATCTAGTGCTGGGTTTAGTTTCGGGTCATTGAATCAGTTAGCTCAAGAATTTGGGGTTTTGGGAAGAAGAGGAGGGAGGAGGGAGGAGGGTTTAACAATTTGGGGGGCTCTGGGAGTAACTTTCACCTTGTTCTTGCAGTAACTATGTAAATAGTTAGATTTTTTTTTTCTAGCACTATCACACATGTTTCAGTACACAATCGTTTATCAAGTTTTGTTTTTTTGTTTTTTTTTTGTTTTTTTGAAGAAGGACAATCGTTTATCTCTGCTCTTTTAATTGGAGGCCTAGTTTTAAGTTTTGCTGTCAAAACTTCACCAACAATTTGAATTTTCTAACACACCCACGTTAAAAAAAATTAAAAAAAATAAAAAGAAAATCAAATCATCTAGACATGAACAACTGCAATTGGTAGTCTTGCCAAGAGGCTAAGATCTAGTTTGATATAGAGTTTTGAGGATTAAAATCACTTATAATTACCATTTTAAATAGATTTTCTGTTTGGTAAAATCATAAAACGTGTTTATCTATAACTTTTTAATTCAAATAACCACGATTTTAGAAAGTAGGTTGATGGTTGCTTATTTAAAACTGAGTTTTTACAAACTTGAGTTTTAAATCACAATACCAAACTAAGCCTAACTAAGTTAAAAACGAAGGAAAAAATAAATAAAATTGTTTTTTTTGTCTGAAAAATAAAATTGTTTATAAGTTGGGATGCAATGGATCAAATGAATTAAAGGGAAAATAATTCAAACACTGTCTGACATTTGAGCCATTCTAACTTTCGGTATCTGAACTTCTCCAAACTCCAAACCAGTATCTTACATTCTTACCCCAACTGAAGATCAATGTCTGACGACGTTATGTCTATTACAAAACTTTTTAAAATTCAAAATGTGAAGAGTATTTGCATCCTTTCCTCTTTAACTCTAATCTTTTTTACTCGAACTCAATTATTTCCAACTGTTTCCGTTACAACGAAACTCTCTCAAAATCGAATCTCACTTTCAGCCACTTGGCAAGTAGATAACATCGCCAAACATCGATCTTCGATCAGAATAAGAATGTGAGATACGGTTTTAGAGTTTTGAAAAGTTGAGATACCAAAAGTTAGAATAGTTCAAATGTAAGACATTGTTTAGATTGTTTTCTCTAAATCAAAACAAACTAAGTTAAATTATGAACCACTTTGTTCCTTTCAAAAAATAAAAAAATGAACCACTTTGTTGGCTTCATGATTTTCTCCCACTTTCTTCATTCTTCTTTTACTTGTTCGAATTCCTATTTGTTGGCTTCACGGTTTTCTCCCACCTTCTTCATTTTTTTCTTGTTCCTGCTTGACGCAGCAGATGCATTAGAAGTTGGAATAAACAATACCCTTTTTCATTTTCCACAAAACCAAGTGCCTTAGCAGTAAGCTTGAGGCTTGGGGTACTGGTTTTCATCTTCTTGTGTGCACTAACTGTGTCCATCACTATTGTTCCAAAGACTGTTTTTGAGTTTCAATGTCATACCTAAGTACTAATTTTTTGCGTCTTTATACCTCAATTTAGATTTTAGTAACGAATTCATACCTCTACCTCTAACGGCATTAAATAACACAATTAAGTGCTGATGTGACGAAGTCCAAGCCCCACTTTTGTCAGATTTTCAATTTGTTTGAAGGGCAGTTTAGACCATTCATTATATCTCATAGTTGAACAAATAAAACATAAAACTGTGCAAGGAGGATTGAAAGCCTAACCTCTTGCACGTGCAAAATCAACCTTGCCAATGGGTTGTGCTTTGCATTTGTTTCATATTTATCTTTACCAATATTTATATCTTGCATATTACAAGAATAATCATCAGGTTTCTTTTCTGATTTTCTTTGTGGTGTTGCTACCAGTAATATTTTGTTTTTGAAAGACACTGGTTGCTGCGGATGCACATTTGAAAAATTTATTAATCATATAAAAATACTACATAAAAATATTGAAAATTTATTGATCATTAAAAATAATCCAATCTTCTAAAATAAAAAGAGTTATTCATTAGTATTCTTTTTTTTTGGATCGGGCAGTAATCTTTAATAAAAGTGGGTTGTTCAATGAAGATACACAAATAAAATTGGGTTTAGAAAATCAATTTTTGTAAAATATTTATGATTATTGTTAAAAGATTAAATCCCAACTGAAGATCAATGTCCGACGATGTTATCTCTGTTACAAAGCTTTTTAAAATTCAAAATGCAAAGAGTATTTGCGTCGTTTCCTTTATCTTTTTTAACCCTAATCCTTTTTACTCGAACTCAATTATTTCCAGCTGTTTCCATTACAACGAAACTCTCTCAAAATCGAATCTCACTTTCAGCCACTTGGCAAGTAGATAACGTTGCCGGACATCGATCTTCGATCGAGATAAGAATGTGAGATACGGTTTTAGAGTTTTGAAAAATTGAGATATCGAAAGTCAGAATAGTTCAAACGTAAGACATTGTTTGGATTGTTTTCTCTAAATCAAAACAAACTGAGTTAAATTATGAACCACTTCGTTCCTTTCAAAAAAACAAAAAATGAACCACTTTGTTGGCTTCATGGTTTTCTCCGGCCTTCTTCATTCTTCTTGCACTTGTTCGAATTCTTGTTCTTCAAACTAATTAGCCTACCTCTTTTTTTCTTGTTCCTGCTTGACACAACAGATGCATTAGAAGATGGAACAAACAGTACCTCTTTTTCATTTACCACAAAACCAACAAATTCAAATAAATAGTAAAAGCGAAAAAGATAATGCAAAAAGCCAAAAGACACAAGCGAAAAAGATAGGTTTACCTCTTTATCTGCATCAGAGTAAGGTAATTGTTTCAACAATCTTCATTTATGTTGCTCTATAGTAATATGTTTTCTATTATTGCTGGTCCACAAATACTATTTGTTCTTTGTTTGGTTTTTGGGAGCATATCGATCGGTTTTTATTTGCATCAGAGTAAGGTAATTGTTTCAACAATCTCCATCTTTATTGCTCTATAGTAAAATGTTTTCTATTATTGCTGATCTTTTCAAATTTTGATTTCCAAACCTCTTATACTTATTTTGCATATGTCAATCAGAGTTGCGAGAAATTTTGAAGAATGACCTCGTTTAGGCATTCAAATTAAATTTTAACCATGTTTTTTAAAACTAATGAAGAATAACCAAAAAGAGGGAGGAAAAATCTTAACTATCCATGTCAATGTTCTTTGAGAAATTTTGATATATGACCTTTTTTAGGCATTTGAGTTGATTTTTGACCATGTTTTTACAGATTATTGAAAAATAACCATATAAAGGGATCAAAAGTGTCATGCCCCGACTCTTAAATTATTACCTTATTTACTAGCTTGGTATTAATAAGAATTTTATTGTCTCCGTCAATCAGGTTATAGTTTAATTGGTCCCTAGAGGGGTTTCGGGGGACGATTATTTCGAAGGAATTATTCGTAGGAGAAAATTGTGACGACGGTAAAAATGATAAATTTTGGCTAGTAAAAGGTAAATTTTATTGAGGTATTATTTTTGAGGTGTTTAATGTTTGAAGTTGGGTTTTTATTTGGTGAATATATGGACTTGGGCCGGTTTGGAAAGCCCAATCTTCTCTCTCTCTCTCTCCCGCTCCCGCTCCTGATTCCCTCTCCCTCTGCCTGGAAAACTTCCCGAGCCTGACGCCACTGTTCACCGCCACACTGGTCCCAAACGGTCTGCCTCCGACCCAGCTCCCATTCTAGACCGGTGGCAGCCTGCCTAGCGCCACCGTGAGGGAGAAAACGCAACCGAAAGGTTCGGCTGTCCATGGTGTTCTGTCGCCAAAACTTCCTCCTCCGGCCACCATAGTGGAGCCACTTGCACTACCAAAAGAAAGACTTTAGCCGACGAAAATAAAAAAACCAGGCCGACAAATTTTTTGTTCGTCGGCTATGGTCAACTTTAGCCGACGAAATTAATATTTCGTCGGCTGAATAATTTTTTTCGTCGGCTATAGTCTGCGAACTTTAGCCGACGAAATTTTTAAAATTTTAGCTGACGAAATTTTTAAAATTTTAGCCGACGAACTTTTTAAACTTTAGCCGACGACATTTTTAAAAGTTTAGCCGACGAAAAAATATAATTTCGTCGCCTAAAGTGTCTTATATTTGCAGATCTAGACAACAACTCATCTGAGAAAAAAAAAACTATACGTAGAACCTTCAAACGTAAAAAAGTCGTGAAATAAGATATGACAAGAATGGTGAAATACGTCTACGGTTGAAAAATCACAGTATTCCGGTAAAATCTAGATGCCGATAGTTGACTTACCCTTATTATTCACTATGCTGCAGATTTGGCGTTTGGTGTCTGATTGACTATTGTGATACCTTTCCGGAAGCGTAACGGCGCTACGAGTCAAAATCATTGGTAATGCCATGACGTATAGGCTTTTTTGGCCATCCGAGTCTGTTTAGGGCTTCAAAATGCAGTTTTCTTATTTTCGATTAGAGTTGACCGTTTCGATCGAGCCCTTAACTTTGTCGAATCCAGTTGAAGTTTTTATCATAGACATCTTTCATCATAATGATCATATCGGATGGCCAAATTTTGGTTTGTGAATTTTAGTCATCAGAATCACAACGTGTCTACTATTTTCCGTTATTCGGGTTTATGGGGAGCCCTATCGTCGGAAGGTAAATGTCTTAAAATTTTTATATGGGCAGTTGCGTCTCATCTACGTGAGAGTTTTTTGTCTGGAAGGTTTGACCAAACTACGTAATATAGAGGGAGATATGAGCGTTTTCGTGTGATAAGTAACGATGGATTATGGTTGACCGTTTCGATCGATCCCTTAACGTTGTCGGATCCAGTTGAATTTTTTGCCATAAACATATTTCGTCATAATGATCATATCTGACGGTCGAATTTTGGTTTGTGAATTTTAGTCATCGGAATCACAACGTGTCTACTAATGTTGTGTAACTTGTTTAGTAGGTTATACAACTTTGTGAACCAACTCTACATAGGAAGCAAAATTATTAAAAATCTCGTGAAATAAGATGTGTTCAAAATGGTGAAATACGGCTATGGTTCAAAAATCACGTAAATCGGATAAAGTCTCGGAGTCGATAGTAGCGGTCAACCCTATTTACCGTTATTATTTCTTATGGGGAGCCCTATCGTCGAAAGGTAAAGGTTTCAAAATTTTTATATAGCTGGTTGCGTCTCATCTACGTGAAAGTTTTTTGTGTGGAAGATTTGATCAAACTACGTAATATAGGGGGAGATATGAGTGTTTTCGTGAATTTATAGACTTTAGCCGACGAAACTATATGAAAAGTCGTCGGCTAAGGTCAAAAAATTTCAAAATTTTTTAGGCAGTAAACCAAAGTTGGAGGAAAATTTTCAAAGGACTTTAGCCGACGAAAATATATGAAAAGTCGTCGGCTAAGATGGTTTTTGCCGACGAATAACCTAATATTTCGTCGGCTATAGTTATTTTTTAATTTTTTAATTACATACTATAGCCGACGAATACGTTATGAAAAGTCGTCGGCTAAGATGGTTTTTGCCGACGAATAACCTAATATTTCGTCGGCTATAGTTATTTTTTAATTACATACTATAGCCGACGACTACGTTAGGGTATTCGTCGGCTAACCCCTAAAATTTTTCTATTACCTACTATAGCCCTATATTCGACTTTAGCCAACGAAATTTTCATAGGACTTTAGCCGACGAAAATATATGAAAAATCGTCGGCTAAAGTCGAAAAATTTTCAACCAAAATTTTTTGGTGGTCAACCAAAATTTTCAAAGGACTTTAGCCGACGAAAATATATGAAAAGTCGTCGGCTAAAGTTGAAAATTTTCAACCAAAATTTTTTGGCGGTCAACCAAAATTTTCAAAGAACTTTAGCCGACGAAAATATATGAAAAGTCATCGGTTAAAGTCGAAAAATTTTCAACTAAAATTTTTTGGCGGTAAACCAAAATTTTCAAAAGAGTTTAGCCGACGAAAATAAAAAATTTCGTCGGCTAAAGTTCTTTATATAGGCGAAGATGGATGATAAGAAGTCTATTATCTGTACGAAGCTTTCTCAGAGCTCATAGCCAAATATCAAAACGTGTATCTGATCGTGGCCGGGTCCGGACCATGGGAGCAGCGTTACAAGGATTTAGGTCCTCGTGTACTTGTTCTCGGGTCGATGAGTCCTTCTAAGCTGCAAGCCTTCTACAATGCCATAGATGTGTTTGTGAACCCGACCCTAAGGCCGCAAGGACTTGACCTGACTCTCATGGAGGCGATGATGAGTGGGAAGCCGGTGATGGCGTCGAGGTTTCGTAGTATATTAAAGGAAGCATTGTCGTCGACGATGAGTTCGGGTTCATGTTTGCTCCCAACGTCGCGTCGTTGCTGGAGGCTTTGGAGTTGGCTGTGAAAGAAGGGTCGAGGAGTTTAAACAACTTTAGCCGAAAGTTTCTGCAGTTTTTTTTTTTTTCAAAACCCAGCAACTTTAGCCGACGATATTTAAACACTATATTCGTCGGTTATAGTATTTTTAATTTTTTTTATAAGGTTTAGCCGACGAATAACCTAATATTTCATCGGCTATAGTTATTTTAAAATTTTTTTATAAGGTTTAGCCGACGAATTATGGTATGTTTCGTCGGCTATAGTTATTTTTTAATTTTTTTTATAAGGTTTAGCCGACGAAATATAAAATATTTCGTCGGCTATAGTTATTTTTTAAATTTTTTTACAAGGTTTAGCCGACGAAATATACTATGTTTCGTTGATATAATTATTTTTTTAAATTTTTTTACAAGGTTTAGCCGACGAAATATACTAAATTTCGTCGGGTATAGTTATTTTTTAATTATTTATTACGCGCTTTAGCCGACGAATATTTCGTCGGCTAAAGTCTGAGAAAAAACCGACAACATGTTTTTCGTCGGCTAACTGTGGGACTATAGCCGACAAAAAAAAAAATTTCGTCGGCTAAACTCATCACAGACGGCCTTTTCCCGACGAAGGCTCGTCGGCTAAGGTCTTAGCCGACGAATTTTTTTAACAGGCCGACGAAAATTTTTCGTCGGCTAAAGTACTTTTTCTGGTAGTGTTGGCTCGATGGAAAGCTCTCCTCCCGTGCACAAACCCCTAAGAGGTTTCGCTTCCTCTTGAGCTAGGTAAGGAGAAATCGGTGATTGAAATTCTAAGGTTCTAATTACTGTTTTCGTTCGATTGGTATAGTTAGGCTTAGAATTGGCGTTTGTGCTAGTTTGGAAAGTTGTAGAGGGAGTTGAGAGGAAGATACTGTCAAAATTTAGTAACCATTGGAGGTCGTCGGAGTCGGCCTCCGGCCGCCGCTGTTTGGGGGGTTTTTATGGTTTTAGATGTGGAATATTAAGGGGAGGTTAATGGTATGAAGTTTAGAATTTTTGGAGGAGTTTTGAATATGTTTTGGATTTTTGAAAGATTGGTGAATTTGGTGGTTAATAGAGTAGAATCTGGCCGTTGAATTTCTCTTACTATTGTTTTAGAATGTTGAAATAAATGAATTGAAGTTGTGATTGGAGTTTGGTGTAAATCCGATAAGCTTAACCCTGGAAATGGTAGTTGATTAGGAGGAAAATTTTTGGGTTATATATTTAAGTATTATTATTTTCTGAAATTAAAGTTTGGTCATAAGCATGATTATTGTGCCAGGATTCGAGGAGACCTCACTTGAGTGGAAAATTGGATTTCGTCGGGCTTATGAAATTGTTTATTGTTGAGTAATTTATTTTGTTGGAGCATTTGACGTCATTTTACTTGATTATTTTATTCTTTGTGGTGAGTTACTGAAAATGAGATTTTCGGTAAATTATAATATATTTATGAGGAGAGTATGTATATAAATGCTAGCTAGCAATATGTGTCTGTCCACCTTAATGGCGTAGTATATAACCGCATTATGGTGTCCACCTTAATGGCGTAGTATATAACCGCATTATGGTGTGACGTGAGCGTTGGATGCAAGTGTAGTATAGGAAGTATGGGCGAGTGTAAATACATACATATTTTAATATATATATATATATATATATTTTAGCCTGAGAGGTTTCATTTTATTGAATTTTGGAGACTGGCCGAAGCTAGTCATGTAATTACCTGTTTGTGAGTAGAAAGCTTTGAGCTGTCACATGCAGCATATTTTTTATGGAAATTTTAAATTGGGAAAACATAAATATTTCCATTAAATTCATGTCTGTACACTCACTCTAACGTTTTTAAATGTTTTCCCCTAGGCCCTTTGTTTTAAAAATGCCCAGTTTGCAGGTTAGTATAGTTGAGGTCGGGCGTACATGAAGAAGATGCATAGTCAATAGTATAGTTTCCGCTCATTTTTATACTTCTAGTCTATTTCCTATCAAATAGAGTTGCTCTGAACTATGGTTGTTGGTTGTGAGATTTTCTTATTGAAGTTAGTAAATATGTTGGGAGATGTCGTGATTTGGGGAGCATGAAGGCACCAGGAGTAGAGGGTACAGATGGATTTTGTTTTTGAACTGTGTGCAAGTATTATTAGAAAGGGTTGTCCATTTTCAAGGGATGTTATGCTGAATTCTCGGTAACTTTTTCTTGGAGGTGGTCCCCACATGATTTACTTCGGATTTCAGAGTGAAATTCGGGGTGGGTCTTGACAAAAAGTCCCAATTACCCTTATTTAAATTTGTGTAATTTATTTTTGTTTTTAACATTCTCAATTCCCATTATCTGTAAATTGCTCGATCTTCTCTATTTTTGTTCGTGCTTTCCTCCCTACATATCCCTGAAAAAAAATCATCCAAGACCAATTTGTTGCATAACGTGGTTAACTTGATAGAGTTATTAATTAAAGTGATATATTATAAAAACTTAAGCTCATTGATACCAAAGAATTTATAATATATCACTTTAATTAATCACTCCATCCCGGAGAACTCTTGTAACACTAAAGGCCTATTGACCATGATAGTGGAATCTTAAGTGGACGTAACCATGTCCTCCGAGGCATGGTGAACCACTATATGTCCTTGTCTCTTGCTCATGTCTCATTCATAATTGTTCATGTTCCACCGTGATTCTGCATAGCCTGCGGGATCTTGCAGAAATAGGTGAGTAGTGCGCTTAGCGTGAGACACTATTATAGCTTGGGAGGCAACCGATCGGTATTTATATATATGTGGTTATTCGAATGGAGTTCCGGCAGTTGTACGTTTTAGCAGGATTTAAACTTCAAAAAGGTTAAATTATGGATTTCGGTAATTTCAGAATATTGTGAGCCGTATTATATTAAAAATGGGGAAGTTGGGCAAGAGAGATGAAATTATAGGCTTGCTTTTATTTCGGAAATTTTATTAAAGAATTATTCTAGTTTGGAGGCTTAATAATTATTTATTGTTCAGGATGTGAGTTCGTGTTGGGAGGCCTCAGATCGACGGCATGCATAACCGTATACTGTGAGTGGACCTTTGATTTGAATGTCATGCATGCACTAGAGTTTATTTAGTTTTTAAAGGCATATTGAAAATTTAATAGTTCCATTCATTTTTCGGGAACTCTCTTGAGCATTTTATTTGACATGTGAGACATGTCAAATGATTTATTTTATTACGCAATATTTCCAGGTACAGTTGGGAACTGTACTGAGTTCAATGGATTTAAATACTATCGGTTTTATTTTTGGATGATTTTGGGATTTATAAATGATTACCGAAAATGGGATTTTCGGTAGTTCTCTCTCATAATTTAATGATTTTGACATGGAGATATTATTATTTATGATTTATATTTGATATTGAAATCTCGCGTATATTATAAGTTTGAGAATATTTTGACGTGTGAGACATACACGTCATTGAGTTTTAATACAATTTCTTATGATGATTTTCAAGTACGGTTGGGAACCGTACCATTCGTATGATCTTGGGGAAGATCAGTGGATTTAAGTGTTTTCATATGTTTTTAGTCACCATAATATAGGGTCGATTATATTCTTTATTGCTAGCTAATCATTATTAGCGGCTACTCACCATAGGTGATGTTGTCGGTAGTCATGAAACTACATTCTCCGCCCATAGACCAGTCATGAAACTTGTAGACCGACATGTAGGCTACCTCGCCGTGGTGAAGGATCATCAATGCAGCAACGGGAAGATGCTTCTCCAAGCTCCACAAGAAGACACCAGGAGAATATATGTGTGTAGTTAGTCCCACATCAGAAATATGTAATAAGAGGAAATCTTTCTTATCTATAAAAGGAAGGCTCTCCCGGTGTAGAATGGATCTGGGACTTCCCCATCTCTCTCTCCCGGGGAATGGTAATCACTCCATCCCGGAGAACTCTTGTAACACTAAAGGCCTATTGACCATGATAGTGGAATCTTAAGTGGACGTAACCATGTCCTCCGAGGCATGGTGAACCACTATATGTCCTTGTCTCTTGCTTCATGTCTCATTCATAATTGTTCATGTTCCACCGTGATTCTGCATAGCCTGCGGGATCTTGCAGAAATAGGTGAGTAGTGCGCTTAGCGTGAGACACTATTATAGCCTGGGAGGCAACCGATCGGTATTTATATATATGTTAGCTAGCCATTATTAGCGGCTACTCACTATAAGTGAGTAGGGCGCTTAGCGTGAGATGCTATTATAGCCTGGGAGGCACCGACCCGAGCCTGTGAGACTCCTTTTACATGGTGATAATTCTTTCCCTTATTTATTTTTCTCAGTTATAATTGATTAACCAGCGGGGCTGGTTTATCCATTATTTGAGATTTCTGTTTTATTTAACCAGCGGGGCTGGTTTATCCATTTATTAAGTGAATTCAGATTTAAGGTTTTAAGGACGTTTAAAATTGCGTGCAACTAAGTTTTTAAAGCTGAAATGTGGGAAAATATTTAAATTGAGTTTTTGTTAAATTATTTTGTCCCCTCATTCTAACGTTTTTAAATTTCTTTCCCTTGGGCCTTTTGGTTTTAAATGCCCAATGTGCAGGCTAAGTATGATAAAGTCGAGCGTACATGGAGTCGAGGCTTAGTCCAATAGTCAGAGGCTGCTTCCGCTTCAGCTTTATTCATGGTTATTCTTTCCTTATTAGATATGCTCTGATAACCAGCTAGTAATTTAATGTTGTCTTTGTTGTGTGGTTTATAAGTGTCAAGTTGGATTTTTAGGTAAGGGTTGTCCATTTTCAAGGAAGATTTAGCCGAATTTTTGGTAAATTTTCCTTGGAGGTGGACTCCGCAGGATTTACCACGGGTTTCAGGGTGAAACCTGGGGTGGGTCCTGACAGTTATTTTTCAATAGTTTGTAAAAACATGGTCAAAAATCAACTCAATGGCCTAAAAGAGGTTATTTATCAAAAAAATTCATGTTCTTTCCAACTTCTGAAAGCCATAGCTTCCTATGCCAATGTTGTTCTTGTTGAACCTACGAAAAACCCCAAAATACAGGGAGAAGAAGCCTTTGATTCATTACTGATCCTTCATAGTTATCAAAACTCAATTGCAAATGGATCCGTATTTATGACAAAGTAGGATCCGTATTTATGACAAAGTAGGATAGAAAAAAGTTGTTGATATTTATATTGAGATGACAAAACTAATTTCAGATTCTTAGTCTTCCTCCTCCTTTGTCATTTTCAGCAGCTATATTCATTTATCTTATTTCTTTTAAATTTTTGTTGACCTTGTTTGATGAATTCATTACTGATGCATTCCAAATTTTTAACCAGCCTTGCCTCCAACCTTGATCCTCTCATGGATAGAGTTCTTGAGGCATGCTATATCTTTTAGTTAACCAACTTACCACAATCAAAGGTAGAAGCAACTCTCCTTTGGGCCAACTGCAGCTCCTCAACTCATTATCAGTTAGCTTCATAGAGCGAGAGATGAAGGGTTCTCAGTGAAACAAAATAAAATAAAAGGATAATGAATCTATTTCAGTACGTGGGAATCTATGTATTTGGGTATTCCATGCAAAAAAAGAAACAATGAATTTGAGAGCTTGCATTTTCAGAGAGCTTGTTGTCATGGTGGAGAAGTAGGCAGAGTAGAGAACTTCTGAGGTGTTCATATTCGTTCTTGGTGTAGGCATCTTTTTTCTTAAAATAAGGTGTAGGCATTAATGAGGGCATTGATGACTTTTACTCCTTCAATATGGTTATTTATCATCAATTTATAAAAACATGCTCAAAAATCAATTTGAATGCCTAAAAAATGTCATTTTTCAAAATTTCTCTAGAGTTGCAGGATAATAACCGTTTCTTTAACAGTACCCCTTAAAGCTTGCTACTCTATGTTTTAAAAACCTCAATCTAAGCTATAAGAAGAAAGAATAAGCCCTCACTGATAGGTACTGAAATGAAAAGAAAAGACTAACACACATAAACAGAATGGTCAAAAACAGAAAACTAAATTTGGGGATTTTGGTTTTGGAAATCAAATAACAAAAACTAGTTAGGAACTACTCCTCATCACTAGACAATGATTACACCTATGATGTGTTTACTAACATGTTCAATTCATTCGGATATCCTTACTCAAGCTAAGCCAATGATGTATTGAACTTAACCTATCAATCTTTCTTACTTGGTATGTTAAGAGAATGATGTTTTCAACTTAACTTAACATCCAGAATGGAGCCTAGAGTGATGTTCTCGCACAGCTCTCACCTAGAAGTCATTAAGGTCTAAAAGATTATGAATAAGGCTAGGCAATGTCAGTATTGATATTGTCCTAATCCACCTAGATATTGATTTATGTGAATGGGCTCAAATCACTCACTGGCTACTCTAGAATGCAAGTAGACATGATGATCATACAAAACATTCATAGCTTTACAACCTAGCATGCATACTAATGTTGGCCACCATCAATAAATATACAAAGTTGATCAATGATATAATGATAAACCAATGAATATCCGAAATCCATGGAACAAATTAAATAAACGCCAACTTCATAGTTACAGCTTGTCTATGGCTTGGAAGCAGCCCCTAACTTAGGGAAAATTAGTTACTCATCATCTCTGAAAACACACCAGAGAATTTCATGAGGTTCGAGAAGAAAAGAAAATACTAAAGATAAAAAAATATGGGAAAAGATTGATTTTCTGAGTCGAGAGATTGATCTCTTCTGGGCTTTGAACTTTATTTCTTCTCCTTGAGTTGCTTGACGGCTCCCTCTTCTCTTGTGCATTTTTCAGCAACGCGAAGGCTCTCTTCCCGTATGATGGCTTTTTTCTCCAAAAAACCCCGTTATGGTCTTAGGGTTTTGCCTTAAGTAGTCTCCAAGTCTTGAAAGCTTCATTTTCAAACTATGTTTCCTTCTTTTATTAGAATTAATGTTTGGGCTATCTTTTGAATGTCTTCCATATATAATCTGGACTTGGTTTTTGGGAAAATTATATTAATGATTTCACTCTTCAAAATCGTGCAAAAACCCCCAAGACAGCTTCTCAAAATCCAGCCCAAACACTGCCTCGAACTTGACTGCTGCACAGCTTTCCTGGGACTGCTAATTTTGTGTCCAACTTCAACACTTCATAAATCCAAGATGTCATCACCGATTGAATGATTCTTAAGTCCAAATTGATCTACAAATGCACCTCAACAAATCTGGGCAGTAATCTCAGTGAAACCATTCTTGGAACCTCATGGAAATAGGCCTTGAAAACTGGAGAAAATAAGCATAAACCAGTTTTCAGCTTTTTGTGTTTACAGCTTCTGTTTTGGTGAAGTGGTTCCATCGCCTTTCCTTGATATTTTTGACCATGTGAATGATCAGACTACATCCTTGACATCTCTACTTCGTATTGGAAGCCTTGCTTGTATCAGTTGAACTCATATTTGCATTATCTTGCTCCACGAAGCACCTAAGAAAATAACAAAGTTAAAACGATTTTTTTATAGGAAAATAGCTAAGTTAAATGCAAAGGTTTAACTATAAAATCATCACATTTTATGCTCCTATCATTGACTGAAGTACCAACATTTGTTATAAGTACTGTGCCATTCCATAAACCGAATGACATTGCTTAAGAGCTTCACATTTTGCCTAACAATTTACATAAGAATCACATTAGAGTCGAAGTTTGATCTTCACCAAGACATATTTTAACCCTAATTCCGATCTTCTGAAGCTCTGAATGCCTATACATTTCAAGCATGACGTACATACATACACCTCATCTCTCCTTTGAAGAAATCTTCATTGAGATTGAAGTGAACCCTGTATATATATTTTAAGATTCTTACGAAGTTTCCGTCATGAGTTATCGACATGAAGTAGTGAACCCATGCATTATCGATCTACCACACACCACTAGTTAGAGAAAAGTTAGGGCTAGTTGCCTATCTGATTGAGTAACAATCGTTGATGGTGTGTAAGATTGGCCTTTCACTGACTTCTACATTCATCAACGATTCACAGGGAAGAATCAAAATCAAACTTCATTTCTTTTCAGTACGTAAAATATAGAGAAAATTAGATAAAAACCCAAAATACTAGACCTCTTTTAAGATAAACCCATACATATTTTTCTTTCATTTTACACCCGCTCCACATAAGCAAACTTACTATATAGAACATATGTCTATAATTAATAGTTGAATTGAAATTTGTTGAGTTCTTGTGGTTTGAAGTCGACATCTGTTTAGTCATTGTGGTTTTATTTTAATCTGAATAGTCCTTAGAGTCACAATTTTAAATCCAAATAGTCATTCTGGTTTTATTTTAATCTGAATAGTCCTTAAAGTTATGATTTTTCATCCAAATAATCATTCCGATAATTTTCTCAGTTAAAGGCCATAAGGACTAATTGGATGAAAAAAATTATGACTTTAAAGACTATTCAGATTAGAATAAAATCATAAAGACTAAACAGATGTCAACTTCAAACTATAAGGACTATACAATATTTTACCCTTAATAGTTTTATTCATTTTTAAGTTTCTTTGATTTGCCCTTCAGGCGATATACAGCTAAATTTAGCTGGATTTAACTTTATCATAATCAATTACATTCTTTAATTTCTTACCTTATTGTTACTAACTTGAGTGTATCTATATATGTTATATATAGAAGTATGTCATTTGTAATAGAGTGATTTTTTTCATTCTTAAGTTCACATTTGGTGTCTTTCTACATAGTCGAAAAATGTCTAATTGTAAGATACACTTTCTTGTTCTTTGATTAATTTTCTTCTTTTTAAGTATATTATTATATCATTTCTCATCCTGATCGAGAGAACATTTATATTTCTAATGTACCTATTAAATAGGACATGATATGATGATATACCTACAAAGAAGAAACTCAAAATTAGGTTTAAGGTATAGGGTGTAGGATTTAGGGTTTAGCGTATAGGGCTTAGGGTTTAGGGTTTAGGGCTTACGGTAACACTATAAATTTTTTTTAGCAAATCACATATACATCCTCCAAAAAGATTTGAAACACAAATAAATCCACTTGTGTTATTGTTAAACAAATAAGGACAGTTTTTAACAATTAAGGACAATCTTTTCTCTGCATGCCATGTGTCATGGTTTAATTTACCAAACTAACCCTATACTAATTAAATATGTTTTTAGAAGAGAAAAGTCTCACATTTTGAGATTTTTCCGTAAGTGGAATACAGTAGCAGGTTTTCAATAACTTAGTGTAGTAGCAATACGCAGTAGCAGCACATAACAACACACAACAACAACAACACGCAGTAGCAGCACACAACAACAACACACAACAACAACACACAGTAGCAGCACACAACAACACGCAGTAGAAGCACACAACAACACACACAGTAGCAGCACAAAGCAACACGTAGTAGCAGCACAAAGCAACACGTAGTAGCAGCACACAACATCACACAACAGCACGCAGTAGCAGCACACAACAGCAACACACACAGTAGCAGCACACAATAACACACACCAACATCACACGCAGTAGCAACACACAGCAACAGCACGTAGTAGTAGCATACAGCAGCAGCACGCAGTAGTAGCATACAGCAGCACCAGCACGCAGTAGCAGCACACAACAACACACACCAACACACACCAACAGCACACAACAGCAGCACGCAGTAGCAGCACACAGCAACAACAACACATAGCAGAATGCAGTAGCAGCACGAAGCATGAGCACGAATTAGCTACAAATGATCACTTTTTGCTGTCAAATTTAAAAGATACCGGTTTTAATTCCAAAGAATCTTTGAGTAAACCAAGTTGTAGAGATCGAAGAATAATCAAATCAGATCTGGTTGGATTCGGGGAAGCCTTAGTCAACATTCATCATTTCGTTATTCGGCTACTCCTCCCTTCCTCGCCTCCTAGCTATTTGGTTGGAGCGGTGACCGGCGAAGAAGAGGAAGAGGAAGAGGAAGAGGAAGAGGAAGAGGAAGAAGAAGAAGAAGAAGAAGAAGAAGAATTGGTGTGTTTCTCAGATATGAAAATGGTGGAGAAGTGGTATTTTGAGTCAATGGCAGTTTTGTAGATATTTCAGAAAATAATGGTTTTTTAGGTATTTTGCGTAAAATTGCTGATAGGATGTGGTACTATGCACTGTGGGCCTGAGTATATGTCATTATTTGTTTAAATCTGTTGAAATATAGTTTTTCTGTGTTTTGCAACTATCTATGGTAGTGAGCTGTTATTTTCTCAAATTTCTTCCTTTTACTTTAATAATCAGATATCTTATTTATATTATATTTTACCTAATGTATATATCATAGAATGTATTTATTTCACCTAGATTTTTTCATAAAAATAAAGAAAACTGCATAATTCTTGCAAATTGATTAAAAAATGTTTATTGTAGAAGAAAAGCTCATAATCAAGGTATTTAAGACAACATCGATCAATTAAGTTTTTTTTATTATGTTTATATGTTATAGTTGAATGGTGATAATTGTGTAAAATTTAGAAAAAAATAGAACATAATATGTATCATAATTGATACATTTTAGATATTTATCAGAAAGAAAATATCGTGTGGGTTTTATTTAAAACCACTCTTCAAAATTAGGTGTATATGAAAATGGGTAGTGCTAGAGGGCCTTAATAAGGCCTAAAATTTATGGCCTTAATCCTATGTGTCATGCCATGTAAGTAAATAAAAATATTTATTTTCAATTCCACATAATATATCTTGCCAAATCAAAACATTGCATTACCAATTTTACCATTTCTATTTCCTTTTACATTTTAAGGGGTGAATCAATGATATTAATGTAATTTATTAGGTAATGGAAACAAATATTACATATTAATAGCAACCACTAATTATGTATAATAGAAGGAATGTTTCTTATATCAATATGAAGATTAACTATTTTTAAATAATAATTAGTTTTGTCAAATAAACTCTAACCCTAACCCTACTTCGTTCAAAAAGCAATTATAATACATAAAAAAAAAACATTAATATAAGATAATTCAAATATAATTCATCAAAATTTTCTATAATTCATCTAAAAAATAATTTATATGCAAATAATTTATCTAAAGATTTACATACAAATTATTTATATAATATACATGTATTATAAATATATAATATAATGTTATTTTGATGTTATATTTTTTATATTTTGATATTTAGAAGAAAGAAAGCTAAAATAGTTTTATTAGAGTCATTGTTTGAAATGAACCAAATGGTAAGATGGTCTTTATACTTAAGTATTACATGACATAAGATTTTTAATATGTGATATGTCTAAATGATTTGGCATGCCACATAGATTTGAGGCCTAAAATCTTAGGCCTTAATAAGGCCTAGAATCATTTTCCTATGAAAATCCCCCTAAAATATATTAGCTAAATTACATTCTCTGGTAAGACTCTTCAAACCAAACAATGCCTTTGCCATGACGTACTACGAAATGGTCCTAAGGATCAAGAGTTCAAGACAAGACAGTACGTGAAATGGAAAACGAAGAACAAATTAAGTTCCACTCAAATTCAGTAACCTGGCGCAGGGCTCATCCAATTAGCAAGTACGTAGTTATATATATTAAATTCAAACATTGCGAGCGATTGAGTGAGACTAAAAGATGAATGGTGTTGCTCACCCTTTTGATAATTTCAACGGACCATGCGCAAAGATTTCTATATATGACTCTTTAACAAAACAATACTACCTTAAAATTTCAATTTTTCTTTATTACATATCAACATGTCAGTAAATATATCAAGTAGACTACATTTGTATCCTTAGAAGGCGATTCATGTAAGTAAACGCATATAATTAATTCATAGCTAGCTTGTCCCAACGTGAAGAAGTGAGATATCTGAGGGAGGTGATATATGGGGATGAGTTTATTGCTATTTGCTAAGCTTCAGTTTAGTTGACTTTGTTTATCTCTCTGCTTGCATTGGGAGATCGAGCTAGCTGCTAGCATCTTTATATTATATATTATGCACATCCATATCTATATATATATTATCTAGTACTTGTATATGTATGCAGAACTATCTTTGTTTTCAATTTTTCCAAGAAAAAGATCTAAAACCAATCTAGGGGAAGATCATTTGGATACCAGCAGAGACCAGAGGAAGAGAGATCGAGGCAGATTGGAAGTGAAAATGAATATTAATCAGGGGAGCACATCAAATTGTTTCGAAAGTATGTACATGACGGATCGAGATGCAGTTTCGTCGTTTTCACTCGAACCAAACTCATCATCATCTGGTGCAGTACTATCCCAAGATCAGAATCACTCAACTTCTCTTCTCTATAGCCTCTCCGTCCTCAAGGAGAAAGTTCATCAAGCGAAATCGCTTGTCCGCGTGCTTATCGCTCCGGCAGATCGTCATCAAAGTCAACAACAACAACAACAACAGCTTCCAGAGTCAACGACCATGGGAGCCATGGCGAGCATGAGCAATGTCATCCAAGAAATTATCGTCACGGCGTCTTCAATGATGTTCACTTGCCAGCAGATGGCCCTTGTTGCTCCAGGTAACGAAACAAGATCTGAACCAAACTTTACTATTAGTACTGCTGGTCGTAGTAACACTAGGGACGCTGGTTTCTATCCAACACATGATCAAACACTCGATTGGTTTAGTACTGAGAGCTACAACGATTGTCTTCCTAGGGATGTGATCAGTAGGAGTCATAGACAGGTCGAAACGAAAGAGTTGCCTCCGAGAGTTCAAAGAAACAATGCGTTACAGGTAGAGAATCATCCACCAGAAAACTCGAGCTACGACATTATTGAGTTGGATGCTGCTGATTTGTTGGCTAAGTACACTCATTACTGCCAAGTTTGCGGGAAAGGGTTCAAGCGTGATGCCAACTTGAGAATGCACATGAGGGCTCATGGGGATGAATACAAGACTAGCATTGCTTTGAGCAACCCCTTGAAGAACAACAATATGAACAGTGCAATGAACGTAAATGGATCGAGCAATGCTGAGTCTTCAATGAAATTGCCAAGGAAATATTCATGTCCTCAAGAAGGGTGCAGGTGGAACCAAAAGCACGCAAAATTCCAGCCTCTCAAGTCCATGATCTGCGTGAAGAATCACTACAAGAGGACCCATTGTCCGAAAATGTACGTATGCAAGAGGTGCAACAGGAAGCAGTTTTCGGTGTTGTCTGATCTAAGAACACATGAGAAGCACTGTGGGGATCTAAGGTGGCAATGCTCTTGCGGAACCACATTTTCCAGGAAAGATAAGCTTATGGGTCATGTTGCTTTGTTCGTTGGACACACACCAGTTATTATCACTTCTAATTTTCCCATTAGGCATGGGAGAGCTGAGAGCCAAGCTGCAGCCGGCGGCCTGATGCACTGAAATACGTACGTGGTAATCAAAGAAATGCTTTTCTTTTGTTTGTTTTGTACATTAATTTTTCAGCAAGTTGATTTCCATAATAGAATTAGGTAGTTGGTGTGCTAAGTTTAGCATTAGATACATTGTAATCAATTACAGAATGTTTAATTTCCATTCGCCTTGATCTTTAGTTTCTGTGTTGAAACTTTAATTTGTTTTCTACCATTTTCGTATATCATCAAGGCGTGTTCATGCACTGATTAAGCCCATGTATAGCAATAAATATAGGATGGATGAATAATTTGTTCTATATCTACTCTAAGTTTGTTATATGTAAACGTTGTAAACGTTGAGCATTCATATGATGAAGCATGCTACGTACTTCATTTTACTTGTTCACGTTTATTTTTCTCTGCAACTGGCTAGGCTCCTACGTGTTTCAGTAATAAAAGAAAATGAGATCATTCTGCAGCTGCATGTATTATGAGTATTGATGTTGAACTTGGACTAATAAGTTTATCTAAGTGTACGTACTTGTGCTCATGAGCAACCCTAAAATTAGAAACCAATGAACTCATAAACCTCATAAAATTCATAGATTTACTAATTAATCTGTAAATAATGTTTGGGAATGCATGTGCATGTGTGTGCGTCTTTTCCCCCTTTCAATTTGTTTTCCCTTAAAGCAATAATATATATATATATATATATATATATACATATACAGCCCCCTTCCAGTGAGGGATCCTTATTTTTGACCACTTTCTAAGGATAGGGCATTACACTACTTCCTAATTGAATTTTTACATCTCTACCGTTCATATCTTAGGTCTATATGAGTAGATCACCTCTACAAAATTTCATATGATTTGGTGATCGTTAAGGCTTTCAAAAGTTTGATTTAGTTTTAATGATCTTGAACGGTCCAGCTTATGTCAAACTAAAATCGTTGAAGGTCATTAAAACTAAATCAAACTTTTTAAAGCCTTAACGATCACCAAATCATATGAAATTTTGTAGAGATGATCGACTCATATAGACCTAAGATATGAACGGTGGAGATGTAAAAATTCAATTGGGAAGTGGTGTAATGCCTTATCCCTAGAAAGTGGCCAAAAATAGGGATCCCTCATTGGAAGGGCCATGTATATATATATATATATATATTTATACACACTGGATAGTTATATGTTCTTCATCACAATCATGTATTATTGGATAGGAGATCGACATACAAGGATGAGAAATTAATCAATAGCTAGTGGAAGACACCGTTTATGTTCTGAGAGTTATAGAATTATGCCCAAAGCACAAGGCCGATTTTAAGGAAATAGGATGCAGAAAGCATGATGTTCTACTCATTGTTTGTGTAGTGGGTATTATGTACTGAAGACTGAAGATATCATTTTAAGGTTTAAGATGTAGTATTACTACATAGACACTTAGCAGGGTAGGGTTTCTATTAAACAACCAGTTACCAGCTAGCTAGTCTAGAGCTTGAATTGACTGTGCTATCTGAACACTAAACAACCATAAGATCACAGACACTAACGGGCTACATTTAGGTGTCAATCATATATAGAACCAAACGATGTCAATGAAGAACTCTATCAGTCTATCACTGGAACAAAAACAAGAAATATGAAGATCGTTCTATTAGGGTTTCAAGAATATAACAGAGAGAGAGAGAGAGAGAGAGAGAGAGAGAGAGAGAGAGAGAGAGAGAGAGAGAGAGAGAGAGAGAGAGAGATAAGTTGGGATCTTGACATAGTAAATTGGAAAAATCTTCAATATCTTGTGCTATCATAAATGGGATGTCCAATTGACTATTATCTATATATGGTCATGGTAGATCAGTAGCTCTTCTGCATGCTTCTGTTGTTCAGGAGTGGCCTGGTAGCTAGCAAAAACTCTTCGTCCATCTGATAATTTAAGCATATTGCTCTATCTGATGTCTTCTGCAATTAATTTTAGTTGAGCTCCACACTTCGACTGCATATTGTTCTATGTCAATGGTACTAATTAACCAGTTGGCTGCTTCTAGCTTGTTGGATCATAGCCTAGTTAACTTGATGGTCTTCTGTTTCTGTCAACAACCATATCTGATATGGTTGAAAAAACTTTTCTCTTTCTCTCCATCCGGTAGCACTAACAATGCTGAAAGTGAGATATTTGGAGTCTGTAGTTTTTTGCTACATGATATACCATTGTTTTAATAAATTATGAAAAATCCTTTATAGTGACGTAATCTAGACTTTAGAAAATAACCCCATTAGTTATTCCCCGTTCAACCTGTAAGGGTTTCTTTATAAGGTTTTCTAGTACATATAGTTTTCCTGGTAGAGTTCCTTCACTTCCTTGTATGGCATTTGGTACGTACGTACATATAAATCTACTTGGGGGCCTGAGGAGAAATCACTAATTAAGCTTGAGGAGATATCTCTACCAAGAGCCTATCCATCTAAGGATGTCTTCTTCTTATCCATCATAGAAAAACCATACCCTTTCAAAGGTCATATCCCTTACATAGCCGTTTTAACCAAGTGGTGGTCGTGAGGCTTTTAGGAATCGGTTATAAGATCTCGAGAGAACGGTTTTAAGATCTCATCTATGAAGTATAAATGGAAAAACCCTATATAACATAACCTTTAGAATGTTTATGTGAAGAACAAAATTATAATCACAATTTACATATTCCTAGAGTTTACAATAAACCCGTAGCAGCTTCCAAATCTTCGTGGCCCCTAGACATGGCTGGTATTCCTCACGAGACATATCAACATCGAACAATGCGTAACACTGACTACAAGCTTTGATGTCCTCTTTCTAGAGGCGAGTGTAGTAGACATCAGAGAAGTCGATCACTAAGCAAACTCATCAACAAGCCAACCATAAGATCGACCAATTACAAACTAAAATCGATCATCCTTCATACTCGCTGTATTGAATTAGAAAGTCTAATTATTATTGAATTAGACTTTCTAATTCAATAATAATTGATTCTATTATTTATTATTTTCCTTATATATTTTTGTTTTCCAATTTCTTTTTATTAAAGCATATATATAGTTTATATTTCTGCTAGATCCCGTAGACCTCGTAGAAACTGTTGCACATGATCCGTCCTTTGATATGTTCCTTCTTATCTGCAAAATGAGACCGACCGGGACTTTCCGGTCTTTCTCTCTCCGATAGTAAAGTTAGTTGTGTGGTAGGTGAAGTATTAAATGCTAGGAGATGTTTTCTTACCCTTTTGGTTGACATCACTTTTGTATTTATAGCCCCGGGTTGACTTATGTCTTCTGTGTTATTCGATGTGGGACAAGTACATTGTTGAAGCCTGTTATCTTGCCTTCTGTGGAGTCTCCCTTTTCTGGCCCAGAAAACTATAGTATCCAGGATGAGGTCTGTTCGAACTGCCTCATGCTGGGCTTCCATGCATCGCGGGCCGGGGGATTTATTTATCGACTACCGACTACAAGTTCCCCCAAGTTCCCGTTCAAGACACGTCTTGAGTGGGGACTTGAAGAAGTGGTCCGTAATGCCGAATTACTAACGGGTACACGATCATAGTCCCCCCAAGTTATTACTCGGGACATGTTTGAACGGGTTGTTGTTGCGATGGAAGGTAGCAAGCCCTTCCACGTTAGTTGTTGTTGCTCGAGCGTGGGGTATTATCCCCGCGTGGGTTATCAGGCCACTATTCTCTGTGTGAAGGGAATGATACAAACATGCCCAACTCCCGCCCTTCAGGAGCCGTACAAGGGACTTACAGCTCTCAAGGCTTAGTTGTTTCAACCTTGCTTCCTGGTGAAATGTTGCCAGGGCGGTATGCATGCCTTAGTTCGCAAGCATGCTTCCTTTAGGTTCGTGTTCGGGAATAGGAATCTCAAGTAACAGTTGTTCCTTCCTCAAGCATTTGTCCATGGATTGAAATTATCCGGGACTTAAAGTTGTCCTGCTATGATGCCTACACGTATCCGAGGCTGGCTATTTGGTCATTTGGTTGGAACATAATGGCCCCGTAACGATCTCGGCTGAATGTATGTGTGATGGATCTCGCGCCTGAGTTCGCCTCGCGCATGTGTAATGAAATTAGTAGGCGAGCTGAATTCGCTTCGCGTGGAAAGAATGACAGTACCAGGCGAGCTGAGTGCGCTTCGCTTCGTCAGAGTCAGCTCGTCCCGCTTACAAGGAGAACGCTCGAAGTGAGGAGTCCTCTTTGCGTAATACTTACACGCGAGCTATGAAGTCCGCTCCGCGTATGGTTCTTACATGCGAGCTCTGAAGTCCGCTCCGCGTACGGTTCTCACCCGCGAGCTATGTTGTCCGCTCCGCGTACTGTACTTACACGCGAGCTATGAAATCCGCTCCGCATACGGTTCTTACACATGAGCTATGAAGTCCGCTCTGCGTATGGTTCTTACCCGCGAGCTATGTTATCCGCTCCGCGTACTGTACTTACACGCGATGGTTAAGGATAACCCGTTGTGGAATATTCGGGACTCGCCTTGTCTCCAGATGCCACCACATCCCTGATGGTTTAACGGATGGATCTGCACACTCAACGGGAGCTCGGTGATTACCGGCGACTGCTGTCGGGTAGTGTTATTGGGTTGGTAGCCTGGGTTGGTGGTGGTGTGTCAGGATATTAATTGCGTGTCTGCCAGGTAGCACTATAGGGAGGGGCGAAGGGACGTGCATTTAATGCGAGTCGTTTCACTCCTCTCTTATTTGAGAAGTTACCCGATAGTGGGGCACGTGTCACGATCCTACGGTGGGTCACGATGGATCCGATTTCCTCGTGCGCGGTAAATGAATTTGGGGGGGGGAAATCGAGGCGTCCTTTCCCCCGCTTCGTATATATGTTTAGTCCCCCCACTGACCCTGCCTTCTGTTTCATTCTTCTTTCATTCTGCCTGCTTCTGTGTTCTTCTGTTTTGCTCTCTCTCTCTTTTCATTTTTCGTCCGTTGAAACGTAGATCGGAGGGGGTGCTGCCGAGCTGAGCTCATAAGAGAAAGGGATTCTTGCGCCTGGAGGGAGTTCTGCTTCGCTACTACGGCCGATCTTACGATTGCGAGGTGCTGTCCGTTTGCTGCTCTGGCGCGTCTCCGGCCTGCACTATCTGGTTAGCTCCCTTTTTCCTGCGTTGAGTTATGTTACTGAGCTTATCTTGTAGAGTTTGTAGATCAGTAGACTTTCTGGGTTTCTAGGTGTTTCTGGGTTTCTAGGTTGGTTGTGGACTTTTGCCGTGTTCAGATTGGGGGGGGGGTCAAAACCTCCCGGCGGCGGAACACGATGTAGGTATCTAATGGTCCATAGGGTTTTTCTAGGGTTGAAATAGAGTCTAGGGCTTCCGATGCCAGCATCTCTGGCTTGTCTCGACGGGCTCCCGCTGATGATGTCATAAGGATGGAAGGGTACCTGCAGCGGGAAACTAACAGAGATGTCGGGCGGGCAAACTCTCACTCAGGATCCTCCAGCTCAAATCCCGAGCGCCCGGTGCTCGAAGCGATCCCGATCACACGCGCCCTTCACTGTCTGGAGGACGGTAGGGTGTGCGATGATCCCATATGTAGTTTCACGCCCGAGGAGATCAAACAGTTTAGGGAGGAGTGGGACATTCCCTCCGGTATCCCTATGCGTGGCTTGTACCCGAGAGAACTAGCGTGCGCTCCGAGAGACAATTACGTGGCGGTGCATGATAACATGTTCAGGAACAGGTTCTCCGTACCGCTACCCCAATATGTGCAGTACAGGTCCCGCCGAATCAGTGGCGCCAACTTCTGGGACTCAGATGTCTGTATCACCTTTCGAACATGGGGTGGCTGACAATCAACGAGTTCTGCACGCTCTACAGACTGTCATACTCGAAGAAGGCGGGAAGCTCCGGGTGCGTAGGCTTCACTACACGGGACTATGAGTCAATCATCACTAATCTCCCTTCTTCGATAAACAAGGAGTGGAGGGCGAAGTTGGTCCTGGTGGGGGGGGGCCCGTGGTAAAGAAAGACTAGACGGAACATGGTGCCCAATTACTTCCGGGCTATTGGGGATCAGAGCTACTCGCTGACCACAATCGAGAGGGAGCGTATTGCCCGTATATTCGCTGCCTTGCCCCACGACGAGGACCGTAGCTCGTATCACTTGATGCGGTGGGCCGTTCTCGCACACTGCAAGATGGGTAGAGTACTCGGTGGGTTCATCTTTACTTCCGCTTTACATTTGAAGTCCTCGTGATGCTCAGCTTAACTAATATCGTCTTTGGTTTGTAGGAAAAATCCCCAGGCGTGTTCCTCGCCCTAATCACCCTTGGGACATGGAGAAGGATCAAGCCTTCTTGAAGAAGCTACTGACCAAAGGTGACCTGGCTTCGCGCACCGAGGTGGACGTGGATACGCACACGGTACGGGTCTTGGACAAGCAAAAGGTCCTTGAAGTTCCGGATGAAGTATATAGGTCAACGGAGACTCCGTCAGTACCTCCTCCCGCAGCCTCGTGGCATACTTTGGGTGAAAAGAAAAGGCGCCACCATCACTCGAGGAAAACCCAAGGTGCTGAGTCCTAGGTGACGTATACCAGTGAGGACATATCCGGGATCCCTGCTCCAAAACTGAAGAAGCATAAGGCAGCTCCTGAGGCCCCCGTTTCGACTCCCTCGCTGTCTATTCTCGCCCCTCCAGTTCCTAAGATTTAAAAAATCCCGATCAGGCATGTTCTCAATGAGTATGGTAGCGTGGATGAGAAGTTCGTCCGTGCAATGATTAGCGACTTGAAGGGGATTGATCTCGACCGGGTGAGATTCAAGGAAGGTTCTCCTTCCGAGTCTCAAAAAATTGCACGGGAACATCTAATGAAGGTTGGTGTACGGTTTTTTTTTTTTTTTGAATTGTTCTGGGGAACTTGCTTACTTTGGCCGTTGCTTGTAGTCTCTCTTCGCGGTGTACTCTATTGACGCCAGCGAGGACACTGCCAATCTGAAAGAGCAGGTGACCAAGCTCAATGGTCATGTGAGCTACCTCCAGACCGAGAAGGGGTCTATGGAGAAGGGAAAGAAATCCTTGGCCAAGAAGCTAGCCATGTTGCAGCTGCATGTTCGGGAGGTGGAGAGCAAAGTTGATCGGGTCCCGGAACTCGAAGATGAAGTGGACTCCTTGAGGGTGGAGCTTGGCAAGTATCGCCCGCTTGAGGGTAAACTTTGTGAGAAAGAATCCGAGATCGCGGAGCTAGAGAGACTTGTTCCCGCGCACTGTGAACAGGCCGTTGCAGCTTTCGAGGAGTCGCAGGAGCTCAAAGATCTTCTCCAGTCTGCTCGGGATGAGGCTATCACCGAGAAGTTCACAGAGTGGAGTGAGCATGGGTACCTTGACAAATCCCGGATGCTTGCGGATCTGCTTATTGCGCAAGAGAATGCCAAGGCGAACGACTCCCAGGCTATCCACCAGGTGGGTCCTCCTGAAGCCAATCCTGACAGTACCGGCGCCGAAGTGAATGCGTCCGAAAGTGAGGACGAGGAAGATGACGTCGACTCGGTCGAGAATGACTTAGTTTAGGGCTTTGAACTAGGTGCAACCGGATTGTAATTTTTGATGTTTTTTTTGGAATGGCTTTATGCCTGCTCCGGGGAATGTAGGCTTCTACCTTGAGGTCCGGTTATACTCATAATTTATTCAAGTGTCCATGTCGAATCTTCCATTTTCGTCTTTAAATTCTGTGTTGTGCCTCTATTTGTTTTACCGGTGTATCAAACCGACAGTTTTACGTGTTGCGAATTTCGACTTCACTACAGTGATGCGAATTTAGCTTCTTCATTTCTGTAATAGTTGTTATCAAAACAAATGAAGGTATCCTCCCGGGTTAACCTAGTCAGACTCGGTGGGCATGATTTACAATCCCTGACTTGATTAAACGGGATAGAACCTAAGGTGCTCATTGTTCCACGCGTGCCTGGTGACTATGTCGTCCTTGTCCCTCAGGAAGAACGTTGCAGGGCCGACCTTCTCCACTATCTCGTAAGGACCTTCCCATATTGGATCAAGGGCCATTGGTTGGGTCATCACCCGCTTCAACACCCAATCTCTTAGACCCAAGGTGCGTGGTCTGACCTTGCAGTCATAGTGCCAGGCGACACGCTGCTTGTAAACTTGGTTGTGTAGGTCAGCCCTGTCCCTCTTCTCCTCAATGAGGTCCATGTTTAACTGTAGCCCCTCTATGTTGGTTTGCTCATCGTATCCCTCGACTCTTCCGGTCGATACCGTCACCTCGATGGGAATGACAGCCTCCGTGCCGAAAGCCAAGCTGAAAGGCGTCTCTCTCGTTGACTCCGTAGCAATGGTTCATATGGCTCATAGAACTTCCGGGAGCATTTCTGCCCACAATCCTTTAGCATCGTCCAACTTCTTCTTCAGCAGTTTCTTTACAATCTTGTTGACCGCCTCTACTTGCCCGTTAGTCTTCGGGTGAGCTACCGATGAAAACACCATCCGGGTTCCCATGTCCTTGGTGAACTCGATGAGCTTCAGGTTGTTGAACTGCGTAACATTGTCGGTTATAATAGTCTCCGGGACACCGAACCTACAGTATATATTTTTCATGAGGAAACTCATCACACTTTCTGTGGTTATTCGACTAAGTGGTTCTGCTTCAACCCACTTGGTGTAGTAATCCACATCTACTATGGCATACTTGTACTGTCCGGGAGTGGTGGGAAATTTCCCGATCATGTCTAGACCCTACTGCGTGAAGGGCCACGGAGACAGCAGGATCGAGAGTGCAATGGACAGGGAATGGATCATGTAGCATGTTGGTGGCATTTATGGCATCTCGCTGACACTTGGTCTGCCATCCTTCCCATATTGGGCCAAAAATACCCCGTTCTTAACGCCTTGAAGGACAGGGATCTCGATCCGGAGTGATTACCGCAAACACCTTCGTGGATGTCCCAGAGAATCGTCTCACCTTCTTGTACTGATACACATTTTAAGTTGGGAAAACAATATCCCCTGCAGTACAGTTTACTGTTGATCAGCGCGTATCTGGCGCACCTCGATTGCAACTTCCTCGCCTGCCGCCTATTCTCTGGGCGGACGCCCTCTTTGATGAACTCGATGATGGGGTCCATCCATGTTGGTTCCTTGGGGCCAGTAGTGATGGCAAATATCTTCGTGATCGTCTTGTCGATACTCGGCCGGTCTAAGATTTCAACCTTGACCTTTTTGCACCCTTTCTGGTGGGTATCGGTGGCAAGCCAAGCCCAAACATCAGCATGGGTGTTCTCCTTCCTAGGGATCTGAGCCACAGTTACTGACACGAATCCGCACAAGAGGTCCTTCGCGAGTGCCCGATAAGAATTCAGGTGAGGTTCTTTAACTTCAAATTTCCCGCTGACTTGGTTCACCACAAGCTGCGAGTCACTGAACACTTTGACACTTTTTACTCCAATCTCTAGTGCCAACTGTAGGCCCCCGATCAATGCCTCATACTCGGCTGCATTATTGACGTGGAGAAATTAAACTCCAGGGCGTACTTGTATACGAACCCGTCCGGACTAACCAAGATTATTCCTGCCCCGCTCTTCTCTTTAGTGACGGAGCCGTCGACGAACAACTTCCAACACAGCTGGACCTCTTAGGGAGCCACCGTAACCTCTCGCTCAACCTCCGAGCAATCCACGACTCCTTTCATGGGGGTCAATTCTGAGATAAAATCCGCAGCTGTTTGCCCCTTGATGGCTACTCTCGGCACGTAGTGTATGTCGAACTCTCCTAGTTCTATCGCCCATTTGGCCAGTCTCCCGCTTGTCTCTGGCTTCTTGAGGACTTGCCTGAGGGGGCAGTTAGTGAACAGGGTGATGGAATGAGCTTGAAAGTAGGGTCGCAGCTTTCGGGCGGTTACGACGAGCGCTAGGGCCAACTTTTCTAAGTCTGGGTACCTGCTTTTAGCCAGCGTATAGCCCTTGCTTACGTAATACACCGGAAGCTCCACGGCGTCATCTTTTCTGATCAAAGCCGAGCTTACTGCCGTATTGGATGCTGCCAAATAGAGATATAGCATCTCCCCGGGTATTGGTTTTGAAAGCTTCGACACGGATGCTAAATATTCCTTGATATTCCTGAAAGCCTCATCTTGCTCGGGCTCCCAATTGATTAATTTGCAGTGTTGGCTCTTGAGCAGTTTGAAGAACGGCGCGCACTTGTCCGTGAGTCTGGAGACAAACCTAGCGAGAGCCGCCACCTTGCCTGTCAGGGACTGGACGTCGCTCTGGACTTTCGGGACTACCATATCCATTATAGCTTGGACTTCTCTAGGTTTGCTTCGATCCCCTACCGGCTAATCACGTGGCCCAGAAACTTCTCCTTGACAACCCCAAATAAACATTTTTCCGGGTTCAACCTCATACCGTACGCGAGTATAATATCGAATGTTGCCTGCAGGTCGCTCACGTGCTTAACCGCAATGAGACTCTTTACCAACATGTCGTCCACATACACCTCCATGGTAATACCCAGCTGCTTAGCGAACATTTTGTTCATCAGGCGTTGATAGGTCGCTCCCGCGTTCTTTAACCCGAACGACATCCTCTTGTAGTAGTAGACTCCTTTGTCGATCATGAAGGCGGTATGCTCCTCATCCGCAGGATCCATCATTATTTGATTGTAGCCCACGTAAGCGTCATAAAACTCAGCATTTCGAACCTGGAGGTGGAATCGACGAGTTGATCAATTCGAGGCAAAGGGAAGCTATCTTTGGGGCACGCCCTATTAAGACCGGTGTAGTCCACACACATCCTCCATTGCCCTACCGCCTTCTTGGGGACCATGACCACGTTTTCCAACCATTGAGGGTATTTTGCTTCCTTTATAAACTCGATATCCAGCAGCCTCTGTACCTCTCCCTTGATGACGTCATACTTGGCTACATCGAACGACCTCCGCTTCTGTCGTACCGGAGGTACGCCTTTACGAATTCCCAACTTGTGCATGACTATATACCCGAGATACTGGGCACATCAGCATATGACCACGCAAATGCTTTGTTGTTGGCCTTCAGGAAATGCACGAGCTCCTCCCGTACGACAACTGGCAACCCCGAACCAATCCTTGTGGTTCTTGCTGGGAACTCGTCCGAGATGTAGATGAGCTCTATCTCCTAAACCGATCCAGGTCTCTCGGACTCGGTTCCTTCTACTACAGCATTAATTTTGGGATCCTCGTACACATCCGACACAGGTCTACTCGCTATCCCGGAGGATAATACCTCTTCTCTTTTCCTGCCATTATCTCGGTCGATAGAGTAGCATCCTCTCGCAGCCAACTGATCACCCCGGATGGTAACAATTCCCATTGGGGATGGTAGTTTCATCATCAAGATGTGGCCGGCGATGAATGCCTTGAGTTTCCATAGGGCCGGTCTCCCGAGTATCCCATTGTACGATGAATCGCAGTCAACAATTATGATGTCTACCATCGCAGTCGACAATTATGATGTCTACCATTGTCCTCCCCTCTATACCTCTGAGGATCATAGGTATGTAGTCAGATCCTAGAGGCTGCACCACATCCCCAGAGAAGCTTATCAACGGTTCATTATCCTGCAAGAACTTGCTGCTTCCCCTCTTTAGCGCCCGCCAAGCATTTCAGAACAACACATTCACGGACGCCCCGGTGTCGATTAGAATTTTCTTGTAGAGATAATGATCTAACTGTGCGGTGATCAGGAATGGATCCTCGTGAGGTAGTCTGGTCCCTTGCTCTTCTTCTTCTTCTTCGAATGTCACTGATTTCCACCTCACGTTGACATTCTGGGGACCATAGCTTCCTAAGGCGTATATCTCTCGCCCATCTCTGATCCCAGGGCATTGCTTCTTGGCTCTATTACTCTTACGGTCTATCCATGCTCCCCCGCGGATCGTGTTGATTGTCCCGTGCATGGATTCCCTCGCTGCTTGCCGCTGACCTGACACGTACTGCTGAAGCTTCCCTGCTTTCAGTTGGCTCTCGATCGTTTTTTTAGCTCAACACATTTGTTTATCGCGTGCGTCACCTCCCTGTGGTACCCGCAGTACTTTCCGGTATCCTCTCGGGTCAATCGGGAAGGTGGGAACTTTCTGGTTGCCGGTCCCGGGAGTGTTCCCTTGTTCTTGTTCCACACCACCTCCGGGGTTGCAGTTAGTGCGGTGAAGCTCTCTCTGGCTATGAGAATGGCTGCTCTAAACCCACTATCCTCATAGCTCCCTTTGCTCTTCCCCTGCGAACCCCCCATTTACTTGCCTTGCTTCCTGCCTCCGTCCTTGAACCTCTTGCCAGGGGTGAAAGCTTGTCCCCTTTCCAGGTTCTTACTTCTTGGATCGTCTGTCCTTGGGATTCGAACCTCCTGTTTTCCTTTTGCTTCCCCGCGTGCTGGTCCCTATAAGTGTCGTGATCCGCTTGGGCGTGCCTGATCGCCATTTCATTAGCTCATCATAGCCCCGGGGGTTTTCGATTCGCACCGCATATAAGAACTTCCCGGGCAACAGGGCCTGGACGAAGGCTTCCTCCGCCACCTTCTTTTCGAAACTCCTGACCTTGGTTGTGGCTCCCTGCCAACGATATACAAAGGTCTTCAATCTCTCGATGTACCCTTGCTTTACCTTGAACAGCTTGGCGGTATTCTACCCATCTGTACGCAGTATGAATCGGTTCACGAATCTGTCCGCTAGTTTCTGAAAGCAATCTATCGAGCCGGCTAGGAGCTCATAGAACCAGCTCAGCGCCTCTCCCGACAGCGTCTCCTGGAACATGTTGCAGCATGCGACATCTGAATAGCCCTTTGTGTTCGTATGGGACTTAAAGCTGTCAAGGAAGAGATGCGGGTCCCCTTCCCCCCCCCATAGTTCAACTTAAGAGGTTTGGCTGTGTGAGAACGTAAGGTATGCGTGATGGACCTTGTGAATGGTCCCCCTCTTTCTTCGAATCCCACGCCGAGCGGGTTGTGGGCCGCCCGTCTTTTTGCTTCATCTACCCTCGTGGTCAGGTTCAGGACAATGTCCCGCATGGCCATAAGGGCCGCCTCTACTCTCGTTGTTTCCACCCTTCTGCCTTCTACGGGCTTTGGGAGCGGCGGTAGACCTTCTCTGTCCATGGCTTCCGGGAACAGGTTCGCCCTCACAACGACCGTCCTATGGGTGACCGTCGGCGGTGTTATCGGTGAATCTCCGCCCTTGCCCTACGCCTCGCGGGCAATGGCGGTCGCCCGCTCAATTGCCTCGTCGCTCTCCAGTCTTCTTGATAACACGCCCATTATCGTCGCGTTAACTCTCTCCAACTTTTTCTCCCGAGCGGCTACGTCTAACCGTTCCTGCGCTCTTTCTCTCTCCATATAGGCCACGTCCGCTCTCAACCTCTCCACCATGTCCTCCATTTCTTTCTGTGTGAGATCACACATCGTTTCGTTTGGGGTCTTTTGCGGATCGTTCGTCGCTGGTGCGCATTCCAGCCTCTCATCCATTCCTCCCGTCCTGGTATCACTTCCCGGTGTCCTATCTCCGCTGAGGCCACTGTGATCTCCCGTCATTATCCTGCTCCCGACTTCTGCTTCATTTGACTCCGTCATCAAGACTGGCTTTTCGTAAGAATTCCCACAGACGGCGCCAATTGTTTCTGCTGGATTCCGTAGACCTCGTAGAAACTGTTTCACGTGATCCGTCCTTGGATATGTTCCTTCTTATCTGCAAAAGGAGACCGACCGGGACTTTCCGGTCTTTCTCTCTCCGATGGTAAAGTCAGTTGTGTGGTAGATGAAGTAATAAATGCTAGGAGATGTTTTCTTACCCTTTTGGTTGACATCACTTTTGCATTTATACCTCCGGGTTGACTTATGTCTTCTGTGTTATTCGATGTGGGACAAGTACACTGTTGAGGTCTGTTATCTTGCCTTCTGTGGAGTCTCCCCCTTTCGGCCCAGACAACTATAGCATCCAGGATGAGGTCTGTTCGAACTGCCTCATGCTGGGCTTCCATGCATCGTGGGCCGGGGGAGGTATTTATCGACTACCGACTACAGTTTATAAGAGCTAAAAAAATAATCAATATCGATCATGTGACATAAAATTTTGTATTATCATACATGTTAAATGCATATACTTACAAGGTGCATAAATATTTTTGTAAAAAAATAAAAAAATATCTATCGATTATAGAAAATATAGATTTATTGAAATAATCTATTATGAGGTACAAAATAGAGATCAAATTATTCAAAAGAAAAAAATGGAGAAAAAATAACACGTACAAAAAAGAAAACAATTAAAAAGACATATAGAGTAGTTCGTGATAGAACATTTTCTTGCATGAAAAAAATAATCAAAAAATGAAGGTAGGGATAATGGATGTTGAAAAAAAAAAAAATAAAGAATGAGAGGTCTATTGAGTGAATAAGAAGTAATTATTGATTGAAATATATGTCAATAAATAACTAAGGTTATGTTAGAAATTTGAAATGAGGTATAGTGAGCAAATGCTTATATATATTGAAAAGTAAAAGGGATGTGTAGAGAGAATGAGAGGTATAATGAGTAAATTTGGAAGTCTCAGTAGTCACACTTTAATATTTAGGTAACTTATTGTATTTGCATGCATGATCATTCTTTCATCAACATGTACCGCTTATAATTATTAATGTTACTCTACTTCCTTGATAACTTCAATCTTCTTGATCTTCAAATCTTTCTACACATATCACACTTGAGGAAGCACTTGTAATATTTTCATTTTTCCTTGTATCTTTCTTTCCCTCAATAAGTCTAGCAAGAGACACTCCACACTACCAACTGATACAACTTGTCTTTCAAGTTTCTAAATTGAAAGACTTGATCGTTTTTGAGCGGTGTTTCACTCTACACAGTTTTTGGCCGCCGTTAACACATCTAAGATAATGGTCAATCGTTGATACTATAGGTATATTGGCTATTCCTATTCAATAAAATATTTCCCAATTTCACTAGGACAAGGTTAAAACATTCAAACTCAACATGATCAAAGGTATTAAAATTACCATCAATGGGATCTCTACAAGGTAATAAGATTTGAATATCTTATCTATGGTAAGTTGACTTCTCTGCTTTTTAATTTAGGATTTCAGTTAAGGAAATGTAGTATATATCTTTATCTGATAAACTTCCATATATAAGGTATTGAAAGAGTTGATTGCATATTGTTTCTATCATACAGATGATTCAGCTAAGCATATGAAATAGAGTTTCATGAGTGCTTAATCTTAGTGAGGTGTTATGCAAAGATATAAATGTTAGATTTGTGTTTGCAGGTTTTAAGCAAGGATCAATTGGATGTTTTGGAAAGTGCAAAATATGATGGTTGGCTGCTGATTGCATGATTTTCAAACACATTGATCATGTCATTAAGTGCATTAGTCGGGGGGGGGGGGGGGGGATTTCATTCTCTATAAATAGCTATTGTTGTAGATTGAAATCTGAAGCTTTTTTGAATATTGAGAATAGACCTTCTTAGCATTGCCTCTGAGTTGATTGTTGTTCATGTTCATATTCTAAATTGTTTATAGTGTGATCTAAATAACCTAAGTCTTTCTCTCTTATTTGCATATCAGATTGCTTTCGAGATTGGAGGAGCTGTGTTCATCTGAGGAATCTAATAGATACAAAGAGAGTGCTGGTTGAGTTGCAGAACCAGGAGAACAGCTAATAGTGTTGTAGTATTAGCTGATACGTTTCAGTTTCTCTTGTGTAGAGTTACATGGGTAAATCTCTTGTATAGAGATAGGGAGTTGTAAACAAGTGAGAATTCTGTGTGGTGATCTCAAATAGTTGTGTGAAGAACTACATTGTTGTAAACTCTGATATAAGATTGAAGTAATAATCTTTATTGGTGCTTTTTCCTCAAAGAAGTTTTGCACTACGTCTTCGGAATTGTTTGTGCTGATTATTTGCATACTCTTAATCCATTTTACTGTCTTTAGATACTGTTTGCTGTAATCTTTTACTATATCTTTCTTAATTGAATATGTCATAATAAAAACTGGCATTCGTTACTCGTCATTCAAAGAGGTCGCATATATGACTACTTGATCAATGATGGGGCCTCCGTCCATGTGTACTATCTGGTGGCTTAATAAGAGGGGAAGGAGGGAAGTTTGACACCCGACTTTTTGTACATACAAGCCAAGTTTGGTTGGTCCTATTACATTCAAAGAGTTCTGATTTTTTTCTTCTTCTTCTTTTCTTTGCTAGTTTCCCATATATTGTCTCTCCCTCTCTTATAATGTAGTTTTTATGCTTTAAATCTATTCTCAAAACATAAAAAATTGGGTTGTCGATGAAGAAACCTTTCTACCAAAATTTGTCTTCTTCAAAAATCGTCCTTGCTAAAGTCCATTATTTACCCTTATTTTTTGTTTTTTTTTTTGTTTTTTGTAAGGGTCAAGAACCATTCACCGTGATTTGAATTGATTTGTGTGATATACAACAACTGTCATGGTTATGCTTTTGTAGGATTTATTAGAGATTGTTCTTGAAATTAATGAAGGACAAATCATGTGTATAACAATTTTTGGCCTTTAATTTACAGCAAACTCCTTCGTAAGACAAGAGTACATAATCCAATACTGGATATTCCTTTTATTTTGTACATGTTGATTTCTCTTTTGTTTTTTCATCATTTCTTTTTCTTTTCGACGATTTCTCTTTTGTTTTTTCATCATTTCTTTTTCTTTTCGACAATTTCTTTTGGTTTTCAAAGACAAGTCTATCCCTATACCCACACTTAGTTTTTTAAACCTCTCTGTGTTTTTTTTTTCTTTCAATCTTATCCTCAACTTATCACTATAGAGATGACTTTTTATTCGCCCAAATCATCTACGGAGAAGCTGAGAGTTAGTAAACGAGACTGCGTCCGCGACTGTTCTAGATGACAACTTAATTAGACACTTTTCTTTTATTTTCAAAACAAACATGAACTACATACATCCTTTTTTTTTGTTTTTGTTTTTTTAGCTAAATGAAGGAAATTTAATGATTACTACATTTTTGATCTGATTTGCAATTACTTCATTAAAAAGAGCAACTAACTATTAAACATACCCACCAAGGGGTTTCTCACATAAAGGAGTATATAGATACACTACATAAAACATAACAATGGAATGACTTAAAACATTGAATTCATGGTGGAAACTGAAAGGCACAATTGTGAATCCTCATTCTACTGCCACGAGTGTTACGAATCTTCCTTCTGCTGCCATGAGTGTTGCAAATCCTCGTTCTGCTGCCACGAAAATTGTGAAGAGTGCGAATCCGTGGAGTGGATATGATCGAAGAGTCGATCGTGTTACAGAGTCAGACTCAAAGATTTTTGGTTCCCAAGTTCACTCGCACATATTATCTGTACAATGCCAACATTAAGGGTATGACAAGAGGTACTCTCATTCGTTTTGCCACCTGAGAGGAGGCCTTAGTGGCAACCCGAGCTCTAAAGCAGTTACTGGAGTTTTTTCAGCCTGTCAAGATAGTAGATTGTGCTCCTCCCGAGAATCCTTCTACCGAGTTATTACTTTTTCTGAAGCTCTTTGTGACTTGCGCGGAATGGATACAAATACTCCTAGATGAGCAAGCCACTGACATTGAGGAGATTGTATTGTCAGTTTTCCAGCAAGTGTTCAAGACGGTGAGCTGTAGGTTTGAGAAACAAGACTCCTTCCCTGTGCTAAAAGATGCTTTCGGAATCAACAACACGAATAAAGTTGTGTTCGTGGCTGCTCCTACAGGCGGCAATGACCTTCACTCAAACATAATAGAGTTGAGTGCTATGACAAAAGATCTGGAAGGCGTTTTGCAAACAGTTGAATTTAACTCTAGCTCTATTGTCATTAAGTTGTTTGATGAATTTGTAGTTTCATCAAGATAAATTACAAACGTTGGCTGAAGGTTTCAATTGCTAATTCCCGTGAATATTAGTGGTTGTGCCTCAACCATCTTGTCTCTTCTGATGAGCTAGACACCCTGGTTTGATGCTAAATTGCAACTTACGCGCAATAAGAGCACGGTCATCAAAGAAGTGGGAAGTATTTAGACCCGAAATTATCGTACCATGGGGATCAAGAGCTAGCTAGCAATCCTATGGTCTAGATCATCAATCACTTATGCATATATGTAAAAAGAGGCTCACACAATGGATTTTTAAAGAAATGGTAGAGGAGATGCATCACACCAAGGGTCACCATGGAAATCAAGGTTCTTTACCTAAATAAGAATCATACGGCATAATGATGGCTAATGCAAAAGATGCTTCAATGTTTTGTCGGATTTCAATTTAGCATTAAGAGTTTGAAAAGAAAGCTAAATCGATTGTCACACAATAAGAGTTAAACAACAAGTGAAATATGAGGAAGAAAGAACACTTAGGTTTTGACTATTCTATTCTAGTAACCATTACCATAAATAATAAGATCGAAAAAAATACTTACAATAACGATTACTCTACCCACAATCCTGAATACTAATTCAACAATCAAGGGTAATAATACTCAAAATTGGGTGATTGGAAAACCACAATCTTTAGAAATCCAAATGGAAATAGATATATGCAATGGGAAAATTTCACCATACTCATGCCATAACATAAATTGAAATACAAATTCCCCAATTCAATATTTCAATTCCAATACACCAAACATAGATTAAGGAGGGGAAAATCTAAATCATACATCTAGAGTGAGGCAATTAAAGCAAGAGTACACAAAACATGTGAATAAACATCAATTTTATTAATTCCTCATCAACACCATACAAATCCAAACTTGAGTTTCAAAACCCTAAAAACCATGAGAGTCTCACACAAATACATATTCATACTCATCAACAACACCATAAGAAGGAGATAATAATAGACCGAAAGAAAGGGGAGAAAGAAGAGGGAAAGAGAGGAGAAGTCCATGGAAGTCAAGGCAAAGCTTGTCAATAGCAAATGCCCAAACTCCATGGCTTCTCTTGCTACCCTTATGGAGCCATGGTAGAGAGATGGTGGTCTAGAAACTGGAAATGTGTGTGCCTCCTCCTTGTGCAAGCCTACATGTGAAGAATGGGGGAAGGAGAAGAGAAGAGGAGGAGAGGAGGGAGAGAACTCCCCAATTTGGTCAAACGCCTTGTGGTGGTGAAAAGTAGGTCTAGAATGTTAAGAAAGTGTGTTAAAGTATGCTTAAAGAGCCCCTTGGGTTCAAGGGTCAATATTAGACTTGTAATCTAGATCCAAGGGCTCAAAATCAAAGAGAAAATGGGTAAAATGAAATGACTAAATTTGAATGCAAAACAATTGGGCTTGTGTCTTCACTTGTAGGCTTCTTTGGTCTTGTGCCTTGAGCTTGGGTCTTCACTTGTGGACTTCTTTGGTCTTGTGCCTTGGTCTTTTTACTCTTGGTCCGAGTTGACTCCGTTGACCCGAAAGTCAACCTGTTGACTTTTGTCCTTAAGTCGGAAATTGTTTTTTTTTTCTCTCAATTAGCCACGTCTAATGTATTTTTCGTCTCTTGACCATAATTTCCTACATATGAATGAAACAAAGTAAATACTACAAATAGTGCTTGAGTACTCGCTAATTTCAAGGTAATTATGACAGGACCCACCCCGAATTTCACCCTGAAACTCGAAGTAAATCTTGCGGGGACCACCTCCAAAGAAAATTTACCGAAAATTCGGCATAACTTCCCTTGAAAATGGAAAACCCTTCCTAAATAAAAATTAACATTTGCAAACACTTCTAAAAGTTCCAACTCCAACCTTAACTCTTGGAGCCTTCGTGCTCCCCACAAATCACAACATCTCCCGATATAGATTCACTAATCTAACAAAAGATCCTATAACCAACAAACACATATTCAGAGCAACTCTACTTGAGAGGAGAGGAACTAGAAATAAATAGAAATGAACGGAGGCTATACTATTGACTATGCCTCTTCACCATGTACGCTCGGCCTCACTATGCTAACCTGCAACTGGGCATTTATAAAACGAAGAGCCCAGGGGAAAACATTTGAAACCGTTAGAGTGAGTGGACAAAAACATAAATTTAATGAAAATATTTATGCTTTCCCAATTTACATTTCCATAAAAAAATATGCTGCATGCGACAGCTCAAAAATGCTCAACACAAAAACTGGCAATTTTATGACTAGCTCCGGCCAGTCTCCAACGCTCAATAAAATACAGCCTCTCAGGATAAAATAAATTATGTGTATGTATTACACTCGTCATATCCCTTATATGAATTTTCTTAAAACAGCAAAGACAAATAGAAAATTCACACAAGGCTACGACGCTTGCGTCTAACGCTCACGTCGCACCATAATGGCATTTTACCTCATTATGGTGGAAAAGATGGTGTATAAATATATACGTGCATATCCCCTATATAAATTATTATATTTATATAGGGCTACGACGATTGCGTCTAACGCTCACGTCGCACCATAATGGAATTTTACCTCAGTATGGTGGAAAAGCACGTATATACATATTAGCATTCCCTCATATACATATTATTCTCATAATCATCCAAATATGGATATATATACATACTCACCGAAATTCTCAATTTCGCTTATTCTCCAACAATAATAAAAATTGTCAATTATCATAAAAAGCAATACGCACACGACTCTACCGAAAATCTCATTTTCGGTAACTTTCCAAATAACACGATAGCCATTAAAGATGAGAACATTTACTTCTGAAAATGACTTCACGAAAATAGACAAATCCACAAATTGATATTCAATAAAATCAATCATTTAATGTAGAATCACCGCATGCATATATTTTAAAACAAAAGTCCACTCACAACTTTAGGCCTAAGCCTGACGTCGATCTGAGGCCTCTTACACTCGAGCCTCCCCATGTCCTGATCCAAACATAAAATTAATTTCCCAACTAAAAATCCAATAATTAAACAAAATGGGTAAAAATTAAACGTGAGCCTCCCACACACTCATCATTGCCCAACTTTGTCCTTCATAACCCCAAAATGGCTCAAACTTCACCGAACATACCGGCAGCCCTAATTCAACCTTCTACAAATTAAAGACTTATATCCTACGGCCGGATTCCTTTAATCATTGATTCGACTTCTTCTTAAATTGACCAAGTATCTTCGGTTGACCAGGATTGACCAACATATACTAATAATCAATTCCGACTAAACTTCGCAACTATAACTTATTCGGAATGAACCTTAACCTAGAATCAAAGTCACCATCAATTTCCATGCCTTAACACATTAACCAAAATACTTCCAAAATTATTTTATGATCCCCTACGATCAAACATGCTCACAAACAAAAATCAAAAATTTCCTTCATTTCCTCTCTACACAATTTCACCCTAAAATTTACTAAGGGCACCCAAACAGGTTTCCATAAATAGAAAGTTTCCAAAAATGGAAAGTCTCCCTAAATAGAAACTTCCCTAAAATGGCAGATTTTACTAAACTAGGAATTACGACTTGAATTAGAAAGAATAACCTCGAGAACTACCTTCTCGGCTCTCTGCCGGATCTGCTGTTTCGTCGGAACCCTCATTGGATTCCGGTGACCTGCCGGAATGGTTCGCCGGATTCCGGCGACTTACTGGAATTTGGCCATAGCCTCCCCATAAATTCTAAATCCCCAAGTTATCGACAACAACAACCAAAACATTCATATTAGCAACCATACTCCAAACGATCCAACATAGAACAACACAACAACAACATAGCAGCAACCTAGCTGCGCAGATTTTATTCCTTACCTTCAGTCTGCTCAAAACCCAAACCCAGAAATTCCTCCTTGTCGGAGACCGACCTGCAATCCTTTGTCTCTCTCTGACCTGACCCGAATAAACTCCATCCTCAACAAACTCCACTCACCTCCTACACTCATTTGTTGGGTCCGCCAGGAAGCAACCTTGCTCGTCGGAACATGGAAGAGAGGCCGGAAACGTTAAGAACTTGATCGCCGGAGGTACGCCGGAAAACCCAGAAAAACAGAAGAAAAGGGGCTCCTCTAATTAGGGCACGAATCAACAGAATAAAGACATGGAATTGAAGTAAAAGGAAGGAGGAGAAGAACCCTACCCCTCGTTGTCACCGTCGTCACTGGAGCTCGCCAGAAAATGACGAACACAGTCGGAATTCTAGTTGTTCGATCTCCCTCTATGATGGCAGAAGGTCGAATCAAAGGGTAGAAGGACGTAGAGGAGAGAGAGAGATGAGCCGATTTGCCGTGGTTGCACGCCCAGCGACGGCCGGACGGCGTCACTCCTTCGAGGGTCGCCGGAGACCATGAGAGAGAGACTGCTCGGGTCAACGCCCGGGTTGGGGTTTCTTTTTTTAAAGTCAACCCGTCTCAATTCTTTAAATACCCAAACAAACGGCCAAGATCGAAACCCTACTCGATCAAACGGATAAACCAATTTCTGAAAACAATCTCTTTACCAAACTTCGATAAAACGTAGAAAATAGCTCGAAGCTCCGAAAAAGAAATCCGAGGACATTGATGATCTTGCATCGTTGCACGCTACGATATCAGGGCTGAAAAAAGAAGAATTTAACATTTTGAGAAAAACTCAAAAATAAACTCGAATGCTAAATTACCCAATTACCGAGCACGGTTAAATTCCTCAGTAACTCGAAGAATGCCCAGTAAAAAGGGAAAAATTAGGCCCGGGATGTTACAAATTAGGTATAGATGCTGTAAACACGAAAATATTAGCGACAAATAACAGAATAACACGTGTACAAAGAATAATTTAATTTAATCAATGCGAATGCTGGTTACAATCTTTGTGAACTCCTCTGATTCTATCTCCGACGTCGATTTGATCCAAGGGTGACGAGCACTTAATCTTAGATCGAATCGTTGTAATTTGGACTTCTTGTCATGTTGACGATTTGTAGAAGTTGATTGACCAAGAGCCGTAGAAGTTGATTGACCAAGGACCAAGGGCCGACGAATTATAGTGTATTTCGTCGGCTAAAGTAAAAAAATAGGGAAAAAAAAAACAGACGATATTCATAAACCATACATTAAAAAAACCCTGTTCATCATGTATCACCGAAATTCATATAAAATAACTGAAATATGAATTCAACATGTGTAAACTACAAAGGAAAAAGTCTTTGAAAAATTATACAAATTAATCGGAATCATACATTAAAACTAAGGATCGTAATCGGAATCATCCGATGAGTCTTCTTCGGTGTCAGAATTAATTTCTGGTAATATATGTATTTCCTCATCGCCAGAGTCTTCGTCTGTTTCTTGATTTGGATCAACATCAACAAGCCTTGGCTCTTCATCACGAATTCGCACCGAATGACCCGCTTTAAAATTATTAAGGCGAATGGTAGAGGAGTTAGGAATACCTATTGCGTTGGGCTCTTGATACGCAACATCCTCTTCCTCGTCTTCGGCCTCTCCAAGTGTAGCCGCCCGATAAATGTTTCGAGGGTGCACAAGGTTGACTACTTTCCACGCGTCACCCTTAGCAAGGTCATCAAGATAAAACACTTGTTTTACCGATGTGGCAAAAACGAAGGGGTCATCCTCGTAAGAACTTGTAGCAGTGTTCACCGATAATATTCAGTACTGATCGGTCTTCATGCTCTGCGGCCTAGTATCAAACCATCTACACTTGAAGAGGTGCACTGTCATGCCTTCACCGTAAACGAGTTCCACCACTGAATCAAGAACACCGTAATAGTCAACTCCATTCCGCCCACCATGTGCCATGACCCCAGAATTCTGTGTTCTCTTTCTGCTGTCTCTTTGTTCGCATATAAATTGCACGTCATTCACCTTGCACATCGGATAAACTCTTGAGACGTACTATCGGCTTCATCGCTAGAAGTCTTAGTTCGTGCGACCAATTTGGGTGACAATCAAATTGAATATGGTTCATCTGCAACCAACCATCTCAACTGTAAATATGGATAATTATGCAATAAACATAAACCCGTAGAGAAAAATTAAATTACGTACCCAACCGCCAAAATAATCTGCGAACTCCCTGTTGTGGTACTCGAGATCACGTTGAATGTTGGGATGATTGAGATGGATGTCTTTCCAGTATTCAACTTCTGGACAGTTAATCAATACCCACCAGTGGGCAATGACTAGCTCATGTGGTTGCAACTTGTAGGAGTCTAGCAAAATTCCATACACTTCAACATTACTAGAGACTATGGAAATATTGAACTTCGGTACTTCTACCGGCATGGTTTGCGGAGTTTCCTTCAACGCTCCTAAATACTTTATGTAGGTGACGCACTCGTGCGCAATATATGCTTCAGCTATACATCCTTCAGGAGCGGATTTATTAGCCACATAATCTTTGTAGTCTCCAAGTTGCCTGTAAATCAAGTTGCAAAATGTTATGATTATTGAACATGTATATATATTGAGTAATTCATGAAAGTAAAAAACGTACCTTTCCATGGGATACATCCAAGTGTAGTGTACTAGACCAGTAAGCAACAATTGCTCGGGAAGATGGATCATCAGGTGAGGCATGATGTCAAAAAAATTTGGAGGAAATATCCTCTCAAATTTACACATGATATAAATGATGTCCATTTGCATTTCCCGGAGGTCACATCGAGACACTTCCCGTGTGCATAACTTCTGGAAAAATCTTTCCAACGCTACTAACGGCTCCACCACCTGACGGGGAAGGAACGGTCGAATGAAAACAGGGAAGAGACGTTGTAGCAGGATATGACAGTCATGACTCTTCAACCCGTACATCTTATTGTCCCGGAAGTTCACACACCGGGCTATATTTCCTGCATAGCCTGAAGGATACTTCACACAACTCATCCACCTAAAAATTAGGTTCTTCTGGTCAGGCTTCACGGTGTAAGGAGCTTGAGGCATTTTTTTCTTCCCTTCTTTCAACCACAAATGTCTTCTTATTCCGCATTTTTTTAGATCAATGCGTGCCTTAGGACCGTCTTTCGTCTTCCCCTCCAAGTTCAGCATTGTGCCCACCACACTGTCGCACACATTCTTTTCTATGTGTATCACATCCAGGTAGTGCTTGATCAACAACTTACTCCAGTATGAGAGTTCCCAGAATATGCTCTTATGTGTCCAAAATTTGTACATGTCGGGTCTTTCAGGTATTGCCGCCACGATGTTGGGATGATTGCTGAGCTGCCCAAAATCGTACTCATTAAGCACCGCTAAAATTTCTTTCCCCGTCCATCTTCTGGGAGGCACACCGTGTTCTACGGTCCCATCAAATGCTTTGTCATCGAACCGCCATTCGTAATCATATGGAAGGAAAACACGGTGACCCAATCTGCATATCTTGTTGCAATGATTGCTGCTCCCCTCATCGCTAAGGCACTCTGGACAAGCCTTGTATCCCCTAACAACGTTGCCCGACAACATCCCACGGGCAGGAAAATCACTGATGGTGCCAACAACCATGACATGCATCTGGAACATCTCGTGCGTGTACTTGTCATAAGTGGGATGACCAACGTCCCACAAATATTTAAGCTCTTCAATCAAAGGTCTCAAGTACACATTGAGACACTTCCCCGGATAACCGGGCCCCGGAATCAACAAACTTAACATATTGTATTCCTTCTTCATGCATATCCATGGGGGAAGGTTGTACGGTACCAAAATCACCGGCCATATACTGTATTGCAGACTCATGTTGCCAAAAGGGTTGAACCCGTCGGATGAGAGCCCGAGCCTCACATTTCGGACCTCTGACGCAAAATGAGGAAACTCCCTGTCTATATGCTTCCAAGCCTCCCCGTCAGCAGGGTGTATAAGGGTATCTTCGTCATGCAATTCCCTATCAACATGCCATCTCATCGCTTCGGCCGTGTGTGAAGACATGTACAACCGCTCCAACCTATCCGTCAAAGGGAAATACCGAAGTACCTTTACAGGTTTCCTGTTGCCTGCAGGAGTCAGCTTATATCTGTCAGTGTGACATACCGGACATGCGTCAAGGCCACCAAGGTCATTCCCTTCTGGATCTTTACCCCAAAAGAGAACGCAGTCATATCTGCATGCATGGATCTTGATGTAGGAAAGCCCAAGATCTTTCAGGATACATCAGACCTTCCGATGAGTGGTAGGAAGACGATGACCGTTGGACAGCATCGAAGCAGTGTACTGTAGATACTCATCAACAACCTTCACGGTCGATTTTGTCTCAACTTTAATCCTCATTACGTCCATCACACTTTCAAGAACGGTCTTCTGACAACCGGGGTACACAGGGGTCTGTTGGAAAGCAAGCAGTTTGTTGTACTTTTCAATACCAGCAGTGTTCACAGCTCTAGAGAAGGGCTGCACCGGGTCAGGCATATACTGTCCTTGAGCGCATACACCGTTCTCATAAGGAAACATGTCGTTGATGAATGTCGTTGTTGGATCGTTGGATGTACTAGCACTGCCCGTCTCGGAAAATTGGCCATGATCATGCGGACCCCCTGATGATGTTTCACCGTGATATAACCAACATGTGTACTTCTCCCAAAACCCGTTACTCCTCAGGTGCTGCCATACTTTGTCAATGGGAAATCGATACATATCCCTGCGACACTGACATTTCGTGCACGGGCAATAAAAAATTGTATTCCCGTTAGCATTATCCAGCGCATATTCTATAAAACTCATAACTCCTGCACCGTATCTTTTGTCCCATTTTGGAAGCGAAATCCAACTCTTATCCATATCCTGAAAATATAACAAAATATATATATATATATATATATATATATATATATATTTATAACGCTGCTAGCTAATTATTAATAAAATTTCATGCCATATATAAAATCTCAATTCATTTAGTATATATTCTACGTACGTACTACAACTAATTAATTACAAAATTATCATCATGAACTCATATATATCATCAACAACTTCATACCATATCAACACAATAATATTATAAATTAATATTAACATATATATATATATCTACTATTTATTAACAACAAATTAATTCATATATATTATCAATTCAAATCATCAACCAAATCGATCAACACATATATATATATACATCCGACGTACTCAAAATTAATCAACTCAATCACAATCAAAATCAATAAACTCAATTAATCACACTAATTAAAATCGATCAACTCAAATAAAACTCAATTAATCAACATATATATACATATACGTACCTATATATGGCTCCACAAACTGATTATGGACAGATTTCGACAACACCCAAACTTTTTCTCCCCTTTTTTCTTCTCCCGTTTTTTTTCCCGTTTTTTTCGAAATGAGCTGCTGCTGCCCAGATCTGCAAATATAAGGCACTTTAGCCGACGACTATGAATTTCGTCGGCTAAACTTTTAAATATTTCGTCGGCCATGGTTTGTGAACTTTAGCCGACGAAATAAATTCTTTAGCCGACGAAAAAAACTTTCGTCGGCTAAAGTTTGCCATAGCCGACGAAAATTTAAAATAGCCGGCGAAAGAAAATTTCGTCGGCTAAAGTGGACATCATAGCCGACGAAAATTTACCTTAGCCGACGAAAGAAAATTTCGTCGGCTAAAGCCCACTATAGCCGACGAAAAAACGCTTCGTCGGCCTGGTTTTTTTTTTTAGTCGGCTATAACCTTTCTTCTAGTAGTGAAAGAAAAAAAAAGGGGAAAAAGCAAGGGCAACAAACTCAAGGGCGGCAGCAAACTCAAACTCAAAGAGGGTAGGAAACTCAAACTCAAAGGAGACATCAGACTCAAGGAGGGCAACAAACTCAAACTCAAGGAGGACAGCAGACTCAAGGACACGTGCATGCAAATTGGAAGTACGATGTCCATGACCTTTCCCTATATGTTTCAAATGAGATGAAGCATTATTGGCAACACCCCTATATGTTTCGAATGCAATGAAGCATTATTGGCAACACCCCTATATGTTTCGAATGCAATGAAGCATTATTGGCAGCATGCTGGTGCTGCCAATAATGTTGTTGTTGGTGTTGCGAATAATACTGTTGCTGGTCAGGAGCTTAACAAGTTAGAAGTTATAAGCGGTTTAAATATTATTATACATGGATTGACCAACAAGTTATACGTGGCATACGCGTGTGCGGTGGTGGAAAATGCATATATGCATAGTCGGTTTAATGCATCCTTTATTTTCAACAAGGACACTTAAGTATTTACCGAACTTTTATTTTACAAATTTGTAAATTTGTTTAGATTTCTCATGGTCCTATTGTTACAAAGAATAATAAACTGAAATGTATGTTTGAGAAAACTTGGTACTGCAAACTAGCATTTCCTCTAAAAAAAAAATAACCAAGTAAAAGACAAGCTATTGACTGAGACTTAGATCGAAGAGAATCTTACTACAATAACAACAGTAAATATAGTAAAAACCACCAATGCACATCTTACAAATCTTCTACCCCATCCTCATCCTCCTCCTCCTTCTCATTCTCTTTCTTGCTATCACCTATGCAAGTGCACTTATGATTACTTCCCGTTTGGAAATCCGAGCTAAACATTTCTTTTTATAACAAAAGTTAAACCATGTTTTTCAAGTTCTTGAAATACTTTTTCATATTCATCATACTTAATACAACCATTGCATGCAATGCAAAGTAACATGGTGTGGGTACTCTTCAAGTGTCGAAGAGTTCTCGGCAGATCGTTTTCCTCAAAGTCAAAAGTGCAATACTTGCGTTTTCTTTCCACCATTGATCATATGTAAAAATATCTTATGTTCTTTTAATGATATAACAACGGTAGAGTTTTATTCCCCCCGCCGCACTCCACGCCTCACCCCCTCCCCACCGCCGCCCTCACCCGCCTCACTTCCCACCTCATTGCAACACCTTCATCAACCCTCACCGCCTTCACTCAGTGGAGCTGCTCAACCTACTCTCGAGAGGCCCCAATCCTAAGAGTATGGGGGATGTACTATTAAAGACAAGGGCCTACAAGTACTTTTCTAACAAAAAAGAGTGTTTCGACATGAAGAGGTTTTCTAAACACTCACTATGCCATTTATATCATCAGACGACACTCTTCAGACGACATATTTTGGACGATTTTGAGTTTGTGTCGTCTGATTAATTTTTCGACCATTCAGACGACATTTATAAAGTATAAGTCGTATGAGTGCCATGCTCCCTTCATACTTCTGGATGATGCTCAATTTGGCTGTCATATACAAAAATTCAGACGGCATATATATGCAGTGTAAAAAAGCAACATTTAGCAACTTTATGGTAATACGTCAGACAACATATAAAAGTTGTCTGTGAAAGAATGCGAAATCTACTTTTAATCCCCTTTTTATATACTTCGTCCAACAACATATTAATGTCGTCTGAAACAACCATAAATCTTTGATTTATACCTCCATTTTGAACCCTTAAATTCACTTATTCAGACGATAAACAAATGACGTATAACAAACCCATAAAATTGAGTGTACGAACCTTGTAATGTATAACTTCAGACGACATATGAAAGTGATCTCTCTGACCCTAAAATACTCAATTTGTAATTAAATATTGAGTTTGGTTACCTTTTATTGTATTTAATAAGATGGCATATAAATGTCGTCTGAGGGAACCTGAAATATAAGTTTGAAAAATGGCTCAACCTTTTAATCTATTCATCAGACGAGGTTAATATGTCGTCTGTATGAACTTAAAATAGTCAATTCATTTGAGTTTGGGAGAGGGCGCCAACCTTAATGTATTCATCGCACCACATAAAAATGTCGTCTGGACCTGAAATATTTGAATTTGGGCGCTAGAGTTTTCCCTCACTTTTTTTCAATGTGAGACGGCAATTATATGTCGTCTGAGGTTGTAAATAAGTGGTCAACATAAAATGTGCATATTTTCCAAACGGAAATGCCCTTATCTCCTCCGACCAAAATTTATATTTTTGATTAATCGGTTTTCAAACTCCCGTTAAGAGTAGGAAAACAGTTCTATGTAATAGTTTGGACACTTTGATGAAACGATGATGTACTTCTCCTTGTGGAAGCTATAAGAAAGTTTATCTATATATGAAATTGACTCTAATGATCGAGACCTATAAGTTATTGAAAATGGGTAAATTTTCATCCACATACATATTTAAGTACTGCGATCATATCCAACGGTCAGATTAGGTAAATTTTGTCTCATGTATATAGTTGCCTTATAAAGATGTATGTTTACAAAGAACTTAGTAAACATGTTGTAGCACATTAGTATGCATGTTGTGATTCAAATGACGGAAATAGATTTTTTTCAAGTTTGAGTGTCAGATGTCATCATGATAGTGAATTATGGATGTAGAACAAAATTTATGCATTTTCGATAAAGTTCGTGTCTCGGTCGATGCGGTCAACGTTAATCGAATCTTCTTTAGTAACTTCAGACGACATATATATGTCGTCTGAGCAATACTTTTAAAAGTCAACACTTTTATCTAAACGAAAACGCTCTTATCTAGACCAACCAATACTTAAAGTTGGGATTTGTCAATTCTTATACCATCATTTGGTGTCAACGAAACTATTTTATGCGAACATTCGGACCCGTTTATCGACCGATCATATGCGATATAACTTCAGACGACATATGAAAGTGGTCTCTCTGACCCTAAAATACTCAAATTATAATTAAATATTGAGTTTGGTTACCTTTTATTGTATTTAATAAGACGACATATAAATGTCATCTGTGGGAACCTGATATATAAGTTTGAAAAATGGCTCAACCTATTAATCTATTCATCAGACGAGGTTAATATGTCGTCTGTATGAACTTGAAATATTCAAATTCATTTGAGTTTGGGAGAGGGCGCCAACCTTAATGTATTCATCGCACAACATAAAAATGTTGTCTGGACCTGAAATATTTGAATTTGGGCGCCGAAATTTTCCCTCGCTTTTCTTCAATGTGAGACGGCGATTATATGTCGTCTAAGGTTGTAAATAAGTGGTCAACATAAATTGTGCATATTTTCTAAATGGAAACGCTCTTATCTCCTCCGACCAAAACTTATATTTTTGATTAGCCGGTACTCAAACTCTTGTTAAGAGTAGGAAAACAGATATATGTAATAGTTTGGACACTTTGATGAAACGATTATGTACTTCTCCTTATGGAAGCTATAAAAAAGTTTATGTATATATGAAGTTGACTCTAATGATCGAGACCTATAATTTATCGAAAATGGATAAATTTTCTTCCACATACATATTTAAGTACTGCGATCATATCCAACGGTCAAATTAGGTAAATTTTGTTTCTTGCATATAGTTGTCTTATAAAGATGTATGTTTACAAAGAACTTAGTAAACATGTTATAGCACATTAGTACGCACGTTGTGATTCAAATGACGGAAATAATTTTTTTTTAAGTTTGAGTGTCAGATGTCAACATGATAGTGAATTATAGGTGTAGAACAAAATTCAAGCATTTTCGATAAAGTTCGGATCTCAGTCGATGCGGTCAACGTGAATGGAATCTTGCTTAGTAACTTCAGACAACATATATATGTTGTCTGAAAAATACTTTTAAAAGTCAACACTTTTATCTAAACGAAAACCCTTTTATCTAGACCGACTAATACTTAAAGTTGAGATTCGTCAATTCTTATACCCTCATTTAGTGTCAACAAAACTATTTTATGTGAACATTTAGACACGTTTATCGACCGATCATATCGCTCCTCATGAGGAAGAATAGGAACGTTTTATATATAATTAAAGTTGACTCTAATGATCAAGACCTATAAGTTATCAAAAATGGGTAAATTTTCTTCCACATACATATTTAAGTACTGCGATCATATTCAACGGTCAAATTAGGTAAATTTTGTTTTTGCATATAGTTGTTTTATAAAGATGTATGTTTACAAAGAACTTAGTAAACATGTTATAGCACATTAGTACGCACGTTGTGATTCAAATGACGGAAATAATTTTTTTTTAAGTTTGAGTGTCAGATGTCAACATGATAGTGAATTATGGGTGTAAAACAAAATTCAAGCATTTTCGATAAAGTTCGGATCTCAGTCGATGCGGTCAACGTGAATGGAATCTTGCTTAGTAACTTCAGACAACATATATATGTTGTCTGAAAAATACTTTTAAAAGTCAACACTTTTATCTAAACGAAAACCCTATGTTGGTCAACTCAAGCAACATATGTATGTTGTCTGATGAACACCTCAATCTCGAATTTTTCTTTTCGGCTCCCGCTCAGTTTTTTCACCAAAACTTAAACTTCCACACTTTTTTTTCCATCAAAAATACTTGGTCACCTCAATCTCATTCTTCTCTCCCTCTTCCTCTTAGCCGTCTCTCTACTCTTCACAAAACCCCATCACACAGTACTACTACTACTACTCCCTTCACTCCTTCCCCGCTATCAACGCAAACCCTTCCCCCCTTTTCTCTCCCAACCCTCGATTCCTTTCACAATGACACCACATGACTGTGTCGTTTCAGCAACCCCCACCTCCCCAATCCCAACCCCAGCCCCAACCAGACGGCGACCAAGTACAAGGACCTCAACCCGGTCTGGAACGAGCCGCTCGAGTTCGTCGTCTCCGACCCGGACAACATGGACTCTGTGAAACTGCCCTCTCTTGTCTCATTTCAACCGCAAATTCCGCCTCTCTCTTTCCTCCACTCTCTTCTCTCCCATCTGCTCACTCTGTACTCACTCTCTCTCTCTAGTTCTCTTATATATCTCTCTATCTCTATATGTCTGAGTGTTCAATAATGAAGTGAATGAAATGGTTGCAGCTGACGACAAGGGCAAAGAGTGTTCTTTGGCTCATGGGTCAGGGGTGGCACTCAACCAAGTCTCACGAACTAACATTCTTCAAGTCGTTCTCATATCTCCTCAGGTATACAACAAGTTTAATCTACTTCATAGTATCTCAACCACTTGCATTTTATTATTGTCTCTTCTTTGGCTTTCGAGCTATACAAGTTAACATTGCTCAACTTGGTAAATTGGGTATATTTTCCATTGGGTCGTGAATCCCTCAATTTCTTGGCAGATTCCTGGAAATACAGGTTGCATTGCCAGAACATGTGCAGCATCAGCAGTTGGCCTTCATCTGGTTGGGGTAGGCATTTCTCATTTTAGATAATTCATTTATTGAGCAAGAATATGAATGTTTATCCTCGACTAACATGTTTTTGTTCTTCATTAGCCGATGGGCTTTTAGATTGATGATGCAAAATTAAAGCGTGCTGGATTGGACTATTGGCCATATCCTTTAATTTGTAATTCACTTTAGGATCTCTTGTGTTGCCAGTACATTTATGAGTACTTGTTGAAAAATGGAGTGTTTTCATGGATCTCTTGGAAGCTATTTCCATGGATTCCTACACTTCAAATGATTTTGTAATTGAAGTGGATTATCAAAGTTCAATGAAGTGTTTCTTTTGTTCTTTTATTCTTGGTTTTTCTTTATATATGAAGTTCAATTTATAGAGACAACATATGTGTTTATAACAAGCAACATAACCTCAACACAAATATGCAGTGTGAGCTGGAGTCACAAGACAAAATGTTGATTGAACGTTTTTTATTTTTCAATCACACGACATTTATATGTTGAGTGAAGCACCTCGGCACGACAAAAACCATGATAAACTATGATAATGTTTCTTTCAGACAACATTTAAATGTGGTTACATTGTAGAGTCTAAGCGGAAAAGTTAAAAGTTTGTGGTAGGAATAGAATTGAAAGTACAATTAAATGTCGTCTGACAGAACAACTAGCAAAATGTATAATAGTTTACAAAGTTAGACGACAGATAAGTGACATTAGATCTTCTATATAACCACATATATTACAAATTTTTGACGTTGTAAGCTCACACACTCGACACTTTATTGAAGTGTGATTAGATAGAAAAATCCAATAAATCAAATTATTCTCCAATTAGTCCACACTTATATGTGGTAGGTATACAAAACAGACGACATTTGATGTGTCTTGTGATATGATTTTACAATTTTTTTATGCTGATTCAGTCCACACTTAACTGTGGTGCGTTTACTGAAATTTTTCAATCTTCTCTCTTCTCAGACGACATAAGATATGTCGTGTGATTCTCTTCTCAGACGACATAAGATATGTCGTGTGATGTCCTATCAGACGACATAAGATATGTCGTGTGATGTCCTATCAGACGACGGCTATTCTCCGTCGTCTGATAGACCATCACCCGACAGCTCCTCAGACGACATAAAAAAAAACGTCAGACGACGGACTTGGACCGTCGGCTGATGATGAAAATGGCATAGTGACTTGACAAGAACAGAAGCAGTTGCCGCAACACTTTAGTGATGACAGTGTCACTAAGTATACCATAAAGTTCTCTGGAAAGCATAACTAATGGATATCTTCCCTTCCAACACTTGTGTCAAATCTTTTTAGATATATCTATAAGTCTTGCAGACTCGAGGTTTCTTCGTGCCCTTATGAATTATGACAAACATGTTATTTCCATCAAAAAGCATGCATGTTTGCATACACATGGTCTTCATGCCCTTATGAATTATGACAAACATGTTTTTTTTCCATCAAAAAACATGTTTGCATACACATGGTTATGCAACTCTTCATCAATCAAAGATCTTTCATACTAGTACACAAAGATCACACGTCTCAAAGAAAAAACTTAAAGAGGTCCACTAGTGTGAGGCACCACGCTTGTTGTTCTTATCAGTCTATCCACTAGAAAATTAACGTCTATTGGTGCTTCAAAGTCTCTCAACTCGTCTAATTTACGGGCATATCAGCTTTCGTTCCCAAAAAAAATTCTTGTATAAAGAACGATCATTCTAACACATCCCCTACTACAATAACCTGATATGTCTGTAGACGAGTCATCCAAGCGCAGATGAAAATTATGGACTCTTTCTCCATTTTTCACTATTCATATGAGACTTACGAAAATACAGTGGCAGCATTAATACCAACATCAACAAGAGTAGGTATTTTTTGTTTTTATAGATTACCAGTCCATTCGTTTCTTGACATACTTAATCATCGGCAAGCACCCCAATTTGATTATTTGTATAAAACTTTGATTCTTTTCGCTCTTTAGAATCTCATACTTCCTCTTGTTATTTGGACATTAGATAAAGGTGGTTAACATTTTAATTAATGATGGTCATATTAGGTACTTAAAAAATTTATCCTCTCAAACAACATTTGGTCATATTAATAAAAGATATATTAATCACTTTGCAACCAAAATCCTGCTTTATATGATAGTGTTATCCGCCTTATAGAAGTATCGTATGGATTTATGCTTCTTTCCAGCAATCCACTATAAATATATCAAAAATAGCCTTCAGTTTTTAGATGAAAGTGATAACAAGTTGCCATCACTGTAGTAAGAGTAGTGTTCTTCATAACATTCTCAAGCTTATTGTGTTCATGGGCAACAAATTGCCTGCTACTTTTGGACTAATTAGAGGAACAAAAAAAATAGTGTTGCCTTATCTATCGTTTTTAGAGTCGGCAAGTTTCTCCACCCTTTGTGGTGTGTCTCCACCCTTTTTTGCTGAGTTTCTCAGCTTAGTCTCAGTTTTACACTTTCAGTGTCTCTTTTTGATTACATCTCTCCTTGTTCTAGCCTAAGTTTTCATCAAATTTAATGAACTATGTTCACAACTCTCATCCTCCTTCATCTCATACATCGAGTAGTGTTCACCTCGTTATTTAGTGACTAAAATATTCATGGTCAATCACCATTAGATCTAAGGGTTAAAAATAAAACAACTCTACTTAAAATTAAAATAATTCTCCCCACCATTAAATTTACATCAAATGGTGATTAATCACGATGGTTGCTCATATATCTTGCCCTCTTATCTTCCTCCCGAATTTTCTTTTTTTTTTCCACAATCTCATCTTCAACAATGGAATCTTGATAAAGATCTGTTCATTTAACTTCACACTTGAAGATTGTAGCAGTACTGACAAGCTAACATACCTTGTGGACGTTGTCGGACCATGCATGGTGGTTTCCACCTCCACGACAACCTTTACAAAGTTCTTTGAATTGTTTGTTTTTTTCCTATACATGTGATTTTGGTATAGAGAATGATGGCGTCTGGAAGTCAAGTTTCTGTCGAGTCTGGTTGCGAGCAAAACAACGACCAACCTTCATGTTGCATTGATGGTGTTCTAGCATTGTCTCTGAGAGGGGAGAATCATCCAGATGCAGGGGCTTCCTCCTATAACCTGTCAATCAAGGATAGAAAGGCGTCAGAGGGAATACCGGGTGCTCCGGCCTTCGACCCTCCGATGTCTAAGTCAGTGAGCTGATGCAGATGATACATGAGTGAAGATGGAGATCGTGAAAATGAGAGGGAGAGAGTGGTATTTATAGGGGTATGGTGGATGCACCCTAAAAATACCACTTTGCCCTTGCTTAGAGGGTGTATTACCATTATGCCCTCAAAGAATAGTGTGGGCTTCTTGGGCTTAACCAAGGCCCAAGCCCGTTTTACGTGGCGGCATGCGTCTTCTTAGGCGAGTATGACTGATGTTGTACTATGTACTAACAGATGCTATTATTTTTAGATCTAATGTATATTTTTTTTACACTTCGGTTTATATTTCAATTTTAATGTAGTTATCGGTTTGTCTGGCCTAAACAAACTCCTAGGCCCCGTTTGGTTGGTAGGAAACCATGATATGGGAAAAGAATTAATTTGGTTTTCCATTCCAAGGGGTTGATTGGTTGTACATATAGACAAGCAAAGAAACAAAAAAAGAGATTTGACTAGAAATTGACTCCCTCATAAAACCTGAATTCAATTACCTTGTCAAGGGGTGGTATTCTAATTCCATTCACATTGTCAAAGCCACAATTACGTTAATTATCCTCTAATAAATTTTAATGTTGTACGTATTTGGAAATCATAAAGGCGCATTATTGAAAAATATTACTTTGTATTTCATTATAATGACTTACCAAACATTACAATAGGAATTAATATACTTGATTCCATCATTTAATTTCCAATATATACCAAACACCCACATGGAAATTCCAAAACATATTCCATTCCATATCTGTTTGGAAAGGAAAATAAATCAATTTCTCATTTTTACTTTTCTGCTAACCAAACAGGGCCAAAATGGTAATGGGTGGTGCTATTAACACACCCCATTTATGATGAGAGTTAATCATGAATCAAATTTAAGTGACAAACTTGAAAATAAAATTGAAATATAGATAGGATAATAAATGAGATGTATTAATAGCATCACCTAAATGTAATTAACCCATCGATGATTTTGCCTGCTTTCTTACTTGCCCCGCTCCCCTTAGAGCATATGCAGCGGTTCAACTCCATCACACCAAAAAATATGATATTTGCTAGATTGATGCCAAGAAATAGTGCAGCAGGGAAAAATTGAAACCAAATGCATGGGTGGGACCTAATCCACACCATTACAAAATCATAGATGAAGGCAACATTTGCATGCCGGTGTGATGACCATCAACTAGCGGGACCCACACATGTGGGCTCCTGCCAACAGTTTTTTTTTTTAAATCTGGCACGTGTGTTACACACGCCTTTATAAAAAATAAAAAAAAACAGGCCAAATAGCTGCAGAGCCGTTGGCCATTCATGGGCTGCCACATGGCATCCTGTCTGGTGCAACGGCTCTTTCAGCCCAAAGGTATAGTTTTTTTTTTCCTTACCCCGAAAACTATAAAAAAACCCTAATTTTTTCCTATAAATATCCCATTTTTTTCTTTACAATTTGCACCACTTTTCTCTTATCTCTTTCCATTTTCCCTCACAATTTCTTTGAGTGTTCTTTGAAAATGGGTTCTAGTTGGCTTCCCTCTGAAGAGTTACAATTATGTGTTTCTTGGGTACGACAATCCACTTGCAACATCACCGGCCGATATCAAAACAAAAGACAATTTGTGAATGAAAGTTCATGACGATTACGTCAAAAATTGGTGTGGCGATCCCGAAAATCCTCTAGCCGAGCCCCGTATGAAAGTTGGGCTCGAATCACATTTTCCGCGCTTGAAGAAATTGCTCAAGAAGTGGCATACATGTCTATACAAATCAAGAAACCGTGCGGCTAGCGGGACGAATTTGGTAGATGAGGTATGCCTAACCGTTTGTTCTTCATGGATTAAATTTTTTTATTAATATATTTTTTGTTTTCGTTTTGTCATTTTTTCTTCATGTAATTTTTTTTTGTTATTTCCATTAACATAGATTAAATTTTGGCATAAATCTAAATTTTATCATTTTTTTTGTTTAGGAAACTCAAGCTCAATCATTATATTTCAAGGATTTTAGCAAGAAATTTGACAAGAAAGAATGTTATGAAGCGGTGATAAATCATCCTCATTTCTTGACGGTTGCGAGTAATCCTCAGTTTGAGCGGAATTTTCCAATTTCTCCTGAGCTCCATGACACGGATGGGCATGTTGACTTGGATGATGATGAAGGATTCACAACTCCGTCATCCAACCAAGAGAGACCTCGTCCCTCAAGCCTGGTTAGGCTTATGGGAGTAAAGACGACCAAGGAAGCAAAGAAGAAGGGGAAAAAAGGTATGGCGAAGAAAGATGAGAAGTCTTTAGCTATTTTTCATAATATGCAATGTAATCAAAAAACACTTATGGAAGCTAACATACGAAGAGACGAGGAAACCCTTCGGTTGGCTAGGGAGAGCTTAGAACTTGAGAAACGAAAGGAAGCAAGGTTGGCCCGACGTGATGCTATGGTGGAGTTGCAAGAAGAAACCAAAATTATGACAATGGATACAAGCATCATGACCCTGGAAAGTTTGAAGTGGCACAAAAAGAGGAAATCGGATATCATGGCGCAAATGAATGAGAGTATTAGTACTAGTGATAATTATTATGTTCCCCTCTTTGATGAAGACTAATATTATGTTGTTGTTATAATTTCAATTTTATGTTCCTCAATTTCAAGTTATTTTTATATAAAATAATTTTATGTTTTAATACTACTAATTTTATGTTCCTCAATTACAATACCAATTAAAATTACAATACCAAATAAAAATACAATACCAAATAAAATTACAATACCAAATAAAACTACACAAATTGATTATTGTTGGTTGGCTTCCAATGCCCAATTATGCTCTACTAAATCATTTTGAAGAATTGTGTAGATATAAGCTGACTTGAGGTGGTTAATACGGTCCCAAAATGCATGTTGGTTTCTTCCATTTCTTTCCATTGGTAAAAAAGGAATTCGAACCCCTTCATGATCTACTGGCCCATCATAAACTCTTGCCGCCAGTGGATTCAATAAATCTTCTTCTTCTGGCTCGACAAATTCTTCTTCTACAAATTCATCTTCTATAATCATGTTATACAATATGATACAAGTTATAATTATGCTTCTTAGTGTCAAACTCCTATGCAACTGAGCTCCATGACGAAGAATTGCCCAACGGAGTTGCAGGATGCCGAAACACCTCTCTACATCTTTACGGTATGCTTCTTGTTTCTTTGCAAATAGTTTTTGTGCTTGCGATTCAGGGTTTGGAATAGTTTTTACAAATGTGGAGTACCTAGGATAAATTCCGTCAGCAAGATAATAAGCATTGCTATATCTTCTACCGTTTGCGTGAAACATCACAGCCGAGATGTTTCCAGCAATGAGCTCTTCAAAGACCGGTGATTGGTCGAGCACGTTAATATCATTTTGAACTCCTGGCACACCAAAGAAAGCGTGTCATACCCACGTGTCATACGAGGCAACCGCCTCTAGAATAATGGTGGGACGACCCTTCCGACCACTATAAGCCCCATGCCACCCGGTTGGGCAGTTCTTCCACTCCTAATGCATGCAATCAATGCTTCCGATCATACCTGGAAATCTTTGCTGATCAGCCCTAGCAAGAAGCCTTTAGAGGTCAGCCTTTGTTAGAGCTCGGAGATACTGCGGACCAAACATACCTACCACCTGTTGGCAAAACTTCTTCATGCACTCTAGTGTAGTTGATTCCCCTATCCTACCTATCTCAGCAAACTAATCAGCAGATGCGCCGTACGCCAACATTCGAAGGGCACCTGTCATCTTCTGTTGGGGCAGCAACCCTAGTTTTTCAGTGGCATCTCATTTTTGATGCCAATAAGGGTCGTGGTTACAGAGAGCTGTCATGATGTTGTTGAACAGATGGGTGTGCATTCGGTACCTCCGAAGAAATTCTTCCTCCCTAAAGATCGGACGCTCGATGAAGTAATCTGCCACGAAAACCGAGCCTCATACTCTGACACTCATACCACCCTGCTTCAGTGCTATGAACTCGAGTTCCAACTGTTCCTGCATTGTAGATGGAAAGTACTTCTCCTGGAAGAGTTGTACTAACCCCTCCCACGACAAGGTGGACACATCTCTAGCTCTCTTCACACCATTCCACCATACTCGTGCCTCATCCTTAAGAAGAAACATGGCAGTCTCCCTCTTCTGAATATCCATACAGGTGAACATCACAAAGTATGTCTCGATGTCGTCGATCCAGTGATCAGCCACCAAGTAGTCTATACCCCCAAAGAACGTAGGCGTTCCCAACGTAATCATACCCTGAGCCAACCTAACCAAATGTACACCATCGTCCACAAGTGGTGCACGTGGCTCAAACTCCAACTCCTCCTCGTAGAACTCGTCCACATGTCGAGCTCTGCCCCTGCCTCTAGCCCTGCTCGCTTCTCTGGCCCTACCTCGGCCTCTACACTACCAGAAAATAGTTCTTGGCCGACGAAAAAAAATCGTCGCCCTGTTTAAAAATTTCGTCGCCTAAGTACTTAGGCGACGACATGTCGTCGGCCAAGAAGTCGTCGCCAGAAGTCCGTCGGTGAAGAACTTGGGCGACGAAATTTAATTCCGTCGTCGCCTAAGAGTAATTCTTAGGCGACGATACTAATTTCGTCGCCTAAAATATACCTGTCGTCGCCCAAAAATATTCGTCGCCCAAGATTTAACACCTTGGCCGACGAAATTTTTTTTCGTCGCTTAAGATCTTCTGACCTTGGGCGACGAAAATAAATATTTCGTCGCCTAAGATCACTAAATCTTAGGCGACGAAAAATAATATCGTCGGCCAAGGTGTTAAATGTTGGGCGACGATTTATAAATTTCGTCGCCTAAGATATATTTAAATTTTTTTAAAAAAAATAATTAAATAATTATTTTAAATATATAAATAATGTTTTTTTAATTTTTGTCATTATTTTTTTTTTCGGCATTTCTTTAAAATTTTCTAATACTAAAATTTAATTAAAACTAACACAAATTTATAAATTTATAAATAATTTATTACAAAAATTCTGCCTATGGATCGAGAAACCCAAAATCTAACTCATCATCCCCGTTCGGAGGGTCCTGAGGCGGCGGCTGGTCAGGCTGAGGAGGCTGCTGCTGAGGCTGGGGCCACTGAGGATGCCACTGAGGATGCCACTGAGGTAATGGTATAGGCGTAGGCATGGGCGGAAACGGCTGTCCGGCCGCAAGTGCAGACATGCAGGCAGTCATCCACTGTCCCATAGCCGCCTGGTTGGCATTGGTGACTTCATTCACCCGCTCCATATGCGCAGCATTGGAAGCCGCATATGATTCCGCCATCGCCGCCATCTCCCTCGCTCTTTGGGCTTCCAGCTCAGACTCTCTCGCTCTTTGGGCTTCCAGCTCAGACTGTAGGCTTGCGAACTGATCCTGTAGCCGAGTGGTCTGGCTGTTGCTGCTTGAGGCTCCGGCGGCTCCCTTGCGCTGAAATCCTGGCGTCGTCTTCAGGATCCCCTTTCCAGCGTCTCCCATACCCCGGCAGTAGTAGGTGTTGGAACGCTGCGCGAAGGCAGTGGCCATAATCCGCGCCCCAACGGTAGGATCTGAAGTGTCGATCCTGGACATGGCCTCTGACATGTCATCCTCTGCCGTGCCCGGCCATGTGTCGTTCACCATGCCTCTGATGACATCTTGCTCCGCCTCCCTCACCCTCGCCTAAATGGATATATTATAAAAATATATTAATATACATTTAATAAAATGTAATTAAAATTAAAAATTAGTAAATATAAGGAACTTACAAGATCCTCCTCAGAATGAGGATATGCCCTCTGAAAGGTCCCCACATAGGGGTTCTCCTCTGGCCGCTCTCGCCGCACGTCGTCCATGATGGCCGAAAACGGCCTCGAACCGGCACGATGGTTGGTTGTGTTCTGTTGCCGGTTCTCAGCGTTCACCCGGGCGAGATGCTTTTTTAAAAAAAAATTATCGTTAGTAAATATTTAAAAACATACAATTATAATTAATTCACTAATTAAATATTCAAATTTGTTTACGAATTACCTATTTGTGAGGGTCGTTGAACTGCGTGACAAGAAGCCACCGCCACTCGTGATAGTATTTTTTTCGATAATGAAATAATTTATTAGTTAAAAAAATAGTTAAAAAAAAGGTAATTTATTGAGTAAACTCACCGACATCGACTGATGGAGCATCTCCTTCACTCCATCAGGAACCTGGCTCCAGACTCCCCACAACATAGGGAGTCTGGAGCGGATGGTGCCTCCCGCGGCGCGCGTGTACCGGTTTCCCAACGCGGCGTCCACCGGTTTCCCGTTGGAAAACGGGATGGCGATCCGTCCAGCGGACTCGACCGCCCTATCGAGTCCCTTGTTGCTGACGGTGCCTCTCCTGTTCCGCCTTCTCGTTCCGGCGGCTGTGACATTGTGAATCAAATTTAATATTAATAATACATTTTTACAAAAAAAAAATTGTAAATCGAAAAAAAAGTAATAATAAATTACCTGAGGATGAGGCTGAGCCGACGGATTCGTCTATGTCCGCCTGCTCGGAGACCCTCACGGGATGAAGAGGCGTGGGAAACTCCCGGTAGATATAGGCCTCGTGCGGTGCCACATGCGGGAGCTGCTCCCGAATCGGTCGACCCTCCTCATCGACGCGAGGTATCGCCGGTATCGTCGGAGGAAGGAAGAGGCCGGACGGCACCATAGGGACCCCGGATGACCCGCCATCACCGTCGGTCGGGGACGACTGTGTGGGGGCGTCGCTGCGGGATCGCGACCGGCGAAGTATGGGTGGATGACGAGGAGCCGTCGCTGCGGGACCCGACTGCCCCGCAGAACCCGAGCCGCTCGCGCCACCCATCAGTTGCGCATGTCGGGCCGTAAACTGCCACGGAAACCCGATCGACGGTGATTCCGACGGGTTGTTTGAGGTACCGTCCGAGCCGTCTTGTCCAGAAGTTCTTCTCTTGGCCATCCTGTTTAAAATGACCATAAATTTATTAAAAATATTTTGCGAACTTATAATTAAGTTCACAAAAATAAAGGCTCGATAAACTTCGAAAAATTTATCAACAATAATAGCACAAATAAAATTTAATAATTATTATAGGATTTATTATTTTTTTTATTCACATAACAAATTATTTACATTAATAAGGGCTTATTATATCACAAAAATTAATTTACGAATATTTACATCCTTACTCAAAAATATTCCATTATTTCTTACAAACCCTAAACCCTAAATAAACCGTAAACTCTAAACCCTAAATAAACCCTAAATTATTTAATCATTTACAATCCTAAACCGTATACCCTAAACCGTAAACCGTAAACCCTAAACCGTACATCACAATTTACAATTATCACAACAACAACAATTTACAATTATCACAACAACAACAACAACAATTTACAATTTACAATTATCACAACAACAACAACAACAACAATTTACAATTATTATAACAACAAAAACAATTAAAACCAATTTAGGGTTTTAGGGTTATACCTTAAATTGTGGGTCGACGTCGGGGTCGGGGTTCCGAATTGGGGTCGGGGTCGGGGTCGGGGTCGGAGAGAGGGAGAGAGAGAGGGCAGAGAGAGGATTTTCGGAGAGAGAGAGAGAATATGCTTGGCGGCTGAAGAAATGGTTAGGGTTTCCGAATTTTTGCCTTTTATAGTGGCGTTCTTGGGCGACGATTTTGTAAAAATCGTCGCCCGCCTTTTTTAAAAATCGTCGGCCAAGAGTATCTTGGCCGACGATTTCGAAATCGTCGCCCGCCTTTTTTAAAAATCGTCGGCCAAGAGTCTACTTGGGCGACGACATTCTTCACTATAAATATCGTCGCCCAAGATGAAGAAAATCATCGGCCAAGATAGTATATTTGGGCGACGACATTCTTCACTATAAATATCGTCGCCCAAGATGAAGAAAATCGTCGGCCAAGATAGTATACTTGGGCGACGACATTCTTCATTATAAATTTCGTCGCCCAAGAGTTCTATCATAAAATTCAGACTATTTGACCATCCAAATCACGTAATCTGGCCGGACCTTCAACTGAGAATAGTTTCCAATCGACGAGACTCTTACGGGGCTATAAAAATTTGGTAAAAAATAAATAACCGGGATAGGGCTACCACTAGGCAGAAATAAATGTGTTTCGTGCGACCGGAACAACCGGCACCGAAACTTTACCGGAATATCTTCATTTTTCACGGGTTGACGTATTTCACCGTTCTGGTCATATCTTATTTCACGACTTTTTTGCGTTTGAGGCCTCTACGTATACGTTGTCTTCAAAACGACACTTAAACTAAACACTTGTATAAAAAAGTTATACAACATTAGTACATATAACGTGAGTTTATTGATCGGAGAAGAGGAACTGAAAACCGACCGTCAGATTTGACCAGCATAACGAATTACGTAGGTGGAAAAAAATTCAGCTCCATCTGACAAAGATAAGGGCTCGATCCGTCCGGTCAATCGGCGCGGTCAAACCCCTAAATGGACGGAAACGGCTATTCGACCCTCCAAATCACGTAATCTGGCCGGACCTTCAACTGAGAATAGTTTCCAATCGACGAGACTCTTACGGGGCTATAAAAATTTGGTAAAAAATAAAGACCCGGGATATTTATTTTAATTATTCAAATAAAATTTAAATGTTCTTTATTTTATTTTAATTATTCGGATTACTCTTGGCCGACGAAATTAGGCTAATTCGTCGGCCAAGATTATACTTGGGCGACGATATTTGTTAAAATCGTCGCCCAAGAGTAAAAATAAAAATTTAATATAATGAAATTTAAATGTTCTTTATTTTATTTTAATTATTCAGATTACTCTTGGCCGACGAAATTAGGCTAATTCGTCGGCCAAGATTATACTTGGGCGACGATATTTGTTAAAATCGTCGCCCAAGAGTAAAAATAAAAATTTAATATAATGAAATTTAAATGTTCTTTATTTTATTTTAATTATTCGGATTACTCTTGGCCGACGAAATTAGGCTAATTCGTCGGCCAAGATTATACTTGGGCGACGATATTTGTTAAAATCGTCGCCCAAGAGTAAAAATAAAAATTTAATATAATGAAATTTAAATGTTCTTTATTTTATTTTAATTATTCGGATTACTCTTGGCCGACGAAATTAGGCTAATTCGTCGGCCAAGATTATACTTGGGCGACGATATTTGTTAAAATCGTCGCCCAAGAGTAAAAATAAAAATTTCTTTACAATGAAATTTAAATGTGCTTTATTTATTTTAGTACAAACATATTCTTTTAGTATACAAACAATTACAAAGCTAAGGCTCAATTATAACTAAGCTAAGGCTCGTAATCTGAGTCATCCGATGAGTCTTCTTCGGTATCGGAATTAATATCTGGTAATCTATGCCTTAATTCGTCGTCAGAGTCGTCGTCTGTTTCTTCATTTGGATCAACATCAATAAAGGTTGAATCTTCGTCACGAATTCTGAGCACTCGACCATGTTTAACATTATTTTGACGAACAGTAGCTACATCATGAATACCTACTGCGTTCGGCTCCTGGTACGCATCAGCCTCTGGCCCTGGAATGGTCACTCCAAGTGTAGCCGCCCGGTAAATGTTTCGAGGATGCACAATGTTCGCTATTTTCCACGCGTCACCCCTGGCGAGGTCATCAAGATAAAACACTTGTTTTACCGATGTCGCAAAAACAAACGGGTCATCTTCGTAGGCGCTTGTAGCAGTGTTGACCGATAAATTGCCGTACTGATCCATCTTCATGCTCTGTGCGCCTGTATCAAACCATCTACACCTGAACAGATGCACTTTCATGCCTTCCGCATAAACCAGTTCGACCACTGAATGGAGAACACCGTAATAGTCAAGGCCATGACCTTTCGCCATCACCCCAGAATTCTGTGTTCTTCGTCTGCTGTCTCTCTCTTCAGATACAAATTTCACGCCATTCACTGTGCAAGTGGGATAAACTCTAGCCCGTTGCGGTTGCATCGCAAGAAGTAATAGTTCGTGCGACCAGTTTGGATTATCATCAGATTTTATCATGTCCATCTGTAACGGATATTGAACTGTAAATATCCGAAAATGTATGCAATAGAAAATAATTACATATATATATATATATATATAACAGGGAAGATTAAATTACGTACCCAGGTGCGAAAATAATTTGCGAACGTCATGTTGTGGTACTCGAGATCACCATCAACTTCCGGAAAATTTAGGTGCAACTCTTTCCAATATTTAACTTCTTCACAATTGATTAGTACCCACCAGTGCGCTATGGCTATCTCTTCATCCGACAATGCATACTCGGCGGACAGTCGTGCTCCACCAACTTCGACATCACTGGAAACTATAGAGAGATTGAACCGCGGCGCATGTTCCTCCATGGCTTGCGGAGCTCCCAACGACGCTCCTAAATACAACTTCATGTAGGTGACGCATTCATGCGCAATATATGCTTCAGCTATACATCCTTCAGGCGCGGATTTATTAGTGACATAATCTTTGTACTCACCAAGTTGCCTGTAAATATAAGATTGCAAACTATACGTTATGGTTATTGAACATGTACGTACATATATATATGTATTCTGGAGATGTAAGTGAATAAAACATACCTTTCCATGGGATACATCCAAGTGAAGTGTACTGGACCGGTAAGCAACAATTGCTGGGGAAGATGGATCATCAGGTGAGGCATTATATCGAAAAAATTTGGCGGAAAGATCCTCTCGAATTTACACATGATGTATATGATGTCTGCCTGCATTTCCCGGAGATCGGATTTTCTCACTTCCCTTGTGCATAACTTCATGAAGAATCTTGACAGCGCTACTAACGGCTCCACAACCTGGCCAACCACACATCACAAATTTAATATAAAATCCATTTACGACAGGTTAACCGTAATTTTAACCACAAATTTACCTGACGGTGAAGGAACGGTCGAATGAAAACAGGGAAGAGACGTTGTAGCAGAATATGACAGTCATGACTCTTCAAGCCGTATATCTTATTCTCCCGCAAGTTCACACACCGGGCTATATTTCCTGCAACGCCTGAGGGATACGTCACACAACTCATCCACCTGAAGATCTGGGTCTTCTGATCAGGCTTCACGGTGTAAGGAGCCCAAGGCATCTTTTTCTTCCCCTCTTTCAGCCAAAGATGTTTTCTGATTCCCATTTTCTTAAGATCAACGCGTGCCTTAGGACCGTCTTTCGTCTTCCCCTCCAAGTTGAGCACTGTACCTACCACACTGTCGCAGACATTCTTCTCTATGTGCATCACATCTAGGTAGTGCCTGATCAACAGCGTACTCCAGTACGGGAGTTCCCAAAATATGCTCTTATGTGTCCAGAATTTGTACCTGTCTGGTCTTTCAGGTATTCTGGCCACAATATCGGGATGATTGCTGAGCTGCCCAAAATCATACTCATCTAGCACTGCTAAAATCTCTTCCCCCGACCATCTATGCGGCTCCACACCTCTCTCTTCGGTCCCATCAAATGCCCCGGTATCTATCCGCCAGGGGTGATCATGTGGTAGGTAAGCACGGTGACCCATCCGGACTATCTTGTTGCAATGATTGCTGCACCCCTGGGAGCTAAGGCACTCAGGACAAGCCTTGTATCCCCTAACAACGTTGCCGGACAACATCCCACGTGCAGGAAAATCACTGATGGTACCAACAATCATGGCATGCATCTGGAACATCTCCTTTTTGTGGGAGTCATAAGTGGGATGACCAACCTCCCAAAGCAATTTACACTCTTCAATCAGCGGTCTCATATACACATCGAGACACTTCCCTGGATAACAACAACAACCACAACAAATTCAGATAACGACTATATATGACCAACAATATAGAACAAAAACAATAAATGGAGAGGTGTTGAACCAACAGCAATATATACAATATGAAGGGAAAGTAGATACCTGGATAACCGGGCCCCGGAATCAACAAGGTCAACATGTTGTATTCCTTCTTCATGCACATCCATGGAGGAAGGTTGTAAGGCACCCCAAAATGACCGGCCATATACTGTACGAAAGACTCATGGTCCCAAAAGGGTTGAACCCGTCGGATGACAGCCCGAGCCTCACATTCCTCACCTCTGAAGCAAAATGAGGAAACTCCCTGTCTATATGCTTCCACGCCTCCCCGTCAGCAGGGTGTACCATGAGGTCTTCGTCATGCACCTCCCTCACAGTGTGCCATCTCATAGCTTCGGCCGTCTTTGAAGACATATACAACCGCTCCAGCCTATCCCTCAACGGGAAATAGCGAAGTACCTTAACAGGTTTCCTGTTGCCTGCGGGAGTCCGCTTATACCTGTCGGTCCCACATACCGGACAACGATGAAGGCCTTCAAGGTCATTACCGTCTGCATCTTTACCCCAGAATAGAACGCAGTCATATCTGCATGCATGGATCTTGATGTAGGAAAGCCCGAGATCTCTCAAGATACGACGGACCTTATGATGCGTGGTTGGATGACGATGACCGTCGGGCAGGAGCGAAGCAGCGTACTGTAGATACCTATCAACAGCCGTCACGGTCGATTTTGTGTCAACCTTGATATGCATCACCTCCATCACACACTGAAGAACGGTCTTCTCATGACCTGGGCACAGAGGGGTCTGTTGGAAAGCAATAAGTCTGTTGTACTTGGCTATACCGGCAGTGTTGACACCTCTAGGGACGGCCTGCATCGGCGCCTGAGGAATGTGCTGTCGTTCAGGGCATACACCGCTGTCATGAGGAAACATGTCGTTGATGAAGGTCGTTGTTGGATCGTTGGATGTACTGCCCGTCTCATCAAACTGTCCATGATCATGCGGGCGTGATGAGGTTTCACCGTGATATATCCAACATGTGTAACGTTCCCAGAATCCGTTACTCTTCAGGTGGTCCCATACTGTCCCCAACGGAAATCGATGCATATCACTGCGACACTTACACATCTTGCACGGGCAATAGAACATGCCACTCCCGTCAGCATTGCCCTGCGCATATTGCATAAAATCCCAAACTCCTTCAGCATATTTTCTGTGATATCTTGGAAGAGAAATCCAACTCTTATCCATATCCTGAAAATAACACATATATATATCAATATTTAATGAACATATCTTTTATATATATATATATATATATATATTAATGTAATACAACATACTAATTATTAATTATATATATCTAGTTCGAGCGGATTCCGTGGTTTCAGAAGGCAAGTGTCAATGTCACGGAGGGCGAACCCCCTACAGGAACCAGGCAGGACTCGTTTGTGATCACGGAGGCGAACCCCTATCGACCCCTTCACCGAGAAGAGTGGTCAGTTTGTGATCTTAAGATCCAGTTAAACAAACCTGTGAACCATATCTATGACAGAACGGCCCCTTACTCAGCTTGGAACAAACTCTATGCATATATATATATATCATTAATTCAACTCAAATAAAACTGAAAATCAATATATATATATATATGCACATATATATATGTGCATATATATGCATATATATGTACGTACCTGGGAGTAGCTCCACAAACTATGTATGGACAAATTTCCACAACACCGAACGATTTGAAGAACTAGAGAAATTTATGTTTAAAATTTTCAAAGTTCTCATTCTTCTATCCCGCCTCACAATATATAGAAGAATCTTGGGCGACGAAATATTTGAGTTTCGTCGCCTAAGAATGAAAAATCTTGGGCGACGAAATATCTCAGTTTCGTCGCCTAAGTTTTTCGTCGCCTAAGGATAAAAAACTTAGGCGACGAAATAAATATCTTAGGCGACGAAATATTGTTTCGTCGCCCTAGTTTCTCTCTTAGCCGACGAAATGTATTCTTAGGCGACGATTTTATTTTCGTCGTCTAAAGTTGGACTTTAGGCGACGATTTTTTTCCCTTGGGCGACGAAAAAAAAAATCGTCGCCTAAGTTCCCTCTTAGGCGACGAAAAAAAAAATCGTCGCCCGGTTTTTTTTGTTTCGTCGCCCAAGACCCATTTTCTGGTAGTGCTAGCTCTGCCTCTCAGAGGATCCATCACCTAAGGATCAAGTAGAACTTGGTTAACACATGCATAAACTTAAACCAAGGTATAAGTTCAATACAAAAATGTACTAACCAAGATACAAACACAAGGAGGAACACAATGTTCTCCCTAATAGAGTAAATCCATACTCTGACAAACTAATGTTCCACCGACCGACACCTAACACTCTCACATACCCAATGATATATTAGTTCAAAGAGTAAATGTGATCCGCTGCAGTCTGGTCATCACTCTGAAGTACTGATTATCACCAAATATGTAAACCTAAGCTCTGATACCAAACTGTCACACCCCAATTTTCGAAAGATAAATTTCAAAAACTTGGACATGATAAATCCTAAAAATATCCCTAATACTCTAACATTTAATCCCAAAGACCAAACCCAATTTCTAGATAAATGAATGACAATATAAGCTCCACACGGAGTCAAATATTTCCTATCCATATTTACATCAAACTTGAAATGTCAAGTAAAATGAACCGCTCACTCGGAGCTTAATACAACCCGACAATTAATAATAAACAAAAGAGTCTAACTCCTAGGAGGCAGCTCAAAAGCTTCTAGATTCCAACCATGTTTAGTCCTCACCTGCAAGATCAAACCCTTACACCATGGAATGGTGCACCGGGTTGAAAGAACAAACCCGGTAAGCTTTTGCAAGCTTGTATGAGTAACCTTAAATTTCACTTGCACTCTTAACTAACTATAACTAAAACCCTTGCATTGATTTAATCCAGTGAAGGGCACATAAAAAATCAATGAAATGAAGGCATATGAAATAAATCAGGAAATTACTTTATAACAAACAATTGAAAGTATAAAAATCCCTGCGCATAACTTAGTTCAGGTGATTACATTGAGACCAAAAAAATATAAAAATAGTGATCCCTACATGAAACTTAGTTCAGGAGATCACTAGATCACTAAGATAATCAATTTAGAATCACAATAGTTAAATACGAAACACACCATTAACAAAAGACCATTAGCAATACCAATTGCTTGACTACAAATCTCAACATCACACCTCAACATCTACTCAAGATCATCACATAGATCACCTACACAGATTCATCACATAGATCACCACACAGGTCATCACACAGATTCATCACACAAATCACAAACATTCCCAAATTTCGTGTTCTAACAACCTCACCGATTCTCAACAAAAGACACACACTAAAATCAAGCCCATAGCCATGTATCCTCCCCAAATCAATTCTTAAAATGAACAAAACATTTTACGACAAATGTGAACATGTCACATAATTTCACCAATCACAACAACTTCCATGAACATATATATATGCCATTAACAAAAATATAGCTACAATCAGGAATGGCTCAAGAAAATTAATAAATATTAAAAGATCCCTTTTACTTATCTGTGAACCGTGGATGATCAAGTTCACATGATTTTAAAACAAAACATTTCACTTTCGAGAGCACAATTTAACAAATCAACAAAATATGTAAGGAAGTCGGTTCCTACTTGAACCTGAGGAATGTTACTCACCTTAAAGAAAAACTCCCGCTGCATGTTCTCTTAGCAATAGGCGAGATGCGAACACGTATCGTCAACCACCTAGAATAGAATCTCCACTTAGTAACAAACAAAAACAACATAATATGACTCAAACCAAAACTCAAGTCCTAACCCACAAACTTGTCACTCGAGACAAAACTTCTCCCTATACCTTGAAAAGGTCGCCTAAACATCCTACACAACCTATTAGGGGTGGGTTCGGTTTTTAGCCTAAACCGAAAACCAAACCGAAAATAAAGTTCGGCCCGGTTTTCCATTTTTAGAAATATCAAACCGAAAACCGAACCAAACCGACGGTCCGGTTCGGTTTCGGTTTTTTTATTTTTTTTCTTTTTTTATTTTTTTATTTTTCTTTTTTTACAAAACTTTGTATAATCTGTAAAATTTTCTGACCATGATTTAACTGTAACAAAAAAATTAACAGCTCCTCCACCTTTCTTGCTTTTAGCACTTCAAAACTATGTATCAATATAACTACTAACCAAAATACCAAATGTATACTAAAGCAATGAAAAGTTGAAAACACTAAAAATAGTTTGAATGTCCATACATCTGAAACATAAATGGTTGATGTACCATTTATTTCCGGATCGGCATAATATTCTTTATTGCAATAAATACAATTACTCTTAACTCTACCCGCAACCATTTTTCTAGTATAATGAGCCCAAATATCTGACCTTTCTTTGGCCTTCAAGGAGGCCAAATATTCTTCCTCGGTCATTTCTTGAATTTACTCTCCTTGGTCTAAGGAATCGGGTGGAATAGGACCGGTACTTGCTTGTGATCCACTCATACTAGGAACCGGTGTCGGAGTTGCCGATTCACCAACACCAATACTATCAACTTGTATCCGTATAAAAAAAATAAACCAATTTAAACAAGTTAAGTATTACAGACCAAATCAAGCAAAAGAAAACTGCAAACTTCTTGACAGTGACCAGCAGACATTTTGGCCAAAAACAATATAGCTCGGCTAAGAATTTCAGGTTAGTCTCTTCATAACAATTGTAAAAGACAACCTAAAGATTATTTGAGAACTAGAATCACAGCAAAAGGAGTTTTCTACAAATACTTATGATTTTCCAAAGTGCATATACAGTAAAGAAAAACTGCTAACTTCCTGAGTTCCTGACCAGCATAACTTTTTGGCTAAAAACAGTATAGCTAGACTATTTTTTTCAAGTTGGTCTCTTCATAACAATTTTAGCAGATAACCTAAATATTTTTTGAGAACTAGAATTGCAGAAAAAGGAGTTTTCTACAAATACTTATGATTTTTCAAAGTGCATATACAGTAGAGAAAAACTGCTAACTTCCTGAGTTCCTGACCAGCATACCTTTTTGGCTAAAAACAGTATAGCTAGACTATTTTTTTCAAGTTGGTCTCTTCATAACAATTTTAACAGATAACCTAAATATTATTTGAGAACTAGAATTGCAGAAAAAGGAGTTTTCTACAAATACTTATGATTTTCCAAAGTGCATATACAGTAGAGAAAAACTGCTAACTTCCTGAGTTCCTGACCAGCATACCTTTTTGGCTAAAAACAGTATAGCTAGACTATTTTTTTCAAGTTGGTCTCTTCATAACAATTTTAACAGATAACCTAAATATTATTTGAGAACTAGAATTGCAGAAAAAAGAGTTTTCTACAAATACTTATGATTTTCCAAAGTGCATATACAGTAGAGAAAAACTGCTAACTTCCTGAGTTCCTGACCAGCATACCTTTTTGGCTAAAAACAGTATAGCTAGACTATTTTTTTCAAGTTGGTATCTTCATAACAATTTTAATAGATAACCTAAATATTATTTGAGAACTAGAATTGCAGAAAAAGGAGTTTTCTACAAATACTTATGATTTTCCAAAGTGCATATACAGTAGAGAAAAACTGCTAACTTCCTGAGTTCCTGACCAGCATACCTTTTTGGCTAAAAACAGTATAGCTAGACTATTTTTTTCAAGTTGGTCTCTTCATAACAATTTTAACAGATAACCTAAATATTATTTGAGAACTAGAATTGCAGAAAAAGGAGTTTTCTACAAATACTTATGATTTTCCAAAGTGCATATACAGTAGAGAAAAACTGCTAACTTCCTGAGTTCCTGACCAGCATACCTTTTTGGCTAAAAACAGTATAGCTAGACTATTTTTTTCAAGTTGGTCTCTTCATAAAAATTTTAATAGATAACCTAAATATTATTTGAGAACTAGAATTGCAGAAAAAGGAGTTTTCTATAAATACTTATGATTTTCCAAAGTGCATATACAGTAGAGAAAAACTGCTAACTTCTTGAGTTCCTGACCAGCATACCTTTTTGTCTTTTTTTTAGAATGCGCATACCTTTTTGTCTAAAAACAGTATAGCTAGACTATTTTTTTCAAGTTGGTCTCTTCATAACAATTTTAACAGACAACCTAAATATTATTTGAGAACTAGAATCGCAGCAAATGGATGTTTCTACAAATACTTATAATTTTTCAAAGTTCATGTACAGTAGAGAAAAACTGCTAACTTCTTGAGTTCCTGACCAGCAGACTTTTGTGGCTAAAAACAGTATAGCTACGCTATTGGTTTCAAGTTGGTCTCTTCATAACAATTGTAACAGACAACCTAAAGATTATTTGAGAACTAGAATCGCAGAAAACAGATGTTTCTACAAATACTTATAATTTTCCAAAGTTCATATACAGTAGAGAAGATGAGGACATTCTGAAAAGAAAAACATACCTGAGAAGATGAGGACGAATTGTCCATTGCACCGATCGCAGCACCACGACCACGGCCATGACCAGTTGAGCCAAACGATTTTGAGGAACCCCGCTTCGATGAGTTCAATTTACCCCTCTTCATTGTACGTGATGGACAGACCGAGAGGAGAGGAGAGGAGAGGTTTGGAGACTTGGAGGACTGGAGTCCGGTGGCGGAGCGTGGAGATGAGAACAAATTAGGGAGGAGAGGAGGGCAAGAGGCGACAAAGAAAAAAAGGAGGACTGGAGGAGAGGTCGAGAGGGATGAGAGGGACAGAGAAGACTGAGAGTCTGAGAGGGACTGAGGGACTGAATACTCATTAGGATTAGGGTTCAAAAAAAAAAAAACCAAAACAACGTCTTTGACCGGGTTGACTTCGGTTTTTGGTCCGATTCGGTTTCTGCAAAGGTGTAACCGAAAACCAAACTGAACAGATCTGATTCGGCCCTTTTTTTGGCCCGGTTTTGGCTTGGTTTTCGGCTCGGTTTTTTTCAGTTTTCGGCTCGGAAGTGCCACCCCTACAACCTACAAAACAACTAACCAGATTTCTAAAATCAGATATACTCAAAAACGGAAACCGAACGAAACCTAGCACCGAGGGGGAAACCCTAGCATGCATTATCGGTAACCAAAACCTACAAACAACATATCAACAAGTTCGTATCAACGAGTACTACCTATTTAGCACACAAAACACCACCGACACCACTGAACGCGCCACCACAGGCGGCGGCGAGTAGCCCCACGCCCCACGACCCGTTTTTTTGTTCGGCCCGGTTTTGGCTTGGTTTTCGGCTCGGTTTTTTTCGGTTTTCAACTCGGAAGTGCCACCCCTACAACCTACAAAACAACTAACCAGATTTCTAAAATCAAATATACTCAAAAACGGAAACCGAACGAAACCTAGCACCGAGGGGAAAACCCTAGCATGCATTATCGGTAACCAAAACCTACAAACCACATATCAACAAGTTTGTATCAACGAGTACTACCTAATCAGCACACAAAACACCACCGACACCACTGAACGCGTCACCACAGGCGGAGGCAAGTGGCCCCACACGACACCCTACCAACCTTAGAATCTATACAAACTCCCAACATCAAACTTGTAGATTGAAGAGAGTGAAGCATCTTTTATACCTGAGGTAACCGCCAATTTGGTTGGAGCACGCCGAAAAACTCGGCGGAACTTTGGAATCCACCACAACAACTCTACACCGTGAGTTGAGCTTCAAGACAACCACAAGTCGAACCAGGACGCCAAGGAGCTTCTATCCCGACCGGTTTCAACACTCGTTGCCGCCGTCGGAGGTGAGAATCCCGACCGGTCTCCAAGCCGAACTTCTGATCTTCGGGTCACCACTTCGGGACTAAATCAGCATGAACCAGCTAGAGGAGGACGAAGGCGAGGAGAAGAGGAGTCGATTCGGGCCGCTGGCACGGTCGGGCGACGTCGGACGACGCCGGAAAGTTCGGGTCAAGTCGCCGGGTCCGGGTCAGGTCGGCTGGAGGACTTTGATACCGAAGGTATCGCGAGAAAGAAGAAAGAGAGAGAGAGGAATGGGTTTCGGAGAAAAATGGAACCCTAAACTTCTTATTTAACCCAAAATTCTCATAAAGCCAAGAACTTCTGATGACCATAACTTTCTCATACGAAGTCCGTTTTACGTCTATCACGTGTCTACAAACTCGTATCGTCGTGCTCTACAACTTTCGTGAAGGAAGTTTCTCAAGAAACACAACGAATAAAAAATCAACTCTATGACCCTTAAAGAAAGTAAAACTGTTTCGGTAAATTATGCGTCCGAACACTTCCGCTCTTCTTTCGAACCTCAAAACCACACTAACATCTAACTCGAAAATTCCCAAATAAAAATTAGAACTAATATCTAATTTCCGGGGTATTACATTATCGCTGCTACGCTTCTCTATATTCTTATAATGTTGAGGATTCTTTGATAGCATATCAATACTCACAACCTCTTTAAACTTATAAAGATTTCATTGACCCTCAATAAGCCCTCAAGTTTTGGTCCAGCGAATTGTTATATCATGGAATTCTTGTTGTAGGTTTCTTTCAAATGAAATAGGAGCACCTAGAGAAAGTATTGTGAAGAACTACACATGGTTAGGAAACACCCCCCCCCCCCCCCTCAGCCAACAAAAAATAAAATAAAATAAAATAAAAAACACCCTCTGGTTTTTGTTTTTTGTTTAGAATGAACTTAATACCCTCAGTTCCTTCATTATAGCATAGATGATAAACATAGTAATTTTCTAAGATTAATTTCCGTTAGAGTAATTTACAGCCTAAGATTAATTGTGTACATCAAGGAATTTACTAAACAATGTTAGGGTTGCAAATACATTAAAAAAGATAGACAAAAAGATCATGTCACTGTTTACATGAACAGTGTCAAATGTCTTCGCTTAAACATGTCTTACTGTGGACTAGAAAGAGATAGATGTCACCCATCGATACTAAGGAAACATTTCGACTCAATCCCAACATGAAATTTGAAAAATATATATATAAAAAAAAATACAGACAAGGACACTACAGTGTTTTTATGTCATGCAGTGGCAGCATGGTAAATAAAATTACAATAAGGGTGTAAACGTCTTTACAATCAGACTAATGACAGCATAGTAAATAAATTAAAAGTAAGGGCATCACCGTCATTCCGTCATTTAAGAACAAATTAGTCATAAGGGCTAAGTGGCAAAGTTGAAATACATGAAAAAACAGAAAAGCAAATACGTTCGCTCACTGTTCACGTGAACAGTATTCCTTCCTTCGTTCATTCCAATCTAATGCATTGCTTACTTAGATAAATAGCAAAGCTCTCATTTTTCAATACATATAATCAATATCTTTTCAGTTGTTTTATCACCCAAATGGAGCCAATGGCTCTTCAAGTAAGGGGTTAATTTTAGACTTGAACCCTTTTGCTTATGATGCTAATACTAATAATCAACCATGATACGCTTTCAAACTACTTTCTAACTTCTAAGGCCTTACACAAAGTACGAAGAAGTCTCTTTACAGATGCAATACTACTCCCTATCTATACATCTTTATTCAATGTCAGCATGTACATAATCAACAAAAACAAAATTCTTTTCCAGTTCATGTAAAGCATAAGCTAACCCAGCACTCACTAGGGCAAACCCTGCCAAAATGATCCGTAACTTCAGATCTGAAGGGATCCCGGCCGTTGAGGCGAAAACAACTGCTGCTCCAGTTAGCAACTTCTGCCATGTCTGGAATGCTGTATAAGCTCCTTTACATGATGAACATTTAAGTGTGTGCTGCTCAAATCTGTCCAACATCTGCATAACAAAATGAAAAGATAGAGATCAATGAACCAAAACGAATTGTAAGTAGCTGTAGTAGTGATTGAATTATTTTTGTTTTTGTTTAAGATAGTGTTTTAAAGAAAGGAAAGAAATGCTGTTTTCCCAGACCTGACGTTTTGATAAGATAGTTGATGGCAATGGTTGCTGGTCACTTGTACCAAACCACTCAGGTTGGCTGTTCCCGTGCCGCCTCAGCCAATTTCGAAATGCCAAGACAAAACGATCTGCTTGTGTGGGTGTAAATGTAATTGTCGTGTACTGCTTATTAACATCACCAAATTCCTCCTTTGACTTGGATAGAAAGACCTTCTCTTGACCCTGAAGGACAATCATGTCTCCATCATACACCTTATTTGAAGTCCAATGTTCATGCCATCTAGGAATCACCTGACAGTACAAGTTAAAATATGAGGGAATCCTAGATACAAAACATTCTGTTCAAGAAAAAGAAATAACAAATAGTTGAGCATAAAGCTTAGGATTATTCGACTGGTACAGAAAAACAGAAATTATTTACAGATTTAAAACTGAAGTTCAAGTATGAGGGAAATCCTAGATTATGAGGATACACAACAATCTGTTAAAGAAATTGAAATTGAACCATATTTTGAGCACAAATATTTGATTATGCGGCAAAGAAAGAAATTGTTGTACAAATCTGAAACTTCTTGGTTGACACAGGAACAAGTATGGATTGTGAAAGCCGTAGAAACAGTAATAGAATAAGTAAACTTCAATATGGTTGACACATATCAAATATAAGCCAATTGAAGGTCATCAAAAGCTAGGTTGAGGGATTGTATGGCATCCAATGCTCAGAATCTGGAAAGTCACCAACTGGATTCCTACTTCTATGGCTGTATAGACCTTCATGCAACTAACCAGCATTAACTAAAGAAACTAAACGTGAGGTGTTCTATGCAAAAAGTTGAGACTTAATATCTATTCAAAACCCTGTCCAAGTTAATCAGAATGTCACCTTTCAACTTGGATACTATAATCTTTCTGGATCAAGATATTCGACATTTAACAAACTAATTTTAGATTTCGCAACTCTAAGTTCTTATTCTATAACTTAATGAAATCTATTTCTGGACTTCTGCTTCCAAAGACCAAGTGACATATCTACACCAATGGACAGCAGACTTTTCCAGCTTATGGACAATACTTTTCGAAGTTGCTAGCCTTTTTAAACGGTGTACTGCTACATAATGTAGTGGGGAAAAATTACAGCTAGTGTAAGAACTGCATTACCACCATCAAATGTATTCTATCCTCTCGGCTTACAAATGTTATCCAATTAAGTTGCAATGAGTAAAAGTTGTTTACAAAAACACAACAATGGGTTGTAATAAATCACAGAAAGAAAATAAAGTAACCATGAAGTTCTCACCTGCCACCAAGCAGGCCCTGGCATGCTGAACTGGAAGAAGTTTCGAGCACTGCAAACAATAGAGCGAGTCTTCCCTGGTGCCATTGGAACATTGAAGGAACAAATCCATATAACCCATTTTTGATCACCAACTAGTGGAAGCTTTGTATCAATCTCTATTCTGAGTAAATAGGTATAAAAACATGATTAAATACAAGGAAGAAAATAAGTACAATTATCCTAGATATAATTATATTTTAGGCTCGATAAGCTCATCAAAAGATAAATGTTATATATGTGCTTTGTGTGTGTAGTACTTTCAACTCTCGTTCTGGTAAGTGGTAAGGCTAAAATTGTCCAGTCAAGAACAACAACTTTTATTTCATTGAATACTACGAAGGTGTGCTGTTAAGAAACCTTCTCTAAGAATTTTGTTAACTCTCGATGAAGAATGATTCACACTGTCAGTGGTTTTGCACATCAGACACCAATGAGAGATGGTGGACAAAAGAAGGGTTTCTCCTCTGACCCATATCATAAGTATTCATCTTCCCACAGCCAAAAATCCAACACACACCTGATGCCTTGGGAAGTACTTTACTCTTCAAATTTACTGAGAATGAGAAGGGTTGCCCATCAGATGTCTACAGTAGAATACAAGAAAATTTTCCTTTGAAAAACCGACCCCCTCCCCCTTGAAACCAGCACCACATTCTCAGGCTGAAATGATGAACACACGCATTTTCGGATCTCCCTATCATTCAAATTCCTAGAAAACCCAAAATCTAATGGAGAAATTTGTGCACACCCTGGGAATTGATTTACTGAGACAATCTATATAGCCTGAATAAGGAATGACAAAATGCCTTTTCTCTAACCAACTTTCTTCCCAGATACATGACATATAACAAAATGCTTTCAGCCCATATTTATTTCTAATGACGCCATACAATAAGAACCTCTCTCTTCTTGAAAAATCAATAACCATTTTCAAAGTAAAGCCTCATTTATCCTCACCAAAGTCCCCACACCCAAACTGCCTCTCTTCTTCACTTAGATACCACATCCTTATAGATTTATACATATTTTCCATCATCCGCCTCCGATAAAAAGACTTCATCAATCTCTCGATATGTCTAGCTACTCCACAAGGGATCCAAAAAGAGAAATAAAACAGATTGACACACTGCTTAAAACTGACTGCATCAAAGGCTCTACTCCAACCTAGAAACCTTCTTCTCCAAATTATTCACCATAGCATCCCAAAAGTGCAGTGCCCTAGTTTTACCTCCAAGTGGCAGCCCTAGTCTTTCAGTAGCCAACTCTCGTAAATCCCAAATGAGATGCTAAGCCCTCCACCTTCATGAATATTAATAGCAGCAATAAAATATCCTATTGCTTCGTAGTCCAGTGAATATGCGAAAAGATTCAATATTAGAAGATCACACAAATACTGCTCTCCATAAAAAAAACAAGAAATGTACCATCAGCGACTGAGATGCAAAATCCTGGCTACTTGTGTGCCAAGGATTAGTCCTTCTACTGACTGCACCTCCCTGGCTCTATCCACCATCCTACTTAATACCATCAGCAACCAAGGACAATAAAGAGGGGGATAATTCACCTTTGTTTCATCCCCCATGTGGCTTCAATGTTACCTCCTTGGCCTACCATTGATTATAACAAGCCCCCATCCATTTTCTCCAAATCTGACCAAATCCCATCTTTTGCAGCAAGAAATCCGTAATACCATTCCCCATAAACATAGGCTTTTTGAATTCAATGTTGAAGTCTATCCCTTTCTACCCCTTTCTTTTCTGATTTGTCTTACCTCCCACCTTTAAAATCTATCTACCTTCATTAAAGGTCCATTGAGCATGATACTCCCACAATGGATATTAAGACTGAAGTAAATTCATTAGTGACTAAATTGATACTCCCACTTCCATGAAACTGCTCAAAACATCTATCATCGAATCTTCCCTCATAATATTCCACCATAGTTTATGAACTCTAGTAGAAGAGCCAAGGCAACCGAACAGGCGCCCCCTAATTACTAGACCAATCTGCTGTAATAATTCTATAAATACCTAGCAAAGATATGGCAAACAAACAATACCATACCATAACCAAAAGGTATAATGGCCCAAGCAACCAGATTTATCATAAATGTAATCTTAGTTATCCAACCAAACTAGATCAACATTTGATAGATTGTTATTGGTGGGGGTTCAGTCTGTTAGCATCAGGGCCAGGTGACTAGTCCTTGAAACTATCAGAAACAGCCATCCTTGCCTCGTTAAAAGGTATCTCTAACCAGGATTGCTTACTAGTCCTTTCACCATTTGTTTTCAAACCTCTTCTTGCATAGAGCATTTGGTAGAAGCTGATCTTTCCTACCTCAGTTCTACCTTCATCTTGAGTCACTGAACCATCACCTAACTCACATCTCTCCCAACCTTAGAATTTACTTGCTTAAACACCATTGTTTCATCGGGTGACTAGTCCTTGAAACTAGTCAGAAACAGCCATCCAAAAGGTATCTCTAACCAGGTTGGCTTACTTGTCCTTTCACCATTTGTTTTCAAACCTCTTCTTGCGTAGAGCGTTTGGTAGAAGCTGATCATTCCTACCTCAGTTCTACCTTCATCTTGAGTCACTGAACCATCACCTAACTCACTTCTCTCCCAACCTTAGAATTTACTTGCTTAAACACCATTGTTTCATCAGTTGAATTCCCATACCCTAAAACTATGAAAATTAAGAAACTGTGCAAGACTCAATGACCAACATTGGGTGCAAGGAAACAATGAGTTGATAGCATCTAAGTACAGTCTAGACATAATTCGAGGCTGATGAGACTTACTTATTTAAATAATAACAAGGCGCTATAAACTCAGCAGTAATCCTCGGGTTTCCCTCATTAGCTCCAGAAAAGCCCCAAGGGCTACTAGCTTCCAGTTTAAATGGCAAAGGTTTCGCTCTATCTCTCCTTCCTGTAACCTGCAGAGTGATTTCACCCATAAGCACTATCTATACCAAAAACATGTGCTCAAATTGTCGAGTAACAATGCTCCTTAGTCTATCAAGCATATTCCCCAATTGTCCATTTTCTACCAACAGCCTTATTAGCAAGGTTTGGATCTTAGCATTCCCATGCAAAAACACAATCCAGAGCATATGGGATTAACCTTACAAAATATACTAAAATACATACAAATTCAAAGATGGACTCAGACAGATAAGCAGTACAAGTACATATGATTACCACAGGGGCATTAATGTATAATGAGAATATTTGGTAGATTTATGCTATTACAATTCCCCAGCTGCTCAGTTTACTAACCTTTACGATTACCATCCTACAAACTACTTACCTCTATCTGTTTACATAGAGAAAGAAAAGATCAAACACCCAGATATTAGATTCAACTAGAAAGAAAAGATCAAACACCCAGATATTAGATTCAACTATGTACCTTGTGATGAGCGAAGTCAATGTGGGAAGGATCAGACACATTTTCCATGAGGGTATCATAGCCGTAGAAGAGATCACGCTGGATTGTCACCGTCGAAAACTCAGGTTTGCCAAATTCATCAGGTAGCCTGAACATTAAACAAATACCAGCACATCATAATCTCATTCAAGTATTCAGGGGCAAAGGTAAACTGCTCATATTGAACATTAAAATACACGTCAAACATCACAATTAAGAGTCCTAATTAAAATTATTCTCACAAATGGAAGTACAAAACAAAGACATATATAAAGAATCAATTACATTGGAGGCTTGGAGGCATTGGCTCTTTCCCAACCATTCTCATCAGGCCAAACAAAGAGCAAGCCTTGAGACACCAGTGTCGGAAACCTTGTAGCACATGCTCTTGGAGACCGTACAGCCCGAGCTTCAGGACCTTGAGGTGAAGCCTGTGGAATCTTAACACAGGTTCCACACCCATCAAATGACCATCCATGGTATGAACACTGCAAGTTTCCACCTTCATCAATCCTCCCTTCCTGCAAAACCAAATAACCCCCAATTCAAATCATCCACAAACCACAGTTCTAATTTGGATCTCATTCATAAGTTGATTCCACAATAAAAAATAAAAAAAAGAAGCAAACTTGGGTTACTTTTATCTTAATCTTCCAACCTTAAACCCTAAACCCTACAGAATGAAGCAGGAAGCTTACAGACAATGGCGCGAGGCGGTGAGGGCACTTGTCATCCAAAGCCACCCATTCCTGCTTATTCCTATCAAACCACAAGACAATGTCTCGACCCAGAAGCTGAAATGGGGTAGGCAATTTGGGGTCCAAATCTTCAATCAAAGAAACTGGGTACCAATGATCTCTCCAATTGAAATTAGTTCCCGAGCATTCATCCTCAACCTCATTCTCAAGATTGTAACTTTCCCCATCTTGTTCTGTTTTGGTGGGTTGACCTGGGTCTGTGGTCTGAGGCTGGGTTGCTACTCTTAAAGGAGAGAACCTCTTTGATCTTCCTGAAGGTTTTCGATGTGGGTTAACAGTGGAGATCAAGAAAGGGAGAGATGGCTTGAGGGATTGGGATTGTGGGGATGTGAAGATTGAAGCAGAAGCAGAAGAAGAGAGCAAGATTGCCATTATGGGTTTTGAGGGTCTTCAATTCTGAGATGAAAAAACAAAAAAAGTTTGAGTCTTTAAGAAAATGGAGATGGGGTTTGCGTGCAAGTTTGAAATGGGGTGTGGGTTTGTTCTTGTTCGTTTTTGTCAAATGCTTCTGGTGCGAACTGTGGAGCTTTCAGTGGAGCCTAACGGTAATTTCATGAGGGAAAGTCGAGTACAACGACCTACTATATAACTGTTTGTTTTTGGTGTCGTGGCGGGGGCATATTGGTTGTGGTTTTGATGGTGTGGACTGTACCGGCCATCGGTGAAGTCACAGCCACAACTTTTGGGAGACGGTAAACCACGTTTTGATCAGAGACTCGGAGTCTAGACGTTACTAGAAAAAACCAAAGGGTTCTTTGACAATAGAACTACTTCAATTGCAGAAACATATCTGATACATCAAGACATCAAGTAGATCAATTCTATATAGAAGTATACTAGCTCGATATATAGTCTATTGTCGAGCTGATCTATCGCTGGGGTCGGCGATGGGCCGAGCCGGGCCGAGCTTTAACATACTTGACCAGGCTGGACATTTTCATATTGTAAGCCTCAAGGCTGCCCGTGAACCGGGCCGGGCCGAGTTTTTTCTAACAAGACTCAAAAACAACTTTATTTCACAATTTTTTAGCTTTTAAAGATGAATCTTGTCTAGCTTAAGATATATTAAAAAAAATACAAAAACCAACATGTGAAATGAATTATGTCTAAGTTCCCCATCATCTGAAATGAATTATGTTTGGTGAATACAAAAATATTTCCGGTATTTCCATTTGCTGCGTGTTAAGATACAAAAAGAATAATATGAATCTCATGATGCATATACAAGGCTACAAATCCAAAACACTAAAAACATTAGTGAGGGAATATATGAATCAATAAGGAGAACATTGACCAATCAGAACTTTAAAACATTAAAGAAGGAATTGTCAACTGTCTTCGGTCTTCTAATGCAACAGCAAGTACATGTCCACAAGAAATAAGAATTCTTAACTTTAAGGAACAAATAAACAGAAATATTGTGTAATTCCACTTCATGGAATTTTTCACGTAACCTCAGAACTTGTTGAAGGAGAATATAATTATTAGAAAGAAAAAAAAAATCAAAACTTCAATACTCACAGGATCCCGCATCCCACTTAATCCAATCATTTGAAAGAGCAATGGATGAAGATCTGTATCAATGCAAAGAGATGAAAGACAATCAGATATTACAAAAATTCAAGGTTAAAGATAATTAGTCAAGACTGATACATAAAATTTATGCAAGTTAGTACCTTTTTCTTCTGCTAAAATAAATAATACAAACAGTGAAGATAGCAATAGACTATAACTCTCTGAAAAAATATGAGCCAGTATGCCACTCCTGGGGATAGAATTAATAAGTACACCTCAAGAGAACGATACCCTGTGAAGTACCATATCAGAATAATATCTAATATAATAAAGAGATGCAAAGAGATTGATTAAATATATGCAAAAAGATTAATCATAAATTCATTCAATATATCCTACTACAACAAAGCATATATTAATGTTAACAATTAGCACATATGCTAATGCTGGTTAGGAATTTAGAGACTCAATAGGCTTGTAACCAGACTACTCTTGTAGTCCTTAACACAAAAAATTAACCAGCCTAAGGACTTTAAAAGTAACCAGCCCTTGTAATACAAAACACAAAAAAGGCAAATGGTTACTACGTCAGATAAGTAACTAAGGGACTCCATCAGACACAATTTCAATTTCATCATAACCGTTATCTTCACTAGCATCTTCACCATCATCTTCACTGTCAACCATCCAATCTGGTCTTGCAGCCTTTGCATTCATTAGTTCTTCAGCACATTCCTCTTCTCGTGCTGCTTCTTGCATTCTGATACACTCAATAGATCACGAGCCATAAGTGAAAGAACAAGGTATAATGTGTGATTTGTCTTCCACCATCCCAAAACATTGAATTGATTGTCATCATCCACCTCAATTGTTGCTAAATGAAGATACACTTGTAAATCATTAGAGTTAGTGGAAGAAGTAGATGATACCCTAGCCCTTTTCAATCTTTGCATGGAAAAATTTTGAACCCTAGGAATATTTATAAATGCAGATGTGGTTCCTAAAGGAGCAGGGACTCCATCACTAGGTAAACTAGATGCAACACTAGAAACTACATTCCTCTTATAGATATCATAATATTGTTGCAATAAAGTCTTAATGGATGCCATTCTTGCATCAATTTCTGATTGCTCAAGACCAAAACATTTCAACCACTCTTCAATGGCTAATAACTTGAATCTAGGATCCATGATAGTAGCAAGACAAAAAACCATTGGAAACTTAGACCAGTACTTATCAAATTTTGCTCTTATTGCTTATAAAGCATCTTTGAAAACAGAGAGCTCAGAACATGCAGCAAATGTTTGATAAATATCAACTAAACAATTAATAACTCTACTAGAAGTAGGTGAATAAACATCACAGGAGATTTTTGTAGAAAAGTTAAAATTGCAAGAAAACCGCATGTAAGTTCAGCTATCAACCAATCTTGTTCAGTTGGAGATGCTAAATTACAAGAACGAGATTCATTTACTTTTTGCACATATCTATGCAAAGGACCTTTATATTTTAAAGCTAATAGTAAAAGATCATATGTGGAATTCCACCTATGAGGAACATCATTATCAATATTTTTCTTTCCAAAACCTAAATCAACACAAGCTTGTACCCATACTTCATGCCTCTTAATAGAGGAATTCATGCTACGCACAATGGTGGTTATTTTCTCAATTGATGGAGATAAAATACTTAGCCCATCTTGCACAATCAAATTTAGGATATGAGCACAACAACGCACATGAAACAATTGCTTAGGCACTGATGCAAGCATAAGATAATCTGGAAGTAATTGTACTAGTACATCATTATTTGAAGCATTGTCTAATGATATGGAGAAAACCTTTTCATGAATGTGCCAAGTAATCAATTCTTCATATACACGTTGTGCAAGTGTTTCCCCTGAACGTGGATACTTAATCATTTTAAATGAAATAATTCTTTTGTTCAAAAAGACCGATCTTTGTCAATGAAACGTGCAGTGAGTGACATATACCCCATCTTTTGTCGTGATGACCACATATCAGAAGTGAGACAAACTTTTCCTTCAAAATCTAAGTAGATCATCTTTTCCATTACTAAAAAGTTTCATCACATCCCTTTTACATGTAGAGGCTGAAAATCCCCTAAATTGAGGAGCAAATGATCTTTGAATTATGCCTATAAAATCATGCTTTTCAACAAATGTAAAAGGCAATTCAGCTCTAATGATAAAATCAACAATTTCTTTCCTAGCAACATTTTTATCATACTGGAAATTTGTTACCTTTCCAGCAGCATTTATAGCTAACTGCATTTGCTTTCTAATGTCCTCATTAACTGTAGTCATTTCAGATTGAAACAATTAACTAAACTGATCCCCAGACCTAATAAACCAAAAAGAGTCAAGCACCAGTAATAGTTTTCAATTCCTAAAGCCAAGCCAAGCCTAATAAACTAAAAGAGGTAAGATTAGAAAGAGACAGCCATTGCAAATATCAGGACTAAATGCAACTATTTAAACAATATAAGGACAAACATAACAAAAGGTCAAAGTTTAGAGTTACTTGAAGTCATACTAAACGATCCTCCCCATCTTCCCCGAGAGGCAACGGATCCACCTTCATCCTCAACAAGCCGTTATACTGAAAATCTACAATTAGAAGACGTCTGGCAATCGACGATCCTCAATGGAATTCAATCGGGTGACCAAGTGCGGGATCGATGTCTGCATATCTGCAATCAATAAAAGTTTTAGCCCAAATAACCTTGCAGTATAGTTCATAAAGTAGCTTTTCACATGGTAAATGCAATTGAAAGAGAAAAGCACCTGTTTCACATGCAACAATCCTGCCCTCAACAATGATCCGGCAATCGAGCTTCCTCGATAACTTGATATGATATGTTTTGGGGAATTTGGGAGGCTAGGTTTTTTCGATGAGAACTCGATAACTCGATCATATCTAGAGAGCAATACAGTATTTACCCTTTCAAGTCTAACGGTAATATTTTTTATACAATAGATAAGAAGAGGTTTGTATCTAACGTTAATAAATATATGTGTATGCTGGGTGGGACGGTACGTAGTGGACTAGTGGGTGTGAACTGATATTTATAACCATTGAAAGTCAACGGGCTTTAAGGGCTGGGCCGGGCTTCAATGGGCTTTGGCCCCTCGGGCCGAATGAAAAGATGACACCTAATTCATGATTGGATTCATCCTTACAGGCGCAAATCTCATTTAAGTTCGACATTCAACATGCATACATGGAAGCAAGTCAATGTCGGTAAAGAGTTTTACACCCAGCTAAAGAATGAGATTATCAATCAAACTTGTGTTCACAAAAAGAAAAATATATACTACTTTAAGATCAAGTCAAATTATAAATATCCTTCCCCATGGTCTGGACCTTATACCAATATATTTGTTCTTTACATACCCGAGTCACAAAATGAAATCTCACTCGGTTAATTTTACAAATTTGATATAATATGAGGAGAATTTCAAGTCTCACACATCTAGTTATGTGGTAGAACAAGACAGCGGTTAATGCAGGCATGTCCATTCATCTGGAGGAAAAAATTTGAGCCAGATTCAATTTAGGCAAAATGCAGGTTAATGGTTACTGACTCACAAGAGCAGATATCATACCAGATACATCACTTCTTTGGGTATGTCTGATGATCAGGTCCAACGTCACGGGAACCAGTGTTTATATACGGCCCTCGAAAAGTTGCCTGAGGTGACAGTGGCTTTGTTGGATCGATGACGGGCGTTTTTGATGACCTGCATAGCAGAAGCCTCATTATTCTAAATTTAGGGAAATGAGATTATTTGTATCCATTGTCATTGAGTTCAACATTCTACTTACGCCATGTAAAAAGGAAATGCCAAACCCGCAGATGCAAAAACTACCAAGACGGTCGCGACAAGAGCATTTCGTGATAGGGCCATTAAGACTACCACAGTAGATTTAAATATCTAGAAGTAGACAAGAAACATCACTGTCAGGTTCTCGAATCATACTACTTGAAACATGTGATTATGAAAATATTAGGCGCAATGTCATTTGGAATCACATCCTGTCTCTAATGGTGAGAACAAGCATATGCAGAGATTGAAGAAGCAGAAGTTCACAGCAGAAAAGCAACAAGATCAAATAACACACGCAAGAAAAGAAAGCCTAGGAAACACAACCAGAAAACTAAGCTACAGCAGCCTTCCAGTCTTGGACAATACAAGAGATGAATTTTTGATTCAGTAGGGGTGGAAGCCAATCCGGATGATAAGAACTTAAGCCTCCCCCGAAGTTCCTCAATCCCACTCCTATATAGGCTTAAAAAATTCTTCTATTCCACTCCATCCAAATAACCCAAACCATTCTCAAAAGACAGCAACCCAAAGAACTTTCGCCTTCTTCCCTTTACTAAAAGCAGAAAAATGACCACATAAGAGACCAGCAAACACGTTTAAAGCCACCCAGCTCAACCCAGCTTCCACAACCTTCTCTGCCATAACAAGACGCAGCAGTACATTGCAGAAAAACATGACCAGCTCTCTTTCTCCCAGACTTCATCATAGAACAGACCAATGTGGAGATATCACAAGTATTCACGTCCGTCATGCTCCGCAAGCCAACCAAGAGTTTTGACTAGGGGGAACCTTGGCAACCCAAGCACAAACACAGACAGAGAAAGATAGGCTGGGCCTTGCAAAAGGGGAAAATTCTATATCTGGGGAACAGGAAGATATTCGACTATCCTGGCCCAGAGGACAGCACAACTTAGACCTTAATGGACGAGAGGCTCTTTCGCCAGCCAAGGGGCAGGAAGAACGGCAAGAGCTTGAAAGCTGCTTGATGAGCCTCATAAAAGAACTGTTTTGCATGATTCTTCAACTCCCATCTGAAACCATTAGATTCCGAACGTGTGTTAACATCTCCAGGTACACTATGGGGTTGTAAACTCAATTTTTTATCGTGCTTAAACGAGGAAAGAAGGGATGAATTGACTTACAAGACAGACTTCCAAAAGACGCCAGCTTCCACTGCCTAACATCAAGTTTGTCTCCGCTAGTTTGACTCCTTCCCAAAGATTAATCAGAGAAGATCCCTCTTCAATCTCCATGTCTTATAGGTTCCTTATAAAACAAATATTTCAGCTCGCTGGGCAGATTCAATCAGTAGCAAACTAGTCAACAGGAGAGTTATGAAAAGTTGAAATTCTGATGTCTTGGAAAGCAACATGTCAGAGGTTGGTCTTCCACCCATATCCTCAAGACCTCAAAAGCTACTTTCATCCGCTCTCCTTTTGCCACTTTCCAATAGCAGCACTCCCAAAGAAAACCCTTTTGAACCTGGGAGATTTCACACTCAAAAGCAAGTCTTTTTTATTTCTTTATCATCGAAAGGCCTCTCCAACACCTCGCTTTTCAGCCCCTAAATGGATTCCAATTAAGGCCTTTAATCCCCCGTACTAGGTCTTGCTTGCATGAATAAAGATCTGAAACTGATAACTTCTTGCTCAATCAAATTTGAATGATCTACCACAGTACCATTGATCATCTCCAACTTTTCTGTGAAATTGTTTCTCCTTATTTTTTTTAGGACTACTTTCATTTTACCCCATCAACTTTAGGTCGATCATCATGTTAGTCTTTCTTCTTTCAATTTCATCAAAAACACCGCTCAACTCCCAATTTTTATCAGCCGTGTCCAAACCTTTGTTGTCCATCCAATTCCTCCGTGACGTGGCATCAAGAAGAAAGTCAAATTCCGAAAAAAATAATCTTTCTGACCATTTTTCTCCTATATCGATACACATCTCCATGCCCATCACAATCTCCTAACCTTAATAATTTTGGTGGGATTGAATGCAATTTGTCTATTTTGCTCTTTTCTATGGGCTCTCAGCGACTTCAAATTTGGTTTTCTTCTTGATGTAAGTCGTTACATGATAGGGGAATTGGATGAAAAACTAATATTTGGACACGGCTGATGAAAATTAAAAGTTGAGGGGTGTTTTTGATGAAATTGAAAGAAAATGGACTAACATGATGATAGACCTAAAGTTGACGGAAGTAAACTGAAATTAGTCCTTTTTTTTTTTACTATTTTGTGTAAAATCCTTACATGCTATCATCTTGGCCTCCAAAATTAATCTTCTCTAAGCGCCAATTCCTCCATTGTGGTGTCAACAATTCTGCTCTATCCTCTTCTCTTCACTCAGACCACCTTGAATATAAGTCTTATCCAACTACTTGATTTTGGCTTCAACATCCTATTTATCCTCCCCCAATATCCCCAAAACTCTCCTTGCTCTAGGCTTTAATCTTCTTTGGACGCTTCAGTTTTTTCAAGATTTTATACCCCTCCCATCCCCCGGCACCAATTTCACCCCCACCTTTTCATAAAGTTTGAGAAGAGCATAATACTAAGTATGAAAAGAAAAATACAACTAGCCTCAAAACTTTAATTTTAATTTAAAACAGTAGATCCCAGTTTAGAATTGTAGCACATATCGAGAAAATGATTGCCTAACATAATGATTATCTAGCATATAGAGAAATTGATTTCTCTGTATGATTACCTAGGATTCTCTGGCATTGATACTGTAAACCTATTATAAAAAGAAAGTGATAGACCCCTGAATGCCTTCAGTTCTTAGCTAAATTATTGCTTGGGATCACAGTACAGTTACCAATAGTCATCGATAGTTAACCACATATTTAATAATCCTAACGACAATGCACAGAATTTAGTTTACTAAACTATATCAGAACACAAGAAAAACAAAATTCTGAAAGAATCTAATAACACCTTTTGGTCAACAAGCCTCTAGAAATAGTCTTACTATAAAGTCGATCCCATGTAAAAAGCTACATATTCCCAAAAATGAAAAGGCTACGTTACGAGGAACTACTTCCAACTACAGTTTTTCACAGAAGTTTGCTTTAAATCTATACATTCAGGACCCCTGACTCTAATCCAAGAGGATCACTAGATAATTAAGTACAATTTTTTCCCAATAGATAGTTAATCATTCAGACACAGAAATATCAATGTCTTTTGGATCAATTGAGTAAAAACTAAGCCAACCATCACAGTCCAATTTAACTATCAACACATTATGAGTAATAAAGTGGGGGAAACTAAGAGAAAATTAAAAACTGTGAGAAACAAAAAGAAGATAGCAAAAGAAGACTGAAAATAAGCGAAAACTGGTCCCACCCCTTCAAGGGACTCTGGCTTGCCCCTTTAAGAACCGGCTTAGCATCCCAACTATTCTCATGCTAATCGTAATTTGAATCGCTATCTGCCACTAATATCTACATACTAAATCTCAAAAGCTTGATCAGAACCAATCTGCTACCCTTGATAAAACTGAAACTTCTATCATTCGAGTCTCTTATCCATTCTCTCAAAGACAGGGTTCCAGAATGAGGTTGAGCTAGGATTATCTCCTAGAGACGAGCACAAATATTTTAAGGGTCCAGGGCCTATACATCCCATGAGCCAATCACTCCAATTCTGTATTTCCCTAACTTTTCCTACCATAGAGCATTTAGCTTTGTCGGTTTTCATCCCTGATAGCAAACAAAAACACTCCAGAGTCAAATTTAGATTGCCCATATCTGCTCGTCCCAATTCCAGAAGGAAGTGTTGTCAGCAAATTCCAGATGTAAGTTTGTAATCTCAACCTCCTCCTCCCAACTCTTTCAACAAGTCTACTAAAACAATCCACAGCAGGTAAAGTCTTGTCTTAACCCCCAAGCAGCGACAAACTTTCCTACAGGCCGCCCCTTAATTATGATAGACAAAATCTGCTGAGTGCAAGAATCCGCTGGTCCAGTTTCTCCATCTAACGCTGAAACCTTCACTTTCCATAACCCTATTCAGGAAGAACCACTCAACATGAACGAAAGCGTTTTTCAATATCAATTTTCTAGAATAAACCCCCAACATCCTTCTTCCTCACCTTATCGACTAGAGCCAATTGTCTTCCCCTGACAAAAGCAGCTTGGGCAAACAAGATTGTACCCCAGCCAACACCTTGACAATAACCTTGTAAAAGCTTGACGCCTACCCAACTTTTAAACAGTTTGCCGTGTTGCATTAAGATGGCTATACGTTTGACTTTTCAGTTACTGACATTTGTACAGAACTCACCCCTACCTCCATCAGGTCTCCTTTTACCACTTCACAACTTTATTGCACCACTGCCAAAGAACACTCATCCGGAACTGGAAATTTATTAAAAGCAGTCCTTTGTATTTCTTTACCCTTGGAAGGCCATGAGTTTCTGTAACTAATTGGATTCCAATTGATGCCTTTATTTCCCAGTCTTAGGTATTTCTTGCTTAAATAAAGTTTTTGCAAAGAAACTGATAATTTCTTGCTCAATCAAACTTTCCACTTCTACCATAATACGAGCTCCATCTCCAACTTTTCTGTCAAATTCTTTTTTGCTTCTAAAATTTACTATCTTGTCAATAGTTCTTTGAGTCTCTATCACCTTCTATCGCCCTATCTGCTTGGCTCTTTGCCTCCCAAATTAATCTTCTCTAGATGTCAATTCCTGCTCTCTTCTTTTCTCCTCAGTCAGACCTCCTTCCATGTCTGTCTCATCCAACTCCTTGATTTTGGCTTCAACCTCCTGTTTGTTTTCTCCTCTCAACACCCTCTCATAAAGACAAGAACAATGAAGAGAAAATTTCAAGTAGCCTCTAAGCTCTAAGTCCAATTCCAAACAGTAAGACCATAGTACAAAATTTGTATAACACAGCGAAAAAGATAGATTTGAGCTTCTAGAATGAACACTGCATATAATACCCCAAGATTGATGGTGTAGAGCTATTACGAAACAAAGTGATAATGTTTGAGTGGCTTGGGTTCTTAGCCCAATTATTGCTTAGGGTGGCAGTACAGTATCGATAATCCTAACAAACAATGCACCCAGTTCAGTTTGCTAACACATTAACAAGACCCCTGATAAGTACTAAAATAGCTCCTAATTTCAAATGAATCATGAGAGAGCACAACCCAAAACAGAGATTCTAATCCAAAAGCATAATCATATTGAGAGAAGAAAAGAAGATGGAGAATTGTGCTGACCTGACAGACTTTCCAAATGCCCAGAGAAAGACTTGGGAGCCTGGGGTCTCTTTTGCCCTTTTATATATGAGATATGAGGTGAGTATCATTTTCACTTTGTATTTTTTTTTTCTTTTTTTTATAGAAGAGGTCGCTTGAGAACCTACAGTATATCTAGACAAAGTGAAACACTTTTCCCACTTGTTTCCCGCCTTCCAAAACCCGGCCTCCTGCTTCTCTCCGAGTCCCAAAACCCTAATTTCCCCTAATTTGATGTTAGGGTTTTGAATCAATGACGGAACTGAACGCCAAGCACCACACTCTGATTCAAGCCCTCCTCTCTCGCGGCCCACTCAAGGAGGCCCAATTCCACCGCATGTTCTCGGAGCTCACCGGAGAAAACCCAGGTCTCCCTCTTTGCTCTATATATCAAAATTCAACCTCAATTTCTCGAAATTAACTGACTTTGTTTGGAAGGTAACATTTTTATGGTGCCATTGAGTTTGTTAGGTTAAGAGTTGAAAGTTGATGATTATTTGTGTGGTGGAAATAGGTGTTCGTCGGGAAGCGTTTGATGATTATCTTCTGAGGATAAACAAGGCCCTTTCGTATGTTCAGTTGGAGCTGCGAGGATGCAGGAATCAATATGATGGTCAGGTTTATTATGGAGTTGTCAATAATGTGTCTGATGAGGAATCCAAGCTGGGAACCACCTATTCGGTTGCTCAGATCGCTTTCTATAAGGCTATTGTAAGTCCAAAATCTTTCTACACTCTAATTGCCTGTGTTTGTTGTGCTTATTTAGTCTTTAAGATTGTCTATACCCTGGTTTGAGTTTCAGAAAAAATGAGTCAACAATTTAGTTAATCAGTCGGTCGGAATACATGACTAAACATCAAGTTGGTTGTGATCAAATTGATTGGGTTGGATAAGCTAGCATGGGTGATTTTGTTTGTTAACGGTATAAGTAGGTTATCAAAGTGTCAGATTGAGATTGAGGTAATAGAGGTGTGTATTGAGTTTGAAAGGTTTAGAGTAGCAGTTGTCTTGGAGTAGGTGGATGGTAATTTATTACCCTAAATACTACAAGAGATTGAGAGTAAACTAGTTCTGGTGTTTAATATTTTGAGACCGATGGCACCTGTTTGGAGAATTGTCATAGTGTGTTCAAAAGGGAGGGGATTAGAATAGATGCTGTGCTAGCAGTGGTGCATCTGTTGAGTCAAAAAAGAAAATGCTGAGATGTGGTTTCTCCATTGGAAATGGAGTATGGTCCTCCTTGAGGTTTTGAAATGCCTCCCTTCGTTTGCCACTACTGGCTTAGTGCAGAAATATCCTTAATGATAGTTTATATTTCCTCAGGAGATATGTTATGAAAAGTTGAGTAGGAATGAGATAGTTGCCTTCTACCTTACATGCTCTAATTTTGGGTGAATGCTAGATATAGCATTGTCAAGATTGCACTTATTCTACACTCTCTCTTATTCCCCTTTCTCTCTATAATTTGGATGGACAAGTCCAATAACGAGACTCCGTAGCTGGATAGGGTAATATATTATCCTAATCTATTTGCTATTACTGCATGTCACTTGACTAAATTTGATGAGTACTTTACTACTTATGGACTCTTTGAAATGTTCGACTGATTGGGATTTCATAATTGAAAACTGAAGGTTAGACTAAGAAGATACCTAAGAGGAAAACAATCAAAATATTAGTCATTTTTATAAATTTTGGTTTTGCCAGTCCATGCAAAGTACTAAATTGTGTTCCCTGAGTTCTGGTGACTTGGTTCTGTTGGAATTGGCACAGTCTGGAAGTTGCATGTGAATGTGCAGAAATTAGTCCTGAAATTTTAGTCTTGAGGTTTATATCTTGTTTCAGATTGACCATGATATTGATAGGAATCTACTAGACTTTGTTATAAAAATTTGTGTCCTATTAGCTGATGCTAGGACAGAGTCTCTTTTGGCTTATTTCCTCCGGGGCGAGGTTGACCACTGATAGCTAAATTAAAAGCTATTTATTTTCCTTATTCTCCTGCAAATTTATCGATTGTAATATAGAGAAATAAAGGTCTCCCGCAGAGGATTAAATTAAACTAAAAGCTTCAACAAATGTCACAAAACGTGACTGCAGCTCCTATTAAACAACAGTCGAAAAAGAAAAGAAAAACCTAACCTAGAATGCTCAGAAAAATACGAAAATTTGCAGAGGTGCACTAGACACACAGAGCGTCTAGCACACAAAATTTGAGATGATTTGAAGTTGATTTGATAGGAAACTAAAATACAAGAAGATGACGGACAGAAGATAAGAAAACTGAAAACTGATTTCAATGTAGTTGAGAATCAAGATGATGAGACTAGCTAGGGAGGAAGTATCCACCCCTGACAATCACACACAACATACTTTGTCCAATTTGTGACCAACTAACTTAATTGAAGATGCTCAGATTGACTCGGTACGCTTGAGCACAATCTATTACTCTTTCTTACTGTGTACGTTAGGCAGGAAGTGCTCTACACCTAAACTATTCTCAAACATTGTAACCCAAAGGTACATTTATTAGGTCAAACAAGCAGAGATCAATAAGCATGAAAAGAGTTTGAGCAATCACTAGGCATCGCAATAAACTTAGCACCTTGCTAAACCTAGGGTTTCATCTACTCGCTAGTGATAACTACCGATTACTTCTCTAGACAATTTGAGGGATCCGATATTGACCCAAGCATCAAATAATCAAAGTGTTAGAACCCTAGCATGTATACTAGGTAGGCCTCCAAAGCACACACACAAAGAATTCATTGACGAACAATCGGTAAACAAAACCTCAATCTTATTAATTGGAAAAACAAACTGAAAATCAAAGCATGTTATGAATCATGTCTAGGGGCTTCAACAGCCCCTGGCTACTATGAGTTTAGTTACACATAATGAAAATTGAAAACACAAAAGAGTTCATGAAAGAGGAAGACAACAATAACCGAGCTTGGAGAATCCCTGAGAATAGAGGGATCTCTGATTCTTGCATTCTTTTTCTTCCCGACCTCTTCTCTTTTTTTTCTTCTTCCTATGGTGTATCTGATGATATTAGGGTTAGATAACCCTCAATTTCCGTCCATGGGCTAGCTGATTTGGATTGGGCCTTGAAATTGATGTTTCGGTCCAAACCAGAAATTCAGGCAGACTGACCTTCGGCCACTAAAATGATCATAACTTCTTCTCCAAAATAGGTATTGACGATCCGTAAAAAGTTCTAGAAAGTAGACTCTTGTAGCTTTTTATTGATATATAACTCATCATCTGGATCGTTGTGAGCTGATCACAATCCTCTGTCGAAGTTAGATGATAATTTCTGGCAGATCTTCATAATTTTTTCCTTGCATGACATGGATTCCTTTTCCTTCAAGATTTCTCCTCTCTTGCTTCATATTCCCTTTGCTCCAAAACACCTAATAAACATAAAAATAACTAAATCAAATGGAAAATACGATAAACTAACAAAGTAAAGAGGAGAATTAACCATTATATCGTTGCATATTTATGCTCCTATCAACCGCTATATTATGCTACACTTATCTTTTGGGTTCTACTTACTGTTGTGTCCCTACCGTTGTGCTTCTGCCTGTTTATGTTATTGTTAAGTCATTCCATTGATGCATTATGCATGCCCACCTATAGACTCCTCTTTGTCCCTTTCTTTTTGATTTTCTTACATGTTCTATTTCATTGTTTGCTTATAAGTATTTTCCGAAGCCAATCCATTTAGTTTGTCAGTTGCGTGGCTTCTATAGAAGAATCTGTATGCTCCAAAAGGTCATTTATGATTTTGGACAATTGGTGAATTAGTAAAATTTATATAGATTCTTCACTTGTGTTTCTGAAGCAAGATATATCAGATCATGCTTTACAAAGACTCCTTGAAGTCAAAAGTTAAAGAAAAAAGATACCGGTGATTAGAATCTCCATGCACCTCTCTCATAGATCTGTTGCAGTTGGTTGGAATAGTGCTTCTGCTGTAATCACAGCCTTTCAAACTCAATGCACATGTCTATACCTCATTCTCTCATCTCAACATCATACCCTTTGGTAACCATATTATGCCATCCCACATACAAGGTCACCGATGCTATCTTATCCAACCCCATCAATTTAAATACGAGCATCCTCTTACTGTTTAGTCATTTATTCCAACTGACTAATTAAATTGAGCAGCTTCTTGCACTATTGTTCTATCTGATGAAGAATGGACCAGACAATATAATTCAATTAGATAATATCATGATAAAACCCAACAGTGGCATTAAGCCACATACAACTACAAAAAAAAAAACTTAAAAACTGTAGCATTGTGATTTATCAGTGAGAATAGTTGATTGACAAGCTAGCAATAGCCAAGTGGTGTAAGCAGGGTAACAGTTGCATTATTCATTGGAAATCTGGAGGACTTAGCGCTAGAGGATCATGTATTGGCTGAAACAGTGAAACTTCAACCACAATTCTTTTCATATGGAGTTTGAGGAAGGGGGTGTGAATCCTTTCTCCTGACCTGGGTTCAGTTATTGGTTTGTTCTGAAGTCACCTGCTCTCTATGGCTGGCTAACCAAAATCTGAAATCGATGATCTTACTGGTAGTTTATATCTCCTCAAGTCATGTGTTATGAGAAGTTAAATAGGAATAAGATTGGTATCTTCCGTCTTGCATTTATGTTTTAGGGTGAATGTTAGATTTAGGCACTGTCACAATTGCACTTGTTCAACATTTTGTAGTCTTCCACTCTTTCTTATCTCTCTTTCCCTCTCTATAACTTGAGGATGGTGAAGTCCATTGGTGAAAATCTGTAGCTGGATTTGGTAATATTTGAATCTATTTGCTATTGCTGTGTGACACAGGTCTAAATTTGACGAGTACTTGACCAATCTATGCACTACTTGAAATGTTTGAGTGATTGGGATTTCATAATCAAAAATTGAAGGATAGACATACATGACAGGAAACAATCAAAATGTTTGTCGATTTTAAATTTTTTGACTCTGCTGTCCATGAAACTACTAAATCAATATGTGACCCCTGGGTTCTAGTGACTTCGTTCTATTGAAATTTGACTTATCACAGTCTAAGTTGCATGTGAGGGTGCGGAAATTAGTCCTGAAATCGTACACTTGAGTTCTGAAACGTTTCAGGTTGACCGTGATATTGATAGGAATCTACTAGACTTTGTTATGAAAATTTGTGTCCTATTAGCTAATGCTAGGACAGAGTCTCTTTTGGCTTATTTCCGCCGGAGCGTCGTTGACCACTATATTATGTTAAACTTATCATTGATCTGTGCTATGATATAAATATGGTATTTCCTTAACTGAGCCAACATTGGTGGGACTCAGGCTCTTTTGTGTTCTACTTTCTTTTGTGTCCCTACTCTAGTGCTTCTGCTTGTTTGTGTTATTATTAAGTCAGTCCTTTGATGCATTTGATATGCCCCCCTATAGACTCCGTTTTGGTTCTTTCTTTTTATTTTCTAATACCTTCTATTTCGTTGTTTGCCTATAAGTATTTTCCCAAGCCAATCCATTTTGTTTTTCAGTCGCATGTTTCCTACAGAAGAATCCAAATGATCATGTATGATACTTTGGACAATTGGTGAATTAGCAGAATTTATAAAGATTCTTTACTTGTGTTTCTGAAGCGAGACATAGCAGCTCATGCTTTACAAAGAGCCTTGAAGGCCAATAGTTAAACAAAAAGGATACAAGTGATTAGAATCTCCGTGCACTTATCTCGTAGACTGTTTTAATTTGCAGGAATAGGGCTTCTGCTATAATTACTCGTTTGAAAGACAAATTTATCTTACTTTGGCATCTTCCATGTTATCTTTGTACGTATGGGGTGTGTAATCGTATGCAAATTGTGCATTGTGTGCAGATGAGTATGTTTAGAACAGTACAAGTCAAATATAATGAGTTTTTTAGTTTTTTGATATTGTATGTGGCTTAATGTTGCTGTTGTGTTTTATTATGATATTATCTAATTCATTTGTACTTTCTGGTTTACTCTTTTGAAATCATCAGATAGAAGCAATAGTGCAAGAAGCTGCTCAAGGAACCATATCTAGCAGCAATGCTCTTAATCTACGATTAGAGAATCAGGTTTGACAGTTTTGCTTACAGACTCTAATTTCCAGCAAGTCGTTGTCATTGTATTGCATTGATTTTTGTATAACTTAGTTGATAAAGTAGGTCATGTGTTTTGAAAGAAGTGAGGATGAAATAGGCAAGTATTTGCCTGCCTAGCTGCCTGTATTCCAGTTTTACAAACACTAAATAGGAACATCGAAGATGACTGTAGTTAGTTGAGTATGGACTTATCCAATAAGGAAGTTCTCAAAATGGATTATTGGTGGTTTAAGTATTTGTAGAAAGCTCTTGATAGGAACTGAACACCAGAGCTCTAGGTGTGTGTGTGTGTGTGTGTGTGTGTGTGTAGGTGTAGGTGTGTGTGTGTGTGTGTGTGTGTGTGTGTGTGTGTGTGTGTCCAACTGAGGCTCAACTATAAACTTGTTAGGGTTTCATGTGGACTCCCTTGTTCCGATAAAAGAAAAAGGGTTGAGTTGTTCTCCTTAACTAATTACTTTGATCAAGTTTACACAAGTGATTAGATATCTGAGATGTATATAACGAATGAAACCAAAAGGGTTGAGTTGTTCTCCAGAGCTCTAGGTGTGTGTGTGTGTGTGTGTGTGTGTGTGTGTCCAACTGAGGCTCAACTATAAACTTGTTAGGGTTTCATGTGGACTCCCTTGTTCCGATAAAAGAAAAAGGGTTGAGTTGTTCTCCTTAACTAATTACTTTGATCAAGTTTACACAAGTGATTAGATATCTGAGATGTATATAACGAATGAAACCAAAAGGGTTGAGTTGTTCTCCAGAGCTCTAGGTGTGTGTGTGTGTGTGTGTGTGTGTGTGTCCAACTGAGGCTCAACTATAAACTTGTTAGGGTTTCATGTGGACTCCCTTGATCCGATAAAAGAAAAAGGGTTGAGTTGTTCTCCTTAACTAATTACTTTGATCAAGTTTACACAAGTGATTAGATATCTGAGATGTATATAACGAATGAAACCAAAAGGGTTGAGTTGTTCTCCAGAGCTCTAGGTGTGTGTGTGTGTGTGTGTGTGTCCAACTGAGGCTCAACTATAAACTTGTTAGGGTTTCATGTGGACTCCCTTGTTCCGATAAAAGAAAAAGGGTTGAGTTGTTCTCCTTAACTAATTACTTTGATCAAGTTTACACAAGTGATTAGATATCTGAGATGTATATAACGAATGAAACCAAAAGGGTTGAGTTGTTCTCCAGAGCTCTAGGTGTGTGTGTGTGTGTTAACCACTGTCTCTTTGATTGAGGAGTAATAGACTCGTAACCCATCCGTTATGACAATGTAAAATGGTCTTGTTTATCCAAACTAATTGATCTATGGTGCACACTGTCTAAGATTAAAGTAATGTACACTCACTCTAAGATTAATGAGGCTGCAGAAGAGAAAAAAAAAATTGAATTTGAGACGAAGGAATCAGAGTAAAATCAATTGGGATGCACTAATTAATAAGCAAAGGGATACTAATGTTGTACTTGCACCTTTTTGCTTCATAACTCTGGTGGTCTTTCTTTAGGTTAACATTGGTACATCGTCACAATCACAAGGTCAATTTCATATCCCTGCTGCATTGAAGAACTTTTCAATGTCCCAGAAGGAAAAAACTCTTGATGAATTTGTACGGGATAAATGGCTTTCCTTCACCGCTGAGGGTCATGTTGGACTTGGTGTCAGATCCTTCCTTGATCTGCGAAGTTGGTTTCACAATAATGACGTTCCTTCATGTGAAGTGTGTAACGAAGCTGGGGTGAAGGTTGTCTCTATGCTTTATCTCACCATTGTTCAATTCATAATTTTAAAATTTCTGACTGCTCAAAAATTGGATGCTTGTTTAGCATTATCAAATAATTCAAGTTACAGCCTTGCTCTTATGCTTCTTTCTTTCTCTATCATTCTAATTCTAGGAAAATTATTTCTAGTACAACTAGTCAATATTTTGCTGATGCTGTCTTATATGATAATTTGGTGGTGTATTATGTCTGACAGGCAGTGTTATGTCAAAAAGAGGATTGTAAGGTTCGAATTCATCAGTACTGCCTTGGAAAACTGTTTGCTAAGAAGAAGGTATATTATATTCATAAGGCTTTAATTTTTGCACTATATTTGAATAGATCTTAAACTGCCAAACTCTTCACTGATATTGATTAGCTTATTGATTCCCCTATTGACATATTTGGTCATTGGTAGTAAAGAAAACAGAGCTCTAGTGCTTAATCAACCCGCTTGATGAATTTCAGGGTGAAACAGTTTGTCCAAGTTGTGGTACTCAATGGCCATATACTAGACCAAAAGCAGAAGCTGTGGAAGATGATGAGCCAGATTACGCTACTCAGAGCCAACCACCTGTAGTACCCAGGAAAAAGAAGCTGAGAACAAGCCGAATTGGTGATGGAGATATAGTTGAATCTAGTTCCTCTCAGGCTTCCTTACCTGGTCGTAATCTAAGACGATCAACACGAAATTCTATGCGCCCCCAGTAACTTGATTTCATATGCCCTCTAGCAAGTACCCTGGAGTATATTTTGCTCCAAACACACTTGCATTCCTAAAAAGTAGGATTTTCATTAAAATTTAGAAGATGCTTTACCCCATTTTGTTATGGCCAGGAAACTTTATGAACAGGATAAGAAGATTAGGGGATGATGTAAAACTGTGGGATCATCATTAATCGGTAAAGTTGTGCATCGTTTATATAGTTATTATATTATTATGTGCTCAACGGCCCTAGGTAGTTTCATCGAATTTAAGTATGGAACACAGCAGCCATTGCATAAGTAATGTTTTATCGAGTTTTAAGTATGGAACGCAGCAGTCATTGCATAAGTACTGAATCAAATGCCTGCTTTGAATTACCATGAAGCGCGTCCCCTCTAAATCAACAAACTGGGAACCCTGCATGCTATCACCCTCAATTGGGTCGAGTCGGCATCTAGGAAATGAGGTTCTTTGTTAAAAAAGCAGCTTCAAAGATGGGACTATCAAACCAGTTTTTGATCAATACCGTTAACGAAGACTCCGATGAGAGTTGAGAAGCACCGAGTAGTGGGTGGATCAGACATTCTATACAAGTATATAGTAGTGTGGCTCAGCACAACATAGTTATTGCATGGTTACAGATTGGGCACATTTCCATACAGTAGAGTGGCCCAGCGCAACATACACAGCAAAAAAGCGTCCAAGGCATCAGTAGTCAGAAGTTATCTCTCCACTTCCAAATTAGATACAACTCACCATTGAAGCCATTCTAGCAGCCAGAACCTCTCCACATGACCAATGATCTGGGGCGGTCTATTGATTATCCTTACATATGTGGACGAGTGAGTTTTGTCCAGCAATACAAGTAGGGTGTCTATCATCAGCACATTCAGACTGCACATTTCCAACAACTTCAGGTAACAATCAAACAACGAGTGAGTTAGCCATGAGGACTTCTCCAGCCAGCAAATCTACTTTGGACTATAAAATTACCAGCACAAGTGTGTTTAGTAATTATAGGGTTGATGAGAGCCAGGCATACTAGCACAAGTGTTTCCAAGATCGCCGGTGGGAGGCGAACCACGTGGTGACTAATGGCTGTTGTAATGCTTCTTGTATCAGGGTAGCAATAAACTAGGGATTTGTCATAACTCATGGCTTGAGCAGAAAGACTGCAGAAGATATCCAAGCATCTATCTGTGTAGTTTCCTGATTTACAAGTAGGCCAGAAAAACGGGTGAAGTCATCGACAAAGAAACACCAGGTTTGGAAGTCCTAACTGCTAATCTGCTATGCATAATGCAACAAAAAAATATCATAGGGTGACAAATGGTCACCTTGCCCTATACGTCTATAAGCTTGAGCTTTCTATTCAAACAAATCCAGAACGAAGGTGGAGGTAATGATGGTATGATTTAGTCCATTAGGAATGATGCCACTCAGAAAGCAATTTTTGACTGTTAAAGAAAACATCAGCAAATGTGATAACCTAAAGATATCAGAAACAGGACTCTAAAGACGAGTGAGATCAGGGATTTCGACATATGGGATTTGAAATGTGACATTATCAGGAGGTTCAACAGAAAAGAGCCTTTGATAAATTGAACAGCTATGCCTCCCAAATGAGTTCATGGAAAATCAAATGACAAGCCAGAATTTAAAACAAGTTGTGCTTGAGTTGGATAAATTGTTGAAATGAACCTGGCCATCACCAATACTTCTTGTTGATTAGTTAATACTCAAAAGAGTCTTAAGCTCCTAATCTTTGATCTCCATGTTTATTATATGAGCTATCAATGCACGATATAATGAAACATTCAACAAGACAGCATTATATATATGTGAAAGATCTGAACTAAGAACCATGCATCAAATAAGTTGCAAGAAGTGAGCTAACTTAGACTTCCGTATCAATATAAGACAGGCCTAATCATCTTTACCATCAGCAATCTGATGGAAATTATCTCACTGATTCCAAGCATACAAAAAATGAATGGTTCTGGATTATGGATAACTTGTTCAAAATAAATTCCCTAGGGATACGAATGTCAGTAACTCCATCAATTATTCACGCTCATAACAAAAACACACAGATAGCATCTGCTCTATACAACATGGAGGTTTACCAAGCCAATAAACAGCCAGCTTCAATCAAAGTCCCACACTGGCAATAATATCAGGATTCAGGAACACCATAACCATTCTGAGAAATGCTTTAGAATGACAAGTAAGCCATTTAATCTCCATGAAAAGCACTTTGCAAGACAAGGATCTGAATTCATACATGTGTGATTGCAGCATACATGAAGCACTGTGCTGAAATCCTAAGGTAGAACTGTTAAGTATTGTTTGGACCTAATATTCGGATACAATCATATTTTATGGTTGAGACTACTAGGAGAAATCAAAACATAACCCCTAATCTTTTACTTACTATATCTGACATAAAATGTTGGAGATGTTTGTAGGCATGGAGCTTCATACAAATCTTATAGTAATGTTGGCCATGGCAGCCTTTCTAAAACTTGTTCTAGCTACCAACTGCTTCCTCTCCCTTCACACATTAAAACATAAATGAACATTAGCAAGTTTCTATCCAAAGCATGAAACGGCAGCTCATCAATTTTGTTCACTTACTTGTTCTAGAATTCATAAGAAATGAATTCTAGTCACGCAACTACAATAAAGCATCTCATTTAGATGATACTAACAAGAAAGCATGACCATGAGTGATATTCCCTCATTAGTCTGTACACATTCAGAACAGAAAGCATTGTGATTTCAACTAGTTGAACTACGTGTATATTTCTCATGAAATCTTTCTCAACTACAAATCTTTTAGGACAAACAAAATATAGCAAAAGCTGCAAAACAATAATAACACAAAAGATCACCTACCAAAAAAAACCGTCATTTAAGCGAATGTTGTACCTCATAGTAGATAAATTAGCTATAAGAATTAAGAACACACCAGTGAAGTGGATCCGAGAGGCACCGACCCGTTAACCTTCCACTGCAAGGAGCGGGAGGTAGTCGCTGTTCTGAACCAAACCACCTTTCTTCAAACACCACCAACTTGCAGCAATGTGGAAACCATTTTTTTCCCAGCCAAAAAAATGGGGGAAATGACAAAAAGAGAAGGTCCGATTGGCAGGGTCTAGCAGGCCATTGTGGATCCGAGAGGCACCGACCCGTTAACCTTCCACTGCAAGGAGCGGGAGGTAGTGCTGCACCATTTTTTTCCCAGCCAAAAAAATGGGGGAAATGACAAAAAGAGAAGGTCCGATTGGCAGGGTCTAGCAGGCCATTGTGGATCCGAGAGGCACCGACCCGTTAACCTTCCACTGCAAGGAGCGGGAGGTAGTCGCTGCTCTGTGAAACCAGCCTCACGCATTGCCCTCCACTCTAAGGACCATGTGACCCAGAGCGTTCGCCCAAGACACATGACCCAACTCTCTGCTTGGAACGGGCGGGTCAGAATGAAGCCTGACCGAACCCGACCCGCTAGCGCGAAGCCAATGTTCCAACACCTTCATGCCCCCACTCGGGTCACAAGCTCACGTTACCAAGCTCGGCGATACATAATGTGACGCAGCGTTAAATAAAGAACTAGTGTTAGCTTCTGTTTCCAATGTGGGATGTGTTTCGTCTGTTCTATGTCTTTGTGAAGGTTGAGAGGTCTATTGCACTATAAAAATTGATTCATCATTGATGGATTCTACTTTTTGGTTTACCAATTTAGGGAGTAGGACCAACAGTGTTGTAGGAGAGACGCTGAAAATGGCTAAATCAAGACTCTGAAGCCTCATATATGCCACCATAAAATGTCTCTTCAATCTTGCTTGGGGCTTTTCTCAGAAACACTTTTAGCTGTACTGAGAAGTACGTGAACAGCTGAAGTTCCAACCTGAGAATTACTAAATGAGATTACTCAAACAGTCAAACTAAAAGGATACTATACCCTAGATAAATTAACAAGAGAAGCAAAGTAAAATTTCATTACCAGAATATTGAAATCTTACAAATTTAAAACCAAACTCTAAACCATATATATATATATATATATATATATATATATATATATATATATATATATATATATATATATATATACAGTCTCTATCCAGAGCGAAGCTTCGCTCTGGAATTAACGTGCGAAGGTCCTTATTTGACTCACTTTTCGGTCATATTTTTCGATCATACCCGGTCAGTGTCTAGATACATATCGTATGATCATCCTTACAAAGTTTCATCCAGTTTGGTGATCGTTTGCACACCGAATCAGATAAAATAAATCAATAGAACAAAATCTGTCCAAGTAGAACCGTTGGAGTAAATCATGATTATGAAGGCTTAAACGGTCACCAAATTGGATGAAACTTTGTAAGGATGATCATACGATATGTATCTAGACACTGACCGGGTATGATCGAAAAATATGACCGAAAAGTGAGTCAAATAAGGACCTTCGCACGTTAATTCCAGAGCGAAGCTTCGCTCTGGATAGGGACTGTATATATATATATATATATATATATATATATATATATAGAGAAACATGATATGATCATGAAAACAAGATGTGATGCAATAGTTGGAACCTGATTTTCTTTTCTCAACAACAATCTTGATGCTATTGGAAAAGATATGATTGTATGATATAACTAAACTTAGGTAAAAAGTCCTAGTACCACATGAAATCTAAACATAAACTTCCATGTACTAGAGGCTAGAGCTTCTTCAGGTAGCTAGGAGGTTTAAGATTCATGAGTGAGTGAGCTCTCTCAAAGGCACTTGAGCTGAAGGATAGACATCGACATACCAGAATCAGTTTATGAAATTCTCGAAACTGGGATTAGCAAGCATAACTTGGTTCGTGTCGGCAACCTTGAACGTCAACTTTCTTTTTATTTTCCAAATCACCCCACCTTACATGTCTGTTTAGTCTATCAAGATTGCAAAGCTGACTAGTGAGCTCCATCCTTTGCATGGCATAAGTTTTGCAGCTAGAAAGTCCTATTTGGACTCGAGAAAAAATACCAGCATAAGTGTGTGGTAATTCCTGAGTGAATGTGAGGGGGCAAACCTAAGTGCTTCTCAAGATTGACAGTAAGACATGAACCAGATATGTGACTGATTGAAGTAGCAGTGCTTCTTCTCGTGTACGAGAGTAATAATACCAAGTGATCGATCTATCATAACTCATGGGTCGACCAGAGATATTGCAAGATATCCAAGCACTTCTCATGTATGGTTGCCTGATTTACAAGTAGGTTTAGCAACCTGTGAAGTCATCAACAAAGATGTGGAAAACCCTTATGAAAGATTTACATTGGGGCATGTTTGAAATCGTAGCAACTCCATTGGGACATGTTTTTCAAATCATCAAGCAATAATGCTGTCTTGGTACAGTATTATGGAAAGATGGTTTTGAATCATTCAAGTGGTAAAATAACTTGAAGAACTAAAGGATATGTGGACAGAACACAGAAGTGGTTCAAACAAAACTGTTACTAAGTTTAGGAGGTGAAGTATGCCGCATCCTCCAAAACGAACCGGTTGAGTATGTGATCAATGGTGTTGGTGAATTTGACTGGCTATTGCGTCTTGCTTAAACCACAGCATCTAGTGGAGGCTGTGTTGTTGTGTCACTTGTGTGTCTTAGATTCTCAATTGGTATCCTCCCCCCACCCCATTCTGCTTTAGTTTGCCTCTGGCAAATGTCTGCTTTGTAGGCAGACTTGACCTTATTTGATGGACAGTAAAAATAGACGATACTAATCATTTTTGGAAGAAAATTTGATCCATGGAGAAGATTTCAGTCCTTCAGCAAATCTTTTCTTCTTTCGAATAACTAGTTTCTAGTTCCACCATTGCGAAAATCGCAACAACCACACTAAAACTTAAAAATTCCTCAAAGTGCCATATATACTCATCATTTCTTCTAAATGCTCAAAACATTAAGACCTTAAATTTGAACTTCTCCTCAATTCCAAAACCCTAGACCACAAAATGTTAAGTCAAGACCACGAAATTGCAGAGGGAAAAATTAGAAATGACCTGGAATCGGCACCAAGGATCGAGAGCGGTGGGGTCATGGATCATCTAAAGAATGAGAGGTCTGCGAGTACCCATCTCAACCTCGCAGAGCTTCGAGGAGGGAGCTCTTGTCGTCGGAATAAACAGTCTTAAATGTCTCTATACTATTAAATATAAGAATGTAACAATTATGCTTGTCAAGATACGAACTCACTTATTGTTCCTGATATAGATATTGACACATACATGAATGTGAGCTTAAATGTAGAACAACGTTGCCTTACATGAACTAGTTATCGTTCAAACTTGAGCCCTACCACAAATAAGACATAGACTTTAGTTATTTTCCTGATAATGCACTAAATCCAAAGTTTCATAGATTGGAAACTATAAAATTGCTAATTAGTTGTTGTTGTACTGGTTGTTTCACTTGTTCAAAACCTACTGGTCCACAACTACTAGAACATCATAGACGGGGCATCCAATTAATTTGTTGGAGCAACAAATCATACATATAATCAAAAGATATAGATCTCTATTTCCATACTATACGTATTATTATTACGTCCATATTATTTCGAAAACACATCTGCTAAATCGAGTCCTAGTGACATCTAGTCTAGAACTAATCCTAAAAGAAACAGGTACATAAATATCCCTCAATCCCCTCTATTCGGAACAAGCTGGAAATGAAGTGGACAACTAATAAACCAGAAGAAATGAAACAAAAGCACAAACTTTTGCCAGCCCAATGCAGCATCAACAATCACTACATACACTGCATACCAATGTTTGACATACCACAGATTGCATCTCTGCAATATAACCAAATATACCATGCACACCCACAACTCCATATGCATCCCAATTATTCATTATCAGGACTATTTGACAGATTACATCAAACATCATTAGACAGTGTCTCTTTAGATTGATTACCTCCCTTTCCTTCGTTTCTAGCTATAAGTTGCTCCCTGCCGCCCTACTTTTCTTTGCATTCTCGGTCTTGAATTTCAACAAAACAACAGACCCAATCAAGCCCATGATGTATTACCCGAAAATATGTAGAACCACTAAAACAATAGCAGGAGGAGACCAACCTAGGCAATGGGGAAATCTCAGATGTAGGAGCAGAAGACAAAGATGGAAATTGTGGATGTGATGGATATACCAGTGTGGAGGTCGAGTTTAGTTTACCTCCTGTGCTTTTTTTTTAGCGTATTATTTTCTCCGAGCTCTGCTTCAACCCTTCCAATCTGGCAACAGTCTCTTCCACAGCTTTAACCAACTTGAACTGGACTCGTGCTTAACCCTCTCTCACAGCCACAAAGCTTATCGTCGCTGCTTGCTCGACCCAGACGCGATGGGACGAAGGCGAAGAGTGGGAATCGGTTTATTACTGCCAAACCCATGGCTGTAGGGTTGCACCATATACATGAGGACCCAACTTTCACTAACGTCCCTAACTATCTCTAACAAATCCACTTTAACCATGGTTGCCCGAACATGTTTCTCACTCGCTACCACTTTAACATATCCCTTTTGCTTTCCGTTAACAGAAGTTTTCAGCCCAGCTTGAGCGCGGCGCAATGCAGAATACCTCAAAATAATGATGATAATTATTATTTTGGGATCACGTATTTGGATAACAAAACCTGTGCCTAAGTCCCTTTTCTTTGAAATTGATGCAACCAATCAAAGAATAACCAAGACAATTGGCAGTCTCTCGATCCTAGTTTTCATTTCGCCCTGATTTTCAAATAACTAGTAAACACACTCCTGAAGTATTCTGCTACTGTAACACACAAAAAAGACAAGATTAAAATCACAACCACAAACTCTCTAGTTTTCACTTTGCGCTGAATTTCACATCACTACTAAACACACTCCTAAATTATTGCCTATTCTGAGCATCAACCACTAAAAAGATGAGACTCTAATCTCAACAACTACTTGGTCAGAAATTTAAATAGTCACACAACATACATCATTGATCATTCTAGTTCTAACAAAAGAAACTGAACATTATCAATTGAACCCACAGAAGAAAAGCAGTAAATTGACCATAGATAAACTAGATGATATCAGTACAATGACATAAATTCACCAACACCACAGCTTATATAGTAACACGCCACAATTTTCGGTACTTTAAAGTCACTAAAGAATTCTCCAAACAAGAGAATTGCACAACATGTGTTCCAGGACATAAACATCATCCAAATTACTTTTAAACATATAATAACCCCTCCTTATGTAGCATTTCAGTTATAGAGATTACATTGGTTGGATCATCACAACAATCACTTTGCAAGCACAGCCTGATTCTCTTGCTGTTGCTGATAGTTCAAAGGCCTCCTGAATAGCATGATGTGTGGCTCAGGGCGATGAATTGCATAGTGGACCCAACCACGGCTCTGCTGAATCCCAATAGCACGCCATTCATTCTAAAAACAAAACCACAAACAAAAGATGGGTTATAACTTCATCTCAGGGACTTAGAGATCCAAATACATTGCACTTAGGGTTTAATAACAATCTCAGTATCCTAATTCTTTCTCAATTTCGACATTAACCAAACCACACAACAAAAGTTGAACAGAAAAAGGGTAACAACACAAATTGGGAAGCCAAGCGTGACATCTAAACTGAAAATCCACTAGATCCAGCGATGTAAACACTACATTGAACCACTGACCTAGTTAAAACATCCAATTGGACTACGACTCTAATACATCTCTCCAGAATAAAAATATAAACTCGCTAAATTCCGAGATCACACATTTGGAAAACAAAATCTTCGTACTTACATGTCATTCACAGCAATTTAACACAAACATCATTCCAAATAACAGCACAAACAGAACCTATGACAATAAAAATTCAAAAAAAAGAAAGAAAAAAGAATAAGGCAGCCCTGATAACCTACCTCAGAAAGAAGCCGATTCTTTGGAAGTAGCTTGGAGACTTCTGGAGGAAGAACCACATGCCTGTAGTGCAAATCATTTTTAGGTTAATCCGAAAAAGAAAAAAGAAAAAAAAGACGAAAACAAGAAATGGAAATGAAATTGAAAGGGGTACCTGTACTCGTAAGTGTCATCGAAGTATTTCTCAGAGTACTGGATCTGACCCATCTTTTTTCTCACTCACACCACAAAAAATCAGAACCGCTTTTCTTAATTTCCGATCTGCCCAATCAAACAAATCCCTCTTTTCAGAAACCCAATCGAAAATGATAGTTAATCAAAACTCAAAACCACGACTTAAAGCAGAGAGAGAAAGTGGAGAAGAAGACCATACATACCTCACAGAGACACAGAGAGAGAGAATGACAGCGCGAGTGGAGAGCGTGAGGGGCGTTTATATATATAATAGGGTTGAGAATGAAAGGGAGGTTCCGCAGCGCGGGGTAAACTGTAATTTCACTCTACTGAAATAATCTTTTCGCTAATTAACGTTATTTTTCGAAGAGAAAAATGGATTTGAATTTCGAATTTTGAATTTATCCCGCTCCTTTTTTTGCCTTCTTTGTTCCACCATTCGTCACGCAAATTGGGGTTTTATTTTCTAGGGAGGACACGTCATTAGCTCCATAACGGTTAGATTGCTTCAAACTTTTGTTCATAAGATAATCATCACCGAGCCAATCATAATTCACCACGTAATCACACCTCATCTTGATATTTAAATTTAATAGTAGATAAAATTATTTTTAAATAAAGTTGTTTTATTTATAACCATTAGATGATTTTTATCTAATGATGACTGACCATAAATCTCTTAATACTGACCATGTAATCACTGATCATGTGAACACTACTCTATGATGTGAATTGTAAAACTTGTCGATTTGGACTAATTTGCTAATAGAAATGCAGAGATAACAACTCGATAATCGTCACATAAGATTTTTCTTCTTTACTCTAGGTACATTTGATACTGGAAAGAAACACTAAAGCTACGAAAATAGCAACCCATTAAAACATACTAGTGTCTTAAATAACTTGCTCCCAATTTTCTATCTTCCAACTGAGATCCCTGAAAGTCTCCCAATTTTCTATCTATCAAAAATCTGAGTGTCTTCTGAAACACTTGCTCCCCAAATGTTCTATGGAATCCAATGTCTCTCATATCCATATCTAGCAAAAAAGACCTACCATGCCTGTATAGTTAGGCTATATCTTCTGTACACCAAGACACATGGGAGCACTGTACATTTTTTTTTTTTGGATAGGCTCTACAAAATATTAGCTTCTCCATCTCAAACCATCTAAACTACGATGATTCAACATTTTTCTTCGCTTTCCCCTTACCCTCCTGTGAACCAACGATTCTGCACCTGGGGACTGACTTCTTCAGCACTGATGTTCCATCGAAAATCAGTATTGGGTAACGTTTCCTATACTCATGTATCTGCAGAAATTACACCCAATGTGGATAAAAAAAAATACTTAAATTAATTATACGGAAAGGGAAAAAAAAAAAGGTCAAAGAAGTTCAACAAGGTTTACACACCTCACTCTCATTTAGACTCTGAAAACCAAACTTTTTTGTCCATATGGATGCTGCCTCCTCAGCAGCAGGCAGCAGAAGAACCTTCACATATAGGAATGCAAGAAACCTCTCAATACATGAGAATAAGGTTTGGAAGTAACCCTGCACAGTTGGAAAGGAAATGGTCACAATCCAATCCAACATTCCACACATCCACAAAGGGTAGACAGCAGCACTAAACTAACCTGTCCTTGGCAATCAGCACTTGTTGCAACTAGAGGAAGCTCTGCCACATCTGTCCCATATATACGAAACATAGCAGCTGACACGACCGATTCACTGCAAAATAAGCAATATATGTCAAACCATACATGTTACATTATCATATAAGGTTGCTAAAAAAGTGTCAGAAATGATCCCCACTTGACTGTAATTATTGCACAGTGCATCCCACCAAATTCTTGAGTCTTTATGGCCCCTCTGCATATTCAGTAAATATTCTACGTCAAAATCAATTCAAACAGCACGACAATAAGTAAATGCTAGATACGGCCAGTGAAAAAGAGAACACGGTGGCTCACCCATAAAGCATTTCCTTAATGAAGTCGAGGCCTGATTCCTTATCAACAATAGGAGCAAATTGATCCTACAGCACCCGGGAAAGAAAACATTAATACTTTACCTCAAAATGTAACATTGACAGAAAAGCATTGCTGTAGTATCACAAGGTCAATGGTGTAAGATATACACAAAAGTACCGGCAGTATGAATCATTAAGGACAAATGATTGTTAAATAATCAGAGGACACCGTCCCTATTTTATAAATATAATTAAGGACACATGAGGTCATTCATTAACAGCACTAAATTTGACAAATGAAAGCATTCTTAAAAGCAACCTTAGAATGGTTCACTATAGCTCAAGGCTACAGCTTGGTAAAAAATGGATAATATATAAAAAGACGTAGATATTCTAGAGAAGTAACAAATTACTAATCTACTCACATGAAAGATGGCAAGGGCTTTAGAAAGCAACTCTAAACTTTCAGCACCAGTGGATGTTTTCCCACTAAGCACCCTCCATTTTACATCAAGACCCCCATTTGCTGGACCTTTTTCACTGTGTTTCTCCTTTATAATATTCAGAAGAGAGTCTGGAAGCTTTTGTTGTCCATGAACTACCAACTTCTGCAAAGCTGAATAATTCCTGAGACAAGCTGGATGACAGAACCACTTGTCTTTTGGAACTTCCTGGAGGGGAAATGTGTGTACAATTACAAATAGTAAATTTACCAGCCAAAACAAGAGCATACGAGAAAAATACAGAAAATGCTAAGAAAAAATGACTGATGCACCTTCAAATCAACGATTCCTTTTTCCTTTAAACAGCCGACATGAAATTCCCTTTCACACTGCAGTTTAAGGAAAAACATCATTTAGAGAAGTAAAAAATGAAGTACTTCAAACTCAATATTTAGCAAGGTTACAGATCAGTAGGCTGTACCTGATCACATAAAATAACTGTGCCAGGACCAAACCCCTCGTCTTTGAAATCATGGCCACTGCAGACATCAAATCAGTCATATATGTTTTTGTGAATGCAAGAAATCTAAGCAAATCATAATAGCATAAAATATCATTATACATTAAAATATATGAAAAACAATAATCGGTCAGCGGAAAATATTATAGTAGATTACAATAAACAGACATAAGATCATTGAAGGTTTGGAGACTAAAGCGAGATGCAACCTGCACAGTGAACATCCACCAAACTTTTCATCGCAAGCTGTGATGATACGGATGCATCGGTTGGTTATTTGTTCCATAGGATCAACTCCTGGAACCCTTCCAGCTGCAACAGCATTGACATGATTATCCGCATCTTTCTGTTTATCAAACATAGTCTGGCAATGATTACAGTACCAACTACCATTAGGGACAGTTGGTAGAGAAAGGCACCCTGCAATTCACCCAAAAAGAAGGCATAAACATGCAAATTCAATACACATACACACATATGCAAGTCCATCTCTTTTTTTTTTCTGTCATAATTTTGACACTACATAAAACTACAACAAATAAGTTCAGAGAAAAACTGATATAAATGAACATTTATGGATTTGCCACCCACACATATTACACATCCAGTAATAAATAGATAAAAATCAATCCAATTTTATCAATCATTCAATCGATTCATAACAATTAAAAAGAATAAAAATCATACAGTTAACTGCATAAAATTTCATTTGCAGTTGCTTTTGGACAGAACAAAATGAAAATTAAAGAAAATAAAAAAAATGCATCAAGTGCAGGAAAATTCTTGTTAAATAATACAAACAAATTCTTGTGGAAGCTAACACGATGCTTTGGGTATGCACCGGCAAGATTGTATGTTGGCCCAGCACATAAAAAGGATTTCAGGCCACAGTGTATTATACTGGAATTTGACTTGTGTTACTCCAGCAAGATGGCTACCTTGTATATGACTATAAGCTTAACTAATCTTCCCTGGCCAGGCCGTGCTTCCCAATTTCACTCGCTTTTGAGGGAGGGTGAGGTGTGTGCACAGAACGGTGGGAAAAAATGCACAACAAAAATTGCATTCACCCTAAATTCTACACTCAACAATATCATTCATCTAATCTATGCAAAAATTGAAGAGATGCAACTTTCATCTTCCCTTAGCTCCCTCTGGCCATATGCTAATCTTATACTTATAGAAGCCATGGCATTGGTAGAGCTTTGGCTTCTGCCCCAGCAGCTAGACCAGTCAAGTACTCTTACCTTTAGTCTTCTTAAAAGACACAGACCGTTTTCAAAAGTGTATACAGTGTGGGGAAAAGTATGAAACTTTCTAGGAAGATAGGTATGAAGTTGTTGTGAGCAGTGAGATGGGACAAAAGGTGCAAGCAAAAGCACTCAGGCACACCCCTAATTCCATTGGCATTTCCCATATTTACTACATAAATCAAAGTATCAAACATTCAAAGAGAACTGGCAAAAGCTGCAAAGCATCGTCATTACCAGCTCTTTTATTGATGCCTACAGAAACCTACTTCAGTATACAAACATATACTACACATCTACACATGAAATTTGAGAATCATGCAGCCAAATAACAGTAAAAATAACCTGCATGGTAAACCCTTGGGCAACTATGGCAGCATATGACTTTTCCTCCATTCTTGCAGATCTGGCAAAGGTCATCACTATCCTTGGTAGAGAAATTCCGCTTTTTTGAAAGCTCTAATGCCAACTCGTGAAGAGATATCCCATTAGATATGAAAATGTTATGGTAGCTATCAAACAAAGAAAACCAAAGTTACACTTAGTCTGGAAAATAAAAACATATTTATAAAATAAAACAAACTGCCCACCATTTTCCCACCCAAAAATGGGTGGACCCATGGTGGTCTTCCCAATATAATAGGCCATGTGACAGGGCTAGAACTGGTCAGTGCAGGTGTGTACATAAACAACAAACTTTTGTAACTTTATTGTTTAAAAAAATGTGAGACCAGAAAACTTTTTAAGTTACCATTTTGCAAATGCAAGATCACAAACTTTACTAGAAATAATAAGCACTTACGGTTTACGACGGGATGAACAGCCAGCATGGGCTTCAAACTGCGAGGGACTGACCTGCACATTATGCAAGACAGTCATATATCTGTTGAAAATACTACCACTCCACCAACAATATTACTCTCCACAGAAAGTAAGAGTACCTCTTGATCGTGGCATTTACAAATGAAGCCAGACCCCTTTTTATAGCCGAAAGCCAGTTTCTGCCAGCGAAAAAAAAAAAGATCAATCAAAACATAAATTTTACTTCAACTTGCCAAAGAAACTACTTTGCATGCCTGAATTGCAACCTGTCCATTATGAATATAAGATACTTCGGTACCATCTTCCAAGACCTCAAAAACCAACTTATGCATTCCAATATCCCTAATGAAAAAATGACAGACAACAAATAGGAAAATTATAAACAGGACAAAAAAAACTTAAAGAGGAACAGTACATGGTAAAACTTGCGTTAAAGAAAAAAGATTAATAAACATGAGACAAATAGATAACAAGAGAGAGAAAGGATGAATACTTTTTGGTTACTCTTCCTCGACTCTTACTTGCTGACGACCTGCTCTTTAGCACAGTATCAGGACACTTAGAAGAGGAATCAGGGCATTCTGAGATGGTACCAGGAAACTTAGAAACAGTTTCATGACACCTAGAAATGATGTCAGGACACTGTGGAATGGTGTCGGGACACTCTGGGATGGTGTCGGGACACTTTATCACAGGATCAGGAAAGGTTGCAACTGAAACCAGCTTTGGTAATCTGCAATATTATCCAAATGCCCATCTCTAATTAGTTACAGTAACACCTAAATAAATAACTTAAAGACACTCGTTTGTATTTATAGTTCGTAACATATAAGAACCCTAACTCTACATCAAACAACCTGATAGACACATAAAGATAACACAACTGAAATTATTGCTACTTTGCTAGATGTACACTTCTGCATATCCACCAATGCAGTTTATAAAAGATAATTCATATTCATAACTGGGCAATCAAATGTGAAGAAAGTAACAAGTATGACCAAAAGGTCACTGTTGTACCCGCAGAGTAAGTTTCTGTGACTCCATGCACTATTGAAAGGCTTACTGAATTCAAAATTCTATGTATAACAATCCACATAACACAAAAGCTCATTTTTGTTTAAACAGTATATTAAAATGCAAGTTTTTAGACGCATACAAGTCATAACAGACAATTAAAAGCAAAAATTGTCGAACAATCAGATGACACAAAACTAAATAAGCAGAGTTGCAAAGCTTACTCAGAGGAATCATTTGCAGCCTCAGAAGGCTTCTCAGCTACAGAAAATTTAGCTTGGGTCTCTTTTAACTCCAAGCAGGAGCCACAAAGAAGCATTGCTGGTGTAGTCTCATCTTGGCACATAGATCCTGCATTTTGAATTTTTATGAGCAATGTTCAAATCCAATGGAAAAAAATGAACCTCAAAAGGCATTTAGTTCCATAAGTGAACATAAAAGCGACCTTTGCAATTGAGGCAGATGGTACAAGTCTTTATTGATGAGCAACCAACAACAAGCCGGACAGCTTCTTCCAAGGTTTCCAATGAAGAATCGCATGCTGTAAGGACATCCCGAAGGGTATTACCATTCTCAAGATATATGTACTCAGGAGGCCGTTTATTTGTGCTTTCAGCATGCAACTCAAAAATAGCTGGTGAAACAACCTACATAAATTCAATCCACCGGTCCATCAAATCACTTGAGCAAGGGGCAAATTTAAAATCAAGTACAAAATAGCATGCCATCATGAAATACTCACATCAGTTCCATTGCATCGCTCACAGTGACACAATATATGAGAACCAGTAATCACTCCTGTAAGCCCTTTCTCCGCAGTTATTCTCCCCTAAACAACAATAAAATTAAAGCAACATTAGTAATAATCATTCACATTAACAATGAGCATACAGCACCACAATCGAAAAGAACATACCTTTGATACTTTACAGTAAGTCACCGGCTGCCCCTCAAGAATACCAGTTTCAAGAAGCTCCAACAACTTAAACTTCTTCACAGTCTTCGACATTTTCATCTCAACCTCAACTGATGAGCTTTTCTGTGAGACCGTATCTAAGTCTAGGGCTTCATTATCTGCATTCAATGCAGACCGAGTAAACCTCCTCTGCGGCTTTACACTCACCTCACAGTCCATCTTATCACCCTTTTCAATCAAATCAAGTATTTCTAATCTCACCAAAGGCTGTTCAGGTTCACTCTTTTTCAATTCCTCCTGCTTAGGCTCATCTTCAGTCACAGAATCACCAGCACCACCGGCATTGGGTTTGTCATCAATAGCCATATCCGCTGCACCATTCTTCAATTCATCTTCAGCCACTTGGTGGCTCTTAAGCTTCAATGCCGACCGAGCATACTGCCTAATTGGCTTATCACTCACCTCACATTCCGCCTTATCACCCTTCTCAATCAAATTAAGAATGTTTAGTTTCACCAAAGGCTGCTCAGACTCACTCTTCTTCAATTCCTCCCGCTTAGACTCATCCTCCTTCACCAACTCACCCCCACAACCGGCATTGGTTTCATTCCCAACAGCCATGTCCACCGCACCAGTCTTCATCTCGTCTCCGTTGACCTTCTCTGCCAGCTTAGACTCAGCCACTTGGCTCTTTCGCCTCGATGCCGACCGACTGTACCTCATAATCGGCTTCTCCACCACAATCACCTCTCCTTCCACCAAATCTGGCTTTTCCGGCTCATTCTTCTTCAACTGCTCCTGCTTAGCCTCATCACCATTTCCAATAGAACCAACAATCTGCTCATTATCCACATCCATCTCTACAACAACGTTCTTCAACTCCTCTCCGCTGACCTTCTCCTTCACTGCAGACTCAGCCACATGGCTTCTCGGCTCATCATCGCTCATAAGATCCACCACATCGCTTTTCGCATCGTCTTCTTCGCTTACAGCCTCCACCAAATCCTCAACACCTTTCACATTCTCGCCGCCGCTCGCCGCCTTCTCCTCCTCGGTTTTCGTCGCCTTCTTCAATCTCTTGCGGTTCACATTCTCCGGAGCCTCAATCTGGGGCTTCCTGGCCCTGGTCCGGCCCAACGAACAACAGACATCCACCTGAGACAATGCAAAGGTCAATTCGCGCTTCAGCCCTTGCCGGACGGTAGACCGCACCACGAACTCGTCGGAACCTGTCCCGTTCGCCATGAACGAGCTTCAAAACCCTAGAAATTTCCCCCAAATCTCCACCGGGTTCAGATTTCGTTTCGGATTCGGAAGATTAAATACAAAAAGCAACCGAATTGGTAGGGACAAGGGTTAGAATTTAAGACTGAATCTGAAGGATTTGGCGAAATTAGGGTTTTCTGAGAAATTTTGGGGGTTCCTAATTTGGAGGATAAAGAGAATGACAAAGGTGTTTGTTTTGGAGGAGAATTGTAGAAGACCAGGAGTCACAACCAGATAAAGAAGAGAGGAAAACCGAGGAGTGTTCATGGGATTTTGTTCGGTCTAATGAACTTGAAAAAAAAATTCGAAAACTGTCTTTTATCTTTGCCATAAATTAAAAGCCACTATGAATCGGGAAAAAAAAAGTTACTAGGTTCAAAAACATGAGGTTAGTTCGTAGAAAAAATTATTGGGTTGGAGTGTGGTGAGGTTAGTTTGTAGAGCGGCCTAGCATAAAACGTAATCATTCGTATTTGTTATTCGTGTGTCTGTTGACACAAAAAAAATCACTGTTTCAAAAATTATATGGTGATCAATACGGGTATTCCAAAATAAATGGAAAAGAAGTTAGCTGTTTTGACCAAATTCAAACAGAAAGCAAAGAAGATATACTCCTCATTTAAGGTTTGTTAGAGCAAGTCCAACAGGTTCTGTAAAACCTTTGTTTTTCTCTATTTTAGAGAATATTAGGGTGTTTTTGTGTCCAACAGTTTCCCTATCCCTTTCTCTAAACTAAGGATAGAGACGAGAGAGAACGATTCGTTCCCTAAATTTACAGATTCTCCAAATCGTTTGCAGATAGACAAAGTCATAAATATTTTGTATGCCTTCACTGTCTCCAAGACTACAACAACTCAAACCTTTCAACTTCGCTGTGAATAAAACCCGCGAAAGGAGACGAGAAACACCCGCCAAACCAGACGGACTGCATCAGAGGTGAGACGATTCCTCCTCTGTATTTCTATTCCTTCTCTATTTGATTTTGGGTTCTTGATTATGCTAGTAATCTGATTTTGGGTTCTTGATTATGCTTTGAATGATTTACTCATGCTGGTTTGCCTTTATCTGATAACAAGAATGATTTGAATTGCTATTCCTTTATCTGATAACAAGAATGATTTGAATTGCCTTTATCTGATAACAAGAATGATTTGATAACCCAAACCAGACGGACTGCATCAGAGGTGAGACGATTCCTCCTCCTCTGTATTTCTATTCCTTCTCTATTTGATTTTGGGTTCTTGATTATGCTAGTATTTTGATTTTGGGTTCTTGATTATGCTTTGAATGATTTACCCATGCTGGTTTGCCTTTATCTGAATTGCTATGATAACACATGCGAATTTGATAGCTATAGTAGAGCTTTTTGTAAGATTTGAGGCTTCACAATATGATCATTCAAGCTTGAAGAATGTGTACTCATATGTCCCCATTGTTTCATATATACGGGTTGGCACTTATACTATGCTAAATAAGATTCCAAACTTGCTGGAAAAAAATATTATGTATGTTTAGCATCTTCATCATGCTGCAATCATCAAATCGTATGTCTAAATTTACCAAATACACTTTTGCAGATGGATTTGACACCATTGAATTTCACTAACCTCCTCAATAGTAGCAAATCAGCCCTTGATGATCTCAATGAACCATTGCATGCATACGTGGAGTGGTGAACGGTTGACAAAATCACTTATTAATCGTTGGTCAACAATCAGCAGCAGTGTGAGCAAGTTTTGTGGACATTATTCTTCAATTGAACACTTGAGGAGAAGTGGTTACACATAACAAGATAAGGTACACTTTAGCATATTTATTTCAATTTATTTCAACCATTTCACTATTGTCAATGATTACACACTATTGTCAATGAATAAACTTGATGTTTATCAATGAACTCATACTAACAAGAGAAATAAACTTGATGCTTATCAATGAATACACACTATTGTCCTCCTGTAGTTTAGTTGCATATTAATTGGACTTGCATACATATATTTACATATATGTGTGTGTATCTTGGAACTACATAGATGAAGTCCCAAAATGGATGGATGAACATCAAAATTAAGAATCTAAGAGACAACAACAGAAGGTTCGTTCTAGTAAGAATCATGATTCAATCAATTTAGAAGATGATTTGGAAGCTCCTGAACCTGCAGGCTTGAAGAGGCCAATTGGGAGGAAGGCTGCAAAAGAAGCAAACAAGAAAGCAAAGTCCAACGATGAAGGTAGCGCAAATGAGAAGGAATCTAAAATCCGTTCTGAGTTGGAAGAGTTCAGAGCAAAGCGATTAGAAAGTGATCGCATAAAGGCTGAACAATTTAAGTTGCTACTTGATACTCAGAAAAAGGAAGTTGCTCTTAAAGGGAAGGAACTTGAGCTTCAGGCTCGGAGTGAGGAGATTGGAATAATGTCTATGGATACTAGTAAGATGCTTCCTCATCAAGTGGAATATTTTATCGGTCTTCAGAAGGAAATCTTGGCAAAAAGAGCTGCTAATGGAAATGAATAGTTTCCTTTGTTAGTTCTTATTTTTAGTATTACTAGATGTGTATGATTTTGTTTCTATGAGACATCTATTTTGGTTAGCATTTTCTTTCTAGTATTGCTGTTATGAGACATTATGTTGTACTTTTCAGTTTTATGAGACATTTTTGTTTGCTTTGCAGTTATGAAAAATCTTTTGTTTTATGTGACAACATTAAGGGTTGCTTTGCATGTTTAATTCTTCTATGTTCCTACAATTCTCAACAGTGTAATGATGTTTTGAATGTTCAGATTGTGTGCAAGTAAACCCAACTGATGTTATGAACTAGACTAAATAGGCAAAGGAAAACATTTATACGAATGTTTAGAATCATCTAAATGCAGGACGAATATGGCAAAATTACTTGATAACAATGGGAAACTAGAGACCAATGTTCAACAGAAAGGTCTGAAGAAGAAAGAAATTTCTAGTAGCAAAAGGTACTATCCCGTGAAACGACCAGAGCTCATACTACTGTCCTCCATGTATTTTCCACAAGTGCTCGACAAGATCTTCTTGGAGCTGAGTATGCATTTGTTTATCTCTAACCCGATGACGATTTGCAATGAACTCCATTAGTGTTGGTGTACGCTCATGTGAAATTGATATGCAAGGAATGTCTGTAACATGATCATATTCGTTTTCAATCTCACGTATCTTTGTTGGTCTACGATTACGCTCATGTTCATCACGCTCGTCTTCAACAATCATATTGTGCATTATTATGCATGCCATCATAATATACTTTAGGATCTCTTTGTCCCAAAGTCTTGCTGGGTTTCGAACAATCGCAAAACGGGCTTGAAGCACTCCGAACGCGCGCTCCACATCTTTCCTGGCCCCTTCTTGCTCTTTAGCAAAATGCCGATGCTTATTTCCTTGCGGTGCTGTAATAGTCTTCACTAATGTTGCCCATGATGGATATATACCATCAGCAAGATAATATCCCATGTCATATGATCTACCATTGACTTTATAGCTAATAGAAGGAGCACGCCCTTCATACAATTCACTAAATACAAAAGATCGCTCTAACACATTGATGTCATTAAGAGACCCAGGTAATCCAAAGAAAGCATGCCATATCCAAAGATCATATGAAGCTACAGCTTCTAAAATAATAGTAGGTTCGTGAATGTGGCCAGTAAACATACCATGCCAAGCAGTTGGGCAATTTTTCCACGTCCAATGCATGCAGTCAATGCTTCCCAACATCCCAGGAAAGCCACGCTCTTTACCTTTTGCAAGTAATCTCTCGAGGTCATTAGAATTTGGCGATCTTAAATATTCATCACCAAACACCTCAACAACTGCCGTGACGAACCTTTTGAGACTTTCTATAGCGGTGCTCTTGCCGATTTGCACATATTCATCTACATAATCGGCAGGAACACCATACGCAAGCATTCGAAAAGCAGCTGTTACCTTTTGAAGTGATGACAAACCAAGACGGCCGGCAGCATTCCTCCTTTGAACAAAATAAGTGTCATGTGAAACAACAGCATCATGAATGCGAGAGAAAAGAGTTTGCTTCATTCTAAACCTTCTTCGAAAGAGACGAGCCCCATATTTTGGAGGATTGGCAAAGTAGTCACGGTAAAGTCTTTCGTGACCCTCAACTGAATCACGTTCAACAATAGCGTGACCTTTAATGGAACCACGATGACCTCTTCTTGAACTCTTGTTGGCAAGACGTTCTTCTTCATCTATTTGAGCAAGTAACGATTCTTCATATTCTTCGTCAACATCATCGTTGTCATTCATGTATGTATCAACTAAATAGCGACTTGTTAACGAACGACGAGCCATAAGTGACTAGTTTCAAAATGAGAAAGAAAATGAGGAAGCGATGGAAATAGAAATATGAGAATGAGATACAAATTGTGATGTACAACTTGTTCTTATATATAGAAGAAAAAGATGTCAACTAGCCGTTACTAGCCAGTTGAATGAGGAGGATTACAATGAGTCAATGATAGGGAATCTGTTGAATATTTTATGAGTCAATGAGTCAATGATAGGAGGATTACAATGAGTCAACGATAGGAGGATTACAATGAGTCAATTGCAATATAGAAGTTGAATATTTTATTAGTGTAATAAATGCATAAATCCTTAAAATAGGGAATCTGTTGGATTTGGAGCAAAAAATTTATACAGATTTTGGTTTTTAGTTCCTTATTTTACAGAAATTTTAAAGAACCTGTTGGACTTGCTCTTAGCATTGAAATATTCCAAACGTTAAAACAAGCAAGGATATATATTGCTATTCAAATTTGATATGCAATTGAAGATAAAAATTCTCATTCACAAGACAATATTCTTGGATACTTTTCACGTCCTACATATGTGGAAGAATGAGTTTGAATATTAACAAAAGCCTCAGAGGTCAAAGAAGAAGATAGAGATACTGCTATAATCTTTCCGTTTCAAATGGATAAAAGATCAACCCCAGTTTGAATTTGAATTGATAGCTATCTTCATCAAACTAACCTGCTGTGCCTATAAAAAGGCAAGTTCTCTGTAAAGAACAGAACAGAGGCAGAAAAGAAGAAAGAGAAGAGAGGCAGAAAAGAAGAAAGAGAGGAGAGGCAGAAAAGAAGAAAGAGAAGAGAACGGCAGAAAAGAAGAAAGAGAAGAGAACAAGAGGAGGAAGAGAAGAGAAAGGCAGAAAAGAAGAACGAGAAGAGAACAAGAGGAGGAAGAGAAGAGAACAGAAGAGCAGAAGAAAGAGCAGAAGAAGAGAAGAAGAGAAGCTGCGAGGCAACAAGAAGATAGTGAAGGTGGAGCTCTCATTCTAACTCTGTTTATCTTTTGCAGCATCTTTATCTTTCTGTACCATCTGGAAGTCTCAACCTTGTTCCACCGAAAGCCTAGAAAGTAAAAAACTGAACAACTCCTCTGAGAAGCTTCCTACAACACGGCTTCAGCAATCATCTCTACCTTTATAGCAAGGCCCTAATGCCGTTCAAATCTCGAAGACCGTTTCAGGTTGCCTCAAGGTCATCACCAAAAGAAGATTATGGCTGCTCAGCTCCTTCTCTCATTGCAATGAAACATATGGTCTTGCATCACTCGCATAACAAGCCACACAAGGGGAAGAGAACAAATATTCCAAGCAACACAAGTTTGACGCTGTCATGTCAATTATGAAGAGCAGGAACTTACCCTAGACGTCTTGGAGTATTTCCCACAAAGCAATGAAGAGTATTTCTTATCTGCAAGCAAAAAAGGGTGGAAGTGAGAATTTGAAGCCGCTGAAGAAATAGAGGTGTAACTAGCGGAAGAAATCAAAATTTGAAGTCAAAGAATAAATAGAAGTGTACTTTTGCCTGCAAAGACAAATGAGTTTGAGCCGATTGTTTGAACCTGAGCAAATTGAAGTGGGCTTGAGCCGATTAAGTCGAGCCTGAGCAGATTAAAGTAAGCTTGAGCCGATTGAGTTGAACTTGAGCAGATTGAAGTAAGCTTGAGCAGATTGAAGTGAGTTTGAGCAAATTGAAATGAGTAAACTGAAACGTTAAACATTCAGTATGCTCTTCTTCCACAAAAGACAAAAGTCTTAATCAAATATCAATTGATGATCGCAAAGCCATGCCAACCCAGAATTCAGAAGCATTAAAGTGTAATCAAAGTGAATGAACTATTACCCAATGTGCGTTCTCGATCAAGGCGGAGTACTACAGAAAGGGAGATGACACCTCTCCATTTATACAGGAGCAGACTTTTGGAATTTGTCTCCCAATTGCATTCGATTTCCATCTGCAATCTGGTCTCCTTCTTCAAGATGATAATCATAGGGTTGTTTTGAGGTTATCAAGATTGGGGAAAGACGTGTCTGGGAGAATGAAGTTTGGCTGCTGATGAGCTTTTGGTCTACTATGAGTTCTTTTGGGCTCTATCACTAATGGGCAAGCAAGCCCAATCAATTATTCAGGCCTCCCGATCACATTGACACATTACCCAGAAACCTCACCAAATGGAGGCTCTATGAGACGAAAAATATAAAAAAATGTGTGACCAATACAGAACCAAAAATCTCAAACGTTGAACTACAATGGTTTGATCCCTTTACAGGGTATGTAGGCAGTCTAGATTTAATCTAGATACAACCACAACTCCAAATAAATCTCCACATCTTGAGGCCAAAATCTCGCTACTAGCCCAAATGTCTTTAGACACCAATCCAAACACAAAATCGAATCCCTGGTTCACCTACACCAAATTCGTCCTAAATACTACTCCAACTTTAAAATCAAAGCCTTTCCAACAAGTCATTCACTTGTTGGAATTCTTGAACTACGAATGGCTTGATCCCTTCCCAAGGGTACGTAGGCAACCCATTCAAATTTCCGGGTGCAGCTGTAAAAGCAAACAAACACACACACCCCCCATTGGTTATTTTCTTTTGGAATCAAAGGGTTTTCCTCTTAAAATAAGAGGATGTAATTAAGAGATATGTTATCTTAAATGGGTCGAACTTAACATAATAAAAGTTCTATCTCCCATAAATGAGATAGGACGAGATTATGTCGAGTACATTACCTCACCAAATGGAGGCTCTATGAGACGAAAAATATAAAAAAATGTGTGACCAATACAGAACCAGAAATCCCAAACGTTGAACTACAATGGTTTGATCCCTTTACAGGGTATGTAGGCAGTCTAGATTTAAATCTAGATACAACCACAACTCCAAATAAATCTCCACATCTTGAGGCCAAAATCTCGCTACTAGCCCAAATGTCTTTAGACACCAATCCAAACACAAAATCGAATCCATGGTTCACCTACACCAAATTCGTCCTAAATACTACTCCAACTTTAAAATCAAAGCCTTTCCAACAAGTCATTCACTTGTTGGAATTCTTGAACTACGAATGACTTGATCCCTTCCCAAGGGTACGTAGGCAACCCATTCAAATTTCCGGGTGCAGCTGTAAAAGCAAACAAACACACACACCCCCCATTGGTTATTTTCTTTTGGAATCAAAGGGTTTTCCTCTTAAAATAAGAGAATGTAATTAAGAGATATGTTATCTTAAATAGGTCGAACTTAACATAATAAAAGTTCTATCTCCCATAAATGAGATAGGACGAGATTATGTCGAGTACATTATGTATTTTTTTTGCTCAACAGTGTCACGTATATCTATTATTACCTTATGATAGTTGGTCAATAGATTTGAGATACATTTGAATTCAAAGGCCTACGGTGGGGATTGTCCTGGTGTGTCAAGATATGCTCTTACACGGTACACATCCTAGTCTTAATATTAGTTAGATGAGTTTGTTACAATGACCACCTCATCCTTTTTTTTATTTGGTAAATAACTCAAGTATTATAACTTTGTGAGTCGAACTCACAAACTTTCACTTACCGAAATGAAACTATACCGTTCGACCAAATGGTATTGGACATCACCGTTTTATCATTGATAAATTAAAACTAAAATTAAAATATATTAGTTTCATTTTATGTATTATTTATGAATTTTAGATGAGAAAAGTTTTACTAGGGTTTCTTAAGGTTTTTTTTATCTCTTTGCATCTTTTGATTTGACTCCTTACTCTGGTGCTTTTTTCATCTTTCACCAACCCTACCTTGTCACTACCCAAATTTGAAGCTAGCTCGGGCATTGGTTGCAAACACAAAATTATCACTAATATCATATCCTGCAACCAATTAATAGATGTAATCAAAGATTAAAATATCGGTATCGGTCCGTTGAAAAAGGGAGATTTCGGATATATCGGAGATATATCGGGGAAACCCGGGAAAAAAATATCGGTATTTTGGGAAGAATTTTTTTTCTGAAATATTTAATTTATTAGATTTATATATAAATATTACAAATATCAACTTCATCTACACCCAGAATGAGAATCTAGGTTGTTGATAAGAGTCATAAGACACACGCTGATCCACAAAAGTACAATAATCAGACCAAGACATATGACTCATATAGTACAAATTGTAGTGTTGAATATGATAATCATATAAGTCTTTGGAGCTGCCAACTGTTTCCCCTATAAGTGGATAGTAAGGATAATGAAAACTGGATGACTGATCACTGACTTCCGTGCATTGATTAAAGTCATAAACATTATAGCCATATTGATTGTTGCCTTCTTGGGATTCATTTGAGGTTCCAGTCCCACTACCTAAACTGATAGAATCAAAACTTAGCGCAACTGAAACAACATCTTGATCATCATTTGGACCTCTAGTCCTCCTCCCATACATGGTATCCTCTTGCGCTCCATACCTAATACTTCTATAGCCATGATCATGGGAGGCATGATCGTAATTTTCTTCAGATGAAAAAATGTTCAATCCACCAACTGTAGAAGATTGTCCATGTACAAACCCGGTGCCAGTATTTCCACCACCTTTTCCGCTTCCACCATCTTCATCATCATCTGAACTATCCGGAGTTGCTATGCCGCCCCATGCATCATCACTGTCTAAATTATCTTTTGGGTTTCCAACAACTTCTTCAGATAATACCCTTTGTACGTTGATTCCATTGGCAATTGCAGTTTCAAGTCGAGACCACCACTCGTCATTGGGATACACCTCGAGGGAATTAATTACTTCTCTTCCGGATAACATTTCAATTTTTTACAGATATTTTTTTAATATGTCAGTGATATATCGAAAATATCATAAATGTCGGAGATATTTCCTAAATATCGGTGATATTTGATGATATTTCCTAAATATCGGGGAAATATCGTAGATACGGTGGAAGATAAGATATTGACCCCTAAAGATATATCGGTCCTTCGAAAAAGGGAGATATCGGATGATATATCGGATATATCGCAGAGATTTTAATCCTTGGATGTAATTGTAATATTTCGGAATTTCAAATTTCTATTTTTAAAAGAAAAATTATTTTTCGAGTTATTTTTATTTTGAATTTCTATTATTCTTCAAATTCTTTGTGGCTTTCGAAAATTATTCAAATTTTTGGTTTGTCGAATGTTGTCTTTCAAGCTATGATTAATCTAGACGTCCTTACGAGTTCGTATGATTTTTTCGGATGACCGTTTGGATATCAAAACTAGTTTTAATGATTTTTGGAAGTTGGTATTATCAAAAAATTTAATTAAAAATAAAAATAAAGGTGGCTACATCTGGACCGTTGGACATATAAACTGCCAGATCTGGACCGTTGATGAAGTATAGATATAAGAACTGAGAACAGGATCAGATCATTTTGAGACCCAGCCGAGTCATTCTCGACCCGATCAGTGGCGATGGGTAACCCGGCTGCCGCTTCGTCTTCCGGGTACGGCGAGGAGAAAGACGGGTAGCGGCGGCTTCCTCTCGTCCTCGTCGTCATGCCCATGTCCTTGGTTTTCAGAGACGAGGTCTGGTGAGAGAGATTCAAAGAGGAGAAAGAGAGGCTGGATTCCGGCAGCGTCGACGCCTGTCACTGGTAGCCGAAGCTTCGTCTCGATGTCAGAAACCCTTCCATAATGTTCGTATGTTCAGAGGAGCCTCCATGAGTGAGAATCGATTAATTGAAGCTCAAAGAGTTTTCCGGCGAGGGTTCGAAGCTTTCCGGCCACCGTCGATGACAAGTGAGGTATGAAACTTGATCTTCCCGTCGATATCTACCTGTTTATATAATTGGAATTCAGATTTGGTTAAGTTTGGAAGAAGGTGGATTTTGGGCAGTCGATCACTGTGCGCGGCTGCTGTGCACGGCGGCGCTGGTGATGTTTTGGGTTTCAGATTATTTAGTTTGTTATTGTTAGAAGTTGTGGAAGAGAATTTGGTTGATGTTCTTGTGCTTGAATTCCATTTTGGATGAGAGATGACAAATCTGGGTTTTAAGCTGTGTTGACCACCGTCTGTGGTCACTGTGTACGGCGGCGACGGCGACGGCGGTAGTGTTTTGGTGTTTGTTTGGTAATTTTCCAATCAAATGAAATTGCAGGACATGATGTTGGTGTTGTATGCTTAAATTTCCAGAAACTTGAGATTTGTAGTGTTGGAATTTTAGTGTTGTGAGGATTACTCTGTTTGGACTTTGTAGCGGCAATAATGGGTGATGGTGGTTCATTTGTGAATGATGATTTTGGCTTATGAATTGCAGAAGTTATGAATTTGGAGAAAACGAAGTATAAGTTTTGGAAGTAATGGACAGATGGTTTGGTTGACCTTGAGCTTTTGTGCTTAACATTTTGGTCTCTGTTTATGCTAAATTAGGATACTTGGGTTGAGAAGAATGGAATTGCTTTCAGGGAATGAAGAAGGATTGGACAGTATGACCAATTACGAGGAGAGGAGGTAAGTATTATTAGAGCAATGGAGCAAGGAATCATGACATATGTTGCCCGGTATAAAGGTTGGAATATAAGCTATGTCTATACAGGAAAGTGAGTTAAGGCAATGGTTAATTAAGTTTCATGTGGAGTTTGGATCAGTGCTTGATAGATAATTGGGTATCAACGACATCTGATACAGACAGAAAAGAAAAGAAATGATGAATAAGGATTTGGGTGTCCTTGGTAATTGTGGGTGTCCTTAGCAATTTCAAGGACTTGATCGTTTCTAGTTTCTAGTTAAAGTGTTTGCCGATTTTATCAGAAAAAGGATTTGGTAAGAGGATCGAGTAACTATCGACATTCTAGAAGCAAAAGGATGAAGATTTCAGAAAACGTGTCACTGAGTTACTAATTTCGATTAGCGGAGCCAAAGCTTAGATTCGAGGTAGGATTTTTCTCAGCAAACATTCCTATTGATAATTATATTATAATTGAAATGGGCGTTTTGTGTGACATTGATTGGTTAATTGTTGATTGTTGTTGTTTTCGATAAAGCATGTGTAATTGTTGACTTATATGATTGTTATCATTTTCTATAAAAACATGTGTTTGATATTGAAATGTGAGTATTGATGCTAAAATGTTATGGATACATAATGCATGTGAGGAATTGTGAGATTAGTGAGAATGGTGATTATGGAGATGAGTATGAGATTGATAAAATAGTTACATTTTGTGTAGTTGAGTTTCCCCATGGGTTATCATCGGGATCTATGATTAACTCACACATGCACAAATTCAGGGAATGTATGCCCTTTCGATGGCGGACATCGAAAAAATAATTTTATCGGGTTGCGGATCGGGTGACCATGAGTATAACAAGATGACTAACAAAAAAGGTACATGTGGTTTGATATTACTGATGGTATGTGATGTGTACGCTCATATGTCTTTAATGTATGGACTGACTAGCCAATAATTGAGGAACATATTCATTAGCATACATGCATTGAATTGTCGTTATATATTTAAAGTATTGTTTGATGTTTGATAACTTCATTGTGCCACATAGTAACTTAAAAAGGTTTCGCGTAAGCTCACCTTTATAAATTATTGTTTAGGTGTACGAGTGTCATACCCCAATTTTCTAAAGAAAATTTTCAAAAATTTTGGCATGATATAACTTAAAATATTAACATTCCAAACCTGTTTTAACAAACTATCTCAAGCAACTAAAATTCATTAGCGGAAATGTAAAAGTTACACAACCCAACACTGAGTTAAATATTATATTTCCTTGTTTACATAAACTTGTAAAACAAGAACATGAAACAATCTCATGAGTTTAATTATTGTCTACCAAATTATAAAACTATACAGAGTGCAGCAAAACCCAAAAGAACCCTGACAATAAGCCTCCGCCTCAACCCTGCTGATCCTCACCTACAAGTCTAACCTCTACACCAAGAATTGGTGTATCGGTAAGCTAAAAAACTCGTATAAGTAAACTCAAAATAACACAACATTTCTCACATCTAAATATAACATGAAAGATTTGATCAATAATTAAAAATCACACATCCAACACATTGCCAAATAAATGTACTCATGAGTCCCAGATATTTAATAAATATCTTTCATGACCTACAACAACAATTTGTGTACCCATGGGTCCTAGATACCATAAAGTATCTCCCATGACCTACACCGATAGACGAACTATAGCTCTATTCCTAACTGTAACCAATCACTCAGCCAAATGCTTAGAACCCAGATTTACTGTCTAATAAAAATCACAAAATGAAATTTCATCATAACCGTAACCAATCACCCGGTTAAAGGATTGGAACCCAGTTTGACTATTTGAACAACAATTCACTATAACACCACAACATCATCAACACATGATTCTCATCATAAAATTATATTTTTCACGAAGATATAATTATATGATCAATATATATTATTCCCTAAGAATAACTTATCAATAATCAATAAAATTATTATTACAAGAACCTCAAAAATAAACATATAAAGAAAACTTGTTTTATCTTACCTATAAGCCGTTGGCGATGAAGCTCATATATTTAAAAACAATTAATAGCATATTATTAAATCCAACATCAACATCAACATCCAAAGACCATAATAAAATTAGGCCTAAAAGTGAACCATGATGAGATTTACTCACCTAGAAATCCCGCTGCAAATCCCACAATACAACGAAAGCAAGTCAATCACAATTTCACAAATCACCTAAAATCACACAATTAAAAACCTTAGAAACTAAAGTACTAAATAATAACACAATACCCTTAAACTAACCCTTAGCTCAAGGGAGGACAATTTCCCAAAGTCAACGACACAATACCCTTGAACTCAACGACATAATAGAGCTACCTCAAGTCTTCAAAACCTAAACTCAAACTCAACCAAGCCAAAACAAATAAACCTAAGGTCCTAACAGGCAAACCTTGCTCAAAACCTAGCAATACTATCTCTCAACAAGCTCACAGAAGCAAGAGCTAGCTAACCACAAGAAACTAAGGCCGCAACTCAGCCGGACGCGCTGCCACGCGTCACCCCAAAATTTCTGAATTAGAAGAAACTTACAACATAAAACTTGTAGATTGAAGCATGGTGAACAACTTTAATACCTAGAGGTTCAACCAATTCGGCCGGAAAACTCCCCGAACACCAAAACGGGTTCAAACTTCAATCTGCAATTTCAGGGCTCAAAACCTTAATATCTTGCTTCAAACTATGCCTAGCCACAACCAGAAGGAGGAGATGACCAAAACTTACCTAAGGTTGCCCCTCGTCGCCGTCGTAAACGGTGGCTCCAATCGGTGACACAACAGCTCCCTTTCCTGGCCAAAGGCTCCATTTTCGGCGTGCTATGTCGTGCAGTAGCTGCCCAGCCCTGAAGAGGACGCCGGTGGGAGTCGAACAGGACCGACGGCGGTCCAAACGGTGGTCGGAAGGAGGAGCTAGCTTTGGCGGAAAATGGCTGCACGGGAGAGGTCAGGAGAGAAGACAGAGAAGGTTTTAGGGTTTTCCCAAAAATAAAACCCACCACCTTCTATTTAAAAACTTTCTAAAACCGGAAACTAACTTCCTCTGATCATAACTTTCTCATACGACATCTGTTTTACACGTGTCGTATGTCTACGAACTCGTATCGCCAAACTCTACAACTTTCATGAAGGAAGTTTTCACAAATAACTTACAGAAAAGAAAGTCACTTTTGGCTTCCTAAAAGTCAAAACACCTTAAAAATTACTCTAGAAACTTTAACTTCGCATTACCAAATAAGAATTTCCATACATAATCTTTCATTAATTATGGGAATAATACAAGGAAAAATGATATGAAAATTTGGGGTATTACAACGAGGTATGACACGTCTTTCGGGAAGTCTAACTGTAATGCTTAGCTGAGGTGTACGAGAGTCAACCAGGTTTACGAGAGATTAGAAGTGAGCTAGACTGCAACTCTGCAAGACCTTGTTTTGTTTTTGTAATTGGTTTTGTTATTGTAAATGTTTTATTTTTGACAATTTCAAGAAAAGTATTTGAAATTACTCTATTTTCTTTTATTCTTCCTGCTCACGTCTCGGATTCAGTGTTAGATGCTTGGAAACCACCGACACCGGGTCCGGGGTGTGACAGTAATGGTTTCATTTTATGATTCAATATTGACTCATTTGATTGATAAAACAAATTTAATAAGTTAATCAAAAATATTATGATTTTTTGTACCAACAGTGTCTGAAAACTTGAGAGACTGACAATATCGTACCCGAATTTACAAAGTGATCAAAATAATACCCAAACTCTATTTTTCATATATGTGTGGTACCTACGGTTAATTTCAATCATGTTTCTGTCAATTTGACAATGTGCATCGTACGTGGGTCAAAAAAATGAGTTGAAAAAGACTTATTTGCCCACAATTTGTTTAGATACATCTTTCTCACATGTATCTACTAGATTTTATCACCGCCAAAATCATTCCATCACACAATCTGATATGCCGCGCTGCAACTCCATGACTCCATCAGTCCATCACCACGTCTTCATCTCAGGCTGCGACGAGAGGGTGCATGCAGTGCACCGAAATAGTGAAGAGAACCAGCAATTTCTTGTCGCAACGTTGTGGGAGAAGCTGTGGGGAGCTTGCCGTTGTCCGGTGAGAAGAAACTTTCGATCAGGACCCAAGCTTTATAATGGTTTTGCTGGGTTTAAGAAGATAAACATGAATGAGGTGTAAGACATAAAAGATTGCTGGTAATCCTTTTGGAGTTTTTTCCCTCAAGTTTCTTGCTGGGTTTAAAACAAAAAATTGATGGATTTGGAGATAGTTTTTTGGGAGCATAGAGATTGCCAATTTGCAAAGTTTGATAGATAAATTCAAATGTAATATGAACTTCACCTCTCAAGAATCCAAACAAATTCAAACCTAAATCCAAAGTCTAATGATTTGAAGATCTGGGTTTCCTTGAATTTCAGATAAGTAAATGGGGACATTAAGATGTTTCTCATATTATTTTTTTTGTTTATGATACAAACCCAAATCTAGATTCTAAGATTTATTCATTTTGGGGGTGGATGGAGTAAACAAGTCATTTTTGCCCTCATTTTACGACGCACGTGTGTCTCACATGGTCATCTCTAACGACGACGTGACGAAGATAGACCCGAGGTACCACACTGATATGAATAATAAAGTTTGGGTACTACTTTGATCGCTTTCTAAATTTGGGTATCATATTGTCAGTCACCCAAGTTTTCAGTATTGTCATCTTCATTTTCTTTTCTTCCGGCAGATCAGTGCTCTCAAAAGCCTTTTCCATCTTATCTACCCAAGTGTATGCATCAAAGGGTCCCTTGGTACCCTTGAACTTGATTGCCCCAGCATCGAAGACATCCTTCTTCTTCACAGACCGAGGGTGCTGAACCCTATCTAAAACATCTCTCACATATTCCCAATGGAATCAATTAATCCTCTAACTTCGTCACCCTCATTCGCATTGGACGAGGTAGCTACACGGGGTCGGCGTCTAGGAGGCATAGTACCTGAGGAAGGAGATATTTAGTAGTCTGAGTACAAGATTAACAAAACTATCACACATAGCATCCAAAGCATAAAATGCTAGTGAATCCGCCACGGTCGAATCACCACTCTATAGGAACTACGTGCTTCTTAGGCAAATATGATAGTACTAAGGAGGCAGGAAATGAAACATAAAGCTCTGATACCAACTGTCAAGACCCACCCCGAATTTCACCCTGAAACCCGAGGTAAGTCTTACGGGGTCCACCCCCAAAGAAAATTTACCGAAAAACTTGGCAAACCTCCCTTGAAAATGAACAACCCTAACTTGGAAAATTTACGAACTACCCTTTATAACAAATTAAACCTTCTCCATTTCAACCCATAATTCTTCAAATACCACAACATATATCATAGCACACCACCGAGAATATTATACAATAATCCCAAAAGTATTCAGAGCTACTAAAACCAACGGAAGAAGGAAAATACCCAAGTAGGTTAAGCTTTCCCAATTTAATTTCCATAGAAATTATGCTGCATGCAACAGCTCAAAAACTCTCAACTCAAAAACTGACAAATACATGACTATCTCCGGCTAGTCTCCAAAACTTAATAAAATACAGCCTCTCAGGCTAATATATATATATATATATATATATATATATATATATATATATATATATGTATATATATATATATATGTATATATATATATATATGTATATATATATATATATGTATTTATACTCGTCATACTCCTTGTATGATTTCTTATGAAGAAATATAAGAAAATAGAAATTCATACAAGGCTACTACGCTTGCGTCTAATGCTCACGTCTAGCCATAATGGAATTTTACCTCATTATGCGGAGAAGATGGGTGTATATATACGTGCATATTCCCTGTATGAATTATTATTATATTATGTAGGGCTACGACGATTGCATCTAACGCTAATGTCCCACCATAATGGTATTTTACCTCATTATGGCGGAAAAACACGTATAGCTAGCTAGCATTTATTTATATACATATTATCCTCATAATCATTCATATATGAATATATAATCACCAAAATTCTCAATTTCGGTTATTCTCCAACAAAAGAAATATTCATCAGTAAATCTTTTGCATGCATAATATTTAAAACAAATGTCCACTCACAAATTAGGCCTAAGCCTGATGTCGGTCCGAGGCCTCTTCTGCTCGAGCCTCCTCACGTCCTGTTCCAAATATATAATTAATTTCCTAACATAAAAATCTAATATTTATTCAAAATAGGCAAAATTAACTGTAAGCCTTAACCACGCTCATCCTTGCCCAACTTTGTCATTCTTAACTCAATATTATCCAAACTTCACCATGGCAGCCTTAACGTAACCTTCCACTATCTAAACAACATTAAACTAATGGCCGGATTCTACCATATTAATCCGTTAAAATTACCAAACTTTAAAAATTTCCAAACCTATCCAACATTCCTCCAAAAATTTCAAAATTCACACCAATAAACTCCCACTAACCACACACATTTAAAACCATAAAAACCCCCCAAACAGCGGCGGCGCCGCCATCTGCTCCGCCTGCAGAGGCGGCCGGAGGCCGAATCCGGCGACCTCCAATGCATACCAAATTTTTACAGCATCTTCCTCTCAACTCCCTCTACAACTTTCCTAACTAGCACAAACATCAATTCCAAGCCTAACTATGTCAATCAAACGAAAACATTACGAAAAACCCTAGAACTTCCACTCACCGGTTCTCCTCACCTGAAGCAAACTGGACCGAGTCCTCCTAGAGCAAGGCAACTGGGTTGAAGGCCTTCAAAACCATGTAAGGCTTGCCCGGATTAGTGGCCGGAGGAGGAAGTTCCGGCGACGGAACCTTTGGACAGTCAGATCTTTCGGGCCCGATATCTCTCTCACGGCAGCGCTAGGGAGCCTCTCACCGGTCTAAGATAGGAGCTGAATCAGAGGCCGACCGTTTGAGACCGGTGAGTCGGCAAACGGTGGTTGGACGGCGACGAACGGGGGGCTGGAATTTCTGGCAAAGGGAGAGGGCAGGTGAGAGAATCGGGAGGAAGAGAGAGGAGAAAGAGAAAAATAGTTTGAGCTTTCCAAACCCAACCAGTCCAACACCACTCTTAAACCCAACTCCAAAAATAACACTACAAAATAATACCCTAATAAAACTTAGCAACCCTAAACCCTAAACCAGTCCAACACCACTCTTAAACCCAACTCCAAAAATAACACCACATAATAATACCCTAATAAAACTTAGTTTTTTACCGGATAAAATTTATCATTTTTAACGTCGTCATATTTTTCAACTACGAATAATTCCTGTGAAATAATCGTCCCCCAAAACCCCTCTGAGGACCAATTAAACTATAAAATCATTGACAAAGACGGTAAAACTCTTATTAACATCATGCTAGTAAATAAGGTAAAAATTTAAGAGTCGGGGCGTAAGATATAGTATATAAGTATGTATTTACACACGTCATACTCCTTGTATGAATTCTTGTGAAGCTAAGAATTCATGCAAGACTACTACACTTGCGTCTCAGACTCACGTTACACCATAATAGTGGGGTTAATCACTACATCATTATGGCGGGAAAAACGGGTGTATATATTTTCTGAATATCCCCTATATGAATACCTACATTCATATAAAGCTACGAAGCTTGCGTCCCACCCTCACGTCACACTATAATGGCGGCTAATTGTTACATCATTATGGCAGAAAGGCACATAGGGCTAGCTAGCATATATACACATACTATCCTCATAAATATCCATATATAAATATCTACCAAAAATCCCATTTTTGGTAACTCTCCAAAATAATGAAAATTGCCAATGATCAGAAAAATAATATATTCCGGTAGAAGAAATAAACTGATCATCAAATTAATGCATTGCATGCTTTTAATTTAAAACAAAAATCCACTCACAGATTTAGGCCTAAGCTTGACGTCGATTTGAGGTCTCTTGTCACACCTCAATTTTCGAATGATAATTTTCAAAAATTTTGGTATGATATCACTTAAAATAATATAATCCCAAAATCTGTTTCAAACGAACTTCAAGGAAAACTAAAACTCAATGCGGAAATGTAAATGTCACACAACTCAAGACTGAGTTAAATATTACATTTTCTTGTTTACATAAACTTGAAAGTCAAGAAAATGAAAATACTCACATGAGTTTAATACTGTCTACCCCAAATATAAAAAATATACAGTAAACAGAAAAACCCAACAAAAACTCTGCCACTAAGCCTCCGCCTCAACCTTGCTGATCCTCACCTGCAGGCCTAACCCCTACACCAAGAATTGGTGCACCGAATTGTAAATAACAAACCTGGTAAGTTAAAACGTACATGTATTCAAACAAACACTGAAATATTATTGAGAATATCTACAAAGTACATGTATTCAAACAAACACCTACAAGCAAAGATCAAATGTAACGTCCCGGGCCTTATTTTACCATTTACCGTCACTTAGACCGTAAATGAGCATCATTTTTACTTTAACCTTTGTTTCCGAGCTTTTAATAGCTCTAAAAGGTGACTTTTTTTCATTCAAAATTTGAGAAATCTTTTTTATGAAGTTGTAGAGGACGTTAAACGGAGTCCGTTGACACGTGGCACACCGAAAACGGAGTTTGTTTGAAGAAGTTACGGTCAAAAAACTGAAGTCACTATATTGTGGAAACTGTTATAAATAGAAGGGGAAGGTTTCCACTTCCGGAAACTTCCATTTTCAGAAACTCAACTCAGGTCTCTCTCTCGACGCGTGATGACGGACCCGACCCGGTTTCGTTTTCCGGCCATATCTCCTTCGTCCGACGTCCGATTGAGGTGAGACCGGCGGGGTTGGATTCGTATCTTTCTCCTCTATCTTCCTATGGTGGTCTTGCAGCACTATTTGATCCGAGGTGAACCCAGCAAGCCAAAAACAGTCCGCTCAAACCCGTTTCGGCGACCATATTGCCTCTCTTTCCTCCAGCCATCTCAGATGGCGCCACTACCCACAAGGTCTTCCCTCCCATAACAAACCCTCAAAAGGACTCGAGCCAATTCGAAGTGAGGAAGGAGAATTGATGAATCTAAATTCTAGGATTCATAATTTAGGATTTGTCTTGTCGAGGTAATTTCTGTTACTTGCACTTAAAATTGGAACTGGTGATAGTTGAGAAAGTTTTTAGGTGGAGAAGAGTATTTTGTTGAATTTTTGTGGTGATCGGAGTTTTGTCGTGGCCGGCGCCGCTGTCGGCGGAGCAGACGGTGGCGCTACCTCTTTTGGGTTGTTTTTCTAGCTGATTAGGTAGAGTATGATGAGAAGAGTCCATTGATGTTAGGTGTGTGAATTTTGGGAATTTCGAAGTTGGTTTTGTCGATATGTAATTTAGGGAGATCGAACCATTGGATTTCCTTTGTATCTATTCTAGAAAGTCAGAATTGATGAATTAAGGTTGTGGTGGAGTTTGGTGTGAATCCGGTAAGCTTAACTCTAGTATGGGTAGTGAGTTAAGCGGAAAAGTTTTATTGTTTATATTAAAATATTCATTTTTCCAAAACTGAAGTTTGGTCCTAAGCATAGTTATTGTAACAGGATTCATGGAGACCTCACACAAGTGACGTTGCGGATATCGCCTAGATCCGATTAATCCTCGCCTAGGCTAGGCGGTGCTTCACCGTTTCCGTCTAAAAAGCTGAAAAACTAATTAATACCCGATTAATCCACCTAGGCACTAGTCACCGGTTGTCCGCCTTACTAGTGCCTAGCGTTTTTTAGAACATTGCTTATGCCTAAATTTGTGAGTTGACACTTTGGTTTTTAATAGATATACTTGCAAGATTTTATAAGTTACCATTTTATTTTCCAAGCTTATATTATAATTTCGGGTTATGAATTCGTCTTACGAATTTACTTGAGCGCATGGATTAAATGTTGGTCATTTAATTATTGAGTTTTGGTTTTCTGTATGATTTCAGAGTTGACATGGGATCATCCTTCTTGATGGGTTTTGCAAATATGATTTTGGTTTCTTAATGGGACTTACGCTATAAGTCGAGTTTCAATGGTGTACGTTTTGAGATGATTCCGGATTTAGTTATTATCGTTTTTATTTGTTGACTTGGAGAAAGATTACCGAAAATGAGATTTTCGGTGGTTCTATATTTATAATTTACTCATTTATTTGTGCATTATCAATCTTGACATTGAGAATATTTTTAGCGAGTATTTCGGGTTGAGAAATGATGTACTATTTATACTTAATAATTAAATCTCATTTATTACTATAGATTGAGAATATTTTAACTTGTAGTACATGTCATTAAGTTTTAATTTATTTTCTTGTGATAATTTCCATGTACGGTTGGGAACCGTACTCGTAACTGCAATTGCACAAACTTGGGGAAGCTTTAAGGATTTAGATGTTTTCGTATGATTTTAGTCACAATACTAGGGTTGCTCTTATTCATTACTAGCTAGCCTTTATTATTAGCGGTCCTCACCATAGGTGAGTCGAGCGTTTAACGTGGGAGGCTCCGATCGGTTTTTTTATTCATTGCTAGCTAGCCATTATTAGCAGTCCTCACCATAGGTAAGTCGAGCGCTTAACGTGGGACACTACTAGAGCCTGGAAGGCTCCTCTTACATGGTGATATATCTTCCCCTTATTTATTTTCTCATTGATGTATTTGATTAACCAGCGGGGTTGATTTATCTCTTCTTACGAGATTTCTATATTTGATTAAACAGCGGGGCTAGTTTGTCCATTCTTACGTGATCTTGATTATAAAGTTAAATGTTTGATCAAAGTTGCATTCTTTGAGGTTTCTTTATAAGTTTAAATGTGAGAAAGTAAATTACATTTTTGTTAAAGTAATTAATTTATTTTTATCCACTAACTCTAATGTTTTTTTCAATTACTTTCCCCTGGGCCATTCGGTTTAAAATGCCCAGATTGCAGTTGAGCTTATAAAAGGTCGGGCGTACACACAGTTGAGGCATAATCAACAACACAGCTTTGGTTGACTCTTATCTATGTTTCCTTCCTTGTTAGAATTACTCAGATAACCTTTGAGACTATTGTTAACTATTTAAGCCATGTTGTGTTCTGGGTGTTGGTGTAGAGCTGGGAGCAAGGTGACTCCAGAAGTTTGATGATGGTTTGTTTTGGTTATAGAAGTGTATGTTTGTATTTGACAGGTGTGGTTGTCTATTTTCAAGAGATGTTATGCTGAAATTTTTGGTAAAATCTCTCTTAAGGTAGAACCCGCAAGGTTTACTTCGAATTTCAGAGTGAAATCTGGAATGAGTCATGACATCGAGTACCACTCGCATAACGATTCTATTTGCTTTAAATCAGCGGTGACATAATGGAAAGACCAGTTGACATGTAACACGATCACATATCCTAATATCCAATAAAACAGAGTTCATATCTACTATGTTGCAATCAGAGAACAAACCCAACGACACTTAGTTTCACAACCATTAAGAGGTTGTGACCATTTGATAAGACAAAAAGACACGCCGCCTACCTAGAGCAAATAAGTCACACAAGATCCCTTTTTGCCCTACCAAATAATGATAGGGTATTATTGGTTGCAAAAAGCCGCAAATTACTAGAATAAAAAAGCAATAAAGCATAATAAATGGAGAAAATAACATAAAGATATTTTAAGACCAAAACCCAGGCCCAGGCCCAAGCCCAATAAACCTCCAGTCGGCCCAACCAAGTTTGCAGGCGGGTTGAGCTAGCCCGCAACCCATTCTCACGCAGCACCTCTGTCGCACCATAGACAACGGCCTTCCAGCTACACCCACGCTGCACCGCCATCGCGCCACCCTCCCTTTCACGCCAAACAACATCGCCCCTTCTCCAAACCACCTCCTTCAACGAGGACGAACCAACCAACCTAAACCAGATCGAGATACGATCTGATACATGCCCATCGGCGTCATCCCTCGCCACCACCCACTTTCTCCTCTCAAGCAACCACTGTCCACGCTTCGATCGAGGGTGAAGTGACACCAACACCACCAGATTTCCACCGTCTTCGACTTCCAACACGGCCTCTCTGCTCATGCTGGATTGCGATCTCACCATCCTACCACCTACACCACGTCCGGACTAACACCAGAACTAACCGCCGGACACTAGGTCCTATTTAGCTCGTCCGACGATGCCTCCGCAAAGACGTGTCGTCAGACCGGGCATACACAATCTCAAGGAGACTCCGCCGCCTAGGGTTTTGAGGCTTCTCTCGTTCCTAATTAGACTAAAAAATAGTGACTGAGCATTTAGAAATCGTAAGTTAAGAAAGTCAAAACGCAATGCATTTTGAGCAGCAGGTAGTGTCCCAATCCAACTTTTAGCTCCAGCATGGTGGCCAAGGTTGGCTAAGTTCCATACCATTGGATTGACACCCGATTTCTACAATATCAAAATCCAAAACAATCAGTCACCAACCACAACAAAAAAAGCCTACCCTGCTTATTTTAGTGGTTTTTATATGTGCTTTTTCTGCCTAGCGAGGCTCTTTATTTTTATATTGGTAGGAGAGTCCGGGCTTATATTTCATAGACATAAATATGTATGGGAGTCACTGATTGTCATAGTGTACATGAGCAGCATTGCAGCAACATGGCTAAGCGAGTATGAATAACCAGCTAGGACGAGCAATGAAACTCCATCGCTTGTAACATACAAATGGCAATCACTTTGTTTAATGATGTTCCAACACGAAGATACAAAGATAATTCTAGCCTAAAATATGTTTCGCTTTGGTTTATGTCATGTAGGTCCATAATATGTATAAGACAAGTTACATGGATTATAGTCATGTAGCTATATGGTGGACGTTAGAGTCTAAATGCTTATCTACAATTGATATAGTTGTTAATCAAAATAGGTACACGCACTTCTCCCATTAACTAATACATAAAAAAGTATGTTTAATATAATAATACATCATAAAAAAAAACTTCTCTCAAATGTCATATTTGATTCAACCCTTGTTCTTCACTTCATCCCCTTCCCTCGGCTGGTTCTATAGAGACTTTGTGTTGTTTGAGAAAATTGCATGTATCATGTCTCTCAAATGCAATTTCGGTGTACTTATATTTAGAGACGGAAATCATGTAACAGATGCCTCGCAAATTTCAGTTCAACTTCTTCAAGATTGATTTATTAGGACTCAATCCCTCAATGCCTTAAGGATCTGTGCCTTCAAGATCAATTCGGTTCACGTCATTTTCGCTTTCTTTATTGAGTTTCTTTCAGTACTGTTTTGTCTTGTAGGTTATGTTGTCTTGCTCATTTTTTAGTTTTTTTTATAAGAAATAAACACACTAAATTATGGTGTCTCTCGTGCACCCAATGTTTACATAGACAAAAGACAAAACAAGAGAAGCTTTTAGGGAACACACTCCTCCCAGAAACAAACACTGCTAAACCTATGACCCAAGTTTGCTAAGCCTATGTTGCCTTGCTCTTTAAATGACCTAAATTTGTTAAAGCATCAGTTAAGAAATTGACTTCCCTTCAAATATGCTTGAAAGACACTGACTGACAGTGTTGAGCTAAGTTTTGGATATCCTGCACCAACACTTTAATACGCCAACGAAAATCAGCAGATCCTTGATACACATCCATTAAGAGTCTGGAATCACCTTCTACAAATATGGTTTGATTTGTGACCTTCTACAAATATGGTTTGATTTGTGACTTATTTCAACTGAATAAGGCCTTCTCGAACAGCTTGGGTTTCTACAACTAGAACATTACAAAAACCAGGTTTCTTTGTTGCTGCAAGGATAGGGTAACCCGTGGAGTCTCAGACCTCAAAACCAGTTGCAACAACTAAGAAACCATTGTTTTAATTTTTACTGACCAAACCACTTTTACATACCTAAGTTCTCCAAATGTTTAACCATTGTTTTTGTACTCGCATTATTTTTAAAAACATAATTTATCAAACACTCAAATATTAGATGGTTTTCAGAATCCTATTAAAGTCATCTAAAACTTAAGTTTGGATCTTATTCCATAAATAGACAAACACACATGTATATGTTCAAGAACACTTCAATACATTTTGTATACTTCAGTTATCCTAGATGAACTAGGAACATACCTTGGTTGGATCTCCAATCTGCCTTAACTGCTATCTTCGAGGATGACACCATTATGATGAACTTCTGGGTTGGCTGCACACACGAACAAGAAATGGATGCAAGTCTTCTGTGTTTCTGTATCAAGCAGCACTATGGGAATGCCAAAACTCAATGCCAAAACAATAAAGAACACATGGACTTAGCCTCCTTTATATAGTGATCACAAACCGGATTCAGTCCCATAACCAAATCCTTATTGTACTCAATGTTAACAACTGCATAGGCATAATCCTATCACAATACTAATTCGAATGCAATTCAGGTTAAATGCAATGAACCTCTATGTAATCTAACTGATATACAACTTGGATTACTTCTCTAAAACCGAGTTAAAGACTTGAGCTTCTTGTTATTCATTCCATGTTCAATATGAAACTGACTATAATGTTGACAGATGTGTTTAAGTCCAAATCAGTTCTAACAATCTCCTACTTGGACTAACACTATCTGCAAACTAATCAATGAACATTTCAATGTAAAAAAAAAACAACAACTAAAGAGCGCGCTGAAGCAAAAGAAAACTCATAGTTCATTCAGCTTTGTCAATATGCAGCATCTGCTGCAGAATTAAAAACCATAGAAGATAAAAGTAATCAACATGGCTAGAGATCACATACAACAAACACTGCACTCACATAAGCTCATGACTGATAGGGTGAGAATTTTTGACTTGTATATCTCCCTGAGATGTCAAAACTCACAGTCCAAAACTTAATGATTTCAAAACTTCATAAAATCCTGTAGCAGCAAAATACCAGAATACTGGACTAAAATTGGTAAATGCCTATTGAAATGACATTACGTTATATATATGTATGTATAAATTATCAACTAGTTCAGTCACAACACACAACTAAATTTCAAAAATAAACAACATCTTGTATCTGAAAATACCTCGAGACTTTATTGATCACTGAAAAATGAATTACAAGAGTTTGTATGAATTGAAATTTACATCTGGAAAAAACACCCTAATACAAATCACTATAAAAATAAAAACTGTAAACCAAGATGAGCTACTGCAAACTCCCATTGAACTCAAACACTTAAGCTTGGAAGAATTCCCATATTCTCAACATGCTTCTGAAAACTCGAAATAGAAAGGGCTTTTGTAAACGGATCTGCTAACTGAGACTCAGTGCCTATATCTAAAACTTCAATCTCACCAAACTTCACTTTGTCTAACACTGTAGTACTTCAAACAAATATGCTTAGAATTATTAGATCTTTTACTGTTTTTACTGAAAAACACTGCAGCCTCATTGTCACAATAAATTTTCATTGCATCTGAAACAATATGGCTCAACACTTTAGTATAAAGCAAGAAATTTCTAATCCAAAGTCCTTGACAGACTCCTTCATATACAGCAATAAACTCAGCTTGCATTGTAGATGTCGAAATTAACTTTTGTTTTTCAGTTTTCCAAGCTACAGCACCTCCAGCTAGCATAAATACATAATCTGAGGTGGACTTATTCGAATTTGAAAAATTACCAGCAAAATCTGAATCTGTATAACCTATTAACTCAAGCTTATCAACTTTTCTACAGACCAACATGTGAGATTTAGTCTTTCACAAATATCTAAGAACCTTTTTCCCTGCAACCCAATGTTCTTGAGTAGGTGCAGATTGAAACCTAGACAAAATTCCTACTGAAAATGCCAAGTCTGCTCTAATGCAAACTTGTGCATACATAAGGCTACCAACGAGTTGTGCATATGGTTTGCTTTCCATAGGAGTCATCTTCCCCCCATTTTTAGAAATTTTGGACAGTTTGTCACCTTTTGACATATGGGCATCACTTGTGTTACAAATTTCCATATGAAATCTCTTCAAAACTTTCTGAATATAGTTTTGCTGAGATAAGCCTAAAACCCCCAGTTTTCTATTCCTCTTAATTTCAATTCCCAAAACAAAAGAAGCCTCACCTAAGTCTTTCATATCAAAGTTACTGGAAAGAAAAGACTTAGATTCATTCAGCAATTTGACACTGCTACTAGCTAAAAGAATATCATCGACATACAATATCAAGAAAATAAATCCATGCTTTGTATTCTTAATGTACACACATTCATCAACTATATTTTCTGTAAAGCCAAAAGAGGTCACAACTGAATCGAACTTTTTGTACCATTGTCTTGAGGCCTGTTTTAAACCATAGATTGATTTCTTAAGTCTGCATACATGATCTTCCTTTCCTGGTTTCACAAAACCCTCAGGCTGCTTCATATAGATAACTTCTTCTAATTCTCCATTTAAAAACGCAGTTTTAACATCCATTTGATGAAGTTCCATATCATAATGTGCCATAAGTGCCATTACAATTCTAAATGAATCTTTAGTGGATACAGGAGAAAAAGTTTCATTATAATCTATGTCTTCTTGTTGTGTTAAACCCTTAGCTACCAACCTAGCTTTGTGTCTTTCTACATTACCATTTGCATCTCTTTTTGTCTTATAAACCCACTTACAACCAATTGTTTTATGGTTAGGGTCTGGTTTCACTAAATCCCAAACTTGGTTCTTAGACATAGAGTCTAGTTCTTCCTGCATAGCTATGTTCCATTTTTCTATCTCATCTGAATTTTGAGCTTCCTTAAAAGTTAATGGATCATCATCTTCTGCGAGTACATCATGTTCTTACAGATAAACATAGTAGTCACTGTTTTCACCATAAACAGGTTTTATTGGTCTGTCTGATCTTCTTAATGGAGGTTGTACTAAATTTTGAGGTTGCGCTTGGTCCGGATTTACTTGAGGCTCTAAAATCTCTTCTGCATTATTAATGTCAAGCTCAGGTGCTACAGCTCCTGCATTATTGTTATTTTGATTTTGAATGAATGAATCAGTCATTATTGTGTCTGAAACCAAAGGTAAAGTGTTTACTAAATCCTCATTCTCAACAATTTCATCAAACTCTAAGGATAAATCCTCAAAATCCGAATTACTAAATGCTTCATCCAGAAATTTTGCATTGTTGGTTTCCATAATTCTTGTCAAGCTATGAGGTGTATAAAACCTGTAGCCTTTAGATTTTTTACAGTAACCAATAAAATTACAGCTAACAGTTTTAGGACCTAATTTTTCAGTTAACTCATTAGGAATTTTTGCCTCAGCTTTACATCCCCACACATGGCAGTGATGCAAACTAGGCTGCCTACCACACCATAACTCAAATGGTGTCTTGTCTACAGCTTTTGAGGGTGCTCTATTGCAAAGGTAATTTGCAGTCTTAAGTGCTTCACCCCACAAAAATATAGGTAAGCATGAAGTACACATCATAGATTTAACCATATTAAGCAAGGTTCTATTCTTTCTTTCTGCTACTCTGTTTTGAGATGGATTATATGGGGTGTTATACTGTGCCTTTATGCCATGTTCTTGCAGAAACATTGCAAATGGTCCCTTTTGCTGGCCTGCATCAGTATGCCTCCCATAAAACTCACCCCCTCTATCAGATCTTACACACTTAATTTTCATCTCTAATTGCAATTCAACTTTAGTTTTATAAATTTTGAATGCCTGTAATGCTTGAGATTTTTCTGAAAGTAAGTAAATGTAGCAGTACCTCGAGTAATCATCTATGAACGCGATTAAATAAAAATTCCCACATATGGTCTTATGCTTAAAAGGTCCACAAATATCAGTATGTATAAGTTCCAAAAGCTTATGACATCTTGTTGCTGTAAGTTTTCTGGTTTTCGTCAACTTTCCTTTAAAACGTTCAACACAATCATTCAAATCATCATAACACAGAGCATGCAATACATTAAGTTTCTCAAGTGTTTTAAGTCTATTTTTTGATATATGGCCTAATCTTTGATGCCGAAGGTTTGCAGACTTATTATTGAATAAAACTCTCTTAACTCCAACAACATTGTTATCAATATTGGTTCCTGCATTATTTTCTATAGTTAATATCTCATTCTTAACGGTAGAACAATCAAGTCTAAGATATTTATTCAAGAATGAACCAGATCTAATGTAAGCTGAATTCTGAAATAGTTTTATTCCTTTATAATCGATAAAAAGACTACAACCATTGTCAACTAAAAGAGCCACTGAAATTAAATTTCGCCTCAAGGAGGGAATGTAATAGACATCACTCAGAACTAAAAAATTGGCTTGTCCTAACTCAATCCTCAAGCATCCTATAGCCTTTACTGAAACTCTTTGGCCGTTTCCCACGCACACATTCTGCTCACTTGTCCTTGGAGCCCTCCTCCTTATTAAACCCTGTAAAGAAGTGGTAATGTGTATTGGTGAGCCTGAATCTAGCCAATAAGTGTGTGAACTAACATTAAGGAAATTAACTTCTAAAGAAAAAACAGAGTTAGGAAAACAATCACCTTTCTTTATCATCCAAGCTTTAAACCCCGGACTCTCCTTCTTCATGTGCCCCATCTTTTTACAAAAGAAGCACTTATACTTAAAGGATTTGTCACTCTTGGTTTCTGCTGGTTTCCCGGATACCTTAAAATTGGTGGTTTGCTTAACCTTGTTCTTATTCTTCTTCTTCCACTTAGGCTTTTCCACCAAGTTGACTGCAATGGATGGTCTAGCCTCATTGCGGATCCTACTCTCCTCGTCCACACACACAGAGATCAGTTTGTTCACACTCCATTTGACTTCAAGTGCGTTGTAGGTAGTCCTGAGATTACTGAATGAGGCTGGGAGAGAATACAGGGCTTCATGCACAATTTGTGCATCTAAAACTCCCATCCTCAAGTCTCTGAGCTTACCATTCAACAACACCTTATGCATGATGTGCTCCCTAACACTGCCAGTTCCATCATACTTGAGCTCATGGAACTCCTTATGCAGTCTTGCACCTTCAGCTTTCTCACTTTCCTCAAACTTCTCTGCAATTGCAGCCATATAATCTACGGCATCTTCATGCTCCTCCACAGACCCTCTCACAATCTCAGACATGGTCCTCCTAAGTACATTTTTGGCCATCTTATTGGTTCTAAACCACTCATGGTAATGCCACGAGTCATCGGCTGAGCTATATTGATCTAACTCTCCTTCAGGTTTAGGATTTAGCAAATAATAGTCTATGTTCTGATGCATTGCCATGTAAAATTCTACATCATCACGCCACTTCCTATAGTTAATTCCATTCAACTCTACAACTTCACCAATAGACGTCAAATTTCCTAAGAGGGAGAAAGAAAATTTGTTTTAGTAATTTTTCCTATGTGTTGTTTTATCTGTTTTAAGTTTTCACAGAAGCAAAAAACAAGAGACCAAAACACAAACAAGAACCAATTCATACATACATAATGTCATACTGCATATATATATATACATATATATATATACATATATATATATCCCATATACTTCATAAAACCAATGCCTTTGTAACATATAATTTCTATAAAATCTGTAGTTTCTTAATTGATATACCGTATATAACAAGAATTTGTTATTTAATGAACACAGTCTAAGTTTTTAGACTAAGAAAAGTTTCAAAAAATCTTGATAAGTTCCTGCACATACATATATCACTACATACACTACAAAACAAAAAACTCAGAAACTCCTTTAGTAGCCAAAATAAGCTAAGTTTTACAATGTTGCACAATTTTAGTGTTTTTCTTAATGATTACTTAACTTGCATCTTAATAGTTTAAGTATACTTTGTGTAAAACATAAACATGAACATAAGCTTAATTCAAAACACCTTTTTAGATATTATGATCATGTTATAGATTTCGAAATAAAATTGAGAGATCATTCAATCATCAATAACACATCATCAGGCATAATATCATAGCAGAAAAAGGTCTATCCATCCTCCTTCACTAACACACGTCAACCACAAACAATTCATGCATCAAAATTTATCTATTTATGCTCGCACTTCTCCATATGAACATCCACAGATGCATAATTTGTAATTGACAAGGATCAGATTGAGAGAACTTACCTTGGCCTCTGCTTCAACACAGCACCAAGCTTAACAAAACATGCTTTTAAAACTTAAAGCGGAAAAACCCAGCCTTTTTCTGAAAATCATTTTGTCTGAAGTAGAGAGAAAACAAATCCCTAAAACCCTCTTTCCCTTTCTCATCCCCAAAACCACGAACAGAAGGAAAACTAAAGCAAAACTTTGTGATTTTAATTCATTCTTTATTTTAGGGTTTCTTAATGGGGCTCGGGTTTATAACATATGGATTATGGCCTTATCTAAATGGATTGAGCATGCTTTTAGGCCTGTTCATTAAGTTTTGTTTTTCCAGAAAATAGTTTTTGAAAAAACTGTTGTTCTTGCTATAACACTGAAAACATGCGATTTATGTATTTTGAAAAAAAATGTAGCTCTGATACCACTATTAGATGGTTTTCAGAATCCTATTAAAGTCATCTAAAACTTAAGTTTGGATCTTATTCCATAAATAGACAAACACACATGTATATGTTCAAGAACACTTCAATACATTTTGTATACTTCAGTTATCCTAGATGAACTAGGAACATACCTTGGTTGGATCTCCAATCTGCCTTGACTGCTATCTTCGAGGATGACACCATTGTGATGAACTTCTGGGTTGGCTGCACACACGAACAAGAGATGGATGCAAGTCTTCTGTGTTTCTGTATCAAGCAGCACTATGGGAATGCCAAAACTCAATGCCAAAACAATAAAGAACACAGGGACTTAGCCTCCTTTATATAGTGATCACAAACCGGATTCAGTCCCATAATCAAATCCTTATTGTACTCAATGTGAACAACTGCATAGGCATAATCCTATCACAATACTAATTCGAATGCAATTCAGGTTAAATGCAATGAACCTCTATGTAATCCAACTGATATACAACTTGGATTACTTCTCTGAAACCAAGTTAAAGACTTGAGCTTCTTGTTATTCATTCCATGTTCAATATGAAACTGACCATAATGTTGACAGATGTGTTTAAGTCCAAATCAGTTCTAACATCAAAAACTTAATTTCACAATTGATTATTATTCTCACAACACAGTTAAAACTGTTCGAAAAATAATCACCTCAGGGCCAAACTGTGTTATAAGGTCGATCATTGAACAAATTTCAGGCACACCGTCGCAAATCATGTCCAATTTTAACTTCACCTGCGCCATCGCACTCCGCCTCAAGTTGGCAGTGGCCCACGACCAAAACTTGATTGCCCTAAAGAACTAAAGTTGGGCACCAAAAGCCAATGCATGCCTATTAATCAAAGTCGTCCTCAATGCATTACCCAATTGAGCAAAAGCTAGTTGTTGGAGCTGCATGTTGTAAGCAATCACTTCACATTTCACACCCAAAAGCTTTCCATTTCCAAACGGGGTTTTGTTTCCCTGTAACTATTCACTTTAGTTTGTTTTCCATGATTACATTTACATGTTGTTTATTTACCACTTCACATGTCCTATGGTCCCTGTCCTCACTCAAAACTCCTCAGGGCAACTCCAACAGTGCCTTATAATTGAGTCTTGGTCCTATTTTAGGACTTTTCATCTCCAACAATCCATCTTAGGGGGTCTTGGTTTTGGTTTTATAGGACTTGGTCCTAAATTGAGTCTCATATTTGATGAAATTCTAAGACCAAGACTCAAACAGTAGTCTGGGTCCGTAACAATTAAACTAGGCCAGCCAACCCCATGCACTGACGCGTTAAGAAGTGAGAAAGAAAAGACGCACACGCATGTGAAGAAGACGTGCACGGACGCGCCTAAAAGCAACTGGGAGAGAAAAAAGTGTCTGGTGAACCCCGCCTAACGTAACCTTGTCTAATTAATATTAACTCATTCCAACGGACATAGGCTAAATCTGAGAGCTGATGTTTTATGGCAAAAAAATTCAACGGCCTCTATTAAATATGGCATGAATAATTTAATTTTTACATCAAAAAATATATAAAAAAATTACCAGAAATATCAGCAATTAAACATACCCATTGGAACAGTAAATTGAAGAATTTCATAAATATCCAACCCAATATTTCCTACTTCCTCTCACCAAAATCATCTTTTTCCTTGAAATATTATGACAAAAATAAAAACGATGAAGTTTACTTTATGTCTTTATTTAATAATGTTAACATATTATTTAATATAATATTCATAAATATTGTACTTAAAACTTATTTTAATCAAATAAAGTGAATCTAGAACCCAAAAATAAGACTCATTGTTGGAGATGAGAAGTTGAGTCTTATATAAATAGTGTAACAAGAGGTCTTAAAATGAATATATGACCCAATTATAGAACTCATGGTTGGAGTTGCCCTTATGGAATAATGTATTGATGTGATCCTCCTCTTGTTGGCTGGCGTTTGCAATGAAGCGTTCCATATCATGCATAGGCTTCTCTCCTCCTCTTGTCCACACCCTTATAAGAACATGAACATGGATTTTCAATTTCAGATTGGACCTACTTCTCATGAATTGTCATTGTGAGTATGTGAAATGGAACTCAATTCATTCATTATAATCCCCTATTCACACATTTATGAAATTTCATCTTCCTTTTGTTTCCTGGGTCCTCTTTAGTCCCCTAGATATAAACGGGTGGTGTTCCTATGATGCCCAACTACTACCACAGTACCACTGCTTATGAAATTTTCATTTTTGGGCGAGCCAACCACCTGAACTAATTGGTTATATTCCGAGGCATTCAATTCAAAATCATACAGATATTATATATAGTGTGGATTGTCATCGACTTAATTATATGTATAGAGTTTTTTTTGGAGGAAATTTACTCTTAGTTATTTTAATTTCTTGCTAATTTGGGAGTAGTATTGTTAATTACAGAGTTCACCGGAGGACAGTAATTATTAACTGAAGGCCTGGAGGGCAGTCTGTTCCTGGCTATCTATCAAAAATGAGTGGCAGTTGTGTTATCACATCCAAATTCAAATCAATGAAAGGATGGCACGGTCATATCAATCAATAAAAATAAAGTAAGGGATAGCTTGGAGAGCCTCAAAATGAAGAAATAATAAACAGAACATTGACTAACCGGAACCCAGCCCTCAGTTGAGGTGAGGTGATAGAATGAACTCAATCAAGTCATTAATCTAGGGCCTCTAGCTTTAGCTATCCTCAGACATTGTTCCTTTTGCAATGTTTTTAAATAGTTTCAAGTAAGTCATCAACAAGTTTCTAAATTATGTACGAAATTGTAAGTTTGAATTTTATGTTACTAACTCTTAATTCTTTTAAAAAAATAATACATTTTAATTAAAAAATAAAAAAACGAAAAACCAATTAATACCTGATTAATTAATCCTCTAGAAGCTAATCTCTAATTGTCCAGGCGTTCTATAGAAGCACTAGCGTTTTTTAGTTGCATTTAACCAATAATTAAACAACATAAACTACACAGAGACTAAAAAATCTGTCAGTTTCTTGATTTAGAGAGAGACTCTAGCAGCTGCTCAGAAATGAGATCGCTTTCTTGATTTACTCGATCACAGACTCAACAGCTGCATGAACCAATTTTTTTTTTTTTGTTCCTTACATGAACTCTTTGAAGCCTTGTGAACCTGGCCATCTATTCTCCTGTCGCTACTCCCCCTACCACCACGTGGGTCACCCAGCTACATATATAATCCTTCACGACGACATCCCAGCTGTGCCCTAGCCTTCTTTACTTTGATTAGACTCTCACCAGTGAAAGCACCATTACCCAGGAGGTAGGCCATGGAAGCCAAACACAAAACCCCAAAACCCCTAACTCCTCTCAGCCCTAGGATCTCAATCCAACGCTCCCGCCATATAAATTCTAGCTCCTCTTTTACCCTTTTCAGCCAAAGCTCACGTACACATTGCATTTTGTCTTGCAGACACGGCATCTGGTTTCCTCTTTCTGCGACTCTGTTTCAGCATCATCAGTACATCACCGCCTTCACCCCCGGTGGGGAGTTGCGCAAATTAATAACGATCGAGCCGAACGAGGCGTATAGAACTGGTACTGGGACTGGGAGTGAGAGTGAGAGTTGTGTTGAGAGAACGATACAGGCTTTACCGTACGACAAGTAACTGGACGCCGGTTTAAATCAGCTTTTCCTCATCGGAAATCGGTAACAAGAAGCCTGCTTGTCTTGAAGCAAAAGATCTGGGCGGTTCAAAATCAAAGCTGGCCCAGGGACGTAGAGTACAAAATGCGCAGGTGACGTAATCTCCAGTGAGCTCTCTGTCCGATATATCTCTCAGGGCCAATGGTAGCACCAATTATGGTTCTACACGTAAGGTTTCGTGGGTCAGAGAAAACCTACATGAATTGGTAGGGTGTGGCCTTCAGGGGACCCCCCAGGGAAATATTTAAGAGAATACTACGAAGCTTTGACTCCTTAGGGTTAACCGTAGGAGAATGATTACTAGGTAGATGAGAATGATTACTAGGTAGATGTATGTAATTTGTGGAATTGTGGGAGACAAATTACGTTAGAAACATCGTATGCTGCTTATCCATACCAGAATTATGTTTATGAGGGTTGAGGGTAAACTAGTATGTAGACGTGGTTAAGATAAACTAACAAAGAAGTAAGGTATCAAGTTCATAAATGTTAGTTGTTTGGGAGAGTTTGGCGACTGGGTGCTTTTACAAATCAAAACATAGGGCTGGGCACGGTCTAGACCGGCACCAAATTCTCAGGGACGAGGACCGGACGGGCCATTGATAATCTGGGTCGGGCTGGCTGCTTATGAACACAAGAACTGGTCAAAGCCAAGACCGACAAAAGAGGTCGGTTTTGTCGATCCTTCTCCACTCCGACCAAAGCAAGCAATCGTCTTTCTCCGACGAGAAACTTCATGCAAAGCGACCTCAACTTTGTTATAATATCTAGGCCAAAATAAATAAAATAGTAATGAAAATAATATAAAAGGTTTCATGAGTTACATAAGTTACACAAATATTACATGAGTTACACAAGGTTACATGGATGATTTTGGAGTTATAGTCAATGCATGAGTTACAGGAAGATTCATGAAGTACAATTTATTGGAAGAGCACTAATGAGAGGTCTAGATGATTCCTCCTTAGCCTATAAAAGAAGAATCATTTGCTCATTCCAGGCATCTCATCTATCTCAAGCATTTCTTCTAAGAAAGAAACATTCATCTTCTAAATAGAGAAGAGTGTCCATTCCAAGTTGAGAGTGTAGATTAGTTGATAGCAAAACAAGTGTGAGAGAATGTTTCATTCACGTATTGTTCTTGAAGTTGTGTATCTCGTGTACTCATTATTTCATAGTGAAAGTTCTTGTTATTGTTGCCCCGTGGACGTAGACACATTGCTGAACCACGTTATATCTGATATTCCCTTTCCTCTATCTTTTACATCTTTGCATATTTATCCTTTGTGTAGTTTTGAGTTGTTACTTCCATTATATTATTTTCCCAACAATGATATCATAGCCCTTGGTTCGTAGGGCATAGGCGTTAAAATGAAAGGTTCAAGGAGTACAATGGTTCGACTCAACCACTTAAATTGGATTACATGAAAGCCACGAATGGAGGACATACTCTATTGCAAAGATTTGCATGAGCCCATCGAAGAAGTTGAGGCTAAGCCGGAAGGGACTTCAGATGCTAATTGGATGAAGATGAATCGTAAGGCAATCAACCATATTTGAGAGTGGATGGATGATAGTGTATTCCACTATGTGGCAAATGAAACTGATGCACATGAGTTGTGGACAAAGTTGGAATCGTTATTCGAGAAGAAGACCGCCGCCAAGAAAGCTTTTCTAATTAAAAAGCTTGTTAACATGAAGTATCGTGAAGGCGAGAGGGTCACCGAGCATGTAAACAACTTTCAAAGTACAATCAATCAATTGACGATCATGAGGATGACGATCGATGATGAATTACAAGCATTGTTGTTATTGGGGTTGTTGCCGGACAATTGGGAGACCTTTGTCATCATTGTAAGTAACTCTGCTCCATATGGTAAATTGACTATGGATAATGTTAAAAGTAACATGTTGAATGAAGAGACAAGGAGAAAATTTTCTAGCTCCGACAATAGCCAAGTCTTTGTGGCAGAGAATAGAGGTAGGAGCAAGAGTAAATGACCTAGAGGCCATGAAAGGAGTGCAAGCCGATCTAGAACAAGGTTCAATGGAAAGTGCCATCATTGTAGTATTTTTGGGCACATGAAGAAAAATTGCAAAAACTTTAAAAAGGATACTAGGGACGCTCGAGATGGCAATACTCATCAATCGAAGAATGACACAAAGAACACAACAGCTACTGTGTGCAATGATATGTATGAGTTCCTTTATCTTGAAGGAGAATGCCTATATGCTGACGATACTCCTAGTGTTGCATAGGTCGTTGATTCCGGAGCCTCTTTCCATGCCACTCCAAATAAGGAGTTTTTCTCGACATACAAAGGTGGTGAATTTGGGATTGTAAAGATGGGCAATGAAGGCTACTCCAAGATTGCAGGAATTTGAGATGTATGCTTTGAGACAGATTTGGGCAACAAGCTGATGTTGAAAGATGTTCGACATGTTCCGGGCCTACGTCTCAATTTGATGTCAACCGGCGTGCTTGATCGAGAAGGTTTTCATCATCACGGAGGAGATCAAAAGTGGAGGCCTACCAGAGGATCACTAGTGGCGGCTGGAGGGAAGTTGTGTTGCACCCTCTACAAGACATATGACAAGATATGCAAAGGGGAGTTGAATGTCACTGATGAGTCTTTTCCAAGTCTATGGCACAAGCGGTTAGGCCACGTAAGTGAGAAGGGATTGCAAGTTCTGGCAAAAAAAGTCTTTTATTCCCTTTCCCAAAGGTATCTCACTTGAATCTTGTGATCATTGTTTATTTGGTAAGCAACATAAGGTTAGTTTTGCTAATACATTTACAAAGAAAGAGAATGTTTTAGACCTAGTACACTCGGATGTATGTGGTCCTATGGAAGTTGATTCACTAGGTCATAGCAAATATTTTGTCACTTTTATTGATGATGCTTCACGAAAGGTTTGGGTGTATTTGTTGAAATAAAAAAACCAGGTGTTCCAAACCTTCAAGGAGTTCCATGCCATGGTTGAGAGGGAGACGGGACGAACCCTCAAGTGTCTCTGCAGTAATAATGGTGGAGAGTACACTTCGAACGAGTTTAGAGGTTATTGTTCGAAGCATGACATTAGACATATAAAGACAGTTCCTGGCACCCCACAACATAATGGTGTAGCAGAGAGGATGAACCACACCATCTTAGAGAAGGTGAGAAGCATGGTAAAGACAGTTAACCTGGCGAAAGAGTTTTGAGGCACAGCAGTGACAACCGCATGTTACCTCATCAACCGAACACCATGTGTACTGTTGGGCTTGGAGACTCCAGAGAGTGTGTGGACCAGTAGAAATGCTTCATATTCTCATTTGAAGATATTTGGGTGCAAAGCATTTGCACATGTTCCAAAGGAGAAAAGATCGAAGCTAGATGACAAGGTCGTGTCGTGCATCTTTCTTAGGTACGGTAATGAAGAGATGGGCTACCAGTTGTGAAATCCAATAACAAAGAAGTTATTCAGAAGCAGAGATGTGGTGTTCCATGAGGATCAAACTATTGCAAATTTTGACAAGAACATACTAGAAAATGTAGAGCGCCTCATTTATGACTCATCTCCGCTCCAAGAAGAATCTAACAAACCTCAAGAAATTGTTAATGAAGACGTCCCTGATATGGCAGAACCAGAAGCTGCATGTGCTACAAATGATGACCAGGAGAATCAGGTTAAGGATGATCATGATCAGGGGGAGCCTAATCAGGAAGAGCCTAATCAAGAGCAGCAACAAGAAAATGCCCAAGCACCAGTTCGAAGATCTCATAGAGTGCTGAAGCTAAGTACCAAGTATCCTTCTTCTCAATATATTTTGCTCACTAGTGATGGAGATAATCCATATTCCAAATACATTCTGTTGACTAGTGATGGAGAGCCTGAATGCTTTGAGGAGGCGAACACTCATGCAGACGACGACAAGTGGATATTAGCTATGAAGTCTGAGATGGAGTCCTTGTTGAAAAATGGCACCTACGAGTTGGTGGAGCTTCCTAAAGACAGAAAAGCACTAAAAAAACAAATGGGTGTTCAAGTTGAAGAGGGACGAGAATGAACAGTTGACAAAGTTCAAGGCTCGCTTGGTTGTCAAAGGTTTCGGGCAGAAGAAAGGAGTAGATTTTGATGAGATATTCTCACCAGTTGTCAAAATGACATCTATCAGAGTTATTTTGGGCATGACAGCTAGCATGGATCTTGAGGTGGAGCAGTTAGATGTAAAAACGGCATTCCTACATGGTGATTCAGAGGAAGAAATATACATGGAGCAACCGGAAGGTTTTGAGGTCGAGGGCAAGGAGCACATGGTTTGCAAGCTAAAGAAAAGTTTGTATGGGCTGAAGCAAACGCCAAGACAATGGTACAAGAAGTTTGACTAATTCATGGTGGGTCATGGATACAAAAGAACTGATGTTGTAATACCCTAGATTTTCATTTTATTTTCCTTGTATTATTCCCATATTTAATGAAGGATTATTTATGAAAATTCTTTAGTTTGTGCGAAGTTGAAGTTTCGGGAGTAATTTTTTAGGTACTTTGACTTTTAAAGAGGCCAAAAGTTGACTTCATTTTTCGTAAGTTATCTTTAAAAACTTCATTCTTGAAAGTTGTATAGTTTGTCGATACGAATTCGTAGACATGTGGCACGCCTGGAACGGAGGTAGTATGAGAAAGTTATGATCAGAGAAAGTTAGTTTCCGGGTTTGGAAACTGTAGAAGTAGAAAAATGTGGGGGAGTTATTTTTGGAAACCTAAACCGGTGACACTTTCTCTCTTCTCCCTCTCCCGACGTTCCCAACCTCCTCCCGCTCTCCATTTTTCTCCGGCCGAGTTCTCCCTCATTCGGCCACCAAACCGGACGCCACCGGTCCCGTGCGACTCCTACAGCCGCCCTCTCCATTTCTAGAGTAGTCCCGCTGGCCGTCATGCCGCCTGGAAGTCGCCACGGAGCGGCAGAGCTGCTGCGGTATCGCCGGAAAACTGGCGATCTCGACGGCGTTTTCGGTGATAGTTAGATGAGTCTTGCTCCTCTCCTTCCTCTAGTGATGTTTATATGTCTTTAGTGACCTGAAAACCAAGTTTGGGCACCGGTTTTGCAGGTTTGGTTTTTGATTTTGTTTTGGAATTTCGGGGCGTTTTCTGGCTAATTCTGGCCGAACCAGTCAAAACCTCAGGTATTAAAGTTGTTCAATGCTTCAATCTACAAGTTTCATGTCGTGAGTTTCTCTAAATTGAACTACTGTTTGACTTCACAGATTTTGATTGTGGAAGTCAGTGTTTCTTTGATGACGTGATTATTACGTCTTTTGTTCATGACTTAAACTTGTGTTTAAGTCTTATGCCCTTGTTAACTCAGTGTTGCCTTGCTTCACAAGTGATGGTCCTCTTGGAGGTTATATCGGGAAATTAGGACATGATTTTCCAGCTGAAGGAATTATATTTTAGGAAGGGCGCTGAGTCCGCTGGCACAGAAGGCGCGCGGAGTCCGCTGGCTGATAAGGCGCGTGGACTCCCCTGGCAGCGAAGGGCGCGGACTCCGCTAGCACAGAAGGCGCGCGGACTTCTCTGACAGAGAAGGGCGCAGAGTCCACTGGTGTGAACGGGAGCGGACTCTGCTGGCAGAGAAGGCGCGCGGAGTCCGCTGGTAGAGAAGGCGCGTGGTCTCCACTGGCAGAGAAGGCGCCAAGGAGTGGCAGGAGGCGAAGAAGAAGGTGTGGTAGAGGGAAGAAGAAGGTGAGGCAGAAGGAAGAAGGTGAGGCAGAGGAAAGCTAGAGTCTATGCGTGGAAACTGGGCAGAGGAGAGGAGGGAAAGAGGATATATAAGGAAAATTTTAAAAATTTAGTTCAAATTTTTCTAAAATTTTTGCCGGAAAAGGTGCCTCTAAAAATTTCGGTACTTAAGCGACGAAAAGTTATACTTTCGTCGCTTAAGATATTAATAATTTTTTTAAATAATAATTCCATCATTTAAGTAAATTTTTCCCTCGTCTAAATCAATTTAAGACGACAGAATACGTTTCCGTCGCCTAAGTGAATAATTTTTTTATTTTTTTTTATAAAAATGATTTCATCTCCTAAGTACAGTTTCCGTCTCCTAAGTTATCATTTAGGCGACAGAATAGTGTTTCGTCACCTAGGTGGTAACTTAGGAGACGAAATCGTATTCCGTCGCCTAAAAGCTTTTTCCAGTAGTGCATGACGTGAGGAGGCTCGAGCGGAGAAGACCTTGGACCAACATTAGGCTTAGGCTTAATTTGTGAGTGGACCTTTATTTTAAATAATGTGCATGCAAAAGACTTATTGATGAATATTTTCTTTTGTTGGAGGATAACCGAAATTGAGAATTTCGGTGATTATATATTCATATATAGTTGATTATGAGGTTAGTATGTATATAAATAAATGCTAGCTAACTATATGTGTTTTTTCGCTATAATGATGTAAAATTCTATTATTGTGTGACGTGAGTGTTAGACGCAATCGTCGTAGCTCTATGTAAATATAAGAATTTATATATGGAATATGCACGTATATATACACTCGTGCTTTTCCGCCATAATGAGGTAAAATTTCGTTATGGTGTGACGTGAGCGTTACACGCCAGCGTCGTAGCCTTGTATGAATTTCTATTTTTCGTATTTATTCATAGAATTCGTACAAGGAATATGACGAGTGTAAATACATACGTATATATATAATTTTAGCCTGAGAGGCATTTTTCTTAAAGTTTGGGGGACTAACGAGACTAGTCTCGTATTATAGTCAATTTTTGAGTTAAAGCTTTTGAGCTATCTCATGCAACGTGTTTCCTATAGAAATTATATTTTAGGGAAGCATAAATATTTTATTAAATTTATTTTTGTCCACTCACTCTAACATTTTTTAATGTTTTCCCCTGGGCCCTTCATTTTTAAAATGCTCAGTCTGTAGAGTGCGAGTCGGTACTAGTAGGAGGAGACGAGGTATAGTTACCCATATATCAGTCACTTTTCACCAGTATGTTACCTGCTTAACCTACTAGGGTATTTTTCTGCTTCAGTTAGTTTTAGTAGCTCTGAATACTCTTGGGATTATTGTATAATATTTTCGGGGGTGTGCTAAGATCTATGTTTAGTCTAGTATATTTGAAAATTGAAGTTGTTAATGTATTTGGATATTTATGGGATGATTTGGAGGTTGGTAAATTTGTTTTAGGAGGGTAACTCTTTAAATTTTTTTTTCGGGTTAGAGTTGTCTATTTTTAAGGGAGGTTTGCCAAGTTTTTCGGTAAATTTTCCTTTGGGGTGGACCCCGCAAGACTTACCTCGGATTTCGGGATGAAATTCGAGATGAGTCTTGACACGAACTTTGTAGCAGATTGTTTAGCTTCCCTTGGCCACTCCTCGTCCTCTCCTTTAATATGGATTAACTGCCTTTCCCCTTTCTGTGTCCCTAACATTTCATTTGGATTAGCTGGGAAATAGAGTTTCTAGAGGTTTTTTGTTGTAGTTGTTTTACATCATTTTTCTTCATCGAAAAAAAAAAACCAAACTTTATTTTGCAGCCATGCTTGTTTGGCCAATGAAAGTTATTTCTTTTAAGTTATTGAAAGAAACCTAACACCTCAGAAAATCATGTGCTGCAAATTACAATGAAGTGAAAAGATAGAGATCCAGATATGGATGAAAATGACAAGTTGCTAGCTATGTTGTTGGACTAGATTATGCATGCAGCTACATCAAATAAGGAGGCTCATGGTGGTTGAACTGAAGATGTCACACAATAAATTAGGATTTTACAGGCACCAAACTAACTTGGTCCTCCATCCAAACAATTGCATTCCCATATCGGACTTTTGTTTGGATACTTGAGGTTCGTATCCAAAATCAATTGTCAATGGATGAAATGACTCAAACCTTTATAAATCCACATACAAGATCTCATATTCCCGATGTGAGATTGATATTTCAACACGCCCCCGCACGTGTGGCGAATTTTCAAGCCTAACACGTGGACAACATTTGGGTGACGCGAAGTCCGTGTGACCATTAGGCTTCACACGTGGACGTGGGTAACCTGTTCTGATACCATGATTTATATGCTGGGATGGGAAGTCCTTGAGCCAAAGATGCACAACTAGTCTAAGGAGGACAAGGGAAGGAACTGTGGATAGCCATGAAGATGAGAGGGTTGTGTTTTTTATTTTATTTTTATTTTTAAAAACAACGTAGAAGAAGAAAAGAGAAAGAAAGGAATCAAGAAGAGAAGGAGGAGAGCACAAGTAAGGATCGATAGGATGATACCATGATAAAGTAGTTTGGAGTTCATATTTAAAATCAATTGACAATAGATGTAGTAGTCCAAACTCTTATAAATCCACAAACAAAGTCTCATATTCCCGATGAGATTGATATCTCAATAAAACATTTATGGTTTTCTTTTTGTATGTTGAACTCTTAAGCATTTTACTGTCTCCGTAATATAATCTTGTATGGTGAACTAGAGGCTATTTAAACAGTAAATCCCACCCTAGCTTGCTATAATGGTTCTTCCGTAATACTCTGTGTTTCCTAGGACCACCACATGTTGCCCTTCTCTCTTTCTTTTCCTTGTTTCAGAAAAGAGAGAGGTGTTATTTCAGTTCATGGGACCCCTCCCTCTCCTAATTCATCAACTCGTTGAAGCAATTCACGGACCACGAAACTTTGTCACCGTAAGATTATTCGCCTTGGTATCAAACGGCATCAGCTTTATCTTACAAGTACCTTCCTCTGCAACAACATCAAAAGCTTTAAACGCCAGCTATTTCCCTTCCACACAATTATTTGTCTCTCTGAAGCTCTTATTCCCTTCTAACAGTATCTGTCAACTCCACAGATCCCCTCACCGGAAAAAAAGATTCGGATCCGAGCTCTAACCGGTCGGTTTCTGAATTGAGATCCGACAGGCAAACGTCCAAAACTTGTTTTCACAGGTAATTAAGGGCAGTAGTAGTAAAACCTGTTCTACAGTGTTGTTGAATTTTCTCCAGTAGGTTGGTGTTCATGTGTACCTGTGATGAGATCTGCAGCAATAAATATTGCATAGACTCCATGGTTCACTGCATATACAGAGTTCTCTTTCCCTGTCTTTCTTCAAGCTACTGTTCCTTCAAGTTTTTTTTCAAGATTATGATGTCATTAGTGACTGGTTAGAATTTTTATAATCTGATAAGTCATTATATATGGATAAGCTTGTAGAGTTGGGTACAGAAAGTCCCACTTCTGGATCTGTTTATGCGAGGCTCCTCCATGACCATGGTTGTGATGTTTAGGTGAAGATAGAATTAGGGTTTCACGTAGTAAAAGGTCTTTTCTTAACGTGTGGTTTTGAAGTGGAGGTTTTCCTTTCTTTTTCGACGTTTGGTGTGTGGTCGCAAGTCGTAATACTGTTTCTGGCTTTCTGCTTTGAAGGTTTTGTTGGGTTGCCGACAGTGAGGGCGTGCAGCTAAACCACTGCTTGCCTAAACAGATGACCGATCGAGTTAGATTATCACCGACTGCTTTCTTCTACGTGAGTGAAAGATACTCTCTCAAGGTAGTTTCTCTTGTCAAAATTTGATTGTGTTGTTTTTGTTTTCTACTTCACCATCTATGTCTCGTTCCCTTCGAGATCTTTCTGTGTACAGTGAATAAATTTTTGGATACAACCGTGTATATGATACTATAATCTACAGCGGGAGACATCGAACAGTTGTACGTTTCGTGAGAGAGATCGTAAACAACGGTTGTATCCCAGAATTTTATGGAGGGTGGAGTATAGAGATAAAATAGAGAGCATTTTATGACAACATTGTGCAACTTTTGCAGGTAATTGAGTTGCATGTTCTTCGTAAGTTATCTCTGAGCCATTTTTGAGCTGTGTATATCTATAAGCAGAAGTGTAGCAATCTTGGAGGTTAATACTTTTCAGTTGATGGAGATGAGTGGCTTTAGGCCTAGTGAATCCAACCATGTAGCTCAGCAAAGCCGTCGTGACAAGTTGCGAGTTCAGCATACTTCAAACCTATCCCATCCTCATTCAGATCTACCGAACAATTCACCAGCCCAACAAAACCCAGATGTTGTTCAAGTTCGAAATGTCAGAAATGTCAATAATCTGCTTTTTGATCCGACCCTCTTCTCCCCAGAACTTCTCAATTTTTCGATAAATGCAAATCATGCATTTGCATCATCAACTCAAGATTTAGGTGACGAGAGTCCTCAAAATTATGGTAATCGGAGAAGTCTAAACCCACACCAAAACTTAGATAATTGGGATACCAATTACCCAACTGGGACTACTTCAAACCACCATATGTATGTCAGGGAAGTTAATAACACATCTCCATCCACACCATCACATTTGAAGCCTAGTATTTACCATGGTTACCAGCATTTTTCTACTCCATCTCCAATTTACCATAATACACTCCAAGATGTTGTTACACCAGCTTCTGCCGGAGGGATCCAGCAGGATCAGCTAGAAATGGCTTCTTGGGCACAAGGCTATGTAAATCAATCCCCTACATTGGGATTCGATAACTCAAGTTCTTGGATGGATCGTCCGATAGGGAGTAATCGCCATAACTGGACTGGGGGCGAAGAATTGAGAAGTACTATGAGTGATTATTCCAACCAACAAGGCCTGTCTCTATCACTTTCTTCAAATCCTCCTCCATCACAAGGATTGCAAACAAGTTCAAGTAGGAAATCGGGCGGTTACTTATGTTCGATGATGAAGCCATCAGTTATAAGCAAAGCATGTGGAACTACCAAATCACTTCAAGACTTAGTTGGGACTAGTAATGCTTCTACCAGTAGTGCTGCATATCATAGAAGCACAGGTCCTCTTGGTCCTTTCACCGGATATGCGACGATTTTGAAGAGTTCCAAGTTCTTGAAACCAGCACAACAGCTGTTGGAAGAGTTTTGTAGAGTTAATGATCATTCAAAGGCATTCAAAACATGCGAGGCATCTGAGAGGATATCTAAGGATCAGGCTAGTGCTTCTGCTTCTGCTTCCGTTTCAGTCTCTAATGATCAAGCTGCTAATATGACTCAAAATTCAGTAGTTGCAAGTAAGGGGAGAAATAATTCTGCTGCATCATCCTCTGCATTTTACGGTTCGAATGAAATTAGCAGTGATGGTGGAGCTGCTGCAAGCACATCTTCTGGGTCGTTTCGGCCGGAGTACCAACAGAAAAAGGCAAAGCTCCTATATATGCAGGAGGAGGTTAGTACTAAATTTTTGTCTCTCCATTCTAAATTATTGTCTTTTCTTATGAGTTTTGAGCTGAGAGACTACTAAATAGATCTGTTGGTAATTAACTAGCTTTGAGTTGCATATTTTTTTTGGGATTCCCTCATGCATGCTCTTGTATTTCCAGTTCACAAGAATTGTAAGTATAGTATCTCAGTATATGAAAACTTTCACAGAAAAAAAAAAAAGTAAAATGGAACTAGTATTAGTCATGTTTTAGATCATAGAGCGTTGGTAATGGAAGCCTTGAGATATTATTTTTGGAAAGAATCGTTCTGGACATTTCAATCAAACATGGCATATGGTGTAAAAATCTTATATATTGTGCATTTGTGACAGACTTTGGGTCCTTTTAAATCCTTGATAATTAGCTTTTAGAGTCACAAGTCATAACAAAAGTAATGCTTTCTTCCAAATTAGACAACCAGGTTACAATTTCTTATCTTCAAGCTAGAAATCGGCCATAGGTTTCCTATACATATAGCTTGAACTGCTTTGGAGTACAAAACTAATGGCTATAGTGGGGGCCATGATACTGACTGGATTAGAGGTTTGCAAAAGTCAGATTTGATTAGATGGATATTATATTCGCTAGATATATCAAACACTGTTTGATGAATCATGCACCCACTAATGCAATTTCCTTCGTCCATTTATAGTCGATTAGGAAGGACAAAATTTACTGTATTTCTTGGTAGTGAATGGTGAGGGTGGAATATTCAATTTAGTTACCCAAATACCTTCGCAGAATTACTTTCAGATAAAAGATGGGTGGTGCTATTAACACACCCTATTTTGCTATTCACACACCCCCTTCATGACGTGGACCAATCATAAAACAACTTTAAGGGGCAATTTCGTAAACATAATCAAATTTGTAGTGTTATGAAAATGCATGTGTGTCAAAAGCAAAATAGTGTGTTAATAGCATTACCCTAAAAGATTAGTATACTAAGAAATACTGTGTTGTTTCATTGGAAATAAATTCATTTGATCAATTAGATGGAGCCTTTTAGGAACCGTGTGATTTCGATAATATATATATATATATATAGAGGCCGAATATGAAGCGCACATGTGTAAGTGCGCACGGAACTCTGTTCGCCACCGTCTAGCGCCGGCGAGGATGTGCCTCCACTTAGTGGGCTCCAGCAGCGTCCCCGATCATTCTCTCTCCTCGGTGAGTCCGCCGAATTCCAGTTTTTCGGTGAGATCACCCAAAACTTTAAATAAGCCGATCTTGCCGGAAACTAGAATTCGGCAGCCTCGTCGGGGATCACCGGGGAGGGAAGGACGCTGCTGGAGTCTGCTGGGGTGGAGGCGCGCCGTCGCGTGAGGGTGGTGAACGGAGCTTCGTGCGCACTGCGGACATGCGCTCCATATCCTCTCTGTATATGTATATATATATATATATATACACACATATAAGAAGATGCCAACAATCTCTTTAATTGTTAATTGGAAGACTGATTATCAATATTAAGTCTTGACAATCTTCATGATTATCCATATATATATATACATATACGTTGATGTCAGGAGTACCTCATAACTAATCTTAGGTGCCCTATGTGGTTAGTCATCAGATATCAACAATATGTAAGCATTATTCTTTCTTACTCATAGTGATGCATAATCGGATTGTAGTTTATATTCATGTAAATTAAGAAAACAAATTACTTTAATTTATCCCCATTTTATTATATAGCGATTGTTGAAATTCTAGTATTGTTCTCTAATTCACCTTATTGATTAAAATTATATATATGTTGTATATGTAGTAAAATAATTATGACTTCTTACCTTCCCATCTAAAATTAACCTAGTAGATTTGATGATACTAACCTGCTTATTATGAATGTTGCCGAGTTGATAATTATGGTGCCGAGTTGATTTTTACCAGAAGGTTATGTCGACATAAAAAAAGATTTATTGTTAGTTGCTTATAGTTTCTGTCTTATGAACTTACATATCATGATTGGGGTTCTTAACAAACTAAAATAAATAAACATTATATAATTGCCTCTTGTACATTTACATGTTGATGTTGACTTGACATGCATATCCAGCAACGTAAGATACCCTAAATGCGAGATTGTACCTTTGTATAAGAAAATGTAGGTTAAAAATAAATTTTGATCGACACAACAACACAAACAGCTAGAGAATTCAGATGACCTACATCTTTCATCAACAGAGGTCGTCCACTAGATTCAGATGTTCTTCTAGCTTCTCCCAAATTATAATCATTGAGGGATTAATTCTTTTAAAATCTCTGCACTACTGTATTCTGAGTAGGACCTTGGCAATTATTAGAAGAGAGAATTTCATTTACACTATAAGCCACTTGTTTTCCAGTCACTTTATAAAAGTTCTGAAGCAAGCTGTCTTGGAATGCCATCTTTGGCTTAAAAGAACCGTCCTTGCTGATTGTACATCACCATTGATTTTCATTAGTTTTGGCAAGTTTGGTGAAAGCTAGTACCTGTGAAAATGTTGGACCTCTCTGGGCCTCCATGAATTGTTATGTCATTCAATCAATCTATGAAAAGATTTACAGCATATATAGTTATGTGTTGATCACATTGTTGACCGAAATAGTGATGCCATGATATGTAGTCACCACGCCGGAATTACTGCACACTGAAACTGAAGTGCAGAATAGTAGTAACCCAACAAGTTCATCCCTGCAATTGCGAAACCCTACTGTATGTTGAATGTCATATGTTAGGTTTTAGCGATGGAGGAGATGTATATAAAACTGTTTTTTATATTGAATAATTTTGGTTCGCCCGGTAACATCTTAAGAATTTTGATATAGTGCTCTAAACATGAGTTTTCTTTATAGGTAGAGATGTATATCAATTGAATAACTGAAAACTATCTGCATCACATTTCTTGATTACATTGTAGAACATATCTCTCATCTTGATGCAATATGCATACAAGTAATTATGGTATGTAGTTATGTTCATGGATTATGACTGCATTTTGGTAATTTTGTTGCATGTCATCGATCAAAGGTATGCAGAAAGTACAAGCAATATCATCAGCAAATGGAAATGGTGGTCTCCTCCTTTGAGTCAGTTTCGGGTCTCAGCTCTGCAACTCCTTACATATCATTGGCTCTCAACACAGTCTCAAGACAATTCAAATGTCTTACTGGCTCCATCAAAGACCAGCTCAAGCACATAAGAAAAGCTTTGGGGGAGGATTTCTCATCAGCCAAGATTGCCAGTACTACTGGCTACAATAGTATAAGTGATAAGACCTTGGGCAAGCAAAAGTATGTGGGTCTCAGCTTGCAAAAGCATAAAGCGGCGGGTGGGCTAGATGCCGGCTTCTCTGAACACCAACAACACGTCTGGAGGCCCCAGAGAGGCCTACCGGATCGTTCAGTGGCCATCCTTAGAGCATGGCTCTTTGATCATTTTCTTCATCCGTAAGCCAATTATTTTGAACTCTCTCCTCACTTCATATCCATCTTTTCTTCTTTTCTGCTGTAACCAACTGTTTGGTTTTAGGTATCCAACGGACACAGATAAGCACATATTAGCCTCTCAAACAGGTTTGTCTAGAAACCAGGTAGGGCTACCATCTCCTTTGTCAAGTAATTATCATGTCTGAAGTTATGATCAAGTTGAATAGGTAATTCCCCATTGGTTAGGATCAACTAAATAGGTAGTGGTATCTCCGTTCAACCTGAAAGACTAGCATTGTGTATCTATACATCTATTCATATATAGTTGTATAGCTCATTCACAAATTCCAACTCAATTTGGTTTTGGACTTCAAATTTAATCAGACCACATGCATTACTATTTTCATTTCTTTATCGGGGCATTTGGATTATACTTTGGTCTAATCGTGGTATATTTAACCAATGCAGGTTTCAAACTGGTTCATAAATGCCCGAGTGCGTGTTTGGAAGCCCATGGTTGAAGAAATACACATGCTTGAGACCCGAGGGTCCATGGAAGCTTGCCAAGATCTTGGGAAAGATGGCAATTCTCCAACCGAAGGCACCAGCAGGCCAATCAATGAGCAACTTGGCATGTATCGTGCTATATCTGATAGGCAATTGGAATCCTCAGGTATGGGTTCCTTGAGAGATGCACCAAATGTAGAAGTACAACAAAGTCAGGAGATCAAGAGATCCAGAATAGAATGTCAGGTTCCATCAAGCATGGATGGTGCATTGATGGGTTTTGTGCCATACAATCGAAGCGGGCTTGAGGTTGGGGGACTTGCAGCTGTGTCATTGACATTGGGGCTCAGGCATGGTGTGGAAAGCGTCCAACAGCAGCAGCAGCAGCAGCAGCAGCAGCAGCAACAACAACAATTGCATGAACAGGATGAATATCAGCTTAGGCGGCAATCTGGAGGTTACATGATTCATGATTTTGTGGGGTAATCCACTTGTACTGTGGCAACATTGTCGACTGAAGTAGGACAGAAAATAAAAGGGAGAAGGCAGCTCTCCAATTATCCCGGGCTCCGGTTTTGGTACACACTTTTAAGCAATGTATTGGTGTATATGAATAGCTTCATCATCTAAGATCAGTTCAGGTCATTCTGACAGATGAGCTTGATTGGATGATAATGAAAAGGAGATTGGATGATAATGAAAAGGAGTTTGGATGATACTTAGGGAACTAGGGCATTTTCTAAGATCAAAATATTTATCTGAGAGTTAACAACGTTAGTGGGGTACTAAGTGGAAGGACACTTGTCAAATTATTATTGCTCGAACAGGATTGGGATAGAGATTTCAGGGACAGGCGATTCACTCCAGGTTGCCCTAGACTTTAGGACACCATTCCTCCAAATGCCTCCAAGGTTGCAATGGAAAGAACTACATAAACTAGTAACGAGAGACGACCAAACTATTAGAATAAATCAAGGCCGCTAAACACAAAACAAACTAGAAAACCTAAATTGCTGAAAACTGGTAAATTGTCGGGAGGAAGCATAGATTCGACTCATAACATCGTCGTTCCGGTCTCGGAGATATAATATTGAGCTTTCGTGTCTAAACCTGTAACAGACCGGGTTTATTTTTCACGATCAATTTGCTCTTCAACCTTCTATGCATTCCGTCTACATCAGACATGACTAAAGTTGCAATCATTAATTTGTAAGTACATGAGAGCTCTACACCCTGCAATTCTAATCCTTTGATTCCACTCCGACCCGAAGCACTTGGTTAATGACAAATAATGGAAGGGCATCTTAAATTTAGGTCGCACAAATTTTTTTCAAGTACACCGATTCAAGAGAGATAGTCTTCAAGGATGGAAGAAGAGTATGCCACCACCACGAGTTACATCATCCTTTATATTCAGGGACTCAAAATTCAAACTAGCTAGTTAAAGAGTTGACGTTAACAAGGGCTTGGAAAGATAAGCTCTTGAGGTGCACTAGTGTAAAGGGACCTAGTGTAAAACGTCGTCGTCGGCAGTTGAGATCCAACTCTTTGAGGCTACTCTCTTGTGCAAAACTAGCCAACAAATTGTTTAGGATATCATCCGTAACGGGAGTCATCTTCATAAGAAGCCTAGATCTATCCAACTGGGGATGTGTATGGCCTTTACTCTCAATACGATAATTCAAACACTTTTGCAACACATTGCTCAAGAGTGAAGAGTATATAGTGATCATGGTACCATGGCTTTCCCTCATCGAGATCTATTACGGGGATACCAAGCACCTTCAAATTGCTTTGAAACACATCTCATGTGAATGTCGGAAGGAGTGAGTGAATGTGGCAGATAATATCCGGTAAGTGAGGTTTTTCAGTCATGGCTACTCTGGCCATGCCATCAGTCATCAGGTTGTGATTTATGAAAGTAAATTCTTTGTGCAAAGGGACAGAGAACGAATTCAGAATGTTGAGGGTATTTCTGACGGTTTTTGTGGGAGCTTTGTAAAAAATTAAGCAATCATCAACAAACATGAGATTAGAAACTCTCAAGCTATGAGAAGAGGAGAGCTGTACGTAACCTGATTGGTTAAGGTGTTTAACTAACAACTTTAAAGTCATAGGTTCATACCTCATTGACATATATAAAGTATATGAGTTATTTAATAAAAAAAAATTAAAAAAAAAAAATGAGGAGAGAAGAGTGCACATTCCAATATGAGAGTTAGTCCTCCAAGAGGCTTTATTAAGGTGCATGATCAAGGGTTTATTTGGAATGAAAATGTAACCAACCGTCAGCCTTACCAATAACAATGATAGAAAAAGAAATCGACGTGATGCATTTCATAATCAAGCCAAACCAAATTTATGAAGACAAGCTTTGATATAGTTCCAATTCAAAAAGTGACACGCCTTTTCAAGATCTAGCTTGATGCCCATAGCACCTGTCTCACCTTTCTTTCTTTGAAAGTTTTGAAAAAATTTCATGCGCAGTTAGAATGTTATCATGAATCGATCTACCTAGAGGCTAGAGCAAAAGCTCATTGGTTATTCGAAATGCATTTTTCCAATAAAGGTCGTAAACGCTTGACTAAGATATTTGTAATAATTTCGAAACAAACATTACAAAGATTAATGAGTCTAAAATGAGTGATAGTCCACGATTGTCAACTTTAGGAATTAAGACAATATTGGTGTGGCCACAGGCAGAACTAGCTTAGGATCGAGCCAAAGTTTTGAAAAATGTCAATTAATGATATGTTATTAGTAAGATTATATGGTTATTATTATAATTGACACCCCGAAAGGAAATGAAATCTGTTGTGCCCAAAAACCCAGTACCAAATCTGTGCCACATACCAAATTTTGACACCTGTCTCCGACTTAAACAAACATTAACCTTATTAACCACAACGTTATCTTTTAATAAAAAATTATTAAGGAGTACGAGAAACGAAGTTCGGCTATACCTCTACCTCTTCCCTCTGTTTATTCTTAACAGTCTTTTTTCTTTTTTCTTTGCAAAAAAAACCCAATATTTTTCTCATGAAGCTTTAGAGCATGTTGAACTGATTTTCTAGTTGAACAAGTGTTGGTTGTTCCTCATAATTTTAGGAGATTTGTTAGTTTAAATGTCATCTAGAGGAGATGTACCATTTTTTAGGAGATTCGTCAGTTTGAACAAGTGTTAGTTGTTCCTAACAATTCATATTACAACTTGTTAAAATCACGATGCTTTAAACCATAAACAAAAGAGAAAATTAGACAAAAACCCAAAAAACCAAACCCCTTTTAAAAATAAACCCATGCTTATATTCTATTTTAATTTACACCCAACCCTATTATTGAACCTGCCTTATATGTTTTATTTTTATTTTTGGAATTTGTATCCCTCTTTTCTTTGACTTTTTTGCCCTTCCGTTTTTTTTGTTTTTTCTTGAGAAGATTTTTCCCTTCTAATTGAATGAGAAGACATTCCCTAAATGTGGCTCTTGACTTTCTTCTATTTTAAATAGGGTTAGGGTTTATACTAGACTTTAGGGTTTAGGGATTAGGGTTTAGACTAGAGTTTAGGGTTTAGGGAACTGGGTTTAGGGATTAGGGTTTAGGGTTTAGACTAGGGTTTAGGGATTAGGGATTAGGGTTTAGACTAGGGTTTAGGGTTTAGACTAGGGTTTAGGGTTTAGACTAGGGTTTAAGGTTTATGGATTAGGGATTAGGGTTTTGTTGGCTCAAAAATCGTCTCGGCCACGTGTCAATGGGCCGAGGGCTTCTTTGGGCTACACATGTCCTTCTGGCTTGGTGACGTGTGCGATGGCGTGCCAACTCGCGGCCGAGGGGCCATGCGAGGTTTTGTTCTGATATGTATGTAGATGCGCTCCCCTGACTTCTGATCAGTCGACTGTGGACCGAGGAAGGATCGATCTCGGCCGCAGGGTTCTCTCTGCCTTGGATGCAAGGACTTTAACACGGATCGGCTTACCAGCCGATCTTGGTGCTGTGTGACTAGGTGAATGTTGTGATGGTGCAAGTGATGTGAATGCAGGAATATAAAGTGCAACACATAAAGTGCAGAAATATTAAAGAAAAGGTAAAGAACACGAATGTAAATTGCAGGAAAGATAAATTACGGAAAAAATGTTGGCTCAAAAATCGTCTCGGCCACGTGTCAATGGGCCGAGGGCTTCTTTGGGCTACACGTGTCCTTCTGGCTTGGTGACGTGTGCGATGGCGTGCCAACTCGCGGCCGAGGGGCCATGCGAGGTTTTGTTCTGATATGTATGTAGATGCGCTCCCCTGACTTCTGATCAGTCGACTGTGGACCGTGGAAGGATCGATCTCGGCCGCAGGGTTCTCTCTGCCTTGGATGCAAGGACTTTAACACGGATCGGCTTACTAGCCGATCTTGGTGCTGTGTGACTAGGTGAATGTTGTGATGGTGCAAGTGATGTGAATGCAGGAATATAAAGTGCAACAAATAAAGTGCAGAAATATTAAAGAAAAGGTAAAGAACACGAATGTAAATTGCAGGAAAGATAAATTGCTCGAATGTAAAGAACGATAATGTAGATTGCAGAAAAGATAAACGACAATGCAAGAAAGATAAGTACCGGTAAAGTAAAACGATAAGGTAAACACGGAAGAATTGATAATTGTGATGCTGAGAAGCAATTGTATTGAGATAAAAATGTGTAATCGCGTAGAGCGTTTGGTCGAGGACCTCTAACAAAGAATCCTAAGGTCCTTTTTATAGTGAAGTAAAATAAAGAGTACGTAATCCTAGCTTTAAACACAGGGATGAATTACAGGTAAATCATGGATTAAATTGTAATAAAGCTCATTCACTCTGATTGCCACCATTTTGGTAACTGTGGTGATGCCTCCCTTGAAGGCGCCATCTTTGACCGTAATTTAGCTTGTAAATATCAATCAGTCGACCTTGTAAGGGTTTGACAGGATAACATTTATTCTCCTTTCTTGGCCGCTGCAACTCACGAATAGCCGCAACTAAATAAGGTGTATGTGGCTCAACATAAAGTGACCGCGGCTCAACATAAAGTGACCGCGGCTCAACATACGGCGACCGCGGCTCAACATAAAGGGACCGCGGCTCAACATACGGTGACCGCGGCTCAACATACGGTGACCGCGGCTCAACATACGGGGACCGCGGCTCAACATAGGGTGACCGTGGCTCAACATAGGGCGACCGCGGCTCAACAAAGGGTGACCGCGGCTCAACATAAGGTGACCGCGGCTCAACATAAGGTCTCTGCGGCTCAAAACACTAATAGCCGCGGTCATCATCTATGTTAATAACCGGATAAGTCGCGATATTTACTCATTAATGACCGCGGTCACTAATGGACCCGTCCATTTGGTCTGCCACGTGGTTCGTGCCAAATATAGGTTCAAACAGAGCCCCCCTAGTTCCTTATGCTTCGGCAAAGACGCCGAATGGTTAAGGAATTGGAAGTATGTCTATAAAAATTATTTGGCACATAACACACCCCTTATTTTCGTCGAGTTGAGTAGAGCTCATGAGTCATAGTACTCAACAAAAATCTTGGCCGCAAATTTATTCAATCATGGCCGCAATTTTATTGTTAAGGCAAGGGTGCCATGTAAACAATATTTGATAACAAGTATTCTCCCACGTGAAAGACCTCACCACCATAGACTTAGATTCCTTTTCCTTTTGGGAGAAGAACTTCTCAAATTTGCTTAGGAATTGTGTCCCACATCAAACTCTTATTCCTTAGCCGATCTGGACAACCACTATAAATAAAAGACCCCGGCCATGGATTACTCAAAACAATAATTCCTTTCATCGTTGCACAACCATGGGGTTCTCGGCAGAAGACGAAGCTTTGAAGTTCTCCAAGAAATACAACGAGGCCTTAACCTCAGTGCGTGACAAAGTGAAAACAGGGGAAATCCAAATGTTGGCCACGCACACTCTGCCAACAACAACAAGATCGGCCACACCAACTCTATCGGCTTGTTCCCTAGGTCCTCACTTTCCTGAAGGCATGCCCCGTAGGATCTCAAAAGTTCTCTGCCAGGAAGAATTGGACGACTCTTGTCACTTTACTGAGCATGGGTGGTCTTCATGGTCTTGCTCAAGGCCTGATGGTTGGCCAACCCTTACAGATGAATGGCAAGCATGGGTTCCAAGAATGGAGCACTTTTATGCCGATCATTGGAAAAGAATCGGCATTTATGACACCATCAAACTCACCGAGCAAGACATAGTAGTAGAGAAACCGCTATTAGCCGCGGCTCTATGTTTTTGGTCCTCAGCTACGAACACAATGAACTTGCTATTGGGTCCTATGAGTCCAACAGTCATGGACATGTGTATACTCATTGGATTGCAGCCTACCGGGGCCGAAATTGGCCCAAGTCACAAATTTCCTACTACCTTCAGAGATAGTCTACTTCCTCCCAAACGCGCGAAAGACCATGACAAGGAGGCAAAAACTGAAGCTATCAAAGCATCAAAAAGATCGCGCAACTACGGCTCTTTATATAAGAAATATGCAGTTGTTGACTCCGAGCTTGCGAACCGAAGACCTGTAGGGAAAGATGAACACACGACGTTTTTATATTATTGGCTATGCAAGTATGTTTTCTGCAGCAGAGCACGTCAATGTCCTCCGGATTACGCAATATTAGCTGATGCGCTGGCTTCTGGTACTCGACTAGCTCTTGGCCCATTCGTCCTTGCCAACTTATACAGAACTTTACATAATATTGTGACGAACGACATGGATCTCAACGTCGGCGGACCATTGTGGGTGTTTCAACTGTGGTTGCGAGCATACTTCCCTCATACTTCAGCCTCAGCACTGGAAACTGGACACGGTATGTTTTATGGGCGGCAACTTATGGCCGCCTCGTCCTCTTTCATGCCTTTGGAGAAGTGTTTTGCCATGTTTTACACCTCCAGGAATTTCAAAGACCTGCGCCCTTGTTATACTCAATGGAGATTGGCATTTCTTGCTTCTAACAAAGAGTCAGAAAAGAACTTTTCTGATGAGGAATGGAGAAAATCTTGGGGAAGCTTTGTGATCTCACGAGACTTGCATCATGGGTTGACACTCAATGCACACTCTAAGCCTGGAGTAGAAGTCTACCTTCCCAACTATTTTGCTCGTCAGTTCGGATGCATCCAAAGTTGTCCCGTCCTTTACAACAACTCATTGAACCTTTTAACCTCATGGCGCCGAAAGGTGCACACAAAAGATATGTGTGTTCTCAGTTTCACGACGGTACCATGATCGCCTCAATCGTTTCAAGTTGGAAGGCTTCCAATCGAATTCCGCAGCCACTCCTACTTTCGTCTCTTGGTGGGTAGACTTTTCTACGAAATTTGTGGATCCAGAATATAAAGATATGTTTACAGAACGGATCGTCCGAGGAGTTGGAGATATTCTTCTGAACCAAACTAGTCACAAGAGAAAACGGGCTTCTGTTAGTCACTGTAACGAGCTATCAACACCCAGGCAACGAAGCTCTGTTCGTATCGAAGAAATCTTTGACGAGAATTCTCCTATGAGCTCGAACAATGGAAGTGATCACTTTATTGGGTCAGCTGCACATGACGACTATGCCGATGGGTATGATGAGAATTTAAACAGTGAGAGTGCAAATGAAGACGATGTAGACAACACTTCGTCTCATAGTTTGCCTTGTTCATCTCAAAACCGTAACCATCAGGTAACCATCTTATCCAAAACACGCATATGTTTACTCACCGCGGCTTTATTGAGCCGCAATACTTATTTGGACTCACTGACCTGATCGTTTGTCATTCAAACTTTAGGTACCGTACGAGCACGAGAATACCAGCCAAATGCAAAGTACCCATACCAAAACGACTGCCATCCAACCTAGTACTTCCAGCCAAGTGAGTTGTCATCTTATTTTCACCGCGGCTCACCATGGTCCTCAATGCCATTTGAATTATCATTCCTGTGTTAATATGTTTATTCTCTTGAATGCAGTCGAATCTTCTTACAGATCTGTTGCCTGCAGACACCATGGCATTTTTGGACGAACTTGCTGAGCAACTTGAAGCACCACAAAATCATAATTTGAGGGAAGAGAGTGAAATAAGATGTGACCCGCGGGAACAGAAGGCGGCTGAGTTCGTTGCTGCGCATTGTCGTAAACCGCTTATGACCATCGTTGAGCAAGGTCTTTATGACCGTTTCAAACAAGAATTGAGATTCTTGATCTCACTTAACCATTTCACTTTTGAGCGCGCTCAGCAGATCGAAAGTCATCTCAAGGTCACAGACGCGAGTATTGATGCTTTTTCACAGACATTGGAAAAATGGGACACCGGCCGCGCGCTAGAGCAAAAATACGGACTCATTGTCAAACGGCAATCTTCACGTGCCGCGAAACTCACTCAAATGCGACAAGAACTCAAGACTGATGTCGAGAAGTTGGCAGAGCTGGAAAGTCAGATGAAAACAATTCGAGAACGCATGTCCATAACTTCAGACGTCATAAACCAGGAGTACGCGGTACACCATGAAGAGCTCAAGTTATTTTCTCTACACGGTAGAGACACCAAAGCTTTTATAGACGTCAAAGAAGATCTTGACAAGGCCATGAAGAAGTATGAAGCTGATTGGGCCATGTGGGAAAATATCTTGCCATGATGGGTTTTCTCGAGCATGATCAAACTTTTATATGTATTTGCTCAAACTTTGTATTCGCTCAAACTTCAATGAACCCTTCTTGTTTTCTTTTATTCATGCAAGTTTATTTCAAGATTACTTCACTATTTGCCACCATGGACATTCATGAACCGTGGCCTATCAATAGGCTCTACCATCAATGCGGGCATTCGTGAGCCACAGCCTATTGTGGTCGAATAACAAGACCAATATTCTCGCTGCGGTCAATAGTGGTGATCAATGCGGCTAACTCAAATGGTTTCTAATGATGGCCTGTGTTTACATGTGAGAATAGAGGGTATCTGGTTGCCCTCTCCAAGTGAGTCGACTATTAGGTGTCAAGGCACATAGTCGAGTCACTTAATGTTCGGTGAGGCTCTCACATTTCTCCTGCAGTTGGGTAATACTTTTTTAAGTGTTGACCATTGATAGGCATGGAATGCAACTCGCCGTCAAGGTCTCGAAGATGATACGCTCCATTCCCGATGATGTGATCTACCACGAATGGTCCTTCCCACCGAGGTGACCACTTTCCATACTTTGGATCTTTTTCGGTTTCGGGGAGGACCGCTTTCCAGACCAAATCATCTTCAGCGAAGGTTTTGTTGTGGACTCGCTTGTTGTAAGCTCTGGCCATTGCACGCTTTTGAGCTTCCATTCTGTTGTAAGCATCCAACCGAGCGTGGTCGAGCTCTTCCAATTCCTGCAGCATGGCTTGAGTGTAGTCACCGACTGTTAGGTTGTGCTGCTCAGCTACACGTAATGCTTTAACTTGGATTTCTACTGGAAGCATGGCGTCATGGCCATATGTCAAAGCAAACGGTGTAGTCCCAGTTGCAGATCGCTTCGAGGTACGTAAAGCCCATAATGTGTCAGATAAGATATTATGCCAGTCTCGAGGTTTATCAGTGATCATTCTCTTTAACACATTAATCACCAGTTTGTTGGCGGCTTCGGCTTGACCGTTAGCTTTTGGGTAATAAGGAGTGGAATGAATCATTTGGATACCCAACTCACGCATAGCATTTTGCGTCGCTTCGGAAATGAAAACGGAGCCGCGATCCGCAATGACTGTTTCTGGGACGCCAAAACGATGCACAATTTTTGTTTGATGAAAGTGATTACGGTCTCACTAGTGATTGAAGTATATGGCTCCGCTTCTACCCATTTTGTAAAGAAATCTGTCATGACTAAGATCCATACATGTTGCTTAGAAGACGCAGGGTGAATCTTCCCAATAATGTCCATGGCCCAACAACGAAACGGCCATGGTTTAATAATAGGGTGTAGCAATGTGGCTGGCACCCGATGACGGGAGCCATGAATTTGACATTGCTTGCAGCCACGGGCGAATTCGATACAGTCTTTCAATATTGTAGGCCAGTAATAACCATGTCTGCGAATCAACCAACGCATCTTTATTCCGGCTTGATGAGCTCCACAAATTCCTCCATGAACCTCGCGCATGATTTTGAGGGCTTCTGGCCCTCCGACGCACAAGAGAAGTAAACCATCTGCTGATTTCCGGTACAACTGGTCTTTGTATAACACGAAGTTTGCTGCCAAAAATTTGATCTTTCGATCATGTTTTCCTTCAGGATTATCATGAAACCTGATGATAGGATATCGCCAATCGCATGGCTCCACGCTAACGATGAAAATTTCTAAAGGTACACCACGATCTTGCAAGGCAGGCATACTTCTGCGTAAAATTCTGACGGTCCGACTAGATTCGGTCCTTTTTAAAGTTATACCCGATGCAAGTTGTGCCATCTCGTTTGCGTCAGAATTTTCTTTCCGCGGTATATGGATAAAAGATACCCGATCGAAAATCTCGGCCAATTGGTCAGCCAAAGCATAGTAAGGTAACAAAGACCAACTCGTGCACTTGAATTCCTTAAGCAGTTGATTAATAACTAGCTGTGAGTCTCCTCGTATAAGAACACGTCGCGCCCCCATTTCTTGTAGTATCTCCATCCCAATGATTAAGGCCTCGTATTCCGCCTGATTATTGGTACAGCGAAACTCAAACTGAAACGCGAATTGGAACAACTCACCTTTAGGAGACTCAATCGTAACTCCGGCTCCGGCTGAAGTCTCGGTGCTCAAACCATCAAAATGCATAGTCCAAAAGTTGTTCTGCATGGGTCGTGTCTCAATAGTGCCGATTTCAACATCATCCATAGGCTCTATCGCACTTGATGGATGGTGGGCTAAGAAATCAGCCAATGCCTGGCCTTTTACCGACTTTTGTGCAATGTACTTAAATGTGAACTCGGATAAAGCCATAGTCCATTTGCCAATACGGCCGCAAACGATCGGTCGCGTAAGCATGTACTTAATCAGGTCTGTCCTTGAGATAATCAAAACTACTGAAGGCAACATGTAATGTCGTAGCTTTATGGCTGAAAAGTACAATGCTAAACACAATTTTTCAACGGCAGTATACCTTTGTTCCACTGGTGTGAGTACTCGACTCAAATAGTATACAGCGCGCTCCTTCCCTTGATCATTATCTTGGGCTAGAAAACTTCCAATTGAACGATCAGTTGTGGCCATATATAATTTGAGCGGCCGACCACGGATCGGAGGCACCAACACAGGAGGCTTGGCAAGGTAGGCCTTAATGCTATCAAATGCACGCTGGTGTTCTTCATCCCATATAAACTTTTCCTCACCTTTGAGACGTAATAAGGGTGAAAAAGGTTGGATCTTCCCTGCAGAGTTTGCTACGAATCGTCTTAAAAAATTAACCTTACCCAAAAAAGATTGCAATTCCTTCTTACTTGTTGGTGGAGGTGCAGCAATGATCGACCTAGCTTTACTCTTGTCCACCTCAATCCCTAGTTTGTGTACAAGAAAACCCAAAAAAGTTCCAGCTGAAACCCCAAAAATACATTTCTGCGGGTTCATTTTGAGTTTATGAGTGCGCATCCGTACAAAAGCTTGACGCAAGTCGGCAATGTGATTCTTTCTTTGATTTGACTTAATGACTACATCATCGATGTATACCTCCACTGTTCGGCCAATGAGATCATGAAAGATCATGTTCATGGCCCGTTGATATGTAGCTCCAGCATTCTTAAGGCCAAATGGCATAACCACCCATTCATAAGTTCCAAGTGCACCAGGACATCTAAAAGCCGTCTTATGCACATCCTCTGCGGCTATGAAGATTTGGTTGTACCCAGCATGGCCGTCCATGAATGATAGAATTTCATGACGCGCGGCTCCATCTACAAGAAGGTCAGCTAAAGGCATGGGATACTCGTCTTTTGGAGTAGCAGCATTCAGATTTCGAAAGTCAATGCATAGCCTCAACTTACCGTTCTTTTTAATAACTGGAACAACATTAGAAATCTAATCTACATACCTAGCAGTACGAATAAAACCAGCATAAAGCAATCGTTCTATCTCATTCTTTATTTCGAGCTGCACCTCGGCGGAAAATCGCCGCGGCGGCTGTTTATGAGGTTTACAATTAGGATATAAAGGTAATTTATGTTCTACAAAGCTCCGGTCCAAACCGGGCATTTCATGGTAATCCCAAGCAAAACAATCTTTATATTCCCTAAGTAAAGCTACCAACTCCTCCTTGAACCCACTAGGAAGTAGCTTGCTAATGAAGAGTGGCTTTGGGTCTTCGGGCGTACCAAGATTGAGTTCTTCTCTGGGATCTTCCACTTCTGCTGGAGTGTCTTCTAGCTCGGCCGGGGTAGGGCCGAGGTCTTCCATTCGGATCTCATCCTCATGTGTACTTTCAGACAAAAATTCCACCAAATTAATGGCCGCACCAGTATGGGCGGCCCTCTCATGCCAATAGGCCAGCAGATTCAGCATGGAGCTCTCAACTGCGGCCATCCTTTCATCCTTTTCTCTGGTGTCACTCATTAATAACAGAGTCAAAAAGCTTAGCCAAGGCAGGACGCTCCGAGTCTTCAAAGACAGTCTCGGCGCCAAGTGAAATCATCCTGCGCATGGTAACACCAGTAATTCTCCCAGTGTTGTCTTCCCTCCGAATTTCAGATGGGCCCACTAACTCATCATAATATGCGGCCTCGACCACATTAGCTGTTGCTTTAAACGGCTTATCATCAGCTCGCACTACTTCAACTTCATCCTCATTCCAGAATAACAACATCTGATGAAGGGTAGATGGAATACACATGTGTTTGTGGATCCAGTCACGCCCTAAGATGGCACTATAGGTTGTATCGGCATTAATCACATAGAATCCTGTAATAATGCTCTTACTTCCTACTTTAACTTCTAGTGGAATCACCCCCAAAGTTTTCTTCTTAGATCCAGAAAAATCATATACCGCCAGGTCAGCAGGTAGAATGTCTTTGTCCGTCTTCTTCAACTTTGACACCACAGACATTGGGATTACATTCACCGCGGCACCGCCATCGACAAGAACCTTTGAAATCGGATATCCCTCGAAACAAGCGGTGATATACAAAGGTTTGATGTGTTTGACCATCTCTGGAGTTGGCTTAGGGAAGTGAGCCGGGGATTGTTCTGGCACGGCAATTGTGGGTAAAACCACATCTGTAACATCCCCTTCTATTGCTTGTGGTTGATCTGGTTGTGCCAAGAAATCAATTGGTAACACAAAAACCATACCCACTGTCATGTCTTCTCCTTCTACTAGTACCGCCGTGGATGACTCCACTTCTTCCTCACCTCCTATATTCTCTATCTCATGGCTAAGTACAACATGCTTTGTAGGACTAGTGATGCGCGCATCATGATTGATAAAACCTTCAAGGTCATTGCTGAAGCTCTCGTAGTGATCAATCATCAAGTCTTCCGCATGTCTTGCTTCACTGGGCTCAACTTCTTGTTCTGCCACCTCAATCATTTGCTGCTCATCATCAATACAAAACTGATCTTGGAAGAACACCCGGCTAGCTTTACCATTGATTCCCAACAACTTGGGTTTTTGATCAGCCGTGCTGTCATCCACATCCATGTCAGCTATCTCTTCCTCTGATGACTCAGAATCATTTTTCTTTACCTCGGCTGCATACTCCATTTCTCGCTTGTGAATGCGTTCATCCATCTTCAACAACAATCCTCGCTCCTGTGATGTAACTCCATAAGTGCTAATGACTGAATACATTCGGTGGTACCCCTTCAGATACTTAAGGTCCGATGAAGATACTGGTAAATCAGTCTTGTTTGAAAACAACTCCACCCCATCTAACCGTGCTTGATACAAGATCTTCAAACCAGCGCTCGATGTACTCTGCACCATTAAAGGCTCAAGCTGTGGGTTATCTGCCAAGGCTCTTAGCGTATCCAGCTCCTCCCATGTTGGTCCGTACAAAGCTAAGGCGGAATATGTCTTGTGGTACTCCTTCATAGCAGCCCAACCTTCTGGTGCAAATGGAGGGAGCTTGTTTCGTAACACCTCAACCAACTGTCTGCCAACCGGAGAGCTTTCTGTGGTCACTTGTTCTACTTTTGCTGCAACACGTTCCTCGGATGAACCACTTGGTTTGAATTTTTTACCAAGGATGGAACTGGCTTCGTTTTTCTCACCTCTGACAAGTAACTTGGGGACCCGTTCCTTCTGCTCTGGATGTTGGTACCTATGTTGCCGGTGTTGGCCTTCCTTCTCCAGCCTATCACTAGACCCATTTCGGTGGTCCTGTTTCTCAAAACTCTTGAGTTCTCCATCTTGTTTCGTAGATTCGAACTTCTTAGCCAAAGCGACTTCTCGTTGATGTCGACGCTTCTGAGTTTTAGACAAAGGAGCAATGTCATGATCCCTGGACATTCTACCGTACCACCTGTTATCGTTGGTGATAGGAGGTCGATATGTCCGAGGTCTCCTGTCATTGTACACGCTCCTTCTATCATCTCTGACGTTCTGAACAGGCCTCCTCTCGACGTCATTACCGCGGCTTTCTGACCTGTATGTGACTGGAGTCTTCCCTTTGTCTTGTCCACTGCTATGCTCCCGCGGAGATACATCCTTTACTCTCTGTTCAGGTGGGGAACTATCATAGGAAAGTCTTCTTCTGATCGGCTTATGTGTAGGTTTCGCAGCGACTGGACGTTCTCTCTTGATACATTCTGGTTTCACCATCGTCTCTCTGAATGAAACCTGCAAGCTGGACCTTGGTTGTCCGTGTCTTGAGGTCTTGGAAATGCCATGACCATGATCTGGGACCTCAACCTTTCCTTCAGCACCCTTCTTTGGTCGCAAAACTTCGTCAAGGCCCAATTCTTTCTGGCACCTCCCGCAAAGCACAGTGACAGGAGGAACTTCCACCACTGTTAACCTGGAAGGGGAGAGCTTGATGGAACCCACCATCACTCCTTCGGCCGCAGAGAGATCCTTCTGGGTGACACTTGAGTCATTGGCCTGATGGTCCCCCACATTGACCATATTCATCGTAGCTGTTGGGAAAGGGTCTGTGTCCACTTTCATTGTAGGAGCCACCATGTCTGGGAATTTGAGTTTTCCTTGATCGATTAAGTCCTGCACAATATCACGAAAAATAACACAATTATTAGTTGAGTGCTTCCAAGAATTATGAAACTTACAAAACAATTTGCCTTTCATTTGCTCAACAGGTGGTATAACATGCCCAACAGATAATTTAATCAGTTTCGCGGCTAAAAGTTGATCAAATTTCAAATCAGCCTTGCGAATATCAAATGTGTATGTGCGTGGTGGAGTTTTAGAATTGTTGTGTAGTGAACGTGCAGCTAATTCTGTTTTCTCCAAGGCTTTGCACACAAACGGCCGTTTGACGGCGAGCTCAGCGGCATTTACTTCGGCCATATCATCATCACTACTCCATTCTTCAACATGGGCCGTGCCAACGGCCTGACTTGTGTAGTAGGTTCCTTTTGAAGCGAGCTTCCTCTGCATTTCTTCTCGAAGAATCGTATCATACCGTAGTACTCTAGACTCAAGCTCATAAAGATCCCTGAATGTCAGACCCTCAAATTTCTTGCGGAACTCAAAACCTAGACTAGCCAACGCCATCTCCACGAACTCTGACTCCGGCAATTGAGCTTTGCATCTAGTTCTAAGGAGCTTGAACCGTCCTATATATTCTTGAGCCGTCTCATTGCTTGTCTGGAAAGATTTAGCTAATTCGGCCACAGGAATGTTTTGTTCTGCCTTGTGAAACCTATCATGAAACGCTCGCTCTAGATCTCTCCATGTTTGGATCGAATTGGGTGGAAGGTTCACAAACCACGAGAAAGCGGGACCAGTCAGAGAATTAACAAACAGCTGCATACGGTTTTCTTCACTATTCGCCTCACCACACTGTGAAATGAAACTTCCAATGTGCTCAACTGTGGACTGATACGCTTCTCCAGAAAACAAATGGAAAGTCGGAACACGATATCGATGCGGCAATGGAACTTGGTCAACATATGGTGGATATGGTTTTGTATAAGTAGGTCTATCCACCCGCTGGCGCAGATCACCTACCATGCCTTCTACCAAATTTTGAACTTCGTTAAAAAGGACAGGTCTATTTTGGTCACCAAAGCCCTGTTGTGGAAGTGGTTGTTGATTCTGAATAGGTTGCCATCGATTGCCATGATCCCCTTGTTGTGGGGGAATTTGCTGGCCATATCCTTGGTGGTGGGTTGGCCACAGTTGTTGACTGTGAAACTGATGTGCATGAAAATTCTGATTGGGTGGAGGGTAAGTGAATTGATTTTGTGGCTGCGGAGCCTGATAACCATGGCTTTGATTCATATGGTGCCCCCAGTTGGGGTAAGTTTGAGTTGGTCGTGACTGTGGGTACTGTTGATGCAGGTTAGGCGACGGAGCTGTCACGGGTGGTCTACTTGACCCTGGTGCAGCCTGCCCACTGGAAATTGGTACTTGCTGCGTCTGACTGCCTTGTCCTGGCTCAAAAGAAAAAACCCGACTTCCTTCACTTTGGCTACTACGCGGTGCTGGTGTTCCCGTTCCAGTTTGAAACCAACATAACCAAGCATTCATCATATCTGACTGAACTCCCATATTTTGGTTAAGATGACCGAAATTACTATCAAAATTTCGGTTGATCTGGCCCAAACCATTATTCAAGCTGTGGTCAAGCCTAGTGAAACAATTTTCAAGTCTGCGGCCTAACCGGCCGATGCCATCGTCAATGTTATCGACGTCATTATTAAGATCCTGCCATGACACATCGGCTACAGTCGTTGCAGGTGCGCTCGTAGGTGGTTGTTCAAACAACGGATTAATCCGCGATACCTGGACCCAGGGTTGTTGTCCCGTATTGGCTGATGTACTAACTGCCGGTTCATACAACGGGTTGAAGCTTGGCGGAAACCCCCAAGGAAAAGATCCAGGGCCTGGTGGTCTTGGTGGCAAATTAACCGACTCGTAAGGAGGAGTGTAACCTGGTGGCAAGCCCCATGGATACGTAACGGGGTCATACGGTCGCGAGCCGCCCCCAACTTGGAATTCTGCTTGTGTTGTCGTCCGTGTTTGTGGCTGTTGCGATTGACCTACATACGGTTGCCCCCCATTACCGGCGGTTGTCACTACCGTGGCGTTAGTGGTAACTGCAGAGACTTGATGTGCCGCACTACCAGTCGTGGATGCGCTATTTGACGCTAAAATTAACGGTTGACCCGATGTTAGTGGGGCCCTACACATGACTACAATGGTCCTTGAAGCTGATTTATTTGGACAAGAAGAAGAAGTGTGTCCCTGTTGTCTACACTTGTAGCAAGTATTCCCCCGAGGCTTGGCGTAGGGATCTGGTAACATTCACCCAGTTGTCCCACTGGGCGTGCCAAAAAATGTTGGCTCAAAAATCGTCTCGGCCACGTGTCAATGGGCCGAGGGCTTCTTTGGGCTACACGTGTCCTTCTGGCTTGGTGACGTGTGCGATGGCGTGCCAACTCGCGGCCGAGGGGCCATGCGAGGTTTTGTTCTGATATGTATGTAGATGCGCTCCCCTGACTTCTGATCAGTCGACTGTGGACCGAGGAAGGATCGATCTCGGCCGCAGGAACATAAAGTGCAACAAATAAAGTGCAGAAATATTAAAGAAAAGGTAAAGAACACGAATGTAAATTGCAGGAAAGATAAATTACGGAAAAAATGTTGGCTCAAAAATCGTCTCGGCCACGTGTCAATGGGCCGAGGGCTTCTTTGGGCTACACGTGTCCTTCTGGCTTGGTGACGTGTGCGATGGCGTGCCAACTCGCGGCCGAGGGGCCATGCGAGGTTTTGTTCTGATATGTATGTAGATGCGCTCCCCTGACTTCTGATCAGTCGACTGTGGACCGAGGAAGGATCGATCTCGGCCGCAGGGTTCTCTCTGCCTTGGATGCAAGGACTTTAACACGGATCGGCTTACCAGCCGATCTTGGTGCTGTGTGACTAGGTGAATGTTGTGATGGTGCAAGTGATGTGAATGCAGGAATATAAAGTGCAACAAATAAAGTGCAGAAATATTAAAGAAAAGGTAAAGAACACGAATGTAAATTGCAGGAAAGATAAATTGCTCGAATGTAAATAACGATAATGTAGATTGCAAAAAAGATAAACGACAATGCAAGAAAGATAAGTACCGGTAAAGTAAAACGATAAGGTAAACACGGAAGAATTGATAATTGTGATGCTGAGAAGCAATTGTATTGAGATAAAAATGTGTAATCGCGTAGAGCGTTTGGTCGAGGACCTCTAACAAAGAATCCTAAGGTCCTTTTTATAGTGAAGTAAAATAAAGAGTACGTAATCCTAGCTTTAAACACAGGGATGAATTACAGGTAAATCATGGATTAAATTGTAATAAAGCTCATTCACTCTGATTGCCACCATTTTGGTAACTGTGGTGATGCCTCCCTTGAAGGCGCCATCTTTGACCGTAATTTAGCTTGTAAATATCAATCAGTCGACCTTGTAAGGGTTTGACAGGATAACATTTATTCTCCTTTCTTGGCCGCTGCAACTCACGAATAGCCGCAACTAAATAAGGTGTATGTGGCTCAACATAAAGTGACCGCGGCTCAACATAAAGTGACCGCGGCTCAACATAAGGCGACCGCGGCTCAACATACGGCGACCGCGGCTCAACATACGGTGACCGCGGCTCAACATAAGATGACCGCGGCTCAACATACGGTGACCGCGGCTCAACATAAGGTGACCGCGGCTCAACATAGGGCGACCGCGGCTTAACATAGGGCGACCGCGGCTCAACAAAGGGTGACCGCGGCTCAACATAAGGTGACCGCGGCTCAACATAAGGTCTCTGCGGCTCAAAACACTAATAGCCGCCGTCATCATCTATGTTAATAACCGGATAAGTCGCGATATTTACTCATTAATGACCGCGGTCACTAATGGACCCGTCCATTTGGTCTGCCACATGGTTCGTGCCAAATATAGGTTCAAACAGGTTTAGACTAGGGTTTAAGGTTTCTGTTGAACCGAGTTTTCAGCTGCCGGGTAATTATGTTTAATGAGTCGGCCAAATAGCTTGTTATTTGCAATGGTTCAGTTGGTTGCATTTCAGCAATTTCATTCAACAACAAGTTCTATTGTTTAGATAAACAATATATTGTTTATATAAACAATATTAATATTTTTACTAAATGAACCTAATTTATAAGTTGGGTGTATTTCAAAAGAGTATAACATGTGGGTGTAATTTAAAATTTGTCTATAATTTTGGGTGTAACATCAAATTTCCCTAAACAAAATGCCCAGTAGCTCATTACAACAATCAAACACAACAAGTTCAATCCTAATTGCAATTATTCAATGAAAACTGAAACTAGACCCTCCGTTTTTGTAGTGTTTCCTCATCTTCATCATAATACCTTTTCAATTCCTCTCATTGCAATCATATCTCTCCTTTGTAAGGCCAAAAGATCAGACAACGAACATAAATTGGGAAATTAGGGTGGGTTTACGAACAAGAACAAATATTGAAACCACGACAGTTGCAGAGAAAGAAGAAAGAAGAAAGAAGTGGTGAAGAAAAATTATGGGTTATATTGTTTCAGATCGAGAGTTGCAGAGAAAGAAGAAAGAAGAAAGATAAGGATAAAGGAAGACAAAGAGGAACAATCAAACTTAATTCCATTTTTTTATTAGAAGATAACGTTGGAAGTTAACAGGGTTAAGGTCTGTTTAAGTCGGAGACATGTGTCAAAATTTGGTAGGTGACACAAGTTTGACATTGGGTTTTTGGGCATAGCAGATTTCCATCCCCTTTAAAGTTTTTGAAAAATGTCAATTAATAATATTATATCAGTAGGATTGAATGGTTATGGGATTCTAATTGTATAGGTCTAGCTTCCTTTCTTTGTAATATTTATGTCATGTTACCTTTTCCTCTTACCATATGGATCCATCACCACAATTAATTAGGTATTAACTAATCATTTTATGTAATACCCCAGATTTTCATATCAATTTCTTTATATTATTTCTATAATTAATGAAGGATTATTTATGGTAATTTTTATTTGGTTATGCAAAGTTGAAGTTTGGGGAGTATTTTTTTAAGGTGCTTTGACTTTTAAGAGGCCAACAATTGACTTTCTTTTCTGTAAGTTATTTGTGAAAACTTCTTTCTTGAAAGTTGTAGAGTTTGTCAATGCGAGTTCGTAGACACATGGCATGCGTAAAACATATGTCGTATGAGAAAGTTTTGGTCAGCAGAAGCTCGTGGCTTTATGGGGTTTTGGGTTAAATAAGGAAAAGTTAAGGTTTCCATTTCATTTTTCGGAAGCCATCTCTCCTCTCTTTCTTCTCTCTCGCGCCTCACCCTCACTATCTGAGTTTCCCTTCTGACCCGACTCAAACCCGGCCGACCCGACTTTTTCGGCCACCTCCGACCGACCTAGACGCGGGCACCGGTCAGGTTTTCTTCCTCTCCTTGGCGTGTTCCTCCCTGTGTAGGTGGGTGAGGATGACTCGACCCAGAATTGAGAGAATCGAACGCCACAGAGAGGGTGGCGGACCCGACTTCGACTTGATGACTTTCCGGCCGTGTACAACGACGACTTGAGGTGAGGCTGCCCATTCCTTGAAGCATTTTTCCTTCTAAGCACGTTTCAAGCTGCCATTCACCTTGTTTTGAGGTCTAGAAGTTGATTCGAGGCCGCCTTGGCAGCCGGTTTTGTTGTGAAAGATTCCGGCCGAATTGGTTCAAACGTCAGGTATAAAAGATGCTTCCCTTGCTTCTATCTTCAAGTTTGATGTTAGGAGTTTGTTCAGATTCTGAAGTTTTGGGGTGGCACGTGGCGGGGCGTCCAGTAGTGTTTGTTGTGTTTTGTGATGCTGGTTAGGTAGTACTCTTCAATACGAACGTGTTGATATGTGGGTTGTAGGTTTTGGTTACCATTATTGCATGTTAGGGTTTCCCCTTGGTGCTAAGTTTTGAATGGTTCCGTTTTGGGTAAATCCGAACATGAAAATCTGGTTAGTAGTTCTATAGGATGTGTAGGACGTTTCAGCGACCTTTTAGAGGTCAAAGAGGAGGATTTGTCTCGGGTGACAAGCTTGTGGGTTAGGACATGAGTTTCGGTTTGAGTTGGATATTGTTGTTTTTGATAGTTACTAAGGTTAACGTTTTGTTAATATGTGACTTGTGGAGTTGGTTTTAAGTTATATTCTTGTGTTGTGCGTGCGAAGACGCAGCTGGATTTGAGGTGAGTAAAATCTCACCAAGGTTCACATTGTGACCTATTTATTTATGGTTATTATGATGATTATGATGATGATATGATGATGATGATTATTATTATTATTATGATGATGATAATGTTGATGATGATGATGATGATTTAAAAATTATGTTTTTCTTTTGTTTGTTTTAAATATAAATGAGTTTGATCGTCAACGGCTCATGGTAAGTGAAAACAAGTTTTCTATTAAAAAATATAATCTTTCAAAAGGATTTCCGATTATATGTGTGCCTTAGTGGTGATTTTGTGTATTAGTTGTGGATGTGTGTGCCTTAGTGGTGATGGTGTGCATTAGTTGTGGTTGTGTGTGCCTTAGTTGTGAGTATGTGCATTAATTGTGGAATGGTGCCTTAGTGATGATCGTGTGCATTAGTTGTGGATGTGTGTTGTCATGCCCCCAAATCGAGACCAATATTATAAGGAAATATGGTGCCCGAATTTGCGACGTGAGTTAAAACAAGTAAAATTTTCTCGAATAATTTATTAGAAGAAGAAATATATATATGTCTGAATAATACTTTTATTAGAAAGTGAAAGCATTAATATTTTACAATACCAAATATTTTACAATACGAGAGTTTTAGCAAAAGTATATAAGACATTACATTTATTCTCAAAATAGTAATAGAAAACATTCTTTTATTTAGTAGGTTCATCCCATTTCCCAAACATCTATTCGTTACCTGAAAACAAAAATGTGTACATCATGAGTAACACAGACCCAATAAGTACAACTTACATTCTTATAATAACGTGTCTTATAAGAAACCAGAAATAAACACAACTAAGTAAAAATGTATCAAGAATCATTTTTATTTATTCATACCGATTCTTATTTATGCACACATACACACACATATACAAGCGTGAATAAATTCATCCATGTGAATATTTAGGAAACTGATAATAAATCACAAAAATCACATGCTAGGTCCATTACACCAAAGCACAAATAAGCCACAACATACTAAGGACAATACCAGAGTATGTATACTCAAGGTCGACACTTTCTTCCTATGAGTATAATAGTGCACTATCTGTAGGGACTAGAGCCCAGGCTAACTCCATGAATCACAAAACATTTTTACTAGTAATTCACTTAAGCACGGGGTAGTACTAATCACCCGGCTTCACATCTCCAAATATAATTACGTCAATAAAATACAGAAAATTTTAGTAAGTAAGACAATTACTGATTACGTGCATTTTAACACACTTAATTACATTACAAACATATGAACTAAGCTAATATTCAAGCTATTTACGATATAATTAATCTTATTTTGTTTATTTGTAGAAAATAAACAGAGCAGCGGAGATCGTTTAATATGAAATTAGAGCAGATAATGAAAAAGGAAGAAAAGAAGAAATTAAGGATGTCTACCGATTAGTATTTGATCATTAATTGATCATTAGATCAATTAAGCATTGAAGTAATCATATGCAGCCACAATCATGTGCCATCCTCTTCTTTCTCACTCATGACCAATCATCAGGTGACAAGTGGCACTTTTCCTCACCATTTCTCAGCCTCTCACCCGTGAAAGAGAGGAGGCAAAAACCATTTGAGGGGATTCATTCATTCTCTGGAGAAGGCAGCAGCACACAGAGGAGAAGAGAGAGAGAGAGAGAGCCGCACGAAGCAAAGGGAAGGGCTCCTGCCCTTTCCCATCGCCAACACCATTCACCACCATTTCATCCCTTCATCTCTTCTCTCTCTTCTCATCTCTTCATTTTAGTTAGTTTTTTTTGGGAATTCAAGAAGAGCTCATCTACAAGCATCAAGACTTCATCACTATAAGGGAGATTCAAAATTGGTAAAGAGAGGGAGCTTAATTTCAAATGGGTTCATAGTTGCTTATAGCAATTTGTGAATCTAACTTGTGTTTCCTCTCTACTCTATTATTTTTCTAATTTTTCATGTAGTGGATGATGTATTTGTTTATGGGTTCACTACCAGAATAGGCACTTTAGCCGACGAAAAATTTTCGTCGGCCTGTTAAAAAAATTCGTCGGCTAAGACCTTAGCCGACGAGCCTTCGTCGGCTATAGTGTCGTCGGGAAAAGGTCGTCTGTAATGACTTTAGCCGACGAAATTTTTTTTTTCGTCAGCTATAGTCCCATTTTAGCCGACGAGATATTTTTCGTCGGCTATAGTAATATTTCGTCGGCTATAGTTATTTTTTAATTTTTTTTTATAAGGTTTAGCCGACGAAATATAAAATATTTCGTCGGCTAAACCTTATAAAAAAAAATTAAAAAATAACTATAGCCGACGAAATATTAGGTTATTCGTCGGCTAAACCTTATTAAAAAATTCAAAAATAACTATAGCCGACGAAATATTAGGTTATTCGTCGGCTAAACCTTATAAAAAAATTTAAAAATAACTATAGCCGACGAAATATTAGGTTATTTCGTCGGCTAAACCTTATTAAAAAAATTTAAAAATACTATAGCCGACGAATATTGTGTTTGAATATCGTCGGCTAAAGTTTCTGGGTTTTGAAAAAAAAAACTGCAGAAACATTTTTTGGCGGAGGTTGGTCATGTGAGCCACCCAAATGCAAATGGCGGAGGTTGGTCATGTGAGCCACCGAAAACGGCAACACGTCGGTGAGGTTGTTGTTGTAGAGGTCGAGAACACGGAGGTTAGTGAGGTTGGAGAGCTCCGACGGGAACGTGCGGTTGAAGACGTTGTTGGAGAGGTTGAGGAGGCGGAGAGGAGGGCGCGGTAGGTGGCCATTGGGCGCGTGGGGGTGGAGAGTAGACGGTGTGGTGAGGAGAGAGAGTGGCGGAGGTGGAGGAGGAGAAGGAGGAGGAAGAGGAGGAAGAGGAGGAGGGGACACAATATGTCTAGTGTTGGGTTTATTTGTGGTGGTTGTGTGGAGGAGGAGGAGGAGGAGGAGGAAGAGGAAGAGGAGGAGGGGCTGCAATATGTCTAGTGTTGGGTTTATTTGCGGCTATATAAAGAACTTTAGCCGACGAAATTCTTTATTTTCGTCGGCTAAACTCTTTGGTTGACCGCCAAAAAATTTTTGTAGAAAATTTTGAAAATTTTTCGACTTTAGCCGACGAATTTTCATAATTTCGTCGGCTAAAGTCCTTTGAAAATTTTGGTTGCCCGCCAAAAAAATTTGCTTGAAAATTTCGAAAAATTTTCGACTTTAGCCGACGAATACGTTAGGGTATTCGTCGGCTATAGTGTGTAATTAAAAAATTAAAAAATAACTATAGCCGACGAAATATTAGGTTATTCGTCGGCAAAAACAATCTTAGCCGACGACTTTTCATATATTTTCGTCGGCTAAAGTCTATAAATTCACGAAAACACTCATATCTCCCCCTATATTACGTAGTTTGGTCAAATCTTCCACACGAAAAACTCTCACGTAGATGAGACGCAACCACCTATATAAAAATTTTGAAACATTTACCTTCCGACGATAGGGCTCCCCATAAGAAATAATAACGGTAAATAGGGTTGACCGCTACTATCGGCTCCGAGACTTTACCCGATTTACGTGATTTTTGAACCATAGCCATATTTCACCATTCTGAACACATCTTATTTCACGATATTTTTAATAATTTTGCTTCCTATGTAGAGTTGGTTCACAAAGTTGTATAACCGACTAAACAAGTTATACAACATTAGTAGACACGTTGTGATTCCGATGACTAAAATTCACAAACCAAAATTCGACCGTCAGATATGATCATTATGAAGAAATACGTTTATGGTAAAAAATTCAACTGGATCCGACAACGTTAAGGGCTCAATCGAAACTGTCAACCATAATCCATCGTCACTTATCACATGAAAACGCTCAGGTCAGTCCGCTATATTACGTAGTTCGGTCAAACCTTCCACATAAAAAACTCTTACGTAGATGAGACGCAACTGCCCATATAAAAATTTTGAGACATTTACCTTCCGACGATAGGGCTCCCCATAAACCCGAATAACGGTAAATAGTAGACACGTTGTGATTCCGATGACTAAAATTCACAAACCAAAATTCAACCGTCAGATATGATCATTATGACGAAATATGTCTATGGTAAAAAATTCAACTGGATCCGACAACGTTAAGGGCTCGATCGAAACGGTCAACTATAATCAAAAATAAGAAAACTGCATTTTGAAGCCCTAAACAGACTCGGATAGCCAAAAAAGCCTATAGGTCATGGCATAGCGATGAGTTTGACTCGTAGGGCTGTTACGTTTTCGGAAAGGTATCACAATAGTCAATCGGACACCAAAAACCAAATCTGCAGCATAGTGAATAATAAGGGTAAGTCAACTATCGGCACCGAGACTTTACCGGAATACCGTCATTTTTCAATTGTAGACGTATTTCACCATTCTGATCATATTTTATTTCACGACTTTTTTGCATTTAAAGGTTCTACATATAATTTTTTTTTCCAGATGAGTTGTTGTCCAAATCTGTAAATATAAAACATTTTAGCCGACGAAATTATATTTTTCGTCGGCTAAACTTTTAAAAATTTCGTCGGCTAAACTCTTAAAATTTTGTCGGCTAAACTTTTGAAAATTTCGTCGGCTAAACTTTTGAAAATTTCGTCGGCTAAAGTTCACAGACTATAGCCGACGAAAAAAATTATTCAGTCGACGAAATATTATTTTCGTCTGCTAAAGTCCACTTTAGCCGACGAAAATTTTTAATTAGCCGACGAAGGACAATTTCGTCGGCTAAATCCCACTTTAGCCGACGAAAAAAAAATTCGTCGGCCTGGTTTTTTTTTCTTCGTCGGCTAAAGCCTTTCTTCTGGTAGTGGTTGTGAGTGATTCGATTTTGGGAGTTAGGGTATTAAAACCCTAAACTCATTTTGTATAATGTTGGTACTTTGATTGATATAAATGCAATTTTCATTGTGTATGTTTTGAATCCGAATGTGTTGGTCCTTAGAAGCATGTTTCTAGGCTTTATCACCCTTTGAGATAATGTTGTGGACAATTTGATGGATAGATTGATAAATTGACAACTTATTAGTCTTGTGCATCTAGGATTTGAAGTGTGGTAACCATTAGCTAGCTTAATTGGAGCTAAGCTTGCTTGGGTTCCTATTATCATACACTCTAGGCATCTAATTTAGATATTGCGGCCTTAACTGGCATAATGCCCAAGTGAGAGAGTTGATTGTGGTCTTAACCGGCATAATCGATACATCGAAAGGATAATTGATCTAGTAGCCTTAACCGGTATTAGATACGGGACTTGACACAATATGATATGCATTTATGAAATTGGTATCGATGTTTGCATATGAGTTAGTGTGGATCACCCGACACTCTCATGTTCTTAGCATTCTCTAGTTCATTAGTTAGTAGTTTATTTCTCATTTTGTTTATCGTCAATTTAGTTAAATCTTCATTCAATCTCCCATTTATTTTCGACTCATTGTAGATAACCATCACTAGGTTTCTAGTTTTGATTAGGCTTTGGTGAGAACTAGAGCCGAGCATTACTAAGGCTTGGTGCCTAGATTAGCATTTTCTTTATTTTCTTTTCTTTCTTTGTTTGCATTAGTGACTTATTGCCGATTAGCCTAGGATTGTGGGTTAGCCACTAATCCCCGTGGTACGATAACTTGGACACTTATACTTCCCTATCTTGACAACGATACGTTCGCTTGTGTGAATTGTATCACTCCCTCCCTTAAAAAATTCAAGACTATTTTGGGAGGTAAGGTCATAACTCTCCAACTGGAATCTCTGGGGTCGGTGGAAGACTCAAAGGATGAACAGTTGTTGACTTACAAAAAGAAGTTTGGTCGTCCTTTGAGAAGCAAAAACAAGAACCCAAAACCGGACTAGAAGCATACAGTCCCTCCTATGCGCATTCCTTTGCCGATCAACTTTGGAGATGATATCAGCCCTTCAGACGAGGGAAAAGGAAAGCTGTAGTTTTCCTTGCTTCCTTGCCTACGATAGAAGTTAAGTTCTAAATTTCCTAATGTCTTAGTATTTCTTGTTGTACATCAATTGCGGTCTATAAGCGACTTGATTTACTTTTTTGAGAGAGCAAGGAGGGTAGTTCTTAGTTTCTGTTGTTTAGGCTCTTTCGAGCATACTTGTTAACCATGAGGATACATGTCAGTTAGTTTGTTTAGCTTGAGTTAGATTAAGTATGACACAAATCGCTAATTGATGTATGTGTCTTCTGACCAGAGATAAGTAATGAAATTATTTATTTCTATTTAAAAATTAAAGAAACAAATGAAATACACTATGGCCCAGTACATTAGTGGTAAACCAACTCTCTCTATATATAACAATATATAGCTGCGTATAGTTTGATCAATATACCCAGTCATAACCATACAAATAATACAAATCCATATGCCTCAAACCCAAGTAGATACTAATATGCTATATCATTGCATATTAGGTTACACTCACACATATATACTACACACATACACCCCACTAGTAATCGCGCGATCGATCGTCTTCACTAGCTAATTATGGAGTTATAGATATGAGAACAATTTAGGCACCGTCCCTACCATCACTGCCACCCTTGCTGTTGAAGTCTTGCCTTGGGATGTAATGGTGGTTATTCACACTGGTTCCTGGATAATACCCAGCTTGATCGACCGTCGTGGTCTCCTGAACTAGCTGTCGGCTGCCATGCCGATCATCGTCAAGTTGCTGGCCAGCATAGGCAGAGCTCACCATCATCAAAATTAGGGCGATGGCCAGGAATCTCATTCTGATCGAGCTTTCAGAATATTTCTACTGAGAAACGAAAACAAGATCAATTCCATGTACACAATATATAGTTAAGAAACAAAAGAGAAAAGACACTATTCGTTTGCATCGAACAACCTCTATAAAATATGCTTACCCAAAACTGCTACTTTACTGCTTGATATTGTGAAGGAGGCAAGAGAAGTTGATGCCGTTTATATAGAGGAACGTATGCTAGTTAGGGTTTCATTTTCTGCAAAATTTGGTGATGGGTTCTCCACTTCTCCACCAAATCAGCCAACACTCCAAGTGGTATGGCCACACTAACCAATCGGAGATTAATTTGTCTAAAATATATTGATGATAGCAATTCTTGCCTCATTGATCAAAAGCGAAATAATGCTTTTGTCTCTTTAGTGCTATAAATAGGATAACTCGACCTTACAATACTCAGTAGCCGAGAGCTATAATACAAACGAAGTCAACTAAGCACAACGGAGCATTGTAGCGTTGCACCATGATCTGGATTCTGGAATTTGATCTATGAATCGAAGTGGCTTAAATTTTGGTGAAACATTTGGATATGTATGTTTTGGGGTTTCAATCAATTATTCTGGGTGCATGATTATTTAATATAGATCTCAGTACTCAACACCTATATGCTATATGAGTTGAATTTTCACTCTGTTTACCACTTCTACGTCACAAGTGGCTTTGCCCCTTCGACATCTTACACTACAGAAATTAAAATTAAAAACTCGAAGAACATTTTAGGGGGGATAAGGCTCCCAAGAACGTACGTTGATTTTACAAAGAAGATTAAGATAGGCAAGATCATTTCACATCAAAATTTGCAACTTCGTGGAGAAAATGAGAGAAATTGATAGCTTAGTAATTTACTTCAAATTAAGTTCCAACTACCAAAACCTCATTTGATTCACAAAAAATAAGCATCGGAAAAAGAAATTATTTTCATTTGTCAAGTGTGATGAGATACAATGTAAAATGAAATACTTTCTTGGGTGAAGGAAAAATAGGGGAAAATCGAATAAAGTACATGGTTTCTTCCCAACTCCAAATAGGGAAATAATTTCTAAGTTTTTTCTTGACAAGGAAAGCATATCGAGCCGCAGTTACAAACAACATAACTAGATCAATCTGAGTCTTACTTAAGCTCATCCTCTCCATAGCCTTTCTTAAAAACCTTCATTCCATTCCGTCGTAGGCCTTGCTCAGATCTGGCTGAAGCGTCATAGACTTGGTGATCTCTTCGTGTGGATAAAGTGAGCAATCTCATTAGCTGCACGCTGAGTATTGTTAGTAATAAGCCTGCTTGAGTAAAAGCACTATGAAAAGGTGAAATTATCACAGGGAGTATTTTTTGAAGACAGTTAGTCATCACCTTGGAGCAGATTTTGTAAATAACATAGCACCTGTCGACTACTTCTGGATAAAATCTTTCCACCTCAAACCATACTCAATTTCTACTAGAAAGTCAGGAAAAGAGGTGCTTGCTTGAGAGATTAGAGTTTTGGGGAAAGAAACAGTTGTTACAGCAGTAGTCGACATGTACAGTAGAAAAATGTCACCGCGATAGGGAACGAGGTCGACGAGAAAGGTTGGGAGTTGTGAGCTCAAGGTTTGAGGGAGAAGAAGACGCTTCTTGACTGGTTTTAAGGTTTCTCGTAGCAAGATGAGGTGAATAATTGTGGGAAGTTAGCGTTCAGACTGGGTATCTTGTACGTTGCTGCGGGGAAGAGAAATCTGGGGTACTTGGTTGATGCGAGGATAAGAAAATCAAGAGACAGCTTGGGAGAGGAGGGAGACTAATGTTGGGTTTAAGTGTAGAATTTGGGACTTAGGTTAAAAGAAAGAAAAGGTAACCCAATTTGCATGTTCACCATTTCATCGTTGATAAGTCGGGCTTGGATTTCAAGTCTAAGATCGAAATCATCAACAACATTAAATCAACAGATGAATATTATGCGTTTATGTAACTTTTCATACCACAATACGTCTACAAGCCTAAAAAATACGTGAATGTGGCTTGAGTCCACACTTAGAATATGCTTGTTGATTGCGTCGATGTCGAAAAGGCATGAATCCTTATACAGATATAGGATTTTGTCTTAATCACGTGTTAGTATTTGTTATCGGCCATAACGACATACAAACTTCGTCGTGTGATTTTTTGAGTATCAATAGACGGTAAGTGTGCTATTGAGGTTCGAATATATGTGGTGGTTGCTATGTGTTTTAGGGCTTATTCATTAAGTAAATTAATATGTTATTGAGGGTCAATAGTGTGTTTGGAACGGTGAAAGAAATAAAGGATCATGCTTGGACATGTGCTTCATTGTTTTGATGGAAATCGATAGTCATTCGTTATTAAGCTTATTGAGATTCATTACCTTCACTAAGTACGTACTTGTATATTGTAAACATAAACTCTTTTATTCGCCTAAAATCCGACATAAGGAATTATTAAGAAATATCAAGTCAACTCTTTCAAAACGTATTCCTTGAAGATCGATTGTTCTCAATCATTCGTTATACCTCTAAAATATTTGTACGCCACCGTTGTGTTTTTCTTTGAGGGGTAATTCATTGATTAAGAATCATTACAATCATGAGAAAGTAACACCTCCACAGACGAAGGTATAACACGAAAAATATCATTACAGTACAACGATACTTTGGAGTCCATGGCAATAGAATGTGCCACTTTATTGATTAAGAATAAAGTGAAAGTAACACCTCCACAAACGAAGGTATATATAACTGATAAACACATTTTATGTTATGTTCTTAATGTATTTCCGACGCTATCTAGCTTCGTTATGTCCTTAATAATGCCATTTCTAACGTGTTTATGTGTTGTAGGTCAAAAGAGGCAGTTTTATACAAAATACGGCTAAAACGCAAGAATTGAGAGAAATCTTAATCAAAGGAGGATTTCTGATATAGCAAGGAGTCTCAATAAATCGCAAAATCGAAGGATAAGTTGTTTAGGAAACTTTCTTGTTTTGAAAATGGAAACTTGCCTATGTCATTTTAAGAATAGTGAACTACATATTAGTTACTAACTAAATTTCAGTTTACAAATACATCCTTTACACATTATATACACATTTAAGGACAAAAAATAACAAATGAGAACAAATTAATGTTCACATGTCATCTGTCATAATGTATTTACCAAAATACCCCTCATTACTTATTCACTAAATTGCAAACGTGCGTACTACATATTCAGAAAGGTGCTACTACTTAGTATTTGCTACAAAGCTGCTACTGCCTAACTGGGAAGTTCAATAAAGCTACTACTACCCGATTGTGAGTTCAACAATGATGCTACTACCCGACTGGGAGTTCAACAACATTACTACTGCCCAATTGGGAGTTCACAATGCTACTACTGCCCAACTAGGAGTTCACAATGCTGGTACTGCCCCATTGTGAGTTGAACAATGCTGCTACTGCCCGACTAGGAGTTGAACAATGCTGCTACTGCCCGATTGTGAGTTCAACAATGTTGCTACTGCTTGACTAGGAGTTCAATTACATTACTACTTCTACAGAAAATGAAATCCAATAACTAATCCAAGTTGAATAGTATATTTAGCTCAGATTCATCAACCCAAGGACTTCCACTGGGCTTCAATTCCTTCAAGCAAACAATTGAAAAACAACGTAATAGTGTCAACACATAACAGTAGCAGCAACGCGATGTAACAATAGCAGCAATGTCGACGTAACAGTAAGGCATTGGGGAACACCGTTGTTTTACCTGAGGCGAGAGAATAGATAAAGAAGAAGTTCATCGATCTAGAACTGAAAAAACAAATTGGTAAGGAGGCTTAATGGTCGATCAATGACGAAGCTTTGCTGGTGGTATTGCCTCCAACACGGAGGAGCTTGGGATGCTTATAGATCTTGCCGGCTGGCAGAGTCAAGCTCGGCTTCGTCAGAATCTTACAAGGTAGGGCCAAAGTGGTTTATCATCATTGTTGTCGAGGTTGTCATCGACGGCTTTGGCGAACGAGGAGCAACCAAATCATGACAGAGAGACGGCGGATCTGAGGCGTCGACGCGATATAGCCATTAGAGCACCTCCGATCTCCCTACCAAGAAGTGCAGATGACGATTCCAAACCAAGATGTTGGTCGCGCGAAGCCTCTACGTCTTCACCGACGAGCTTGTGTGGCCTACAACGATGATGATTTGGCCACAATGGTGAATCGGATAGATCGGAGATGGAGGATGTGAATTAGAGAGAGAGAGAAAGAGAGAGAGAGGGATGAGGGATCAGAACGAAGAGGGTTAGGAAGAGAGAAGGAGTGGCATACGCATAATTTGATCGTGAAAGCTGAATATTTTGGTCATTTAATGGTCAAAACTCGGGTCAGATCTGATACTATAGGTTTTGGGCCTCAGCTTGTGTCCTAATTTGTCTAAAAATTATTGAAAGTGAGGTTTTTGTATTTTTAAATTTGGTTATGTGTTACTATGTAATTTTCTCTTTTAAGAAACTTTTTTATTTTGATTTAAGAAATTTACTACTTATGAATCTTTCCTATTTTGACTTTCCTAAACTGTTTAAGAAACTTTCTTTCCTTATGAGACAAGAAAACCACGTGAAGTTAGGAAACCTAATCCCACTACTACATAAAAAATTTCCATGACAGTAAATTAATGACGTTTGCCCGAAAACGTCATCGTATGTCATTTTTATGACGTTTTCAGAAGCAAACATCATAAATCTGAATTTATACTTTCTTTTATGATGTTTTACGACCGTCATGTTAGGTCTTGATTTTCAATGACGTGTATTGACTGTCATAAATTTTATGACTTTTTAGAATCGTCATCATATATATTTCCATGACATTTTTTAAATGCCATTCTTGAAATATGTTACGACAGTTTTCAAGCGTCATTAAATCATTCGGCCCAATTGTTCGATGACGTTTTTCGAGTGCCATGAATTCCGGGATGGGCTATATGACTCTTTCCCAAAGTCATAAAATCTTTTGGCCCAAATTTTTGAAGACCCTGCGTGTTGGTATTTTCACTTGGCGCCTAGCCCAAATTTGTGGCACTGAACTGTCCTTTTTATTTTTTCTTCTCCATTTTTTGGTTTACCCAAATAGGATGAGATATATAAATGGGGGGACGAAACCTAATTTTCAGATAAACCCCGCACACACTTCTATTTTTATTTCCACTCGATCTTCTTCTCTGTGTTGGAGCTGTTCCCCAAAACTTCGGCTGGTGTTTTTCCCTTAAACTAACCACCCAGCCACCGCAGTCTCCACTCCTTTCATCCGGTCCGTACTCTCAGCTTATCTCCTTCTATCCGGCTTCTCTCTTCCCAGCCAAACCAAAACCCGATTACTTGTTCAGGTACCGTTGATTTCTCTATATTTGCTTCTCTCTGTCTGTAAAATTAGGGCTAACGTAATCTGCCTTGCTTTCCTATCAAAACGATGAGTTTAATTGGAAATTGGGGGCAGGGCCAATTTGAAGTTCTTAGTCTCTCTTTTACATTTCATGAAATGTGAGATGTCTATAAGGTTTCGAATATGTTGTTAGGTATGACTTGGATTCTGGAATTTGTGAGACGATTGGGAACCATGATGACATAGCAACTTGCATTGGATATTCCGATAAAACAAGTAAGCTTTTTATTACATTGCTAGTTTAGGGGAAATTGTGGCCTCAGTTTCTGTTAGGAAACATGATTAACAAGGACCAATATGAGTTTATGATTGATTTATGTGTTTGCATCATATACTACGTACTGATTATTTTTTTCTTTGTCAAACATACAGGTAATAGTAGAATAACAACTATGCTAAGGTTATTTGCTCTGGTGATTTGCAACTAGGAGGTGGTATTGCTCTAATTGTTTTTCAGAGGTATTACTCTAGTTAGTCTTTAGTTTTTGGCTTTTGTTATATGATGTCTTTGAGTGCATTGCTTTGATATCTTAGTTGCATAATTGGTCTCATTTATCACTATAAGTATGAGTTTTGGTTAAAGATTCTGTCTAAGTATGAGCTTTTCTAATATCTTGTTAGTATTTAGTTTTTAGCTTTTGTTACATGATGTCTTTGAGTGCATTGCTTTGATATCTTAGTTGCATAATTGGTCTCATTTATTACTGTAAGTATGAGTTTTGGTTAAAGATTCTGTCTAAGTATGAGCTTTTCGAATATCTTGTTAGTATTTAGTTTTTGACTTTTGTTACATGATGTCTTTGAGTGCATTGCTTTGATATCTTAGTTGCATAATTGGTCTCATTTATCACTCTAAGTATGAGTTTTGGTTAAAGATTCTGTCTAAATATGAGCTTTTCTAATATCTTGTTAGTATTTAGTTTTTGGCTTTTGTTACATGATGTCTTTGAGTGCATTGTTTTGGTATCTTAGTTGCATAATTGGTCTCATTTATCACTGTAAGTATGAGTTTTGGTTTCTGTCTAATTATGAGCTTTCCTAATATCTTATTAGTATTTAGTTTTTGGCTTTTGTTACATGATGTCTTTAAGTGCATTGCTTTGATATCTTAGTTGCATAATTGGTCTCTTTAGATCTAGTGTTCCAGTCATGCATGTGTAGCTTAAATTGTTTGTAATTGTTTTAAAAGAGCCAAAGTGGTACTGGTGGTGGTGATCCAAATAGTGGTAATGGTGATGGTGGAAGCAAGAGAACAAGCACTCCTGCTGATACTTCACAAGTAAGTTATTGTGCATTGTTGTACTCTTTTGGTTACTATATATATTGTTTTCTTATGACGTACTGAGTTGGTAATGGCTATGTGGTACTGAATTGAATTGGATTATATGTACTGTCTATAATGGCTTAGTTGAAACATTGTTCTTTCATCTATATGTACTGACTTGCCTATATATTTACCATCTAGGATGTGCCTGAAAATGGTGAAGTAGGAATTCACTCTGGCCCTCAGATTAGAACTTCTAAGGTGAATATACATTATTTAAGCATATGAGTTTAAGTGTTTTAGGTTTGTATGTCAATCAATAGATTTTTCCAATCTATTATTGAACTGCTGATTGTGTAGTCAGTACAAGGAAGCACCCTTTGTGTCAATGATCTGTGTGAAGTGCTTGATTGGGAGGGCACAGGTTTAGTTGTGGCTAGAGGAAAGATTTCAGCAGTTGACCCAACTACAAAAGTGCATGGCTACAATCTTGGACCTGACTGTTATAGAGTTGCTGTTGAGGAAGCCGTCGTTCCTTGAGCTGAATTCTATCGTCCCTAACCTGAATTTTCTACCATGGAAGATGCAGTTGGAAGTACCATTGCTTGGCCAACAAAATACATAGTCCCTCTTTAAGTATCGGTACGGTATTGATGTTTTCTTTAAGTACTTTGTTGTTGTGGCTATGCTAGTTTGAATTATTGTTGTTTTTGTTACAAGCATTATGAATCAGCAGTCTTTTGTACTATTGTTGTTGGTTTTAGGATGTTGCTAGGCAATATGTTAATAAGTAGTATGGTCAATGTATATATATGATCATGCCACCATAAGCTGCAATTTTCAGCTAGCTAGCTAGGTAGGACAAAAACTATTTGATGGTTAGACTTTTGTATCATAAGTACTATTTGATGATGGATGTAATCGCTCGTGAATTATAGTTTCTAATGCCAAGTGAATTCAGTAAATTAATTGGTATAATTTTTTTTTTTACCCAATTGAATGTATTTTATGAAACTTTGACATTGTCATTGAAAAAGAGATAATAACATGTAAAAGCGTCATTCAAACATAACATGACAATAACAAAATGTCATTGAAACCATTGGATGTAAGTTATAAAACGTCATGGAAACACTACTGATGGCGTTGGATAAACATCATCTAAAAACATATGATGACAATTGGAAACAGTCATGGTACATATTTGATGACAACACAAAAATGTCCTGCAAAATGACACTTTCCAACCGTCATTCTTATTATCTATGACGTTTATGCACCGTCGTTAAAAGTTATTTTATGACGTTTTCTAAACGTCATTGTTTCAGGCCCCTTTCCATCACTACGGTTAAGACGGCGAAGTAGATGACGTTTGATAAACGTTATGAAATTGCTATAATGACGTTTTCCAAACGTCATGGAAACTTTTTCTGTACTAGTGTCCAACTTGGACAAGAATTCTTTGGGCATGTATATATAAAAGGAGAAGGACGGAAAATCCTTAGGGATTCTGCTATAATCAAGGGATTTGTGTGTGCAAATATAAATAACAAATTAAGGGTTTAATTTCACCATATTAATTCTGATTATCCCTACCTTATTTATCTGATTTTACTTCTCTTACAGGAACCCTAATTGCACACCAAAGAAGGAATAAAATACAAGATTTTCGTCAAGGACTTGATTGGTGGCAGAAGAAGGAAGGTTCTTCATTGCTGTGATTTCCTTTGGAGATCAAGAAACGCACTTGGTCCTTATTCAGGTTTCCTTTGAAGTATTATTGCGCAAGAGAATTCTATGGAAGATTTTGTGTAATAATTCAAGGTCGTTGGATCAAAAAATAATCAAGGGCAAGGAGAAGACATAGGGTTCAGCCAAACCACTATATAAGGGAGCAAGGAGCAACATTTTCATCATCTCTTCTCACACCAAAAATCAGTAGACACGTTAGCCTTCCTTCTCCTTTTGACGCCTCCTTCCAGTCAAGAAGCAATCCAAGCCGACATCTTTGTGTACTTCTCCAGAAGGCCGCCGAGAAGCATCAAGTGTGTTTGACCCTTCGAACATTTCAAGCTTCCTTGAAGATTCATAAAGCGTAACTCATGGCTTGTTTCTTTTATCTTGTTATTAGTCTTTGTTTTTTTTTTTATTAGATTTCAAAGTTGGAATTGGTTGGTTGTTAAGAACATGAATAAGTTAATTTTCAGAATAAATTCAAGCATGTTTCGACTTGTTTGTGATTGCATATGATCAGTTTTATGCTTTGTGATTTCATTAAATGCATAGTTGTGTTTTTCACTAAAACTCTAATCTGCAAGTTAGTGTTGCTATGATTTATGCTAAGCCTCGTAGGTCAGTGTAGATCTCCAATAGTGGAGGCTGTGTCATAACGGTCAAGACTATGTGTTACATGGCTACAGGTTAAGTAGCCATCTGTAAACTTGGGCTTGTTCAAATTCAGAATTCTATAGCTCTTAATGATTCATGTTTAGTGTAGACGTGTATTCTAAGTCGACACTGAGTATCGATCGCAACATTTACATGAAATATCCTAGGTTCTAGACTTCTCTGTGCTTAGGAGATAAAATAAGTAGATTTAAAAGAATGCATGACCTCGTAGGCTTGCGTTTTGAGTTTGTTTCTGATATCACAATGAGATTGGTCATGCGACTTGAAGCAGGTTGTTGTGTTTGATTGTTTCTGAAATTGCTGGTTGATGTGTGTGGAAGGTGATCACTTATATATATATATATATATATATATATATATATATATATATATTTATTTTATGTCTTGCTTTACTTTCTAGTAGGAACTTAGAACAAACAAACCCCCCCTCCCAAACATTTGTATCACGTGTATATTTGTAAATAAATACTTGTGCATATTTCTATATTGTTAATTACTAAGTCTTTTGACCATTGTTCACAAGAGAGCCTTAGTCCCCAGCTTGAACGATACCTCGCTTATTCTATACTTCAATGCTGGGTTTTTAATTGACAACGCCCTAGTCACGGAACGCCCATCAATAACACGAAAAACATCATTAGAGTGTGTTAGTACATAGCCAAAATACTTGGCTGAGCCGAGAATAATGTGCAATTACCCGGTCGCCGAAGATCATTCCAGACAAGATAAGCCCCTCACAGATATCCAAGGAGTGAAGGGCCGGTAACAAACCGCTTGCCAAAATCATTCTAACGGCAAAACACCTCCAAAAGGGGAGACACCACCAAGACTAGCAAGTAGTCTCACATTGGAGACTAAGGCCAAAGTGCCCAAGCTTGGCCTATAAAACAAGCTCAAGCTACCACAAAAGGTACACTCTCTCTCTCTCTCTCTCTCTCACACTCCTCTACCTTGCAAGTGCTCAAAGCTAACTTAAGCATCGGAGAGTCAAAGACTGAGCCACCCCAGTCCCGACCCCGTGACGCTGTCACTTGTGCAGGTTTCATGTGAAAGACCCAAGAATTCTACTTCGCTCCGCCTCGCGACCCTATCCCGGCTCCGGACGAAGCAGGTAGAAACAATTGGCTCTAGGAGGAGGGCCCCTCTCTTGTGGAACTCCCATTTGACTTAACGCCATGGTGGAAATCATTGATGACCCTGCGGACCCCGGCATATCCCTTCCCCAAACCAGCGATACAGCCCCCATTAGCCATCCCGACCCTGCCACAGCCCTGGAAATCCTCAAGCGGGACTTCCATTCATTCCGCGAGCAAGCGGCGAAAGAGAAAGCAGAAGCGGAAGCGTACCGAGTACGCATTGTCGAGTTGGAAAAAGAACAATTCTTGCTCCATGCCAAGTTAAAGCATCGTAACGTGTCCAATGACAGCTTGGATCGCGCGGCGCGAGTTGCCGGAACCCCGGTCGCCCTTTCTAATCAAGGCAAGGCTGGTTCCATGCTCCCGGGAGGGCCTAGCCAGATCATATATGTATCTCATCCCCTAACCCACCCCTCATTTCCACTACCAGCCCCCCAACCATTTCCAATCCCCAATGACTCTCCCCTGTCACATCAGCCTAATCCATGTGCTCAACTCCTCTCCACTACACATGGCCAGATTCTAACCCTGCATGGCGGAGCCCCACGGTTTCCCCCACGCCAGCCTTCTGTAAAACGGCAATGTACGACACCCTCGGAAATCCTAAACATCCAACGCGGTGTCACGATCACCCCATCAGCGTGGGATCAAGTGACATTCCGCAGAGGTGAGGATACCACAAATTACCGCTATTGTGAGCCATTCATAATCAATGTGCAAGTGGATCATTTCAGGTGCCACAGAGCGCTAGTGGACACAGGGGCCGCCGTAAGCGTCATGTTTTGTGACTGTTATAAAAGACTCCGACAAGACCGAAACAAACTGCACAATAACCACGACCCCCTGGTCAGCTTCTCTGGCGAGATAGTACAACCGTTAGGCTCAGACCGCCTAACCGTGGCGGTGGGAACTACTCCTTGCCGCTCTTCCATTACAGCCCACTTCCTTATTGTCGATTGCCCCTCATCCTATAATCTCATTTTAGGCCGGGACATCCTCTAGGGACTGCAGTGCTTCATAGCTGGTCACATGCTTTTCATGAAAGTTCCTACCCCAGGTGGCATCCTGACAATTCAAGGGGACCGAACAGCCATTGAGCATTGCCATCTTAACGCCATCTAGCAGGGGCGCGGAGCCTATGAGACATTACCTCTCAGCCCCTCGGAGCCCATTCAAGGGGACCCAGAGGGGAGTGGAAAGAAGAGAGCCTCGCGACCTAATCCAACAGAAGACACAGAATGGGTGTCCTTATCACCCACCGCCCCGGAAAGGAAAGTCCGCATTGGTTCAAGTCTTGGCCCGGAACTTCGCCACAAGCTCATTGCCTTCCTCCAAGAAAAGCAAGCAGTTTTCGCTTGGTCCTATGCCAACATGCCTGGGATCTCCCCCGACATCATCACCCACAAACTCAAGATCCTCCAAGACCATCCCCCTGCCAAACAAAAAAGACGTGCTTTCCACCCAGACAAGTATCGAGCTATCCAAGCCGAGGTCCAGCGACTCAAGGAAATCAAATTCATTCGCGAGGTCTCTTACCCGACATGGGTCTCCAACGTCGTCATGGTCCCCAAACCTAACGGCAAGTGGCGCATGTGTGTTGACTACACGAACCTTAACAAGGCCTGGCCCATGGACAGCTTCCCCTTGCCACGAGTCAATCAATTGGTTGACTCTACAGCTGGCTTCAAAACGCTCAGCTTCCTCGACGCATACTCGGGCTACAACCAAATCAAAATGCACCCCGCCGACCAAGCTCATACAACCTTTGTCACCGACAAGGGACTGTATTGTTACGAGGTCATGCCCTTTGGTCTCAATAACGCGGGGGCGGCCTATCAAAGGCTAGTTAACTCCCTGTTCGAAGATGAAATTGGCGAGATCATGGAAGTATATGTCGACGACATGTTGGTCAAGAGCAAGGCAGAGGACGACCACATTGCCAACCTCAACAGAGTATTCACTAAACTCCTAGAGCATGGGATGCGTCTCAACCCTCAGAAGTGCATCCTTGCCGTGGGAGGCGGCAAATTCCTTGGCTTCATGGTCAGTGAAAGAGGCATTGAAGCCAACCCAGAAAAAGTCCAAGTCATCCTGAACATGACTGCCCCGACCTCCCGGAGCGAGGTCCAGTGCCTTACAGGACGCCTGGTAGCCCTGGCACGTTTTATTTCCCACCTCACAGACAAATGCAATCCCTTCTTTCAACTGCTCAAGGCACAACATAAAAAAAAAATCACTTAGGGGCCGGAGCATGATGACGCCTTTAACAACATAAGGACGTACCTCGCCACTGTCCCTCTCATGTCGAAGCCAATCCCTGGCGGGGTGCTTTACCTATATTTGGCTGTTTCTGCCACCGCTGTCAGTGCGGCACTCACATGCCATGCCCATGATAACGAGCTCCCAAACTATTATTGTGGCAGAGGATTTGCGGATCCAGAAACTCGTTATCCAGACATAGAGAAACTTGCTCTCGCCCTCATTACTGTCGCCAGGAAACTCTGGCCATATTTCCAAGCCCACACAATCCATGTGCTCACCAACCAACGTTTATGGAAAATATTGTAGAAACCTGAAACCTCAGGATGCATGGTAAAATGGGCGGTTGAGCTGGGCGAATTTGACTTACACTACAAGCCGCGAGTGGCAATCAAAGGGCAGGCAGCGGCAGACTTCATTGCTGAGTTTATCCCCCTGGCCGATAGCAATCCCCACCCAGACGCCCCTGCCGGGGACGCCATCTGGGAACTCCAAGTTGATGGGTCCTCTAACAACAGACTCAGCTTTGTTGAATAACTCCGGTTTAAATTCAAAGCCTCCAACAACATCGCTGAATACGAAGCTCTTATCGCAGGCATTCAACTTTGTCGAGAGCTCGGAGCCCGACACCTACACATCTTTAGTGATTCTCAACTCGTAGTCAGTCAGGTGACATGGGACTTCAAGGCCAACCAACACAACTTGGAATCCTATAAAAGTCTCGCGGGGGCTCTTCTACAAAACTTCACCTCATACAAACTCACCCAAATCCTGCGAGACTCGCCACGGCTCCTCCCGAGTCCACGCCACCTGATGTGCACATCGAAACTTTGGATAAGCCTAGCATCTCAAGAGCCTATTCAGAAATTTTCACCCTTGAGCCCAAAGAGCAGCCCTCGTGGATGGACCCATTCATCGCTTTCCTTTCGAATGGCACCCTGCCCCAAGACAAGCATGAAGCACAGCGGCTACGCCGTAAAGCCTCCCTTTATTTACTCAGAGGTGGAAAGCTGTATCGCCGGGGCCAGTCATGTCCCCTATTACGATGCCTGCCCACGATAGAAGGGCACAAAGTGCTGAAATCAGTCCACAGCGGCATTTGTGGGAATCACGTGGGGGCTCGGAACCTCATGTTTAAAATACTTCGCGCGGGGTATTATTGGCCAACCCTAGAGCGTGATGCCAAGGCAATTGTCCAAACATGCCTTCAATGCCACAAATTTGCAGACTTTGCACTTCACCCCCAGTGCCCCTCTCTGTCATCGTCTCGCCCGTTTCAGCCAGTGGGGATTCGATTTCATAGGACAGTTTCCCACTGCCCCGGGACAGTTCAAATACGCCATTGTCATCGTGGATTACAACACAAAGTGGATTGAGGCAGAGCCCCTCACCACAATCACCACCGAAAAAGTAATCAACTTCTTTTGGCAAAATTTATACTGTCGCTTTGGAGTGCCCCAAGCCATCATCACTGACAATGGTACCCAGTTTGACAATGACACATTCTGGGGATTCTTATCCGCTCAAGGCATGGTAATCTTTTATGCCTCCCCAGCACATCCCCAGACCAATGGCCAGGCAGAAGCTATAAACAAGCTCATCAAGCAAAATCTGAAGAAACGCCTGGAAGAGGCCAAGGGTTTGTGGGCAACAAAGCTCCCAGACGTTCTCTGGACACTCCGCACCACCTCCATAACGGCCATAGGGGAATCCCCATACCTCTTGGCTTACGGCACCGAGGCAGTGATACCGGTGGAGATAGAAGTCCCGAGTGAACATATCACAGTCTATGACCCCGAGACAAATGCAGCGGGGATAGGACTTAACATGGACCTCCTAGAGGAACGTTGGGACAAGGCATACCTTCAGACCATCAACAACAAACATAAAATAGCTCGATATTACAACCAAAAAGTATTCCCCCGCCCCTTAAAAATAGGCGATTGGGTCATGAAAGAGGTCATTCCCCATCCCACTGGACTCAAAGCAAAATGGGAGAGTCCACTCGAGATAATTGACGCTCTTGGGCCCGCCACATTCTATCTCCGCGATTGTGATGGTCGCGTGCTACGCCACCTTTGGAGCGCTCGCCACCTCCATCTCTATCCCACTTAACCAATTTTAACCTTGGTGTCGTAGCCATTACTTCATTGTTTGTGCTTTAGCCCAGTAACGGCTCCAACAATGTACATTTTGCCCACTACCGGCTAAATATATTTTGTTATTTCGATATGCTACACTTCATTCCTGCAATGCAGGGCCACAAACCCATTCACCCCATAGCGGCCCGCAACGCCATAAGCGCAACCTGCCCCGCTACCTTAATCCTAACCCACCCACTAGAATTCCTACCAACACCACAAACATGTGAACAATCCCACCACCACATACAAATCCAAAGACAAAGAAAGCGACAAATTCATACCTTGACACAGCGGATCCGGGTGGTGACAGTGAAGCTGGTTGCAAACAGCTGAGCGCTCGTACCCACGAGATCAAGGATGAAATTGGACGTTTCCCAGTCTGAAGATTGTAGAATTGCCGAAACCCTAAATGCAAATTGCAGCTCGCCCAATTTTCAACTTCGAAAACACGAACACCCCCCAGCTATCCCCAACACTATGCATAGCGGCTCGTCAAACCGCGAGAGTCTCGCCACCTAGCGCGGACTTACTCGTCCAGCAACGGCCCACCGCTCGAGAGTCTCGCCGACTAGCGCGGACTGACTCGCCCATCATCGGCCCGCCATGCCGCGAGAGTCACGCCATCTCGCGCGGACTTACTCCCCCAGCAACGGCCCACCGCTCGAGAGTCTCACCAACTAGCATGGACTAACTAGCCTATCATAAGCCCGCCACGCCGCGAGAGTCACGCCATCTCGCGCAGACTTACTCGCCCAGCAATGGCCTGCCGCTCGAGAGTCTCGCCAACTAGCGCGGACTGACTCGCCCATCATCGGCCCGCCACGCCGCGAGAGTCACGCCATCTCGCAGAGACTTACTCCCCAGCAACGGCCCGCCGCTTGAGAGTCTCGCCAACTAGCGTGGACTGACTCGCCCATCAACGGCCTGCCACGCCGCGAGAGTCACGCCATCTCGCCCGGACTTACTCGCCCAGCAACGGCCCGCCGCTCGAGAGTCTCGCCAACTAGCGCGGCCTGACTCGCCCATCATCGGCCCGCCATGCCGCGAGAGTCACGCCATCTCGCGCTGACTTACTCGCCCAGCAACGGCCCGCCGCTTGAGTGTCTCGCCGACTAGCGCGGACTGACTCGCCCATCATCGGCCCGCCATGCTGCGAGAGTCACGCCATCTCGCGCGGACTTACTCCCCCAGCAACGGCCCGCCGCTCGAGAGTCTCACCAACTAGCACAGACTAACTAGCCTATCATAAGCCCGCCACGCCGCGAGAGTCACGCCATCTCGCGCAGACTTACTCTCCCAGCAATGGCCCGCCGCTCGAGAGTCTCGCCAACTAGTGCGGACTGACTCGCCCATCATCGGCCCGCCACGCCGCGAGAGTCACGCCATCTCGCACAGACTTACTCCCCAGCAACGGCCTGTCGCTTGAGAGTCTCGCCAACTAGCGTGGACTGACTCGCCCATCAACGGCCTACCACACCGCGAGAGTCACGCCATCTCGCCCGGACTTACACGCCCAGCAACGGCCCGCCGCTCGAGAGTCTCGCCAACTAGCGCGGACTGACTCGCCCATCATCGGCCCTCCACGCCGCGAGAGTCACGCCATCTCACGCGGACTTACTCGCCCAGCAATGGCCCGCCGCTCGAGAGTCTCGCCAACTAACGCGGACTGACTCGCCCATCATCGGCCCGCCACGCCGCGAGAGTCACGCCATCTCGCACAGACTTACTCCCCAGCAACGGCCCGCCGCTTGAGAGCCTCACCAACTAGCGTGGACTGACTCGCCCATCAACGGCCTGCCACGCCGCGAGAGTCACGCCATCTCGCCCGGACTTACTCGCCCCGCAATGGCCCGCCGCTCGAGAGTCTCGCCAACTAGCGCGGCCTGACTCGCCCATCATCGACCCGCCATGCCGCGAGAGTCACGCCATCTCGCGCGGACTTACTCGCCCAGCAAAGGCCCGCCGCTCGAGAGTCTCGCCAACTAGCACGGACTGACTCGCCTATCATCGGCCAGCCACGTCGCGAGGGTCAAGCCATCTTGCGTGAACTTACTCGCCCAGTAACTGCCCGCCGCTCGAGAGTCTCGCCAACTAGTGCGGACTGACTCACCTATCAACGGCCCGCCACACCGTGAGAGTCACGCCATCTAGCGCGGACTTACTCCCCAGCAACGGCCCGCCGCTCGAGAGTCTCGTCACCTAGCGCGGACTGACTCGCCCATCATCGGCACACCACGCCGCGAGAGTCACGCCATCTCGCGCGGACTTACTCGCCCAGCAATGGCCCGCCGCTCGAGAGTCCCACCAACTAGTGCGGACTAACTAGCCTATCATAAGCCTGCCACGCTGCGAGAGTCACGCCATCTCGCGCAGACTTACTCGCCCAGCAACGGCCTGCCGCTCGAGAGTCTCGCCAACTAGCGCGGACTGACTCGCCCATCATCGGCCCGCCACGCCGCGAGAGTCACGCCATCTCGCAGAGACTTACTCCCCAGCAACGGCCCGCCGCTTGAGAGTCTCGCCAACTAGCGTGGACTGACTCGCCCATCAACGGCCTGCCACGCCGCGAGAGTCACGCCATCTCGCCCGGACTTACTCGCCCAGCAACGGCCCGCCGCTCGAGAGTCTCGCCAACTAGCGCGGCCTGACTCGCCCATCATCGGCCCGCCATGCCGCGAGAGTCACGCCATCTCGCGCTGACTTACTCGCCCAGCAACGGCCCGCCGCTTGAGAGTCTCGCAGACTAGCGCGGACTGACTCGCCCATCATCGGCCCGCCATGCTGCGAGAGTCACGCCATCTCGCGCGGACTTACTCCCCCAGCAACGGCCCGCCGCTCGAGAGTCTCACCAACTAGCACGGACTAACTAGCCTATCATAAGCCCGCCACGCCGCGAGAGTCACGCCATCTCGCGCAGACTTACTCTCCCAGCAATGGCCCGCCGCTCGAGAGTCTCGCCAACTAGCGCGGACTGACTCGCCCATCATCGGCGCGCCACGCCGCGAGAGTCACGCCATCTCGCACAGACTTACTCCCCAGCAACGGCCTGTCGCTTGAGAGTCTCGCCAACTAGCGTGGACTGACTCGCCCATCAACGGCCTGCCACACCGCGAGAGTCACGCCATCTCGCCCGGACTTACACGCCCAGCAACGGCCCGCCGCTCGAGAGTCTCGCCAACTAGCGCGGACTGACTCGCCCATCATCGGCCCGCCACGCCGCGAGAGTCACGCCATCTCACGCGGACTTACTCGCCCAGCAATGGCCCGCCGCTCGAGAGTCTCGCCAACTAACGCGGACTGACTCACCCATCATCGGCCCGCCACGCCGCGAGAGTCACGCCATCTCGCACAGACTTACTCCCCAGCAACGGCCCGCCGCTTGAGAGCCTCACCAACTAGCGTGGACTGACTCGCCCGTCAACGGCCTGCCACGCCGCGAGAGTCACGCCATCTCGCCCGGACTTACTCGCCCAGCAATGGCCCGCCGCTCGAGAGTCTCGCCAACTAGCGCGGCCTGACTCGCCCATCATCGGCCCGCCATGCCGCGAGAGTCACGCCATCTCGCGCGGACTTACTCGCCCAGCAAAGGCCCGCCGCTCGAGAGTCTTGCCAACTAGCACGGACTGACTCGCCTATAATCGGCCAGCCACGTCGCGAGAGTCAAGCCATCTTGCGTGAACTTACTCGCCCAGTAACTGCCCGCCGCTCGAGAGTCTCGCCAACTAGTGCGGACTGACTCGCCTATCAACGGCCCGCCACGCCGCGAGAGTCTCGCCATCTTGCGTGAACTTACTCGCCCAGTAACTGCCCGCCGCTCGAGAGTCTCGCCAACTAGCGCGGACTGACTCGCTTATCAACGGCCCGCCACACCGTGAGAGTCACGCCATCTAGCGCGGACTTACTCCACAGCAACGGCCTGCCGCTCGAGAGTCTCGCCACCTAGCGCGGACTGACTCGCCCATCATCGGCCCGCCTCGGCCCGCCACGCCGCAAGAGTCACGCCATCTCGCTCGGACTTACTCGCCCAGCAACGGCCCGCCGCTCGAGAGTCTCGCCAACTAGCGCGGACTAACTCGAAAGCCATTAGCGCATTTCCTCGCCACTTAGGGCGAACTGCGTCGCCCCGAAGCGGCACGTAATGCCAATAGCACGTTTCCTCTCGCCAACTAAATTCGGAACTTCACTCCCGTTACCTCGCGGCCCTCGCGTGGGGACTTAGGGACTCGGCACTATGCCTCCAGCACCCGGGTAAAACCTATTCTCAGCATTTTATACAATAACTCCCCACCCAAGAGCTCTCTCGGACTGGGGACTTGGGGACTTGTTAGTACATAGCCAAAATACTTGGTTGAGCCGAGAATAAGGTGCAATTACTCGGTCGCCGAAGATCATTCTAGACAAGATAAGCCCTTCACGGATATCCAAGGAGTGAAGGGCCGGTAACAAACCGCTTGCCAAAATTATTCTAACGGCAAAACACCTCCAAAAGGGGAGACACCACCAAGACTAGCAAGTAGTCCCACATTGGAGACTAAGGCCAAAGTGTCCAAGCTTGGCCTATAAAACAAGCTCAAGCTACCACAAAAGGTACACACACTCTCTCTCTCTCACACTCCTCTACCTTGCAAGTGCTCAAAGCTAACTTAAGTATCGGAGAGTCGAAGACTGGGCCACCCCAGTCCCGACCCTGTGAAGCTGTCACTTGTGCAGGTTCCGTGTGAAAGACCCAAGAATTCTACTTCGCTCCGCCTCGCGACCCTATCCCGGCTCGGGACGAAGCAGGTAGAAACAGAGTGCAACGCTACTTTGGCGTTCTTGGCGAGAGAATGTGCGACTTTATTGGCCTCATGTCTGACATGATTAACTGTGGCAAAAGATGCCAACTGCAAAAGATGCCAACTGCAAAAGATGTCTGATATCCGAAATCAGAAAACTCAATTCTAAAAAATAAAGTAACTGACCTATCACAACATGTACCAACTCCAAGCAATTAGTTTCCACAACCAAAGGTACCAACTGATAGGACAAAGCGCACTCTACTCCCAATATCAGAGCTAAGAGCTTTGCATGCTTAGCAAAAGCATCATGAAAAAAAGAATGACGAAATCCCCATAAAAAGGAACTATTGGCATCAAAAAAATTCCTCCAATACCCACCATATTATTAGGGTTATCAAAAGTAGCATCAACATTTAGTTTTACCATTCCAGTAGAAGGTTTTTCCCATATGATCATGGAAACCTGAACGAGCAAAATACTACTAACATATATGACTCAGAATTCTGCCAACCAACCCAAAGTTTAGGGAACAACCTCATAAGAAGGTCTAGCCTCATTATCTCATACCTTAGAATTGAGGTTCATCCATATAGCCCAAATAATCATCAAAATAGTAGCAATGGAAATACCATGTTGAGTAAAAGAGACTAACCAATTTGCCACTGTAAGAGCCGAAGTATGGCATGGAAGGTTAGCTAACTGGACGAAGGAACTAGCATGAACACAATCCCTCAAGGCAAGCAAAGGCGATTCAACTTCCTCATCATAGAACGGACATGTGGTCAATATCGATTTTATGTGGACTAAGTCGATTCCGTGTAGAGGAATATTAAAAGCAGCATTCTATGCACAAATTTTAATCTTACGTGGGACATGAGCTTTCCAAATATGTTTTCAAAGACGTGCACTAGGATTGGGCAGATAGGCAAATTTTACAGTAAAACGACCCTTACGGTCCTCTTCCCAAATCTATTTGTCATCATAATTACGGTTGCTAGCCGATAGAGCCAAAATACAATCAACAACATTGGTTGGAAAGAGCTCAGATAATAAAGAAATATTCCAACATCTTGGAGAAATAAGCAAATCTAACACAACAAAAATTATGGTGGAAAAGTAAGGTTACAAATTAGTACCTGACAACCAAGGATCACGCCACCGTTGTGTTTATTTAAAGGTTTCTCTAGCAAATTGCCTTACGGTTCTATTTAATGTGGATCAAACATTCGGTTTATGTTTTAGAAATTCGCACGTATCTAAACTGTTTGGGGGCGTTATAACCTTTGAATTAAAAATTTGTTATTCATTATACATCGTCACGTAAAACATTTCAATCATTGTTTCAGCTAGTATTGGAAAGACAGTTTTACCCCCAGTTTATTGTACGGTGGGTTTCCCATTTTTCCCTTTTCCTTCTCTCTTCTCACCTCTCTTCTCACCTCTCTTCTCACCTTTCCACCGCTTCACTATGTCTCCCGATTTGTTTGAATCATAAAGTAATCCTATTGAAACGCCTATCCTCCCTCTAATTAAGTGCTAGACTTGTTTAACTTCATATTTATGCCGAGATCTATGCCTTGGACTGAACGATTGAAAATAATAAGCAGGTAAAGACCGCTGCGGTTGTTATTGGTTGAGGAAGGCTAACTTCTCCTTCCTCCTTTTGATTTGGAAGAGGCTGGAAAGAAAACAAACGAGCTTGTATTATCCATTCAAGTTTTTTTTTTTTCTTGTTGTGGGCTTAATCCAAAAATTGGGTTAGCAGTGCGTATCATTTTTGTTCCTGATCATCCTTTAGGCTTAAGAGTCATTCTTGAATTAAGTACTTGCTGAATTGTACAATTGGTGCGTCTTCGATTCGAAACTCGAAAGTAAAACCTTCGTGTGTTTTATACACACCTTCTTTAAATAAAGAGAAAATGCCCATTTAGTACTAATTATCACCCTTCATTGCCCAATGTAATCTTTTATATAAGCCCATTTGAATGAAAATAAACTTTTTTGTGCCCAAATGGTCAAATCTTTACTAAAATCTTAACAAACTATATTATTTTCAGACTATTTTGCCCCTACCTTTTCAACATGAAAAACTTGGCCGGAACCTCGAACTCCGGTCACCGGCCGCCGGAATCCGGTCACCGAATTTTCCCACCGGAATCCGATCACCGGAATTTCCTCGCCGGACTCCGGTCACCGGAATTTCACCGACCGTAGGACTCTGGTCACCAGAATTTCCCCAGTAATCAGTTACTTACCCCCAATAACCAGTTACTGACACCTAGTAATTAGTTACTGACTAGTTACTGACACCTAGTAACTAGTTACTAACCCCAAATAATTAGTTACTGACCAGTTACTGACCATCAGTAACTGAGTTACTTTAGTCATTGGCCGCTGGAACTGAGTTATTGACCCCCAATAACTGAGTAATGATTCCTTAAAAGACTATTGACCTTAGGTAACTCAATTACTAACCCCTAGTTAGTAATTGAGTTACTGACCCTTAATAATCAATTAGTGACCCCCAGTAATCGATTACTAACCCTAGTAATCGATTACTACCTTTATGAAAACTACAAAGTACGCACTTATTTGTCATGCTTCCCCACAAGGATCTAACACTCTATGAATCTATATCTCAAGCAGAAGCCCACGTCCACCTTGCAGATTAGTAGCTCCGGCCAGCAAGCCCAAACACACCAATAGACCCAAAAAAAAAAAAAAAACCTTACCAGTGCCGGTAGCACTAGAGCAGGGGACAGCCTTGTCGATTACAGTGACGGACATGTCCGACCCGATTAGGAACTGTCGGGCTATGGTTAACCCGATTATTCCAGCTCCGATGATCAAGACATTGAATGTTTGGGATGCGGATATCGGTTCCGAAACCGAAGAGCGAGCAGGTTCAGATCGGGTTGCGGAGGCAGAGAATGAAATCGGTTTCGATTTGAATTTGGAATTTGATTGAGAGGCGAAGTGGCGGAAGGAGTGGAAGTGATTCCGGGAAGAGAATACGGCGTCGTTTGTGTGAGGGTTTGGGTGTGAGAGAAAGGTGGAAGCTGAAGCCATTATTGGGGCTTTGAGGGTTGACTTGCCCATATTGAAACTTTGAATACCATTTGAACCTGGAGGCAGGTTTGCCTATTAGAATAGCTGAGATAAAGAGAGTTGTCAAGGTTGCGGCGGTGTCCGTCGTCGAAGAAAGGAAGAGAGAGAGAGAGAGAGAGAGAGAGAGAGAGAGAGAGAGAGAGAGAGAGAGAGAGAGGAAAACCAGAACGGGAATAAGAGGAGGAGAAATAGATAAGATTTGTGTGATTTAGTTACACAGGGTAATAATGTCTTTTTCTCAAGAATCATTGGAATGGGCACAAGGATAAGAGTTTAATTGGAATGGGCTTTAGTTTTCAAATATTTGGGCATTATGGCATTTTCCCTTAAATAAAACCTCTACGACATTTTAAATGAACATTTTTTCAGGATCCCGGATACGTATATATATAGTCAATTTATTGGACGTTGGTATATGTATCTTACATGAGTTACATCCATAATTTTGTTGGTATATCTGTCGTGCACGCGCGAGCGCGTGTGTGTATATATATATATACACATGGTCGTTCCACTAAGGGGTCTTTTTATTTGACATATATGAGGGATGAAGGATTACACCAACTTTTCGATTATATTTTTGAATCTCCACCGTTTAGTTTGTTGGTCTTTATATATAGATCAATTCTGCAAATTTTCAGCCAATTTGGTGATCGTTAAGATGTCAAACAAGATAAAATCAATGAACGAACCAAATCTGTCAAACATGAACCATTCATGCTTATAATTATAAATCGTAGTTTTAAATGTCTTAACGATTACCAAAATTTCTGAAAATTTGCAGAAGTGATCTACTCATATAAAACTACATATTGAATGGTGGATATGTGATTTTGTGATCGAAAAGTTGGTGTAATCATCCATCCCTCATATATGTCAAAAAAATGGATCCCTCGGTGGAAGGTCCATGTGTGTGTGTATATATATATATATGAAGGATCTAAAGAGGACATCTTCTAATATTTTACATTAGTAGATGACTTCATTTAACGATCTCAACCGTTGATCCTCTAGATTCATATGCAAGAAACATGTCTACCAAATTTCAACTAATTCCATAATCATTTGATATATTTCAACAAATTGACGTAAACAATTGTAGGTCGTTAGATAAAATTAAAATTAAACGTTTTTCATTTTGGCTAATTTTTTGTAGGATTCATATGTAGGTAAGTACTTAGGAGATGAGTGGCTTTGATTGTCAAAATATATGCTAGAATTAAAAATATCCTCACTTTATTAGTTTAAGGAGGTCATCTCTAAATCCTGACTATATATATATATATATATATATATATATATATATACAGATTTTCTCAGGTGCGAATGTCCGCATTTATTCTTACGGTGCAGATTTTCTATTTTACACTCACTTTTCAATCGAATTTTCATATCTCTACTGTCAATTCTTTAGATACTAATGTATAGATCATCTCTGCAAAATTTTAGCCAGTTTAGTTATCATTAAGACACTCAAACTCAATTAAAATAATGAATAAACATAATTTTGTCGAACTTGAACCGTTCATGTTTATTACAGAAAAACGCAGTTTTGAGTGCCTTAATGATAATCAAATTGGCTGAGATTTTGCAAAGATGATCTATACATTAGTATCTAAATACTAGACGGTGGAGATGTGAAAATTTGATTGAAAAGTAAGTGTAAAGTGAAAATACGCACCGTAAGAATAAATGCAGACGTCCGCAGCTGAAAAGCTCTCTGTGTGTATCTAAACGTGCGCAATAATTTGGAAAATATTCATCCGTACACATATATTAATCATAGAAATTCTATTTTGCATCATGGCATGTATCACATTGTACATAAATGTCGTCCTATTTAAAGTAGACACTTCCTTTTGCGCCAAGTAACGCATATAATTACGACATGTCAAATTTTGGTCGAGTTCATAATTTGAAGAGAAAAATCACATCATATGTGTAGATACGCAAATGATGTACTGGCCTAGCTATCACCTCCCACATCACCCTCAAAGTCCAAATCACCAACTACCCCAACTGACCCTCTCACGGCCTCACCCCAAATATGTATATATTATTTAAACTCTCTCCAAGAATATGGCCAAACGTTCAAATGCATGATGCACAAAACCACTCGGTACATCCAAAAGCACTCTATGATACTTTATTTCAAGATCATCGTCACCAACGACGTAAATCTGAATGGCGTCTACCCGTTCCAGTAAAAAACTTCAGAAACAAAGCATGAAAAAGAACACTTCTGAGTCTTCTTCTTTGCTGGTCTTCTTCTTCTAGTAATATATGTCACATTTTCACTATAATATATTTGATTTTGATTCGTCAGTTGACTGCAGGCAACTTCTCATTGCCTCCTTTCAAACTTGTGGAAATGCATCGCAGCTACTATTATTGCTGAGACAAGTCTTGGCCAGAAGATAAAAATAAAGAAAAAGAGTATGTCATCGTTTCCTGCGTTCATACTACAACAGAGGCTAATATATTGATATGCTACCCTCTATATAAGCTATCGTCGATATGATACGCTCCCATTGCAGCTTCATCGCAGCTCAAAAATGTTGAAGCTTTCCAGCCTATTAATCTTGTTTTGCAGCATCGTTCTTGTTTTGCATTCCTACCAAGTAACCTCAGATGATGAAAATGAAGTTGGTAAGGGCAAAGCATACATATTGATATACGTGCTCCATACGTATATTAAACATTGATTGTTATTCATGATATTGTATATCTTAAGAACGTTCAGAAAGAAATATTTCCATCTTCATGATTGATGAACGCCTTCATATGGTTATTGTTATCATTATTAGAGTTTAAAATGATGGTTTAAGTTACTAATTGGATATTAGATTTGAGGATATTAGTTGTATCAATCTGAATATTTGAGATACTAAAAATGTGTTATTAATTTCAAGTGTATTATTGTTGACGGTGCAGAGGATGAGAGTGAGTTTAGTTATGACGAAAACAGTGAGAAGGGGCCTGCTAGATGGGGGAATATACACCGCGAATGGAGCATGTGTAACAATGGATCTTTGCAGTCTCCGATCGATCTGTCAGATGACAGAGTTAATGTAGTCACAGATTTAGGGGCACTACAGGGTAGCTACAAGGCTTGTAATGCCACTCTTAAGAATAGAGGCCATGATATAACGGTAAGAGAAACACGAGAGAGAACTTGAAGTTGAATTTGGTGCTACGTGATTCTAATTCTATCTCTATAATTTGTTGATGCAGTTGAAATGGCAAGCTGATGCAGGATATATTTCTATCAATGGAACACATTATAGCGTCAGACAATGCCACTGGCACTCACCTTCGGAACACAAAATCAATGGCAAGCAGTTTGATTTAGAAGCGCATATGGTTCATGACGGTCCCAATGGAAGCATCGCTGTTATTGGAATCCTGTATAAGATTGGAAAACCTGACCCATTTTTGACACAGGTAATCATATTGCTCTCTCATCCACGGTCCGGCCTGCATGTAACTCCGGTGCATTTGCATATACAAGGGATATTATCAGCAAATGTAATCATGCATTTAGCTTTATTACTGTCTTATATGTGCTTGTTGTGCTTCATTCTGTTTCTGCTTAGATGATGCACTACTTAGAAGACTTATCTGAGAGCAGTGGAGAAGAGAAGGTGATTGGTATGGTCGATCCAAAGCAAATAAAAACTGTCAGCACAAAGTACTACAGATATATAGGCTCTCTTACAATTCCTCCTTGCACACAAAATGTCCTTTGGACCCTTGTTGGAGAGGTTTACTTTCCTACACTTTTCCATTTGTTTAACAGTGTTTATTGTCAAAACTATATCTGAAGAATCTTTTTTAACTCATCAGGTGAGGACTGTCTCTAAAGAACAGGTCGAATTCCTCCGTGAGGCTGTTCACGATGTAAGTTCTATTCGATTGCTACTCTATAAAGTGTGATGTTCTCGTGCCGTATATATGTGCTGCATGTTATGCTGTTACTGATAAACATTGAGATATATTCAATACTGATGTAAAGAATTTGCAGGAGTCGGAAACTAATGCAAGACCACTACAACCGATAAACACACGCTCAGTGAGACTCTATAATCCCAGTACAGAGGAACAGGATTGAATGTATCCTGGACTTTGTGGCTCAAGCATAATTGTCTTTCACCTGTGGAGCGGTTTAAAACGAAAGTGAGGAAGGACGCATAGAATAAGCTAAATAAACAAAGATTTCTCTAGCAGAAACTTACTTTTTACACTGGTTTTAGTTTCTTAATCACTTATATCACCTTTTTATCTACATAAATCAGTCATGTTCACCTGGTTAGTTTCTGACTAAGGGATCCATATGATCCAAGAATTAAAAACAAAACAACTTAACTTTAAATAATACTTCTCATCATTGAATTAACTTCTCTTGGTCAGTAACTGACCATGTGAACACTAGCTGCATGTATAACTTTTTTTTTTATTAAACGAAATTTCATTCAATAAACTGCAATTACAAAGCAATCACAGCACCTAACAAGGGATTACAACTACGAACAAATAACTCTATCCTCAATCTACTTGTCCTCACTCCGAAGAGGAGAGACTGACATGTCAATGGATCTGATAGAAACCGAATTGAGCAGTCGCCCGAGTTAACTTGACCAACATAGGTAGCAATTACTGGGACATGATCTGACCACAACAGAATACCATTGGGTGGGCCATCCCAGTATCTCCAGGCATGTTCAACACAAGCTAATAATATGCGCGGCCAAAGACCAGCATAAATCTGGGTTCCTGTAACAACGAACTAGCTACCCGAATTCAAGTACCTATCAGAAACCATGACATCTATCCAACAAACTCGATAGAGTAAGGACTTATTTGAGATCTGAAAATCAGACCCAAAAACTAACTCAAATAAAACTACATCAATAAAAACAGAAAATAAAATAAGGCCAGCCCAAGATGGGCCCAACCATTGAGCTCAGGCCCAAGCTGAAACCCGAAACCAAGGAATTGAGCCAACCATAGCCGCCGACCAAGCCTTGCCCTCCCGGTCTCGCCAGATGCGTCGAACCACCCTCCTCCGCATATAGTCGTCATCCTCATGTCCGAGTTGCCACCAAGTCCATCCCCGAGCCGGATTTATACCCAAAGCAGATCTAAAAGATCCCATCTAGATTACATCATCACGATCCCATCGCAGTGACCTTGCATAACGACAAGACCTTGGATGCGGATCCATCCATGCCACCATGACCAACCACCTTCGCATATGCTCTGCCAACACACCCCGCTGCTTAGACCAAAGAGGAAGGAGCCAAAACCCAATCGTCGTCATGTGGATCCCAATCCTTACCTCACCACCGCAAATCCCCGATTCGAAGAGGGAACTTCGACCGAGGATCGGCTTTACTCTCTACCCACAAAGAAAACCCGTCCGACGACGGCGTCAGGCTCGTCGCCGGACATGTTGGGGGACTCTGGTTTTGTGTTTCTTACTTTTCTCTCTTAGGAGAACGAAACTTTTGGACATAGCTGCATGTATAACTTGTACTGTCCTTGAGAAAATAAAGCAAAAAGATTATGAGAATATATCATTAAAAAATACATGTGTGTAAAGGAGTATTAAACAAAAATTATCTCTTGGTTTTCTTCAGAATAAATTAGTTGTCAGTTATAGTTTTTAATTTGGTTTCCAGAATTTATGTTACAGTTATGATTCTTTGGTTTTGATTTCACAGCTAGAAGGTTTGGTTGTTTGATGCCTTGATGACTTAGGATCGGAAGAGTTAAGTTCAAGCTCTTGAGCCTATATATACATAGAAATTTTTCAGTGCTACGGGAGGACCACGTGGCAGTATGACGTGGTCTTACATTCTAATCAAATATTGACACTTCGATTTTAGTAAGGAAAAATTATATCAGTTATTTTGTCAAAGACAATTTTGGGTTTGTTGTTGCTTTTTTTTAAACCCTAAACTACAAACTCTAAACCCTAGACCCTAAACCCTAAACCCTAACCCCTAACCCCTAAACCCTAACCCCAAACCCTAAACCCTAGTCCAAACTCAACAAAGACCCATAAAGATCTTTTCATAAAAAATAGAAAAACCTTTGTTTATATTTTAGTTGTAATAAATCTAAGTGTCAATATTTAATTAGAATGTAGGACCACGTCGTACTGCCACGTGGTCCTCCTTTAGCATCTAAAAATTTCTCATATATACAAGTCGATATGCTCTAATCTTCAACACTTTCCCCATTTTCTCGATTTCCTTGATTTTGTCCACCGTTCAGAATAGAAAAATATTTACAAAGATAGGTAAGACTGCAGGTGTTGGTCTAATGGGCTTTCAATACTGGACTAATCCGGAAATATTAATATATGGCAAACAATAAGAGAAACTAAACCCTAATATCAAAAGGTTCACGACTACAAGTGATTAAGAGTCCTTTTATAGAAGAAACTAAACCCTAGGGCCACTAACAACCAAACATAAAAGCTCATGGATTAAAAGAAAACCAAATCCAAAATAAACTAGAAAACCTAAAACAATATTGAATGCCCAATCGAATGAACAAAACGATATCTTTTGGCATAAATCTGACAGGACTCACCAATGTAAGTCTTGTAGATTTCGTCGTTCCCATTTCAAAAATGTATTATGCATTCAAAACAGATGTTCTGACCCAAAGTTAATTCAAAGCAGATTTAACAGATTTGGCGTGAACGACCTAGAAAGTCCAAAACAACATCTTCTTGAATATTTCAGTGGCTAGCAACCTCCATATACAAGAATTACTGATCTTCTAATCATTTTTCTTTTTCTATCTAAATTTAGCATATTCTCGTCGTACATCATTACAATATGCCGTACTTATCCTGTTACTTCCTTCAAAATGTTTGATTCATTAATTAGGTATTTATACAAGTGAACTACAGTGGAGTTTCGACTACTTTCTAGACCGGAAGATCATGCATGAGTAGATTTATGGCAATACATGCTTTATAGACACCTTTGAGTAATTCCGCTTCACACCGATCCACCTCGAGCAGCTTGCATTTTGGCCACAACCAAATCCACCTTGAGGATATATTGCGTTTCGGCTACAGCCGGATTCACCACGAAGAAATTCTGTTTCGACCACAACCAGACCTCATTAGAAGAGACTGCTAGCTTTTCCGCGACGATGAGATCATATGCATGGAAAATTATGTTTCTCACTGTCTCTTTGAAAACGAGAAGTCTTCTAGTTTCGCTTAAAGGGTTGTCTCGAAATTTTTACTTCTACAATTAATAATGCCTGCTGGTAATAATTAGATGGTTGAGTTCAGAAACAAGACTTCATTTTTGAATGATCAACGGTGGCGTTTCTGAATACTTGTATCAAGGTACTCCAGAATAGGGCTGGGCATAACCGATTGTAAAACGGTTTTCGAACCGCTCTGAACCGGAAAAAAACAGGTCGGTGACCGACCAGATTAAAAAAGTGGAAAAACATTTCCACCCGCACCGAAAGTGGGGGTAATCTGAAATCTTACTCATATGATCCTGATGTTGCTAAGTTGGCATGTGCTAGGATGATTATTAGAGATGAACTTCCTTTTAGCTTTGTTGAGAAACCAGGGTTCATAGATTTTATCAAGGCTGCTCAGCCACAGTTTAACCCACCATCCCGTAGGACTATAACAAGCACTACCAAGATAAGCACTTTAGCCGACGAAAAATTTTCGTCGGCCTGTTATCTTAATTCGTCGGCTAAGATCTTAGCCGACGAAGGCTCGTCGGCTATAGTGTCTTCGGGAAAAGGTCGTTGGTGATGACTTTAGCCGACAAATTTTTTTTTTCGTCGGCTATAGTCCCACAGTTAGCCGACGAAAAACATGTCGTCAGTTTTTTTTCTCAGACTTTAGCCAACGAAATATTCATCGGCTAAAGTGCGTAATAAATAATTAAAAAATAACTATACCTGACGAAATTTAGTATATTTCATCGGCTAAACCTTGTAAAAAAATTTAAAAAATAATTATATATAGCCGATGAAATATAAAATATTTCGTCAGCTAAACCTTATAAAAAAATTAAAAAATAACTATAGCCGACGAAACATGCCATAATTCGTCCGCTAAACCTTATAAAAAAAATTAAAAAATAACTATAGCCAACGAATTATGGCATAATTCGTCGGCTAAACCTTATAAAAAAAATTAAAAAATACTATAGCCGAGGAATATAGTGTTTAAATATCGTCGGCTAAAGTTGTTAGGTTTTGAAAAAAAACAACTGCAGAAACTTTCGGCCACCTCCAATCACGACCAAAATTTGACAGAATCTTCCTCTCAACATTTCGAACAACTTTCTAGAAGAAGTCGAAGCTCAATTCTTTGACATTTTGGGTTGGTGGAAAGAAAATGCACCTAGGTACCCCATCTTATCGCAGATTGCAATAGATGTGTTCGTTGTTCCTACATCAACAGTTGCATCAGAGAGTGCATTTTCTCTTGGGAAAGGGTGATTGATCCATTTAGAGCAAGCTTAACTCCCAGAATGGTGGAATGCCTAGTCTGTTGCAGTGATTGGCTAAGAGGCAACAGTTCTGCTACTCTGTACAAAGAGCCCACAAAAAATGAGCTTGCTCTATATGCTGAATTAGAAAAGCTTGAAGCTGGTAAGTTAGTTTTGAAATGTTTAATAATTTCAATTTTAAATGTTTATAAGTTCAAGTCTAATACTTGTTTCAATTTTCTGTGACTAGGGTGTCTTCCTCAATTTCTGCATGAGGAGTGAAGACTGAAGTAGAAGTGATGTTGCTAATCCCATTTTGGTGGCTATTGAATAAGAGGGTCTGCAACGTTTCTGCAATTCTGCTGGTTTCATTTATGTTTAATTATTTATAAGTTTCATTTTTCATTTGAACATGGGTTGTCATTTGGTATTTGAACCAAATTTTGGATTTGTGATGGTTATGGTATTTTATCTATTGAACTTATGGTATTTGTGATGTTTTTAAGTTTCTAAGTACGATGGATGAATTAGTCTATGTTTATCAGCTTCTGTTCAAATTTTTGGAAGTTATGCAGGTGTGTAAAAGTATGAAGTATTGAACTGTTGGATAAATTTGCTGAAAATGTAAATGAAAACAGGTTTGGGCTCCAATTCTTCTGAGTTGGGCTTGAAAACTTATAAAATAAAATTTGACCTAGTTATGACCAAAACCGACCCGGCCCGAACCAAAATTCGGTTAAACAGGTTTATTCGGCCCAGTCCATTAAAAAGCGGTTATCGGTTGCTTTTTTCTCCAAACCGGTTAAAACATGTCGAAATCGGTTTTGGGCCAAACCCGACCCGCATCAACATATGCCCAGCCCTACTACAGAAACTCTTTTAAAAGTATGGGATTTAGATTTACATCCAATTTTTGGAAGACGTTTTAAATGAAACCCAACCAATATACCATTTCAATAGACACCTAAGTTTTTGGAGGAAAAATAACATATTGTCTTTCATTTTTACCAAAAATTACATATTGCCACTATTTAAATCTGATTAGTCAACAATTCGAATTTAATTCTCTTTAAAAAAACACCTTAATTATAGATTTTTTTTTGTAGTTAAGACAGTTTTCCTTTAACTCATCATTATTGCTAGAATTATGATAATTTTCTTTGAGAAATTTTTAAATTTTAATGTGCTATGGAGGATCACGTGGCAGTCTGACGTGGTCCTTATTTCTAATCAAATTTTGACACATAGATTTTATTAACGAAATATTATTTCAACTGTTTTGTCAATGACCATTTTAGGTTTCTTGTTGCTTTTCTAAACCCTAACCCCAATCCCCAATCCCCAATCCCCTATCCCATATCCCCTAAACCCTAAACCCTAACCCCTAACCCAAAACCCAAAACCCTAGACCAAAAACCCATCATTCCATCTATTTGTAACCTAACTAAAATGTAGAAGTTTAAGTTCTTAACCTAACACATATGAAGCTTATTTTTGTTCCTTTTTGTATGATACCTATATATATATATATTAGAATCAGTTTTTTGCATTGTTTCTGACATATAGGAAGCTTATTGTTGTGTCATATGTATCATACCTATATATCAGAAGCGAAGAAAAGTAATCGAAGTACAAAGTACATACCTTACAAATAGACATTTTCGAATATGTAGACATACACAAATGTATGCAAAGGAGTGAAAACACAATTAAAAAAGTTTTTTCTCATTACCCCATCTCCGACCCTTCTTCTAAAGCTTTTCTTTAGTTGTCCCTCATAGTCAACACATGCGAGAAGTACCATGCTTGCTTTCCTCCGCTGGCTCTTTCTTGCAAGCAAGAAAACCAGTTCTCTCGATGTTTAAATCAAAATCTCATCTATCTATTGAAACACAGTGTAATCGTAGTTGGAAATGAAATACTATTCTAATGAGCATATATAGAAATATATACTACAGTCAATAATCATAAGAAATTAAGGGTGTAATTGATTAGGTTAAAGTCAAATGAATTGATATTTTAGGTTGATATTTCATATTCAAATAGATGATAAAAAGGAAGTTATTGTTGTTCTAGGATATTCCGCATTGTTCTAGGATATTTCATATGTGTCTTGATCTTATGCCATTAGGATATGTAATTAGAATATGACTATGTATTCTTTATCATTACCATATTGGTACTTTGATTCTCTTGCTATCTTTCGTTCTCTACAGTTTATACTTCATCACGTTATCATGCACTTTGTTCTAACCCAAGAGTTAATAGCTAAAATATTACCTATTTTATCTGGAAAAAAGACGTCAAGCCCCCTCGGCTCCACCGTCAGTCCCTCGGCTCCTCCATCTGACCGCTGCTTCCCAGCCGTCCCATCGCCGACTCCGACTGCAATTTTTGGCCATATCTCCAACTGTTTTTTCTGTTCAATCTTCAATTAGTTTTATTGTTTATTTCTATATATTATATATGGTTTATACGACTAATCATATGTTTTATTTTTCATGAAATTATCGTGCGACGAATCATAACGGAATTATGCGATCAACTTTGCCACACGCACGTGGAATTAAGTATGACAATTGCAAAGCAGCTCATATAAACATAGTTTATTTGGCAAGCTAGTAAGTAAGCTTTAATATAACAGTTATTTACTTTTAAATAACTCGGGGGATAAACTCTTTTCCCCTTTCCCCTTTCTCCTACCCCATTCCTTTGTTTAGATCTATGTGTGTGATCAACCCCGACATTTCCTCAGATTGTGTATTGATTGATCCTTGAGAAGGACAAACTATTAAAAGCATCGTTTGTGATCTCTATCGAGTCTCATAACAACTTGGTTTGTATGCAAGAGCAATGTTGTATTCTGCTCATTTGAGTTTTGACGTACTCACTTGGTATCTGTGGAACCTTTCATTGGAAAAGATTAAAACACATGTTTTAACCCCAAGGCTAACAATCCTAGATGCCAAGATTTCACATCTCACACGCTCAAAGTTTTGAAGCACCATAACCACAAAAGCCTTGAATGACAATCTGTGTAAAAATTAATGACCACAAAGTACTATGGAATGCACTTATGGAGCGTTTCTTGAAACGTCCATCTAACTCAACTTGTTGAGTTATTAAGTCAAATGAATTGCTTACCACCTTATTTGACTTCATATCGTCGATGATATTCTGTGGCATCCTGATCCATAATCTTTAGTAGATTCGAACATCATCAAGTTTTCTAGGCCCTCCAAGTTGGTTTGGAATTACCAATGAGGCTTGATTTTGATCATTATGTTGCAAACGAGAATTACATAAACGCTAATGAGATAAACGTATTAGCCTATGCACATGGGATTAACCCTTAGTGTGGTGAAGACAATGTGGGTCACAACAATGACAAAGAAGCCGCGCCGATGTCTAGAAAAGAGGGGGGGTGTCATCGGCCCTAATGGCTTCACTCCTGGTCTAGACACAAATTTGTCAAAACTACTCACACCTACTATGGACAATGCAACCGTGTGGATCTCCGGATCACTGGTTGAGGAGTTGTCAAGCTCTCCATCAAATCGTGAATGCATGCAAAAAGGTACGAAAAATCAATATGAGGACAAAAACGTTATCCTCATGATCGCGGATTTCAAAAATTTGGATCTAACTCTAGATGCCTCTGACTTTGATGTCATTGGCTAGAAATTGATTTTATTTCCAAGCTATATCTAATAAGATGTCGTATCAATATCCTTAGTTTAGCAATAATGAATGCCTTAAGAATTTTTCGAAGTTATGAAACTATTATGGTTCGTATTGATTTAGAAAACAAGATGTACACTTACATCGTCCTTAGAAACATGACATATTGTGTCGTCTCGGTCCCTTCCTTTGAAGGTGACGCACGGCCTGCGTCCTCGTAGAGGATTGTCCACGTGTTTCCGGTTAAGTCTTATACTTTATAGCGAATTTTCCATTATCAATTGTTCAACTAGGCTCATTCAAGCTTAGAGTGATTTCTTAGAATTATCCAAAATTAAGGAGATAGTGATTTTAACTGTGCCTTGCACTACCGACCCTCCACGAACATGCCTGATCATGCTAACTTGGAGTTACCGAAAGCTTTTGATCTTGGTTTTCCCTACGCTATTAACCAATTGTCGTCTTTCAAAAGATGTTGAAGACTTATCAAAACCGGACAATCATCATCATGATCAATTCCTCTAGGTCCTCTGAGTTGATTTATGTTCATGTCAGGGAGCTTTCAATAACTAGACCTTGGAAAGACCAAAAGGACTTGATTTTGATCATATACATTTCATTTGGGCTTTGGCTTATGTCCACACGCCATCTGCAAGCTTCATTGCTTTGCATATGGTAAATCTGCGAAAAATAGCAATTTGTCTCTTCTAGACAGCCAACTTTGTTTGAGCTTTGTGAACATCTCCAGACGAACCAAACAGTGAGGTTTATTTCATTGGAAAGCTCTACAAGTCTAGCTTTCAGAACTTTTTACGGTTTGTTCATATCTGTTTTAACAAAGAAGTTATGGGTAGCTGTTTTAGTGCGCAAATGTCATGTTGCACATAAATTTTTATGCACTCTTGAGATTGCAGCTTTTCGTAGCTTATTTCAATCCTTCTAAATGGTTCAAGTGAAACTATTTACTCGCCTATCTACTCCTTTTTGTAGATATGTCTCATAGAGACATTGAGTGCCTCGCAGATAGTTGAATTATCCACAATATTCTAAGGAACTGACAACTATCTTTGGATTTTATGCCTTTGTAAATCTTATGTGATAATTGAATTATATCGGTCATTTATGGACGCAGTTTAGATTGCATCTTGATGCCTTATGACACCATGATCAACTTCAAAAATGCCCTCTATGCATTGAGAGGCAACCGAATGATGTTGAGCTTTAAAGACATTCATGCTAATAGTTTTCATTTGAAAACACATTGTGAGAATGAACAAGAGTTATTTTGTGTATACCTTCTCATGAATGCGGACTGAAGCATATCTTGGAGAAGTTCATGAGTCAATCTAATGGACTGTATGTCACTATGATTGAATATCAAATTCCATGTTGTCGTCAAACATGATATTTGGGACACCGACTCATATAGGCTTTGGTTTGACCAATTCGGTCATCTTAAAAGAGATATAATGGTCCGAATTTTGAGAAATTCTCATGGATATCAATTCTTCCGCTCAGAACAAAGACATTCAGGATCTAGCTTTACTATGAAGCATGATGGTGACGCCATGGTTGTAAATGGCGGCACCCGGGCGACATTGATGTCACCTGAACTTGGTTCCAACTTCTTGGAGGTCGTCCGGTCAATTCCTCAAGCAATTGAGGTGCACCGGCCTTTCCTCGATGTCTCATTGGCCTCCTACAATACTCATTGCTTGTTTTGAAAGCCTATTCTTTAGCTAAATTAGGAGTGAGACCCTCCTACGCTAAATGACACAAAAGTGAATAGTTCATTCTTACATCAAACTATGTAGATAGATATAACCAACTTGTGAACATTTTTTTATGTTTTATGGTGTTGGTTAAAATATTAACACACTGGTCACGTGTTACAATGTTATCTATTGCTTATGCTGCTTATAATTCTATGAGCTCACTACCCATTTTTTTAGAAGTTATTTACACAGATTGAAGAGGGACAACAATAGAACTTGTCGTTCGTGAGGAACTCGGGACAGTAGAAATACCTGCCATCCTATAACCTATTTGGTCTTATGGAAAATGACTACGATAATAGTCTTAAGATTGGTAGATGCGCACCCATATTTCCATTCAGGGTTATATCGCATGTAGCTTTACTGTTTGTTTACGACCCACTATCATTGAATATTTTTGCACTATAGCTCGTGACTGCAGGCAAGGATTGACACAGAGTTACAATCTTTGAGCTCGGCAAGATTGAAACAGATCTCCAATTCTTGAGCTCTGCTAATCCTTTTATGTAGAAACCTTGTTAGGCTTCTCATTCACCGCTAAATTACTGATTGTCACTTTGATGATACAATATTTGTCAGGACCCACCCCGGATTTCACCTTGAAACCTGTGGTAAATCCTGCGGGGTCCACCTCAAAGGAAAATGTACCTAAAATTCGGTTAAACCTTCCTTGAAAATGGACAACCCTTACCTGAAAATCCAACTTGACACTTCCAAACTCAAACAACAAAGACAACATTAAATCACTAGCTGGTTATCAGAGCATATCTAATAAAGAAAGAATCACTATGAATAAAGCAGAAGCGGAAGCAGCCTCTGACTATTGGACTAAGCCTCGACTCCATGTACGCTCGACCTCATCTATACTTAATTAGCCTGCACACTGGGCATTTAAAACCAAAGGGCCCAGGGGAAAGTAATTTAAAAACGTTAGAGTGAGTGGAAAAAACAATTTAAATAATTTAACAAAAACTCAATTTAAATACTTTCCCACATTTCAGCTTTAAAAACTTAGTTGCACGCAATTTTAAACGTCTTTAAAACCTTAAATCCGAATTCACTTAATGAATGGATAAACCAGCCTCGCTGGTTCAATAAAACAGAAATATCGAATAATGGATAAACTAGCCCCGCTGGTTAATCAATTATAACTGAGAAAAATAAATAAGGGGAAAAATTATCACCATGTAAAAGGAGTCTCTCAGGCTGTAATAACGTCTCACACTATGCGCCCTACTCACTTATAGTGAGTAGCCGCTAATAATGGCTAGCTAACATATATATATATATATATATAAATACCGATCGGTTGCCTCCCAGGCTATAATAGCATCTCACGCTAAGTGCACTACTCACCTATGGTGAGTAGCCGCTAATAATGATTAGCTAGCAATAAAGAATATAATAGACCATATATTATGGTGACTAAAAACATACAAAAACACTTAAATCCACTGATTGATAAGATGTATTTTCACACGCATCAATTAACCCTGTCAACAAATCAATTATAGTATAAAGCAAGCAGGGATCGTTCTAAACCGGGGATCCAACTACAGGGTAGATCCATCTAATCTAAAGTAAATGTCAAAATAAGCACATAGGTTTAAAAGTTTTAATGGTTTCGGAATAAACATTGAAAATAAATCCTAAATTACTTCTATACATATATATATGTGATCAACCAACAATCATACAAACTCAACCAAACAACCATGTAAGAATAAAGAAGACAATCTCTAATCTCATTTAAGTCTACACCGTGAGCAAATATACAACTTAAATTTGATATGCACATAAGTTCCTACGTGGTTCCTATGACATAGACCAACTTAGAATTAGACTACGGGTTTCATTCAACATCGCGACACAACAAGCTCGGCTACGTGCTCTACTTATAGGTCACACACATAAACTAATCATGCAATTACGTATCACATAAAAAATCGATGTGTTTAAGTACTAGTCCTAAATCAAACATAGGCAGAAAATTGGTGAAATAACAAAGACAATGCAACTTATCAACTACGTGTATCAAAGTCGAACTTTGGATGATTAACACATGCAATATCAACTACTTGTATCAACTACACATGATAATGGAAGAATGCACCGAAAATCTTAAAGTATAATAAACATAATACTCACGGCATAAAACCTAAAATCATGGATTAAAAATTGAAAACTTAAATTCAAAACATAGTTCAAAAGTGTTTCTATCTCATAGACAAGAATCAAAACATACTTAAGCAAAAACCTAAAACAACATTAAACAAGAACAAACACATACTAATCCAAAAGTAGAAGATGAGTACACTCTCAGAATATCCCTACGTGTTCTATTCTTTGAGTGCGCGGAGTCCTAGGCTACGTGCTTTGGACGAGTACGTGCTGAAGGTGGGATCGGATTGTAGTGTTTGGAGGTTGATAGAGTTTTGGCAAGGGCTTTGGTGTTATTTGCACGGGTTGATGATCATCTTCTGTCCTTGAAGTCGTGCTTTATATAGAGGAAAAACCCTAGAGAAGTCGGCCACAAAGCCTAAACCAAATTGGTTTAGGATTCCTAGTTTTTCTCAATTTCGGCAGAATGATCTCCGTCTGATGATTGCGTCATAAATCCTTCTAGAAAATAGATATTGAGGTGATTCCAATTGATTTGGAAACTAGACTCCCGTAGCTTTCTATCCATATCTGGCACATTTTCGGATTCATTGTGAGCTATCCTGGAGAGTCCGTTGAAGTTGACAGACGTGCACAGGAATTCTCCCGATTTAATCCAGATTTTCAAGGCTTGGATATTCTTAAAATTCTGCCGAATTTAGATCTTCTTCTCCATATTGGACTTGGTTTGGACCTCTCCTTCATGGACTAGGCTTCAAGGAAAGATTGAATCTTGATCAAGACAGGAATCCTGAGTAAACAAGGGTTCCAACACTTAGCACAATTTCAACACCAAATTCTTTAAATTCAAAAATACTATGTATTCTAATACTAAAAACTACATATTTCTACATTAAGCAATTAATCTACACTAAACACAAATATAAAGCTAAAACAACTAAATAGGAGTTAACAAAGGGTAAATAAAGGGTATAAACATATTAAGAACGTCACACTTTGTGCTCCTATCACTGATCTTCCCTAAGATCATACGAATACGATTCCCAACTGTACTTGAAAATCATCATAAGAAATTGTATTAAAACTCAATGACGTGTCTCACACGTCAAAATATTCTCAACTTATAAATATACGCGAGATTTCAATATCAAATATAAATCATAACTAATAATATATCCAAGTCAAAATCATTAAATTATGATGGAGAACTACCGAAAATCTCATTTTCGGTAATCATTTATAAATTCCAAAACCATTCAAAAATAAAACCGATAGTATTTAAATCCATTAAACTTAGTACAGTTCCCAACTATACCTGGAAATATTGCGTAATGAAATAAATTATTTGACATGTCCCACATGTCAAATAAAATGCTCAAGAGAGTTCCCGAAAAATGAATGGAACTCATTACTCCAAGAAAATATTAAATTTCTAATGTGCCTGTAAAAACTAAATAAACTCTAGTGCATGTATGACATTCAAATCAAAGGTCCACTCACAGTATACGGTTATGCATGTCGTCGATCCGAGGTCTCCCAATACGATCATCCTCACGTCCTGAACAATAAATAATTATTAAGCCTTAAAACTAGGATAATTCTTTAATAAAAAATTTTGAAATAAAAGGAAGCCTATAATTTCATCTCTCTTTCCCAACTTCCCCATTTATAATCTATTACAGCTCACAATATTCCAAAATTACCGAAATCCATAATTTAACCTTTTTGAAGTTTAAATCTTACTAAATCAATTGCCGAAACTCCATTCGAATAACCACCTAAATCCTTAATCATTGATAAATCCCAAACTTTATCAAAACACCTCCAAAAATTTCAAACTATACTTTATTAAACTCCTCTCATTAAGACAAACCCGAAAACATAAAAAACTGCCCCTAAGGGGCGGCGCCGCCGCCTACTCCACCAGCAGCCGTACTCCGATGACCTCTAATGGTTCTCAAATTTTAGCACAACACTCCTCTCAATCAGCACAACAACTTTCTTAATTAGCACAAAGTCCAATTCTAAGCCTAACTAGGCTAATCGAATTAAAATATAAATTAAGCCCTAGAATTTTCAATTATACAAATCACCCTAACGAGATCGAATTTAGCCAATTCCTTTTGAAAGATTACTCACCTTGATAAGGGCTACAAGATGAGCCAAAAATCTCGGCCTATGGTGGCTGGAGGACGGAGCTCCGGCTAAGAGACAGTCGGCTGCGGGGAAGCGGATTTCTCCCACTCGGCGATGACCCGTGCACAATCTCCAGCCCAGGGAGAGAGAGGAGGTGGCGGGGGTTCGAACGGGACCAGTTCGGCGGTCCCTGGCGGCCCGACGGCGACTGGCGCGAGTGGAGTCTCCGGCGGGTCGGGGAAACTTCAGGAGAAGGAGAGAGAGAGAAGAAAGAGGAAGAGAGAAAGAGAGGGGGGGGTGTTGGGCTGCTCCCCACCCGGTCCACTTAAAACCCCTCTAAAAAAAGCCCATTAAATTTTTACCCTTTTTTAGCAACTCAAAATTTAACCTTTTAGTTGATAACATTTTCATGCTAACTCTGATTTTAACGTATAGCATGTCTACTAATTCGTATTAATGTACTCTACAACTTTCATGAAGAAAATTTTCCCAAATTCCAAACGGAAGAAAAAGTCAACTTTAAGGTCCTTAACTGTAAACAGTTACTTAATACGGTAAAAGACTAAAATAATACCAAAGTAAATAACCGTAAAATAACTTAAGAACCGGGGTGTGACAATATTCACACCGTTAGGGGGAGATAAAAACACAAGTGTTCAAGTGGAATGACGTGAATTGTCGTGGTTTGTCCCCACTAAGTCTCATCTTGATCCTGAAATCTCGCACAAAGTATAGTGCGTAGATACTTAAAGTGACGAGATCACATGCTACAAATATATCTACAAGGATTGATGTCTAATCAAGAGAACATGGCACGACCAAAAGGAGTTGGTCTTGACGCCATCACCATAGATGGAGATATGGTGACACCATATGTCAAATTCAATCTGTTTTTTTACAATCCTGGATGAGGTTTGCAGAAGCTGATGGTGTATCTGATAGGTGGTTGGTTATCCTCTCGCTGACCTGCAATAATAAGGGTGATTGGGGGCTTCTGGTCTATCTTCCTCCGAAGCTTAAGTCAGTATCTTTGCCGAATGTAATTAATGAGCAGTTGATCATACCTCACAAGCTGGTGGCTGGGCCATATTTATGGCCCAAGAGTGGGTCTTTCTTCACTTGAAAACTGATGTGGGACAACTCCCCTTTGTTGTTAGTTCAAACTCCCAGTTTCCTTATACCTTCCGAGACCATTCCCGGCCCAAGGCTGCCACTGAGGTCAAGCTCGGCCCATCCTTTTCTCAGACGAGAACGCTAGGGCGGCCTCGGTTGTCTTAACCATGATGGGATGCTTACTAGTTTACGAGTTTGAGCGATTGTTTTATGCACAACCGACTACAAGTCCCCCTAAGTTCCTATTCAAGACCCATCTTGAGTGGGGACTTGCTAAAATAAGACCGTAGACCAGTATACTATTTCGAATGGGTCCCGCCCATCGTCCCCCAAGTCCAGACTCATGACGTGGGTTGAACGAGTGTTACATTCTTTCATGGACAAGGGTAGCGAGCCCTTCCATATCCGGTGTTACCACTCGAGTGACGGGGTGTTAACGTCGTTCGTGGTTTATCAAGCCATTTGCTCCGTTTTTAAAGGGATGATATAAAATTTGTCTTTCGGTTGAATACTTATGCCTCTCGGTCGAGTGCCAATCTTGGGGGAATGAATATATTGGTGGAACGCAGGCAATGTGGGTTTTTACTTCGTACGATCTTGGTGACTCTCACCCGAGATGGGTCTTACACTTGGTCTTATGAGCTCGGTGACTCTCACCCGAGATGGGTCTTACACTTGGTCGTATGATCTTGGTGTATCTCACCCGAGATGTGTCTTGTACTTGGTCTTATGATCTCGGTAGCTCTCACCCGAGATGTGTCTTGCACTTGGTCTTATGATCTCGGTGACTCTCACCCGAGATAAGTCTTACAATTGGTCGTATGATCTCGGTGGATCTCACCCGAGATGTGTCTTGCACTTGGTCTTATGATCTCGGTGGCACTCACCCAAGATGTGTCTTGCACTTGGTCTTATGATCTTGGTGGCTCTCACCCGAGATCTGTCTTGCACTTGGTCTTATGATCTCGATGGATGTCGCAATATTCCTGGAAAACTTCCAAGCAATTAATGCACGTCGCTTCATTCTTTCCTTCTTCAAGAAACTACGACAGTTATACCACGTGGCACCATCCTGTGGTTTGATCGGATGGCTAGGGGTGCCTCATTTTCAATTACTGGTTTGTTTAATGCGTCGGTTCGTGTCGAGGCGACTGTATACTGATCGTGTATAACTATGTGTTTGTTTCTCTACTTCTCTCTACTTCTCTGTGTTTTGCTGCTTCTCTCTTCTTCTCTGTGTTTCGTTGCTTCTCTCTGTGTTTCGCTGCTGCCGATCCCTACGATTGCGAGATGTTACCGGACATCTGAGTTTCCGACGTTGCTACTACGTCAAAAATCTAGTAAGGTTTTCTCCATTTTGTTGTGCTTCATGCTTGTTTCTACTTTTGCCTCTCTTCATTTTGCTCTACGTTTGTGTTGCTTATGTAGTTTTGGGTAAAACTGGGAATGTTAGCCTTCTAGGGATTTCTAGGTTGAATCTATGTTGAACTTTGAATTGGTGTGTGTACTCCCAGCGGCACATACCGATAGATCTTAGGGCTTATTATTCTAGGGTAGATGGATTCCCGAAACATGACTGATTTAAGCGGAGCGAGCACATCCTCTCGGCCGATAGTGGACAACGACGAGAGGATGGAAGAGTACATTAGTTGACCATCCCGCCTGGGTGAATCATCTTCGACTAGGCCTGTTGAGCTACCCAAAGGCATACCCGCCTGAGATGTCAACTAGGCCTTAGAGGTTTTCCATGGCGTCTCGATTACCAACGTCGCAAGCTCGGAAAGGTGATATATCTTGGAGGATGGCATCGTGTGCGACGAGCCCGAGAGTAGCATGTCTCCTGCCGAGATAGAACAGTTCCGCGAAAACTAGGGAAACCTGCCCACGGTTACCCTGCGTGGCCTATACGAGGGCGAGCTGGTGTGCTCTGTCCAAGAGACAGTTTTGTTACGGTGCACGAGCACATGTTTAGGAACGGTTTCTCCCTCCCGCATCCTCAGTGCATCCAATACCTGCTGAGCATGCTTCAGCTTGCTCCCGGGTAGATTCCCCCAAACCAATGGTGCCAGTTGCTATCTCTTTGTTGCTTGTACTACTTGTCCGAGATGGGTTGGCCGACCATCAACGAGTTTCGCGCCTTGTGCCGCCTCTTATACTCGAAGAAGCAAAACTGCCAAGGATGTGTTTCGTTTGCAGCTTGGGAATATGTGTCTCTCGTTACTGATCTCCCGACATCCATAAATAACAATTGGTGTTCAAAGGTCGTGCTTGCTGGCGGTCGATGGCAAAGAAACTGTCTGACGTACGTTGTGTCCAACCAGTTTAGATATATCCGAGATTAGTCCTTCTCGCTGTCAGAGATCGAGAAGTGACGTATTGGGCTGATATATCCAGCCTAGCCCTCAGATGAGGATAGAAGCTCATACAACCTGACCCGTGGACTGTCCTGGTTCACTGTAAACTCAGCCATATGCCTGGTGGGGTTCTAAATTAAAGTCGCTTGTTTTTTGTTCTCTCTTTTCACTGACCTTTTATTCTTGGTACCCGTGATCTTGACTGTTGGTTTTATTTTCAGCTATAGTATCCAGGCGAAAACACCGTGAGTCATACCCGTGCGATATGGAGTCCGATATGGGTTTGCTTAGCAAACTCTTCAAGGTTGACACTACCCACCCTGAATTTCACCCTGAAACCCGGAGTAAGTCGTGCGGGGACCACCTCCAAGGAAAATTTACTGAAAAGATTGAGAAAATCTCCCTTGCAGATGGACAACACTAACTCGAAAATTCCAAATTTCACTCTTAATTCAACATTTCCAAACATCACATAATTATCCTTCAGAAATTCTACACATAATATACAATAATCCTAAAGTATTCAGAGCTACTAAACACTAGTGGAAGCAAGAAAACACGAGTAGGTTAAACATGTAACCTACTGATGAAAACTGGCGGAAATGTGGGTGACTATGCCTTGTCTCCTACTAGATCCAACCCGAACTCTGCAGACTGGGCAATTTAAAACGAAGGGCCCAGGGGAAAACATTTAATAACGTTAGAGTGAGTGGACAAAAATAAAATAATAAAAAATATTTATGTTTCCCCAAATTAATTTCTAAGGAAAAATCGAATGCATGCCGCAAGCGATAAAACTTTTATCTCATAGAATATTGAGCCTCTCAGACTCTATAATATACGTATGTATTTACACTCGTCCATACTCGCTATATAAATTCATGGGTCTATATAGGGCTACTACGCTCACGTCCAACGCTCACGTCACGCCTTAATGCGGTGCTACACTACGCCATCAAGATGGACAGACGAGTGTATAAATATGTGTCCATACCCCCTATATGAATTAAACACTCAAATAGGGCTACTACGCTTATGTCCAACGCTCACGTCACACCATAATGTGGCTATATGCTGCGCCATTAAGGTGGACATACACATATGGCTAGCAAGCATTTTCTATACATACTCTCTCATAAATACATATTTATATCCACCGAAAATCCCATTTTCGGTATCTCTCCAAGAGAAATAAAAGCGTCAAAATTAATTGACGTCAAAACTCCAACAAAAGGAAATGTTCAATCATGAACCATAGCATGCATATTATTTCAAATAAAAGTCCACTCACAAATTAGGCCTAAGCCTGTTATCGATCTGGGGCCTCGTCTGCTCGAGCCTCCTCACGTCCTGTTCCAAATATAATATTAATTTCCCAACCAAAAATCCAATATTTAATCAAAATAGGCAAAATTACCCGAGAGCCATAAATACGCTCATCATTGCCTAACTTCGATATTCTTAAATCGGAACTATCCAAACTTAAATATCATACTCATTAGTCGTAAATACAACCTCCCCAAAATACGACTTAAATCCTACGGCCGGATTCTACATTAATTAACCGCCAAAAATACCAAACTTCGGAAAATCGCAAACCTATCCAAATCTCATCCAAAAATTTCATAAATCACACTAATATACTCCTCTTAATATTCCACATTAAAACCCTAAAATCTCCTAACCGGCGGCGGCTCCGCCGGCAGCGGCGGCCGGAGGCCAATTCCGGCGACCTCCAAAACCTATGAAATTTTGACAGAATAATCTCCTTATCATGCTCTACAACTTTCATGACCAACACATCACCCAATTCCAAGCCTAACTAGGCTAATCGAACGAAAACAACTTAAAAGCCCTAGAAATTTCAACTCCACATTTCTCCTTACCTAGCTCAAGAGGGAGTGAGCTGATTGGAGGGGTTGCTGCACGGGAGGAGGGCTACAAAACCGTACCAAGCTAGCCCGGATTGGTGGCTGGAGGAGGGAGTTCCGGCGAAATACTTCCCGGCGTCTCCGGCGGGATTTCTCCTCTTCCGGCGGGTTAGAGACTCGGGGGCTAGGCCGGGGAGGGAGAGGAGGAGATGGGGGTCCGAACTAGGGTGGAGCGGCGGCCGGTGGCTGGCCGGACGGCAGCAGCTGGCGGCTGGAAGCTTCCGGCGGAGAAGGGCTCGGGGAGCTCGGGGAAAAGTGGGAAGGGAGAAAGAGAGAAGAAGAAAGAAATGGGTCTCCCCCCTAAACCGGTCCACACTCTCTTAAGCCCAACTCAAAAAAATAAAAATAAAACACCCCGAAAAATAATACGCGAATAAAAATTACCTTTTACTAGCTAAAATTTACCATTTTTGCCGTCGTCGAAATTTTCTCTTACGAATAATCCTCCGCACATAATCGTCCCCGAAAACACCTCTAGGGACCAATTAAACTATTAACTCAATGATCGAGACGGTAAAATTCTTATTATAATCACGTTAGTAAATAAGGTAATTTTATAAGGGTCAGGATGTGACAAAAGTGGCCCGCTGAACTGAGGTGAACCTCGCAGACAATACTGCCCGTGTCTAGGATGAAGCTGTACTCATGGAGGTTCCCAACGAAGGGTATGGGAAACCGCCTTCTGACAAAGAAGGGCCCGTAAAGACCGGTGACGTGGTCAACGTCCACTACTGCGAGAAGAGGAAAAAATCGTCATCCAAAAAATACAAGTCTCAGCGGGATGAAGGCATGACTTTGACGGGATTGAGTGTCTCTGGCGCCTCGCCACCTCTGAAGAAGCAGAAGGTTGTCTGTTCCTCAGCCGGGAACCCAGTTTCAATGAGCGCTCCCACTCCGGCACTTCCTCAAATTTGGAAGACCCCCATCCGGCAGATCCTGGATGAGTATGGGTGCGCGGACAAAAAATTCGTCCGTGGCATGGTGGGCGATTTGAAGGGTATCGAGTTGGACCAGATCAAGATCGGGTTCAGCACTCCTCAAGAGAACTGACAGTACGCCCAGGAGGCAATGATGAAGGTAAACTTCTCCTAAGTAATGTCGATTTACTATCACTGTTCGGGATGTGGAACTAACTTTATTTTACTTGCAGGCTCTCTTTGTTGTCTATGCCATTGATGCCAGCAAGAATTCAAACGAGATGAAAGAGCATCTGACCAGTCTGAATGACCAGATTAGCTATATCAGGGCAGAGAGGAGGAAAATGGAGAAGGACTTGGAAACCGAGAGGAAGGAGAAACTCTCGTTGGCCGACAAGTTTGCCAAACTTAGCCTCCACACTAAAGAGCTAGAGGGAAAAGCTGAAAGGGTTATCGCTTTGGAGTGTGACATAGACGCACTTCAGCAGGAGAATGCGAAGCTGCAGTCTAAGCTAAAGGAGAGGGAGGACTGGATAGCTGATCTGCAAGGCTAGATCTCCGCTCAAGGCGAGCTTGCCGTTGCCCGGTTCAAAGAGTCGGATGAGCTGAAGGCTATGCTCAAGGCTACCCGGGAGAGTGGCATTACTGACGGCGTCTGGAGTCGCCTTGGGTACCTGGACAAGGCCAAGATGACTGCCGATTTGCTCGCTGCCCAGGAGGCCAAAGAGAGGGAGGCTAAGTCCAAGACCACGGCCGAGAAAGCACCTGAGACAGGTGAGCCGTCCAAGAAGGTTGCTGAAGAAGGCACTGATGGGGACGATGTTTTGGCTGAATCGTCCGAGAATGAGGAAGAAGAACCCGGCCAGTCATAGGATGTAATTTTTCTTTTGTTTTGCTCTTGCTTTTGTAAAACAATGGCCTCCTACCGTATCCTGGAGATTACACATCCCGGTGGTTTTTGTAAATACCCATTAGTGGTATACGCCCGGCATCCCAGGTTTTAATATATTATGCCTTGTCTTGCTTGGTGTTACTGGGTACTTCAATAACTTTTGTGTCGAGGATGATTACTTATCCCCTTCGATGTTACTCGGGATTGTATTGACTTATCCCTCCCGGTGAATTACCTATCATTACAGTTTAAAATTGAACTTTTCATTCTTGTATTCAGTCATTCAAAACGAATGGAGGCATCCTCCGGGACTTGGTGTTTTTTTTTCTTCTCCCGGGGGCAGTAATACTTACAAATGAACATTTTACAAAAGGTGGAATGGACCTCGATCCCTCATACTGGGTAGAGTTTTAGGTGCTCCGTGTTTCAGGGGCGCCCGCTGACTACCCCATCCTAGTCCCGTAGAAAGAAAGTTGATGGGCCGACCTCTTCAATGATCTCATACGGTGCCTCCTAGGTTGGGTCTAGGGCCGCCGTCTTTGTCATGATTTTCTTCATTACCCAGTCCCAACATCCGGATCCTGACCTTATAGACTTAGTTGGGCAAGTCTACTCTCTCCCGTCTTTCCTCAATGAGATCGATATTTAACCAGAGGCCTTCTTTGTTGGTGGTGGCATCAAAGTTCTCCATCCTTCCCGATGGTATCAATGTCTCGATTGGCAAAACAGCCTCCGTGCCAAAAGCTATGCTAAAAGGTGTTTCTCCCGTTGCTTCGGTTGTCGTGGTCCTGATTGCCTACAACACCTCAGGAGCTTCTCCTCCCACAGACCCCTGGCATCATCCAACTTCTTCTTCAGTACTTTTTTAATGATTTTGTTAATTGCCTCCACCTGGCCGTTGGTCTGAAGGTGCACCACCGACGCAAAGACCATCTTAGTGCCCATGTCATTCGTGAACTCAATCAGATGGTTATTGTTGACCCCGAATCTGCAATATATATTTTTCAGTAGGAAATTCTTCACACACTCGATGGTTATCTTTCCCATAGGTTTTGCCTCCACCCACTTTGTGTAGTAGTCAACGGCCACTATCACGTACTTGAACTGTCCGGGTGCCGTTGGCAGTATCCCGATGAGATCAAGGCCCCATTGTGCGAAAGGCCAGGGTGACAACAATATTGACAGAGCGATAGAAGGGGAATGTATCTCGTTGGCATGGAAATGGCATTTTCGGCATCTCGCTGACATCTTATCTGCCATGGCGCCCATGTTAGGCCAAAAGAACCCCGTGCGCAGTGCCTTATACGCTAACGACCGAGATCCAGAATGATTCCCGCACACCCCTTCATGGATTTCTCCCATGATCACTTCTCCTTCCTCCTCTGTCATGCACTTGAGGTTTGGGAAATTGTAACCTCTGTGGTACAGCTTCCAGTTCATGAGTGTGTACCTTGCACATCTCGATTAGAGTTTTCGTGCTTCACACCTGTCCTCCGAGCGTACCCCCTCATTCATGAATTCGATTATGGGATCCATCCATGTAGGCTCTCAGGGTCCCGTCTCGACCATGAATATCTCCGAGATTTTCTTACTGATACTCGATTTTCCAGAACCTCAATCCTTGCCTTCTTTCTCCCTTTAACAGGCCCTCCGGTGGCTAGTCGAGCAAGGGCATCCGCATTACTATTTTCCTTCCGGGGGATATGGGAGAGAGAGAGAGACCGACTTGAACCACTGTATGAATGCTTTTGAAAGCGCTTGGTCGGAGCTCAACTGAGGCTCCTTTGCTTCAAAGATCCTGTTGACTTGATTCATAACCAGCTGTGACTCACTGAACACCTCCACTCTATCCATGCCAATATCTCGGGCGAGTTGCAATTCACCAATCAAGGCTTCATACTCTGCCGCATTGTTAGATACCTTGAATTAAAATTCAAGTGCGTACTCATGCTTAAACCCATCTAGGGTCTCCAATATGATTCCCGTCCCGCTTTTATTTCTTGTCACCGAGCCGTCGTCAAAGAGTTTCCAGGATGGTGCCGATGGTCCCTCAGCTTGTACCTTTGTGGATGGCTCGGGATATGTCTCCTCCTGGCCGACCTCAAATCACTCTCCCACCACTTTTATGGGCGTTTACCTTGCCGGCTTCCCATTACTTTCATGGGCGTGAGCTCGGATATAAAATTGGTCGGTGCTTGGCCCTTGATTGCTATTTTCGGCCGGTAATGGATATCGAATTCTCCCAATTCAATGGCCCATTTTACCAGCCTCCCACTGATCTCTGACTTTTGCATGATCTGCGTCAGGGGGTGGTTGGTATAAAGGGTTACTGAATGGGCCTGGAAATAATGCCTAAGCCTTCTGACAGTTACAATAAGGGCCAAAGATAGTTTCTCGACGTCCGGGTACCTACTCTCGGCCGATGTGAATCCTTTCCCAACGTAAAATATTGTATGCTCGATGTCGGACCCTTTTCTTATGAGCACCAAGCTGACCGCCGACTACGATGCCACGGGGTACAGGTAAATCATCTCACCCGGGATTGGTTTTCACAAAACCGGCGCGGTCGTGAGGTACGCCTTTATCTGCTTGAAAGCCTCTTCCTTCTTGGATTCCCATACTATCTCCTTACATCTCTGGTCTCATAACAACCGAAAGTAGGGCACACTTATCCGTGAGCCGTGACACAAACCTAGCCAGTGCGACAACCTTCCTGGCCAACGACTGCACTTGGTTCCTGAGTGTGGGTCTTTCCATATCTAAGATGACCCTGATTTTCTCTGGGTTGGCTTCGATTCCTCTCCGGCTGATTATGTGACCCAAGAACTTTCCTTTAACAACCCCGAAGATGCATTTTTAAGGGTTCAACCTCATCCCAAACCTCATTATGACTTCGAAGACTTTCTCAAGATGCCCGACATGCTCCTCGGCCTTTAGACTTTTGACCAGCATGTCATCGACATAAATTTCCATTATTTTCTTGAGGTACTTGACAAACATGACATTCATCAGCCGCTGGTAAGTGACTCCCACATTCTTCAGTCCGAAAGCCATCACCTTGTAGCAATACAGGCCCATGTTGGTCGTGAAGGCTGTGTGTTCCTCATCCTTTGGATCCATCTGGATCTGGTTATAGCCCGCGTATGTGTCCATAAAGATCATCAGGTCAAACCCGAACGTGGAGTCCACCAGTTGATCTATGTGTGTTACTATACCGCTTGATATCCCGGGCATGTCTTTGTACGTCCAGGCGAATGCTCAAGTGTTTCTCTTCAAGAAGTCTATCAAGGCCGCTCGCACCCCAGGTGCCTATCCCGTTCTGATGATCAACTTCTGATCTGGGAACTCATCTGAGATTGATACCGCTTCTGTTTCGTCTACTGATCCCGGACGCTCCTCATCCGAGTTGGCATCATCTCTACGATCTATGTAAGGGTCGAAGGGGGACACCATGGTCTGGCTGGCTGATAGAACCTCTGACAATTTCCTCTCGTTGTCTATCGCACAACAACTCCTTGCTGCCCCCTGGTCTCCCCGGATCGTAATGATTCATGTTGGGGTCAGGAGGTTCATCATCAGCATGTGACCAACAACAAATGACTTTAACTTCTACAAGGCCGGCCTTCCTAAGATTCCGTTGTAAGACGGTTCACAATCAACAATGATAAACTCCATTGTTCCTCGGGCGACCCCATCTAGCCCTTCCAAGCTTACTCCAAAGCTGTCTGAACCGAGAGGTTGAACAACATAGCTTAAGAAGTTGATCAACGGCTCATGGTCTTGTATCAACTTATTGCTTCCTCGATGTAGTCTTTTCCAGGCACTCCTGAATAATACGTTGACTAAGGCTCCCGTATGAATGAGGATCTTCTTCGTTATATAGTGATCGAGCTGCAATGTTATCAGGAACAGATCCTCGTGCTGCCTTATTCCCTCCTCTTCCTCTTCTAGGAAGGTTACAGACTTCCAACCGGTGGTTACCCGCTGATTGTTGATACTTCCAAAAGCGAAGACTTCCCCGTCATCTCGTTGTCCCGTACATTGCTTTTTTGCCTTATTGCTCTTGTTATCTATTCGGGACCCGTCATGAATGGTGTTGATTGTCCCATATACTTCAATTGCCCCTACGTTCCTTGGCTTGGGCATAAACTGTTGCAGCTTTCCTTCTTTTACGCGGTGCTCTACCGCTCTTTTCAATTCTACATAGCTGTTAATGTTATGGCTCGCCTCACCGTGGTATCCACAAAATTTTTCGGTGTCTTCCTTGGTGAGCCGAGATGGGGGAAACTTAGGGGCCGAGGAAGGTGGAATGGCAAACTTATTCTCGTTCCATATCGCCTCATAAGTGGTGTTAAGTGCTAAGAAATGCTCCTTGCCCGTCGACACCGTTCTTGAGTACCCGGTATCGTGGTAGGGCCCTTTTGCCTTCCCTTGGGCGTTATGCTGCTTCCCTGCCTTCCCCTAGTTCCTTTCCTTGTGTCTCTTTCTAGCTGGGTACGAATTCGGTTCTTATTCTCCCTTTCAAGCTCTAACCTCTTGGATCACTTGCACCGGGGACCCGCCGTCTCTCCCTTTGTCCTTCCTTTTCCCGGCCGAGGTTCCTCCATAAGATCATGGTCCGCTTGTGCATGCCGGATCGCCATTTCCATAAGCTCGTTGTAGACTTCTGGATTTTCAATTTTTACTGCATATAAAAACTTCCGGGGAAGGAATCCCTGAATGAACGCCTCCTCCGCAACCTTCTTGTCAAAGCTCCTGACTCTGGCTGTGGCTCCTTGCCATCGGTTCACGAAAGCTTTCAAACCTTCTCCCATATCTTGCATTACTTTGAACAGCTGAACGGTGTTCTGGCTGTCCGTTAGTAAAATGAACCTATTGACGAACTTGTTTGCCAGCTCCCAGAAGCAATCGACCGAGTTCGATGGAAGCTCGTAGAACCAGCTTAGCACTTCTCCTGTTAACGTTTCCTGGAACATATTGCAGCATACCGCATCTGAGTATCCTTTAGGGTTCGTGTGAGACTTAAAACTATCAAGGAAGAGATGGGGGTCACGATCCCCATTGTAACTATGTTTCAGTGGCTTGGCTGTGTTTGGCTGGACGGATCGGGTGATCGCTCTTGTGAATGGTCCATGTCTTTCTTCGAAACTCACATGGGTTGGGTTATGCATTCCCCTTCTCTCGGCGTCCGAGATTCGGTCTGCTAAATTCACCACGCTATCCTGGATTTCTTTTAAGGTTTCTTCCATTTCTCCCTGTCTTCCAATCTGGACTTCCGAGATTGGCTCGGGCAAGGGTGGCGGTCCCTCATTCTGCATCCTATCCGGGAACAAGTTCGTCCCTATGTGCACGGTCCTACGGTTCATTCCCACCAGAACGCCCGTCTGCTGAGATGTGGCTGCTCGATCCAACTCCCCCGCCCTATCCAATGCCTCCCGGTGCTCAACCCATCGGGCTAGGGCTCTCATGACCGTGGCATTATCTCGTTCCAACCTGCGCTCCCTCCCGGAGGCCTCTACTCGATCCCTAGCACTTTGCTGCTCTAGCCTGGTGATTTGGGCCCTCATATCTTCCAACATTTCCGCTACCTCCTGGGGATTAAGATCTCGCGGCACATACTCTGGTGTTTCATCTCGCATGGTTCTCCCCGTAATTCTTGAACTTCCCCCTCCTGACTCCGGGGTCAGTCTATATGTCACCTTCCTTCGTCCTTCATGTCCTGCCTCCTGGTCTTGCTGCTTGGTTAACTCAGCCATGGAGTCATGCTGGCGTTTTGTGAAGATTCTCACAGACGACGTCAAATGTTTCTATACAATCTTGGATGAGGTTTGCAGAAGTTAATGGTGTATCTGATAGGTGGTTGGTTATCCTCCCGCTGACCTGCAATAACAAGGGTGACCGGGGGCTTCCGGTCTTTCCTCCTCTGAAGCTTAAGTCAGTATCTTTGCTGAATGTAATTAATGAGAGCAGTTGATCATACCTGACAAGCTGGTGGATGGGCCATATTTATGGCCCAAGAGTGGGTCTTTCTTCACTTGAAAACCGATGTGGGACAACTCCCCTTTGTTGTTAGTTCAAACTCCCAGTTTCCTTATACCTTCTGAGACCATTCCCGGCCCATCCTTTTCTCGGACAAGAACCCTAGGGTGACCTCGGTTGTCTTAACCAGGATGGGATGCTTACTGGTTTACGGGCTTGAGATGTTGTTTTATGCACAACCAACTACACAATTCATATAGAGATCTCTACAAGTATTACACTAGTGTACATGAGAACGTGAGATAATGAGTCTACTATCGAACCACCCTACGTTGATAGATATCAAGTTAGTTGATTGACCTAATGGAAAGATGTGATCCAGTATAACAAAGAGATATGTCCTTGGACAAGTGATGCTGACACCGCAAGTGTAAACTCTATCAACTATGCATTTGTTAGATAGCATAGTGAGAAAAAGAGCTTAGACTCACCTTTTGATGCAAGGTCTCTCATTAACACGCACTGAGATCAACTACAATGCGATATGCTCTCGTAATGGATGTCATTGCACTCCACTACTTTGTCAGTTTGGTAGTTTCTGAATAACTGAACATGCAACCTATGAATGTGGTCATAATAACATCTCTATGTGATCAGAGATATACATGAAGGTCTTAAACAAACTTCATTCATCCGAATCAAGTGACTCCAAACCACATGAGCATGAGTTTGCAAAAGGAAGTTTGAAACGCATACTAAGTAACTACTTGATTTGGAAGGGATATGATGAAGTATGCCCTTGCGTGTTGATTTCGGATTTGCATGGACTCTTGATGAACCAAGAGATGTCAATATGTATCAAATATCCGAAGTTAAGATTGAAAAAGATCTTGGGAAGACACAGTCTCAAAAAGGCACTCAATGACTGTATTGATGATGATTTTCCATCAATCGGCTTAGGCGCTCTAACGAAAGTGAGGCCTACATATACCCCATGATTAGTCAAAGTCTTTACTCTAAAGAGAGATCCGTTGTTTTGTCTAAAAAAAGATGACAAATATGTGTTAAGAGATGGAGTTCCCATCTAAGTACAATAAGATGCATCAATATACTTAATACAATAAGAAAGACTTGATATCTCATTCACTATAAATTTGTACGGCCAAGTTCTCCTTTATAGTCTTTTACTCTCTTCCTAGCGGTCGACCAGCTTCGTTTTCTCTTAGATGAGTGTGAAGGAATATCAAGGTAGTGGCCGGATGCACCCATGCAACGTCAATTTAATGGTAGTAACTCATTTTTCAATACTTAATTGTATGAAAGGTCGAGGCTTATTATATCCCCACATAAGAAAGACACATCAAAAGTGAAATTAGAATCTGCCAATGAGACCTACAGAAAAGCTCACTCACTGGAAAACTGTCAAATCGGTACCATTGGAAAGGTCTATGTGTCTACTTTCCAGACACACTAACGATTTGATCATAGCTATCATATTGAGTGAGTTATGGCCATTTTCGTAAAATATGACAGATCTGTCCGAGAATCTAATTTTGCCAAAACAGTCAACTTCGACGGAACTTTGTGAACAGCTCCTTATGAACCAGAATTTGTGTAATATACGGTTGGAAAGATAAATAAATCTAGTTTCCAAAACCATAAGGTTTTTGTTACTTGACGAGGTTTTTGACAAAGTGACATATCAGCACCATCAGCATAGCGGCACGCGGCAGAAGGGGTAGTGTTCTAAGATATTCCGCATTGTTCTAGGATATTTCATGTGTGCGTTGGCCTTATGCCATCAGGTCATATAGTTAGTGTCACATCCTGATAGCATAATTTTTATAGGAAAATTATTTTGAAAAAATTATTTTGGGAAAATTTCTTTAAGGAAGTCATAGAGGACGTTAATACGAATCCGTAGACATGCTATACGTTAAAATCAGAGTTTGTATGTAAAAGTTATGGTGTAAAATGTAAAGTTATTATTTTTGGTCGGGAGTATAAAAAGGGAAACTTACCATAAGAGGTAAGGTAAAAATCAGAACTTACCTTCCCTCTCTCTCTCCTCTCCCCGCGTCTCTCCTCCACCGGAACTTCATCGCCTCCGTCTGCCGCCTTTCGGCTGAGTTAGGGGGCGAGCTAGGTATCAAATCGAAGCTTGGAACATCCTCTACAAGTTTAGGTAGGTGACAGCCCGTGTCGCGCTGCTGTAAAGGAGAAATCACAACGAGAAGAGGCAGTTGTGTGTGGCCGAGTAGTTGCCAAAACTCCTTTTTCCGGCCCCCATAACAGGAGTTTCTTGTCTCATTTGGAAACTTTCCTCTTGTACAACAAACCCTTAAAAGCATTCGACCTAACTCGAGCTAGATAAGGAGAATCGAATGTGTGAAATTCTAAGGTTTTAAATTGGGATTTTTAATGTCTGGCTTCTATTACCCTAGTTAGGCTTAAAATTGGACTTTGTTCTAGTTATGAAAGTTGTTTAGAACGTTGAGAGAATGATTGTGCTAAAATTTGGTGATCATTGGAGGTGGCTGGAGTAGGGGCTGGTGGCGCCACTTTTGGGTAGTTTTTCATGTTAATTAATGTGTTATGCTTTGAGGAGTTCATTGAAGTTAAGTTTGAAAGTTCTGGAGGATTTTTGATTAGATTTGGAATTTTTCAAAAATTGGAGAAATTGGCGGTGGTTAGAATAGATCTGACCATTTGTTTTTCTTGGTTATGGTCCTAAAGTGCTATGATCGATGAAGTGAGGTTGTAGATAAAGTTTGGTAAAAATCTAATTAGCTTAACCCTAACTTGATTAGTGGGTTAAGTGGAAGGATTTCGATGCTTAAATTAAAGCATTTATGTTCCTAAATTAAAGAGTGGTTCTAAACATATTTATTGTGCTAGGATATGAGGGGACCTCGCTTGAGTAGTGATTCGGATATCGTCGGGCTTATGCCTAAATTTATAAGTGGACACTTTGATTTTTAATAAATATGCATGCAAGATTTTATAATTTATCATTTTATTTTCCGAGCATATATTAATATTTCAGCTTATGAAATGATTTTGGAAATTATTTTGAGTTTGACGCATGGATTAATTGTTGACTATGATTTATGGATTTGAGCTCGGATCATTAATTTGGTATTTAAGTTTGAATATCATTTATGATTTCCGGATTTAATTATTATCGGCTTTATTGTTGACTTTGAGATTTATTAAAGATTACCGAAAATGAGATTTTTGGTAATTCTCTTTTTATAACTCTCTCGTTTATTTGTGGATTATCGATCTTGACATTGATAATATTTTTAGCGAGTATTTTTAGATTGAGAAATTATTTATAATTTATAATTATTAATTAAATCTCGCTTATATTATGGTTTTGATAATATTTTGACTTGTGAGACACGTCATTGAGTTTTATTTTAATTTCTTATGATAATTTTCAAGTACGGTTGGGAACCATATCATTCGCATGATCTTGGGGAAATTTTTTGGATTTAAATGACTTCGTATGTTTTTAGTCACCATACTATAGGGTCGCTCTTATTTATTACTAGCTAGTCTTTACGGTGATATCTCTTCCCCTTGTGTTATTTATGTAATTGATTAACCAGTGGGGCTGGTTTGTCCATTTTTTATGTGATTCTGGAGATAAAGTTAAATGTTATATCAAAGTTGCGTGCATCGAGGTTTTAAAGTTTAAACGTGAGAAAGTATTTAAATTACGTTTTGTTAAATTATTTAAAATATTTTTGCCCACTCACTCTAACGTTTTTAAATTACTTTCCTTTGGGCCTTTTGGTTTTAATTGCCCAGTTTGCAGGCAAAGTTTATTGAGGTCGAGCGTACATGGAGTCGAGGCATAGTCAAAGGCTGCTTCGGCTTATTCTTTATATATTGTTTTTCTTTCATTATAAATGTTCTGATGACCATTTGAGATTGTTATTAGTTGAATAAGGCTTGATGCATTTTAGGAAATGTTATGAACTTGGGGAGCAGGAAGGCTCTAGGGGTTGAGGATATTGATGATTTATAGTAGAAGTGTATATTTGGAATTTTTCAGGTAAGAGTTGTTCATTTTTAAGGTAGATTATACCGAATTTTCGGTAAATTTTCCTTGGAGGTGGACCCTGCAGGATTTACTTCGGGTTTCAATGTGAAATTCAGGGTGGGTCCTGACAATTAGAATATGACTATATATTCTTTATCATTACCATATTGATACTTTGTAATAAAGGGCTTCTATCAATGAATAAGATGATGATTCTATCTTTCATTCTCTACAGTTTATACTTCATCAGTTACTTGATATTATTGTCGGTAGCCACATCTAAGTAAGATTTTATTATTCAATCAGAAAGGCAAAATAGTCAAGCAAGAGAGCGAAAGAGTCTTAATTATATGAATTGGGTGTAAATTAATTAAAACAAAATATAGAGATATAGGGATGAGTTTTTCATAGTGATAGCTTTATTTTTTGGGTTTGTCTCTAATTTTCTCTTAAAAGTACGAACCATGACATAATGAAACCAAGACAAGTATCAAACAAGTAAAACCCATACTCTAAACAACTATATTATGTGATGTGAGCCTTGACTGTTGGGAAATTGATCCCCTGCGACACAAGTGTTAGAAATCAGATGGAAAGAAGAAATAAACAAGTTAAGAAGAACATAAGATTTAACGAGGTTCGGCCAATATCTTTGCCTACGTCCTCGGAGATTATCACATTCACTAATGAGAGAATTACACAAGTACAAGATTACACCACTCAAGTTTATACCCGACCCAAGCCCTTGTATCCAAAAAGACACCCCTTGTACACCCTCTCTCAACCTAGAAGATTACTCTACCCACTACCAGAAAAAGTACTTTAGCCGACGACAAATTTTCGTCGGCCTGTTAAAAAAATTCGTCGGCTAAGACCTTAGCCGACGATCTTTCGTCAGTTATAGTGTCGTCGGAAAAAGACCGTCTGTGATGACTTTAGCCGACGAAATTTTTTTTTCGTCGGCTATAGTCCCACTTTAGCCGACGAAAAAAATGTCGTCGGCTATAGTTTGGGACTATAGCCGACGAAATATTCGTCGGCTAAAGTGCGTAATAAATAATTAAAAATAACTATAGCCGACGAAATATTTTATATTTCGTCGGCTAGACGTTGTAAAAAAATTTAAAAAATAACTATAGCCGACGAAATATAAAATATTTCGTCGGCTACACCTTATAAAAAAATTAAAAAAATTTAAAAATAACTATAGCCGACGAAATATTAGGTTATTCATCGGCTAAACCTTATAAAAAAATTAAAAAAAATTAAAAAATAACTATAGCCGACGAAATATTAGGTTATTCGTGGGCTAAAACTTATAAAAAAATTAAAAAAAATTTAAAAATAACTATAGCCGACGAATATAGTGTTTGAATATCGTCGGCTAAAGTTGCTGGGTTTTGAAAAAAAAACTGCAGAAACTTTCGGCTAAACTTTCGGCCACCCAAATGCAAATGGCGGAGGTTGGTCATGTGAGCCACCGAAACCGGCAACACGCCGGTGAGGATGTTGTTGTAGACGTCGAGAACACGGAGGTTAGTGAGGTTGGAGAGCTCCGGCGGGAACGTGCGGTTGAAGACGTTGTTGGAGAGGTTGAGGAGGCGGAGAGCGGAGAGAGCGGAGATCTCAGGCGGGATGGGACCGGAGAGGTTGTTCTCGACGAGGGTGAGATTGGAGAGGGTGAGCGGTTGTTCTCGGCGAGCTAGGGTGAGATTGGAGAGGGTGAGATCGGCGAGGGTGAGAGGTTGTTCTCGGCGAGGGTCGTCGAGGGAGGACTTGAGGGAGAGGAGGGCGCGGTAGGTGGCCATTGGGCGCGTGGGGGTGCATAGTAGACCATGGGGTGAGGAGAGAGAGTGGCAGAGGTGGAGGAGGAGGAAGAGGAGGAGGGGCTGCATTATGTCTAGTGTTGGGTTTATTTGAGGTGGTTGTGTGGAGGAGGAGGAGGATATTTAATTACCCTGCTCTGCGGCTATATAAAGAACTTCGTCGGCTAAACTCTTTGGTTGACCGCAAAAAAATTTTGGTTCAAAATTTTGAAAATTTTTTGACTTTAGCCGACGACTTTTCATAATTTCGTCGGCTAAAGTCCTTTGAAAATTTTGGTTGACGGCCAAAAAATTTTGATTGAAAATTTCGAAAATTTTTCGACTTTAGCCGACGACTTTTCATATATTTTCGTTGGCTAAAGTCCTTTGAAAATTTTGTCGGCTAAAGGTACCAATTTCGTCGGCTAAACCTTTGAAATTCGTCGGCTAAACCTTTGAAATTCATCGGCTAAAAGGTCAAACCCCTAAATGCACGGAAAAGGTCGTTCGACCGTCTAAATTACGTATTTTGGCCGGACCTCCAACTGAAAATAGTTTTAAACCGATGACACGCAACAAGTCGTATAAAAATTTTACGCAAAATAACCACCGAATATAGGGCTACTCATAGGGGGAAAAAATGAAAAATTGCATTGACCGCAACTATCGGCACCGAAAATTTACCGGAATAGTGTGATTTTTCAACCGTGGATGTATTTCAACATTCTCTTCATATCTTATTTCATGACTTTTTAGCGTTTGAAGGTTTTACGTATAGTTTGTTTTTGAAACGGAACATTTACATAACACTTGGTAAACAAGTTATACAACATTAGTATGCATGTTGTGATTGTGATGATCAAACTTGAGAAACAGAATTCTGACCGTCAGATCTGACCATCATGATAAAATACATGTATGGGAAAAAATTCAACTTGATCCGAAAAGAATAAGGGCTCGATCCGGACGGTCAATCTCGTAAGTCAAACCCCTAAACGCACGGAAAAAGTCGTTCGACCGTCTAAATTACGTATTTTGGCCGGACCTCCAACTGAAAATAGTTTTAAACCGATGACACGCAACAAGTCGTATAAAAATTTTACGCAAAATAACTACCGAATATAGGGCTATAGTAGGTAATAGAGAAATTTTAGGGTTTAGCACCGAATATAGGGCTATAGTACCCCAAGAGTTATTCGCACTCTTGAACACAACTCAACCTATTTTCTATACACGAAGACCCTTAGAGTTGCTCCCTTACTCTCCTTGCTTGCTTCAACACAAGCTTCACCCTTTTATAGCCTTTGATAGAAGTCTCTAGAGTTACTCTATCAATGCTCATTCATGACCATGATCAAACCTTCCATCTTCCCCATTATCTCCATATAACTCCCTAGGAAGACCAAGAGTTATATCATGATTTAATCCCATACATTTATTCTCACTTAACTATGCATCAATTTCATGCATAACTTATCACCATGAATGCACAAACCAATAACTCTATGCATTCATGCCATGCATAATATCTCCACCATGGAGGGATAAACACCAAACTCAACATTGACCATTAGGATTCCAACCAGAAAAGTATAGAGCGCACCTAAAAATTACTAAATAAGTCTCATTAACAACAGATATGATGTGAACTAGCTTCTTCGGAAAAAAAACAGATATGATGTTAGCGGTGACCAAATGGAATCTAACCATTTATATCCTCCAGTTTTATACCTTTGGATTCTTATATGATCTGAATCATATCGTCTCTTTCAACTATTTGATGAACGTTAACGTTGCACTAAACATATACAGAATTAATAACGTTACGGTGATAATGATGAACACTAACTACTTGATCGGTAGCCTTTTTCTAAAGGACCTTAGCCATGCAGTGATATCCACAGTTAATAGAGAAATTTCGAATTCGAGCATCCGAAATCACTCATGATTGAGCAAAATCTAATAGCTATAATGCTTAATCACTACTCATTTTATAAGATTACAGTTCTAAATAATGGATACATATTCTACCATACGTGACGATCGACTTCAGGTCCTACCATTCTGGCAAGGACTTTGATGATATCATCGATGGATGGCCTGTGGAGAGGATCATCCTCCACACATGCTTTGGCTAAAACAGCTAAACACAAAGCCTCTGCAAGAGGATAATCTTCTAACTGTTGATCCATGAAGCTCCTTAGCTGCTCTAGGAAACCGCCTTCACTATCACCCCCTCCTAAAAATTTGATGGATTCCTTAAACAACTTCCCATCAATATCCTCTCTAGCTGAGATGAGCTCAAGCAAAACGACCCCAAAAGCGAAAATATCCACTTTTTCAGAAGCTGAGCCGTGTAGAAGGTATTCTGGTGCAACCCATCCTTTGTTTTCGGAAGACCCCAATGCTGAAAGAGTTCCGATATTTGCAAGTTTGGCTCTCCAATTTTTTGTTACAAAAATGTTTCTACTGTTTATATTTAGGTGAGCATAGGAAGGGAAAGTACAGCAGTGTAAATAATGAAGTCCTGTGGCAATATCAAAAGCTATTTGTGTTCGTCGCGACCATTCAAGAGGATTAGAGGTATGAGACAGGCAGTCCCTCAAGCAGCCATTGCTTGGTAGCTCAAACACTAGATATGACCAGGACAAGTCACTTTCTCCATAAGAAACACCCTCCAAGTTCAAGATATTGATGTGGTTGATCTTGGAATGGACATCTATAACATGGCTAGTTTCGACGGATGTCATCTGCTTGATCATTACTTCAGCATTGTTTATCACCCCTCTATAGACTTGAGCACCAGTCTTGTTCTCTTCATTGAAATCCCTTGTTGCTCTCTTGATCTCTTCTATGCTGTAGTTGAACAAAGAGTACTTCAATCCAGCAAGAATATCCGGAGATAAACATGACGACACTGGAGAGCTTGATCTACCCGTCAGACCAGATTTGAGAGGACTTCTGACTGTTGAAATTGAAAGTGGAGAGCTTCTAGCATTGAAGGAGTGCAAGTTCTCAACCTTCCGTTTCTTTAAGACCCTCCTAAATAAAACTACACATGCAATCAATGCTAATGGTAGTAGTGAAAACCCTACAACAGACCCTGCTATGTACAAACTCCTTAGTCTTGTGCTGTTATTCGGCTTTACGACAGAAATTGTGGGAAGAAAACCAGGAGCTGGAGGTGGAGAATCTGGAATATCGAAATTCAGAACAGGAGTATCTCTCAAGGGAACTAAAACAGTTGTGCTTGGAAATACAGTTGGATTTGGGGGCACTAAATGATTAACTAACCATAAATCTTCTGGAGAGATGTTAAACCTCTTACTCAACAAGATTGGTCCATCTCCTTCGATGAAAGGGTATGTCACAAGGTACTTCACTCCTTTTTTACTAGCTAAGTTATCAGGACAAGCACATCTCAAAGGCACGCGAAGCTCAGTACCGGTGATGATGGCTTGAACCGAGTCTTCTTCAGCAAGTGTAGAGGACTTGAGTAAGCCTTCAAAAACGCCGCAAGCTATCTCTGAGTATGATGTTATTTTGGACACCATGTAGCTTAAACTTGCCTCGTAATATTGACCCGAGCAAGAACAGTTGATGGGGATGAGAACTTCTCTACCTGATTGGAGCACCACAAAAGGAGCTGTAACATTGTTGAGGCTAAGCATTGCATCAGAGTTCATGTGAAACAAGTCCGCGATATCTGCAATAGTCTGAAAGTGTTGGTTGGCTCTGTATACCACGTAGGTTCTGCATGAATCTTGGAACATTTTGCAAGTGTATCTGGAACCAGCGTAACTGAAATTGGAAGAACACTCGGAACCGTCATAGTATTGTTGGGCGTGGCCTGAATTTAGGCAAACCAAGATGAAGAACCAGAAATAAATCATGGTTCCCGATATCAAATTTGGTACATATATAAATTGGCTTTGTATATAAGAAGAGAGAAAAGTAAATGGGATGAGATCCAGTAGTCAAGTTGGTACCTGATGTATAGAGCTGAACTGCTCTTATTTTAATACTTCCATGTCCGGCCAATATCACTTGGTCAAAACTGTAATCAACTTGTATAGAAAGGAATAAGCAAACAGAAAGAGCCAGTCATTGCCGGCCATATTACTAATGGCCAGATGGGAATAAATTATGAAATAGGTATTTTTTGAGTTGTTTCTACATGGTTTTTTGCAATCAAGATCCTCTTACTGATTTGCATATTTCGTCCTTAATTTAGATACAAGACGCAGTTGTACGTTATGAACAGTTATAACTGGTGTTTGATAAACATTTACCCATGTCTGTGATCTCGATTGAGATTCCCTCACCAATCATCATCGTTATCATTCAACAACTAAATAAGAGAGTTAAGATGCTAAGTAATGAGGCCCAAAATTTGAGTGGAACCTTATCAAATTTCAAGCCCCAACATTCAAAAATCTTTTATTGGAGTATTGGTAGGTTGCTAAGTAATGAGGTTTTGCGAGACCCGAAGAAATGTCAACTTCCGGTGAGTGCGTCATTACAAGACCTGACTATCAGTTATATAATTGCGGGCTTACAAGATGAAAAATTTTGGGCCAGCACGGTCTAATTGCTCTCATGTGATAATTGGCTGAACTTAAATATTAGTTGGGTTTCTATGGCCCACAGACGGTTCATAATGTTCATGAGTTCAAAAAAAAATTTAGGCACTACCTAGTTGAAGAAAGTCGATATGTATATCTAATCTAGAATGACAACTTCTTCGGCATATGTCTCTTTCTTTAGTTGTAAATTTTTTAAAGATCAATAGAAAAATTGAAGCATCTCTAAAAGGCGGCACCTAGGTGGCAACAAAATGTCTAGTCTTTCGCCTAGGAGCCACTAAACACACAAGGTCGACCCTGCAATGAAAACAATGACACAAAGTGAAAAGAAAATGGAGAAACGACGCCTTTCCAATCCTTTTTTTCTTTTTCTTTTTGTCGAGAGGCATTTAAAATCTTGTTATTTTTGGCTAATATGTTTTTTTAATCTTATTATAAGGAGTCCAGTTAAGTAAGAATCTTAACATTTCTAGGAGCTCTTATCACATCAGGTGTTTCTACATCCTATCGAGTTCTCGGGACGGGAGGTCGAATCCTTAGTTCCTGCTCCTTTGGCTGCACAAGTAACAACGCGTCAGGAGTCGAGACTGGGGTTGCCCAGTCTTCGATTCTCCGAAGCTTAAGTCAGCGTTTGGTCGCTACTTGTATAGTATAGGAGTATGAGAAGGAAATAGTGAACTTAGCTCTTCTGGAAATTCGTGCTTGCTTTATAGGCTAGTATTGGGAGTTTTACCGTTAGTTTCTGATATGGAACTGTTTTTATAGTGTTGTTCAGCCTCTCCCTTTTCGAGGATGTTTAGCAGTTATGAAGTGGTTCCAGCAAGTATATTATTGTTGGACATTCACTCTTTAGGTGCATGTGAAGGTCTTGCCGGTGTTGTCTTGCCCGGAATGGTCTCCGGTGACTGGGTGATCACATCACATTCTCGACATTGCTAAGTGTCCTTCTTTCTATTCAAATCAACCATGGTGATGGTTAGAAATCTGAGTTTGTTCATTGTCCTCTTGTAAGGCTGTCATGTAATGTAATAGGTTATTGCAGGAGGTAGAAGAGTTTAGTATGGCAAGATCTCGGAAGGCTGACGACTCGTTCTAGGATCCTCCTGGCGAGAGTATGACGTCGTAAAGTTGGTAGCTCTTAGAAAAAATTAGGGGATTCCTGATGAGGTGCTATTACGCCCCATTTCCAAGAATGTTAAGTTTTGGGCTCCTCCATATGGTTTTACCTTAGTATACGAGTACCAGCTGCGGTGCGGGTTGATGTTCCTGCTGCCTCCCTATGTTTAGTATACACTAGCGTGTCTACATATTGCCCCGGGGCATGTGACCCCTAACATGCTAAGGCAAATATTGGGGACAGGGGTGTTATTCTGTTTATTGAGACAAGAATTCCTCAATTTTGAGGAGTTCCTGTTGGCATATGGCGTATTGTGCGAAGAAGGGCAGCCGAGGGTGCGTGACCCTGAAGTCTAAAGGGAAGTTTAAGATTTTGGTGGAAGATTTGCCCACCTCTACCAACGAGGGTTGGCGACGGAAGTGCTTCCTCGTCAGGGGGTAGTGGCACGGGCATCCTTTCCGAGTTCCCGGGACCTTCCAAAAAATAGGTACCGTGTTTTGTGTCTCGTGTTTTCTTTCTATTTGTACTGTACTATCCATGCTGACGTCTGACTTTGTGTAGTGCCCCAAGAGTATAAGCTAACCGAGCTGATGGAGCATCGTATACGCCGGGTGTTATGGGCATTTGAATCTAGGAGTTCATACCGGATATGCCGCCTTGGCATATATAGTCATTTCGGTTATGCCCGGGTCTCGAGTCTGTATTTTTGTTTGGAATGTTTTCCCATTTTACGCTTTCTTGTATGTGCTTAACCCTTATTTTTTGTGTGGTGTAATGATGATGCATCGGGACGGTGGATCATGGAAGAAGGAAGGTCTCTGATGAGGATGTACTGGATGGGTTGCATGCCGAGGCTGATCATGCCAAGCAGTATGACATCGACTTGGAGACTGGCTAGGGGAAAGAAGTTGAGTTTGAGGAAGGGGGAGATGATTTTATGAGATTGAAGTTGGCGGATGAGGACTATGCCTATTTGCCTTCCTTGGTGGAAAAAGCAATGGGCTTGGGTGACCAAGAAGTGGATGACGAGATCACTAAGACCGAGGGTGGTGATCATGGGGACAATCAGGAGCAGGTTCCTGTGGAGGAGGAGCTAGTCTCGGAGCCAATGGGAGTGGAAGATATGTCTTTGGGGAATGTGGGTGAGCCCCAGACTAGGGGCGAGGATTTTATGGTTGAGGAGGTGGAACCCATTATGCAAGGGCCAGAAGAGGTTGTCATGACGAGGACTCGGAAGAGGAAAGAGAGGGTTGAGTCGTCACATGAGAGTCAACTAAAGAGATCCCGCAAGGAAGGGCGTTCCGGAAGCTCTAGAAGCCTGGTTGAGATTACCCAGGCACTGGAAGGGATAGGGGAGGTGCAACCTTACTTGGCATAGATGGCGTAGGACATGTGTCACCACTCTCGTGACATCTATGCTTTGGAAGAGGTTGATCCCTTGGCTGGCTTGGCTCTCGCCAAGGAGAAGCTTACTCGAGTGAGTGTGCGTGATGTTCAATTTGCTCCTCTTCGTTCCCTGTCTCTTTGTTTATGTTTTGGTGCCATCTGCAGGCAACGTTGTTGATATATACTGCAAGTGAGAGGGCTACTCACTTGCAAGAGGATGCTGAGGCAAAATGCCAGTAGTTGAAGGAGGTGGAAGAGAACAAATGTACCCTCTCGCAGCGTCATGAGCAGCTGGAGCAGGATGTTGTTGTCTTCCGAGACCAGGTTGCAGCATCCGGGAAGGAGGTTGTTGAATTGAAAGAGCCTGTGCAGGAGGTGGCCGCTGCCAAGGTGGTGTCTCTGGAAGTTGAGGTGACGAGGTTGACGCAAGCCTTGGCAAAGCAAGAGAGGGTTTGGAAGCTGAAGTGTGCAAGGGCTGCTGGGGCTAGGGAAAGGGTGTTCTGGGAGAGTGGCGTGTATAAGCAGCAACTGAGGAGCACTTATAACTGGGGACAAGATGAGCTGAGCAAGACTGGTTGTCAAACTAGCTGGATAAATGAAGCAACCATGTGAAAGTGGTATACTGAGAGGGATGCTGCAAAGAAGGCTTGGGAGCAGTTGACACCACAGTAGAGGAAGCAAGCCCAGATCTCACGATCACTGGCTAAGCAACATAAGGCCTGGCGTGCTACATCCTCTGCCAATGTGGGCACTCCTTGCCCACTCACGGTGGTTGCTGCTTCTCCACTAAGGTCTCTGCGTCCCAAGGGGTCCCTATCTACTCAAGTGGTGGTGTCGCAGGTCGCATCTTCTGTTGTTCTGTTCGCTGATCCTAGAGCACCTGGGCTTGTGGCGCCCCCACATTCTAAAGTGCAAAAGATTCCAGCCAGCAAGTCCCCCGTCACTGAAGTGCAGCAAGTGAGTTCGCTTGTACGCCCTAATGTGTGTGTGAGGCCTCCCCTGCATCTCGTGAGCGATCCAAACACGTGTATGGCCAAAGGGTGTCGGTGAACATAAGCCAAAGTCGTAGACGTGGCAGCGGCTCAAGGAGTGGTGGGAGAGTGAACAAATCTAGCGACGCGTCCTCCGGGGAGAAATGATGATTTTGGTGGCGTGGTTAGCCATTTGAACCATTTGTAGTTTTATGAATTGTCTTGGAGTTCATGCTCGTATTTGGTATTTTCCTTTGTCATTTTAAATGAATGTGTTCATTTGTGGTTCATCTCTACTTTGTTTTGTTCCATGTACTTGATATGGTATATTAGAAAATTTTGAAAAGAAAATATAACATCTTCATTTAGGATAGACTGTTGAAGGGCAAGGTGTACATTTGATTTGAGCCGCTAGCAAGCATAAGTACACAAAATGATGAAGTGCTAGCTACTGTGCCAAGTTGCGGGACTGATAAATTAAATGGGGTAGAGGTGGAAGTGTCGAGCATTCCAGGGGCAGGGTAGTACTCGGCCATTAGTGTCTTGGAGATAGAATGTAGCTGGTCCCGGGGCATTAACTATCCCTAGTGGGCCTTCCCACTTTGCCTTAAGTCCAGTGGGGTGGGGCATGACTTCCTTCATGACCCAATCACCTACCTTCAAGGGGCGGGGGACAACTTTTGTGTTGTAGTGTTAAGCAATTTTCTGCTTGTTGTTGACATTCATGAGGTGTGCTCTGTCCCGGCACTCTTCTAGGAGGTCCATGTTAAGGCATAGTCCCGTGGTGTTTGTCTCAGAATCGTATGCCGTGACAGGTTCACTCGGGACCTCTATTTCTACAGGAATCACTGCCTTAGTGTCATAGGTCAAGAGGTATGGAGATTCACATGTGGCTGTTGTTGGGGTGATACGAAGTGTCCAGAGGACTTCCGAGAGCTTGGCAGCCCACAACCCTTTGACGTCCTCTAGTCGTTTCTTCAAGTTTTGCTTGATGAGCTTGTTTATGGCTTCCACCTGGCCATTTGTTTGAAGGTGTGTTAGGGAGGCATAGAAGATTGTGGTTCCTTGTTTGGACAGGAATTCTTTGAAAGTGTCGTTGTCAAATTGTGTCTCATTATCTATGATGATGGCATGTGGTACCCCAAACCGGCAGTATAGGTTACGCCATAGGAAGTTTATCACCTTTTCAGTTGTGATTGTGGCAAGGGGTTCTGCTTCTATCCACTTCGTGTTGTAGTATACAATGACTATTGCAAATTTGAGTTGTCCTAGGGTTGTGGGTAACCGTCCCACGAAATCGAATCCCCACTGGCTGAAAGGGACTAGGGAGATGATAATAGACAGTGGCACTGGTGGGTGATAAGCAAAATTGGCAAATTTGTGGCATTGAAGGCATACTTGGACAACTGCCTTTGCATCCTGCTCTAATGTTGACCAATAATACCCAGCTCTGAGTGCCTTGAACATGAGGTTGCGAGCTCCCGTATGGTTTCAACAGACGCCGTTATGAAGTGACTTCAACACCTGTGCCCTTCCTCTGTGGGCAAGAACTTCAAGATGGGACATGCCTGACCATGACGGTATAGCTTGCTGTCTTTGAGTAGGTAGAGTGAAGCCTTGTGTCATAACCGTTGTGCTTCTCTTTTGTCCTGAGGCAGGGTTCCATTAGAGAGGAAGTCAACATATGGGCCAATCCATGAGGGCTGGCTAGTTTTCTCGAGGGCAAAGATTTCTGAATAAGCTTTTAAGATACTAGGCTTGTCCAAGATTTCTATGTGCACATCTGGTGGCGTGGACTCGGGAGGGGGTGTGGCGAGTCTCATGAGGACATCTGCTTTGGAATTCTTGGCTCTTGGGATTTGTGTGAGTTTGTAAGATGTGAAGTGTTGCAGGAGGGTGCCTGCTAGACTTTTGTAGGATCCCAACTTATTCTGGTTGGCCTTGAAGTTTCCTGCCACTTGATTGACTACAAGCTGAGAGTCACTGAATATGTGAATATGCAGGGCTCCGAGTTCTCGACAGAGTTGGATGCTTGCTATCAGGGCCTCGTATTCCGCTATGTTGTTGGATGCTTTGAACTCAAACTTGTATGAATGTCTCTCTCTGGGTCTGTGATGATTAATCCTGCCCCATTTAGCCTGTTGTTTGAGGATCCATCAACATGGAGTTCTCATATAGCGTCCCGGGGGTGGGGGGCTTCTGGGTTTGGATTGCCGTGATTCAGAGGGATGAACTCAGGAATGAAATATGTAGTTGCCTGTCCTTTTATTGATGTTCTTGGTTTGAAATGTAGGTCAAATTCACCCAACTCGATTGCCCATTTTACCATACGTCCTGAAGTTTCAGGTTTTTGGAGTATTTGCCGCAAGGGGTGATTAGTAAGGACATGAATTGTGTGAGCTTGAAAATATTACCGGAGCTTACGTAGTGCAGTGATGAGGGCTAGAGCCAGCTTCTTGATGTCAGGGTAGCGGGTCTAGGGATCTGCAAAACCTCTGCCACAGTAATATACTGGGAGCTCATTGTCGTGCTCATGGCGTGTGAGAGCAGCGCTGATGGCTGTAGCAAAACCAGCCACATATAGGTATAATACTTCTCGCAGGACAAGCTTTGAAATGAGAGGAACTGCTGCGAGGTAAGCTTTGATGTTATTGAAGGCATCATCATGTTCCGGGCCCCATGCGACAACTTCTTTATACTTGGTTTTCAACAATTGGAAGAATGGGTTGCACTTGTCTGTGAGGCGGGAGATGAATCGAGCCAGAGCGACCAAGCGTCCCGTGAGGCACTAGACCTCGTTCCGAGTACTCGGAACAATCATATCAAGTATGTCTTGTTTCTTTTCTGGGTTAGTTTCAATCCCTCTTTCACTGACCATGAAACCCAAAACGTTTCCTCCGCCAATAGCCAAAATACACTCAGCGTGTCATCCACATATACTTCCATGAGCTCCCTAATTTCTTCCTCAAACATGGCATTGACTAGCCTTTGATAGGTTGCCTCTGCGTTCTTGAGTCCAAAAGACATGACCCCATAATAGTATAGTCCCTTGTCTGTGACAAAAGTAGTGTGCTCCTGGTCTGTGGGATGCATTTTGATTTGATTATACCCTGAGTAGGCAACCAGAAAGCTTAGCATTTTGTAACCAGCTATGGAGTCAACCAATTTTCGAAAGATAATTTTCAAAAATTTTGACATGATCTAACTTAAAATATAAATATCTCAACCTGTTTCAACAACAAAACCAACAACTAAAACTCAATAGTGGAAAAGTAAATATCATACAACCCATCACTGAGTTAACTATTACATTTCCTTGTTTACATAAACATGCAAAACAAGAACATGAGAACAATCTCTTGAGTTTAATATTGTCTACTCAATTAACAAAACTATACGGAGTACATCAAAAACCAAAAAGGACCCTGTCACTACGCCGCCGTCTCAACCATGCTAATCCTCACCTGCAGGTCTAACCCCTACACCAAGAATTGGTGCACCGGGATTGTAAAATAATAAACCCGGTAAGCTAAAAAGCTCATATGAGTAAACTCAAAATAGCACAATAATTCTCACATCTAAATATTTCACAAGAGCAATTTATATCAATGAATAAATCCACAATTCCAACACTTTTTCAAATAACATGTACCCATGAGTCCCAGGTGTTAATAAATACCTCTCATGACCTACAATAACAAATTGTGTACCCATGGGTCCCAGATACTATAAGGTATATCCCATAACCTACACCGACAGACGGACTAGAGCTTTAATTCCTAACCGTAACCAATCACCCAGTTAAAAGCTTGAAACCCGGTTTGACTGTCCAATATCAAAACACAAAATAATAAATAGCATCTTAACCGTAACCAATCACCCGATTAAAGGCTTGGAACCTGGTTTGATTATTTATCCAACAATCACAATATCACAATATCATAACATCATCATCAACAACACAAGATCACATCATAAATTATATCTTTCCCCTTAGGTATATTTACATGAGCAAATATAGATATTCCACAAGAATAATCTATTAAAAACATCAATAAAATTATGATCATATGACCTCCAATAACACATAAGGAAAACTTGTTTTATCTTACCTTTGAGCCGTTGGCGATCAAGCTCATATATTTTTAGAAACCAATAATAGCAAAATACTAAATTCACATCATAATCATTATCATCATCAAATGACCTCATCATTATGTTCATCAAATATAGATATTTCACAAGAATAATCTATTAAAAATCAATAAAATTATGATCATATGACCTCCAATAACACATAAGGAAAACTTGTTTTATTTTACCTTTGAGCCGTTGGCGATCAAGCTCATATATTTTTAAAAACCAATAATAGCAAAATACTAAATTCACATCATAATCATTATCATCATCAAATGACCATAATAAAATTGGTTCAAAAGTGAATCTTGGTGAGATTTACTCACCTCAATATCCCGCTGCGTTTCCGCAAAACACAAGAGCAAGCCAACTCACAATTTCACAAAACACCTAAAAATACACAATTAAAATACTTAGTACAAAACAAAACAAGGATCAAAGTACTCTTAACTTAAAGGTTGCCCAAAGAAGGTTCATCCTTCCTCTAAGACCTCCCAAGGTCATTAGACACTCAACAATAACCATACTAGCTCCAAGCTCAAACTTTCCAAGTTTCCGACCTAACAAACACCAAGCACAACTTAGCACCTAAGATGCAAAAACCTAATCAACACATAGCCTTCACACTCAAACAACACACTAGTAGTTACAAGGACTAGCTAACACATCAACCAAGGCTCTCACATTGCCCGGATGCGCTCCCAAGTGCCGCCACAGGCGACGGCGAGTGAGCCCCACGCGCCACCACCGACCTCAAAATTTAAGGAAACTCAGAACATGAAACTTGTAGATTGAAGCATGAAGAACAACTTTAATATCTGAGGTATTAACTGGTTTGGCCAGAATTGGCCGGAAAACACCACGAAACACCAAAACGGTTTCAAACTTAAATCTGCAAATTCATGGCTCAAAACTTCAATAACTTGCTTCAAACTATACCTAGGCACTACCAGGAGGAGGAGAGGATTAAAACTCACCTAAGTTTGCCCCTCGTCGCCGCCGTATACGGCGGTTCCGATCAGAATGCAGCAGCTCCCTTTTCAGGCAAGGGGCTCAGATTCCAGCGCGCTACACCGAGCAATAGCTGCCCAGCCTTGAAGAGGGCACATGTGGGAGTCGAATGGGACCGGTGACGGTCTAATCGGTGGCCGGACGGTGGAGATAGCTCCGGTCAAAGGAGGCTGTGCGAGGTGAGGTCGGGAGAGGAAGAGAGAGAAAGAGAGAAACTGATTTTTAGGTTTCCAAAATAACTCCCCTACATTTTTCCACTTATTCACTTTCCAAAACTGGAAACTGACTTCCTCTGACCAAAACTTTCTCATACGACATCTATTTCAGGCATGTCGTATCTTTACGAACTCGTATTGCCAAACTCTACAACTTTCATGAAGGAAGTTTTTGCGAATAACTTACTGAAAAATAAAGTCAACTTTTGGTCTCTTAAAAGTCAAAGTACCTTAAAAAAACTCCTGAAACTTCAACTACGCATAACTCAACAACAAAATCCATAAATAATTCTTTATTAAATATGGGAATAATACAAGGAGAATAAAATGAAAATCTTGGGTATTACATTAAGTCTCGGGACTTGCTTCTTTTCTTTCCCTTCAGGGTCTTCCCGGGGATCATCAATGGGTTCTGAGGGGTTGAGTGGCAACATCTCATAGATGCCACGCCCCTATTGAATAACATTAAGGTGGCAATACAATGGCTGCCCTATCCTCTTGGATTGTGAGTATGCCTTCAGGGGTAGGCACTTTCATGAGTAGCATGTGACCTGCAATAAAGCATTGCAGTCCCCAGATGATGTCGCGACCCAAAATAAGGTTATAAGATGAGGGACAATCGACTATGAGAAATTGTGCCGTGATGGAAGCACGATAGAGATTGGTTCCCATTAAAACTATCAATCGGTCTGAGCCTAAAGGCTGTACAATCTCTCCCAAGAAGCTAACAAGAGGATCGTGGTTGTTATACAACTTAGCCCGGTCACGCCAGAGCCCTCTATAGCAATCGGCAAACATTACACTGACCGCAGCTCATGTGTCCATAAGGGCTTTATGGCACCTGTAGTGATCCACTTAGACATTGATTATGAAGGGCTCATTGTGGTGGCAACTTATCATATCTTCCCTCTTGTAAAATGATACATGGTCCCATGCTGATGGGGTAGTGGTGACACCTCTTTGTATCTCGTGGATTTCTAAAGGGTTCGTACATTGCCTTTTTGCAAAAGGTTGACGAGGGGGGAGTCGCGGGGCTCCTCCATGCAATGTGAGGATCTGGCAGTGAACCTCAATGGCGTTAGCTCCTGTCGTTGGCGTTCAATACTAATGAAGCTGCCCATTCTGGATTAAGTGCTCTATTGCATTACGGAGGCCATGGCACATCTCAATGGTGTGGCCATTGTCATCATGACAAGCACAATACTTGTTCCCTGCTGCCCGCCGAGGCTTTTTTGGATACTTGTTGTTAGGTGGCGGAGGAATAAGATCTTTGTGTTTGGCCTATATATCTTCGTATGTAGTGGTCAAGGCTGTGTGGACCTCATAATGGAGTGGCGAGGAGGAGCGACGTTGTTGCTACTGGGGGCTCTGCTCTTGGGACCAATAGGGATGGTCCCGCCCCCACTGCCCACCGTGGCGACGGTCTGAACTAGGTCCCTGGGTGTTATCTCGGGAGTTTCCATGTTGTTTGCCCTTGTCTTGTCATCTGTCATAATGCTCATACTTCTGTTGGGATTGTTGCTTTAGGGGTGGGGCTGGGAGTGCTAATGTGGCCGTGGGATTAGTATGCCCAAATGTGGCAAACTCAGCACGTGCCCAACGGACAACAAGGTCCATTAAGGCGTCATATGACCTGGGAGGGTTTCGGTTTATCTCCATCAGGAAGTTGTCGGGGAGCAAGGCTTGGCGAAAAGTTTGTTCGGCAACTCAGGGTTCTAAATTATGGCAGTGTCTCATGGTTGATTGCCACCGGGATAGAAATTCATGGAGTCCTTTACCTTCTTTTTGCTTGATGTGAAACAAAGCATCTACACTTCGGTCAATACTAGCATGGAGGATGAAACGGTTGAGGAAGCATTCCGAGAGTTGATCAAAATTGTCAATGGAGTTAGGAGGCAAGTTAATGAACCAACTGAGTTCTTCATCTGAAAGTGTTTCCTAGAAGGAGTTGGGAGGCAAGTTAAGGAACCAACTGAGTTTTTCATCTGAAAGTGTTTCCTAGAAGGCATGACAAGCCATAACATCTGTGTACCGAGTGGAACTACACAACGAAAAGAACGTTTCAAGGTGAAGGTGAGGATCCCTAGTACCCTTATACTTGTCCATTTTGAAGAGTTTGGCCTCAGGTGGTCTCTTTTCCATTTGCACCTGTGGTATGAAGGGACTTGGGCGATGTCCATACCTCGAGAAAAGAGGTCGCTGGCTCCCGCGACTCTCAACGCCTTCAATTCGTGAGGCCAAATGAGTAACAAAATTGCTAAGCTAGAGGAGAAGTTGGGCTTGCATGTCGAGAGGTGGGTTTGCAGTGTTAGTACAAGTGTAGGTGGGGTTGGGGACTGGTGGATCAGATTGGTCGGGCTGGTTGATCAGGGGGATGGGCTCACTAACAACTCTGGATGATTGTGGGGTTGGAAGTGGGAAAGATGGGTGGGTGAGTGGATGAGTTACATAGATGATTTGGTTGGGACCTCCCGGGATCATGGAGTTATTATGTCCTTGGTTAGGAAAAGGAGATGTCAAGGTGGGGTTCGAGGTGCTAGTGACCCTTGCCGCTCATTCTTAGGTGCCATTATAGACGTTACGATGATCTAGGGTGGCTCGCAGTAAGAATTGTTCTTTTTCCAGCTCAGTGATATGTACTCGGTACGCTTTGACCTCTGCTTTTTCCTTAGCTGCTTGCTCTCTGAACAAATGGAAGTCTTTTTTCAATATTTCAAGGGTTGTGGTGGCATTGGGGTGGTTAATGGGGACTGCAATTGCGGTAGCGGTTAAGGGATGTGTCTCCGGATTGGAATAGTTCTTTTTCTATCTAAGTCCCGAGGTCATTTGGGTCATCCACAATTTCCACCATCTTTCCAAGTTAAATGGGAGTTCCACAAGCAGACCCCCTCCTTCTAGTACCAATTATTTCTACCTCCTACCGAGTTCTCGGGACGGGAGGTCGAATCCTTAGTTCCTACTCTTGTGGCTGCACAAGTAACAATGCGTCAAGAGTCGAGGCTGGAGTTGCCCAGTCTTCGATTCTCCGAAGCATAAGTCAGTGTTTGGTCGCTACTTGTATAATATGGGAGTATGGGAAGGAAATAGTGAACTTACCTCTTTTGGGAATTTGTGTCTGCTTTATAAGCTAGTATTGGGAGTTCTACCGTTAGTGTCCAATATGGGACTGTTTTCATAGTGTTGTTCAGCCTCTCCCTTTTCTGGGATGTTTAGCAGTTGTGAAGTGGTTCCAGTAAGTATATTATTGCTGGACCTTCACTCTTTGGGTGCCTGTGAAGGTCTTGCCGGTGTTGTCTTGCTCGGAATTGTCTCTGACGACTGGGTGATCATGTCACATTCTCGGCATTGCCTTAGCTATGTATTAACATCAAGAGAGCTCGAGAATGTTCCATAATGTTATGAAAAAGAAGTCTTACATGGATTAGGATACCTGTTGGAATTAGAAATACTGATGATACTAGGATGCTTGGAAAGACTAGGGGATGTTGTGGCGTTAAGATGACTTAAGATTGTTCAAGAATGTTCAAGAATTCAAGAGTTGGCGTTACATACATCGAGATGGCTTATGAGAAGTCCAAGTTGAGAAGCCTGACCTAAGAATTATACCAATGGTGGCCCATAGATCAAATCTTGACGTCAACAAAGAAACCCTAGGCCCAAAATTACCTTGTTGTCGTGGAAAGGGGAAAATTACCCTTTTTTTTTTCTTTTTTTTTTTGGTAAGAAGATCAAAAAAGATATTGCCAAGAGAAAGAGAAATTTTATTAACACATCTCTAAATGTTAGATACACATCTATTTTTTTATATAAATTATATAAGACTTTGTGGGTACATAAAATTATCAAAAAAGACATTCATATCAAAAGTAAAGAAACTTGTTGAAATAAAATATCCCGCTTAAGAGTTTTATTCTTATATACGAGAACAACGTATGTGAAGATATCAAGCCCTATAATTTAAACTTCTATAAATTAATAAAGTCGGGACTGGCAAAACATATTATTTAATCGAGATTGTTAATTTATCGACGTCAATTTTCCTAATTCTTTATTTCGGGGCTGGAAAAAAATATTATTTAATCGAGGTTATTAATTTATCAAATATTAAATTATCAAGGTTTTACTATCAATAATACAAATTGAAGTTTGAAATTAAGATTTTACTGTTCACGCATGTTAGGTCGTTCAAACTGAACACGAAACTGGAACTTAGGATGATGCTATATATATACTCAATTTATTCAAAAAAAAGAAAAAAGAAAAAAAAGGATGATGCTATATATATACTCCTCCTTTTTCTTTTTTTTTCTTTTTTTTTTTAATAAATTGAGTAGCAAATCTAGAAAAGTATGTGTATTTAGTGAATAAATTGTGTATTTAGTGAATAATCACTACCAGAAAATGAGTCTTGGGCGACGAAACAAAAAAAATCGTCGCCCAAGGGAAAAAAATCGTCGCCTAAAGTTCAACTTTAGGCGACGAAAAAAAAAACGTCGCCTAAGGCTAAATTTCGTCGCCTAATATAGAAACTAGGGCGACGAAACAATATTTCGTCGCCTAAGATATTTATATCGTCGCCTAAGTTTTTTAATCCTTAGGCGACGAAACTCAAATATATCGTCGCCTAAGTATTTTATTTTTTTATTTTTACTTGGCCGACGAATTACCCTACTTTCGTCGGCCAAGAGTAATCCGAATAATTAAAATAAAATAAAACACATTTAAATTTCATTGTACAGGATTTTTTATTTTACTCTTGGGCGACGAATTTAACAAATATCGTCGCCCAAGTATTATCTTGGCCGACGAATTACCCTACTTTCGTCGGTCAAAAGTAATCCAAATAATTAAAATAAAATAAAACACATTTAAATTTCATTGTACAGGATTTTTAATTTTTACTCTTCGGCGACGAATTTAACAAATATCGTCGCCCAAGTATTATCTTGGCCAACGAATTACCCTACTTTCGTCGGCCAAGAGTAATCCGAATAATTAAAATAAAATAAAACACATTTAAATTTCATTGTACAGGATTTTTAATTTTTACTCTTGGGCGACAAATTTAACAAATATCGTCGCCCAAGTATTATCTTGGCCGACGAATTAATATACTTTCGTCGGCCAAGAGTAATCCGAATAATTAAAATAAATAAAGCACATTTAAATTGTAAGGTAATGTTTTTTATTTTTATAGCCCCGTTAGAGTCTCGTTGATTGGAAACTATTCTCAGTTGAAGGTCCGGCCAAATTACGTGATTTGGAGGGTCGAATAGCCGTTTCCGTCCATTTAGGGTTTGACCGCGCCGATTGACCGGACGGATCGAGCCCTTGTCGTTGTCCGATGGAGCTGAATTTTTGCCCACCCACGTAATTCGTTATGCTGGTCATTTCTGGCATTTCGGTTTTCAGTTCCTCTTCTCCGATCACCAAACTCACGTTATATGTACTAATGTTGTATAACTTTTTTATACAAGTGTTGAGTTTAAGTTTCGTTTTGAAGACAACATATACGTAGAGGCCTCAAACGCAAAAAAGTCGTGAAATAAGATATGACCGGAATAGTGAAATACGTCAACCCGTGAAAAATGAAGATATTCCGGTAAAATTTCGGTGCCGGTTGTTCCGGTCAACGAATTTCTCTTATTTCTACCTAGCGGTAGCCCTATCCCGGGTACAGGATTTTTTACCAAATTTTTATAGCCCCGTAAGCGTCTCGTCGATTGGAAACTATTCTCAGTTGAAGGTCCGGCCAGATTACGTGATTTGGAGGGTCGAATAGCCGTTTCCGTCCGTTTAGGGGTTTGACCGAGCCGATTGACCGGACGGATCGAGCCCTTGTCTTTGTCCGATGGAGCTGAATTTTTTCCCACCCACGTAATTTGTTATACTGGTCATATTTGACGGTCGGTTTTCAGTTCCTCTTCTCCGATCACCAAACTCACGTTATATGTACTAATGTTGTATAACTTTTTTATACAAGTGTTGAGTTTAAGTTTCGTTTTGAAGACAACATATACGTAGAGGCCTCAAACGCAAAAAAAGTCGTGAAATAAGATATGACCAGAATAGTGAAATACGTCAACCCGTGAAAAATGAAGATATTCCAGTAAAATTTCGGTGCCGGTTGTTCCGGTCAACGAATTTCTCTTATTTCTACCTAGCGGTAGCCCTATCCCGGGTACAGGATTTTTTACCAAATTTTTATAGCCTCGTAAGCGTCTCGTCGATTGGAAACTATTCTCAGTTGAAGGTCCGGCCAGATTACGTGATTTGGAGGGTCGAATAGCCGTTTCCGTCCGTTTAGGGGTTTGACCGAGCCGATTGACCGGACGGATCGAGCCCTTGTCTTTGTCCGATGGAGCTGAATTTTTTCCCACCCACGTAATTTGTTATACTGGTCATATTTGACGGTCGGTTTTCAGTTCCTCTTCTCCGATCACCAAACTCACGTTATATGTACTAATGTTGTATAACTTTTTTATACAAGTGTTGAGTTTAAGTTTCGTTTCGAAGACAACATATACGTAGAGGCCTCAAACGCAAAAAAGTCGTGAAATAAGATATGACCGGAATAGTGAAATACGTCAACCCGTGAAAAATGAAGATATTCCGGTAAAATTTCGGTGCCGGTTGTTCCGGTCAACGAATTTCTCTTATTTCTACCTAGCGGTAGCCCTATCCCGGGTACAGGATTTTTTACCAAATTTTTATACCCTCGTAAGCGTCTCGTCGATTGGAAACTATTCTCAGCTGAAGGTCCGGCCAAATTACGTGATTTGGAGGGTCGAATAGCCGTTTCCGTCCGTTTAGGGGTTTGACCGAGCCGATTGACCGGACGGATCGAGCCCTTGTCTTTGTCCGATGGAGCTGAATTTTTTCCCACCCACGTAATTTGTTATACTGGTCATATTTGACGGTCGGTTTTCAGTTCCTCTTCTCCGATCACCAAACTCACGTTATATGTACTAATGTTGTATAACTTTTTTATACAAGTGTTGAGTTTAAGTTTCGTTTTGAAGACAACATATACGTAGATGCCTCAAACGCAAAAAAGTCGTGAAATAAGATATGACCGGAATAGTGAAATACGTCAACCCGTGAAAAATGAAGATATTCCGGTAAAATTTCGGTGCCGGTTGTTCCGGTCAACGAATTTCTCTTATTTCTACCTAGCGGTAGCCCTATCCCGGGTACAGGATTTTTTACCAAATTTTTATAGCCCCGTAAGCGTCTCGTCGATTGGAAAGTATTCTCAGTTGAAGGTCCGGCCAGATTGCGTGATTTGGAGGGTCGAATAGCCGTTTCCGTCCGTTTAGGGGTTTGACCGAGCCGATTGACCGGACGGATCGAGCCCTTGTCTTTGTCCGATGGAGCTGAATTTTTTCCCACCCACGTAATTTGTTATACTGGTCATATTTGACGGTCGGTTTTCATTTCCTCTTCTCCGATCATCAAACTCACGTTATATGTACTAATGTTGTATAACTTTTTTATACAAGTGTTGAGTTTAAGTTTCGTTTTGAAGACAACATATACGTAGAGGCCTCAAACGCAAAAAAGTCGTGAAATAAGATATGACCGGAATAGTGAAATACGTCAACCCGTGAAAAATGAAGATATTCCGGTAAAATTTCGGTGCCGGTTGTTCCGGTCAACGAATTTCTCTTATTTCTACCTAGCGGTAGCCCTATCCCGGGTACAGGATTTTTTACCAAATTTTTATAGCCCCGTAAGCGTCTCGTCGATTGGAAACTATTCTCAGCTGAAGGTCCGGCCAGATTACGTGATTTGGAGGGTCGAATAGCCGTTTCCGTCCGTTTAGGGGTTTGACCGAGCCGATTGACCGGACGGATCGAGCCCTTGTCTTTGTCCGATGGAGCTGAATTTTTTCCCACCCACGTAATTTGTTATACTGGTCATATTTGACGGTCGGTTTTCAGTTCCTCTTCTCCGATCACCAAACTCACGTTATATGTACTAATGTTGTATAACTTTTTTATACAAGTGTTGAGTTAAAGTTTCGTTTTGAAGACAACATATACGTAGAGGCCTCAAACGCAAAAAAGTCGTGAAATAAGATATGACCGGAATAGTGAAATACATCAACCCGTGAAAAATGAAGATATTCCGGTAAAATTTCGGTGCCGGTTGTTCCGGTCAACGAATTTCTCTTATTTCTACCTAGCGGTAGCCCTATCCCGGGTACAGGATTTTTTACCAAATTTTTATAGCCCCGTAAGCGTCTCGTCGATTGGAAACTATTCTCAGCTGAAGGTCCGGCCAGATTACGTGATTTGGAGGGTCGAATAGCCGTTTCCGTCCGTTTAGGGGTTTGACCGAGCCGATTGACCGGACGGATCGAGCCCTTGTCTTTGTCCGATGGAGCTGAATTTTTTCCCACCCACGTAATTTGTTATACTGGTCATATTTGACGGTCGGTTTTCAGTTCCTCTTCTCCGATCACCAAACTCACGTTATATGTACTAATGTTGTATAACTTTTTTATACAAGTGTTGAGTTTAAGTTTCGTTTTGAAGACAACATATACGTAGATGCCTCAAACGCAAAAAAGTCGTGAAATAAGATATGACCGGAATAGTGAAATACGTCAACCCGTGAAAAATGAAGATATTCCGGTAAAATTTCGGTGCCGGTTGTTCCGGTCAACGAATTTCTCTTATTTCTACCTAGCGGTAGCCCTATCCCGGGTACAGGATTTTTTACCAAATTTTTATAGCCCCGTAAGCGTCTCGTCGATTGGAAAGTATTCTCAGTTGAAGGTCCGGCCAGATTGCGTGATTTGGAGGGTCGAATAGCCGTTTCCGTCCGTTTAGGGGTTTGACCGAGCCGATTGACCGGACGGATCGAGCCCTTGTCTTTGTCCGATGGAGCTGAATTTTTTCCCACCCACGTAATTTGTTATACTGGTCATATTTGACGGTCGGTTTTCATTTCCTCTTCTCCGATCATCAAACTCACGTTATATGTACTAATGTTGTATAACTTTTTTATACAAGTGTTGAGTTTAAGTTTCGTTTTGAAGACAACATATACGTAGAGGCCTCAAACGCAAAAAAGTCGTGAAATAAGATATGACCGGAATAGTGAAATACGTCAACCCGTGAAAAATGAAGATATTCCGGTAAAATTTCGGTGCCGGTTGTTCCGGTCAACGAATTTCTCTTATTTCTACCTAGCGGTAGCCCTATCCCGGGTACAGGATTTTTTACCAAATTTTTATAGCCCCGTAAGCGTCTCGTCGATTGGAAACTATTCTCAGCTGAAGGTCCGGCCAGATTACGTGATTTGGAGGGTCGAATAGCCGTTTCCGTCCGTTTAGGGGTTTGACCGAGCCGATTGACCGGACGGATCGAGCCCTTGTCTTTGTCCGATGGAGCTGAATTTTTTCCCACCCACGTAATTTGTTATACTGGTCATATTTGACGGTCGGTTTTCAGTTCCTCTTCTCCGATCACCAAACTCACGTTATATGTACTAATGTTGTATAACTTTTTTATACAAGTGTTGAGTTAAAGTTTCGTTTTGAAGACAACATATACGTAGAGGCCTCAAACGCAAAAAAGTCGTGAAATAAGATATGACCGGAATAGTGAAATACATCAACCCGTGAAAAATGAAGATATTCCGGTAAAATTTCGGTGCCGGTTGTTCCGGTCAACGAATTTCTCTTATTTCTACCTAGCGGTAGCCCTATCCCGGGTACAGGATTTTTTACCAAATTTTTATAGCCCCGTAAGCGTCTCGTCGATTGGAAACTATTCTCAGCTGAAGGTCCGGCCAGATTACGTGATTTGGAGGGTCGAATAGCCGTTTCCGTCCGTTTAGGGGTTTGACCGAGCCGATTGACCGGACGGATCGAGCCCTTGTCTTTGTCCGATGGAGCTGAATTTTTTCCCACCCACGTAATTTGTTATAATGGTCATATTTGACGGTCGGTTTTCAGTTCCTCTTCTCCGATCACCAAACTCACGTTATATGTACTAATGTTGTATAACTTTTTTATACAAGTGATGAGTTTAAGTTTCGTTTTGAAGACAACATATACGTAGATGCCTCAAACGCAAAAAAGTCATGAAATAAGATATGACCGGAATAGTGAAATACGTCAACCCGTGAAAAATGAAGATATTCCGGTAAAATTTCGGTGCCGGTTGTTCCGGTCAACGAATTTCTCTTATTTCTACCTAGCGGTAGCCCTATCCCGGGTACAGGATTTTTTACCAAATTTTTATAGCCCCGTAAGCGTCTCGTCGATTTGAAACTATTCTCAGTTGAAGGTCCGGCCAGATTACGTTATTTGGAGGGTCGAATAGCCGTTTCCGTCCGTTTAGGGGTTTGACCGAGCCGATTGACCGGACGGATCGAGCCCTTGTCTTTGTCCGATGGAGCTGAATTTTTTCCCACCCACGTAATTTGTTATACTGGTCATATTTGACGGTCGGTTTTCAGTTCCTCTTCTCCGATCACCAAACTCACGTTATATGTACTAATGTTGTATAACTTTTTTATACAAGTGTTGAGTTTAAGTTTCGTTTTGAAGACAACATATACGTAGAGGCCTCAAACGCAAAAAAGTCGTGAAATAAGATATGACCGGAATAGTGAAATACATCAACCCGTGAAAAATGAAGATATTCCGGTAAAATTTCGGTGCCGGTTGTTCCGGTCAACGAATTTCTCTTATTTCTACCTAGCGGTAGCCCTATCCCGGGTACAGGATTTTTTACCAAATTTTTATAGCCCCGTAAGCGTCTCGTCGATTGGAAACTATTCTCAGCTGAAGGTCCGGCCAGATTACGTGATTTGGAGGGTCGAATAGCCGTTTCCGTCCGTTTAGGGGTTTGACCGAGCCGATTGACCGGACGGATCGAGCCCTTGTCTTTGTCCGATGGAGCTGAATTTTTTCCCACCCACGTAATTTGTTATACTGGTCATATTTGACGGTCGGTTTTCAGTTCCTCTTCTCCGATCACCAAACTCACGTTATATGTACTAATGTTGTATAACTTTTTTATACAAGTGTTGAGTTAAAGTTTCGTTTTGAAGACAACATATACGTAGAGGCCTCAAACGCAAAAAAGTCGTGAAATAAGATATGACCGGAATAGTGAAATACATCAACCCGTGAAAAATGAAGATATTCCGGTAAAATTTCGGTGCCGGTTGTTCCGGTCAACGAATTTCTCTTATTTCTACCTAGCGGTAGCCCTATCCCGGGTACAGGATTTTTTACCAAATTTTTATAGCCCCGTAAGCGTCTCGTCGATTGGAAACTATTCTCAGCTGAAGGTCCGGCCAGATTACGTGATTTGGAGGGTCGAATAGCCGTTTCCGTCCGTTTAGGGGTTTGACCGAGCCGATTGACCGGACGGATCGAGCCCTTGTCTTTGTCCGATGGAGCTGAATTTTTTCCCACCCACGTAATTTGTTATAATGGTCATATTTGACGGTCGGTTTTCAGTTCCTCTTCTCCGATCACCAAACTCACGTTATATGTACTAATGTTGTATAACTTTTTTATACAAGTGATGAGTTTAAGTTTCGTTTTGAAGACAACATATACGTAGATGCCTCAAACGCAAAAAAGTCGTGAAATAAGATATGACCGGAATAGTGAAATACGTCAACCCGTGAAAAATGAAGATATTCCGGTAAAATTTCGGTGCCGGTTGTTCCGGTCAACGAATTTCTCTTATTTCTACCTAGCGGTAGCCCTATCCCGGGTACAGGATTTTTTACCAAATTTTTATAGCCCCGTAAGCGTCTCGTCGATTTGAAACTATTCTCAGTTGAAGGTCCGGCCAGATTACGTTATTTGGAGGGTCGAATAGCCGTTTCCGTCCGTTTAGGGGTTTGACCGAGCCGATTGACCGGACGGATCGAGCCCTTGTCTTTGTCCGATGGAGCTGAATTTTTTCCCACCCACGTAATTTGTTATACTGGTCATATTTGACGGTCGGTTTTCAGTTCCTCTTCTCCGATCACCAAACTCACGTTATATGTACTAATGTTGTATAACTTTTTTATACAAGTGTTGAGTTTAAGTTTCGTTTTGAAGACAACATATACGTAGAGGCCTCAAACGCAAAAAAGTCGTGAAATAAGATATGACCGGAATAGTGAAATACATCAACCCGTGAAAAATGAAGATATTCCGGTAAAATTTCGGTGCCGGTTGTTCCGGTCAACGAATTTCTCTTATTTCTACCTAGCGGTAGCCCTATCCCGGGTACAGGATTTTTTACCAAATTTTTATAGCCCCGTAAGCGTCTCGTCGATTGGAAACTATTCTCAGCTGAAGGTCCGGCCAGATTACGTGATTTGGAGGGTCGAATAGCCGTTTCCGTCCGTTTAGGGGTTTGACCGAGCCGATTGACCGGACGGATCGAGCCCTTCTCTTTGTCCGATGGAGCTGAATTTTTTCCCACCCACGTAATTTGTTATACTGGTCATATTTGACGGTCGGTTTTCAGTTCCTCTTCTCCGATCACCAAACTCACGTTATATGTACTAATGTTGTATAACTTTTTTATACAAGTGTTGAGTTTAAGTTTCGTTTTGAAGACAACATATACGTAGAGGCCTCAAACGTAAAAAAGTCGTGAAATAAGATATGACCGGAATAGTGAAATACGTCAACCCGTGAAAAATGAAGATATTCCGGTAAAATTTCGGTGCCGGTTGTTCCGGTCAACGAATTTCTCTTATTTCTACCTAGCGGTAGCCCTATCCCGGGTACAGGATTTTTTACCAAATTTTTATAGCCTCGTAAGCGTCTCGTCGATTGGAAACTATTCTCAGTTGAAGGTCCGGCTAGATTACGTGATTTGGGGGGTCGAATAGCCGTTTCCGTCCGTTTAGGGGTTTGACCGAGCCGATTGACCGGACGGATCGAGCCCTTGTCTTTGTCCGATGGAGCTGAATTTTTTCCCACCCACGTAATTTGTTATACTGGTCATATTTGACGGTCGGTTTTCAGTTCCTCTTCTCCGATCACCAAACTCACGTTATATGTACTAATGTTGTATAACTTTGTTATACAAGTGTTGAGTTTAAGTTTCGTTTTGAAGACAACATATACGTAGAGGCCTCAAACGCAAAAACGTCGTGAAATAAGATATGACCGGAATAGTGAAATACGTCAACCCGTGAAAAATGAAGATATTCCGGTAAAATTTCGGCGCCGGTTGTTCCGGTCAACGAATTTCTCTTATTTCTACCTAGCGGTAGCCCTATCCCGGGTACAGGATTTTTTACCAAATTTTTATAGCCCCGTAAGCGTCTCGTCGATTGGAAACTATTCTCAGCTGAAGGTCCGGCCAGATTACGTGATTTGGAGGGTCGAATAGCCGTTTCCGTCCGTTTAGGGGTTTGACCGAGCCGATTGACCGGACGGATCGAGCCCTTGTCTTTGTCCGATGGAGCTGAATTTTTTCCCACCCACGTAATTTGTTATACTGGTCATATTTGACGGTCGGTTTTCAGTTCCTCTTCTCCGATCACCAAACTCACGTTATATGTACTAATGTTGTATAACTTTTTTATACAAGTGTTGAGTTTAAGTTTCGTTTTGAAGACAACATATACGTAGAGGCCTCAAACGCAAAAAAGTCGTGAAATAAGATATGACCGGAATAGTGAAATACATCAACCCGTGAAAAATGAAGATATTCCGGTAAAATTTCGGTGCCGGTTGTTCCGGTCAACGAATTTCTCTTATTTCTACCTAGCGGTAGCCCTATCCCGGGTACAGGATTTTTTACCAAATTTTTATAGCCCCGTAAGCGTCTCGTCGATTGGAAACTATTCTCAGCTGAAGGTCCGGCCAGATTACGTGATTTGGAGGGTCGAATAGCCGTTTCCGTCCGTTTAGGGGTTTGACCGAGCCGATTGACCGGACGGATCGAGCCCTTCTCTTTGTCCGATGGAGCTGAATTTTTTCCCACCCACGTAATTTGTTATACTGGTCATATTTGACGGTCGGTTTTCAGTTCCTCTTCTCCGATCACCAAACTCACGTTATATGTACTAATGTTGTATAACTTTTTTATACAAGTGTTGAGTTTAAGTTTCGTTTTGAAGACAACATATACGTAGAGGCCTCAAACGCAAAAAAGTCGTGAAATAAGATATGACCGGAATAGTGAAATACGTCAACCCGTGAAAAATGAAGATATTCCGGTAAAATTTCGGTGCCGGTTGTTCCGGTCAACGAATTTCTCTTATTTCTACCTAGCGGTAGCCGTATCCCGGGTACAGGATTTTTTACCAAATTTTTATAGCCCCGTAAGCGTCTCGTCGATTGGAAACTATTCTCAGCTGAAGGTCCGGCCAGATTACGTGATTTGGAGGGTCGAATAGCCGTTTCCGTCCATTTAGGGGTTTGACCGAGCCGATTGACCGGACGGATCGAGCCCTTGTCTTTGTCCGATGGAGCTGAATTTTTTCCCACCCACGTAATTTGTTATACTGGTCATATTTGACGGTCGGTTTTCAGTTCCTCTTCTCCGATCACCAAACTCACGTTATATGTACTAATGTTGTATAACTTTTTTATACAAGTGTTGAGTTTAAGTTTCGTTTTGAAGACAACATATACGTAGAGGCCTCAAACGCAAAAAATTCGTGAAATAAGATATGACCGGAATAGTGAAATACGTCAACCCGTGAAAAATGAAGATATTCCGGTAAAATTTCGGTGCCGGTTGTTCCGGTCAACGAATTTCTCTTATTTCTACCTAGTGGTAGCCCTATCCCGGGTACAAGATTTTTTACCAAATTTTTATAGCCCCGTAAGCGTCTCGTCGATTGGAAACTATTCTCAGTTGAAGGTCCGGCCAGATTACGTGATTTGGAGGGTCGAATAGCCGTTTTCGTCCGTTTAGGGGTTTGACCGAGCCGATTGACCGGACGGATCGAGCCCTTGTCTTTGTCCGATGGAGCTGAATTTTTTCCCACCCACGTAATTTGTTATACTGGTCATATTTGACGGTCGGTTTTCAGTTCCTCTTCTCCGATCACCAAACTCACGTTATATGTACTAATGTTGTATAACTTTTTTATACAAGTGTTGAGTTTAAGTTTCGTTTTGAAGACAACATATACGTAGACGCCTCAAACGCAAAAAAGTCGTGAAATAAGATATGACCGGAATAGTGAAATACGTCAACCCGTGAAAAATGAAGATATTCCGGTAAAATTTCGGTGCCGGTTGTTCCGGTCAACGAATTTCTCTTATTTCTACCTAGTGGTAGCCCTATCCCGGGTACAGGATTTTTTACCAAATTTTTATAGCCCCGTAAGCGTCTCGTCGATTGGAAACTATTCTCAGTTGAAGGTCCGGCCAGATTACGTGATTTGGAGGGTCGAATAGCCGTTTTCGTCCGTTTAGGGGTTTGACCGAGCCGATTGACCGGACGGATCGAGCCCTTGTCTTTGTCCGATGGAGCTGAATTTTTTCCCACCCACGTAATTTGTTATACTGGTCATATTTGACGGTCGGTTTTCAGTTCCTCTTCTCCGATCACCAAAATCACAATATTCTGAATTTTATGATAGAACTCTTGCCCGACGATTATCTTTATCTTCGGCGACGAGATTTATAATGAAGAACATCGTCGCCCAAGTATAGTATCTTAGGCGACGACGTAAAAAATCGTCGGCCAATATAACTCTTGGCCGATGATTTTCTTTATCTTGGGCGACGAGATTTATAGTAAAGAAAATCGTCGCCCAAGTATAGTATCTTGGGCGACGATTTTCGAAGTTCGTCGCCCAAGATTATCTTGGCCGACGATTTTGAAAAAACAGGGCGGCGATTTTTGTAAAATCGTCGCCCAAGAACGCGATTATAAAGACAGAGATTCGGAACCCTAACCATTCATACGAATCTCTCTCTACTTTTCTGTTTCTGAAGGGGTTTCTCTCTCAATCGATCGATTCCGCTTCCGCTTCCCAGATCCGACGTCCATCTGCAAGTCTGCAACCCAATCCATTTCCCAGATCCATTCCGTTTTCTGAAATTCTTGTACTAGAGTTTGTTTCTATTTTATGTAATGTGTTTATGTAATGATTCAAGATTGTATAACGCAAAGGATATGGTACTTGTAAATAGGATGTGTTGTGGTTTGAAATGTATGATTCAATTCAAAATGATCTGTGTTCATCAATGAAAAATATTATTTGATTTGTTTGTTTCTTCTGCTCTTTACAACCTACGTAATTTCAATATCAAAGTTGAACTAAAATAATTAAAGGAAAAATATCATCTAAGCCTAAGTGTAAAAAAATTTAAATATATCTTAGGCGACGAAATTGCTAAATCGTCGGGTAATGACTTACCGTATAAGACGACGAAAAAAAAGTATCGTCGCCCAAGTTCTTGGCCGACGCACTTCTGGCGACGATGTCTTGGCCGACGAAAAAAATTTCGTCGCCCCAGGTTATAACATCTTAAGCGACGAAACAATTTTTCGTCGGCCAAGGTGTTAAATCTTGGGCGACGAATATTTTTGGGCGACGAGAAATATATTTTAGGCGACGGAATTAGTATCGTCGCCTAAGAATTACTCTTAGGCGACGACGGTATGAACTGTCGTCGCCCAAGTTCTTGGCCGACGCAGTTCTGGCGACGACGTTTTAGCCGACGACCTGTCGTCGCCCAAGTTCTTGGCCGACGAAATTTGTTAACAGGGCGACGATTTTTTTTCGTCTCCCAAAATGAAATTTCTGGTAGTGAATTAATGTATTTTAAATGTGGGTATTGTAGAAAGGTTAGATATGTGTATCTAGTAAAATGTTAAAACAATAAAATCAATAGGTGGTGTATTAAAAATGAGATGTGTATCTAGTAATTAGGGATGTGCTAATTAAATTTCTTGCGAGAAAAAGTAGGAGATAAATATCTTAGTTTGCAAAAAGGAAGGAAATAAACAAAATCATTATCTGTTAATATATTATTGAAGACTAAATATCAATTTGGATTTTTTTTTTGGTACAAATGAGGCCAAAGGCCTAGAGCAAAATAACTAAACAAAACTACCCAGCATTGCTGGAACTAAAACTCTTGCTCCTAGCAAAATCAGCAATATCATGAAGGAGAGCTTCAATAACAATCACAGGAGGTTCCTGAAAATAGCAAATGCCATGAGCATTCATGATACTGTTTTTAGCCAATATGTCTGCAACTGTGTTCCTTTCACGATGAATATGATTAACTTGAATTGAATCAAACTGTTGCAGCAAAGTTCTACAATTAAGCACAAGAGTTTCTAAGAGGTGGAGTTCAACGCCAGTACCCTGCAAGAGGTTGATAAGGATAGAGGAATCAGATTCTACCTCCAAGTTAGGGATATCTAGACTCAAAGCAAGCTGAATTCTATAAAACAAACCTCAAGCCTCAGCTTTGAGCACTTCTCCAACACCAATATTCACCATCAAACCTCCAATCCAGACTCCAGTATGATCTCTTATAACACCTCCAGCACCAATACCACCAGTTCTATTCCTTGAACCATCCATATTTAATTTAAAAGTTCCAGATCTAGGCTTAATCCAAGACAACATCTCCATATGCCTAGCCACTTGAAGCTTAGGTTTGGTAGAAGCCCTGAGCCACTGAGAAGCATAATTGAGGATAACATCAGCAATATTATATAGATGCCAATAAGATTCCTCAAAAATACCCTTACACCTCCATTTCCAAATGAACCAGCAGCAAAAAACAAAAAACGCATTTCAGCACATATTGTTTATGTGGCAGCCTTTTTGAGTAAGATTTGCAAAAATCCAATCATCCCAGTTTAAACTAAAGGTAGCCAACATATTAGTGGGAATATTGAAAGAACTCCAAACCAATTTGGCCTTAGGACAATCCCTGAATAAATATAACATAGTGTCAGGGGTATTAGCACAAACCTGATAAGAAGAATTCATAGTAAGCCTTCTATGAGCCCTCTGCACATTAGTGAGAATTTTGCTTGAAACAAAAGTCCACAAAAAGATTTTTAATTTGGGAGGAATATTCATGGACCAGTTCTTCAACCACACATAGTTTTGATAACCATTTTCAGCACAGCTCAACAGATAAGCAGATTTAACAGAAAAAAAACCATTTGCAGTTCCTCCCCAAATCATTTTATCTTGAGTATTAGAAGAATTAGTGAATCTCCAACAATATCTTTATAATTTTTCTATTATAGGGAAGCAAAAGTCAAAGTTTTAAGCAATTTTTCTTCTACAACTCCAACAGATTTTCTATTTTAGAGATTCATGATCATTCTCTAAATCTTTTTCTAAACTTATAGTTTTTTTTTCAAATTTGAGGAACTTAATTTACTTTCTCTTCAAGTTCCCCATTTTAGAGAAAAATTTAGGAAATTTTTGGAACAAAGCAACCAAATTTTTCCCTAAAATAGAGAAAATTCAATATTTGGGGAAGTTGTTGGAGTTGCTCTCAAGATTTATCTGTACATCTTATGAAATATTCTCATTGGTTGATTGGAGAAGAAATAAACTCAGAGCGCAAGTAGAAGTCTATATAAAGAGGCAATGTGAATCAATTTCAACAACACCAATCAGTTTCGACATTCATCCATGTTTCAAGCTCAATATGTTGTCAAGCATCATCCTTTCCATCCTTTCATTCCATTACCGTGAGCAGCCAACATCCTCCATTATTTTGAAGCTTCTTGTGTTCTTCAAGACTTTAGAAGTACACTCTTTTACTTGATTGGTTTTGTTTAGTTTCTGACATGAATCATATTTTTGTTTTATTACTGTTTGGATCGTTCGTTAACTTTCTAGACTGAAACACTTTTTGATGTTTAATTTCCAAATACCATGAAGCATGTTTAAAGTTTAGGTTTCTTGATAATTTGAAAATTGTGATTTCAAAATGTATATGTTTGTTTGTCAAATTTTGTTCGAATAACCCATCTTTTCATGTTCAATCTTCTTAAGGTGCACACTCTGACTTAATTAACATGTAATTGAATCCATTGTGATCTAGGTCTTAATAACCCAAACAAAGAACGTTCCACTGGCAAATTCGACACATAGTTTTCGTGATTTTATTGACATGCATACTTCATGGGAAAATTATGTTGTTACTAGCGAAGCTGTCACTATATTTTAGGGCCAATTACATAGAAGTCCATTTTGAGACATTTTCTTCCATATGAGGAGAAAATTAGAGAAATAACCTCTATTATGACCTTAAATTGAAAAATAACTCAACTTTTAAAATAGTTGAATTCGAACCTTTTAAAATAGCAAAAGTACATAAATACCCTATATTCAATAAACTGTATAATTCTCTTTATTCTGATAATATCAATCATCATCTTGAACATTTCTAATCTTAATTTCATAATGCATTGATGCCAGCATAAGTGACAATGATCCTCTCTTAGATTAAGGCAACATGTTGTATTTGAATAATGCAATTTTTGTGTCTTCTCATGCGTTAAAAGCCTACTAGTAGTGCAAACGTACATTTCACTTAGCAATGAGCAATGAAAAAAATAAAGGTAAAATATTGTATAGTCTTTATGGTTTGAAGTCGACATATGTTTAGTCCTTATGATTTTATTTTAATCTGAATAGTCCTTAAAGTCATGATTTTTCATTCAAATAGTCCTTAGGGTTTTATTTTAATTTGAATATTCCTTAAAGTCATGATTTTTCATTCAAATAGTCTTTATGCCCTTTAACTGATAAAATTGTCGGAATGACTATTTGGAGAAAAATCATGACTTTAATGACATTCAGATTAAAATAAAACCACAAGGACTAAACATATGTCAACTTCAAACCACAAGGACTAAACAAATTTCAATTCAAAAAATAACTACCCATAAGATATATAGCACAAATCTTACAAAATAATCTTAAAATTTCATAACCATGGAATCAGAACAGAAATGATTTAATATCAGGAATGAATCAAAGTTTAGAACTTTAATATCAGGAAACATAGCTTATATTATATTTGGACCTAGGCAATATGGTAAAGGCAAGGTCTTGGATCATGAACGACATGATTACTAATGTCCAACCCCAACTCAAGATTACTATACCATTCATCAGTAGATGGTAGTCATGTGAGTCTGTGACCCTTCTTATTCACCAGCTAAAAATGATCGGCACTATTCGGAAGGTTTGTGTTTTACTATATTTGAAGGCTTTGACTCAAACTCAAACTCAAACTATGAGTTTACATGGTATGAAGGGGGATCTTTATGAAACATATTTTGTTATTAGAATTCTATATTTTATCAAATGTCTTCAAAATTGTTTCAAGAGTATTGTTGTTGCAGCTTTGAGTATTTTTCTAGCAAAGTTATATTGAACTATTGAAGGAGAAGTTCATGGGATTGAAGGAAGAATTTATTTATTTTTTGGTCGAACGATTGAAGAAAGATTTTGGAGTGGGAAATTTTGGATAGTTAAACACAGTACAAAATAAAACATGTAACTTGAATGAGGAACCAGAAAAATGAACTTGCATTAGGTTGATTAAGGGTAATTGTGTCTTCTCTTCCTCCTAAAAGGTCATTTTTCATTAACTTTTATATTAGAGGTCAAAATTCAATTTGAGAACCAAATAATAGTTATTTATCAAAATTGCTCTTATATAGGTTCACCAAAACATTTGTACTCATATAAGTCCACCCAATTTTAAATAGAGTTTAATTACAGACTGTCATCTAACCAAAAAAATTAAATTATCTCTCTTATATTAGAATAATGGCACTACTATGAAAAGTCAACAACTACCCTCTTCTCCAGAAAAGTCTTCGGCCGACCTCTGACGAGATCTCGAGCAAACTCTGACCAATCTTTGGTGAATTTTCCGACCGACCTTTGGTAAGGATTCTGATGACCATAAAAGATACTATCATCTACAACAAAAGATATTATCATCAGTAACTAGCAACAAAAGCTACTACCATAAACAATAAAAAACTATTACCATCAATTATAAAAGATACTACCGCCAGCAACAAAAGCTACTACATCCACCAATAAAAACTACGACAACCTCCAACAAAAACTACTACCGCCACAACAAAAGCTACTATCGATATAAACAAAAGCAACTACCCCTATATACAAAAGCTATTGCCACAACAAAAGCTACTACCCCTATATACAAAAGCTACCGCCACAACAAAATCTACTACCCTTATATACAAAAGCTACCGCCATAAACAAAAGCTACTACCGACATAAACAAAAGCTTCTACCCCTATATACAAAAACTACTACCGCCAGACGTAAAAGTTATTGCCCCCATCAATATAAGCTACTAGCGTTACCAACAAAAACTACTACTGTAACCAACAAAAGCTATTACGGTCACTGACAAAAACTACTACAAGATATTTACTCAACCATAAAAGCAAACAAACAATTATTAGAAGATTAAAGCTTAAGCATAAACACTTTTCAGAAACTCCAAAAAGTAATCAAATAAGAACACAACATTCGAATTGTAGAATAACAGCTCTCTACAAATCCAATTCCATATTCAAATAGAAGAAACCTAATATCCATCCCTAATTCCCAAATTGAAGCCCAAATTTCCTTCAGAAACCGTAAAACCCCCAAAATTCCTTCAACTCGTCGACCAGTTCAGGTGCTTCTCAATCGAAATCCATCGACGTGATCGCGTACTTCTCAATCAGGGTCCGATCTGTTTCCGCCCAGTCATCATCTTCCTCAACGAGAGCCTCTGACAACGCCGAGCATCATGCAATCGAGGACTAGGGGTCTTCATCAAGGCGGTGGCAGACGAAACCAACGCCTTCGTCAAAGATCTCACCTCCGTCAAGACTTTGACGTCGGCGGCATCTTCGAAGCGACGTTGTCTTTCGACGAAGAGAGAGAGAGAGAGAGAGAAAGACTTCCTTCTTTTTGGGGCCGGAACGCTGTTCTAGCTCAACGAATGTAACTGTAGCTTCCTATCAAAACCAAAGCCATACACAGGAAGCAAAACCTCGATCAGTTACTAATTCTGATGCCGGCAAAGCTAGGTGAACCAAAATCCAGAGGGAAAAGGACTTACTCGGAGAGATTTGATGACAGAGTCCATGTTAGGGTGGGTTTGACTGCGGAGTTGGTTGCTGATTTTGGCGACTAGTTGCAAGGCGGACTTGTCCATCAGGATGCGACGATGACCGGAGAGAAACCCTAATTCGGAGGAGGTTTCGCAAGGGCATTTGCTCGGAGAGAGAGAGAGAGAGAGAGAGAGAGAGAGAGAGAGAGAGAGAGAGAGAGAGAGAGAGAGAGAGAGAGAAAGAGATAGAGTGAGTGTGTGTGTGTGTGTGAGAGAGAGATTATGGACGAGGGAGCTGATTGTGGATGAGAAAGAGTAAAGATGGTATTTTATGTATACTACAATACTGAATTGGTGGATTTAAGCTTATAAGTGGACCTATATGGGTAAAAAGTTTAGGGTAGATTTATGTAGGAGAAAATGTCTCAAATAGACTTATATGAAATTTTCTACTATATTTTACATGTTTAATAGGCCCTTATATGTATGAAGAACAGAAGAAGAGACTATGCCCACTAGACCAAATAGTCTTAGGAAGAAAATCCTATTTAAGTATAACATTTTTTTATGGATTAAATTCAGTTTACCCTCTTATACTTTAGGCCTAAAATCAGTTTGATTTTCATTTTTTTTAATCAAACTCATCTCTAATCTTCTAAACCCGACATGACCAACATTTAAAGTAGAAAGATATTGGAATAGTAACAAAAGATAATACTCAATCGATTATTTAAGGACGTCTTAGTCAAACTCAACTCATTCACGCGATAAGTTTTCTAATTCTTTCAACGGAAAACGTTATAATGGAAGGCTCATAGTCAACCACATTACACAAGACAAGTTTTCTAATATCCACGTATACCGTCGTAGGAGAACCATATGATTTCAAATACGGCAAGCTCTAATGTGTTCTCAATTGATCTCTTGCGCCACGCATTTGCGGTCAAATAGTGTTATAATATCTTAGTTTCCCAATTCCCCAATTCCCCCAACAGATAATATAGCACTAGTGCACCCGGTGTGCACCAACATTCCTATACCTAGCTTTGCCTACTGTTTTGGCCATGATCCTCAGAGCGCGGAGCACAGGTGAATAACGAACAAAGAGAAGGGGGAGTGTTGCAGGCGTGCCACCTCGCATACGAGGAAAAAACTTGTATGCGAGCTTGACTTCTTGATCAGGCGAAAGGGGTTTCCAGGTGCCACCTCAGAGGAGGAATTTACGAGCACAAGGCGATCGATACTCAAGGCGGGACGCGAGTAGAGCAACAATTGGGAGATCAGAGATCGGGGGTGAGTCCAGGAGGGCTCTGAAACTAAGGTGGTGGCGCACTTAGGGTTGAGGATTTGAGGTAGCTCGAGGGGTAACTGATTTGCAGTTTGTATTTGTTGAGAGATTTGATTGTGTCTGAGTTGTTGTATAAGTTTGTGTATAGAGTTGTAGTTCGACCCCTTTATATAGTAGTCCGACTTGTTGTAGAAGAAAGATAGCTTATAATTCAATTCGGACTCCGAAACCCTAATAGCACAAATGCACTGTTCCGCCCGCACGAACCAACCATCCTGTGACACATGTCTAGTTTGCACACTTCATTCCGTGCATAGGGCATTGCTTCCGCATCGCCCAATTATAATCTTCTATGTGGACTGGAATTAGGAATAATCTTATCATGTTGGGTGTCACAGTCTCAAACCATACCGCGAGCTTCTGAAGCTTGCTTCCATCTCGTGGGCTATTGTAGCTCACAGGCTTTTTATATTAAAAGGGTCACAGGGATTGGCCCGAAGCATGTCAAAGACTTCTGAAAGTCTTCAACGATTAATGTGGTACGCGCGGACTCCACCTATTGCTTCCTCACGAAGTCTCCTACACGAACCAGCTCGCCTTGATGCAATCCGCTTGCCTCGTGTACGCAAAGTATCAATCTCGCTTCGCCTACGTAGAGTGTCTCGCTTCGTCTACACGGAGTCAGCTAGTCACTCCGCGCGAAGTCATTCCACACGTGAACTGTGTAGTCCGTGCGAAGTCATTCCGCGTGCGAGATCATTAAGTGTGCAAGCCCAATATTTCGCGCGAAGCGCGCGAGCTCTCTACTCCGTACGAAGTCATTCCGCACGCGATCTCTGTAAGTTAGCTCGCGTGGTCTATTCCGCGCGCGCGAGCGAAGTCTTTGTAATTCAACTCGCGTGGTCTCACTGGCGGCCATTACTTTTAAACTTAAAGAACTTGGGCTCGCCGGTATGAAATGGACCAAGAATTTAATTAATATTCACATAGACATTTACTATCCAGTAAAATATTAATTTGGGCGTAAACACAAGTTTGACTTACATCAACATCATTCCCATCAAACATCTAGAATTGACAAAAAAAACCGTGACTTTAAGATTACAATGCCCACAAAATACTCTTCCTCTTTGCATGCCGTAAACAAATCTGAACTAATTACTGTCCACGCAACGGAGTAGTAAACTCACCATCTCTAGTCAAAACTAACTTAATTTCCAATATTGACGTCAAGTCCACGAAAATTAGCACAATCAATTCATGTTGCCTGACTTAACCTTCCTTATACATTGGCAAAATTTGATCTTCACACCTCACTCCTTACTCGGGTTTCACCGCGACCACAGATCAACAGTTAAAATTATACAACTCACTTTAGTCATTCTAAAAGAAAGATTCTAATTGCCAAAACCTATAAACCAGACAAAAACACACTTCTCTCTCAACCTATAAATCTGACAGCAGAATATGATCCAAAAATCATATATGGTCAACTCTTGTACACGCTTGGCGCTAGGGTTTCAAAGCCCAAAAACTTCCGACCAATGATTCAGTAACTACAAAGTTACACCAAGTTACCTATTGCACGTCAAAATTAGTTTCCACCCAGGAGCTGCCAAAACTTATGCTCAAATTAAAAGTCAAAACTCACAGCTAACCACGACTCTAAGAGCTTCTTGAGTCAACAGGGGAAACCCTCTCCCCTAAAGCTACACCATAAATCATACCCACAACCACACACATACCATCTATTCAACATATCCACGCAACTCCCAAACTACCCTATAGAATTTATAACTTCATGGTTTGTCGCTTAATCGAACCCCGGTTCACTTGGAATCAGCACTGGATTATCAATGATCCATGTTTACAACACAACAACCCATTCATCAATTACCTCCAAAATCTGACTAACTAACCAGAATTTCTTACCCTCAAATTATAGTGCCCGCACTCGTCGGTTTCAAGATCTGAGGATGAACGCTATCCAAAATTACAACAGGAACAATTTAGATATTCTCAAACACGTCATAACTAAAACTTTGATCATATTCCTGAATTTGCAATAAGGTGGGTGAACAAATCCTTACCTTGATGTGTCGTAGTTAGTCACCAATTGCGAATGAAGCAATGTTAGTAAACAAACCTCGATAGCAAATTCAAGGCTTATACCAACTACCTAAAATAACACCGCTTGAAATTACTATGGACACCCACACATTCTTGCTCTATGATTCATTGGGCTTTGCTCCACCGCTGCCACTTCCACCAACTCCACGCAACTGTCTTTGAATACCTATGACAACACATACTAAATTCATCGTCTGTTGTCATAAAACCAGAGCGACCATAACCATCTCGCTTCCACTACCATTACATTTCAAAACCATTTACATTTGTCGTCTTTTCACAACACTCAGCAATCTAGAAACCAAACTTCAACACATATGATTCCGGAGGAATCCATAATGGCTCCATGATTAAAATAATATAACCGACATCTCACTCCACGATACCAAGCTTGCCTGAAACTCGAAACATTTAGTGACACTATTCAATTCTTAAAATTTCTCGTATTATGACACATAAATAAGTATGTCTCAACGCTACATACATTGACTATTTTAAAAACCAACAACCCAAAGAAAAATAGTCCTGGAATCAATGTTGAACGCCTCAACCAACTTTAGCTAATTCACAATATAGCCAAAAAGTCAGCAAAAATTTTACTATTTGTCGACTACCATTAACTGTCTTCTTCAAAATATTCTCACTATCTTCTTAATAAGACACTCAAAGGATAAGAACATATCCATGATTAGAGCTGTATGAACCAAAACATGTGTCGCCATAACCAGCATTATTCCAAAATATTCCCAATGAATTTCTATTGCGGATAAAGTAGTCGGCAAATTGGCCTTCAATCATGACTTCTATAAATTGACACATCCTGCAACCAAACACTAGCCACAAATCCCCCATGACTAATTCACTCAGGATTAAGGTCCTCAACAACCCGTAAATGTACCTCTTAGAATTACTATGGGTACCTCACTATATCATTTGAACTAACTTTTACATCAATTAAATATACTACTTCGAATTTTCCTTCAAACTCATCTCTCCCAAAAGTCAAGTAACTCGATACTAAGATTTTCAATCAGACTACTACAACCCCCTACTTGGCCACCAAAAATAAGAAACACCAAGACATGAATCGAATCAAACGTTTCACCTACTACAGATTCGAACAAGATGCTCACCCCAACATCTTAATCATAATCCAATTAATCGTTGGACAAAAGAAATGAATGTTGTCAAGTTTGTGAGTTCCCCAACTTGAGTTCCCAACTAGCGACTGAACTCTAACAACTTATGACATCAAATTGATAACTCTTGGAAAAGACGTAGTCTATACACATTTTCACTACTCAAAACAGAATAATTACTTAAGAGGTCGGCGTACAGAAGCATAGTCTTGAAGATGTAAACATTTATGACACAATACTATCCATATATAAGATAAGAACAACTACTTCATAAACCTAATCAACACATAACATCTAAAGCATATAATGCTAATGGATCCGCCGCGGTCGAACCATCATTCTATAAACACTAAGTATGACTAACTATATGAGGTAGTAATAGAAAGAGGAAGGAATCGAATAACTTAATGCTCTGATACCAACTGTCAAAACCCACCCCGAATTTCACCCTGAAATCCGAGGTAAATCCTGCATAATCCACCTCTAAGGAAAATTTACCGAAAATTCAGCATAACTTCTCTTGAAAATGGACAACCCTAACCTGAAAATACCTGCAAACACTTCTAAAAATCCAACTCCAACCTTATACTCCTGGAGCCTTCATGCTCCCCAAATTCACAACACCTCCCAAATTATTCACTAATCTAAACTAATCTCATATCTAACAATTCATAGGTTCAGAGCAACTCTAATAGGGGAGAAAGAAAACATAATACACAAATAAGCGGAAGCTATATTATAGACCTCAACACCATGTACGCCCGACCTCAACTATGCTTACCTGCAAACTGGGCATTTAAAACAGAAAGGCCCATGGGAGAAGCAATTGAAAACTTTAGAGTGAGTGGACAAAAATACATTTAAAAGAAATGAACCAATAAAAAATATTTATGCTTTTCCGATTCAATTTTTACAGAAAAGCTATGCTACATGCGACAAGCTTAAAAGTTTTTAACAAATACATGACTAGCCTCGCTAGTCTCCAAAACTTTATAATATAGAGCCTCCCATGCTATAGTATATATGTATATATTTACACACATCATACTCCTTGTATGAATTCTTATGAAAAATAGAGATTTATATAACGCTTGCGTCCCATTCTCACTTCACACCATAATAGAATTTCAAACGCTACATCATTATGACGGAAAAGACGGGTGTATATATGTGCATATCCCCTGTATGAATTCCTACTTTCATATAGGGCTATGATGCTTACGTCTCATGCTCACGTCACACCATAATGGCGGTTGACTACACCATAATGGCGGTTGACTACACCATTATGGCGGAAAAACACGTATGACATCACAAATATACTACCTAGCATTTATATACATACTATCCTCATAAATATACTTATATATATATATATATATATATTCACCAAAAATCTCATTTTCAGTAACTCTCCAATAATAAAGAAAATTACTAAATTAAAAATGACATCACATGCTCCAACAAAAACCAACTGTTCAATAATAACACAATGCATGCATATTATTTAAAACCAAAGTCCACTCACAATATTAGGCCTAAGTCTTCTAATGCTCGGAATACTCCTTGAGCGCTGTCTCCAACTATTCACACTCTAGCCAATCCCACGTCTGATGATAAATAGTAGAACAAATCGGTCAGACCAGACCCTATAATAATCATCGATATGACTTCTTCCTAGTTTGACTAGGTTTCCTGGGTTGACCCGAATTGACCAAGTTTGACCAATTAACTTAGGGTTTGCCAACTAACAATGTTTCGACATTTTCCAATTTAACCTTCGACTTAACAATTCGAGTCATTTCACCAATGCCCTACTAACCGTTAAACATTTAAGTGTCGTTTAATAATTCGTTTTGGTGAACTTCGATTTTGATTAAACAAATTAATGTACTTTCGTTAACTCGAAAACATACGAACCACATTAATCTAAAACCACCAAGAAAGGGTTTCCATAAATGGAAAATTTCCAAAAATGGAAAGTTTTCTAAAATACAAACTTTCCTAATTAGAAGCTACAACACTAATTGAAGAGGAACTTGACAACTACCTCTACAGTCTTTGTCAGATTCTGCCCTCGACGGATTATGGCAACCTGCTGGAAAACTCCACCGGATTCCGGCAACTTGCTGGAATTTCGCCATAACCTCCCTATATCCTCCAATCTCCAAGTTATCGACAAACAACAACCAAAATAGCAAAATCAGCCATAACGATCTCCAAACCACAGAGCAACAACACAGAAACTTCACAGTAGCTAAATCACAAAATTTACCTTCAACCTACCCCCAAATTGTGAGTCCGGTAGCTCAGTATCTTCTCGTTGGAATCTAGGTTCGGGTTTTGCTCAACACAGCGGCAGGCAACACCTCAAGTTGATGTTTGTGGATCACCGTACGTCTTTTCAACCACTTAGAGTCTCTTTCTAGATATAGATGAAGTTGATGTTTCTACAATTATAAGTAAATCTAATAAATTAAATATTTTAGGAAATTTTTTTTCCCGAATTTCTGATATTTTTTCCCTAATATCTCTAATATATCCATGATATATCCGATATTTCATTTTTTCAAAATACTAATAGATATGCCGATACAAATATATTAATCTTTGGTCATAGACATTTAGTTATTTATGATCTTTCTAATAAGAGATCCATATTTTTGTTCATTTCTAGAGATAGACCCACACCATTAGATATGTTTTTAAATAAGTTTGCATGACTTATATTAAAATAAAAAGTTTAACACTTTATATCAAACTTGGACCGTTCATGATCATTAAAAATAAATCAAAGTTTTCAATGACTTAACGATCACTAAATTATCTAAAAATTTATATAAATGATCTCCTTATATAGCTCAACGAACTGAATGGTGAAGATTTGATTTTGTGATCGAAAAGTTTGACTAAAGGTACCTATTTGATTTTGTGATCAAAAGTTTGACTAAAGACATGTTTCTCCCTGGTCTAATCCAAATCTGTCACACTGTGCTCATCTTGAAACTCAGAAAAGCCCAGTGTCCATCCTAGCCTTTTTAGGAACATCAAATGATCGTTTCGCCCTCGTCACTGTGGTCTGGAGCAGAAGCATAGTAAATCACCACAACGAAACCAAAACGTGAGCTTTCCATTTCTGCAGGGGAAAGCTTCTCTCTTTTGAGCCCATAGATTTCTGGGTGAGGACTCAAGGAGAAGAAGAACCCTAAATTTCTCTGACAATCCAAGAAAGGGAAACCAAGCAGCGAGCTTTTGATGCAGGTTAGTCGCAATCTTTGTGATCGTGTTCTGGTTTTGTCTTCTGAAATTGCGATTCTTTTGGTGATTAGGGTTTTGTTCTGGTTTGAGTTGTGTGATTTCTGCAGCGGCGTAATTCTGTACAGGAAATTAGGGTTTTGGGGGTTCCGCATTGTGCGAATGGGACGGAGGTGTTAGTTGTTTTTGTGGTTTTGGTTTTGGTGACGAAGCTTTGGGCAGGTATACATTGATGTAAAAGCGGCGCCGTTTTGCTTTGTGTAGCAGTGGTTAAGCTTCTTGAATGTGTTTCTGAGTTTTGATTTCGACGTGCATTGTGAGGTTTATTGGATAACCTAGCTAAAGGAATGATGTGCCTTTGCTTTCGGACCGATTGAGATTCTGTTCGAGCGAGTAATGTGATTGTTGTGTGGTGAAGTTGCTATATATGGTAGAAGGAATGTTGTGCAATGTGCATTGTGAGGTTTATTGGATAACCCAGCTAAAGGAATGATTGCCTTTGATTTTGGACCGATTGAGATTCTGTTAGAGTGAGTAATGCGATTGTTGTGTGGTGAAGTTGCTATATATGGCAGAAGTTGTTCAGGGGTTGAGAGGCAAAAATCTTTGGGCTTGTTGTGTCTCTGCTATTAATTGGGTGCTTTCGGTGGAAAGAGACAGTAGAGTTCGGAAACCACATAGGAGAAGCCGAGAAGGAGTGGGGGAGCTGTGGGAGAGAGTACTATTTTGATAGCCCTCGGGGTGGGGGGGGGGTAAGGATGTGCCTTTATTGCATTTTGTTAGATTGGAAGCCAGATTCAAAATAGTGGTTTGCCGTGAGTAGGGTAATTGTCTGTTTCTTAGGAGCTTTAGACTAGGGGTTCTTCATATTTACAATTTATTAATTAGTAAAACAAACTATCTTTGAATAAGCAGAAATTATTTTAGAGAAAAGAAAGAAGAGTGCTAGTCCCCACCCCAAGTTCATAACAGCTGAAGTCCCTTGAAAGATTGTGGTGAGCCAACAGAATCTGTTTGGAACAATTTTGATCACTTTCAGTAGTCCGGTAGATTGCTTCGATTCATTTTCTACTGATTTCCAAGTTCCAAGAGAGATATTGTTTCTAGGACATACTTTGGGCGTTTTGGAGACTCTGAGTTCAAAGTAGGTGATAGTATTTGATGTTGTCTTGAAAGTTGGAATGTTTTTTTTTTCTCTCCATACCATCAGTAGATTTAAGGTTTCTGTTATTCACATTTGATGACTATTTCTAATGTGGAATGTTTAATGATATTCTCATGTGCAGTGATTATTAACCTTTTATATGTGTAGAGCTGCTTGTCAGCCCTGTTGTTAGATTTTGTTTGTTTTTTTCCTATCTTGCTGTCATTCATAGCTGGTGGATATCTTAACCTTAAAGTCTTCTGGCAACCTTATATTGATTACAGAAAAATATGGCGCATGACACACGATCTAGTCGGAAAGTCAAGGATAACGAGAGTAACAATTCAATCGGGAGGCAGATTAGTAGTAAAGGATCCAGTACTTCAGGCTCATCAACGTCAGATACACCTGTCTTAAGAAGGTCTTCTAGAGAAACATTGTTGAAGAAAAACAACACTCTGAGCCCTTCTAGTACTCGGAAGTCTGAACAACTTGAGAAACCAATACCTGAAACTCCTCCAGCTAAGATGAAATCTGAGATAGTTGAGAATAAGTCCACGCCAAGTCCTTTAAGGAGGTCCGAGAGAGGCAAGACTCACTCATCCACTTCTTCTGCATCTAAAACATCTAATAACAGCTTGGATTCATTATTAATGAAGGGGATTAAGGAAAAGAAAGAGAAGACTGTGAAAGATTTGACCTTGGGAACTAAAGAACTTTGCAAAAGCGAGAAACAAAATGTAGGACATGGACTGGTCAAACAAAAAAGATTGAACTCTCGTGCTTATATTGCAAGTCTCCTAAAGCATGCTAAAGCACCAGGTAAATGACTGATGTTTGTGTCATCTCTTCCCTCCCCCCACCTCCAAACGGACAAAAAAGTAGTCGTTCTCTTGAAGTCATTATATAATTTCTAAATTGTTGTTACTTGGAAACAGCTCATTCGAATCGTTCTCACTGTACTGTTTGGATTTCAGATCATGTTCCGAAGCAGAGTGATGAACTTACACCGCAACCATGTCATAATGCCATAACTGAAGATATTGATCATGTGTCTGAAAGGGCACATGTGGATGGTACTGCATTAAAGATGCTAGAGCTGACAACTTCTACATCGAATGGAAGGATTTCTGCTGTTCATACTGGCTTAGAAGACAGCGACTGTATTACACCTTCTAAAAGAAAAAGGAAGATGGCTGATGGATCTGATTCTTCTGGAGTAAATGCAAGTAAAGATGTCTGCACTGTGGTTGATACCGGGTTGGCTTTGCCATCTGGGTGTACAGGAAATGTTTCGGTTGAAACATGTGGTATCTGTTTCAAGCGACAAAGGTATTCACTGTACTCAATCATCATTCTGTACTTGAAGGTCCAGAATATGATTACTCTCATTCAAAACTTATCATGCTTAGTACGTTCCTTATTGAGTTTGACAAGATTTGAATTATTTTATTTTGGTTGATTTCCTATGAATGATGGTTTTCAGATATTTGTATTAGATAAAAAATTTTACCGCCTAAAGCTGCAGGTTGATCAAAATTTCAGATAAATTTGTTTTTGATGCTATTTTAATTCTTTTTCGCTGGTATGCTAAGAAGAAAATTGAGAATTTGAAATTTCAGTATGACTGGTTGGTAAAGAACTGATTAAGAAGTGAGTATATTCATCTATTTTTTCTTCTTCTGTTAGTAAAGGCGCCCTTCTGGTGAATAATCATAAAATGTATGTTTATAGATCAACATAGAATATGTTAAAATTGGTTGCTGCTGATTTAATGGTGTCCATTACTGTTAGCCAGTGGAAAGCTGGTGTGAAACGTCAAATTGTGCATCATTTGATTTCGCTAATATGCTCATATGATGTAAATGTGTGTTGCATTGCTGTAACTAATAAGGGATCCATTCGCTGGGACAATTGTATTTTGCAATATTATGGTTTGCAAACTCTGAGATAATTTTGACTTTTCATTGTATTTAAGTTGGATATAGAATTAGGTGTGTCAATGCTGAGCAATCATAGTGAACATTATGTCAGGGTAGACAATGATTGGTGTTGCTTGTAAATATTCTGGCCTTATTATTCAGAGTCCTGCCTTAACCTCTTTTTTCTCTTGGTTTCTCATTTGATATTATCAGGGTAGACAATGATCCAATGAAGCAGGAAAGTTGCTCTTGTGGAACAAAATTGAATCAGGAGTTTTCTGGTGGTGCAAATAAGGTCAGTTTCTTCCCCGCCCCCTTCTTCTCAGGTTTCCATTTCTATTTTTCCCAAATTCCACTTTCTTCTATTTAAATTCTCTCATAGATGGAATATATAAATCTTTACATGGTAATTCATTGTCGATTTTCTTATTCTAAACCCACTTAGATTTCTCTTAGTCTGTGTATACTAAGGTACTGCACCTCACGTTTCTGTATCTCTGCTCTTGTCGACTAATTTGTCTCATTTCATTATGTTGGAGGTAGTTCCATTTCTGGTATTATTTTGTGGATATAACTTGTAATCTCTTACTGGAAAATTTTCTGGAAACTGATAAACATTCCCTGGGCACAAAATCAGAAAGTACAGAAGTGAACTCATTGTTCGCTCAAATTACAATAAATAGAACAAACCAATTTCTTGCAACTGCTCTAGTATTCTCTGTGTTGTATTATATTTGCTTGGGTTATTAGTATTTCTTATCTGTAACCTCTTTCTGGTTGTTAGCTTCTTTAAAAATTAAAATAGAAAATAAAAAGTTCTGCTGGGCAATGCACATTTACTTAAATCTCATGGTTGTTGGTTGCTGGTTGCTGGTTGCAATTTATGGTTCTCAATTAGTTTTATATTTTGAAAATTTGCTGCTGGATAGTGGAGAAGTCACAGCTGATAGTATGGTGAGACAACCTGAAAAGTTTAACATTTGTTTGCAGCAGAAGGAGTTGTCTGCAGATCTCCAATCAAATGGTGAAGAAAATAGTCAAAATACTTGCCTCATTTGCACTTTTGGAGGGAAGCTCTTGTGGGTAACCTTTTCCTCTGGCTTTCACATTGTTGCAAAGCTCCATATAGCTCTTGCAATTTTCATTTTGTATGCTTTATGACTTTGGCTTTTTTCCCTTATAACCCGTAAAAGATGATTTTGTTTTAGTGCATTCCAAGAAAACCATAAAAATGCCACCAACAACCATCCTTATGAAGATTTAGTTTTGTTTCCTATCCCCATTGCCCGAGAACGAGTACCCAACAGCTCAAAACACCCTTTGGAATAATCCACCAGGCTTCAAGCTTCAATCCCCCCCCTCCCCCCCCCCCCCCCCCCCCAACAATTCTCCCCATTGGTAATCAAAGTGTTGAGAAATGGCCTACACTCTCCACCCCAGAATTACAAGAGATGTGCCAACGACAAGAAGGCCTTCTCTTCGTTTATCTCTCCATTGGTGTGTGTGTGTTATGTCCAGAAGTATGACTGGAGTTCACGTCTATTGTCTTATGGCAGTCATTAGCCAGTGTGGTTAAAGTTGTTTAAGGCGGCAAAACTGACTTCAGATAGTACATCTTTATGTAATTCTCGCTAGAGATTAGATGTTTGGGTGGAGGAAAACACAGTGATAGTTGTAGAAGATGTAATTGAGTGATAAATTGTTTGGGTACTGTGGCTGGAGTGGAGTTAGGGGGAGTTGAAAATGCTTGTGGTGGCATTTTAGATGATTCAGAGATAATTCCATCTTTGCATGTTTCCTCTCTCTGATTCCAAAGCTTCTCTACATGTCCTTTTTTTGCTCTCTTACAATACTTTTATATACTTTTAAATTAAAACTGTTGATCACTAGGCTTTGGAGATCAGTGGCGGCTGTACTTTTTTCTTACCATGGAAAAGAGTATCTATAAATTTCATTGCTTGGTTGATATGTTTTCCTTTTCTTATAGTTTGGTTTCAATTTCAGGTGCTGTGATGGAAAAGGATGCAAGAGAAGCTATCATCTTTCTTGTCTAGATCCTCCTATGAATGATGCTCCTATTGGAGTCTGGCACTGTTCTGTGTGTGTTCAGAAAAAGATAGAATCCAGAATACATTCTATATCAGATGGACCAGAGTCACTCGGAAATGCTAGAAACGTGGAGGTATCAGATGCTGATGGTATGAGGAAATTATGAAAAGTTGGGTTCATCTTTTTTTTTTTTTTTTTTCCGGACAATTTTCTTAGGGCCTCGTCATTTTTACTCTTGGTTTCCATCTTCAATTTTCTTTTCAGATTCTTCCAGGTTTATAGAGTACTGGGTTCCTGTAGAGATATCAAATGTTCAGCGAGAGCTATACTGTGAAAAGCTACTGTTAAATCCCTCATTGCTGCACTTATCTTCATCAAAAGATCATGTTGGAGCACTCCCTGATCTACTTAGATCTACCCGAAAGGTTAGTTGCTTTTGCTTCATTAGTTATGGTTGCATATCTTTTCATTCTACATTTCCGTTACTACTGTATTGTATTTGCTTTGATTACAATATTGTATTATTGAGTTTTAAGAATACCGTTGCTTAAGTATGTATTGGCCTGGATATTGGGATTTATTAAGTTGTCCATTGGACGTTGATCGTGATGTGGACAATTTCAATATTGTAAAAAGATGCCACCAGTAATATACTGATCTTTACAGAAACTTAGTCTCATATCTTTATTTAATTCAATGATTTGGAATTTATATTTTGGTGCAACAAAAAGAGATCTAGAACTAGAATATCTGCATTCACCATGTTTTTCTGTAAAAAAAAAAAATCCAAAATTCAGTACAATATGGGAACAAGGAGTACAATACAACTTGATCAGCAAAAAGACCGAAATAACAATATCTATGTGCTTCCTTTTTTGAGGGTTCAGATATTGGTCTAAATTCTTTAAAAACAAATGCCAAGATATGACCAGAATCTGACTTTTTAGGTCAAATCAGTGGTCCTTTTCTTTTCTCATGCACAAAACCCATAGGATTTAGTTTCTTATTCTTGTGTAACATCTTGTGCTTCTTATACATCATAGAAATAACCTCCTGATATAACCTAGCTAACAGTAACCTTCTTCGACCATTGGATAGCTTAAGCCCAATTCAGTAGGCTGGTGAGGACAGACGAATTCAGAATGATTGAAAGTCTGCTTTTTGGGACTACTCATCCATAATTCACTGACCATACCATTTTCTTTTCAAAGAATGATTATCAAAATTGACATCACTGAAATATGGTTTTAGAAAGCTTTCATTTGCTATTCGGGATTGGAAATCAGTAGGGGTAGGAATAAAGTTAGAATTAGCAAAGTGGAGAGTTTGACAGCATGTTGTTTTTATTTATTTATTTTATTATTCGTAAATATTTAAATCTCTGTATTTAATTTTGTGTGTGTGTATAAAGTTTCCTTTCAGAGCGGTGTCCTGCTTTGAAATTAAAGTGTGGAACTCTTTATTTCGCTCACTTTCAGGTCGCATTTCCACATCTCAATCGTACAATGTCTAGAACACAGTGTGTAGATCATTCTTGCAAAGTTTCATCCAATTTGAAGATCATTTGGGTACCGAATTAGATTAAATAAATCAACAGAACAAAAACTGTCCAAACAGAACTGTTTGTGTAAATCATGATTACAGAAGCTCAAATGATCTTCAAATTGGATGAAACTTTGCAAAAATGATCCACACACTGTGTTATAGACATTGTACGGTTGAGATGTGGAAATACGATCTGAAAGTGAGCGAAATAAGGAGGTCCACACTTTAATTTCAAAGCGGGACACCGCTCTGGAAGGGAATTGTATATATATATATATATATATCAGTCCTTCTTTGCTAAGGATGTCCTTATTTATTCTTATGGTGCAGATTTCCACTTTAAACTCACTTTTCGATCGAATTTTCACATCTCCACCGTCTAGTCTTTAGATATTAATGTATAGATCATCTCTGCAAAATTTCAGCCAATTTAGTTATCATTAAGGTACTCAAAACTACGTTTTTCTGTTATAAACATGAACGGTTCAAGTTCGACAAAATTATGTTCAAATTTGATTAAACCAATAGATGAACATAATTTTGTTGAACTTAAACCGTTCATGTTTATAACAGAAAAACGTAGTTTTGAGTGCCTTAATGATAACCAAATTGGCTGAAATTTTGTAGAGATGATCTATACATTAGTATCTAAAGACTAGACGGTGGAGATGTGAAAATTCAATCGAAAAGTGAGTCTAAAGTGGAAATCCGCACCATAAGAATAAATAAGGACATCCTTAGCAGAGAAGGACTGTGTATATATTTATATATATATATTGTTAAGTTTGTCACCTGAGTTAGGGTCAGTTTAGTTGCACGTTTTTGGCAATAAAAGCATTTATTTTGAACAAATTAGCTGGACTTGGTGTTTGGTAAGACCATACAGAAGCGCGGTTTCAAGAAGCAGGTAAAGACCTGCTTTTTCAAAACCGTGATTCCCCACCGCATGCGGAGTTGTAATGGAAGTTCTTAAATGCCAAAAAAACCCTCATCATTTTCTCTGAATTACAACCCCATATATTCTGAAATCAGAATCAACGATTTCAGATCTCCAGCCTCTTTTTCTTCTCCCTTTCAGTAATCCTCTCTCAAGCTCGGTTCATTTTCTACTCCTTCCTTGTGATTAGTTTAAACACTTTGTTGTTATTTGGTTAGTTTTTCTTGTTTTCTCGGTTCATGACCTTCCCAATTTCTTGATATAATTCATCATTCATCTTCTTTTTTCCTTCCCGCTTGGTTCCATTCCGATCTGAGAAGCTTTTTGTCCTAAAATTTTCTCCCAATTGGCTTTGCAATTCCTTAAAGTCTCTTGTTGATCTAGTTGTTTTTGCTCTTAATCTTATAATTGTGTTAATTTTTTATGGTCATTAAGGGTTTCCGATTAGTTTTTTCCTTCTCTGTTTTTCTGGAGATTTAACTCATTCTTTGGCCTGTACATATATATACTTGCAGAAGTAATTTTTTTTTATAACAACTAAGAAAGAAGCCAAAAAGTAATCGAGCATCATGAATTAATGTAACTTTGATGATGTAACTTGGATGATTATAATCAGTGACTATCAAGTCTGAACAAGCTGGGCAATTTCAAACCAGGTCTCCTATTAGGATGTGTCCTATATTTGATGAAAGCTAAATCTAGGCACAGCTGGAAGTTTTCTTTATTCACCCAGTTTCAACTTTGTTTATTCGTAAGGAGAGAGCTAAATAGATTGTTTTATCATTGTTGCCCCTTTTTGTAACTATACAGTGTAATATGAGTATCAAAACACATGTTACCAGACACTTAAAGACTTTTAATAATTTTATCAACCCTTGAATAAAATAGTTTACCAAACAGTTAACTGATTATTTTTAATAACTGAGTTTCTTCACTTCAATACCAAACGAAGCCTTAGTCTATGGAATTGGTAGTTTGCCTTTAAAATACTTGGGGATTCCATTGGGTACCCACAGGCTTCCTGGTTTTGGAACTCTGTTGTAGGGTTGAGAAGTGTTTAGAACTTAGAAGGATGATGAGAGGTATTGTTGTCAAGGGTGGGCAGATTGACATTGATTTAAGCAGTTTTGGGTAGGATTGGAGAAGGCAATAAGGACCGTCTAATGAGGTTAAAGAGTTTGGGAATAGGGAATTTGGTAGCAAAGGATATTTCTTTGTTGAGATGGGTTTGGAGAATCCGATTAAATAAAGTTTCTATATGTTATTGTGTAATAAGTATGAATCCAAGATATGGGTCTGGCTGCTGGGATGCAAAACCTGTTCTTAAAATATCAAGTGGTATTCCATTTGAAGATATTCTCCTGTAATGCACCAATTTGCCCAGTGTTTTCAGCTTTGGTGTTAGGAATAAAGTGAGGCTTTTTAAAGACTTTGGGTTGGGGGCTAACCTTTTAAATCGTACATTTTAAAGATTATAGATTGTCATAGAATTCATAACCCAACAACAGAAATTGAGTTATACCAAACACTCCATGGCTTGGAAATTTTCTTATACAAACCTCAAATGATGAGGACGTGAATGATTCTGTTAGAAAGAGTGACTTGGTGGGTCCGGATCTATTTCCGAAGGGAGACTGATTTGGTGTTAAGTATATGTGAAACGGAAAAACACCAAAAGACACCAATAATATCCTCGGGCGTGTAGTCCTTAGGGAGCGTCCATGGATACTTACTAGCAAAGGTGACATTATTTATCTCTAAATGTTCTACTCAGACGCTCCTCTCTCCTTTGCTTCAGCTGCCATGCACCATAGCTTATACGTTTTGATTTGCTAATTTCAGCTTTCTCTTTTACTAAAGTAGGCCAATAATTTCTTAACATTTTGTGCTGTGGTTCCTGTGTTTCCAATAAAGGTGTTTCTTTTCTACAAAAAAAAAAAAACAATTTGTTTTATGTTTGTTAGCGCTTCCCCTCTACTCCTCATAACTTGAGACTAAGATATTTTTGCATGATGGTTTCGAACTTTGAGTTTCCCTATTATATTACTGGTGAAAAGAAGTGAATTTTCTTATTTAAAAGGTGATTTGTCGTGTTATATATTTTCCTCCGCCTTGTATCACCCCTCGTGGATTTGCATTAAGTTTCTTGTATGGTACTTAACAGTGCTGTGATCACCCTTACATTGAGGAAGCATCTTTACAAGAGAAAGTTATGGAATTTGAAGGCCTTCAAGCAATTGACAGTTTCGACGTAAAAAATAAAGCAATGTTGGATGCAGGAATAAAGGCAAGTGGCAAGCTTCAGCTTCTTGACATGATGCTTATGGAGATAAAGGATAGAGGTCTAAGAGCTCTAATCCTATTTCAGGTACACACAACTTAGTAAATTTATGACATGTGTTTTCTTTTCTTTTATCAATTTGTTTTCTCAGGACTTAGTTTCTTTTATTGTAGTTGAAAATACTATATTAAGAGATATATTTATAGCAAATATCAATAAATTCACAAAGAGTGCATCTACAAAAAGGACAGTTACATAAACCAAGGACAAATAATCAGGCTCCTCTTTAACGTTGAAACCAGTGAATTAATACTTACTGTTGCCTCGTTATCTAGTGGGTTTGCAGGAGTGCTTACATCCTAAAATCATTTGGTAACATATGCTGAAAAGCCATAGAACTTCACCTCTGGTGCACTACCCTGTTATACCCCTTAAACTGCTGTTTCTCCATCAACATACCCCCAATTACTTCTATAGCTCTTCAGACCCATCATACCTTATTCCCTAATCCACCACCAGAATTCACATGTTTTTCTCTTAGCAAGGAGTGATTCTTCTTAGTAGAACCGGTGATCTCAGTATCTTTATCTTCAAGTAAATTTTTCTAGAGTATAATTTGTTACCAAGATGAAGTTCAATTGTAATCTGTTCTGATACTGAGCATAAATTCTTCTGGACTTGATTTGTTTGATAGGTGGTTCCCATCCTTTAAAGTCTGTAATAAGAAGACTTCTTCGTTGAGAAAACTCTGATATCATTTTTGTAACAATTTGGGTCTTGAATTTTGGTAGTTTAGGGAATGTGAGTTTAATTACGGTAGGATTGTTGACCAATTTAGGGCATGTGAGATAATTACGATAGGATTGGAATCATTGGATATACTGAAACCATATTAAACTTGAATGTGAATTGAGATGGTTGATCAAAATGGTTTATGTAAGAGATTGCAAGCATTACTTTTATATTGCAAGGAAGGTTTAGTATACTGCATTTAGTATATGTACTGATATTATGTCTATTAGTTGATTTGCAAGGCGAAGGTGAAACCACAATCAACCCTAAAGTGCTGGTTTGGTATTGGAAGTTCAAACTCTACAGTGAAAATGCACTAAACTTTTTGGGGTGTTTGTGTAGTTAATGATATCATATGGGGCAGAATCCATAATAAAAAGGGATAGTCTGAATCAGATAAGTTAAGACTCCTAACACACGAAGACGAATAATACTGTAGAGTTTCCACAATTTTTGTAGTTAAGCTCATTGTTATCTGGATGCAGTGAAGGGGTCATTCTAATGCTCATTACTCGTTATTTTAGTGAATATAACTATTTGCTCTTTTTTATTATCAGTCAACAGGTGGTCTGGGAATTTTGATAGGAGATATATTGGATGATTTCCTGCGTCAAAGGTATGGTGAAGACTCTTATGAACGAGTTGAACAGGGTGTTGTTCCCGCTAAGAAAGGTGAGGCAATGGACAAGTTTAACAATAAGGAATGTGGTAGGTTTGTGTTTTTATTGGAGACTCGTGCCTGTCGTTCCAGCATCAAACTATCATCAGTTGATACTATTATTATATTTGGTAGTGACTGGAACCCAGTGAATGATGTAAGAGCCTTGCAAAAGATATCAATCTATTCACAGTTTGAGCAGATAAAAGTATTTCGCTTATATTCAACTTGTACCATAGAGGAGAAAGTTCTGATTCTGGCAAAGGAGGAGAAGATTCTTGATAGCTATCTGCATAATATTACCAAGTATAATTGTCAGTTGCTACTTTCGTGGGGTGCACCTTATCAATTTGTTAAACTGAATGAGTTCCATGAAAACAACTCGCCAGGCTCCAGTGTAACACCTCTGAAAGATGTCATCCAGGAATTTGTATCCCTACTTCCTCAGGATGCCAAAAACAGTGGCTTCAGTGGTTTCTCTATTATCTCAAGAGCTCATCAAACAGGAGGAGGTTACAGTGCGAAGACTATCTTGTTTGGTGAATTGAAATGTCAACACATGGGTGATGGGAAACCACTTAGTTTTTGGTTAAAACTGTGGGAGGGAAAGCATCCTCAGTGGAAATATTGTATTGGTTTGTCTCAGAGGAACAGAAAAAGGGTAAAACATGCTGACAAACTATCAAAGAAACCACAAGTTGAAAGTGATGAAGCTGTAAAGAAACGGAAGAAGGTGGGAAATAGTAATAACGACTTGGCCAATTTGAAGCCTGGATTTGAGGGAAAATCAACTCCTGTGTCTGAGGATGGTAATTGGCTTTACTTGTGAACTATTCAGTTTTTTTTTCTGACATCATCTTCAGAGTAGCGTCGTGGTGCAATATTAGAGTCAGCCTGTGGTTAATTTGAATTCCATAAGTTTATGAAAGTATCTCTACTTTTGCAGGAGTAACTCGAGCAGACCATGTGCCTCGCTCTTCTTCTAGGTTATCTGCTTTTGTAGAGAATGAAAGCATTTTTGCAATACCAGAAAGTGACAATTCTGAGGAGAGAAGGAAAGTGCTTGATGCCCAGAAGAGTCTGCATCTTCATTTGAAGCCCGAGATCTCAAAACTTTGTGGGATCCTACAATTCTCAGTATGTAAATTGATTATCTTGCTAACTACATTTAACTATATTTTTGACTCCATATGTGCTGCTCTTCTGAAGTCAACATTCGACTACATCTCAGTACAATAAAGTTTTGATCTTTGATGATATCCTTTTTATTCTTACTACAATGCAGGATCTTCACAAGGTTTGGGTTGAAAAGTTTCTTGAATATGTAGTGGAGAATCACAATGTTAATAGAGAATCAGCAACCATATTGCAGGCATTTCAGATATCTGTGGTTAGAATCATATTCCTCTTTCATGCAACATTTTGCTGTCTCTTGAGCTTTTTCAGCCTTCTCTGAAGGAAAACAATCTATCAATTATTGGCATGTCAAATTTAAGATTTTGTAGATGTGTTCAAGCACTGATATTTCTCTGTTTCTGCAACGATTTTTGATTATTTTGTCTCAACACCTGTACAGTTTAACTTTCGGTTGGTCAAAAGTCAAATCTGATTTGTGGCTTCATCCCATTTTCGAAACTATAAAGTTTTGCAGTCAGAAAAAAAAAAAAAATCCTTTGGCCACCAGCTTAATCTATGGAAATTATTTTAGCCACCAAAGATGTGAAATTATTGTGTTTTGCTTGAACGTTTCTCATTTTCCTTTCTCTTTGTTTATAACTGATTCTACATTCCAGTGTTGGACTGTGGCTTCAATTCTGAAGCACAAAGTCGACCACAAAGAATCGTTTGCACTTGCAAAGCGGCATCTTAGCTTCAATTGCCAAAAGGAAGAGGTGGATCGTGTTTATTCAATGCTGCGGTGTCTGAAGAAAACGTTTCTATACCGTACAGGGAATTTTAAGGCTGCAGATTCTCCAAATTTATCTGAACTTCCAAATAATGGTACAATTTCAAACTTGCAGGGGGTCAAATCAGGTGTTGAAGACTATCAGATATATTTAGTGAAAAAGGATCTCTCAAAATGCTTCAATGAAATTCAGAAAAAGTTTGAGAAGAAGATGAAAAAACTTCTTGAGAAACAATGTGAAGAGAGAAGTCAAATTTTGAAATTTCTTGAGTTGGAAAAGGAGCAACTTGAAAAGAAGCACAAAATAGAGTTGGCTGTAAATCGAATTGCTTCAGTGAGTGCAGATAGACTGAGGATCATGGAAACTGAATTTGAAAAGGAAATTGAAGAGTGTAAACACCGAGTGGACATACAAATGCAAGTTCTTGAGAAATTACAGCTGGAAGCAAGGCTTAAGCTCAAAGAGAAAGAAAACCTACGAGTAGAGGATGTGCAAAATTGGGTTCGTGATGAGTTATTGAATAGGTCACCTTCAAATGCACCTGATGAGATTGTAGCGTGTACCAGTCCTGTTGCAACAGTCACAACTCCAACTGGACCAATTATTCCAAATGGTGCACTTGATCCAATGAATTCTGAGGTTTTTTATTTCAGTGGGAAATACAAGAACAGCATTTCTGGTTATAATCAAGCAAATGTTGCTTCTGTGATTCCTTGTTCCAAAGAGCTGATGACTAATGGAGGCACATCAGAAAATGGAGAGGCTCTGCTGGATGTCCCGGAATTCTGCTCTAGCAAAGTTGTCACCTCCGGTCTTCCTTCTTTTGAGGAAAGGATTGACAAGTCTGACAAATTACCCATTCGTGATAGGGATGTTGGAGTGGAAGATCTTGTAACTGTCAGTTCAACTGATGGTCCACTGATTCATTCTGGTACAGAACAGTGTCCTCATGGGGCTGCATTAAGCATGCCTGACAGAGAGGCTCCACTAGATTTGCATGAGACTGTCAGTTCGATTCATGGTGTGCATAATGTTGGGTCTGTGAGCCCATGTGCATCTGAAGAACAAATCCGTGTAGTAACAGTAAATATACCAGGTAATGAGGTTGAGTCGGCAGTGGTTGCAACTGTCAGTTCCAATGATGCTGTCAGGAATCTTCTCAATAAGGTTCCAACTTCATCTGAACAAATGATTGTTGAAAATCCTACAGAAACAGAGAACGGCGAAGTGCTTTTTACTGCATCTGATGTTGCAACTGGGTTCAACCAGCAGAAAGGAGTTGATAACCAGTTATCTTCAGCTGCTCAATCGGTTGCAAATATAGAGTCTGAGCAGTCAGACCATGAACTGGCCACCAATATGCCTGGAGGACCATCCTCTGAGACACCAGACCCTAGTCCTCAGGTTTCTTCAGCTTCTGGTGAGAACAGTGTCCAAGATACTGTATTGGCCACATCGTTTACAGGGCACGATGGAAATGCACAAGCTCGCGAAAAGCATATTACTTCCCTACCAGTTGAAAATTTAGCATCGCAAAATGTTGTGATCAGAGCATCTGATCAATCTGATCATGAAGAGTTGGTGGTGCAGTTATCTAATAGAAATGAATTATCTTCAGCTTGTGAACATCAAAGAATTGAAAATCAAGACAGTGGTATTCTGTTAGCCACTTCCGCTACGGTACAAGATGGAGATGGAGATGGAGATGGACGAGCTACTGGGAACCAGATTACATGCAAACAGCTTGAAAATCCAGTATCCCAATCTGTTGCCATTGTAGAATCTGATCAAGAAGTGCCAACCAATGCAGCTTTAGTACAACTGCAGCTTCCTCCTGAGTCTGCAGCTGGTGGAATTGAAATTCAGCCAAGAAGGGAAGACCACACTCCTAACCAAGTTTCTCATGCTCCAATGCAACGTGTGGAGACGTATTCTGATCAACCAACTGAAACTACTTTGCCGCCTGCATCAAATCTTTACTTACATCAGCCCATTGATATACCTACAAATGGATTTGGGCTGCCTTGTTCAGACACACGGGCTACTTCTGCAACTAATAGTCGTCCTATTCATGCTGCTCCCCAAGGGACGCTAAGGATGCCTCACTATTCATACCCTGACCCACTTCAAAATGAACTGGAAAGATTGAATAAAGAAATGGAACAAAACATTAGGTCTCATGAAGATAAGGTCTGTTTTGAAGTTCACCTTTTGTTCATTTTCTTTTGTACAGAAACTTTTGCTGAAATATATTTTGTCTTCAACAGAAGCTGCATCTGAAATCTGATTACGACAAGAAAATAGAGGAGGCTGTTGCTGAACTTCGTCGGCAGTGTGAGACTAAACTTCAGAAGGAAGAAGCCGAATTTCAACATAAACAGAAGGAACTTGATGCAAATCACAACAAAGTTTTAATGAATAAGATTTTGGCTGAGGCTTTCAGGTCTAAATGTATGGATCTTAGAGCATCAAATGCATGCGGAGTGCAGCAAGGTATGACACTTCTGAACTAATACCTCCTACTGAGTTGTTAACTGTTCTGTTTACTTTATGACACTACATGAATGTCAAAGATCCTCACTGGGCTTTTCTTTTATTTGCATAGAGTCTGAGACTTAAACAATTTTAACTTGCTCGGGAAATTAAGAATGATAAAAGCGTTAGCTATAGGAGGTTCTTTCCATAAGGAAATTGGAGGGACAGGAAAGATATAAAATATATATCCGGCACAATGACCATGGTCTGAAAAATGATTAATAGAAAGGGGGGTAATAGAGAAAATGAGTCTATCAGAACTATGGTAGTGTGGCAGAAAGGGGGGTAATAGAGAAAATGAGTCTATCAGAACTATTGTTTGAAAAGAAAATATGGCTTCCTTTGAGCAAGTGGTGATAGATTTGACCGCGTAAGGTCTATATTGTGGTGACTTCTTTTCTTTGGTGTTTTAATTATTATTTAATTCAGTATTAGTGCTATAATCGCAATTTTAAAATGGTTTACAGTCATTAAGCTTGTCCATGTGTTTCCTTTAAGGTTGTGTGAGCTCACTTGAGCACAAATTGTTCGTTATTAGTGTTTAATTTTCTGTAAAAACTGGCACCCCTGTTGCACAACCCATTTTAAGGCTTTAAATTAGTGTCTGATTTGTAAAAACTATCCCTTGTTTACTTAACTCTGTTAAACTGAACCTGGGTCCTGTACGTTCACATTCTTGAAGTCCAGAATACTGAGAATAGACTTCACTTATTTGAATAAGATGGTTTCAATTAAAAGAATTTCTTCATCTCCATGCATTATAGTCAAAAAAATTTTTTTGAAAAGAAACAGCTTTTTATAGGAACAAAAAGCAAAGAACAAGAACAAGAACAAGAAGGCGGACAAGGAGTCCACTCAAAACGAAAAGAGGGCAGCTAGGACTAAAAACATAGCAGCTCAACTATAGAACTAAAGCTAACCATAGAGATTAAACTACAGCAGCATCCCAATTAAGAATAATGGATGAAAGACTAATTCTTAAATTCCTTTGAAGTATATGCCCATAAAGACATAAAGATGCCCAGAACTTGACTCTCTCCCACAGGTCTTCCCTCTCCACCCCATTATAGGAGACAAATAGTCTTCTATTTCTTTCCATCCAGACCACCCAAATTACCGCTAATACCCCACAACCCCAGAGAATTCTGGCTTTTTTCGCTTTACCAAAAGCTGAAGGATTTTCTTTGAACAAGTCATTCCTGTCTGATGGAGTTGTCCAGGCCATTTTTGCCTCCCTGAATAACTTCTTCCATAAGAAATTAACAACTTCACAATGCAGAAAGACATGATCAACACTTTCCCCTTGAGCTTTGCACAAAGTGCACCAATGAGGAGGAAAACAACAACCTGGTCTTCTCCTTTGAAGATTATCACATGTGTTTGTCCTCCTGTGTGCCACAAGCCACCCCAGTATTTTCACCTTGGTAGGGGCCTTGGAGTTCCAAATGAACTTTGCAGGCGCAAAAATTGTGTCTATTCCACCCCTAATTAAGAAGCTATGAAAAGATTTGCAAGAGAATTTCCCTCTAGACTCAAGCCTCCAACTCCTTTCATCTGGTTTGGATTCCACTAATCGGACGTTTTCTAGCTTAGCCATCAACGAGGCAAACTCCTCAATCTGCTGGTCATTTAAATTTCTTCTAAAACTGAAATCCCAACTCATCGGAAAGCTTGAGTGAACAACTAATCTTTCCACCAAAGAACTGGCATATCTCGAAAGTCTGAACAACCATGGAAAGCAGAAACTCAATGGTTGATCCTCAAGCCAACAATCTTCCCAGAACTTCACTCTTTTGCCATTTCCTACAACTAGTTTGTGACAAAGGGAGAAAGTGCTCAAACCAGCTGAAGTATGTTTCCAAGGGCTTCGACTTGATCCGCCCAACACTTGTTTTGAATCCCAACCATTCTCATCATACCCATATTTACTCCTTATTGCAACGTGCCACAAGGATTCTCTCTCCAAAGCCACTTCCCTAGAAAAGACTTATTTCTTGCTATTAGGTTCCCAATACCCAGCCCTCCTCCTTCTCTGCTTTTCGACACAGTTTTTGTTGGGTTTCCAGCCCATGTGTTTTTCCTAAGATGTTTCGTCTTAGAGTATGGTGTTCCAATAAGGAAAGTAAATCCTTATTGATGACGCTGTACCTGTAATCTTGTTGATTACAAAGAAGGAAGGAGGCATTATTGCCTACCACTAATAGGAATAGGATTTCCTGTTTGTTGTAGAGATCTGATATCCTTATGGCTATATAAGGAGAGGTTCAGTTCTAGGTTTTGCATCAAGAGCAAAGTGTGTTCCATTCTCGGTTAGAGGGTGAGAGAGGGCAGAGAGGAGAGAGATAGGAAGAGAAGTGAGAGAGTCCTTGTTTTCTTATTCTTTCTGGTGTACCCATTATTAATATAGTGGAAGTGTTTTCTGCCGGTGATGTAGGCAAAAGTTTTGCTGAACCACCTTAAATCTGTGTTCTTTGTGTCTTATCTTTGTGGTTGTTTCTCTTGGTTTGCTGTGTTCTTTTGGGGTTCCTTGACATACATAATTGGCCGATATCACAACAGTCTCCCTGCAAATCAGATGGTCTTTCTTACCCTCTCCAACTCCATCCCAAAAGAAATTTTTTAGAAGAGATTCTAATCTCTTTGCCACTCCCACCGGAATTTGGAATAGAGATAAATAGTAAGTTGGAAGGCTGCTTAGAACTGCTTGGATCAATGTCAGCGTACCCCCTCTCGATAGAAAAGCTTTTCTCCAACCCTCCAATCTCTTCTCAACTTTCTCTACAACTGATTTCCAAAACGAGGCTTGTTTTGGGTTGCTGCCTAAAGGAAGGTCAAGGTATTTCATAGGCCAAGATCCAACCTCACATCCTTGTTCATCAGCCAGCCTTTCTAATCTCTCAACCTCTGTTTATTCCAACTAGAGAGCATTTTGATTTATTGATTTTCAGCCCTGAAATCAAACAGAAGCTTTCTAGAACAGTTTTAGGTTGTTCCAAGTCTGGTCATTATCCTTCAAAAAGAAAATTGTATCATCCGCAAATTGCAAATGTGTAATTTCAACCTCTTCCCTCCCAACTACCAGTCCTTCAATCAGATTGAAATCTCTTGCCCTCTCCATAAATCTATTCAGGACATCCACCAGTAGAGTAAAAAGAAAAGGTGATAAGGGGTCACCTTGTCTTAATCCCCGGGGCACGCCAAATTTTCCCCTTGGTCTCCCATGTATTAGAATAGCGAAATTTGCCGACCACAGGCAACCTCCCACCCATTTCCTCCATGTTTCTCCTAAACCTTTGCTTTCCATAACATAATCCAAAAAGTTCCACCTACATGATCATATGCTTTCTCAAAATCAATTTTAAAAACCAGCCCCTTTCTCTTCTTCTTCCTTGTCTCGTCAACTACTTCATTAGCCACCAAAGCTGTGTCTAGAATTTGCCTCCCTTTTATGAACGCACCCTGAACACAAGAAATCGTGTCACTCAAAACCTCTCTCAACCTCCAAAGCTATTTGCAATAATCTTGTACAAACTTGTTATCAAACTGATAGGTCTGCAATAATCTTGTACAAACTTGTTATCAAACTGATAGGTCTGTAGTCCCCCACTTTTAGAGAGTTTGCTTTCTTTGGTATAAGGCAAATGTAGGTCTCATTTGTCACCTTATTCACAACTCCATTTCTGTGAAATTCAGCCAAAACGTCTATTACCTCTCTCTTGATAACTTCCCAATATCTTTGTAGAGCTGCAAAAGAAAACCCGTCTGGACCTGGAGATTTGTCTATATCACATAATATGAATATGTGCATTTATACTTTATCTTTCTTATCCGTACCTACTTTTGTGGCATTGCTCACTGCTGTTTTCCTGGCAGATGGAAATTCTACTTTCATCCAGCAGCTTATTCAGTTCACTATGCAGCAAAATGCACAGAGGCCTTCTTCAGTTTCTAATTCATCATCGACCAGCCTTCCTGCAGCTAGCCTGCAGACTTCTATTTCACCCTCACCCAGCCACCAAGCTTCTATTGCTCCGATGCTCAACATGCAGACTTCTAGTGCACCCAGCCTGCAAATGACCCTACCTGCATCTGCGATTGCACTGAGTCAACATTACACGGCTCCAATCATGCAGACTGTTCCCCTTTCCCCTGCTTCTCCGTCCATTCCAGCAAGACCCCCTCACATTGGTACCTTCTCTGGCTCCACAGGAATCCCCCAAGGTGGAGGTCAGATTCGTTCCCCAGCCCCACATCTCCAACCATTTAGGCCTTCAACATCCATTGCAGGTACAACACCTAGTCCAACATAGCTGTCTGCTAGTTTCATTGTATTTCAGACATTTGGTTATTGTAGTCATTTTAGCTGGTGGCTCAAGCAGGTACAATGCTTATGCAGTGCGTGGTAATAATTATTTGTTTCTTACAGGGACCAGTCCTCTGTCTCAGCAAGGGGGGATGTCAAATCCCCATTCGCATAGCGACTCCCCAGCAACTTCTCCATTATTTCCTCATATGCCTCAAATGCCAGCTCCCACACAACAAACTGTTCCCTCTAGTGGGGTCCAACATGTTGAAAGTGCAGGATGTAGCACAACGCCAAATTCTGCATCTGCGTTGAAGTTGCTTATGGATATGGAGAAACGTTCTGGTGCAAATCGACAAGGTGGTTTGTTGTCACTGCCGGCTTTAGATTCATTGAACCCTCCCGGTCCTGTTTTTGTGAGTTATGCATCTGCCAACCCAGTAAATACAGGTGGAATCCATGACATAGTTTGTTTATCGGACGATGACTAACCAGTTATTGATTTGGGTTCTAAATTCCTCTTAATGTCATTACTCTCCATGTGTCCTTGGTGCTCTAGGTTATAGGGTAGGGTTGGGATATGGCATAGGAGAATTTTAGAAGATGTAACAAGGAACAATGCTAATTTTGTTCTAATTATTGTAATATAGAAACTAGATAGTCAGGTTCATCTTGCAAAACCAGGCGCATAAAAGGGTTGGGTGGGGTTCGATAAAGCTTTGCTATCAAAGCAGTGATTCACAGAATTGTCAAACAAAGACCAACTTTGAGAGAAACGTGATTTTCTCTTTAGGGTTCTCATTCGTTAAGGCAGTGCAAGATTGGACCAATCACCTTCCCCTCGGAACCAAAGTTATGCTTCTAGCTCTACAGATCGTCTTTTCTTCAAGTTTCAAGAGTGCAATATTCAATTATACAAGTAGCTGGTCGAGTCAAAGTATATCAGGAGCGAGACATCAGAAAGATCAGTTTTCTCAAAACGGTCTTCAATGGGGAGAGGATTGTAGTTCCAAGTTATCCTCAAATGCAGAAACTGTTGCAAGTCTTTGTTATTGATGCAATTGTCACTGCACAAATCGAAATGATTCAACTTGTAAATAGGTGACTCAGTCGGCTGTGATTCTTTTGGACATGAATTGGCTGTAATTTATTAAAACCGGCAAAGATATGTCTTACTATTACCAAGATCAGAGGAGATCAAATGATGTTCTGCATTTGTTACTTTTCATTCTTGTCCCACCGTGATTTCGAACTATCTGCCTTTTGTTTTTCATACTTATTTGTGCCTTATTGTCTTCACCCCAAACTAGGATTTGACATCAGAATGGAACTGCAGTAAAAAAATCTGATGGGATATAAATGTTTCGAGTATTCTCCTAGACACAAAATTTCGAGTTTCATTCACAGAACTTAAAAGATGGTCTGATAAGAATGGAAGATCAAAAGATTCAAAACACTACATAATTGTTCCTTACATCACAGTGAAAGTTGAACATACAAAAACATATAATTAAGTAAAGTGCAACGAAGCTCTTAGAGCATTCTTTTCATTTTGGTCACATACACCGTGATCATCTCATAGACCTTGTCTTGTCTTGTACATTGTCAAGAAATTGGATATATGCACATCTCCATCTCTTCTTAATCATCAAAGGACCGCAAACTCCCCAAAAGCCTGCAGTGAACCAATCACAAGAAAAAAAGGAAAATATAAACCATGGAATTTCATGCTCATCCTCCTCTTCTTGGTTATTTTCATTATTCGCATGAATACCGGTTTTTGGTGTGCACTCATTTGGAAATGGAGCACCACAAAGTTTCTGATTCCCTTCATATGCATAGGCACTGAAGCTTTGGAGCTGATTACTTATTGTTCTTTCAAGATTATTATACGATACATAGAAAAATGACAAGAAATTAAGGGGCCTTTGATGGGAAAAATCCAGAGCAGATATCTGTGAATCATTTGTTCAGGCAATTCAAGTTTCAACTACTCAGAATTTCAGATTGATGATTTAACAGAACCCACTGGCAATCACCTAAGTTCAACTAGGACATGATCGAGGTGATGCTGCAATAGTAGAGCCATATACCAAATGCAATAATAAGGGCCCCTTTGTAAGAAAAGATGGCACTATCTTTTAGATGCAAATTAAAATTATTCCCACAAGAGAAGTAGAGAACATGAACTTGGGACCCAAGACAGTGGATTCTTTCTACTCCTTTTGAGGCCACAAATACTTCTTCCACATTGAATCCCTTGAAGATTATGGAGAATGAGTTGTAATTACTAATTAGTATAGATATTCTTCGTCTGGGGTGGAAGCTTTTTTGATCTCCTGCCCCTTAAATTTGTTCGGCTTTCTGGTTCATCAGGTCAACAGGAAAGTTAGAAAGAGTACTCCTTTCCTCTTATTATGTAACTGATTAAGTAGCACAAAACGTATTGAAATTCTGATGATCAAGAATTAGTGTTTCTAGCCAAATAACCAAGATATCTAAGATGCATGAAAGCATTTGCTACTCATGAGTCATTGGATTCAAATTTGAAAAATTAATCATGACGGTTTATTGGCTGCTCCTCTAGCTTTTGAGGCTGCGCTGGTTGCCACCCTTCCTCTGTAGCCACCGCTGCCATTTCACCGTTCTGGGCCACCGTATCCCCTGCTCATCTCCTTGTTGTCGCTGCCCTAGCTTTCGCCTCTACATGCAACCCATGCATATATGTTTGTTTATACATGAGTTTCTTTCCAACTTCTCGGATTCATTACATGTTTGTTAGATGTTCATAGTTATCTCATTGCTTGAGGTCTTTACTTAGCTGCAGGTCTTGATGAGCTCCAAGTTGTATCTATTTAAACTGAGTTCTGAGATACGATTACACAGAAATCTTCCAGATTCTAGATTTGTTATCCAATATATACTATTACGTAAGTTTTAGTGTCATTCTAAGGTGAACTAATAGAGCGAAACCTACTCACTTCTTCAAAAAATGGCGCACCAATTTAGTAAAGGAAATTTCAAACAAATAATGAAGACATTGCATGTGTGATCTACGAAAATTATACAGCGCACCCGGGTGCGCCGCGCACCCGGGTGATCTCACCGTTCACTCACCGTGCCCGGCCCCACCCGGCGTCTCACCGGCGATCTCGCCGTTCAATTTCCGGGTGCGCCGAATACGCTCTCGTGTGATCTATTAGGATAGTCAAACGCACATATAGGATAACTAGTCAATCCAAGGACCAATATCCAATATTTTTCTTGTTCAACAAAGTTGAAACAATGTGTTGTGTACTAGCAATAGGGTAAAACCCAAGCAAATATATATATATAGCAAGGGCAAACAAAGCCAAAAGAGTAAACAGAGCTGGCTCGCAAGCTTAGCTCGTCACTTGCTTAGACAAAAAAGAAACTCAAGTTGGTTTGATTATTTCCCCTCATCACACGACTTATCGGGAGAGACAGTGGGAGATGGTTTTGGCTGGAATTGCGTGCATATAAATGGTTCCATCTCTCATATTTCAACTCTTTACGTTTACTTTATATATTAAGACTAAGTGAATGTGACTTTCACTTCATTTAATTGGTTGGTCACCTATTGCTGTTGGAGAGGAAAGATCCCACGTCAGAAAAGGGACAAATAAAATACAACTTATAAGTGGATGGATCATATCCAATTGTACCGAGGCCTTTTGTGGTTAAAACTCAACACCTTAAAGGTAGTTAAGTTGGAATAATATCGGTACAATAGTGATCCATGGGCCATGCTTATCCCTGTTCTAGTTGGTATCAGAGCGGGTCCCTCTTCAATTACGTCTCCCAGCGTAACGGGAGAAAATCTCCCAGCATAATGAGCCCAGATTTGGGTTCATCGAATTGCCATCGGAAAAATTCTGATTGACCCATACCATACCAAGTGCCTGCAATGGGCCTTGGACTGAAGCATTACCGATTTCCGATGTGGGAATTGGACTGAATGAATTCCACGTGCAGACCTAAAAATTAGGTTACACGTGAGGGGGAGTGTTGGAGAGGAAAGATCCCACATCAGAAAAGGGACAAATAAAATACAACTTATAAGTGGATGGATCATATCCAATTGTACCGAGGCCTTTTGTGGTTAAAACCCAACACCTTAAAAGTGGTTAAGTTGGGATAATATCGGTACAATAGTGATCCATGGGCCATGTTTGTCCATGTTCTAGTATCGCAGCATCATGCTGAACAAGATTGTCAAACTTATAGATGATTAACTGTGTGTCACACACTCTTCTTTCTACTGAGATGGCCCGGAAAAGAGGATAAGCAATGACAATACACTAAGCCCCCACAGCATGGTCCCTCCATGGCTCCATTGTCCATATTCATCGACAATGACCTATCTAACACTACGCTTAATTTTGATTCCTGAAGTCTGTAAACTGCTACGTTGAGTTTGAGTGCCTCCCTCTAGCTAAGCCAGTTTGAGTTTAACATACTGTACTGTGTGATTTTGCTATTGTTCTAGTTTCTGGTATTGCATCGCGTCCTTGTCAACGTCCCTTTTAGAACAAGAGACGTGGGATCGATGACTTGAGAAGAATGAGTGGCCGGGTTTCCTCTGGTTCTGGTTTCATCATACGCATGGATGCCGGCAACACCAGGCAAACATCCAACTGATAATAAGGGTTCATGCAAAGACAATTTCTTCATATATCATGCCGGCAGTACGTAACCACATATAGCTTCTGGTTTTTGACCTAAACCACGTGTGTGTGTGTGATGCTGCAACCCTAGCGTAGCTGTCTCTTCAACTTACGAGAGCCTATTCAGAGCTCACGGGTGCGCGGCGCACCCGGATGTCTAATAGCGCGTGGAAGCTAAACCACGTTAGCTTCGACTGGTTTTGTTTCGTCTTAGTTTCTCCTCTCGCAACTCCCCCAATAACACAGCCATCTTCTAACGTCTAATTTGTTACACAGCCATCGACGACCCAAGAGCTTCGAGGTCTGTCGATCCAGGTCGTCTCCTCTTCAATCCTTTGCCTATTTCATCGATCGTACTCGACTCCCCCATCCAAACATTCCACCTCAATCTTGATCACATCCGACTCCAGCAAGTCGTCCGACGATCCCGACCGCTGGCGGGTTGGTGCCCATCTCTCTCGCCTCAACTCTCTTTGCCAACTCTGGGTTCTGGGTCTGTTCTTCTTTTTCTTTGGAGAAGAAGATCTGGGTTCCTTCATTCTCTACTCAATTCGCTTTGGATTGTCTTACTTTTTCAAATTGCTGCATTTTTTTTTTGTTCAATTTCTGCTTTCCCGTTTGGATACTGCAAAATCGGTATTTCATGATTCCAATGCCAGAGTACTGTGTTTGGATAAATAGGGTTTAGGCGATGTCTTCCAACAATGAAGGCTACATAATTCACTCAAATCATATTTTATTTACATTTTTGTTTCTATACAAGTATGTATTTGGTTTTCCCCTCTTCTAAGTGGCATACAGGTGTGCGGTTTATTCTGGAGGTTTTCACTAGTTTCAGAGATTATCCGATTGTTATTTTTGTTTCTATAATTAGTGAAGTCAGTCAATCTTTGTCAATGTGCTGCTTCTAGTGTTTATTTAACTTTACAGATGTTAGAGAGTGTAATGGAGAAATTTGGGGCAACCATAAGTTCATTTACTCATTTGGACACAGAGTTCTTCCATATAATGGAAATAACAAAATCCTGTAAGTCTTTGGATAGCATTGAACGTGCAGTTCTAAGAAATGGCGTTGGCATGAAAGCAAAGCTCTCATGGGCTGTTTTGCATTCACTACTTCATCCTGGAAATTCTGCATACCATCGAAATGCGTATGTCTGGTTAGGCGACCTGCTTATTGCTGAAATTAGTGATGAAAGGAATTCAAGTATATGGTCCAATATCAAAAACATGCAGCAGAAAATATTCCTTGCTGGTGTTCATGATTCTGCAGTCGCTTCAGATGTTCCTATACCCATTTGGCTTATGTGTGGCCTTCTTCTGTAGTCAAAGCACACATCATCAGATGGGGTTTTTTATTTGTTCTTGAAAGGCTTCTCATGAGGTGTAAAATTTTGTTAAATGAAACTAAAACCCAGCCTTCACACGACAGTGATATTGGGAGCGTACACACGGATAATCGTCTTGAGAAAGCTAATGTGGTATAACTTGTTTAGTAGGTTATATGCAAACACTATCGTCGCTACACATAACACTTTTTTATATAAGTGTTAAGTTTAAGTTTCGTTTTGAATACAACGTATACGTAGAGGCCTCAAACACAAAAAAGTCGTGAAATAAGCTATGACCGGAACGGTGAAATACGTCAACCCGTGAAAAATGAAGATATTCTGGTAAAATTTCTACCTAGTGGTAGCCCTATCCCGGGTATTTATTTTTTACCAAATTTTTATAGCCCCGTAAGTGTCTCGTCGATTGGAAACTATTCTCAGTTGAAGGTCCGGCCAGATTACATGATATGGAGGGTCGAATAGCCGTTTCCGTCCGTTTAGGTGTTTGACCGCGCCGATTGACCGGACGGATCGAGCCCTTATCGTAGTCCGATGGAGCTGAATTTTTGCCCACCCACGTAATTCGTTATGCTGGTCATATCTGACGGTCGGTTTTTAGTTCCTCTTCTCCGATCACCAAAATCACGATATATGTACTAATGTTGTATAACTTTTTTGTGTTAAGTTTAAGTTTCGTTTTGAATACAACGTATACGTAGAAGCCTCAAACGAAAAAAAGTCGTGAAATAAGATATGACCGGAACGGTGAAATACGTTAACCCGTGAAAAATGAAGATATTCCGGTAAAATTTCGGTTGTTCCGGTCAACGAATTTTTCTATTATTTCTACCTAGTGGTAGACCTATCCCGGGTATTTATTTTTTACCAAATTTTTATAGCCCCGTAAGCGTCTCGTCGATTGGAAACTATTCTCAGTTGAAGGTCTGGCCAGATTACTTGATATGGAGGGTCGAATAGCCGTTTCCGTCCGTTTAGGGGTTTGACCGCGCCGATTGACCGGACGGATCGAGCCCTTATCTTTGTCCGATGGAGCTGAATTTTTGCCCACCCACGTAATTCGTTATGGTGGTCATATCTGACGGTCGGTTTTCAGTTCCTCTTCTCTGATCACCAAAATCACGATATATGTACTAATGTTGTATAACTTTTTTATACTAGTGTTAAGTTTAAGTTTCGTTTTGAATACAACGTATACGTAGAAGCCTCAAACGAAAAAAAGTCATGAAATAAGATATGACCGGAACGGTGAAATACGTTAACCCGTGAAAAATGAAGATATTCCGGTAAAATTTCGGTTGTTCCGGTCAACGAATTTCTCTTATTTCTACCTAGTGGTAGACCTATCCCGGGTATTTATTTTTTACCAAATTTTTATAGCCCCGTAAGCCTCTCGTCGATTGGAAACTATTCTCAGTTGAAGGTCTGGCCAGATTACTTGATATGGAGGGTCGAATAGCCGTTTCCGTCCGTTTAGGGGTTTGACCGAGCCGATTGACCGGACCGATCAAGCCCTTATCGTTGTCCGATGGAGCTGAATTTTTGCCCACCCACGTAATTTGCTATGCTGGTCATATCTGACGGTCGGTTTTCAGTTCCTCTTCTCCGATCACCAAAATCACGATATATGTACTAATGTTGTATAACTTTTTTATACTAGTGTTAAGTTTCGTTTTGAATACAACGTATACGTAGAAGCCTCAAACGCAAAAAAGTTGTGAAATAATATATCACTGGAATGGTGAAATACGTCAACCCGTGAAAAATGAAGATATTCTGGTAAAATTTCGGTGCCGGTTCTTCCGGTCAACGAATTTTTCTCTTATTTCTACCTAGTGGTAGCCCTATCCCGGGTATTTATTTTTTACCAAATTTTTATAGCCTCGTAAGCGTCTCGTCGATTGGAAACTATTCTCAGTTGAAGATCCGGCCAGATTACTTGATATGGAGGGTCGAATAGCCGTTTCCGTCCGTTTAGGGGTTTGACCGCGCCGATTGACCGGACGGATCGAGCCCTTATCGTTGTCCGATGGAGCTGAATTTTTGCCCACCCACGTAATTCATTATGCTGGTCATATCTGACGGTCGGTTTTCAGTTCCTCTTCTCCGATCACCAAAATCACGATATATGTACTAATGTTGTATAACTTTTTTATACTAGTGTTAAGTTTAAGTTTCGTTTTGAATACAACGTATACGTAGAAGCCTCAAACGCAAAAAAGTTGTGAAATAATATATGACCGGAACGGTGAAATATGTCAACCCGTGAAAAATGAAGATATTCTGGTGAAATTTCGGTGCCGGTTCTTCCGGTCAACGAATTTTTCTCTTATTTCTACCTAGTGGTAGCCCTATCCCGGGTATTTATTTTTTACCAAATTTTTATAGCCTCGTAAGTGTCTCGTCGATTGGAAACTATTCTCAGTTGAAGGTCCGGCCAGATTACTTGATATGGAGGGTCGAATAGCCGTTTCCGTCCGTTTAGGGGTTTGACTGCGCCGATTGACCGGACGGATCGAACCCTTATCGTAGTCCAATGGAACTGAATTTTTTCCCACCCACGTAATTCGTTATGTTGGTCATATCTGACGGTCGGTTTTTAGTTCCTCTTCTCCGATCACCAAAATCACGATATATGTACTAATGTTGTATAACTTTTTTGTGTTAAGTTTAAGTTTCGTTTTGAATACAACGTATACGTAGAAGCCTCAAACGAAAAAAAGTCGTGAAATAAGATATGACCGGAACGGTGAAATACGTTAACCCGTGAAAAATGAAGATATTCCGGTAAAATTTCGGTTGTTCCGGTCAACGAATTTTTCTCTTATTTCTACCTAGTGGTAGACCTATCCCGGGTATTTATTTTTTACCAAATTTTTATAGCCGCGTAAGCATCTCGTCGATTGGAAACTATTCTCAGTTGAAGGTCTGGCCAGATTACTTGATATGGAGGGTCGAATAGCCGTTTCCGTCCGTTTAGAGGTTTGACCGCGCCGATTGACCGGACTGATCAAGCCCTTATCGTTGTCCGATGGAGCTGAATTTTTGCCCACCCACGTAATTTGCTATGCTGGTCATATCTGACGGTCGGTTTTCAGTTCCTCTTCTCCTATCACCAAAATCACGATATATGTACTAATGTTGTATAACTTTTTTATACTAGTGTTAAGTTTCGTTTTGAATACAACGTATACGTAGAAGCCTCAAACGCAAAAAAGTCGTGAAATAATATATGACTGGAATGGTGAAATACGTCAACCCGTGAAAAATGAAGATATTCTGGTAAAATTTCGGTGCCGGTTCTTCCGGTCAACGAATTTTTCTCTTATTTCTACCTAGTGGTAGCCCTATCCCGGGTATTTATTTTTTACCAAATTTTTATAGCCTCGTAAGCGTCTCGTTGATTGGAAACTATTCTCAGTTGAAGGTCCGGCCAGATTACTTGATATGGAGGGTCGAATAGCCGTTTCCGTCCGTTTAGGGGTTTGACCGCGCCGATTGACCGGACGGATCGAGCCCTTATCGTTGTCCGATGGAGCTGAATTTTTGCCCACCCACGTAATTCCTTATGCTGGTCATATCTGACGGTCGGTTTTCAGTTCCTCTTCTCCGATCACCAAAATCATGATATATGTACTAATGTTGTATAACTTTTTTATATAAGTGTTAAGTTTAAGTTTCGTTTTGAATACAACGTATATGTAGAGGCCTCAAACGCAAAAAAGTCGTGAAATAAGATATGACTGAAACAGTGAAATACGTCAACCCGTGAAAAATGAAGATATTACGGTAAAATTTCGGTGCCGGGTGTTCCGGTCAACGAATTTTTCTCTTATTTCTACCTAGTGGTAGCTCTATCCCGGGTATTTTTTTTGTTTTGTTTTTTATTTTTATAGACCCGTAAGCGTCTCGTCGATTGGAAACTATTCTCAGTTGAAGGTCCGGCCAGATTACGTGATTTGGAGGGTCGAATAGCCGTTTCCGTCCGTTTAGGGGTTTGACCGCGCCGATTGACCGGACGGATCGAGCCCTTATCGTTGTCCGATGGAGCTGAATTTTTTCCCACCCACGTAATTTGTTATGCTGGTCATATCTGACGGTCGGTTTTCAGTTCCTCTTCTCCGATCACCAAAATCACGATATATGTACTAATGTTGTATAACTTTTTTATACTAGTGTTAAGTTTAAGTTTCGTTTTGAATACAACGTATACGTAGAAGCCTCAAACGCAAAAAATTCGTGAAATAATATATGACCGGAATGGTGAAATACGTCAACCCGTGAAAAATGAAGATATTCTGGTAAAATTTCGGTGCCGGTTCTTCCGGTCAACGAATTTTTCTCTTATTTCTACGTAGTGGTAGCCCTATCCCGGGTATTTATTTTTTACCAAATTTTTATAGCCTCGTAAGAGTCTCGTCGATTGGAAACTATTCTCAGTTGAAGGTCCGGCCAGATTACTTGATATGGAGGGTCGAATAGCCGTTTCCGTCCGTTTAGGGGTTTGACCGCGCCAATTGACCGGACTGATCGAGCCTTTATCGTTGTCCGATGGAGCTGAATTTTTGCCCACCCACGTAATTCATTATGCTGGTCATATCTGACGGTCGGTTTTCAGTTCCTCTTCTCCGATCACCAAAATCACGATATATGTACTAATGTTGTATAACTTTTTTATATAAGTGTTAAGTTTAAGTTTCGTTTTGAATACAACGTATACGTAGAGGCCTCAAACGGAAAAAAGTCGTGAAATAAGATATGACCGGAATGGTGAAATACGTCAACCCGTGAAAAATGAAGATATTCCGGTAAAATTTCGGTGCCGGTTGTTCCGGTCAACGAATTTTTCTCTTATTTCTACCTAGTGGTAGCTCTATCCCGGGTATTTTTTTTGTTTTGTTTTTTATTTTTATAGACCCGTAAGCGTCTCGTCGATTGGAAACTATTCTCAGTTGAAGATCCGGCCAGATTACGTGATTTGGAGGGTCGAATAGCCGTTTCCGTCCGTTTAGGGGTTTGACCGCGCCGATTGACCGGACGGATCGAGCCCTTATCATTGTCCGATGGAGCTGAATTGAGGAAATGACACGTGCCACTTCTTTTTTTTTTTTTCCCCCTCGCCGGCAATCTCCAAATTCCCGACTGAGTTCACCGTCGTTCAAAAACCAGATAGCTAGTTCAAGAAACCATACTTGATCCAACTGACTTGACCCAGGTATCAACAACAAACATAAAATCCTTCCTTGATCCGATTGAATTGCCCAAGTTACAAACTCAATAATCCAACTAAAGTTCAAAACTTTGGGAGGAATATAAAGAACCCACCTGAGATATCACTAGCAACAAACACAGAAGAATCAAAGAGCCCAAAGAAGGGTTCTTGAATCAACAACAAAGCTTCCCAGATGTGAACAACAACGTTGGTTGCCACCACACCCCAGATTTGAACAACAACTTCGCCGGTTTCAATTATTTGAATCAGATATAGGCTCTCGTAGACTACAAATTGCTGATTTACACTAGAGGCAGCCGTTGAAGGATTTGGAGAAACTGCTGGAGTGCAAAGGGAGGCGTGTTGACGGCGGCCAAGAAGATGGAGGAGGAAGAGGAACGACGGTGAACTCTCAACAAATGAAGGATGAGGAAGCTGAGTAGGGGAAAAAAAAGGTTTCACGTGTCATCTCCTCAATGGCCGGTCGCAGGAATGACGTGGTACGTTGGCCGCACGTAAGAATTCCTCATCAAAATTGCTCTTGTCCAGGTGTGTTGGCTCTTCCATTCCCAGATGTTCGTCGGGAAAAAAAAAAATTAAACAAACCCAGATAAATCATCTCCTCTGCTTCAATTCTGCAACACAGCAATTCAGAATCGTCATGTCATGGAATTCGGTCTACCCTTTCACTCTGGCAAAACCCTCACCCTCAACCCCAAATCTCAGATGGCCTCACCTCAAGTCTCAACCGCCGGACATAGCTGAAGACCTCGACGGCGTCCTCTGCTCCGCCTAGAAACTGGACGAACCAAAGCAGGGTACAATGGTGGCTCCAATGGTGGAAAACTCTGAAGCATCTTCTGGAATCAAAGCAGGGTACAATATTGATGATTGATGCAGAGTTGCAGACCCTTTCTCTTCCCTTTTCTCCCCTCACTCGCCTACTAAACGTCCTTCAAACGCCGACTAACGGCCTTAATAAAAAATTGATCCACGCGTCAATTTGGACGGTGGAGATTCCGAGTGCATATGTACACGGGTGCGCTGAATAATTTTCCTCAACTTATGGATATATGCATATTGAAATGGGTTTACAAATTGATAAATGATAATGTCTGATTACGAGCTAGCGTCAACTATATCGTATTGCATGACAAGAAATATATGCTTGTCGTCGGTCTACATCAATCTCTTGCTCAATATCACAAAATACTAGATCGAAAATCACAAATATTATCCTAATTGATACATATAGGTAGTAAATTAGGTTCTCAACTTCTGAAAATTATTAGGATAATATGATGACACTAACAATGATCTAATCCTATTCAAGAGAGAGGTGGTTTAATGTAGTTTATATGATTGCATTCGATTCCCATGATATTATCAACTTTGGTGGTCAGCTAGACATTAAATTTGATATTTGACTAATTAGATCGAGTATAGGAGATTATTAAGCAAAACCAACGGGGAGGGAACCCTTTGATGTGGACAAGTTTGATATTTGACTAATCAGATCGAGTAGCAATAAGGACAATGCAGTATTCTCTATCCATCTCCAGTGAAACTGAAAATGATCGATGCCTGCACGCAAGTGTGTTTGTTTGTTGAATGGTGTACAACTTTGACAATGACCAGCAGTTTGGCTCATTACTACTGCTTCTTGTAATAGAATTTAATTTACACCTTAATTACAGAGGAAACTCCATCTTTTGTTTCAGGCTTTTTTTTCTTTCTTTTTTTTGGGAAAATGCCAATTTAATACTAATTTTAGCTCCTCATTTAGGGGTGGAATTTTGAAATCGAAAAAAACCGAGCCGAAAACCAAACTGAAACTGGAAAAAACCAAACCGAATTAAGAAAAACCGAACCGAACCGAAAACCGAATCCTTCTAAAACGACGTCGTTTTTTGTCTTTATTTTCTTATTAAATATTTGATTTGAAGAATATGATTTTTAGTTTTATGTTCTATATACTTATATGTTTATCTTTTTTAATATTTTTCTTTTTATTTTCTTTTTATGTACATATAGAAATGTTCTAGATGTCGTGTATGCAAAGTATAAGGAGTGATATGTTACCTCTATAATCGAAGACCTCATTCTTACGAGCTTTAGATGATGGACTATAATATTTATTTATTTTTTCTTTTTTATTCAAATTTATGATTTTAAACTTTAAAATTTAGAATTTATTTGGATGGACTTTAAACTATGGAGTCTGTATTTTGTGTTCAAGATGAACTTAGAAGTTTTAAAATTACGGTTTCATGGTGTGCTAGCGTGGTCAATTCCTAATACTTTCGAAATTATTGAGTATTAAACTTTCAAAGTATCTATTTGGTTTATAGATTGTTGGTTTGTTGGAGAATCATTATTATCATAAATTTTATTGATATATTATATGTCCTTATAAAAACAAGTAATGGAAGAAAAAAAGACCTAAAATACGATATTTTTTACAACATACAAATTATAAGGAAAATTATTTTTAAAAAGAAAAAAAACCGAAACCGAACTAAACCATGGTTTGGTTTGGTTTCCGGTTCAAGGTCTCAAAAAATACCAAACTCAGTTTGGTTTTCGGTTTTAGGTAAAAACCGAACCAAACAAAACCGAACTCACCTCTACCTCATTACCTATTTCAATGAATATCTTTTTTAAGAGCCCATTTGAATATAAAGTAACTTATTTAATACCCAAATAAACAAATTTTTACTTAAAATCTTAACAAACATTATTAATTTATGACTATTTTGCTCTCACCCTTTAAAGATGCATAGAGAGAGAAAATGGGAGAGAGAGAGAGAACTTGACCGGAATCTCACCAGTCACCGGAATCCGGTATTCAGTTGCCAATCTTCGGTCTCTGGATTTCGATCGCAGGACTTTTTCCGGTCACTGGATTCTTGTTGTCAGACTTTTTCCAGTCACTGCTCGCCAGAAAAATATATTACAGCACAGAAAAATAAAGAAGATAGAAAAAGGCAATTTCCAACCGAAACGAAACCAAAAGAAAAATTTATTGACCCCCAGTAATTTTCTATTGACCTCTGTACTGACCCTAATAATCTGTCAAAACACAAAAAAACAAAGAAAATAGAAAAAGAAGGCAATTCCCAACCAAAAGAAAAATTACTGACCCGCAGTATTTTTTTATTAACTTCTATATTGAACCCCACTAATCTGTCCACACACAGAAAACAAAGAGGGAGAGAGGACGAAGTTAGATTCGATCCAGAGGACAAGGATCTTGAGGCGGAGATCGGCAAGCTCTAACGACGTACTAGAGGATCGTTGGGCTCAGGGACAAGGGAACCGAAGAGAAGCAGGAGGCGGTGAAGGTGATCGCCATCGTCAGTGGCGCCCGTTCGGTAGAGATCTTTGGATGGCTTCAAAGGAGAAGCAAATCGAAGATCAAATGTCGTACCCGATTCTACTGGCGGAGCGGGTCTGGCCTACTATGGACGAGGCCGAGTCATTCAAGTCGAAGTATAGATCAGAGGTTGTCAACATCGGAGATGAGAGATCGGATGTTGTCGACATTGGAGAGGAGAGATCGGAGGTCGTCGATGGCTTGGATGAAGTCCTGGTAGAGCGCGGCAGACTTCCTCGATTTTAGACTCTTTGGAGTGGGAGAAGGGGTGGAGGTGGAGGAGGAGGGTCTTGGGTTTGCCAGAGGCAAAGGCTTTGCAGATCTGCCTTTGGAGATGGCGGAGGAGTTGGTCGAGTTTCTCGACCGAGTCGCCGTTATCGGCGTCCGTCGCAGGGGTCAGAGAGACCGATAAGATGTCCTTGCGTGGCGATCATGGGCGGTGATGATGGTGAGGAGGTCTAGAGAGAGAGAGAGAGAGAGAGAGAGAGAGAAGAGAGAGATTAGATGACGGCAAAGAGAAAGAGAGGAGGGTAGTGTTGTCTTTTTCTTCAAAATCATTGAGATGAGTTATGCTAAACTTTTTTCATTGGAATGGGCTATTAAAACCCTGATTTTGATTAAATTGACATTTTCCCTGGATACAGATGAACAAATTTATACTTGTTGTAAACTTTTAGGCGCGCGTTTAAGCTTGTTATATTAACTAGTTTAGGTTGGACTTCTGAATCTAAATATATTATGGTTCAGGCATGATTCATGAGCATCTGCAACAGAGTAGCTAAACTTAAATTTTTGCCAAAATTATGTATTTTTGTAGCAAAAATCAACTCCAGCAGAATACTTAAACATAAGTTTATTTTAACTATTGCTAAGCTAGATTGATAAATTTAACAATTGGGTTTGAATTGTTAAAGGAAAGCTAAATTATTTTTTTCCATTTTGTCCACTTGTTAATTCATGATTGGTCAAAATTTATCAATTAACTTCAAATTACAATTTACTGCTGGAGCACCATTGCTATTTCGATTGTTAAATTTCTTAACTATTGTTAAATTTAGCAACAAACTAATTAATGAATTGTGTTTTGTTGGAGACATGATCTTTACATATCGATTTAATTAAACGGCTAAATCATGGATTTAGATTGCCAAATGTATGCATATGTTAGAGTTTAGGGTCGAATTAGGGATTCCACCAAAATCTAAGCAAATCTGAAACTCAATTATTTAGAGCATTCTCAATAGACTCTAGATCTTAGCGCCTTTGTTATTTTGGAAGAGCATGTTTACATTTTCATCAACCTTAACAACTGCACCAACCATTTGAATGTCTCTCTATTTTATCTGTTAGCTATCTCGCGGGATGATAATTGCTATTACTTTTGTTAATTTCAAACTTTCTGTTTTGGCCACGATCCTCAGCGCACGGAGCAGAGGTGAATAGCGAACAAAGAGTGGGGTTTGTTGCGGGCGTGCCACCTCGCGGACGAGGAAAAAGCTTGTGTGCGAGCTTGACTTCTTGATCAAGCGGAAAGGGTTTCCAAGTGCCGCATCAGGGGAGGAATTTACGAGCACAAGGCGATCGATACTCATGGCGGGACGCGAGCAGAGCAACAATAGGGAACCAGGGAGATTGGGGGTGAGTCCAGGAAGAACTTTGAGAAAACCTAGGCTGCGGCGCACTTAGGGTTAGGGTTTCGAGGTAGCTTGAAAGGTAACTGATTTGCAGTTTGTTTGTATTTGTTGAGAGATTTGATTGTCTTTTGCTTCAACAGGGAAGCGAAGGCAGAGCTCCGGGGAGCGTTGGAGGTTTGACTGGGTCGAAGGTTTTTGTACTTCTGTTGAGTAGTTGTTTGTTTTGTTGTATTGAGAGTTGTCCTTTTCTGTAAACCTTCGAGCTCTTTATATAGTGGTTTGACTTGTAGCGGAAGAAAAATGATTAGAATCCAAGTCGAACTCTGAAACCCTAATAGCACAAGGGCATTGCTCCATCTGCGCGAACCAACCATCATGTGACACATGTCCAGTTCGCATACTTCACATAGGACACTACCGCTTAATTATAGACTCCTATGCAAACTGGAATAAGGGATATCCTCATCCCGCGGGGTCCAAAAGCTTGCCTCTATCTCGCGGGCTTTAGAATGACTTTTTATATTAAAAGAGCCACAGGGATTGGCCAGAAGCATGTCAAAAACTTATAAGTTTTCAACGATTAATGTGATGCACGCGGACTCCGCCTGTTGTTTCCTCTCGAAGTTTCCCACGCGGGCTAGTTCGCCAGCACGCCTCGCGTAATCCGCTTGTTACCTACGAGGAGTGTTAATCTCGCCTCGCCTGTTTTACGGGGAGTCATCCCGCACACGAGATCTTCACCACACCGAGCGAAGTCCATTAAGCCCGCGCGCGAAGTACGTTAAGTGCACGAAGTCTGTTCCGCGCGCAAACTGTGTAACTCAGCTCACGCGGTCCATTCTGCACGCGGACTGTGTAACTCAGTCCGCGTGGCCTCACTGGCGGGCCATTACTTGTAAACCAAAGAATTTGGTCTCGCCGGTGTGACATAGATCAAGAATTAATTAATATTCACATAGACATTTACTGTCCAGTAAAATAAAAATTTAGGCATAAACACTTTCATTATAAGTTATTGTTTGTAATCTATATATATATATATATTTAAGAATTGAAATTTGTTTAGTCGTTGTGGTTTGAAGTCCACATCTGTTTAGTCCTTGTGGTTTTATTTTAATCTAAATAGTCCTTAAAGTCACAATTTTTCATCCAAATAGTCCTTATGGTTTTATTTTAATCTGAATAGTCCTTAAAGTCATGATTTTTCATCTAAATAGTCATTCTGATTCATTTTCTCAGTTAAAGGTCATAAAGACTATTTGGATGAAAAATCATTGACTTTAAGGACTATTCAGATTAAAATAAAACTATAAAAACTATTTGAATGAAAAATTATTGACTTTAAAGACTATTCAGATTAAAATAAAACAATAAGGACTAAACAGATGTTGACTTCAAACCACAATGACTATACAATATTTTACCCTACATTTAAACACTTTCATTCATTCATAAATAAATAATATAAATTGGAAACTAGCTAACATAGAGAGCGAAATAGTGCAGTTGTATTTCGAAAGAGGCTAATCAAAATGTCTTTCTAGATAATTTGGCCAAACTTGACTGAAAATGACTTAAATTAATAAAAATGTTCTTAAGTACTAAATGGTAATGCAATGTGAGTTAACATTATGTCGAAAATGACTAAGGTCATGTTTAGCTTTACCACTAACTTCACCAAAAGAGAAAGCAACACAACATGAGTTCAAAACTATTTTAACACGGTCATAATATTTTAGAAAGACGGCAAAGTACTGTTGCTAGTTGTCAAAGATATCCCAATCTGGCAATCTATAGATAATACGCTTTGGTGCTTATGAAGTGCTTTGACTAATGAAAACTAATACAGCTCCTCATATGCATCATGTACATCTAATCCACAACTGAATTGATATTTTATGCATAGTGTGTATAGACTCTGTGCAGCAAGTATGATTTTATTATGCCAAGAAAGAAAGAAGAAAGAACTATTGTACAAGTTATCAAACCTTGGTGTGGTTTGGTTTGTAGTCATAAAATCAAGAGAAAAATAGCATAAGTATGACGGTTGGAAGAGTATGTGGCCTTTTATAGTTGGTTGGCCGGTTGGAAATTGATGTTATTGCAAGTCATTAACTGCAACTAATGTTATCACTTAAGATAAATGTGTTTGATTGGCATTAACTCAACTTGAATTTTGATTATATATCCAACAAGACATGTTGAATGACGATTTTTATTTCTATTGATTTGGATATCAATTCAACGAAGAAATGATAATTTGTAGGTATGATTTTGAATCCGGAACTACCGGTCCGGTGTGGATCGTTGTTTTGACAAGCTAGGGCCTAGTTTGATACAGTTTCGTTTTAAAAATAATAATAATCAGTTTTTATCTAAACTTCTAGATTTTATTGTGTTTGGTAAACTAAACAAAAGAATAGTTTTTTTTAAATTACAGGTCAGTTAAAGCAGATTTTATAAGCAATATTGAGGTTGTTTTTAAAAGTTGTTGTCAATAAAAACACAAAAAAAAAAATATTTTATGTCTTGACAGCAGTTTTAAAAGTAACATATACCAAACAAAAAACTTTTTTAATTCATACATGATTTTCTTCACAGTACAACCTAAGCAATTTTTATAAAAAGTCCACAATAATCCCAAATTAGCCCTAAGCCGATTAAGCTCATCCAAACACAATCAGTTCAGTCTTTCGGGGTTTTAGGCCAAAGATACTGTGGATGCAGAGGCAGTAGTCCTCATCGATCTCTTTCTTTATGGGTTTTGTTGGTCGTGAGGATGTCATGGTAGATGGAGCTGTTGCGAAAGAGGGTTGGGTTGTTACGGGTGCAAGGATGACAATATTCCCAGGAACATCAATAATTTCCCAATCCGAATAAGAACTCTGCAGAATCGAAATTGGAATTTGAGTGAAGATCGGAACCAGAATAGCTTTCGAATTCCGCCTCTAGTGTGTTTGATAAACCCATGTGCTGAGAAAGTGAGAAGAAGTCAAGCAGAGAGACTACGAGAGAAGTCGCACTCTCTGGTTTAACTGAAAAGAAAATGAAAATAAGCTAATGTGCTAACGTGCTGATGGTTCTAGCTGCCTATGGACCAAGATAATTGAATACTTCAATAGGTCCGGCCTCGTGGAATTTCGGATTGTTTAATCTATTTTTGCCGAGTTATGTGATCTGTATTTGCCTTTTACTTTGTTCAATATACTGTATATGATGTTAATGAAGAAAAACTAACCTGCAATAAGTGAATTTTAATTAATTGTCCAAACTGTTTTATGATATTTTGTATCTTTTTAGATATTCTTTATATGTGTTTTGACCTAATACCAATAGGATATGTAGTTTGACTAGATCTATGTATTCATTTTCCTTACCTAATTGGTATTGTGTAATTCTCTATATAAAAGGCTCCTATCAATGAATAAGATATCATCTTTCACGATTCTCTTGCTATCTCTTTGTCTCTACACTTTATCTTTTATCACGTTATCATGCATTTTGTTCTAACCCTAGAGCCAATAGCCCACCATTTATTTTTCAAAACCCTAAAATCGGGTAGCCTTGTTTTTCCAGATTTCCGACCATAATTCCTACTGCCCTCCGCAGGAATTTTATATCCCCAGAAAGCTCTTTTCGTCCCAGATCCAAAGCCGCCGGCCTCACCCTAAGAACCGGCCGAGAAGTCTCCGAACCGGCCGCCGGAATATTCCAGACCGCCGCCACTACCGACCACCGGTTCACCATCCTTCCTTGCTCCGATCAACCTGAATTTTTGACTGAAGCTTCCCTATCCAGAGCTTCTCCTCTTGTCAAATTTTCAGCCCCAAATTTGAAGTAGAAGTAGGCGAAACATTGTTTCTCCTCTCGGAAACCTCTAGAAACCAAAGATTTCAAGATTGTTCGTCTTCCAAGGAAAGCCAGAAAGGTTTCCAACCCTCGATCGAAGCCTGCAATCGACTCAAACTCATCAGAGCTCCTATAAACGCAGTTTATTTGGTAAACTAGCAAGTAAGCTTTAATATTACAGTTATTTACTTTGGAATAACTCGGGGGATAAAATCATTTCTCCCTTCTCCATCTCCATTCTATGTTTGAGATTTTGTGCGTGCAGGTACCAAAAATCCAAGAATTTTATTCGCGGGTTAAGAGTGTGTTTGATCACTCTTGTTTCCTTGTCCGGGTTGTGTATGATCAACTCCGACCTATCACTGGATTGTGTTTGATCAATCCGAGGCATTTTTCCGAATTATGTTTGATCAATTCACGGCTTTTCCAGATTGTGTGTGATCAATCCGAAGGACAAACCATTAAAAGCATTGTTTGTGACCTCGATGTACTCACATTAGCAATAATGAATGCCTTGAGAATTTTTTCGAAGTTATGAAACTATTCTCCTCTTATGGTTCATATTGAATTACAAACAAGATGTACATTTTTACATTGTTCTTAAAAGCATGACATATTTACAATCTACATGGTTAGATTGTGCCGTTTTGGTCTCTTCCAAGTGAAGATGACACACGGCCTTGCATCCTCAAGGAGGATCGCCAACGTGTTTCTGGTTAAGTCTTTTACCCTATAGCAGATTTTCCATCATCAATTGTTTAACTAAGCTTATCCAAGTTCAGTGTGAAGTCTTAGAATTGTCCAAAATTAAGGAGATAATGGTTTCAAGTGTGCCTCGCACTACCAACTCTCCACGGACATGCCTGGTTATACTGACTTAGAGTTAACGAAAGCTTTTGATTTTGGATCCCCCTACACTATTAAACCAATTTCCGTCTTGCAAAAGACGTTGAAGACTTATCAAAACTGGAAAATTATCATCATGATCGAATACTCTAGGTCCTCTGAGTTAGTTTATGTTAATGTCAGGGAGTTTTTGCTAACTAGTCATGGAGTTTACGACCTTAGAACGACCGAAAGGACTTGGTTTTGATCATACACATGTCACTTTTGGCTAAGGCAAAAGCCTACACGCCACCTGTAAGCTTCATAGCTTCGCACATGCCAATTCACCGAAAAACAACAATCTGTCCATTCTAGACAGTCAACTTCGTTTGAGCTTTGTGAATAGCTCCGGACGAACCAGACAATGAGCTTTATATCATTGGAAAGCTCTACGAGTCTAGTTTTCAGAACGTTTTACGGTTTGTCCATATATATTTTAACGAAGACGTTATGGCTGTTTTAGTACGGAAAGGTCATTCTACGCGGAAATTTTTATGCACTCTCGGGATTGCAGCTTTTCGTAGCTTCTTTCAATCCTTCTAAATGGTTCAAGTAGAACTATTAAATCACCTATTTACTCCTTCTTGTAGATATATCTCATCGAGACATTGAGTGCTTCGCAGATAGTGGAACTATCCACAACATTCTAAGGAATAGGCAACTATCTTTGGATTTGTGCCCTTGTAAATCTTCTGTGACTACAGTGATTGAATTATACCGGTCATTCAGGGACGCGGTTTAGCTTGAATCTTGATGCCTCGTAGCACCATAATCAACGTCACAGATGCCCTCTATGCATTGAGAGGCAACCGAACAATATTGAGCTTTAAAGAAATTCATGCTAATAGTTTTCATTTGAAAACACATTGTGAGAATGAACAAGAATTCTTTTGTGTATACCTTCTCATGAATACGGACTAAAGCGCATCTTGGAGAAGTTCATAAGTCAATTTAGTGGATTGTATGTCACTACGATTCGAATATCGAATCTCATATTTTCGCCAAACATGATATTTGGGACATCGACTCATATAGGCTTTGGTTTGACCAAATCGGTCATCTTGGAAGAGATGGTCCAAATTTTGAGATTTTCTCATAGACATCCATTCTTTCGCTCAAAACAAAAACATTCAAGATCTAGCATCGCCATGAAGCATGGTGGTGACCCGGGGGACATTGACATCACCCAAATACGACTCCAACTTCTTGGAGTCCGTCCGGTCAATTTCTCAAGCAATTGAGGTGCACTAGCCTTCCCTCGATATCGCATTGGCCCCCTGTAATGTTCATTGCTCGTTTTAAAAGCCTATTCTTTAGTTAAATTAGGAGTGAGACCCTCATATGCTAAATGACACAAAAGTGAACATTTCATTCTTACATCAAACTATGTAAATAGATACAACCAACTTGCGGACACCTTTTTATGTTTTATGGTGTTAGTTGAAGTGTTAACACACTGGTCACATGTTACACTGTTATCTACTTATGTTGCTTATACTTCTACGGGCTCACTACCCATTCTTTAAAGAAGTGTATCGAGATGTAATTTGAAGTGTCATGTACCCCATGTTCACATGCAATACGGTCTCACCAAGGCTACGACTAAGCAACTTTAGCTTGTCACTCGAACATTATTGATGCGCACCAATCTTTCTATTGCGTCTTGGGGTTATGCAATATTTACATGCAGCTTACTATTCACCTACGACCCACCATTATTGAATATTGTTATACTACAGTTCGTGACTGTGTACTAGGATTGACACGAAATTGCAATCCTTGAGTTCGGCAGGATTGAAACGGATCTCCAATTCTTGAGCTCGGCTAGATGTTATTTCTGACAAATCGCAATGCCACTGCACAATGATGGGTCATTTGAGGTGAATAAGTTTCGGTTGGTTATGAACCTCCACCTATAATCCGCATATGTAGAAACCTTGTCAGGCGATCTCATTCACCGCTAAATTGCGAATTGTCATTTTGATGAGACAATATTTTCGCCGTTAGGGGGAGGTAAGAACACAAGTGTTCAAGTGGAACGACGTGAATTGTCGTGATTTGTCCCCACTAAGTCTCATCTTGATCCAAATGTTTAAAGTGTTAAAGTGACGAGATCACATGCTCCAAATATGTATGCAAGGATTGATGTCCTACAAAAGGGCATGGCATGACCAAAAGGTGTTGGTCTTGACGCCATCACCATAGATGGTGAAATGGTGACGTCATATAGTGGCAAAATTGGTGTCACAAGGCCGTGTGGCTCCCCATAAGGAGGGAGGCCCTTAGGTTCGATACTTTCTCGCACTAGGAAGAAAGAGAGTTTGGCACAACCTGATCTATTGATCAATGATACTCAAATTCGTCTCATGAAGCCTGAATTGTGATTATCGTTAGAGGACGCCTCAATGTCAAATCCAATCCATATAGAGATCTCTACAAGTATTACACTAGTGTACATGAGGACGTGGGATAATGAGTCTACTATCGAATCACCTTTCGTTGATGGATATCAACTTAGTTGAATGGCCTAATGGAAATATGTGATCCAGCATTAACAAAGAGATAGGTCCTTGGGCAGGTGATGTCGACACCGCAAGCTAAACCCTATCAACTATGTCTTTTTTAGATAGCGTAGTGAGAATAAAAGCTTAGACTCACCTTATGGCGCAAGGTCTCTCACTAACACGCACTGAGATCGACTATGATGAGATATGCTCTCGTAATGGATGTCATTTAACTCCACTACTTTGTCAGTTTGGTAGTTTCCGAATAACTGAACATGCAGCCTATGAATTTGGTCATAATAACATTCTATGAGATCAGAGATATACATGAAGGTCTTAAATGGACTTCATTCATCCGAATCAAGTGGTTCCAGACCACAGGAGCACGTATTTGTTAAAGGAATTGGAACACACATGGACTCTACTTGATTTGGAAGCAAAGATATGGTGAATTATGCCTTTGCGTGTTTATTCCGGATTTACATGGACTCTTAATGGATCAAGAGATGCCCATATGTATCAACATCCGAAGAAAAAAATCTTGGGAAGACACGGTCTCGAAAAGGTACTCAAGGACTATATTGATGATGATTTTTCATCAATCGGCTTAGATACTCTAAAACTAGTGAGGCCTACATATACTCCCATGATTAGTTAAAGTCTTTGCTCTAAAGAGAGATTTGTTGTTTTTTCTAAAACAAGATGACAAATATGTGTTAAGAGATGGAGTTCCCATCTAAGTACAATAAGAAACATTAATGTACTCAACACAATACGAAAGACTTGACATCTCATTCGCTATGAAAAGTTGTAAAAGCTAAGTGTAGCTATGTGCCCACGCAATGCAAATGTAATGGCAGTAACTCCTTTTTCAATACTTAATATGAAAGGTTGAGTCTTATTCTATCCCTACATAAGAAAGACACATCAAAAGTGAAATCAGAATCTACCAAGTTTCATAGGTCAAATTTCACGGGACATACAGGAAATCTCACTTACTGGAAAATGGTAAAATTGGTACCATTGGAAAGGTCTATGTGTCTACTTTCCAGGGGCACCAACCATTTGATCATAGCTATCATATTGAGTGAGTTATGGCTGTTTTCGTAAAGTATGATGAATCTGTCCGAGAATCTGATTTTGGCAAGACAGTCAACTTCGATGGGACTTTGTGAACAGTTCCTGATGAACCAGAATATGTGTAATATATGGCTGGAAAGCTAAATGAGTCAACCATTTGAACCAGAATATGTGTATTTTCTAGAGGAAGTTACAGCTGTTCTAGTAACTGAAAGTCATGCTGCGCAGAAATCTGATTTCCTGCATGAACTTATGTTTTGAGTTCACAAGTGGTCTTCCTCTCAAGATCTAGCTGGAAAAGATCATGTTTGAGGACAATACGGTATGATTTAGTTAATCAATACCCAATGCCACATTTGAAGACATGTTAAAGAGCATGGTCATGCTAAGTTGTTAAAACTTTCGTGATTAGTAAGAATTAGGAAGAGCCCTATGATTGATATAAAGATCAGGAGGAGGTGCGAACTTTAGAGGGAGTCTAGCACATACATACATGTCACTATCAAATGTGAAGGGTGCGTTGTACTCTTTTTCTCCTACGATCAAGGTTCAGTTTTTCTCCCACATGGTTTTTATGACTTGACGAGGTTTTTGACGAGGCAACAGATCAACACCATTGGCATATCAGCGCGCGGCACAAAGGGGAGTGTTCAAGGATATTCTGTATCTTTCTAGATATTCTTTATATGTGTCTTGACTTAATGCCAATAGGATATGTAGTTTGACTAGATCTATGTATTCATTTTCCTTACCTAATTTGTATTATGTAATTTCCTATATAAAAGGCTCCTATCAATGAATAAGATATCATCTTTCACGATGCTCTTGCTATCTCTTTGTCTCTACACTTTATCCTTCATCACAAACAATGTTTTAAACAAAATTAGATACTTAACAAAAGCTAATAAAGCGATGACACGTATAAATGACTAGTAGTCCTAGCATGAAAATTAAGGAGGTCATTCATACTTTAATGTTAAACTTAGCTTGCATAATTGAATATCAATAAGACACTAAAATCATATAAAAGGTTAAGGTTACTTGCAGAGCACACCTGGAGCGGATTCTACGTTCCGAGGTACACTTGCACTATTAATATGCAAGTTCTCAAATTGCCGTATGCGAATATCGAATGAAGACTAAAGACCCTAAATTTCTTTTTTTCATTTCTATTTTTGATTTAATCAAATTAAGCGCTCATAATAAAAGTATCTCTTATTAGACCTCAGATTCTCACCACATGTGTTGGAAACACTTAGAACTATTTTTTTTTAAAAAATTTTGTTAACGGTATTAGAATACATAGATGATAATGAGACATAGATGACCGGATCAAAATATTACATATTAGTTACTCGGTTCATTTACACTTTGGTGCGTAGAAGAATTTTCAACGCACACCACTATCATCTTGTAAACGGAAGAAAGAAGCCACCAAATAATAGAAAACACTAAAACAATAAAAATATAAGAGTCTAGACTCCCTGTAAATTGCGTTGAGTCTTAGAATAAAGCAAACTGAATCTCTATTGTTGATAATAATTTATAAAATAAGAAAGATGAAAGCATTATCTATAAGTTTCTTCTCTGGATAGCAATTTATCAAGTATTATTAGCAAAAAATATATCTCTTGTTTTACTTTTGACTGTGTTTCTGCATAAACCCGGAGGTTATGTAGAATCACGGTGGAACAGACTATCATGTACAAAAGACACAAGGACATATAGTGGTTCACCATGTCATCGGAGGACATGGCTACATCCACTTAATATTTCACTATCATGGCCAGTAGGCCTTTGGTGTTACAAGAGCATCCATCCTCCGGGATGGAGTGTTAGAGAGATGGGGGAGGTTGGTTAGTTTCTACATAGGGGAAACCTTCCTTTTATAGCTAAGGAAGGTTCCTTCTTATTACATTTTTCCGATGTGAGACTAACTATACATATATCTTATCATTGTGCCTTCTTGTGGAGCTTGGAGAAGCACCTTCCCGATATGGTACCGATGATCTTTCACCATGGCGAGGTAGCCCGGATGTCGGTCTACAAGTTTCCTGACTGGTCTATGGGCGGGGAAGGTAGTTTCCAACTACCGATTACAAGTCCCTCCAAGTTCATGTTCAAGACACGTCTTGAGTGTGGACTTAATATATAAAATGCTCATAGACCAGTCATTTATCAACGGTGAAACTTGTAAACCGACATCCGGGCTACCTCGCCATGATGAAAGATCATCGATATCACATCGACAATGTGCTTCTCCAAGCTCTACAAGAAGGCACAATGATAAGATATATGTATAGTTAGTTCCACATCGGAAACATTTAATAAGAAATAATCTTCCTTAGCTATAAAAGGAAGGCTTCCCCTATGTAGAAACTAACCAACCTCCCCCATCTCTCTAACACTCCATGATAGCTAAATTAAAATCTATTTATTTTCCTTATTCTCCTACAAATTTATCGATTGTAATATAGAGAAATAAGGGTCTCCCCCAGAGGATTAAATTAAACCAAAAGCTTCAACAAATATCACAAAACGTGACTGCAGCTCCTATTGAACAACAATCGAAGAATAAAAGAAAAACCTAACCTAGATACTCAGAAAAACATGAAAATTTACAGAGGTGTACTAGATACATAGACAGTCCAGCACACAAAATTTGAGATTATTTGAAATTGAATTGATAGGGAAATAAAATACGGGAAGATGACGGACAAAAGATAAGAAAATTGAAAACTGATTTCAAAGTAGTTGAGAATCAAGATAATGAGACTAGCTAGGGAGGAAGTATCCACCCTTGACAATCAGACACAACATACTTTGTCCAATTTGTGACCAACTAACTCAATTAAAGATGCTCATATTGACTCGGTACGCTTGAGCACAATCTATTACTCTTTCTTACTATGTACATTAGGCAGGAAGTGCTCTACACCTAAACTATTCTCAAACATTGTAACCTAAAGGTACATTTATTAGGTCAAACAAGCAGAGATCAATAAGCATGAAAAGAGTTTGAGCAATCACTAGGTATCACAATAAACTTAGCGCCTTGCTAAACCAAGGGTTTAGTCTACTCGCTAGTGAAAACTACTGATTACTTCTCTAGACAATTTGAGGGATCCGATATTGACCCAGACATCAAATAATTAAAGTGTTAGAACCCTAGCATGTATACTAAGTAGGCCTACAAAGCACACACACAAAGAATTCATTGATGAACAATCGGTAAACAAAACCTCAATCTTATTAATTGGAAAAACAAACTGAAAATCAAAGCATGTTATGAATCATGTCTAGGGGCTTCAACAGCCCCCTAGCTACTATGAGTTTAGTTACACATAATGAAAATTGAAAACACAAAAGAGTTCATGAAAGAGGAAGACAACAATAACCGAGCTTGGAGAATCTCTGAGAAGATAACGATCTCTGATTCTTGAGTTCTTTTTCTTCCCTCCTTCGTCTTCTTCTCTTTTAATTTCCCTCGTGTATCTGATGATATTAGGGTTAGATAACCCTCAATTTCCGTTCTTGGGCTAGCTGATTTGGATTGGGCCTTGAAATTGAAGTTTCGGTCCAAACCAGAAATTCGGGCAGACTAACCTTCGACCACTAAAATAATCATAACTTCTTCTACAAAATAGGTATTGACGATCCGTAAAAAGTTCTAGAAAATAGACTATTGTAGCTTTCTATTGATATATAACTCATCATATGGATCGTTGTGAGCTGATCACAATCCTCTGTCGAAGTTAGATGATAATTTCTGATAGATCTTCATAATTCTTTCTTTGCACGACATGAATTCCTTTTCCTTCAAGATTTCTCATCTCTTGCTTCATATTCCCTTCTTTGCTCCAAAACACCTAATAACATAAAAATAACTAAATCAAATGGAAAATATGACAAACTAACAAAGTAAAGAGGATAATTAACCATTATATCGTCGCATATTTATGCTCCTATCACTCCATCCTAGAGGATGGATGCTCTTGTAACACCAAAAGGTCTATTGGCCATGAGAGTGGAATATTAAGTGGATGTAATAATGTCCTCAAATGGCATGGTGAACCACTATATGTCCTTGTGTCTTTTGTACATGATAGTCTATTCCACCGTGATTCTACATAGCATCCGGGTTACGCAGAAACAGATTTGAAGTATTTTAATCTACAAGCAAAAGAAAAGGTCCATACTAATTTCTGAATATATATATATATATATATATATATATTCGAAAACGATATGAAGTGGACGTCCCTCCGTTCGCCACTGTCCGGCGCTGACGACGGCGCATCTCCACCCTAGTGGACTCCAGCAACGTCTCCAACCACTTTCTCTCCCCGGCGAGTCAGCTGAATTCCAGTTTTCCAGCGAGATCGATCTGGTTTGAAGTTTTGGGTGATCTCGCCCGAAAATTAGAATCCGGCAGACTCGTTGGGAATGAAAAGTGGTCAGGGACGCCTTTGGTGTCCGCTCAGGTGGAGACGCGCTGTCGTGGGCACCGGACGGTAACGAACGGAAGGACGTCCGCACTTTAAGCCCAATACGGACCTCTCCTCCACGTCCAACCTGATATATATGCTTAAAGTGCGGACCTCTGCTACTCTTCCGGCCTTGTATATATATAATTATGTAGGTATATGTGTACAAGTTTATTTTGTCACCCTCTCTCTCACGTCAGCTCATGAATCATAAAAAAGGCTGCTGGTCACTGTGGAACCTCTCTGACCACTCCACCCTCTCAAACACTCACCACCCAACCCAACCCATTATCAAATACCATTAAAACTCCGAAAACCCAATTTCCCCTTTCAAATTCCAATTCCATTTGCATTTCTTAAAAACCGCCAATCATTCATTCATTACCCATTACTCCCCACTTCTTCATTTCTTCTTGTTGTGGAGCTCAACACCAAACCCACCCACCCACCCACATAGCTAGCTTCACTCACAATCCACACCTAATTAGTGTCCTCATGACTCCCTCACCTTCAAGATCTGAGATTTCTTAGATCTCAGTTACTGTGAGAAAAGAAACCAACCCCAAAACCTGAAAAACATGGGAAGCAAATGGAGGAAAGCCAAGCTTGCTCTTGGCTTGAACACATGTCTTTATGTTCCTCAAACTGCAGAGGAGTCATCATCACCTTCCCCAAACGGCGTCGTTGCTTCTAGACACTCCGACGCCGTTTCTTCCTCCTCTCTGCTTTCTCCGACGGGTGTTGTCTCCGAACGGCGACCCACCACGCCGACACCGTCCTCTTCGGGGCTCAAAACTGGAACCAAGTCCTCAAAGGTTTGATCTTTTCTTGTTATGCATAAAACCCATCTGCGATTTTAAGCTTTTTGCCAAGTGGGTTTAGTTTTCTGCAATGTTTTGGTTTCTGGGTTGATTTAGATATAAGCCATTTTGGTGTCTATGGTGGATATCCATGGTAGATTCTTAAGTGAAACCAGTGAATGAAAATGTCCTTTTTTGTTTTCAATGAACAGAATATTTTTTGCTTATTTGTTTAATGATGTTTAAAGCAGCAATGTTGTTGTCATTTTATAATAATTTACTGGTGCACCAACTCTTATCTATGTCTAGTCTTTTTCTTCACTCTGAGTTAATGTGGGGTAGAATATGTTGGTGGGGGGTTTTGTGATGATGTGATGTATGTGAAAATGGGGTGGATTGTATTGTATTGGGTGTCTGGTTGTTTTCATCTCTATGTGAAGTTGTGAAGGAAGAGAAAGTGGACTAGTCCCCTTTATGGACCATTGTCCTCTTTGGATTATTAGAAAAGGAATACTCTTCCCTGTACCTTTCCTTTCTTCCAAGGGAAAGTGCTTTGGCTGGTCAGCACAAGTGCACTGTCCCATATTTACAGACCCCCATACCTCTCTCTCTTTAGACCTTTGATTGTGAGATTTCCTGCATTGGGCATCAACTAAAGAAAAAGAAGAGGGTTGAAGAGGAAATTAGTTATGGTAAGTCCTAGAGCAATTTGTCATATTACACAAGGAAAAAAAAAAAATCGTTCTTTTGATGAGAATTGTATAAAAGAGTTTCTTACTGTCTTGAAAGAATGAAAGGTTCGTCCTTAGGCAGCAAGTTGCTTGTATATTCTTACTTTCGAAAAGTCATCCTCTTGATTGATCTTAATTTCCCATTGTGTCCTCCGCCATGTTTTTGACCATTTCTCATTGACTTCTCTTTATTGTTGGCTGGCTGATTTACAAGGGACGGCTTTAATTGTTTAATCTCAGTTTTTAATTGAATAAAAGAACCTTGAAATTGACAACTGTACTGTGCTGTAGATACGATGCAATCTAGTTCATCTTTTTATGCTGTAGTTATACTAGTGGAAATGTATGGGTTAAAAGTATCAGCTTAAGATCCATTTGTATCGAGATGAACCTTTGAAATCTTCACATGTATCAGAGAAACTTGAATATTATAATAGTCACCAGATTCTCTGAATCAAAGGGTTTTGATTTGTACAAGTTCCCAAATGCAGATTTTTTATTTGTTTTTCAATGAGGACCAAATGCAGGATTGTTGGAAGACTTCCATGCTCGTTATAATTGTCCTTAGAACTATAGGAGGGTAGTTAAAAAAATCTGTAGACCCAGAAAACTAAGAAATCATATAACTCTGTATCCCAAAACAGAATCTGAGGTTAGAATGCCTGGTCTGTGGTTAAATTAATTCATCTGTTACAATTTGTCTTCCTGTTTTATTTTAACAAGTATATTGCAAATTGCATATGAGATGATGAAATAGAAATTTAACTATTACAATTAATATATTTCTCGTCTCAATAATTTGAAATTTGTACTTCTCAATGCAACCAGTCCGATACATTGTTCTAACAAGCTTGTCCTTAATTGCAGAGAACTTGCGCAATATGTTTAACTACCATGAAACCTGGACACGGGCATGCCATTTTTACTGCAGAGTGCTCACACTCTTTTCATTTCCACTGCATTACTTCTAATGTAAAACATGGGAACCAAATTTGCCCAGTTTGCAGGGCAAAGTGGAAAGAAGTTCCCTTTCAGAACCCTGCTTCTGATCTTTCACGGGGTATTCCAAGAATTAACCCTGTGAATTGGCCCCAAGATGATGCATGGGTGACTGTTCTACACCAAATTCCTCCACCCCGAGTTGACGTGAGCCGGCCTATTACATCACTCTTTCACACTCCTGAACCAGCTATTTTTGACGATGATGAAAGCTTAGATAACCAACCTGACATTTCTATGAATAAGGCATCTGTTGAAGATCAGACTTCTAACAACAATTGTATTGGAATCATAGAGGTCAAAACATACCCCGAAGTTCCAGCTGTTAAAAGATCAAGCTCTCATGATAACTTCAGTGTTTTGATTCATCTCAAGGCTCCTCTTACAAGTGCAAGACAGAATGGCAGTAGAATCCCAGTATCTCAAAATTCTCGGGCTTCAGTAGACCTTGTTACAATCCTTGATGTTAGTGGCAGCATGGCAGGTACAAAGCTGGCTTTACTAAAGCGAGCCATGGGGTTTGTGGTGCAGAACCTTGGTCCCTCCGATCGGCTTTCTGTTATTGCCTTCTCCTCTACTGCCCGTCGGCTCTTTCCCCTTCGTCGCATGACTGACACTGGACGCCAGCAAGCATTGCAGGCTGTAAACTCTCTTGTGTCAAATGGTGGGACAAACATTGCTGAGGCTCTTAGGAAAGGTACCAAGGTTTTAGTTGATCGCAATTCGAAAAATGCTGTTTGCAGTATTATACTATTATCTGATGGGCAGGATACATATACTGTTTCTAGTCCCGGTGGGATTCATCCCCGTACAGATTACCAATCACTTCTCCCAATCTCTATCCGTCGCAATAATGCAGCAGGCTTGCATATTCCAGTTCACACATTTGGATTTGGTGCAGACCATGATGCTGCTTCGATGCATTCAATCTCTGAGGTTTCTGGGGGGACATTTTCTTTCATAGAAGCTGAAAACGTGATTCAGGATGCATTTGCACAGTGCATTGGGGGTCTTCTGAGTGTAGTGGTGCAAGAGCTGAATGTCACAATCGAGTGTGTTCACCAAAGTTTGCAATTGGGTTCAATAAAAGCTGGGAGTTATAAAACCAGCATGATGACTGATGCAAGAATGGGATCTATTGATGTTGGAGACCTATATGCTGAAGAAGAGAGGGATTTTTTGGTGACAATGAATATTCCAGTTGATGAGTCGAGTAATGTGATGTCACTAGTAAAGGTTAGATGTCTTTACAGAGACCCCATTACAAAAGAAATGATCAATTTGAATGAAGCCGGTGAAGTCACAATCAAAAGGCCCGAAGTAGTTGGCCAACTACTAGTGTCGATGGAAGTAGACAGGCAACGCAACAGGCTTCATGCAGCTGAAGCAATGGCCGAGGCCAGAGTAGCAGCTGAGAATAGTGACTTGGCTGGTGCAGTTTCCCTCCTGGAGAGCTGTCGTTGGGTATTGTCTGAAACTCATTCTGCACAAGCAGGTGACCGCTTGTGTGTTGCACTTTCAGCCGAGTTAAAGGAGATGCAAGAAAGAATGGGAAACCATCGTGCATACGAAGAAACAGGGAGGGCTTACGTTTTATCAGGATTGAGTTCACACTCATGGCAGAGGGCAACTGCACGAGGTGATTCCACTGATAGCACAAGCCTTTTGCAATCATACCAAACCCCATCAATGGTAGACATGGTGACCCGGTCGCAAACTATGCTACTAGGGAATCCATCACCTCGACAAACCCTCAGCAGTGTTAAGTCATTTCCGGCCAAATCACGGCCACATTAACCAACAGTGATGGAACTGCTACACACTCTACGCATATCCTTTATTAATGGACCTTTTCTATTTCTTCAATTTTTCTTCTTGTGGTTAGGGTTAACTGGGAAACAAAGAAGTTTTGGGTGTTTTAACTGGGTGGTGGTATATTTCTTTGTTTGTCACGTATATGAATAAGAATTGGCGAAAGGTGAGTAAACGGGCTCTTCAGAACAACTGTGAAAAGGAAAATGGCGTGCGGGGTTAGGATCTGTAAGTGTGATTTTGGGTGATGTACATGTAGATGGTTTTTCTTTTTCTCTTCCTGGTTTATTTGCTACTGTATCGGAGAATAGAAAGGGGATAGCCTTGTAATTGTGGGAATACATATGGAGTGAATTCTTCACTTCAATATATGAAATGGTATTATTACTCCTGATTTTGATTATTTTCACTAGCTATAGTGTTTTCTTTGAGTCACTCGATTAAGATTGCAGTTACACATTTGTTGTATTTTGTGTTGGGTATTCATTCAATTGCACATAAGTTCATAGAGAAACAAGGACTTGAAGAAAAGTACGAACAAAAATATATACATGAAAGTTGGAAAATCAGATATTTCATCTCTGCGTAGAAATACATAAGGTTGGGCACTTAGTAGTTAGTACTGAAATCCCGATCCCGTACCGGTTCCGTCCTGAAAGTTGGCGGGATGGGACGGGATATGTTTTGAAACTGACAAGCCCGTCCCCTCCTGTCTCGTTGTGGAAATGTTGAAACGGGACGGGACGGGATCGGGATAGACGGGATCCCGTCCCGTCCTGTAATATTAGAATACCTAATTTTAATCATTTTATATTTGATTTTTTAGGTTGCATGATGTTACAATGCACTCAACCACACTTAATTTGATCTAAAACAGTAAAACCTAAACAAACAAAAATTCGATCTCACTCTCAATTCTCAAACAGTCAAACATAACGCCTCTACTCACTGTCTCCCTCCAGCCTCTTAACCAAATTCGATCCCCAAATGCTAGATGTTTAGTACTTTTACAATATGATGTAATTTAGCACATATGTTCTTGTTGATTTCAATACTCTTAATTTCATTCATGTTCTTTTTTTTACTTGTGTGATTTTTGATATTTTTTAGTTGTTGTTTTAGGGTTAATTTGTCGGGATCCCGATCCCGTCCCGGTCCCGTTCGGGATCGGGACGTACGGGACAGATTTCTAAAAACGCCTTCTCGTCCAGTCCCGTCCCGTGCCCAGTCCTAGAAATACATCCAAAAGTTAAAACCATTGTCTACAATTACTCATCAAATCCATTATTAACCCTAAACTCATGTGTCACCGTCCATCATTATCTGTGTTGAGACTTTCAGATTATCAATATTTGTTACCAAATACCAACCTTGTTGGCAGTTTGTCGGACGAGTCTTCTGGTCTTGATGATCATTTTCTTGTCTCGTGGTGTACCAGAGATTTAAGAGCTCTTTCAGGAAGTTATTTTCCGGGTCTTTCAGTCTGAGATTTGTTATAAATGGTCCATTAGTGGCTCTGCTTGTATTATTCATACCACTTATAAAATCTTCCGTATGAATGCATCTTATTTGATCCAAAAAAAAAGGGACTCTTCTGCAGCCTCCATGGTGAAGATGTGAAAAAGACTTGAGACTGATGAGAGTTGCTTCCGAACCAACTTCTCCTCGAGGACACTCCGACTCTAGCCATCACAAGTTTCTCATTAGGCAATGTACTTGCCTGCATAAACGTCCTAGGCACACCATCACCACCATCTGTGCCATCATCAATAACATAAAGATGAACTTCTACCCTCATTCGCAAAATCTTGCTAGCTTGATATTTCTCATCCTCTTGTTGGATTGTCTCAAAGAAAATTCACAAAACAAGTTTGCTTAAGGAAGTGATCGAGGCCAGTCTTTGAATTCACAAATTAAAGATATATACATAGTTTTATAGCTGGCTAGCTTAGCTTAGCCTAGCTACCACTGTTAAGTAGGAGAGAGATAGAGTGGAACTGAGAGGAGAATTCATGTCCACCTCTGAGGCTGCGGATATCTCTGTTGATTGGAGAGGCAGACCCTGCTGTAAGCCAACCAAACATGGTGGAATGAAGGCTGCTGTTTTTGTCTGCTCCCTTTGATCTCCCCGGTCGTTTTCATTTTAGGCTGCTCTGCCTTGGCTGGAAAGAATTTATTGTCATTTTAACGAAATATGATAGCTTCATCAGTTAGTAGCACAAGTGATCGATCATGGTTTACTTTATTTGTCTCCTGTCTTCGGATGCTGACTATTGAGCCTGCGTTTTGATTTAGGTAGCCTCCTACCACAAATAACACACCAAGCTTGAAAATTACCATCCCTACCTTCTGCTATGTGATATTTCAGTCACCCCTAAGGCCTGCAAGCACAACACAAGGCACCACTCATTTTGTAGCATATTGATCACTTGCTGCAGACTAGATTCATCGTTATAGCAGAAAGAAGATCAATCAATTGCCGAGTTAAGTCTCGAGAAATCCAGCTGCATTGCATGAAACTCCTGAATCTCATAATGCTGGATGAATAGTACATCAAACTTGGGTAAACAGCAGCTTCGCTGGCATTCGGATGCCCATTTTAAACACAGTTACGTTCTCTTCACAAAGTCTATGAAATACAGACAAAGTTCTAATTTTTGTGGCTGCACTACAAGCAGACCACAAACAAATCCAGACAGAAAATTTGATACTAGATACTTCACCACATTCTGGTCCTTTTACACAGAAGGAAATACTCCCATCCGTAATTTAAAAGTGGAGAGGAGATTATATTTGTTTTTTTTGGTATAAAGAGGAGATTATATTTGAGAATGTATAACTAGAACTTAAACACAAAACCGAAATACTACTATTTCACCGCAAATTACCTGATAGGATAGCTTACTTACATGGATTGAGGCTTAATGACAGTTACAACACCAGAGTTCCATTTCAAGGTATTAGGTCGCATCAGTTCAAAAAAACATAATAAGCCACAAGCATCATCCATCCACCAAAACTGCAAAGAAGCCCATAAACTTCAAAGCACTACATCCCACTAAGATAAATCTTCATGGTAAAGATGAAGACCAAGCCCAAAGCGCGCACAAGCTCGACGGAATGCCATTGCTTCAGCCTTCTGCACTGGATCCCCATAACTTGTGCCATCTACTGAAGCAGTGCCTATAGACTCCCTAAAAATCTGGTAGAAACATGAAACAAACAGTGGGGTAAGTGTCAGGTCCTTCCTTTGTTATACAAGCCAATCTGAGTGCACTTAAAGGAGCAACAACCAAATCTTCAGCAAACATTTTAATTCATTGAACGAGGGACCCCTTCTAGCTTCGACCACTAGAAGTCTAGAAGAAAGTTAATATATATATATATATCTCAAGGACTGTTTGCTTCCACTTTTATTATTCGTTTTTGGCTTTCATTTTTGCAGGTGTAGATGTATGAAGAACTATATAGAGAGGAGGGAGGAAGGGAAAGAAAGCATATAGAGATTGAATTGAATGGCCCATAAAAAGGAAAGTAAACAACTTATATAGTTTCTGTTCTATAGATCATTATATTGTCCTTCATATATCTCTCTTCCTTAATTCAACCCCTATCTCATATCTCAAAGAATTATGAATACTAATATTGAAGATTTTGTGGGTTTCTAAACAGTTCCCTTTGTTGTTCCTTAATTCAATCGTAAGGATAGCAATGGAATGTCTGACCATAATATCTTAAATCAGAACAGATAATTGTGCTAACAGCAAAATAAACATAGAATAGAAGCACATCTATATAGTTTTTAGTGATCAACAACATCCATGACAATGCTACCAGAGAGACACAATCACAGAAGGAATTATCATGCATACCATCCATTCATCTGTTTATTGTTCATTTCTACAAAGTACAAAATCCATGTATTGCTTTTTGATGAACAACAAAATCAGAGAATACCCTACGAATGCATGTTCTTTTAGAGGAAGAACACAACACTACGATTATGCTACCAGAAAGGGTTTACTAAAATACAACTGAATTCTCTAGATTCACTGGAAAACAGTTAGTAGAGACCAGACTCCTGAGTACTTACAGCTCAATACAGTAGTCACAAAGCAAGTGACGTGTTTTTACTCATTCATTTGTATCTAGCACGCAGATATGCGAATACCATACATACTAAGAACATATATTGGATTATTCGTATTGTTTAGACATTGACTAGTTTCATCAGAAGAAAATAAACGAAAGGATGCATACCTCAGCATCAGTTCCGTAGAGCGTGACACGATAAACAACTGAAACAGACTTGGCATCAGCTGAGTATGTGATGCTTCGGACCTCACCAGACCATTCTACGAAATGAAGGAATTTATTATCAAAATAAAGAATGGGGAATCATCATTGGGAAACTGAGTGTAAAAACAGTACCTGGAGCATGCAAGTTCATAATTCGATTAACAATGTGCCTGCAATGGAAATACAACACCACAATCGCTGAATCGGAGAACTTGTTTTGAAACAAACAAAGAAACAAAAAGGATTTTGAATGATACCAGGGGATGTATTTGGATGTAAACCCATTTTCGTGGCGGGATTTGACGAGGGTATCAGGGACTTTCTTATTGATTTGCTTGAGGATTTCAGAGAGGGGTCTGCTGATTCCGGAGCTGACAGGGAAATCTTCATCTTCATCTTCATCTGCTTCAACTTCCCTCTTCCCTTGGGCATAAGTCGAAGAGGCCAACTTAGCATAGGAACGGCGCCACCCAGCAGCTACTCGCAGCGAACTCAATTTTAGCAAGATCTACAGCCATGCGCCATGAGTATGTTGTATTCACTTGACAAAACCCACAAAACCTTTCCCACTTCTACTTTACTTTATTGTCTTTTCGACACTCAATTTCGAAATTCCAATTTTGCTAAGGTTATGTAAATAAATAATAACACACTCAAATTCAAATATCAAAAAAGGACTCCATTCACACAACACTCATGTAATCACCTTTTGCAAACAACATTGCAATCCTAAACCCTTAACCTCATAGAAGCTACAAGTCCTCCTTTTATATCAAAAGATGCAAATCAGGCTGTTCTCTTGCAGGGTTCTCCTGCAATTTAGTAATGAATTTGACTCATTGATTGTACACATTTTGCAGAGTTGACAACACAGTTTATTTGTTACCTGTTCTCTTGCAGGGTTCTACTGCAATTTAGTAATTAAAATAATGAGCAACAGCAACCCTCAGTTCATTAGTGAACCTGCCAAAACAAAGTCACTATTTCTTTTTTTTGAGAATGAAAACAAAGTCACTATTAAGTGCCATAACAAGGTTAAAAGTACTATATCCAGGCATTGTAAACAACTTCAAAGTCAGATTGAAGTTGAACTTCCTTTAATTGTCAAAGAAGAAACCATCTACTCCCATAAAAGCTTTTTGGGTAAACTACACATACCAAATCATACATGCATTTTCCAAATCATGTACTCTTCCTCCATATTTGCATCAACTATTGTCAATAGTTTTAACGTTTGTATAATTTTTCTGCTTTTTTAGTGAGAAAAATAAAATAATAAACAAACTTCAAATACTGGGCATTCTTTTACCAATGTCTGGTTAAATCAACTTAACCTTTACTCCTTAGATCAGGCTCCTTAAAGAAAAAGAACACCCCCATCACACTCACAGATAAAGAATGAATCTAACTCCTATTATGACAATAGTATGAATTTATTGTCTAACTGCTCTATAAATCAAGAACACTTCTTTGCACCTCCAGATGATAGAGAAGCCTAATCTAATGGAGAAGGACCCTCATCTATTTTAGGTCGCTGCGAGTAGCTGGGTTGTCCCTTCTCTTTCTGGTTTATTTGCTACTGTATCGGAGAATAGAAGGGTGTATAGCCTTGTAATTGTTGGGATACTGGAGTGAATTCTTCCCTTGAATATATGAAATGGTATTATTAGTTTATTACGTACTCCTGATTCTGATTCTTTTCACTAGCTATAATATTGTTCTTTGAGTCACTTGATCAAGATTGCAGTTACACATTTGTTGCATTCTGTGTTGGTGAAACAAGGACTTGAAAATAACAAAACAAATATGAACATGAAAGTTTGGAAGAATAAGGTATATCAATTATATGAGTAGAAATACATCCAAGTTAAAACATTGTCTAAAATTACTCATCAAATCCATTAAAAACCCTAAACTCCTGTCACCGTGATCATCATCTGTGTCAAATCATTCAGAGGATTATCAATATACCACCGACTATTCTGCAGCCACTATACGACGCAGCCACCATAGTAAAGATGTGAAAACGGCATGAAATTTGCTGCCTAACCAACTCTTGATGACACTTCGGCTGTAGCCCTCCCAAGTTTCTCAATAGGCTTGTAGCCCTCCCAAGTTTCTCAATAGGCTTGCTGGCACAAACCTAGGCACAACATAATCCTGACCATCTGTGTCATCATCAATAACATAAAGATAAACTTCTACCCTGATTCGTAAAATCTTGCGGCTAGCTTCATACTTCCATTCAAGCTCAGATGCCCTGAACATTATTGTATCCACCAACGAGCCACGAGCCTCAATCGGAACTTGCAGCTCTTGAAGCTTCTTGGATAGGGCAACACCTTGAAGCACTCGAAGGAAGTTGTCATTGGGGTTATAATGGAGTTCAACGGAGTCTTGGTTCTCGATGATCCGGACGTTGTCTTACTATGATTTCCTCCTCAAGAACATCTCCAGAGTGGACGCGTCGGATTGTTGCCTTCAAATCCATCAAGAACATGGTGCGTTGCAACTGGTTTGCAGGTTCGACAATGGCCTCAAGGTATGTATGGCACAAAGTGTCGCCCACCACTCCCCAGTAGTCACTGGCAAAGGGCCATGTTGTTTGGAAGAGGAAACAATAAAGGTCGAAGCTCGATGGATGCTCTCTGAAAAACCCAGAAAAAAATGGGATTTGCTGGAGTTGCCTGAATGAAATGAATTGGGAATAGATGGCGTGGGTATATATGAAACACATGACCGTATCCCACTCACGTTGGGACTCCTAAATCCTTTTGGCAAAGGATTCCTAGTTACTTACGGACTTAGCTGACTAGCATTGAAATCTTTCAACTTTTCCTAGTTACTTGCGGACAAAACTGGCAACAGAGTTTTTTTTTTTTTTTTTTTTTTTGATTCAAGATCGCTGTATCTTAAAGGCTTTCTAGGCTCAATGACTAATCCGCTGGGACCGGGATAGTCAGCAAGGCATTGCAGCCCCTCCCTTGACCACTTTTGACAGTGTCGTGATTCGAACCTAAGTTGGGGAGCACACCAAACTAGACAAGAAGCATTAGATTACTTTTACAGTGGTTGCAACAGAGAAAATCTTGGTGTCCTTTACGCGGACTAAAATGAAAGGAATTTTTTAATAGTTTTTTTTTCTTATTCAAAGAACATAAATCCACAAGTAATTAGAATTCCCAATCTTAGTTGGCTATATATGGAACTCCTAATACAATTAGGAAACTACCACCCACTATATATAGGCATAATTGTTAATTTGCTACCATATAATATTCACCTTTGTGTTAGTTTGCTTCCATAATTTTTATTACTGCCAATTTTCTACCCTAGCTTTCTAAAATTAGCCAATTTGCTACCTTATATTTTATTTTAGTCATTTTGCTACTCGTGTGTCAAATTTATGATTTTACAATTTCAATATTAACCAATTTGCTGACTTACATATTCAAATTTAGCTATTTGCTATTCGATATTTTCAAAAGACATCATTGTTTGGACAGAGAAATGGATCAATTCATATGACAAAAGGTGGGAAATTGGTTAATTGTAGGAACCTAAGGTAGCAAATTGGCAGAAATAAAAGCTAAAATAGCAAATCGGCTAATTTTGGGAAGCTGAAGTAGTAAATTGACAAAAATAAAAATTAGGGTAGCAAATTGACAATTAAACCTTATATATATTAGCCTTCATGCACGCGTTTCATCCTTGTTTATAATTATGCTATTATATTAGTGAGGGTCTTATCATAGACATAGATCATAAATTGAAAGACTCCACTCATGGTAGAAACGGGGTTATGCTCATGTGTGTGTAAAGTTCACAATCATAATTACGGTGGCACTCAAAAACGGAAGACTAATTTTTTTTTTTTACATGTACCATATTTTTAAACAGACATGGGATTGCAACATCATCTTTCCTCATTGTCGAAAAAAAACATCTTCCTCAATCTTGTAACAGACAGTTGGATGATACACTGTATGCTAGCTCTCATTGTATCAAATCGAGTCTTGTATATCTTAGACATGCGAGTTAGCCGGAGTATAGCCTCATCTCTATCAATTTCTGCGAAAAATTTAAACAAAAATCAAGAACCACTCTTACAGATTATACCTATATTATTCTAAATTTCATTCTTTGCATTTTGGATTAGAGGTTTAACCACAGGTGCTTTCTCTTAGATTCAAATCTGTGATGAATCAAAAGTAAAAGGAATATCCATATTTCTTAATCTCTAACATGGAAATGGAATCAAATAGATTTTATGAACAATTACGAAAATGAACACATCAGATGCAAGGTACAATATCTCATCATCATCCATTGAATAAATAGGTACACCCCGTATGTAATCGTGCGAATTTCATACCGGAATTTAGTTTTTCTCTGTTGCACGTTCTAGGTTTGATTTCCCTCTTTCTTGTCTTGTAAAAAGATAGAAGAAACATATTACTACCTTACAAAAATTGCAAACTATATTACTGATCATGAGGTTCGTATATAAAAAAAAAAATGAAGGAAAAAAATCATGAGTTTTGTATCAATTCGTATCAATGTTCTACTTTAGACGATAAACATATGTCGTCTAAAAAAACCTTACATTTTCAATTTAAAAGCCGTTTCAACCCTTTAAATTTTTAATTTTCGTTTACTTGAGCTTCTTAGGATGTACAACGCTGTAGCGTCCACCCTATTGGGGCGTTACAGTAATACAACGTGTGTTACTATGAATATTGACTTTGGGATTCTTGGCAGGAAAATAAGAAGACCAAATTTCAGACTTGAGTCCTCCGCTGACAGTGAGCCATCCTCCCTTTACAGACTTGATTGATGTCATTGAATTTGCATATGATTGTTTTTCGTATTTCATTTGTGATTTGCACTTTATAGATCAGATTCTATTCAAGTTGTATTACTGCTCATAATTGGTTGTGGGGTTAAATGGCTCTTTGGCAAAGAAACATTTAGAGGGGTGAAGCCATGAAGTTGGTCAATACACATGCATACACATGTGGTGGTATACTCTGAATACACATATGTTTTCACTTGGCATCTTTAACTGCTGAGTGCTGAAGCATGTAAATAATTTAATGTATTGATTTAACAACGTTGCAGTTATTCTCTTTACAATTTCTGAATGCAGTAAGGTTTGTTTGTGGCTGCACATAAATAGAGAAAAGATTAGAGGATGTACATGACATGATTCTTATCTTGTTGCAGTTTTCGAGAACTCTGCACTGGTAGAGGAGAAATGAGAATGCAGTGGTAGTTTTATATGATTTTGTAATTGAAGTGGAATATTGACATTTAACGAAGAGTTACTTTCCTTGTTATATTTGAAGTTTTATTCGCAATTAAACAACATAAGTGCGTATAACAAGCAACAAGAATGTGTAGATCGATAGATAATCAAACGATATAAGATGTCACACCTCGACTCTTAATTTATACCTTATTTACTAGCTTGATATTAATAAAAATTTTACCGTCTTCATAAATCAGTTTATAGTTTCAAATGTCCCTAGAGGAGTATTGAGGGACGAATATTTCGGAGAAATTATTCGTAGGAGAAAATTACGACGACGGTAAAAATGGTAAATTCATATAGGGGGTACATGCACATATTTATACACACGTCTGTCCACCTTAATGGCGTAATGTATTACCGCATTAAGACGTGACGTGAGCGTTGGACGCAAGCGTAGTAACCATATATAAATTATTTTAAATCTATTAATTTATATATGGAGTATGGGCGTGTGTATATACATACATATTTTGATATATATTTTTCTGAGCTGAAGAGGCACGATATTTATGGGATAAAAGATTTATCGCTTGAGGCATGCAACATATTTTCTATGGAAATTAAAATTGGGAAAGCATAAATATTTTCATTAAATTCATTTTTGTCCACCCACTTTAACGTTTTTAAATGTTTTCCCATGGGCCTTTCATTTTAAAAATGTCCATTTTGCAGGTTAGTATAGTTGAGGTCGGGCGTACATGGAGAAGATGCATAATCAATAGTATAGTTTCCGCTCATTTTTATATTTATAGTCTCTTTCCTCTCAAATAGAGTTGTTCTGAACTGTGGTTGTTGGTTGTGAGATTTTCTTATTAAAGTTAGTAAATATCTTTAGGAGATGTCGTGATTTGGGGAGCATGAAGGCTCCAGGAGTAGAGGGTTATAGATGGATTTTGTTTTTGAAGTGTGTGCATGTATTATTAGGAAGGGTTGTCCATTTTTAAGAGAGGTTATGCTGAATTCTCAGTAATTTTTCCTTAGAGGTGGTCCCCGCATGATTTACTTCGGGTTTCAAGGTGAAATTCGGGGTGGGTTCTGACATAAGCCCTTCTAACAAGCAACAAAAATATGAAGTCCAATTGATAATCAAACGACATCAGTCATCCTACCCAACAACATGAAAGTGAAGTTAAACGAATTATCAGGCGATATAAGTGCCTCATCAGACGACATATACATGTCGTTGGTTTTCCATTCAGAAGATATAAAGTCTAATAATTTTCTAAATTTGACAACATCAGACGTTATTCAATTGTCATTAGAAACCTCATCTAACCACATCATGTGTGTATTTTCATTGTGGTTATGTAGGCCGACGACTCTATGTAGTGTAAGGTTGTATCACACTACATCTATTTCGACAAATCCTTCATTTTTTCTTCTTTCACTCGACATTTAAATGTTATTGGTCTTTCATCCAGACGACATAAAGTTCATAAACCTTCTAGACTTGTCAAATATTAATATGTCGTCTGACTTGCACTCACACGACAGTGGAGAACTGTCGTCTGATAGGGCCTCAGACGACATATGTTTTTTCGTCAGACAACAAGGCTCAACCACTACATGGTTGCACACCATATTATATGCTCTTTTACGACGTGCTTTTAATGCGTGCTGTAAAAAACCTTCGACATGAATTTATTTACGGCGTGTAATATTAAGCATGCTATAAATGACCAATCACATTAAGTCTTTCACTATGCACATGTATAGCATGCTGTAATCTTGCGAGGTTCCCTATGAGGGGCCATCTCGCCTAGCCTTTATGTTAATCTATGCGCGCGAAGCCATCTCGCCTCGCTTTCATGTAAATCTACGGGTGCGGAGCCATCTCGCATCGCCTTCATATAAATCTACGCGCACGAAGCCATCTCGCCTTGCCTTCATGTAAATCTACAAGCGCGAAGTCATTCGACTGGCGAAGTCTCGTTCGCCTCGCGAAGTCCAGTTCATCTCGCGAAGTCTAGTTCGTTTTCTGAAGTCCGGTTCGCCTCGTGAAGTCCGGTTCGCTTTGCGTAGTCTCGTTCGCCTCATGAAATATAGTTTGCCTCGCAAAGTCCAGTTCGCCTAGCGAAGTCAAGTTCGCCTCGCGGAGTCCAATTCACCTCGCGGAGTCCGGTTCGTCTCGCGGAGTCCGGTTCGTCTCGCGGAGTCCGGTTCGTCTCGCGGAGTCCTGTTCGTCTCGCGGAGTCCTGTTCGTCTCGCGAAGTCCGGTTCGCCTGACGAACTCTACTATCTAGCTCGCCTGACCCCTGGCGAACCATCACCAATTATTATTGGGGATGTCTGACTTCTTTGTTTTGATAATTAATTTAATTGAATTGATATCTGATCATCAATTGACACTTGATAATTGATTTCAATAGGAATTTAAGGTTTTCTTGTCGTCCGACTATCCCCACGTTGCCATGTGCCATTTCCGACGGCTTTCCAATTTTGTCAACTCACGAGCCACGTATTTGCTTGGATTATTCAACGACTATTATTATCGTTAAATTTTATATGTCTACAATATGGTAAGACAATTATGACAATGGGTAGTGATATTTGTGAAGATTATGGTTCATTGCTAAGAAAAAGAAGGGTAAGAAGCCGAGGGATAATAACACTAGCTGAGAGAGCCCCTAGATGAATTAGTTGCAGCAAGAGATCCCGCAGCTCTTTCTTCGGAAAGAGCTTTCATAGAAAGGTAATATTAAGGTAAATTGCGGATAATAATATCAGACCAAGTATTGATTATCTAGGCAGCGTTGGGTTTCTGAGTCACAAAAGTCACGATCAGTGTAAGGTTGAAATATGGAGGGTCTTTCCAGACACGTTGGTTCAAATCCTGATCTATCAATAGGCGGTAGTATGTCCACCAGGAGAGGCTAGGCGAGACTTAAAGGCTATAGCGAACGGAAAGAAAAGCAAAAACCCGAAGGGAAACAAGACCAGAAGATGCGGCATCGATCAGCTTCTTGAGTTGCTTCCTTAGCTCTGATAGTTTAGGGGGGGGGGGGGGGGCGGCGCAAAGCCTCCGGTTCCAGCTCTATCTTATGATCCACCATTTAGCAAAAAAACGGATATTTCTTGCTCATTATCAGACAATCACTTATTCACAAACCTCCTGTAGGGCTAATAGTTTTCATTTCCCATCTCATGGAAAACCCTTTTCGCTCCGTTTAGCCCTATCCCTCTCTAGGGGTATTTTAGTGATAGGTTCTATAAGAACTGACGATCCTAAACTGTTAGAAGGGTGGAAACTGCGGCGGTTAAGAAGTTACAACCTTTCAAATAGGAACTTGCTAATCCATGGGTATACCATGAAGTTACAAAGGTTGTACCTGTGAACCAACCCCTAAAGCGAAATAGGCACAAGGAAAGAGTAATAGGCCAGACCAACCTACAAAAAATCATGTTTCGATTCTTCTTCGTAATTTAACATCCAGAAGATTCACCATTCACCAACATCCCATAAGGGCCAACAGATCTCACTCGTTTGTCCATCTACATCCACCAAATCCAAAACTTCCCAAGAACGGGTCTGGTGTTCTTCATATATGAATCATGATCTTAGCAACCTCAATGACGTCATCGAGCATGATGTTTCCGTTGTGCTTGATGTTTTGGGCTCCTGCCTTAATGACAACGGCAGCGGCAGCCGAGCGGACAACGAAGACCTTAACTTCCTTGGTGATGTCTTCTCCGGTCTTGGGTGCGAGGGAACTGGCGGTGTTGACCCGCCTCCGGTGACACCGACGTAGACTTTGACGACCTGGGAGGAGTCGAACTTGGGAGGCATGGCTGGAGAGAGACAGATAAAATCGTTGTTTCTTAGATTTTTACTGCTGTTAATTTTTTTATTTTTTATAAATGGTTCAAGTGGACGTGCATCGTGCTGTATTGAATCCGCTCCACACTACGTAGGCAGTACATATGATTCGTTACCTCATTTCAAAATCAAAATTAAATGAAAAAGGAAAACTCATCAAAATCTTGGAGCTGGACAGGAGGAAAGACGTAGGACTGGTGCCCCCTAAGACGCTCGTTCTTGAATGATGACAACGAAATATATAAAACATAAGTGAGGTCCCCGCTGCTCACACACCTCGGTAAGCGGGAGTTTCGCCACCTCGGCTCTGCTGCATATCAGCTCTCAATCTCTCACTTTCTCTTCTCTTCTCTTCTCTTCCACTCTCCTCCACTCCCCAGCCCAGCCCACACCACCCCACCCCAAGCCTCCATACCTTCTCTCACTCTAATTAAATGTTGACCTTAAACACATTCTCTTGCCCACTATGGCCATTCTGAAAATGTGTGAGTTTCTTTCTGGTATTCGATTGTGAAGCTGTTGTATGTCAGATCAACTCATCTCAAAACCCGATTTTTTTTTTCCGATCAATTTTTGTGTGTGGGTTTATCGCAGAAGCTAAAATCCTCGCTCACTTTTGTTCAAGGTAAGCTCCGAAATCGCAGCTCCTACAGTTGACTGATTTATTTTCCTTCTTTTGCGTGTTTGTAAATTTGAATACGGATCTAGCGGACTGTGTTCCAACGTCTGGACACGATTGTCTTTAATTGGGTTGTTACGGGTGTTTCAGTAATAAATGAATGATTAAGCTACTTGAGTATCGTTCAAAAGCTTGGATGCCCCAGTATCCAAAAGCTGTGATCTTTTGTTTGTTTCTTTGTTTTGAACGGCCAAAGCTTTGATCTTTGTGTAAACAATTCACCACACTTTAAGTAAACAATTTCTTAATCCAACTTTAATTGATTTAGAAAAAGTGTTGCTGACTCTTTGACCAAGTTTCATTGTTTATGTTCAACTGGGATGAGTTTGGTGATTCAGTACGTATTTTAGAGTCAGAAAGCCTCCATTGTATGAGGCAATCACGTTGTATTGACTGGGGCCTATTTGATGTAATAGTGGGCCCATTTTCTTCAGCCGACAGATAGGTAGGACCGGCCCAGTTTGAGCTTCGGCCAGTCGGTAGCTTTGTAGAGCAGTATGTACATGTGCAGTGATGTTGGTTTTGATTGTTTGTCTTTGAAGGAAAGTCTTATATAACCGTTATTTCCCTTGGAAGAAAAGAAAAATAAGAAAAGATTAAAGTTTTCAACCGTTGGGTTGTCTTAATTTTTGAAAGTATAAAAAAAATTGAATTATTGGTATTTGACCAAATTTTCTATTTTCTATGGGATTTGCTGGGGTAAAGGACAACAGATTTTCAGGGTTTCAATCGATAATGTGGATTAGACATCGTTACAGCTGAGGGGTCTCTTTCGGATTTGCAAAAGGGTAGCTTTCAGAGAGGTGGGGTTGATGGGTTTGTTATTAGAGCTATTCCTATTTTGTCAAGTTTGTATTTGCTGTCAATCTGTCATATGTGTCCTTTCTGGAGTCCATTTTTAAGATTCACTGCATTTATTTCTGATAGGTAGCAACATCTTTCTTCATAGTCGTGTTTAAACTCTTAAAGAATAGAGTGGTGAGTGTGGGGTTTGATCGTTTTGAGCACCTGGAGCTGGTTTGATTTAAGCTTTTCACTTTTTATGTGTGTTGTAAGGTCAAGCACAAGTTAGTGTTTTGCTGTTCCTGCTGTGGTTCTGTACTTTCTCAGGTAATGTGATTATCCTGAAATTCTGTAAACTGGAGTTTCTTTCTGTATGGATACAATGTCAGTTTTAAAGTCTTATGGAGTTACTGTGGAAAAACTGTAAATTTGTTTGTAGTGAGGTCACTTTTCATAGTTTTACGTCTAGTAGAGCTCATGTAGTATCACAGAACTATTCAAACTCCAGATGAGACACCTATGACAGCTAGAAGAAGTAATGCATTAATCATAGAAGATGGCAGTCAGTCAACATGTGCTCTTGCACCAAACCCAAGGCCTGCATTTTCCATTCGTATTAGTTCTGAAGAAACCATATAGTAGTTACAGCTTTTAATGGCTGATGCAATTTGGTTGTTGTGATACTTAGTTCTGTATTCAGGGGTTTAGTTGTGCGTTATTACCAGTAGCTATCAATAATCTTGTGGGGTTATTTAAGCAAAATTCTGTGTTGACTTTACCATAAGCTAGTTTAGTCGAAGTTATTGTTGTACTTTCGATCTTGCTTGAGTACATGGTATAGGGCTCACTTGATTGATAGCTTCAAATTTGTTGGACAACCATGAATTAGTCATTCCTACTTATCTTATTGCTCATGTGCCTGACTTTCCATCATTTCTCTTTCGTGGTTAAGTTGTTGGCCAGCCATGATTAGTCACTCCTACTTTTGTATTGCTCGCATGTCTTGACTTTCTATCATTTCTCTTTCATGTAAAGTGCGTCTTCAGATCTACGAGTATATCATATCTAATCTCTGGCCTGAGTTCAGTTTACTTTGTCGCCTGAGATCTTTTGAAAAATTGTAAATGATTTGAATCACATCGCTTGTAGTTGAGTACTTGGTTACAAGCTTTGAGTTTTGAGCTCAACTTCAGAGTTTGGATGGTGTCATCTTCAACTTTACTTTTCAGCATTACTTGCAATCTGTTTGAACGTCTCTGGTTTTGCTCACGCTTGAACCGCTATGAATAAAGTTTGTTATGCTCATTCAACCTTATAATCAGGTGTTCTATGTAATTTAGAATCTCGGGTGCTGACATTTTAACATAAGCTCTGTATTACCAAGAACTGAATTTCCAAGTTTTTATGTCAATTATTACTTCAATAGATCACTCTGTACCAGAAAAACTCAGGTGAATTGATTCCATATTCTTTTCGTATTGTCTGCTATACAGGTCACAGTAAATGAAGATCCAAGTGGGAGTTGCCCTTGCTTGTTTTATAAGTTTGATTTTGATTCAGCAAAGTCTCTGTGGTTAGTATTAATATTCTTATTTAATGACCACTTTGTTGTAAGTATTGATACTTTCTTTACATGTTGAATATCACTCAACTTGTTTGTTTGTTGTATGTGATATCTGATATGTTTGTAAATTAAGCAATACATAGTATAAGTAGGTCTTAAATTAAAAATCTTATCTTTATATTTTCATAATATATTTTGCAGATGAGGTTTCTGGTACTTCTGATGTAACAGATTGGACATGTAGATGTTTTGTTTTGTTCGATGGAAACCGTAGCCAGACACTTGAATCTAACTGTTCAGCATCCTGTAATTGCAGTCAGGGTATGCTGCTAATCTTTATGGTATAATACCCAAAATCTTTACACTGCTTTTGTTAACAATTTGTTACCGAGTATTGGAACATATTGTTCTCTTTTTGGTCTTTATGTCTGTGTTTATATCTCTAAGCCTATAAACAGATAAGAAAATTACTGGTCCTAAACTCATAACTCATTAGTATATTATCCAAAGTTTCATTTTTCAACTATTCCAATTGAAGTATCTTCTTGGAAGAATGCACTTTCAAATTGTGGAGGCAATAAGACATTCTTCATGTGTTGTACAATTGAAAGGAATCAGTATCCACAAACATTTAAGTAGAATCGCATTGAAAGGCATATGCTTGTCTTCAGAAAATCCTTCTGCTTTAACTATGCATGTCAAAGGTTCATTATGCTGATTAAGATATTAGATATTCTTCCCTTTTGACAGTGACCATCCCTTTTTCTTGTATATACTTGCTGCATTTCTGCTGAGATGAATTTTCACGGAGACTAGATGCTAAGTTTCCTTTGTTTCTATTATAGATGATGGAAGTGGTGATAGCAAATGGACATGTGTATGTGATGCCAACGGCCTTCCTAAAGTGGCAGCTGATGGTCACGATACTAATTGCTTTACAGCCTGCAACTGCACTTCTGGTACTCTCTCTTTCTCTCTTGCAATCATGCACACATGTTTCTTTACTAGCGTTTTGAGTTGTTTCTGTGGTAGAAAGTGGCTTTTGAATTTGTGTTGGACAGATGTTATGTGCAACAGGGCAACTGGATGACGTTGTTGTTTGCATTATATGTGTGATCAAAGCAAATAACTTCAGAAAAGATAATGATAAAATTAATTATATACGTTGAAAAACAGATTGATTTTGCGAGTTTTAATTGATTTGTATAAGTGGTCCCTTGCGTTTTTTTCATTGGACTTAGAAGTATTGTCGTCCACTATTCCACAATGAAATTGTGTCTATGTACCAAGTCATTTGATCTGTTTTGTGACAGGATCTCTTGATGCAGCACAATCTTCGAAAAAGCGCTCTTCAAGCAAAGCTGTTGTCTTTGTTCTATTACTATGTGTTGTACTTACAACTTTCGCTTTCCTGGCTTCGGTGGCATGCTACTTCTATCGAAGAGACAAATGCACTGTTCACCCACCAATATTTTCATCAGATAAGGAAACGAGTTGCAACAGTGGTACCGACTTAATTAGCCATAGAAGTTCCTCAATGCTTGAGACCAAACTTTATATAAACTCCCCCATCAATCATGGAATAGGTAATTACTCTAAGGAGCTTCAGCAAAGTGTGCTTTCTAAACCATATATTGCACGCTCCTTTCTCAGTACTAACCTGTAGGCCTGATTTGTTCTCGTCTGTTATCTTTTTGTTAAAGTTTCTCAAAATTATATTAAGTATTAACCTGTAATCATCTTTTGTTCATAGGGTGCTTTACCTCGTGCTTATTTGGAAGCAAGACAGGACCTTCACCTGGAGCAATTATTCAGTTTTCATACTTGGATCTGGAAAATGCAACCAATAAGTTTTCAGATTCCAATCTAATTGGACTTGGAGGAAGTAGTTATGTTTATCGTGGTCAACTCAAAGATGGAAGTATTCTGGCAGTTAAGCGCCTCAAGACTCAGAAAGGGCCTGATATGGATTCTGTCTTTATAACTGAGGTAATACCTCAACTTAGCATCTCACTGTTCTTTTTATTGTATTTCAAATAGGAAAAAGTAAAGTTAATTGCTATCTGTTATTTTGCTTAGATTGAACTGTTATCCAGACTTCATCATTGTCATGTGGTACCTTTGCTCGGCTACTGCTTCGAAACCCATGGCAAAGATACTGAGAGGCTCTTGGTATTTGAGTACATGAATAATGGTAATCTGAGAGATTGTCTGGATGGGTCTGAAGGGAAAAACATGGATTGGGGTACTCGAGTAGCAATTGCCATTGGAGCTGCAAGGGGTTTGGAATATCTCCATGATGCAGCTGCTCCAAGAATACTGCATAGAGATGTCAAATCCACAAACATTCTTCTGGATGAAAATTGGCAAGCAAAAGTAAGATTTGATTGTTTCAGATTGTAGTAATTGTACAAAAGAAGGAAAAAACAAACTATATCATGTATTGACAATGGATAGCTAGAATATTGTTGTCTATCATGTTAGAAAGCATGACTTGGATTTTAGTGGACATCAATAGAATTTGAGTGTGTTTAAACATGTGCAGATAACTGATCTCGGTATGGCGAAAGGCTTAAAAGCTGATGGTCTTCCTAGTGCATCTAGTTCTCCAGCAAGAATGCAAGGTACATTTGGTTATTTTGCACCGGAGTATGCAATTGTTGGAAGAGCATCTCTCAAGTCAGACGTTTTCAGTTTTGGGGTAGTTCTTCTTGAGCTTATCACTGGCCGGAAGCCCATACACAGATCAACCAACAAGCTAGAAGAAAGCCTTGTCATATGGGTAAATAAATTGTAGACTTTATTACTACAAAATATATATTCTTTAACTTGTAGTATGTATTTCTTCTGCCCTATGTGAAGTTTGACAATTTTACATGGTAACTACTTCTGTGAATATGTACCTTTCGATAACTGCATGCTACAGGTGTAGTGATTCTCTTAATGATTTTTTTCATCAGTTGTTTTTAACAGATCATGTTTAACGTATGTTAATCTTAATCCATTAAATCTTACTTGCAACATTATGGATGATGGTACGATTTTATTAATTTTAATTTTAGAAGGCCAATCTCTTTCCTGGTCCCTATGTTGCCTTGTCGCTTTGCTTTATTTCTAATATCATTTGATTTCCTTCATAAGAATTTGTTAAGATGTAGACTTCATGATCAGGTTTAATGATGACATGTTTTTAGGCATTCATTTATGTTTCTTTCATAGGAATTCATAGATCTCATATAGTAAAAATATTGATGTAGCATTTGCAATTTGTTTGTCTTTGCTTTAGGCTACCCCTCGTTTACAGGATAGTAAGCGAGTAATTGCAGAGTTGCCTGATCCTGATTTGAATGGGAACTTCCTAGAAGAAGATATGCACATAATGGCTTACTTAGCAAAGGAATGCCTACTCTTGGATCCTGATTCTAGACCAACCATGAGTGAGGTTGTCCAAATCCTTTCGACTATTGCACCAGAGAGATCTAAAAGGAGAGGCATGCCTTTAAATTTGTTTCAGGTAATTCCTTCATGTCAACTATGTCATGATTCCTAGTAGCGTTGAGACACTGATCATATGACTGCTTGCTTTTGCACAGTGACATGTCACTGCTTTTCTGCTTTAGTCTTGTAATTATGGACCATGGAAAACAACTATTATCAACTTGGATGTTTGATTATTTGCATCACAATATAATGGAATCTATGCGAGGCAGAAACTTAACTTTTTATTATCATGGGGAGTTTATCTTCTGAAATTTAAAATGTGAGTACATGCGCTTTACAATCTTCTTAAAATGAACACTCTTTCTTGGGCAGCACATGGGTCTTAAAGAAGCTGAGGAGCTAAGGAGAGACAAATCCGGAAAATGTTCACATCGGTGTTCACTGCCACTAGATATTGACCGCAACCTCGGCGTTGAAAGAAGTGAAGATACAGCTACAGATAACTTTATGGAAAAATTGATCCTCTTGACCTCAAACACTAGGAGTTGGTGTGCCTCTGATGATGAAACAGTGGACTTGACTGAGCCCAGGTTTGAGTCATTTTCCATAGCAAATGCTAGACCCTTGTGACACCCAAAAAAATGGAAGAGAACCGAAGATGGGTGAAGCAATAGGTTTGTTTGTGATGCTTTGCAATAGGTTTGTCAAAGAAATCATGAGGAATAAAGATGTTTCCGAAGACTTGTTCCTCTATATTTTTTGTTCTTTGGAAATGAAAAGGGAAGAAAATCATAGGCTACTCTGTCGCTTCATTATATAGTTACCTTTGATATTCTTTAGATGATATGCTGATGAGTTAAGCATATTCTATCTTGTACAGAAGTCATACAAAAACTGGAAATACGTTAGGAGATGAACCAATGGTTGTAACTCAGTCTTGTGCGACAAAAAAATGAGAGACGAAAAATAGCATTGAAATGATATTTATTGAGTTTCGTGTTTCATTGTAATCACCTATTGAGTACCAAGTATAAGAAAATTTAGTGCAGATGAGTTGAGCTCTAGCTGTATGATATTCCATGAGAACTCGGGAAATGCTATATGTTCTGGTTAGCAAAGCTCCTTACATAAAAGATGTTACCAATTCCAATATTATATCCACTTGATATGTTATATTACCCAAACTCCAGTGTGCTATAGAGAAGAATGCTTATTGCCCATTTTTACCCTAAACTAGTCAAAATTGAGATGTTTCACATAACTGGCAGGTGGTCATTGTTCCATAGTTTACTTCTCAAATTAGGTCTTGCAGAATGGTCAGGCTTGAATGCCTGCAATCTTGCCGCAAACCCTAAAGCAGAAGATATATGTTTAAATTCAAACTCTAACACATAAACCTACTCTAAATCAAACTATAACACATAAACCTACAAAACTACAGCGCTACCTAGTTGTGCCGGTTATTGTGCCAGTCGATTGCATGTCCTCGATCTAAGACTTGATACAAATGTTGCTCGAGAATTACATTATGAGCAATTTCAGTCTAGAGATTGATGTATAAATATTTCTTATCAAACTAAGAAAGATTTTTTGAATTCACTTATCTTTAATTACACTTGGTTTCTTCCAACATTTCGACTTCAAGATTATTCTTAAATTGTCGACTCTAATGACCATTTATATTTCTCACCTTTTATATATGGTTATCGAATGCTTTTCCAAGTTTAAAATCATTGCTTATTGCAAATGTTTTCAGTATGTTAGAGCCAATACTTCAATCCAATTTTCATGCTTAAGATGCATGTTGTGATCAATACTCATCACATATTCACATTCTTCGTTGTAGATTAGCCATGAAATAAATGTGACCGTAAATCATGAAAGGTTGTTTAATTCATACTCACAACTTTCATAAGAATTATTTTCTGTGATAGTCTAAAAGCTTAATTTGGACTATCATTTGATTCTCGTGTTCATGCTTGAAGGAGCCCGTTCTACTGCGGACCGCATAATTGCGGACCGGTTAAGGACTTTTAAAACCAACCATTAGATATTACACGAACGGTGATCTTCTTCTCTCTCTCTCTGCCATCTCTCTCTCTCTGCCATCAGCGTCGTCGAGCTTCTGGGCTTCGGGTCGTTCGTCGACCATGCTGCGGACGTCTTCGTCGGACGAGCGGGGCTGCGGCGGCGCCCGATCCGAGCTGATAGTTAATGACAAAGGAGGCGATGCGGGGGAGAGATCGGAGATTTTGGAGATGAACTTGGAGTGTCGCCGCCGGCATATTAGAGGAGGCCGAAGGGCGGGCGGGGGTGGAAGGCGCCGTTGAAGAAGCAGATGAGCTTGAGGTGGGTGTGGTGGTTGGTGGTGTGCCTATTGGGCTGAGCGTGGTGGTGGTTGCGGCGAGAAAGAGAAAGAGGTGGCAGAGAGAGAGAGAGAGAGAGAGAGAAGGAGATCACCGTTCGTGTAATATCTAATGGTTGGTTTTAAAAGTCCTTAACCGGTCCGCAATTATGCGGTCCGCAGTAGAACGGGCTCCCATGCTTGAATTCCATTGTCATGTATGCCTTCAAATTGTAATTCTTTTTTGGATTAATTTCAATTTACCCCTCCCCGAGGTTTGGATAACATCATTTCAGTCCTCATACTTTTAATTTTGAAAGTTTACCCCTTAAAGTTTCTAATTTTCATAAATCAAATCCAATTGCTAAAATTTCATCCAATTTGGAGGTTAATTGCTAGCATGAAATCTTAGGAAAAATGTTATAAAAATCGATTTATGTTATTATATGACTATGTACGCCCTTTTAGTGAGTTATGAAGTCAAGATTAACGTCTAAATTAGGCGAAATTTTAACAATTAGACATGATTGATGAAAATTAGAAACTTTAGGAGGTAAATTTCAAAATTAAAAATATGGAGACTGAAATGATGTTAACCTACCTCAAACCTCAGGAGAGTAAACTAAATTTAATTCTTTTTGTTTTGTTTTTTTGTTTTTTTGTTTTGAAGGGACAATGAGTTGTTGGTTATTCTTTTAAGTTTTGTAACTGATTAGTTGTCCACATGCACATCCATTCCTACACTTGAGCTTAGCATGTGTTTCGTTTGTTGAGAACATAGGCAACATGATGCGAGGACTTTGCAGTACTTGCATTGGTTTGAATGGTAGATGGGATGGTAGATGGGGGGGGGGGGGGGGGGGAGTAGAATTGAAGGTGTAGAATTGAAGGTATATAGCATGATCCATTTAACAACTTACCATCTGTCTACAATCTCATTAGCCTTGTTAGATCACTAGTCCCCTTACCAGATAATATTACTGATGCCGGAGCTGGATCCACCGCCTGCTGGCGAGACGTTGCTGGCCCCAGCTCCTCCCTACCATCGAGCCGGATGCTTGGAATTCTGGTGAGACTTCTTCACTTCAATGATTCATTCTTCTTTCTAAGTTTACATGAAAGTGATGAAACCATGCAGGAAGAACCAAATAATGTACTGAACTTGAGTAATTTGGTCGAACTTTAATTTCTGCAGCTTGTGGCTTCTGTGCTGCTGTGGTATGTTTAAATGTTGCTGCCCTCCACTCTTTGAGTCCGGGCCTCCCCCACCCTAGCTATGGTGCTGCATTTTCTATCTAACTCACTTTTCTATGGGTCAAACATTGTGCGAGTGACACAACCACAATATGAAGCAAAGACCACACATCTTGTGTGGGCAATAGAGGTGTTGCAATTTCCTAGAAGTGTGGCAAATGAGGGTATTAGTGAAAAATGAAGGAAAATTGCGATATATATGAGATTCTATGGGATTGCAACAACCCTATTGCCCACATAAGATATGTGGTCTTTGCTCCATATTGTGGTAATGTGACGAGAGGTAGCTAGATCATCGTTGTCTGATCTCAGTATTCCAATTTGGTTGACTGGTCTCTGATGTGACGACCCGTTAATATGTAGGCGTTTGTGAGACTGTATTATCTATTTCGGTTGGTAATTTGTACATTGATCTATAGTTTCTTTCTCAATTCTGTAATCTTCATATTGTAATGCCAATGGAATTGCAACTGCTTAGTGTCTTCTTGTGCAGACAGTACTGTGATTTTCTTTCTTTTCTTCCCTTCTTTCTACTGAAATGACATGTTGAATGGCAACACCAGCATACTTTCTGGAGATACGCTAATTAATTTAGGTGGGATGCAGAAAGGTAGTTCACTCAATATTATTCTTAATTTAGTGTATGAAATATTTTGCAATTGCTATCATGAACTTGTGCTAAGTCGAAAGATCTTGTGGTTTTGGAAGGCAATGTACAGGCTCTTTCGCTATTTGCTTTGCAGATAGTGTCGAGAGAGCGTCCATTTTTATCTGGTCAGACAATGGAATGAGCACTTGAAAGTGCTTGGAGAAACTTTGGCAAGTGCTTCCTTGTTAAAAAAGGTTAAGAAAACATGTTTCAAATTTTTAAAGGCACTCAGAAGTAATTCCAAACATATTCATAGAATCATAGTTGATCAAAGTGAAGCAGTTCACTTCCTGGGGTTTAAGGGCTTGAGAGGTTCCGACAATTGTAGCATTTGTAATTCAAGTACATTACTCTTAGAACCTTGCTCTTTCAATATTTTGATGAAGAGATTATTGCAGAAATTGAAATACTTCATCTGGATTAATCTTTACAAGCAATAACAGTTCAAATCAAAGCCGTTACCAACCATAAAATTACCATTTGATCCTTACCATTTATCTTCTCTATTCATTAGGGCCTTCACATATCATGTAGTTTTCTGACCTCTTCAATGTCTGGATTGGTCTTTAACCCATGATAATGGTTCAGATTGACTATTTCAAAGATCTTATTACAAGAAAAACAAACCTTAAGAATACACAGCAAGAATCAAATCAACAAGTTAAGTATTATTATTATTATTACTCTTTCTTTCATTATTCTGAGCTCTCAGATACAACCGCAGATACAACAACCATCAGTTGTTGATGGATTACGTAAACATACTGCACTTCTCAGGCGGCGTCCGATGGGACAACTACGTACTGGTCCACGCAAGTTTCCTTTCTCTTACAAGTTAGAGGACACTGTTTCTGGAGGAGGAGGATCAAGATTAGGACTAGAAATCTCAGCCATCTCTGCATCATTCAAAACAACTTCTTTTGCTATGAATTATGTAAGAAGCACCTGCATTTTCAAAGTGTAAAGAGTCTCTTATAAATTTGCATCAATATATAGTCGATAATTCTTGGTTGATAGTTCTACAAGTTAATAAACATTTAAAGATGGGGAATTTGATGTTACACCTAAAATCATAGACCCATTTTAAATTACACCCACATGTTATACTTTTTTGAAATACACCCAACTTATTAATTAGGTTGATTTAGTAAAAATATTAATATTGTTTATCTAAACAATAGAACTTGTTGTTGAAGAAAATTGCTGAAATGCCACCAACTGAACCATTGCAATTAACAAACTGTTTGGCCGACTCATTAAACATAATTACCCGGCAGCTGAAAACCTGGTTCCACAGACTACGCCCAAACCCTAAACCCTAGTCTAAACCCTAAACCCTAAACCCGGTTCCACAAACCCTAAACCCTAAACTCTAGTCTAATCCCTAAACCCTAAACCCTAAACCCTAGTCTAAACCCTAAACCCTAATCCCTAAACCCTAAACCCGGTTCCACAAACCCTAAACCCTAGTCTAAACCCTAATCCCTAAACCCTAAACCCTAAACCATAGTCTAAATCCTAACCCTATTTAAAATAGAAGAAACTCAACAGCCACATTTAGGGAATGTTTTCTCATTCAATCAGAAGGGAAAAATCTTCTCAAGAAAAAACAAAAAAAAACGGAAGGGCAAAAGAGTTAAGGAAAAGAGGGATACAAATTCCAAAAATAAAAATAAAACATATAAGACAGGTTCAATAATAGGGTTGGGTGTAAATTAAAATGGAATATGAGCATGAGTTTATTTTAAAAAGGGTTTGATTTTTTGGGTTTTTGTCTAATTTTCTCTTTAAAGATTTACAAAAGAAAGAGAGAATGGAGACGGATAACTTGGATATTCTCATGGTTCTCTTTGATTTCTAATTCAACAAGACGTGATTAAGAATATGAACTTATATATTGATCCGATCATAGCAGTAGTAATAATGATGGTAATAAAGACTAGCAATTAGACCTGACAAATCACTATATGTTTCTAATATATTTATAGCAAATCTCTTAAGAATTTTCTAATTTTTTAGGGTTTAAGAATCACAATTTTCTAATTTTTTTCTACTTAAGCATTTGCGAAAATCAAAACCGAAGTATTTGGGTTAAGTATTTGATCCATAATAATCCCCTTTTTTTGTGTGAACTCAAATACAATTTTGTCATTTAGCTCAAGTAAAGGGTACAATATAGATCGATCTGTTGTCATGCGTACAGAGGACAAGCAAGATCATCTGATTCGTATGAGGGTTGTATCCACATTACAAATTTCAGCTCACAAGGAGCCTACAATTTAATAGCAAATAGATCATAGACAATTGTTTCTGAACAAACTAAAAGCAAGAAAATAAAGCTTCCCCATATGAAAAACATGGACCAAGAGCAATTGTTATGAAGTAAACAAGAACAAAACTGAAATAGCTGAAAAGAAAATAGAAAAAACTAGGGCTGGGCATATGTCGATGCGGGTCGGGTTTGGCCCAAAACCGATTTCGACCTATTTTAATCAATTTGGAGAAAAAAAAAACAACCGTTAACCGCTTTTTAATGGACTGGGCCGAATAAACAGGTTTAACCGAATTTCGGTTCAGGCCGGGTCGGTTTTGGTCATAACTGGGTCAAATATTATTTTACAAGTTTTCAAGTCAAACTCAGGAGAATTGGAGCCCAAACCTGTTTTCATTTACATTTTCAGCAAATTTATCCAACAGTTCAATACTTCATACTTTTACAGACCTGCATAACTTCCAAAAATTTGAACAGAAGCTGATAAACATAGACTAATTCATCCATCGTACTTAGAAACTTAAAAACATCACAAATACCATAAGTTCAATAGATAAAATACCATAACCATCACAAATCCAAAATTTGGTTCAAATACCAAATGACAACCCATGTTCAAATGAAAAATGAAACTTATAAATAATTAAACATAAATGAAACCAGCAGAATTGCAGAAACGTTGCAGACCCTCTTATTCAATAGCCACCAAAATGGGATCAGCAACATCACTTCTACTTCAGTCTTCACATCCTCATGCAGAAATTGAGGAAAACACCCTAGTCACAGAAAATTGAAACAAGTATTAGAATTGAACTTATAAACATTTAAAATTGAAATTATTAAACATTTCAAAACTAACTTACCAGCTTCAAGCTTTTCTAATTCAACATATAGAGCAAGCTTATTTTCTGTGGGCTCTTTGTACAGAGCAGCAGAATTGTTGTTTCTTAGCCACTGCAATAGACTAGGCATTCCACCATTCTGGGACTTAACCTTGCTCTAAATGGATCAATCACCCTTTTCCCAAGAGAAAATGCACTCTCTGATGCAACTGTTGATGCAGGAACATCGAACACATCTTTTGAAATCTGCGATAAGATGGGGTACCTAGGTGCATTTTCTTTCCACCCACCCAAAATATCAAAGTTCTTCTTTGCAGGGTCTTCTTTGCAGGGTCTTCGAGTGCTTCCAACAGATACTTGTCAACCTCGGATTTTATCCATATGTTGTTCTTCCCTCAGCTTCATGAAGGTAGAAATATTTGCAGCATGGCTGTCTTTATCAACACTTAAAGCAGGTGCACCATCCACTTTAGGCAATGTGGCCTCCATTTAAGCTTGAGCAGCTTCTGGATCAGCATCATAATACTCTTTGTACATCTTTTCAAAGATTTTCTTCACCTCAGTAATCATTTGCTGCACCTTTGCCTTGTCTTCTTGCAGCTTGGGAAAGAAGTACTCCAGATACAATACTTTGTATCTCGGATCCATCAAAACAGCAATGAGGCAAATTTTGTTCATGTCTTCAAGCCTCCCCCAATACTTGTCAAATTTCTCCTTCATTGCTATCCCAATGCTTGCCATGAGAGGGTCACCACTTTTGATGCACTTATCCAACTCCCCAACAATTGTGCACATCCACAAAAGTGGCTGATTTGCAGTCACCACCTTGTTGTCACTGAACTGAATGGTTGCATCATGAAAGATCTTCAACAAAAACTTCACTAGTCTTACCGCCTTATCCCAATCAGCAGAATTAGGAGGCCCACACCTGTTGAAATAAATACACAAACAAGCATTAGAATCATATAACACAATAACAAATTCAAAACTGAAATAATTTGAAACAAATTTAAATTACCTTTTCTTCCCACCAATCTTTTCTTGTAAATAGCTCTCAAATTGTACGTCCTCATCCTCCAACCTCATGAAAGCCTTCCTATACTTCACAGCAATATCAAGCATGAAGTAAGTAGAGTTCCACCTTGTGCAAACATCCAAGGGAACAATCCCACCCTTATGCTCACACATCCCTTGAGAAGCACACTTTCTAAACTTCTCCAATCTTGCAGGAGATGATCTGATGTATTTCACACAATTTCTAATCGCATCAATCGAGTTGCCCAACTCCTCCATTCCATACTTAACAATCAAGTTAAGGATATGGCAGCAGCACCTCATGTGCAAAAATGCTCCATTCAAGACTAGCTCTTTCCAGTTTCCAATCTTATCCCGCATATAATCAAGTGCCACCTGATTCAGGCTAGCATTGTCCACAACAATAGTAAACACCTTTTCTATTCCCCATCCTATCAAGCATGACTCTACAAGCTGCCCAATTGTCTTGCCCTTATGATTAGGGATGACAACAAAGTTCAGGATACGCTTATGCAATACCCAATCATCATCAATAAAGTGGGCAGTTAATACCATATAATTGACATTTTAGATTGAAGTCCAAGTGTCAGTGGTCAAACTAACTCTCTGACCATAAGCAGCTAAGACATTCTTCATCCTATCTTTCTCACACTGGTACAAATCCCAAATATCTCTTGTTATAGTCCTACGGGATGGTGAGTTAAACTGTGGCTGAGCAGCCTTGATAAAATCTATGAACCCTGGTTTCTCAACAAAGCTAAAAGGAAGTTCATCTCTAATAATCATCCTAGCACACGCCAACTTAGCAACATCAGGATCATATGAGTAAGATTTCAGATTACCTCCACTTTCAGCCGAATCAAATGTTAGGTACCTCTGTCTCTTGTTCGCAGCGTACAAAGGACACTTCCTGCATACTGCCAACATGTAGTGCCTCATACTTGAAGTCCCATTCGACTTTGAGTGCACTAGGTAGGTCTGGGGGCAATAATTGCACTTGGCTCTAGGCTTCTCCATCTTTGAACCATCAGGGTTGGTTAGCTTGGTGAAGTGTTCCCAAACCACGCTGGAATTCTTCCTCTTACACCCAACATCAGCAACAGTAGTAGGTTGAGTGCTTTGGGCATCAGGGTTGGCTTGAGTAGCTGTTGCTCCGATGCTTGGTGGAGTGCTTGCTGGAGGAGGTAGCTGAGGAGTGCTGCTTGATGGTGTGGGTGAAGGAGTGCTTGATGGTGTTACATTTCCCATCCCACCCATTCTATTGTTGATCGCAGATGTTGATGAATCAAATTGATCAAACCCTTTAGAATTCCCAGCCATCCTGAAACGAGTGAAATGAAATAAGAAGTTAGAAATTCAAACCCCAACTACAAAACCCAGAATACGAACCCAGATTTGAAATCAAAAACAATATATTGTTATAGCAAATCAACAAAATTCAACATCACACCTCCCAAATTACTGAAACTAACAGTTGAACTGTTGAAGAATAAAAAATGAAGAAACCCTTGAAGGTAAAACCATACCTAGAGACTAGAGAGTAGAGAGTGGACGAAACTCACGAAAATGAATTTAGAGTTTTAGAAGCGGCTGTGAGTTGAGAGATGAGAGGCACTGGGATTTTGTCTCATATATATATATAGGGGAGAGTATAAGAGAGTGGGCCTGTTGGTTTAACCTAGTTAACCCTACTAGATCTAGATTAGAAGAGGCGACTGTTAGTATTAGAGTAGGGTTTTCATTAGATTAGGGTTGATTAATATATTAAAAATTACTAATTTTAACTAATATATATAATATAAAAAAATGCGGTCGGTTCGGTGTGTAACGGTCGGTAGAAATGAGTCGGATGTGGACTCATGGTAGGAGTCGGATCTTCCTGATTAGCACTTCTTTTTGGTTTCGTGTTTTTGTAACTAATGGGACGCCCACGCTTCTTCTTTTGGCCGTCAATTGCAACCAATGCCATCTCAACTGGTTCAGGGGGTGATGGTGGGAGGTTTCTCTTCCTCTTGCATCTTCTTCTGACCCTTTATGTTTTGTGAACCAATATGACGTCTTCTCTTCTTCTTGGGAGGAGCAAAGACACGATCTGAGAAATTGACAACCTTCGAGTTAGCCAAGGCCAAGGAGGCCGCATATGCTTGACTACGGTTTTGAATACCCAAAGAGTGAGGATGCTAGCATATTGGCCATACTGGGGTTTTTGCAAAAAGATGGCGATAGAGTGATCGGTTTTTTTCCAAACCAATTTTTTTCCCTTATTTACAACTAGATCGTTGTTTATAGTATGGGTAAATAAGGGTTATTCCCGCAGATGACTAAATGAATCTAACTACTTAAATGATGTTATAAAAGTGACTACTGATCCTAGTCATCAGCAGTTGAAAACCTAATATGTTACCTAACCTACACTAGTCAGAAAACTACGAAACTTTATGACACAAACTAGACATACAGACGGACACACACACAAAATTTCAGATTAATCGGATTTCATTTGATATGTCAAATAAATATTGGAAAACAGAGGACAGAAAGTGACAAAAACTGGTTTTTGGTTTTGGGAAACAATGAAATAAAACTAGGTAGGGAAGATGCAATCCTCCCCTACAATCACACACAAGACAATTTGTTTAGTTATAGTTCAATTAATCTAGATGAAAATGCTCAGGTTGGTTTGGTCAGCTTGAAGCACAACCTATTACCCTTTCTTACTTCGTACGCTAGGTAGGAAGTGCTTTACACCTAAACTATTCTCAAGCAATGCAACCTAAAAGTACGCTTATTAGATTAAACATGCAGAGATCCTTACATTCTAAAAGCGTTTAAGACATCATAAGGCATTGCAATAAACTTAGCCCCTTGCCCTAGGACTTAGTTTACTAGCTAGCGAAAACTAACAATTGCTTCTCTAGATATTTTGAGGAGTCCGATATTGACATTGGCATCAAACTATCAAAGCTATAAAATCCTAACATGCATACTAAGCGTGCACTCAAAGCAAGCATGAAAAGAATTCATCAACGCAAAAATAGTAAACAAAATCTCATCTTGAATTAAAAGAAACTAAAACCAAAACTCAAATCATCTTGTTGTTCATGTCTAGGGTTTCAAGCATCCCCCTAACTAAGAAAACCTAAATAAACATAATAACAAGAAAACACAGAAGAACAGGGAGGAGAAGAGGAGAAGAAGAGGAGAAGAAGAGTTGATAGCACATAGCTTTTATATTGCTTCCTTCAACCAATCCCTCTTGATTTAGGTTTCCTTGGATATTCTGATTGGTGCACATCTATTAGACCAATGGAAGAATGCCAACTCATTTAATTCTTCAAAATCAGCTTCACATCGGGGTTATAAGTCATAATATGCAGTGCAAACTCGTCCATGGGCCTCCCAGTGTGATTTGGGCCTCAAAACACAAATTCCCGTCAAGAGTCATATTTGCGCGTAGATTGATCTTCTGGTACTAAATTGGCCATAACTTCTGCTAGGAAAACACTATTCATGAACCGTAAAATGCTATGGAATACTGACATCCGTAGCTTTCTATTGATATAAGATTCATTATCTGGTTCTTCTCGAACTGCCTTCAGTATCCTGTCGAAGTTGGCTGACTTTCATAGGCAGATTTCCAAATTTTGTCTTCCACTCCCTCTTTTCCTTCTTTTTTTTCTTATTTGCTTCAAAATACTTAGAAAACAAATAAACAAAGTAAATAACTAGAAAACACACCAAACAAATAAAGAAAGTATAGAGAATTTTGATACAAATAATGTATAATTATGCACATATCATGGAGTGATGGAAAATCTGTTCTTCGATCCTTTCGAAGTGGGTGAGAGATCAAGGTTTAGGTGCGCAGAGGTCATAAGGATGATTGAAAACAAGGAGATTTAGTGCAAGACAGAGCTTTTGGGGTTTTGTAGCTGTACTTTAGGAGATAGAGAACGCCTTAAGGTTTTTAGGGTTCGGGCTCTTTTCCATAATAATCCTTTTAGAAAGGAATCAATGTGGTGAATCACATTTTTGGATTGATGTTTCAAATCCTTATTCTAGGAAGAACCCAAGAATCATTGACTTTGGTGCGTACAAAAACTTTCATAAAGAAACCATTGATACTTGGATTAGGCATCACATCACATCACCTTGCTTAGTTGCTTTATATCCTATTTAGTCACATAAGTAGCATGGTTGTTTTAAGAAGAAACTCTTGTCTCTACATCTTAAATCAGGTTGTCAAGAGATTACGATGACCCATGTTTTTGATATATAAAAAGATACTCTCAGATCCTTAAACATTGATATATTTTTTGATAAAAAACTAAACATGCTCTAAAAAATAGTTAAAAATTATATTAAAAACTTAAATTAGAGAGTATACTAAACAGGGTGTAAAACATGTAAATGTCACACAGTCTCCTACGCTGGTTAGAAAACCCTAGAGGCCGACAATCGAAAGGACCAAAAAATTCAAAAAAGAAAGTAAAGTAAAGCAAAAACTAAACGTCGTTTGTTTGTGACTTGCTCTGTCTTCTGCAAAAGAGTTGTCGCCTCCCTCTCTAGCTCTTCCTTCTCTTTTCGATTTCTCTGCGACCCACAAATGGCTGGAGCAACTCCGACTACCTACTCGCCGTCCTCTACAACCCGGAAATCCAAATCACTTATCTTTCGAAACGACGACGTCGATTGGGTCCGAACCGACGGCCGTGATTTCCACCAATGCAGACCTGCCTGTAACCCCTTCTCTCTCTCTCTCTCTCTATATATATATATATATATATATATATATATATATATGCTTCAAGGTTACTTCCTTTATTCTTTGTTTCTACTTTTTTTTTTTTAGTTTAATACTGTTGATTTTGCTTGTTGAGTATGGAGTTGGTCAAATTGGTTAGTCAGCTCAGCTTAGCTATTGTTTTGAATGTAAAGAACTGAGCTTTCTTTGTTGGGTTTTTGTTTGATTTGAACTGCATCAATCAATGTGCTTACAACTTTGTTACAGAGTTCTGCTTTGATGTTATTTTACTGGGTTACATTGACTGTTGAGTGTCCTTTTACCTTGAACATTATACGGGTTTGGAATGATTCGCTGTTTGATTGTTGATGGTAGGCTGCTAGATATCCTTTATGAAACCCGAAGAAGTGTAATTCTTACGAATACTTTGTTATGGAGTCTGCTATGAGAACATGTGATAAGAAGAGAGAGAGAATAGCACTACGTGCTTGTAATTAGATAAATATGGTTTGAATATGAAAATAATGGTGAGAATCCCTGTACTATAAACTTGAATTGGATAGTTATAAGCTTGCCTACATTTGAAATAGGTGTTCCTTATAAAGTGAGTTCCTGTAGGTTCTTCCTTCTCGTGAGCTCTTTACAATAATGTGATTATGGACCTTGTTCATATTGTTTTATCCCTTCTGTCTAGAGTTTGTCTCTATAATTGTGAGATGGTAGATGTTCAGAAACGGACTCTGTTATGAAACTCAATGGAATTGTATAGATCCTTGTTCTCTTACATAAATGATTTACTGTAAAATCTACTTAAGTCTTTGGTGTTGTGTGGTTATATTATTACGCACATAAAGAAACTCAAGTTTGTTGGTAATCTACAGTTTTCAAGACGGGTGCTGTAAATGCTGCTGCGGGATCTGCATATGCGGAATTTGGAAATACCAAGGTCATTGTTTCTGTGTGAGTATCTTTTTGAATTTTATACATTCAATGACCTCATCAGTCCATTATAGTAGTGAATTAACATGATATTTTGTTGAGTTTCTTTTCCACTGTTTTTGTTGTTTAATTTTGTTTCATGATGCGAATGTGAAACGTATTTCAAATTTTACTTCACTTGGCTTGTTTAGATTTGGGCCAAGAGAGAGTAAGAAGGCAATGTTATACAGTGATATAGGCCGGTTGAATTGCAATGTTAGCTATACAACTTTTTCCACTCCAGTTCGTGGACAGGTATATTAATGCTTCTTTCCATTTTTCTTTTCTTAGTCTTTTGGTTCAGGGAAATCTTTATGACTAATTTAGGACTACCTTCTCTTAGGGGTCAGACCACAAAGAGTTTTCTTCAATGCTTCATAAAGCTTTGGAGGGTGCAATAATATTGGAAACTTTCCCCAAGACTACTGTGGATGTTTTTGCTTTGGTGTTGGAATCTGGGGGCAGTAAGTTTTCAATTTCAATTGTAATACGTAAACACATGTTATTTCAACTATTGCACGTGTGAGCAGTAAGTTGCCAAGAAAAGAGAATATTGAAAGGAAAAAAATGGAAAGTCCATAGAATAGAACTTATATGTATATGTATCCTCCTGCTCAGTCAACGTATATGTATTTCTTGCGTTGGTGCTTCCAAAGGATCTCATTAACTGTTTTTGTGGAACCTTTGGGTGTTTGGGTGTAGATTTTCTCCTATATACAAGAACACTTTCGCCAATCAGGTTTTGTAGAGAAATGGAATTGTTTCGAACTCTTGGCATTCCTTAGACTTGAATTTGGCAAACTATGAATTTCTTTTGAGGCTTTATGCTGAAGAATTATGTTTTATGCTGACCTTTAATCATCTTTTGAGCTACACAGCTGTGTTTTTATTAAAATGAGTGTTATGATGCAATTAGATAGAAAAGGAAGTTAAACATTACTACTAAACACAGAAGTCAACTGAGAATAAAAGCCAATTTTATGTACAATGATGTTGTAGCATTTCTGGTGCATTTGTGTGCCACTGATCATCTCTTCGTTTATGTCATACACTCATACTATGTTATGCAAGGCAGTAATATTGTTGGTTTCAGGTGATCTTTCTGTAGTGATATCATGTGCCAGCCTTGCTTTAGCAGATGCAGGAATAATGATGTACGACCTTGTTGCCTCAGTCTCTGTGGTATGTAACTAGTTCAGCTTTTTAAAATTTCTCTTTATTTATTATAAATGAAATATATTTCTTGACATCGTCGTGTACAAACATGATATTTTCTGTGCATAACCTGATAAAGAATACTGAGAAAATTTGAAACGAGCACATTACACAGAAGTGCCAAATGTGACTTCTGATAATTTTATTGCGGACTTGTCAAGTGAATATTAAGCTTACCACCATGTTGACTCCTTTAACTCAGCAGTGCTAAAATTACTCAGAGGAGAAATATTTTATAGTTCTACTGCAGTTCCGTTTATATTTGGCTTTCTTCTCTCTTGTATCAGGCGGTCTAAAATGCTTGACTTACTCTGTTCATACTCAGTACTAGTAGGAGAAATAGTGTGCTACTTAAATAATTAGAGCATAATTGATTAATTTCTTTTTAAGTTCTTCTGTAAATGTGTCAACAGCTTATATCATATGAAGTAAAATAGCGTTGTGTTATTTCAGATCTAGAGATGAATTTAGGTGCTAAAAATGACTGTCATATGAAAGTCCATTTTTGCGGGTTTAATACTTTTGTGGATTTTCCTGACATGTTATTTTTCGGTCTGTTGCCTAGTCTTGTCTGGGAAAAAACCTTGTTATTGATCCTGTTTTGGAGGAGGAAAGCTACCAAGATGGAAGCTTAATGCTTACTTGTATGCCTTCACGCTATGAGGTTACTCAGCTAACTATAACAGGGGAATGGTCAACCCCAAAAGTTAACGAGGTATGCCATCATTAGATTTATTCCTTGTTCTGTTATATTTTGTTTGAGTAAAGAAATTTTTTCTGCTTTGTTATTATCATTCAGAAGGAACCATTTAATGAACAGCATTGTTTTTCACCAAGGTCATCTTCGATTTGTGTTTTGTTTAATTCTTGCAAGCTCAGCTACATGGGTATTGATATAGATATAGAGATCATCTTTGTAGTTAATAAATCACTTGATGTGAAGTCAATTAGGTTGACATGCTTGTCAAAGTTGCAGTGTCTGTTGGGAGGTTATCTCAATAGGCCTATTCGATATCGGGAAGTTTACCATAGTTTGGCCAATTACGGTAGATGTGGGTTGTAATACTAACATGCTTTTTACAAACCAGGGAATGCAGATATGCCTGGATGCCTGTGCAAAGCTTGCAACAATCATGAGGGAATGCTTAAAGGGGCCTGATTCTGGTTTGGAAGAGTAGAAAAAGTTGTTTGACTAACTATACTGGTTAGGTCCTAATTACTTTCGAATATTTGATTTTCTTTCTGTTTGACATTTGGCCAAGTTTTGCTTGTATATTATTTGGTCCGGTTTTGGATACAGATTTATCCCAGTTTAACTGGGAATCATGGTAATTTAAAGGTGGAGTATTGTAACAAACGACTATTTGGGATTTTTAATCCACGGCAGATCTTCCGCCAAGCTTCTGTATCAAAAGTTGACTATACTCTGGAATTCAAAGCAGTACTGCTCGTAAACGTGTTATTTCTAGTACTGTGCGCAACCTTCTCTCCATAGTATTTCCAGAAAGACACAGATGGTGCACTGGGTGCTATGAGAGTGATGACCATCTTGAACTTCAGCCGCTTGTTTGATCCTCTTATACATGCGCCAAGCTGCTTGTATGACACATGCAGCCCATGTATGCAACTGCCGTGGGTGAAATCTGAATGTGCTTCGTCTGAACTGTGATACCACAAACTTCCAAGTCCAGCATCTGCACTCAAATGTGAAAGCTCCCAGCTCTAAAATGGCTTTAACAGTGCGTGTGGATGAGGGGAGGGTAGAACTTAGTAATACGTTAACACAGTCCTCCGATATCTTTTTCTAGGGTTGATCTAGCTAGACTTTGTAGTGGGCATGTTTGATCTAGATTGGTTTAAGCCTTCAAGTTGTGAGAAAGTTGGACATTAACAGAAGGGTAGTGAAATCCTCTCATTTCTTGATCATTTTATAATTCACACACCATATTTACTTTTTTATTAATTAATTTTTATCCTTGATAACTTTTTTTTTAAAGAATATTATCCTTAGTAGCTTAAATTTTTTCTTTTTATAAAAATATTGACTATAAGGGCACGTTTACTTACATGAAATGAAATTGAAAAGTGAGGGAATGATTCTGGTAGAGGAGAATTACAGTGTTTACTTACACATAATGGAATTGGAATGACTATGAGTCTCACCTCCTAATAAGGAATCGGTTCCTTGATAACCCTGAATTGTAATACCAAGAGGGGAGGTGAGATTAGGAATGGTACCATAAAGAATGAATTTTTATACCGAAAATACTCTTTTTAATTTTATTATGCTAATAATATTGAGAAATTTGTTTAAGATGCTAATATTTTCAATTTTTTTTCTTCTTAAAGGCTTCTTTTTTATATGTTAATAATATATTATTTGTGGAAGTCGTTTAATTTTTTTTATTTCTAAAATTACTTGCTTGATTTAAATATAATATTACTAAAATGTATAAAAGTATGATGCCTTAATTTTGTTGTTCAACCCTTGCAACTTACGGTTTGAGATACACCCTAGTACTAGGTCCAAATGATTTTGATAAATCATGGTAGAAGAGAGTTTATGCAAGGACGAGATTGCAATATAACCCATATAGACTTTGTATTATATTATTAATATATAACCCCATGATTACAATCAATACACTGAATCGAAATAGTTCATCTGGTTTGCTTATTATACATAACTTATCAATTGAAACAATTAAAATGATAAACAAAACTAGATCAACATATAAAGAAAAATTGTATTGAGAGTGATCGAAAAGTGTAGTTCATTTTTTTTCATGGGTATATTAGTAATTAAAATAATAATTAATTACATTCTTATTCTAATTCTATGTGGTAATTAAACAGCTCAATGAAATTGAAACCCCCACACACTATTCCATTTCATCTTTCATTCTTGATAAATTTCATTCCAAGTAAATAAACGTGTCGTAAAAGTAATAAAGAGAGTGTGGATACAATTTGTGATGTAAATTTCACTTCCCTGACAGAAGACGAAATATGTCGGTCATAGATCAGACTCTTTGACCAGAAAAAGAAAAAGAATTTGAGAGATACTTCAAGTTGTTTCGATGCAGTTATTTTCTTCGGGGCTTTTTTGTCTTCATTATACGGATTTGATTGCTATACACATTTGTATGACATACATCAAACCATAAACTGTTTTATCCTTCGTATAGTAGAAAAATCCACATTATACAAAGAACTTGGGGATATATAAAAAACTTGAAATTCTGGCATGGTATGCAAAACAGAATGTGTCTAGTCATGCATGCATAATATATGATTCAGAATCTAGATATATATAGTTAGGAGTAGGGTTACACACACGTGTAGTTTCAGATCCTCCATCCTTGGGGTCACCAGAAATATCTATGCATGGAGTTCCAGTCTGTCTGTTTGGTGAGAAGTACGTTCTTGCTGTCAAGTACTTGACCAAATTATATAAATTAATGTGCAGGGTGGGAGTGTTTGTTGCATATAAACCTCGAGCTTATATGTAGTCGAAGTGTTGAACTGGAGGACACCGACACCGACACCGACACCGACACCGAATGAGTAGTTTATGGTTAGATTGCAATTGATTAATGCTCTCACAGGACTTGTCCAATTTTGCGGTTCCTAACATATATGCTAAGTCTTCAGATTTGTGAAATCTTTTATAGAGAAATTTTATTCCATCAGGCTCCTCGAATCCTACGTAGTTTCTCGCAACTTTTGTGACTCTGACTCATACAAGTTTTGGCATGATCGTTTGGAACATCCCGGACGTTACATGATGATCCTAATCCTCAAGAATTCACATGGACATCCATTTTTTCAAGCACTGAAGCGTGTTGGAGCTCCTCCTTCCACCGAAATAGGTGATGCGACCGTGCATGATGCACCTGCCATAGTCTCGGCCTGCAAGACCATTCCCAAGACTCCAAATGCCTCTATGGCTATCTCTAATGTTCATCGCTCATTTTGCAAAGTTTGTTCACTAGCCAAATTGAATGCAAGACCATCTTTTGCTAGTGATTCTAAACAAAACATTTCATTCCTACAAAGAATCTAAGGTGATATTTGTGGACCTATCAAAGTGCAGACCATTTCGATATTTTATGGTTCTAGTTGATGTATCAACGCATTGGTCACACGTTGCTTTGCAATCCATAAGAAACGTTGCATTTGCTAAACTCCTATCTCAAATTATTAAGCTCTGGGCTCATCACCCTGATCATCCAATCAAGTTTATTCGATTGGACAAATTCTAGAGAGTTTACGTCTAAGTCTTTTGACAACTATTATATGTCTATCGGGATTGAAGTAGAACATCCCGTACCGTATGTGCATTCATAAAACGGTCTTGCAGAAGCTACAATTAAGCGCTTACAATTGTACAGGCCTTGGTGATGCGCACCAACTTGCCTGTTTTTTCCTGGGGTTATGCAATTTTGTATGCAGCTGCACTTATTCATTTTAGACCCACTGCAACCCAACCATTTAGTGCGTACCAGTTGGTAACTAGATATGAGTCTGATATTTCACACTTACGCATATTTGGTTAAGTGGTTTATGTGCCTATTACGCCTCCATTGCATAATAAGATGGGTCCTCAAAGACGATTAGGTATTTATGTTGGCTATCAACATCCTACGATTGTCCGCTATTTAGAACCTTTGACAGGAGATATCTTTACTGCGAGATTTGCAGATTGTTGCTTTGATGAGACATTCTTCCCACCATTAGAGGGAGACATGACCGTTTCCGTTCTAATTGAACGTTGAGAATTAACGTGGTCTGACCTCACTATGTCTCATTATGATCCCCGAACTTCTAACAGTGATTTAGAAGTTCATCGTATTCTCGATCTTGAAAGAGTTGCAGATTCGATGTCTGACTCTTTTACTTATATCGCGAAAGTGACGAGATCAATTATACCTGCTACAAATATTCCTGCAAGGTTAGATGTTCCAAGTAAAGGGACATTACCGGCCGCACCCGGGCTCGGCAATGCTATCATTGACGTGCCAGATGCCCACTGTGGAGGTGTGGCCGCGGCCTCTGCTCCCACTAGGAAGAGGGGGAGACCTGTTGGTTCAATAGATATTGTGCCTAGAAAAAGGCGCGACAGTAAGGCACTAAATGATCCACTCATCATCAACACAGTGAATCCTTCACATGAGGTTGTCTCTAACTATACTTCTGTCCAAGAATCAATGTTAGCGTATATCAGGGATGCCTTGGATCTGATGTTGATGTTGAAGAACAAAGAAATCTTACTAAAGTATATGATGGAAAGAACATCCACGACTATTAATGTGTTTTTTCGTATTCCGTCGCTCAAGATATTATCAACGACGATGAGATTGAACCGCGCTCCGTTACAGAATGCCAATGTCAAGCACATTGGCCGAAATGGAATGATGCAATCCAGGCTGAACTATACTCTCTAGCAAAAAGGCAAGTTTTCGGTCCGGTAGTGTCATGCCCACCGAATGTTAAGCTTATTGGACATAAATGGGTCTTTGTTTGAAAGCGAAATGAGAAACATGATGTCGTGCATTATAAATCGCGACTCGTGGCATAAAGATTTTCTCAACGCCCTGGAATTGACTACGAGGAGACATATTCTCTCGTTATGGACGTCATTACCTTTCGCTACTTAGTCAGTTTAGTAGTGTCCCAAAAATTAAGCATGAAGCTTATGAATGTGGTTACTGCATATTTCTATGGGATCTTGATTCAGAGATATATATGCAAGTGCCTGATGAACTTTCACTACCCAAGTCAAGTAACTATAAGCCACGGAGTGCCTTTACAATTAAATTGCGGCGTTCACTATATGGATTGAAACAATCCGAATGAATGTGGTATAATCGTCTAAGTGACTACTTGATTCAGAATGGATATAAGAATGGCAATTTTTGTCATGCGTGTTCATTAAAAGAACAAGTACAGGATTTTCTATAGTAGTCGTCTATGTTGATGACATAAACATCATCGGTAATCTCAAAGAAATTGATGAGACCGTGACCTACTTGAAATCCGAGTTTGAGATGAAAGATCTTGGGAAAACTCGATTTTGCCTAGACCTAGGGCTAGAGCATCGAGAGACTGAAATATTAATTTATCAATCAGCTTATGTCCAAAAGATGCTAAGGTGATGTAATATGGACAAAGCTCACCCTTTTGGTACTCCCATGGTCACGCGAAGTTTGGATATCAAAGAGGACTCATTCCATCCTAAAGAGGACGATGAGGAAGTCCTTTGAGCAGAAATTCCGTACCTAAGCGCTATCAGAGCTCTACTATACTTGGCTAAATGCACAAGACCAAACATTACATTCTCAGTAAACTTGTTAGCTAGATTTAGCTTTGCGCCTACACAACGTCATTGGATTGGTTAAACACATCTTCAGTCACTTGAAGAGTTTAATTGATTTGGGCTTGTTTTTTCCCTTACAAAACTGAAGTGGAAGACATGAATGTAAATGTCCCATTGCCCTTTGTTGCTCATATAATTGTTGGTCTTTTGATCGATCGACGATCGTGGCTTTTGACAAGACCCAACCCGAAAACACCCAGTAAAATAGGCAAGTCTTGCGGGGTCCACTCTTAAAAGAGATTATGCCGAAATTTCGGCATAACTTCCCCTAAAAATGGACAACCCTTCCTGTAATGAAACTGAACACTTCAACTATAATTATCAACCACCACTCCAGGAGTCCTTCACTCCCCATAACAATAACCAAAGTCATAGCAATAATTACACAACTCAAACCAAGTATTCAATGACATTACTTAAACATGAACATCAACCAAGATTAAACTCTCTCGACGTGGGTCATAGACCTAAGTGAAAAGTAAACACTTTAACTTAATACACATAATCCCATGGTCGTCAGAGCTGTACAAGAAGGAAGTATAACACTACACATAGGTTAACAGGTAACCTACGGTCAGCAAAGAGCAGCGGGAAAACTATGCCTCAACTCCTAGTGAAACCGAACAGGAGCTCTGCAATCTGGGCATTTAAAAACAAAGAGCCCAGGGAAAAGCATTTAAAAACATTAGCGTGAGTGGACGAAAAATAAACTAATTAGTATAAATCCGAAAATAAAATAATACAAAATCACTTTTTATATGCTTTTCCATTTATACATAATTAAGAATTTCTATGCATGCAAATAATATAATCTAAACAAAATTCGCCATAGCCCCGCTAGTCATAAAGCAATACGAAAAGTTTACGGATTTCTCATATAAGAAACTTCCAAGATGATGGACTAGCCCCACCAGTCAAATTAACAACTCAAGAAAAATATTCTATATGGCCATATAAGTGAGTCTCCCAGACTTTATTGCCTCCCAGGCATAGTACTCCCATACTCCTTGTACCTTTACGTCGAGTTGATGGATAGGGTACAGAGCTTGCGTGATGCCGCCGGCAACATCACATCACCACTAGGGTGGAAAGGGCTTGCGTGACCCCACTTGAAACGTGGGTGTCACATCATTTCGAAAGGTGGAACGACATGTTAGCATTGACATCATATATATTCCAAGAATATGGCATAAGGAAAATATAAATCATATGAGTTTCCCCGAAACTCATAAATAAAATATAAGTACGATTCGCAACCGTACTTGAAAAAATTCTAAGAGCAATATAGTTAATTAAATTCAACGTGTCTCACACATTAACATGCTTAAAATAGATTAACTCAAATCATTTTCAAGATCCCTTCATAGAAGAAATAATAATTTCAACTTAGAAAATTAATGACGATTTTCTAAACAAATCATGCATGCATACTCCTTTAAAAAAAAAAAGTCCACTCACAGTATAGACGGCTAAGTCTGACGTCAGTCAGAGCCCTCCTCACGTGGTGTCTCCTCTCGTCCTGTACAAAACGAGATTTAAGGTCCGAGACCAAAAATAATACAAAAATATCAAAGTAACAAAATAGGGCAATGTCATCTACCCTCACTCTACACTCTCCATAAACTAAGGAGAACTCCAACCTTTTTTACTAACCTTCTCCAATTTTTCCTCAACGTTCGAACACTTAAGCACAAATATGGAAATTCCCAAGGATGAGGCTCACCTCTACTTTTTCACCAAAATCAACTTAAAAATTTCCTAAATTCCTACCAACAAATACCATAATTTTTCAATACTTCATTACCATTCGTTTCTCACTCATGGAGCCGCCAAAATCATTCTAAATTCCAAACACTCTTCATCAAAAATCACCATACAATACAACAACATTTATCCCTTCTAGAAATCATTTAAAATTACTCTAAACCACCACCAAAACCGACAGCAGCCACCGGCAGTGGCGGTCAACTGCCAGCAGTGGCAGTCAACCACCATCACTACCTCAACTCCGACCAAAATTAACAAAGTATATATCAATCTCTTCTTCTCAACAAGCATAAACAACAATCAAAACTAGCACAAACCCTAGAAATCCAAGACTTGGCCGGAAATTACTTCCAAGCTCAAGAACACCAACAATACCGATTTGCCCTATACCCCAAATCGTTCTACCTCTTTTGGGTGGTTGAAGGACCAATCAAAGAGCTGCAAAATCCCCCAAAGATTGCTGGATTCGGTGGCCGGAGAAGGAAGTTCCGGCAAGGCTAAGTGCACGGCAGCAGCGGCGTCCCTGCGCCTCAACGCCGACGAGTTAGGGTCGGCTTTTGCCCAGGAAGTACGTGAGGTGTCCCAGCTGTCAGTTGGGACTGGTGTGGCAACCTGGCATGGCCGGGCGGAGGCGTTCTGTCGAGGAGGGTCAGACGGGTTCGGGAGATCGGGGAGAGAGATATAAGGTGGCTGGTGGATTTGTTTTTTTTTTTTTACCCTAACAAAATGGTAAGTTTCCCTTAAATACCCCAGCCCAATAATAGTAACTTTTATTATTTCCTACAACACTTACACATACGAACAACCAATCGGGGAATTAAGAGTCCACAAGTTCGTTTAAACCACCCCCATAAATTCCGAGTTGATTAACTACCATTAAATCGGAAATCACCATGTAAAAACAATTACTAGGTTTGGGGTGTATCAATTCTCCCCTCCTTATAAAAATTTTGTCCTCGAAATTTCCATACCTGTCAATAAAAGAGGTGGGGATACTGCTGTCTCATCTGATCCTCAGGTTCCCAAGTAGCCTCTTCAACCTGATGACTTCTCCAAAAGACCTTAACAAGTCGAACCGTCTTATTCCTCAGCACTTTCTCTTCTTGATCTATTATCTGAACCGGTTCTTCTTCGTAAGTCAAATCCTTCTTTAAACTAATGGGTTGCTCTTGCAAGACATGAGAGGGATCGGCTACATACTTACGGAGCATAGACACATGGAAAACATCATGGATCCTGGATAACTCTAGAGATAATCTCAAACGATAAGCTACTGGGCCAACCCGCTCCGTAATTTCATAAGGACCTATGTACCTTGGGCTAAGTTTCCCACGTTTCCCAAAATGAATCACACCTTTCCAAGGGGACAACTTCAGGAATACCCAATCACCAATCTGAAATTCAAGGTCTCTTCTACGGTTATCTGCATAGCTTTTCTGCCTACTTTGAGCTGCCTTAAGTCAGTCTCTGATTACCTTGACATTCTCATTTGTATGAAATACAATTTCTGGAGCAGCAAACTCTCTTTCTCCCACTTCATTCCAGCATAAAGGTGTACGGCATTGTCTCCCATATAAGGCCTCAAATGGTGCCATACCAATGCTAGAATGAAAACTGTTATTATAGGCAAACTCCATCAAAGCCAATTTCTTATCCCAACCCCCTCTAAATTGCATCATGCAGGACCTCAACATATCTTCTAAGGTCTGAATAGTTCTTTCAGATTGACCATCAGTTTGTGGATGAAAGGCAGTGCTAAAACATAATCGAGTCCCCAAGGCTGCCTGTAACCCTTTCCAAAACTTTGACACAAAGCGGGGATCCCGATCCGATACTATAGATTCTGGCACTCCATGGAGTCTAACTATCTCATTTACATACAATTCCGCCAATCTCTCCAATTTATAGGTTTTATTAACCGGTAGGAAGTGTGCTAATTTGGTGAGTCGATCAACAATCACCCAAATACCATCATGACCATCTCGAGAACGAGGTAGACCATAAACAAAGTCCATAGTGATATGATCCCATTTCCACACTGGAATCTCTAGGGGTTGTTGCAACCCTGCTGGTTTCTGTCTTTCAGCTTTCACCTGCTGGCAAACCAAACATCTACTCACAAAAGCTGCAATCTCTCTTTTCATATTTGGCCACCAATAAAATTCCCTCAAAGTCTGATACATCTTAGTACTGCCAGGATGCATCGCATAAGGAGAACTATGAGCTTCCTCCAAAATCTCTCGCTTCAGCACTTCATTCCTTTTCGGCACACAAAGTCTATTTTTAAATAATAATACCCCATCTTTTCCAATGGAGAATCCCACCGTGGTGCCACCACGTGTTCTTTCAATCAGGCGGACAATGGAAGGGTCTTGATATTGTGCCTCTCGCACTCTGTCAATCAGAATCGGTCTCACATGGAAACTAGCAACCAAAGTACCAACTCTATCCATAGACAAATCAACTCCTGTAGCTCGTAGTTCATAAAGAAGAGGAAGTCGAACTGTCCTCACATAGGATAAACTACAGGTAGGCTTTCGACTAAGAGCATCTGCCACCACATTCGCTCTTCCAAGATGGTACTCAATAATGCAATCATAATCTTTAATCAACTACATCCACCTCCTTTGCCTCAAATTCAATTCTTTTTGCGTAAAAATATATCGGACACTTTTGTGATCCGTAAAGATCTGACACTTAGCTCCATAAAGATAGTGTCTCCACAACTTCAATGCAAAAACCACCGCGGCAAGTTCTAAATCATGGGTTGGATAATTCAACTCATGCGGCTTAAGTTGCCTAGAAGCATAAGCAATTACATTTTCATGCTGCATAAGCACACCACCCAAACCCACTCTTGATGCATCACAATATATCACATATTCTCCACTATCATCAGGCAAAGCCAAAACAGGAGCACTAGTTAACCGATTCTTGAGTTCCTGAAAACTCTGCTCACATTTCTCAGACCACTCAAACTTAACTCCTTTCCTTGTCAATCTTGTAAGTGGAGCGGCGATCTTTGAGAAATCTCGTACAAAACGACGATAATAGCCTGCTAGACCCAAGAAACTACGAATCTCCGTTACACTATTAGGTCTACACCAATTAGTCACCGCTTCCACCTTTTGAGGATCCACACTAACACCCTCAGCTGAAATAACATGGCCCAAAAATCCAACACTATCAAGCCAAAACTCGCATTTACTAAACTTGGTATATAGCTCTACACACCTCAAAGTCTGAAGCACCAGACTCAAATGTTTAGAGTGTAACTTCTCACTCTTTGAATAGACCAGAATATCATCAATGAACACAATGACAAAACGGTCTAGATATGGGCGAAATGACAGGACCCACCCCGAATTTCACCCTGAAACCCAAGGTAAATCCCGCGGGGTCCACCTTCAAGAAAAATTTACCGAAAATTCGGCATAACCTTCCTTGAAAATGGACAACCCTTACCTGAAAAGTCCAACTGACACTTCTATAACCAAACCAAACATCCTCAACACCTGAAGCCTTCCTGCTCCCCAAGATCAACACACCTCCCAATAACAATTACTCAACTCTAATAATCCCACAACCAAGATTAAGGACTATTAATAATTTGCTATTGGACATTCAGAGCATATCTAAGGTTGAACGAAAAACAACGAATAAAGAATATGCGGAAGCAACCTCTGACTATGCCTCGACTCCATGTACGCTCGACCTCACCTAGACTGAGCCTGCAATATGGGCATTTAAAACCAAAGGGCCCAGGGGAAAGTAATTTAAAAACGTTAGAGTGAGTGGACGAAAATAAACATAAGATACGAAACCGAAATTTAAATACTTTCCCACTTTCCAATATGCCATAAATTCGTTGCATGCAATTGTTAACAAAAATCTTTCATAATGAAAATCCCAAGAAGACGGACTAGCCCCGCTAGTCGAATTAATGACAAAGATAAATAATAACCTTTGTAAAAGAAAATACCAAAACAAGGGACTAGCCCCGCTAGTCAAATCGATAACTCAAATAAAATATCTTATATGGCCATATAAGTGAGTCTCCCACACTCTATTGCCTCCCAGGCATAGTACTCCCATACTCCCTGTACCTTCACGTCGAGTTGACGGATAGGGTACAGGGCTTGCGTGATGCCGTCGACAACATCACATCACCCGAAGGCGGAAAGGGCTTGCGTAACCCCACTTCAAACGTGGAAGTTACATCGCCTCGAAAGGCGGAACGACATACTAGTATTGACATCGTATATATTCCAAGAATATGGCATAAGGAAAAATATAAATCATATGAGTTTCCCCGAAACTCATAAATAAATACAAGTACGATTCTCAACTGTACTTAAAGAATTCAAAGAGCAAAGAAAATAATTAAATTCAATGACGTGTCCCACACGTTAAAATGCTCAATGAAATAAATAACTTCAATGATTATCATCTTTCCAAAAAAAAACCAAATAATATGCAAATCAGTATGAAACCTCAAATCCGGAAATCATAAAGGAAATCCAAACTCAAATCTCAAATTATCAGTCCGAGCTCAAATCCATAAATTATGACCAACATCTAATCCATGCATCAATCTCAATTAATTTCCAAGATCATTTCGTTTGCTGAAGTTATAATATATGCTCGGAAAATAAAATACTAATTTATAAAATCTTGCATGCATATTAAATAAAAACCAAAATGTCCACTCACAGATTTAGGCCTAAGCCTGACGAATTCCGAATCACAACTTAAGCGAAGTTCCCTTCGTATCCTGGCACAATAAATATGCTTAGGACCAAACTTAAATTCTGGAAAATTAAACATTTGAAAATAAACACTCAAATCTCTTCTGCTTAACCCACTACTCTAATTAGGTTTAAGCTCACCGGATTTTCACCAAACTCCACCATAACCTTAATTCCTCAAAAACACTTTTCCCCAAATAAAAATCCAATGGCCGAATTATTAATTAATAATCCGCCAAAATATTTAACTCCAAAAATTCTAAAACTTATCCAAAACTCCTCCAAAAATTCTAAAACTTATTCCATTAAACTCCTCATCAAAATCTCTACAAAAAATATTTTTCCGGCGGCGGCACCGGCGGCGGCCGGCAGCCGTTTTCCGGCGACCTCCAATGCTTCTCAAATTTTGACAGAATAATCCTCTCATCAAACCCAACAACTTTCATAACTAACACTTAGTCCAAATCCGAGGCTAACTAGGGCAATCGACTAAAACATCCATAAATCCCTAAAACTTTCAATTATACAAATCACCATAACGAAATCGAATTAGACCGATTCCTTTGGAGGAATTACTCACCTTGATGAGGGCTACAAAATGAGCCAAGAATCATGGCCTATGGTGGCCGGATGACGGAGCTCCGGCGAAGTGTCGATCGGCGGCTTCCGGCGGCTTTTCTCCTCTTCCGGCGGGTTAGAGGCTCGGGGGCTAGGCCGGGGAGGGAGAGGTGGAGATGGGGGTCCGAACTGGGGTGGAGAGGCGGCCGGTGGCTGGCCGGACGACGGCAGCTGGCGGCTGGGTTTCAACCGAGAGAGAGAGAGCTCGGGGAGCTCGGGGAAAAGAAGAAGAAAAAGAAAGAAAAGAAAGAGAAAGGATTTGGGCTGGGGCTGCTCCCCACCCGGTCCAATAAATATACCCAACAACAATACCCCACTTCAAAATTACCCATTTTTACTACCTCCAAACTTTACCAAATAAATTCATAACTTTACAATGCTAACTCCGAATTTAACGCATAGCATGTCTATGAACTCGTAACGACGTTCTCTACAACTTTCATGAAGAAAGTTTTCCCAAATTCCAAACGTAATAAAAAGTCAACTCTAGGGTCCTTAAGTGATAAACGGTTACTTAACACGGTAAAAATCCGAAGTAATACCAACGGTAATTAACCGTAAAATAACTTAAGAACCGGGATGTGTCACGAAACACCCTGTTCATCAAATCCATGAAAGCAGCGGGTGCATTTGTCAACCGAAACGGCATCACCACAAACTCATAGTGACCATAACGTGACCGAAAGGCAGTCTTGGCTATGTCAGAGTCTCTAACCCGCAACTGGTGATACCCGGACCTCAAGTCAATCTTGGAAAAGACTTTAGCATCTCTCAACTGATCAAACAAATCATCTATGCGAGGCAAAGGATACTTATTTTTCACAGTAACTTGATTCAACTTCTTGTAATCAACGCACAGTCTCATACTACCATCCTTCTTCCTTACGAACAATATTGGGGCACCCCACGAAGACATACTAGGCCTTATGAAACCCTTGTCCACTAACTCCTGCAATTGGACCTTCAACTCCTTCAATTCCGCAGGGGCCATCCGGTAGGGTGCCTGAGAAATAGGGGCTGTACCAGGAAGTAATTCGATGGTAAACTCTATCTCCCTTGTAGGAGGTAAACCAGGTAACTCCTCAGGAAAAACATCAGGGAACTCTTTCACTACAGGAATGTCTTCAACCTTAAGCACTCCTATATGAGTATCCACAATATGGGCTAAATATGCCTGACAACCCCTACTTAGCAATTTTCCTGCTGTTACTGCTGAAATCAAGCAAGATGGCAAAACATTTCGCTCTCCACAAAAAGAAATCTCTGGCTTCCCCGGACTTCGGAACACTACTGTTTTCTGGAAACAATCGACCAAAGCCTGATGTGCCTCTAAGAAATCCATCCCCAGAATTACATCAAAATCAACCATCTCTAACGGAATTAAATTTGCCTCCAAGCTATATCCCTCAACAAGAACTTCACAAGACCTAAATACCCACTCTATTTTAAGCACATCACCAAAAGGCAAAGACACATACCACTCCCCCGGGAGAGGAGATGAAGGCACATTTGCATGAAGTGCAAATCTACTAGACATAAAGGAATGGGTAGCTCCCGGATCCATCAAAGTAAATGCAGGTTGGCCAAAAATAAACAACGTACAATGATAACCTCGGGCGAGGTACGACCTTTTTGAAATGTCATGGCATGCACTCTAGCCTGAGTGGTATAACGTCCTCTCTGACCTCTACCCTGCTGGGGACTGCCTCTAGCTGCTGAACTAGCACGTGAGCCACTGCTAGAAGCGCCAACTGAAGTCTGACCTACATTCTGATAAAATGTAGGCGCGACCCCCTGAGCCAAACGGGGACAATATCTCTTAAAGTGACCTAGCTCGCCACACTCGAAACACCTAACTGGCTGATACTGTCCAGACTGACCTGACTGCCTACTGTGGCCGCCACTACTACCACTCATACCACCCCTAAACTGACTAAAGGGGCGTCTGCCTGCAGATCCCCCAGCAAATCTCCGGCTACCTCTAAGTCTAGGTCGGGCTGAAAGACCAAAGCTACTACTACGTCCACTACCCGTAGAAGATCCGGAACCGGATGTAGATGCTACTCTCTTTGATGGCCCCTGACTAGGGCCACCAAAGTCTTGGGGTCGGCTACCCATCTGAGAGGTCTCAATATTTAAAGCTGCCCCAATTGCATCACTAAATCTCGGATACAACACTGCTTGCATCTTTTCCTCATACTCACCCCCAAGTCCCCGAACAAACCTGTATATCTTATCTTGCTCGTGCCGTACCAAGTCAGGAACATGATGAGCTCTAGCAAGGAAATGCTGCTCAAACTCCAAGATTGACATATCTCCCTTCTGCAAATTCATAAACTGATCCTGCATCCTATGGAGATGAGCTCGACTACAGTAACGATCATTGAAGTGGGCCTTGAACTCATCCCAAGCCATGAGAGAAGCATCCTCATAATCCCTAGAAATGCCAACCCAACAATTCCATGCAGGACCGTGCAACCATTGTACTGCCACAAATACCTTACGATCATCAAGAACACTCATCCTAGTAGACACTCTCTCCATAGTCTCAATCCACTCTTGGGCCTCAATGGGATCCTTGGCTGTCGAAAACTTCTCAGCACCATTATCCTTGGCTCTCTTAAAGTTAAAATCAGGCGGGGGCTGCGGGTTCATTGCTGCAGCAAACTGATTAACAATCTGTTCAAACGCTCCCAGCATACCCTCTTGTGCATTCACGTCATCCCCCACAGGAGGAGCTCTCCGTGTTCGGCTTATAGGAGGCATAGTACCTGAGATAATTATAGATTAGTAATACACACATGGACAATGTAGTATTAAACTAGACGCCATTACTCCAACAGGAAAAGGAACCTAATGCTCTGATACCAACTGATAAGACCCAACCCGAAAACACCCAGTAAAATAGGCAAGTCTTGCGGGGTCCACTCTTAAAAGAGATTATGCCGAAATTTCGGCATAACTTTCCCTAAAAATGGACAACCCTTCCTGTAATGAAACTGAACACTTCAACTATAATTATCAACCACCACTCCAGGAGTCCTGCACTCCCCATAACAATAACCAAAGTCATAGCAATAATTAAACAACTCAAACCAAGTATTCAATGACATTACTTAAACATGAACATCAACCAATATTAAACTCTCTCTACATGGGTCATAGACCTAAGTGAAAAGTAAACACTTTAACTTAATACACATAATCCCATGGTCATCAGAGCTGTACAAGAAGGAAGTATAACACTACACATAGGTTAATAGGTAACCTACGGTCAGCAAAGATCATCGGGAAAACTATGCCTCAACTCCTAGTGAAACCGAACATGAGCTCTGCAATCTGGACATTTGAAAACAAAGGGCCCAGGAAAAAGCATTTAAAAACATTAGCGTGAGTGGATGAAAATAAACTAATTAGTATAAATCACTTTTTATATGCTTTTCCATTTATACATAATTAAGAATTTCTATGCATGCAAATAATATAATCTAAACAAAATTCGCCCTAGCCCCGCTAGTCATAAAGCAATACGAAAAGTTTACGGATTTCTCATATAAAAAACTTCCAAGATGATGGACTAGCCCCGCCAGTCAAATTAACAACTCAAGAAAAAATATTCTATATGGCCATATAAGTGAGTCTCTCAGACTCTATTGCCTCCCAGGCATAGTACTCACATACTCGAGTTGACGTATATGGTACAAGGCTTGCGTGATGCCGCTGGCAACATCACATCACCACTAGGGTGGAAAGGGCTTGCGTGACCCCACTTGAAACGTGGGTGTCACATCACCTCGAAGGTGGAACGACATGCTAGCATTGACATCATATATATTCCAAGAATATGGCATAAGGAAAATATAAATCATATGAGTTTCCCCGAAACTCATAAATAAAATATAAGTACGATTCCCAACCGTACATGGAAAAATTCTAAGAGCAATATAGTTAATTAAATTCAACGTGTCTCACACGTTAACATGCTTAAAATAGATTAACTCAAATCATTTTCAAGATCCCTTCATAGAAGAAATAATAATTTCAACTCAGAAAATTAATGATGATTTTTTAAACAAATCATGCATGCATACTCCTTTAAAAATAAAATGTCCACTCACAGTATAGACGACTAAGTCTGACGTCAGTCAGAGCCCTCCTCACGTGGTGTCTCCTCTCGTCCTGTACAAAACGAGATTTAAGGACTGAGACCAAAAATAATACAAAAATATGAAAGTAACAAAATAGGGCAATGTCATCTACCCTCACTCTACACTCTCCATAAACTAAGGAGAACTCCAACCATTTTTACTAACCTTCTCCAATTTTTCCTCAACGTTCTAACACTTAAGCACAAATATGGAAATTCCCAAGGATGAGGCTCACCTCTACTTTTTCACCAAAATCAACTTAAAAATTTCCTAAATTCCTACCAACAAATACCATAATTTTTCAATACTTCATTACCACTCGTTTCTCACTCATGGAGCCGCCAAAACCATCCCAAATTCCAAACACTCTTCATCAAAAATCACCATACAATACAACAACATTTATCCCTTTTAGAAATCATTCAAAATTTGTCACACCCCAGTCCTTAAGTTATTTTACGGTTATTTATTTCGGTACTATTTTGGTCTTTTACCGTATTAATTAACCGTTTACTGTTAAGGACTTTAAAGTTGACTTTTTATTCTGTTGGGAATTTGAGAAAACTTTCTTTATAAAAGTTGTAGAGGACGTTGTTACGAATTCATAGACATGCTATGCGTTAAATTCGGAGTAAGCATGTTAAAGTTATGAATTTATTGGTAAAGTTTTCGAGTTAGTAAAAAAAAAAGGGGAAATTTTTTGAGTTGGGTTGAGAGTTGGGCCGGGGGTGGCAGCCCAAGCCCAAGCTCTTTTCTTTTTCTTCTCTTCTTTTTCCTCTTGTTTTATTATTTCTCTTCTGTTCTTCTTCCTCCCGAGTCTTCTTCGCCGGAGAGCCTCACCGTCGCCCGCCGCCGTCCTGCCAGGGATGGACTGCCGTTCCGGCCCAGGAAGGACCCCCGTCGCCTTCTCTCTCTCCCCAGCCAACCATTCGAGCCGGTAGAGCCGCCGGAGAGGAGAAAAGCCGCCGGAAGCCGCCGATCGTCTTTTCACCGGAACTCCGTCCTCCGGCCACCATAGGTCGTGATTTTTGGCTCATTTTGTAGCCCTCATCAAGGTGAGTAATCCCTCCAAAAGAATCGGTCTAATTCGATTTCGTTAAGGTGGTTTGTATAATTGGAAGTTTTAGGGATTTTAGGCTGTTTTAGTTCGATTGCCCTAGTTAGCCTCGGAATTGGACTAAGTGCTAGTTGTGAAAGTTGTTGGGTATGATGAGAGGATTATTTTGTTAAAATTTAAGAGGCATTGGAGGTCGCCGGAAAATGGCTGCCGGCCGCCGCTTCCGGCGGAGCCCTCGCCGGAAAAATATTTTATATAGAGATTTTGATGAGGAGTTTAATGGAATAAGTTTTAGAATTTTTGGAGGAGTTTTGGATAGGTTTAAGAATTGTTGAAGTTAAGTATTTTTGGCGGATTATTAATTAATAATTCGGCAATTGGAATTTAATTGGTGAAAAGTGTTTTTGAGGATGTCGGTAAAAATTTGTGGAGTTTTGAGGTTAGCTGTGGATTTAAGAGTTTGGAGTATTAGGCTTGGTTAACCGCGTAGCATATTAAATTATGCATGTTTTGCCTTTAAACGTTCGGTGTTTCATTTAAGGTTTTAATATTATTTTTGTCCGGGCCGTGAGGAGGATTATTCAGCAGAAGCTTCGGGTTGTTGACCAGCTAGCACTGTGAGTGGACCTTTGATTTTAATATCATGCATGCGCTAAAATTATTTAATTTTAAAGGCATTTGGAGATATAATATTTTGTTGGATTATCGAGTTCCACTTATTTTCCGGAACTCTCTTGCTAATTTTAGTTGACACGTGAGATGTGTCAAGTGTTTTATATTATTTTCATGTACAGTTGGGAACTGTACCGTGCGCTATGAGTTTATTATCATTTATTTGGGGAAGTGTGGATCTTTGTATTTTAATATTGTACTTCACCCTAAAAGAGTTGACTGATATTATTTATTGTTAGCTTGGCGTGGGACGCCATTATATTTATTTAGCGGTCCTCATCATATGTGAGTAGAGCGTTTAGAGTGGGAAGTTATTATAATTCCACCAGCGGTCCTTATCATATGAGAGTTGAGCGCTTGGCGTGGGACGCCATTATATTTATTTAGCGGTCCTCATCATATGTGAGTAGAGCGTTTAGAGTGGGAAGTTATTATAATTCCACCAGCGGTCCTTATCATATGAGAGTTGAGCGCTTGGCGTGGGACGCCATTATATTTATTTAGCGGTCCTCATCATATGTGAGTAGAGCGTTTAGAGTGGGAAGTTATTATAATCCCACCAGCGGTCCTTATCATATGAGAGTTGAGCGCTTGGCCTGGGACGCCATTATATTTATTTAGCGGTCCTCATCATATGTGAGTAGAGCGTTTAGAGTGGGAAGTTATTATAATCCCACCAGCAGTCCTTATCATATAAGAGTTGAGCGCTTGACGTGGGACGCCATTATATTTATTTAGCGGTCCTCATCATATGTGAGTAGAGCGTTTAGAGTGGGAAGTTATTATAATCCCACCAGCGGTCCTTATCATATGAGAGTTGAACGCTTGGCGTGGGACGTCATTATACTTATTTAGCGGTCCTCATCATATGAGAGTTGAGCGCTTGGCGTGAGACGCCATTATATCTATTAAGCGGTTCTCGTCATATGTGAGTTGAGCGCTTGGCGTGGGACGCCATTATAGCCTGGGAGGCAACCAATCGGTATATGTATATATTATTAGCAGCTAGCTATTATTTAGCGGTCCTCATCATATGAGAGTTGAGCGCTTGGCGTGGGACGCCATTATATCTATTAAGCGGTCCTCATCATATGTGAGTTGAGCGCTTGACGTGGGACGCTATTATAGCCTGAGAGGCTTATAGTTTTGGTGAAATATTTTCCCTATTTATTGTGATTTATTGAGAACCAATGGGATTGGTCGTTATTTTGGTTTATAAGTATTTGCGGGAAGAGTTCCAAGAATGGCGTGCATAAATATTTTTCTAATTGAAATTATGGGAGAGCATAGATTTGATTTAATTGCTCCATATTTCTTTTGTCATTTATTTTGTCCACTCACTCTAACGTTTTAAATGCTTCTCCCCTGGGCCCTTCGTTTTTAAAATGCCCAGTTTGCAGAGTTCGGTTCGGCGAGGATAAGAGGCGAGTCATATTTCCCACCTCATCCAGTTTTCTCTCATAGGTTACTAGTTAACCTACCTATGTATTTTCTTCTTTTCTAGTAATTGCTCTGATAACCTTGGGATGTTTTAAGTGTTGTTGTCGTTGTAATGTTGTGAGTAAGAGCTTGTGACTCCACCTATAAGTGTTGAAAATGGTTTATTTGGCATGTTATTTGAGAGATTAAATTCATGAAACTATTTCGATTTCTTATGTTGGTTGAGGTGGTGGATGTTTATTTGGGGGAGCGGATGGCTCCAGAAGATGTGGATTGAATTGTTTTAGAAGTGTCTGGGTTTTGGTGATTTTTCTTCCAGGTAGGGTTGCTCATTTTCAAGGGAAGTTATGCTAAAATTTTGGTAGAATTTCCCTTGGGGTGGGTCCCGCAGGATTCACCTCGAATTTCAGGGTGAAATTCGGGGCGGGTTTTGACAAAATTACTCTAAACCACCACCAAAACCGGCAGCAGCCACCGATAGTGGCGGTCAACTGCCAGCAGTGGCAGTCAACCACCATCACTACCTCAACTCCGACCAAAATTAACAAAGTATATATCAATCTCTTCTTCTCAACAAGCATAAACAACAATCAAAACTAGCACAAACCCTAGAAATCCAAGACTTGGCCGGAAATTACTTCCAAGCTCAAGAACACCAACAATACCGATTTGCCCTATACCCCAAATCGTTCTACCTCTTTTGGGTGGTTGAAGGACCAATCAAAGAGCTGCAAAACCCCCCAAAGATTGCTGGATTCGGTAGCCAGAGAAGGAAGTTCAGGCAAGGCTAAGCGCACGGCAGCAGCGGCGTCCCTGCGCCTCAACGCCGACGAGTTAGGGTCGGCTTTTGCCCAGGAAGTACGTGAGGTGTCCCAGTTGTCAGTTGGGACTGGTGTGGCAACCTGGCGTGGTCGGGCAGAGGCGTTCTGTCGAGGAGGGTCAGACGGGTTCGGGAGATCGGGGAGAGAGATATAAGGTGGCTGGTGGATTTGTTTTTTTTTTTTACCCTAACGAAATGGTAAGTTTCCCTTAAATACCCCAGCCCAATAATAGTAACTTTTATTATTTCCAACAACACTTACACATACGAACAACCAATCGGGTAATTAAGAGTCCACAAGTTCGTTTAAACCACCCCCATAAATTCCGAGTTGATTAGCTACCATTAAATCGTAAATCACCATGTAAAAACAATTACTAGGTTCGGGGTGTATCAGCTTTCCTGAAGATGGTGTGGTCGCTAGTGGTGGTGGAGCAGCACCCCTTTTGGGCGTTCCTTCTTGTGTTCGGTTGGGCATGGCTGGTTGGGTCTTTTGTGTCTCTTGTAGTTTATGTAGGTTGGTTTGATGTTTGTTCCGAATTCAGGAGTTCCAGCAGAACGGTCACTTGTGGACTTAAGTACGACTATGTCTTGATTCCACACATTATAATTGCCGTTATTGTGTCTATTTTGGGTTGTTTTGTGTCTTAGCATCTATTTGTTTCTTTCTGGTATAGATTTCCAATCCGAAGTCTGGATATGTTCGAATCCATCTCTCTTTGTAACCCGTTCTTACTAAATGAAGTTATTATTGTTGGGGAACAATCATATATTTGATTATAAATATGATATAAATTTCAATAAAGAATATAAGAAACATAAACAATATTCGTCTAGGATTGAAAGTAGTGAATCAATCTTAATATAGGAGTAAAATATTGTTTGAATCCTATAAAAGTAGTACAAGAAAAGAAAGAACTGACTTGATATACTGACTTGATATTCCGTTTGAGGCATGCATAAATGCACTTGACTAAAGACAAATTTCGCCCCTACCCTTGTGTTTGTAGTTCATTGGGCATCTACCTTGTAGAATACAACAATCGATGATCCAAAATAGAAGCACCGCAATTTTAGATTCTAACGAACCATAAATTGTATCTTGTACTCTTTTGACACGAACAAGACTTCTAGAAGAATTGAAGATTCTTTTTCTTATTTAAGGACATATGAGTATGAGTTTATATAAAACCCCAATTGAACTAACATGTCCGTTCACTTATCTTCTTGAAGAGACACACTTATTCCTAAAGACACATATTGAAAAAGACACACCCTTTCAAATGGAAATGTCATGAGTAATTTTCTTTTCATTCATATTGGATATTATAACATATTTTCCAAAAATCCTCCATATGAATGAAAATAATGATATTGAATGACAAGGAATTAGAGAGTACAATCGAACAAGAGATACATTTGAAAAAATGTCTTTTGGACTTAACCTTTCATAGTGAAGACCTATCAGATTTACTTGGTGAAATAGTAGATATAGAAGATCTTTAAACTATCCACCGTTTGTGTAAACCAAGACAATAAGCCTCACACATCTCTTATTCTAATACATTATGGTTCTTATGGTTGTGTTCATTTTGCTCCTGAACAATTTCCACATTCATGAGAGCTTTAGAGAACTAAGCCATATCATTCTCATAAAAGTGACCCGACTTCTACTCTCATATAGGTGATCATACTAATTAAGAATATTCTGCCATATTTCACTTGATAACAAGATATTAGTATCATTAAATGCAAAAGAATAATCTTATTACGGCTGCGGAAAACACACATTAATCATAGGAATGAGTGAGTTGTATGTTACGCATCTTGAGTCTTCCCCAACTAGTTTGCCAATTGAACCTAGACCATGGGATCTCCAATATTGCTAGGTTAGGTTTCCGCCAAGTAATGACTCATTTGGCTTTAACTCATTCCCCTCGATCATCAACTACCTCTCTAGTCAAACCTTTAAATAATTTGGATCCATATGGTTGACAATCGAATCAAATTTCACTTGAGAGTAGTTGTTCATATCCTTTTGATCGACATAGATATATGTAAATGCCAAAGCATTCCAACACTATCTCTTCAATTGTATTACATACAATTTATAGACATTATAAATACCCTCACCTTTGAGAAGTAAACCTTCAATCATAGGTTCTTGTGATGCAATTAAGATAGTAATGTATTCCCACAAACCTCATTTAGGAGCACATTCGTTTATGGAATAATTACGGAATATTTTTTCATGAACTTCTCCAATTTGGGATGTCTATTTAGTGATTGAAGCATTACTGATCAAACATCTTTCTCTTGCTTTTGTTCGTAAAACAAGAGTCTTACTAACATTTGTAAAATGCTTCTCATTTGTATATGATCATAAAGATCTTAAATCTTTCAATGATAACATCATAATTGGGACTATCGCCATAAATCACTTTTCATCAACCCATTAGAAATCAAATTCATTGTTCTTTGATCTTTATGGGATCGATAAACATAGTTAACCATATTGCAACAATACCATATCAGAATACTCGAAAAAGGGACCTCCGTGGCTTCTATATATGCTTTCTAGATTAACTATAAAAGCATACAAAACTCCACACTAGTTTATTGCATCAATCATGCTCTATTCATGGTAGCATGATTTCATATGTAAACCACGAGAGTAAGTATGACTGTTAAGACCCACTCCGAATTTCATTCTGAAACCCGAAGTAAGTCTTGCGGGGTCCACCTCTAATGAAAATTTACCGAAAAGCTCGGCAAACCTCCCTTGAAAATAAACAACCCTAAACCGGAAAACTAAAGAGTCACTCTCCTAAATATTATTAAGCATTCTCCAATTCAACCCACAATTCACTACCAGAATAGGCAGTTTAGCGACGAAAAATTTTCGTCGGCCTGTTAAAAAAATTCGTCGGCTACAACCTTAGCCGACGAAGGTTCGTCGGCTATAGTGTCGTCGGGAAAAGGTCGTCTGTAATGACTTTAGCCGATGAGACGAAAAATTTCGTCGGCTATAGTCATACTATAGCCGACGAAATAATATCGTCTGCTATAGTCCAACCTTTAGCCGACGACATTATTTCGTCTGCTAAATTATGCACTATAGCCGACGATTTTGTTGTCGGCTATAGTCCATACCTTAGCCGACGACATTTTGTGTCGTCGGTTATCTTCCAAACTTTAGCCGACGAATAATTTAATATATTCGTCGGCTAAAGTTTGTAATAAAAAAATATAAAACAACTATGGCCGACGAAATATTGTGTTTTTCGTCGGCTTTAGAGGCATTTAGCCGACGAATTAAAGCTTATTTCGTCGGCTAAATTTTTTTTTTTTTAAAAAAAAACTTTAGCCGACGAATTATGGCTTTTTTCGTCGGCTATAAGTGCATTCCAGTAAAAAAAAAAACCCCGAAATTTCTGAATTACCATTCCATGCAAGCTGCAAAAGACATTTTTAACAATTTCATATAACCAACAACTAACACATAAAAGAATATATGAACTACATAAAAGTATCAATTTACATAAAAGTATATATCAACTACGTAAAGTCTATATCGTCTAAATTAAAGTCATCTTCTGGGGGTTGCGGCGGCTGGGGTTGCGGCGGCTGGGGTAGCAGAATGGGCGGAGGCATGGGCGGAGGCATGGGCGGAGGCGGAAGTCCCTGAATCTGGGCAGCTGCAAAGTCCTGCATGTACTGGATCATCTGCTGCTGCTGGGCCTGCTGGATGGCATGTAACTCGGCAACATAGGCTGCCTGCGCGGCATTAAAGGCTGCCTGCGAGGCTGCCTGAGCAGCTTGAGCAGCTTGCTGTTCTCGTAGTCTCTGAACTTCCGACTCTAGCTGAGTCGTCCTGTTGATCGTGGACGTGGTGCAGCTACTGGTCGAGGTTGCCTTTCGTTGAAATCCTGGAGTGGTCTTCAGGACCCCCTCGCCTCTCTTTCCTAGACCTCGGCAGTAGAAGTTGTTTTCTCTCGGTGGGAAGGCTATGCCCATGATCCTCGGCCCAATCGTCGGATCCGAATTGTCGATCCGGGACATGGCTTCGGACATCTCGGAATCCTGCGTGTCCGGCCATGCCTCCCTCACTAAGGTACTCAGGACCTCGTCACTAGCCTCCCTCACCCTCGCCCAAAACCCGTTGGGCAGCATCGAAGCAGTGTACTGTAGATACTCATCAACAGCCTTCACGGTCGATTTTGTCTCAACTTTTATCCTCATTACGTCCATCACACTTTCAAGAACGGTCTTCTGACAACCGGGGTACACAGGGGTCTATTGGAAAGCAAGCAGTTTGTTGTACTTTTCAATACCAGCAGTGTTCACAGCTCTAGGGAAGGGCTGCACCGGGTCAGGCATATACTGTCCTTGAGAGCATACACCGCTCTCATAAGGAAACATGTCGTTGATGAATGTCGTTGTTGGATCGTTGGATGTACTAGCACTGCCCGTCTCGAAAAATTGGCCATGATCATGTAGACCCCCTGATGATGTTTCACTGTGATATAACCAACATGTGTACTTCTCCCAAAACCCGTTACTCCTCAGGTGCTGCCATACTTTGTCAATGGGAAATCGATACATATCGCTGCGACACTGACATTTCGTGCACGGGCAATAGAAAATTGTATTCCCGTTAGCATTATCCATCGCATATTCTAGAAAACTCATAACTCTTGCACCGTATCTTTTGTCCCATTTTGGAAGCGAAATCCAACTCTTATCCATATCCTGAAAATATAACAAAATATATATATATTTATAACGCTGCTAGCTAATTATTAATAAAATTTCATGCCATATATAAAATCTCAATTCATTTAGTATATATATATTCTACGTACGTACTACAACTAATTAATTACAAAATTATCATTATGAACTCATATATATCATCAACAACTTCATACCATATCAACACAATAATATTATAAATTAATATTAACATATATATATATATATTTACTATTTATTAACAACAAATTAATTCATATATATTATCAATTCAAATCATCAACCAAATCGATCAACACATATATATATACATCCAACGTACTCAAAATTAATCAACTCAATCACAATCAAAATCAATAAACTCAATTAATCACACTAATTAAAATCGATCAACTCAAATAAAACTCAATTAATCAACATATATATACGTATACGTACCTATATATGGCTCCACAAACTGATTATGGACAGATTTCGACAACACCCAAACTTTTTCTCCCCTTTTTTCTTCTCCCGTTTTTTTTTCCCTTTTTTTCGAAATGAGCTGCTGCTGCCCAGATCTGCAAATATAAAGCACTTTAGCCGACGACTATGAATGTCGTCGGCTAAACCTTTAAATATTTCGTCGGCCATGGTTTGTGCACTTTAGCCGACGACATAAATTCTTTAGCCGACGAAATTTTTTTTTGTCGGCTAAAGTGTGTCATAGCCGACGAAAATTTAAAATAGCCGGCGAAATAAAATTTTGTCGGCTAAAGTGGACATCATAGCCGACGAAAATTTACCTTAGCCGACGAAAGAAATTTTCATCGGCTAAAGCCCACTATAGCCGACGAAAAAATGCTTCGTCGGCCTGGTTTTTTTTTTTCGTCGGCTATAACCTTTCGTCGGCTATATTCTCTTCTTCTCAACAAGCATAAACAACAATCAAAACTAGCACAAACCCTAGAAATCCAAGACTTGGCCGGAAATTACTTCCAAGCTCAAGAACACCAACAATACCGATTTGCCCTATACCCCAAATCGTTCTACCTCTTTTGGGTGGTTGAAGGACCAATCAAAGAGCTGCAAAACCCCCCAAAGATTGCTGGATTCGGTAGCCGGAGAAGGAAGTTCAGGCAAGGCTAAGCGCACGGCAGCAGCGGCGTCCCTGCGCCTCAACGCCGACGAGTTAGGGTCGGCTTTTGCCCAGGAAGTACGTGAGGTGTCCCAGTTGTCAGTTGGGACTGGTGTGGCAACCTGGCGTGGTCGGGCAGAGGCGTTCTGTCGAGGAGGGTCAGACGGGTTCGGGAGATCGGGGAGAGAGATATAAGGTGGCTGGTGGATTTGTTTTTTTTTTACCCTAACGAAATGGTAAGTTTCCCTTAAATACCCCAGCCCAATAATAGTAACTTTTATTATTTCCAACAACACTTACACATACGAACAACCAATCGGGTAATTAAGAGTCCACAAGTTCGTTTAAACCACCCCCATAAATTCCGAGTTGATTAGCTACCATTAAATCGTAAATCACCATGTAAAAACAATTACTAGGTTCGGGGTGTATCAGCTTTCCTGAAGATGGTGTGGTCGCTAGTGGTGGTGGAGCAGCACCCCTTTTGGGCGTTCCTTCTTGTGTTCGGTTGGGCATGGCTGGTTGGGTCTTTTGTGTCTCTTGTAGTTTATGTAGGTTGGTTTGATGTTTGTTCCGAATTCAGGAGTTCCAGCAGAACGGTCACTTGTGGACTTAAGTACGACTATGTCTTGATTCCACACATTATAATTGCCGTTATTGTGTCTATTTTGGGTTGTTTTGTGTCTTAGCATCTATTTGTTTCTTTCTGGTATAGATTTCCAATCCGAAGTCTGGATATGTTCGAATCCATCTCTCTTTGTAACCCGTTCTTACTAAATGAAGTTATTATTGTTGGGGAACAATCATATATTTGATTATAAATATGATATAAATTTCAATAAAGAATATAAGAAACATAAACAATATTCGTCTAGGATTGAAAGTAGTGAATCAATCTTAATATAGGAGTAAAATATTGTTTGAATCCTATAAAAGTAGTACAAGAAAAGAAAGAACTGACTTGATATACTGACTTGATATTCCGTTTGAGGCATGCATAAATGCACTTGACTAAAGACAAATTTCGCCCCTACCCTTGTGTTTGTAGTTCATTGGGCATCTACCTTGTAGAATACAACAATCGATGATCCAAAATAGAAGCACCGCAATTTTAGATTCTAACGAACCATAAATTGTATCTTGTACTCTTTTGACACGAACAAGACTTCTAGAAGAATTGAAGATTCTTTTTCTTATTTAAGGACATATGAGTATGAGTTTATATAAAACCCCAATTGAACTAACATGTCCGTTCACTTATCTTCTTGAAGAGACACACTTATTCCTAAAGACACATATTGAAAAAGACACACCCTTTCAAATGGAAATGTCATGAGTAATTTTATTTTCATTCATATTGGATATTATAACATATTTTCCAAAAATCCTCCATATGAATGAAAATAATGATATTGAATGACAAGGAATTAGAGAGTACAAGCGAACAAGAGATACATTTGAAAAAATGTCTTTTGGACTTGAACCTTTCATAGTGAAGACCTATCAGATTTACTTGGTGAAATAGTATATATAGAAGATCTTTAAACTATCCACCGTTTGTGTAAACCAAGACAATAAGCCTCACACATCTCTTATTCTAATACATTATGGTTCTTATGGTTGTGTTCATTTTGGTCCTGAACAATTTCCACATTCATGTGAGCTTTAGAGAACTAAGCCATATCATTCTCATAAAAGTGACCCGACTTCTACTCTCATATAGGTGATCATACTAATTAAGAATATTCTGCCATATTTCACTTGATAACAAGATATTAGTATCATTAAATGCAAAAGAATAATCTTATTACGGCTGCGGAAAACACACATTAATCATAGGAATGAGTGAGTTGTATGTTACGCATCTTGAGTCTTCCCCAACTAGTTTGCCAATTGAACCTAGACCATGGGATCTCCAATATTGCTAGGTTAGGTTTCCGCCAAGTAATGACTCATTTGGCTTTAACTCATTCCCCTCGATCATCAACTACCTCTCTAGTCAAACCTTTAAATAATTTGGATCCATATGGTTGACAATCGAATCAAATTTCACTTGAGAGTAGTTGTTCATATCCTTTTGATCGACATAGATATATGTAAATGCCAAAGCATTCCAACACTATCTCTTCAATTGTATTACATACAATTTATAGACATTATAAATACCCTCACCTTTGAGAAGTAAACCTTCAATCATAGGTTCTTGTGATGCAATTAAGATAGTAATGTATTCCCACAAACCTCATTTAGGAGCACATTCGTTTATGGAATAATTACGGAATCTTTTTTCATGAACTTCTCCAATTTGGGATGTCTATTTAGTGATTGAAGCATTACTGATCAAATATCTTTCTCTTGCTTTTGTTCGTAAAACAAGAGTCTTACTAACATTTGTAAAATGCTTCTCATTTGTATATGATCATAAAGATCTTAAATCTTTCAATGATAACATCATAATTGGGACTATCGCCATAAATCACTTTTCATCAACCCATTAGAAATCAAATTCATTGTTCTTTGATCTTTATGGGATCGATAAACATAGTTAACCATATTGCAACAATACCATATCAGAATACTCGAAAAAGGGACCTCCGTGGCTTCTATATATGCTTTCTAGATTAACTATAAAAGCATACAAAACTCCACACTAGTTTATTGCATCAATCATGCTCTATTCATGGTAGCATGATTTCATATGTAAACCACGAGAGTAAGTATGACTGTTAAGACCCACTCCGAATTTCATTCTAAAACCCGAAGTAAGTCTTGCGGGGTCCACATCTAATGAAAATTTACCGAAAAGCTCGGCAAACCTCCCTTGAAAATAAACAACCCTAAACCGGAAAACTAAAGAGTCACTCTCCTAAATATTATTAAGCATTCTCCAATTCAACCCACAATTATCCGCAAGTGAGAATATAAAAATTACAATATTCATATATTCTAAATTAAAACATAGGTCATAGCACTCCAGTAGAAAAATTATACGATAAACCTCAAGAGTATTCAGAACTATTAAACACTAGAGGAAGCTGGAAAATACCCTACCCTAGTAGGTTAAACAGGTTAGCAATTGGTGAAATGTGGCTGAGCAGTGGGTAACTATGCCTCGTTGTCTCCTACCAGTACTAACTCGAATTTTGCTGACTGGACATTTTTAAAACGAAGGGCCCAAGGGAAAAACATTGCAAAAGTTAAAGTGAGTGGATAAAAATAAATAAATAAATAAAATAATTTTCAACATTTATGCTTTCTCAATTTTTATTCCAAAGAAAACGAATGCATGCCTCAAACGATAAATCTCTTATCTCATAAATATCGAGCCTCTTCAGCTCAAAACTATATATCAAAATATGTATGTATTTACACTCGCCCATACTCCCTATATAAATTAATAGTAATCTATATAGGTCTACTACGCTCGCGTCCAACGCTCACGTCACGCCTTAATGCAGTGATACACTATGCCATTAAGGTGGATAGACGGGTGTATAAATATGTGCCCATACCCCCTATATGAGTTAAACACTCATATATGACTACTACGATTGCGTCTAACGCTCACGTCACACCATAATGCAGTTATATACTATGTCATTAAGGTGGACAGACACATATGGCTAACTAGCATTTATATACATACTCTCATCATAAATATATTATAATTTACCGAAAATCCAATTTTCGGTAACTCACCACAATGAATAAAATCGTCAAATAAAAATGACGTCCAATGCTCCAACAAAATAAACAATTGCATGCACATTATTTAAACCAAGAGTCCACTCACAAATTAGGCCTAAGCCTAAAGTCGGTCTGAGGCTTCTTCTGCTCGAGCCTCCTCACGTCATGATCTAAAAATATAATTAAATCCTCAACTATATACCAACGCTTATATAAAAATAGGCAAAATTAAATGTGGTCTTATCTACTCTCATCCTTACCCAACTTTGCCAATTTTAAAATTGATACGGTCTAAACTTCACCACAAATACTGGCAGCCTTAAATCCACCTTTTACGGTCAAAACAACAATAATCTAATGGCCGGATTCTATCCAAATTAACGGCCAAAATATCAAACTTTGAGAAATCCCAAACCTATCCAAAATTCCTCTAAAAATTCCAAAATTCACATCATTAACCTCCCATTAATATTCCACATCTAAAACCATAAAAATCTCCCTAACAACGGCGGCCGACTCTGGCGACCTCCAATAGCTACCAAATTTTAACAGAATCTTCCTCTTAATCTTCTCTATAACTTTCCTAACTAGCACAACACCAATTCCAAGCCTAAATAGGGTAATCGACTAAAAACATCAAAAGAGCCCTAGAACATCAATTATACATTTCTCATTAACAATATCGAATTAGACCAAATCATTTTGAGAGATTACTTACCTTGATGAGGGTTACAAGATGAGCCAAAAATCCTGACCTATGGTGGCCGGAAGAGAGAACTCCGGCGAAGGGGCAGTCGGCGTCTCCGGCGGGTTTTCTCCTCTCCGACGATGTCACAGACTCGAACGCTTGCCCAGGAAGAGAGAGAGGAGGAGACGGTGGTTCAATCGGGACAAGTGCGGCGGCCCAGGTCGGCCGGACGGCGTCGGATGGAGGCGGAGAAATCTGGCAGGGAGAGAGAAGCTCGGGGAAGAAGAGAGAGAAAAGAGAAAGGGTTTGGGCTTTTCCAAACCGGTTTCTCCCGAACCACAACCTTAATACCCAACTCCAAACACCCTAAAAATAATATCCTAATAAAACTTACCTTTTTATTGGGTAAAATTCACCATTTTTATTGTCGTCACAATTTTCTCCTATGAATAATTTCTCCGAAATATTCGTCCCTCAATACTCCTCTATGAACCTTTGAAACTATAAACTCATTTACGAAGACGGTAAAACTCTTATTAATACCAAACTAGTAAATAAGGTATAAATTAAGAGTTAAGGTGTGACAATGACTGTTTCCTTCGACTATCCCTTTTGTTTCAAATATAAGTGTACAGTAACTCATCCATATATCTCACTTGAATCATGCATCTAGAACACATGCATCAACAAGTTGGTATGATTGTATGAAACAGCGATCATTCTTACCCGTCATTTGTTCCAAATTCTCACCCGTAGTTTTCTTGCAATCTCTCTTCAATTAAGAGATTCAAAAGTAATTTGGTATCTCATGTTCATTACAACATTCAGTAAAAGGAACCTTCTACAACAGAGAAGTACTTTCCATGAAATTCAATGAACATTAACGAATCAAACCTTGTTGGGATACGATGATATCGAATCTGGGAACTCTAATCCCGCTCTAATCCCACATATACAATAGTTATTCTTCTCTTGTGACAGATAGAAAGACACTTTTTCAATTATGCCATAAGGTTGCATCTGAGTTTAGACACCTTTTCGATACTTTATAAATTAGTATGCATCAAAACTTCTTCTTTTGGTGCCTGTTCGCATACTGTACTGTAAGGTCCCGTACTGTAAAACTTACAAGCGTTTGCAAGCAATTACAGCCACTAAATGAAGTAGCAGTTATCTTTGAATCTTATGCCCAGAAATAAATACTATCGAAATCTAGACAAAGCCATTCAAAACAACCGGGTACTGGTACTTCAAGTATTTTCATACAGATTATGCATATCAACACAAGCACATGCTTATATAATTATGCAAATATATTAAATCTTTTGCTTTGCATCTTCCATATCAACTTCTATAATTGTATATATCATGCATATGCATACGTACACATAGCATTAGACCAAGTTTTCTGTTGCATAACTTATAAGCAAAATCTTATATTATGATTGCACTTTAGTACGTACCAGTCCTAAACAGATCTTTCATCATTTTAAACTTTCATCTCGTATATAATACATCACAGACTACTCATTATCTTTCATCTAACCAATGCCACACTACTCCTTGTATTAAGATAATAAGGAATCAATCGCAGTAAAAGGCCATAGCATTTTTCTCTTTCAAATGTTCTTGCTTTGGTTAGGACTCATCGTTAAACATGATTGTTCCATTATATTATCTGTCTTTTAGATTGTTGGGGAACAATTATATATTTGATTATAAATATGATAGAAATTTCAATAAAAAAATATAAGAAACATAACAATATTCGTCTAGGATTGAAAATAGTGAATCAATTCTAATATAGGAGTAAAATAGTGTAAGAATCCTATAAAAGTAGTACAAGGAAAGAAAGAACTGACTTGATATTCCGATTGAGGTATGCATAAATGCATTTGATTAAAGACAGATTTCGCTCCTACCCTTGTGCTTGTAGTTCGATGGACGTCCGCCTTATAGAATACAACAATCGATGATCCAAAATAGAAGCACCGCAATTTTAGACTCTAACGAACCATAAATTGTATCTTGTACTCTTTTGACTAAAACAAGAATTCTAGAAGAATTGAGGATTCTTTTTCTTATTTAAGGAGATATGAGTATGAGTTTATATAGACTCTCAAGTAAACCAACATCTGTATTCAATTATCTCTTTGAAGAGACACACTTATTTCTAAAAACACATATTGAAAAACACACACCATTTCAAATGAAAAAGTCATGAGTAATTTTATTTTCATTTATATTGAATATTATTACATATTTTCCAACAATTATTTGATAAAAAAAAAAGTAGGTCAGACAAACTAATTAATATCATATCTAGAGATGAATGAATATGACCTGATGATATATTGATCTATATACCCATCTATATACCTATATAAAGAGAGGCATCCTTTCATCTAATAGGAGGCTTTTTCTAGAGAGAACAGAGTAGGTGCTCATGTGCTGAGCTAGTTTGTAACATTTCTAGTTTCCTTTCATTTGAGTGTTTCCCTTCAGTTTTCTCCAAGCCTTGCATATACATTCAAGGTTTTGAATTTCGGTTAATGAAGTTCATCATCTCAAGTAATTTGTGAACATATACTCGTCGTCGAGTAGATTTCTTGTCCAAATCAAAAATTCTATGCATGTCTTGTTAAACTTACTCTCATTTACTTTAACTTATGGTACAAATCCTTAAGTAAATTTGTATGTAACCCTTCCTATATTTCCTTAAGATATATATATATATATGAGGGCCCTTTCACTAAGGGATTCTTTTTTTTGGTTTATATGAGGGATGAGGGATTACACCAGCTTTTCGATTATATTTTTGAATCTCCACCATTCAGTTTGTTGGTCTTTAGATCAATTCTACAAATTTTCAGCCAATTTGATGATCGTTAAGGTTGTAAACACGAAAATATCTGCGACAAATGACAGAACAACACGTGTACAAAAATAATTTAATCAATGCGAATGCGGGTTACAATCTTTGTGAACTCCTCTGATTCTATCTCCGACGTCGATTTGATCCAAGGGTGACGAACACTTAATTTTGAATCGAATCGTTGTAATTTGGACTTCTTGTCATGTTGACGATTTGTAGGAGTTGATTGACCAAGGGCCGTAGAGGCTTGTCCTTGATCATACTTTGGTCACGAACAGTTTCACGTGGTGCCTGTTCTTCGACTTTGAAGTTGGTGAAGATGTCGGCTATTTGGCAGCTTGATGACTCTTTAGGATTTGACAACTTCTAGACTTGAGGTTGATGAAGAATCGGCTATTTGGCAGCTTGATGATTCTTCAAGATTTGACAACTTCTAGGCTTGAGGTTGATGAAGAACCGGCTATTTGGCAGCTTGATGATTCTTCAAGATTTGACAACTTCTAGGCTTGAGGTTGATGAAGAACCGGCTATTTCGCAGCTTGATGGTTCTTCAAGGATTTAGTGAAGAACTGGCTACTTGGGGAGCTTGATAGTTTTTCAAGGATTTTGGGGAGGCTTCTGAGATCGTGGAGGGATTTTTTTTTCTCTCTCTCTAGTTCACTCCTTTGTTTCTGCCCCTTGGTTTCTCTCCCTTTCCTCTTGGTATGAGATGGGGTATTTATAGTGTTAACATGCCTCCACTTAAGGCAAGTAATGAAGATTCTGAATCAATAATATTTCCTTAATCGAATCAATGAATCTTAACTGATTGATTTACTTGCTGATTTTAACACAATCAGATCAATCAAATCTTAAGATTTAGATATGCTCAGATCGCTTTGGATTAATGTCCTGTTTTGATCAAGATTATTAGTAAGGGGCGAGCCATCTCGCGGATATGGAAAGTATCTCGCGAGGAACCTTGATTTCCAAGTAAGCGGTGATTTCTGATCCCAGTTCGCGGACTCCCCTACGCGAGGCCATCTCACCTCACCTTCATGTAAATCCACGTGCGAGGAGCCATTTTGCTTCGCCTTCATGTAAATCTACCTGAAGTCTAGTTTGCCTCGCGAAGTCTTGTTCGCCTCGCGAAGTCCGGTTCGCCTCGCGAAGTCTATTTCGCCTCGCTAAGTCTTGTTCAAGGATTTTTGGGAGGCTTCTAAGCTCGCGGAGGGATTTTTTTCTCTCTCTCTCTAGTTCGCTCCTTTTATTCTGCCCCTTGGTTTCGCTCCCCTTCCTCTTGGTATGAGAGGGGATATTTATAGTGTTAACATGCCTCCACTTAAGGCAAGTAATGAAGATTCTGAATCAATAATATTTCCTTAATCGAATCAATGAATCTTGACTGATTGATTTACTTGCTGATTTTAACACAATCAGATCAATCAAATCTTAAGATTTAGATATGCCCAGATCGCTTTGGATTAATGTCCTGTTTTGATCAAGATTATTAGTAAGGGGCAAGCCATCTCGCGGATATGGAAAGTATCTCGCGAGGAACCTTGATTTCCAAGCAAGTAGTGATTTCTGATCCCAGTTCGCGGACTCCCCTATGCGAGGCCATCTCGCCTCGCCTTCATGTAAATCCACGCGCGAGGAGCCATTTCGCTTCGCCTTCATGTAAATTTACGCGAAGTCTATTTCGTCTCGCGAAGTCTATTTCGCCTCGCGAAGTCTTGTTCGCCTCACGAAGTGCGGTTCTCCTCATGAAGTCCGGTTTGCCTTGCAAAGGTCAGTCCGCCTCACCTTCATTTATTTCTATGAGAAGTGCGGTTCGCCTCGCCTAACTTCTTACGAGCCATCACTTATAAACCTAATTATTTTGTTAAATTTAACATGTCTACAAAGGTGTTGAAGAAGATTAAATCAATGAACGAACCAAATCTGCCAAACATGAACCGTTCATGCTTATAATTATAAATCATTGTTTTGAATTCCTTAACGATTACCAAAATTTCTGAAAATTTGCAAAAATGATCTACTCATATAGAACTAAAAGTGACCGAAAATTATTTAATATGGTTAACCATAAATTTTGAAGATGACCAAAAATTGCCAATAGATAAGTGGTACGGATTTTGCCACTTAGAACCATAAATTTTCGAAAGTTAAGGTACGGATTTTCGAAAATAGAACCCTAAATTTCCGGTCATATTCTATTGGCAAAATTCGTACCACTTATCGGATTTAATATGGTTAACCTTTGTTGAAAAGTGGTTCAAAAGGTACGGATTTTGCCAATAGAGCCACTTTTCGGTCATATTTTTTGATCATACCCAACTAGTATCTAGATATATATGACATGATCATCTCTACAAAATTGGTGATCGTTAAGGTATCGAAACTATATGATTACAATGAATGAACCAAATTTGTTCAACAGAAACCATTCGTGTAATTCACAATTTTGAATACCTTAATGATTATCAATTTGGTTAAAATTTTGTAGAGATGATCTACTCATATATACCTAATAGATGAATGGTTGAGATGGGAAAATATAATCGAAAAGTATGTCAATTAAGGAAATCCATACCTTTTGAAATAAATGAGGTTCATATCAGAGAAGGCCTATATATATATATATATATATATATATATATATATATATATATATATATATATATATATATATATATATATATATATATATATAGACACACACACACATGGCCCTTCCACAAAGGGATCCCTCTTTTTGACACATATGAGGGATGAGGGATTACACCGACTTTTTGATCACAAAATCACATTTCCACTGTTCATTATGTAGTTCTATATGAGTATATCACTTATGCAAATTTTCAGAAATTTTGGTAATCGTTAAGACATTCAAAACTACGATTAATAATTATAAGCATGAACGGTTCATGTTTGACAGATTTGGTTCGTTCATTGATTTAATCTTGTTCGACACCTTAACAATCACCAAATTGGTTGAAAATTTGCATAATTGATCTATATAGAAGGACCAACAAACTGGTCGGTGGAGATTCAAAAATATAATTGAAAAGTTGGTGTAATCCCCCATCCCTCATATAAACCAAAATAAAGGATCCCTTAATGGAAGAGCTCTATATATATATATATATATATATATATATATATATATATATATATATATATACATATACATACACCCTTCCATTGAGGGATCCATATTTTTGGCCACTTTTAGGGATATGTCCACACTAATGGATCTGTCATTTAATGAGTTTGGATGACTAAGATTAAAACAAAAAGTTGCACACTTTATATCAATTTGGCTTAAAGTTTGTAGAGATGATATACTCATATATACCTAAAAGCTGAACGGTTAAGATAAGAAAATATGATCGAAAAGTTGGTCAATTAAGGAAATCTATATCTTTTAAATAAATAACGATGTTTTGGACCTAATAATAATTGTGTGTGTGTGTGTATAGAAAGGATCAGAGGCGGACATCAACAAAGGTGAAAAAGTGCGGAAGCCAGCTCAAGATAGCTCTAGGCGGTGCTGACGGCGTCGACGACCTTGACGTCGCTGAAGCAGACCTCCATCCTGTTTTTCTCCTTACCGGTGGACTCTCCAACAACGAGTTCGAAGTCGAGAATGAGGTGCTTGAAGTTTTCTGGTAAACTTCCCGGCCGGACCATCGATCTAGCTCACCTCGTCTTTCACCTTGATGATGACGATGGCTAGGATGTCTGATGTCTTCAAGGAAAAAATCAGAGCTGTCATTGACGCCGCCTAGAGCCTCCTTGAGCCGGCGTCCGCACTTTTTCTTCGATGTGGACGTTCGCTTTTGATCGGGCCTCTATATATATATATATGCATGTATATATATGTTTTCCCGTTATGCACTCACATAATATTATGATGAAACTCGTTATTCCTAAACTTCCAATGAAACTACTTCTAATGAAGAAGAAATTCCAAACTAACATCTATGAGAAATGATGGAATAATGACTCAATAGTTTTATCTTACCGGTTATGTCACACTATGTTATCTAATTTACGCTAGACAACTTTAAAACCACGTTATAGACAAAAGGAAAAACACGTGTCAAGATTCCATATGGTTGAAAAATCTAGTGAGAGTCAACCCCTCCTTGGATCTTCACAAATACACGTTAAAATAGGCAAAGTTAATAACATCTGACCCTCCAAATTGATTACATGAAACAAAAATAACATAATCAAAATGAGCAACAGAAGCATCTTCTTGTCTTTAATGGACCTTCTCCCTTGTTTGCAATTTTGGACCGACTCGTCTGGCTCTGTCTCTCTGTCCTTTTATTGGTGCAGTGTTTCAGTTTTCCAACGGAGTAATGGACCCTCCGGAAGATTATTTGATATTTATTTCTCTTTTGGTAATGTAGTAATGAGAGTCGAAATTATTAGTTTCTTCTTATATAGCTTAATCCCTGTGTCACTTTCGGAAAATTCCGAAGTTCCCTCTGTTTTTGAGGCGACAAGAACAATGGAGAGGCTCTTCAAGCTCCAACTCTGAACCTCTTCCCCCACCCATATGATTGACTTTCCAGTTTTTGCTCAATTCTTATTCTGTTCCTAATTTGGAGTTTTCTTTATTGTTCCTGGGACGAGTCATTGTTGGGTCTTCGGATTAGAATTTGTAAGAAGCCGGAAAGCAGAGACATCCCACTGAAAGAGAATGAGTTTATGGTTTGGTGAAGCTTCAGCTTGATAAAGAGAAGTGCTTGTAAATCTGTCTCTCCCTCTATTTGTAAGTTTTGAATTTCCAGTTGAATGTTGATTTGTGTAAGAAACTATGGTTGCTTTTTCAAGTTTGTCATGAGTTGTGAGTCTACAAAGCTCTTTATTATTGTGAATTTAAACAGAACCCAGAAGTCAGATTGCTGAACTGTTGAATTTTACTTCTTCAATTTCCATTTCAACCCTGCTAATGTGTTCAGTTTTCATCATTGTTGGTTATTTAAATTCTGCTTGCTCAAGAACTTAATGGAGTGAACAGTCGGTCTTATTTCTGCAAACAAAATAATCACAATATGAGAGACTGCGCGTTATTCAAGTTTGACACATTCAATACAATATAAAAAAGTTTCATATGAGCGTTGGATTGTTTATTTTATAAGAAACTTGGAAAAAAATAATATTGGTTTTCTTCAGTTTAGGTATTAAAGGAAATTAGTCACATGTTAGACTTAGACCTGCATTTTGGCACCTAAGAAGGGGTAAAGTCTTGCTTCTTCCCCAACTAACCAACTTGAAGCCATCTTCATTTCATATGTTCACATGATTCCTGGTGAATGGTACTATTGGGATACTCCTTTGATCTTGTGGCTTTCAGCTCATTATGAGTCATACTCACTTTGATATTTTTGAAGACCCCTCATGTTTACATTACAAATAGATTGATCACAACCTCATGTTAAATTCAATTCTTTGGTATCATTCAGCTCCTCATCATTTCTGTTTGTTGAAACGTAGTGATAGAAGATTCATGCAATGGGGTATGGTAACTCAAGATCTGTCAGGTGAATTTCCTTTCTTAATTCTCATTTGGTTTCAAAGTATTTGTCTTTCTGATGGTATCATAGTTTTTGTTACCATAACTGCTTTTGAAACTTTTTCGCCTTTAAAACTTTGAACTTTTAGATTTGAAGATGATGTTGAATTAGCAAAGCTGCCTTCAGTCAATGGAGTTGGTGTTGTTAAGTTTAAGTACAAGATTGATGGGACACAAGTACAAGAGACCAGCACCAAGAGAACGGATAAGGAGCTTCCTGGAAAGTCTGGGAAATCTTTAAAAGCTAAAGTACTGTCCAGAGTCTTTCCTGAGGACTATGAAAGAGTAAAGAAGAAGATATTGGATCCTCGAGGACCAACAATTAGACGATGGAACAAGATTTTCCTAATAACTTGTTTGATTTCTTTGTTTGTAGATCCTTTATTCTTTTACTTGCCAGAGGTTAAAGACCAAGTCTGTATTGATATTGGCATACCACTTGAAGTTGTTCTTACCATTCTTCGATCAGTGGCCGATGTTTTTTACATAATTCAGATTTATATAAGATTTCGTAAAGCTTATATTGCACTTTCCTCTCGAGTATTTGGTAGAGGAGAGCTTGTTATAGACTCTTCAAAGATCGCATTGAGGTACCTCCGGTTTGGTTTCTGGATTGACCTCATTGCTGCTCTGCCCCTTCCTCAGGTATGCTACTCAAGTCTTGTTCTAGTACTTGTCCTTTTGAGATAAATCTGTTTGCAGTGAAATTGGTCCTTATTTTTCATCCACTTTTCAGGTACTAATTTGGATTGTAATTCCCAACCTTAATGGTTCAACTATGACAAACACCAAGAACTTTCTTCGGTTCATCATAATCTTTCAGTACATACCAAGGCTCTTTCTAATCTTTCCGCTATCATCACAAATTGTTAAGGCCACTGGTGTTGTGACAGAGACAGCATGGGCAGGTGCTGCATATAACCTGATGTTATACATGTTGGCAAGTCATGTAAGTAAAAAGTTGTATGTTTTTTTTAAATTTTCATTTAATTGAACTTAACCATCTAATATGTAATACAAACTGTAACCTCATGCACCTACCTGATTTTCATGTTTTCTTTACAAAAGGTTTTAGGAGCTTGTTGGTACCTTCTTTCAATAGAGCGGCAAGAAGCATGCTGGAGGCAAGTTTGTGAGCAAGACAATTCATTTTGTGAATATAGTTATTTAGATTGCAAAATGGAGCATGACCCCAAACGTATCTCCTGGTTCCAGTCAAGTAATGTCACACAAATATGTGATCCAGAGGGAAACTCCTATGAATTTGGAATATACGGTGATGCCGTAACATATGGCGTTACAACCTCATCATTCTTCAACAAGTACTTCTACTGTCTTTGGTGGGGTCTAAGAAACCTCAGGTAATTGATTTCTACAAATCTCTGTTTATGGTTTGATGTTCCACACAATTAAGGTTGTAAATTGTAATCATCTGTTCCTTGTAGATTTAGACCTTTTTCAAATCTTGTGTTCTCATGGTTTAGTCTTACCAAGATTTGTTTTCACATGACAATCATAGCTCTACCAATTTTAAACCAATCATAAGATTCTGATTTGATTTTGTTTGATTTTCTATATGAGAAGGAAAAAAAGTTCTAGTCCATCTCATTCCATGTCCATCATTGAAATATCATCTGTTTTGCTTATGTTTTCTAAATAAATATTCTGCAGTTCCTTGGGACAGAATCTTTCGACCAGCACTTATGTCGGAGAAATAATCTTTGCTATTATTATCGCGACTCTTGGACTGGTTCTCTTTGCATTGCTGATCGGTAATATGCAAGTAAGTCCTCAAGTAATCTCAATACTTTAAAATTGTTTGAGACTTAAACATCCACATCTAGTAGTCTAGAGAAGAAAACAGGAGACAATTTTCTGATGGCAAAAGTTATTAGGTACATGATAATTAGGAGTTTGTTTTATGCTTCACATGATAACCAAGCATATGAGCACTGCCTGCAACTGTTTTACTACTCTATGTATATGGAGAAAATTCTGATCACACATTATAATGGCAGACCTACCTCCAATCAACAACTGTCCGACTAGAAGAGTGGAGGATCAAGAGAACTGATACAGAGCAATGGATGCGGCACAGGCAGCTGCCTCCAGAATTAAGACTGTCTGTAAGGAAGTATGATCAGTATAAGTGGCTGGCTACTCGAGGAGTCGATGAAGAAAGTCTTCTTAAAGGACTACCTATGGATCTACGAAGAGACATTAAACGCCACCTTTGCCTTGACCTTGTTCGTCGGGTAAGTTATTGTTAGCTATGTTGTAAGCACTATGTTAATTAATAGCCACTCGATAAATATATATCTTAGTAAAGATTAACAGGGCAGCTCGATAATCTGTAACTACAATTACATTATGTTGACTACCTTATGATGCTCTTAACTTTTGGCTTGAGCTATTGAATTTTGTCTTTTATTAAATGAGCAGGTTCCTTTGTTTGATCAAATGGACGAAAGAATGCTAGATGCAATATGTGACAGGCTTAAACCTGCTTTGGGTACTGAAGGCACATTTCTAGTGCGTGAAGGTGATCCTGTCAATGAAATGCTCTTCATAGTTCGAGGCCACCTTGATTCCTACACCACCAACGGTGGCCGGACAGGATTCTTTAGCTCGTGCCATCTTGGCCCCGATGACTTCTGCGGAGAAGAACTGCTGACGTGGGCCTTAGACCCTCGTCCGAGTGTCATTCTCCCATCTTCAACGCGCACAGTCAAAGCGCTTTCTGAAGTAGAAGCATTTGCTCTAGTAGCAGAGGACTTGAAATTTGTTGCATCACAGTTTAGAAGACTTCATAGCAAGCAACTTAGGCACAAGTTCCGGTTCTATTCACACCAGTGGCGGTTATGGGCTGCATGTTTCATACAGGCTGCTTGGCGTCGGTATAAGAAGCGCAGGGAAGCAGCGGCACTCAAGGCTAAAGAAAACCACTTGCCCGCGGCACCTGTGCAACCCCCACCCGTCTCAGGCTTGGCAACTTATGCAGCAAGGCTTGCAGCAAGTACTAGGAGGGGTGCCAAGACGCATCCTGGGTCAGATTCTGGGGTTGTAAGTTCATTACAGAAGCCCGCAGAGCCTGATTTTTCTGTAGATGAGGAATGAATGGAGAACTGATACAAGTTGGAGAGGGAATATAGTAGTATAGTCCTGCTTATGTTTTCTGTATTGATATTGTTGATGTGGCTATCAACAAGGTCTTGTATCATATCAGCACACAAAACAAAAGCAGAAGTCAGGAATGCCTTGATATAATTGTTTGATTATTTGTTTGTAACATTAGATAGTGATAGGAATGTACAACTGCTCGTCGCACTTTGAAGAAAATTTAGCAGGACAGTGTAGCTGAGGCAAGCTATTAGCATCTGAGCCAAAATATAAAAGAGGGCTAAGGTGTAATCGTGGGGGTTTCCATCATGTGATGAAGAATGTGATACTGATATTTTGACGGTTGAGCTGGTGTTGGACCTAACTCTCAACTAAAATTTTCCTGTATCATTCCGTAGATCGATATGGTACAAAATCGGAGTTGGAGACTAAAGAACTCTACTTTTGGCATGTTTACTAACTTGGAATTGAATTGATAGGCGAAATTGATTCCAAATGGGTGAATTCCGACGTTTACTAACATGTCAAGGTATTAGAATGGGTGCGAGTCTCATTTGCTTATCATGAATCGATTTTTTTATAATTTATGAACCCTGTAGTCTGATACCTAAGGGGGGAGATGAGTATTAGAATCAAGTTTATAGAATCAACTTTTTATCCCTAATATATCCTCACATAATTATAATATTTCTAAATTACTTAACCCTAACAAATTGCAAACATTCTAGCTTCTTTTCTTATAGAGGTATTTGGTAATCAAACTAGTTTTAATTTTGATCTCATATAATAAGTAAACAACATCAATCGTAATTAGTTTCCTTCTTGTTTTGATTCCTTATGGTAAGTAAACAATAGAATGTAATGAAATATTCTTATACCGATTTTTGTTGATACTGATTCATGATAATTTCAATTCTAAATTAGCAAACGTGCCCTTTGTTTCTCTTGGTTTTTGTTCTTCATATTTAGACTTTAAAATTGCTTCGCTTAGAAGAGTGGAGTACAAATGCAGTAACAGGTATTCGGGTCATCAACATACATCTAGCAAAGCAAAATTTGGTTGTGAGACTCGTGAGGAATGCAAATGCCTATTGCATATGGTAAGCTCACAAAGCTGGATTTGGGCCCAACTTCTGTTTTTCTTTGATGGCCAAAATTTATATGGTCGTTCCTTTTAGGAACTCAAATTCTATTGCCAAAATATTTTATTTTGAACAACTAGTATCTTAACTGAAAAAACCCGTTTTGCCCGGACAAGTTTTATCAATAAAACTAATAGCTGCCGCTATTTTCACTCCCATTAAATGTTTAGTTCACCCCACATATTATTTTTTTATTTTTAAAGTTCTCAATCTACCCTTTTTATTTCTTTCTTTTAACATACAATTATAAAAGTGATAAATCTAAAAATATATATGAATATTTCATTGATATATTTGACGCAGACATCCATTCTTCTCAAACCACATCCTATGTTCTCCTCCATTCTTTATGATTATGAATATATATATATATATATATATATATATATATATATATATGTGTGTGTGTGTGTGTGTGTGTGTGTGTGTGTGAAAGACTACAATAGTAGTCATAAATATAAAATTGTTGTAGAGTACGTATGAGAATACGAGAGAAAAAAGTCTACTCATTCATTAATAGATTAGTCTTTATATAGACATTACATAGAGAATCCCTGTAAATCAGGGATAGATATCTAAGAGATATTCTAGTCTAATAAGGAGAAGATTCGGTCAAGACACATCATCAAAGATAGAAATGTAAATTCCTTCAACACTCCCCTTTGTGTCGCGTACCAGAATTACATGACGCATGAACGTTGATATGGTAAAAACCTTGCCAAGTAAAACAAAAACATCTTCTGTAAAAACAAAAGACTTGGTCGAAGAGAAAAAGAGCACAACGCGCCAACTACAACTTGAATGTAAAACATGTGACATAGACTCCCCTTGATGTCTACACAATCAACTCCCCATGATAATTAAATCAATTATGGAGTTCAGATAAGCGACGAATACCAATACTTCGCACATGCTTCTAAAAAGTAGATTTGGGTACAGACTTGGTGAACAAATCTACTACATTATCCTCGGAACTCACTTGGTTCACTTAGATATTCAAAAGTTGTTGCTATTGCTGATTGTAGAAGAACTTAGGCGAGATATGCTTAGTATTATCACCCTTGATGAATCCCAACTTCATTTGTTCAATGCATGCCGCATTGTCTTCATAGATACAAGTTGGTGCATCAGTGCTAGATGTCAACCCACTTGACTCTCGAATATGAGATACCACAGAGCAAAGCCAAACACTTTCTTTGACTGCTTCATGTAGTGCAATAATCTCTGAATGATTTGAGCAAGTAGCAACAAGGATTTGCTTGTTAGATCTCCAAGAAATCATCGTAGTCCCAATGGTGAACACATAACCAGTTTGGGAACGTCCTTTGTGTGGATCAAAAAGATACCCAGCATCAGCAAATCCGACTAACACATTATTCGGTGTTTCAGAATAGGGGACAATACCGTATTGCGTCATTTTTGAGCTAGAAGGGGCTTCGGAAGCTTAATTTTTGTTGGGGAACAAAATCTGCTCATTTGCAGCATTGGAAACTCTCGAGGACGCGTAGGGGCGTGGCCGTGTGCAGCAGGGGCTCGGCTGGAGCGCTGCATCATTGGCAGGAGCACTCAAGGGCGCACTGAAGCGTGGCAGGCTCGGCAAGGGCGCGCTGCATGCTGTCGGCCAAGGCAGATTGCGGCAAGGGCGCGTTAGGGACACGTTGTGCCCTGCCTAGTGCTACCGAGGCACTGCTGGGCACGGCAGGGGCCTTTAGGGGGCTCAGCCAATGTAGCTGCAGTTTTGCCATCAACTGGGACATCGACATTCATGTCTTCCACTTCAGTTTTGTAAGGGAAAAAACAAGCCCAAATCAATTGAAGCCTTCAAGTACCTGAAGATGTGTTTAACACTGGTCCAATGACGTTGCGTAGGCACAGAGCTAAACCTAACTAACAAGTTTACTGAGAATGCAATGTTTGATCTTGTGCATTGAGCCAAGTATAATAGAGCTCGCGCTTAGGTATGGAATTTTTGCTCCAAGGACTTCCTCATCGTCCTCTTTAGGATGGAATGAGTTCTTTTTGATATCCAGATTTTGTGTGACCATGGGAGTACCAAGAGGGTGAGCTTTGTCCATATTAAATTGTCTGAGCATCTTTTATAAGTTGACTGATGAATTAATATTCCAGTCTCTCAATGCTCTAGGTCTAGGTCTAGTTAAAATCGAGTTTTCCTAAGATCATTCATCTTAAACTCAGATTTCAAGTAGGTCACGGTCTCATCAATTTCTTTGTGATTACCGATGATGTTCATGTCATCAACATAGACGACTACTATAGCAAATCTGGTACTTCTTCTTTAAATGAACACGCATGGGCAAAAATTGTCATTCATATATCCCTTCCCAATCAAATAGTCACTTAGCCAATTATACCATTGTTTCAATCCATATAGTGAACGCCACAATTTAATTGCAAAGGCACTGCGTGGCTTAGAGTCACTTGACTTGGGTATTGAAAGTTCATATGGCACTTTCATATATATATATATATATATATATATATATATATATATATATATATCTGAATCAAGGTCCCCATAGAGATATGCAATAACCACATCCATAAGTTGCATGCTCAGTTTTTCGGACATTACTAATGTCACGTCCCGACTCTTAAATTTTTACCTTATTTACTAGCTTGGTATTAATAAGAATATTACCGTCTCTGTCAATGAGGTTATAGTTTAATTGGTCCCTAGAGGGGTTTTGGGGGAAGATTATTTCAAAGGAATTATTCGTAGGAGAAAAATGTGACGACGGTAAAAAATGATAAATTTTAGCTAGTAAAAAGGTAAGTATTATTAGAGTATTATTTTTGGGGTGTTTAATATTTGGAGTTGGGTTTTTATTTGATGAATATATGGACTTGGGCCGGTTTGGAAATCCCACTCTTTTTCTCTCTCTCCTCTCCCGCTCCCGCTCCCGAGCCCTCTCCCTGCTGATTTTTCTTTTCGTCCATCTGACGTCGTCCGGCCACCGTTCGCCGCCGCATCGGTCCTAAACGGTTGGCCTCCAACCCAGTTCCCATCATAGACCGGTGGCAACCTCTCTAGCGCCGTCGTGAGGGAGAAAACGCAACTGAAAGGTTCGGTTGTCCATGGTGTTCCGTCGCCGGAACTTCCTCCTCCGGCCACCATAGTTGGAGCCACTTGGCTCGTTGGAAAGCTCTTCTCCCGTGCAGCAAACCCCTAAGAGTTTCGCTCCCTCTTAAGCTAGGTAAGGAGAAATCGGTGGTTGAAATTCTAGAGTTTTTTGTACTGTTTTCGTTCGATTGGCATAGTTTGACTTGGAATTAGTGTTTGTGTTAGTTTGGAAAGTGGTAGAGGAAGTTGAAAGGAAGATGCTATTAAAATTTGGTAACCATTGGAGGTCCCCGGAGTCGGCCTCCGGCCGCCGCTGTTTGGGGGTTTTTATGGTTTTAGATGTGGAATATTAAGGGGAGGTTAATGGTATGAAGTTTAGAATTTTTTTGAGGAGTTTTGAATATGTTTTGGATTTTTGAAAGATTGGTGAATTTGGTGGTTAATGGGGTAGAATCCGACCGTTGGATTTCCCTTATTATTGTTTTAGAATGTTGAAATAAGTGAATTGAGGCTGTGGTTGGAGTTTGATGTAAATCTGATAAGCTTAATCCTGGAAAGGGTAGTGGATTAGGCGGAAGAGTTTTGAGTTATATATTTAAATATTATTATTTTCTGAAATTGAAGTTTGGTCCTAAGCATGACTATTGTGCCAAGATTCGAGCAGACCTCACTTGAGATTTCGTCGGGCTTATGCCACTACCAGAAGAAAAGTTTTAGCCGACGAAAAAAAAAAACCAGGCCGACGAAGAATTTTTTCGTCAGCTATAGTGGGCTTTAGCCGACGAAATTTTCTTTCGTCGGCTAGGGTAAATTTTCGTAGGCTATAAAGTCCACTTTAGCCGACGAAATTTTATTTTGTCCGCTATTTTAAATTTTTGTCGGCTATGATAAACTTTAGCCGACGAAAAAAACTTTCGTCGGCTAAAGAATTTATTTCGTCGGCTAAAGTTCACAAACTATGGTTGACGAAATATTTAAAAGTTTAGCCGACGAAATTTATAGTAGTCGGCTAAAGTGCTTTATATTTGCAGATCTGGGCAGCAGCAGCTCATTTGGAAAAAAACGGGAAAAAAAACGGGAGAAGAAAAAAGGGGAGAAAAAGTTTGGGTGTTGTCGAAATCTGTCCATAATCAGTTTGTGGAGCCATATATAGGTACGTGTATGTATATATATGTTGATTAATTGAGTTTTATTTGAGTTGATCGATTTTAGTTAGTGTGATTAATTGAGCTTATTGATTTTGATTGTGATTGAGTTGATTAATTTTGAGTACGTTGGATGTATATATATATGTGTTGATCGATTTGGTTGATGATTTGAATTGATAATATATATGAATTAATTTGTTGTTAATAAATAGTAGATATATATATGTTAATATTAATTTATAATATTATTGTGTTGATATGGTATGAAGTTGTTGATGATATATATGAGTTCATGATGATTTTGTTATTAATTAGTTGTAGTACGTAGAATATATACTAAATGAATTGAGATTTTATATATGGCATGAAATTTTATTAATAATTAGCTAGCAGCGTTATAAATATATATATATATATATATATATATATTTTGTTATATTTTCAGGATATGGATAAGAGTTGGATTTCGCTTCCAAAATGGGACAAAAGATACGGTGCAGGAGTTATGAGTTTTATAGAATATGCGCTGGCTAATGCTAACGGGAATACAATTTTCTATTGCCCGTGCACCAAATGTCAGTGTCGCAGTGATATCCATCGATTTCCCATTGACAAATTATGGCAGCACCTAAGGAGTAACGGGTTTTGGGAGAAGTACACATGTTGGTTATATCACGGTGAAACATCATCAGGGGGTCCGCATGATCATGGCCAATTTTCCGAGATGGGCAGTGCTAGTACCTCCAACGATCCAACAACGGCATTCATCAACGACATGTTTCCTTATGAGAGCGGTGTATGCGCTCAAGGACAGTATATGCCTGACCCGGTGCAGCCCTTCCCTAGAGCTGTGAACACTGCTGGTATAGAAAAGTACAACAAACTGCTTGCTTTCCAACAGACCCTTGTGTACCCCGGTTGTCAGAAGACCGTTCTTGAAAGTGTGATGGATGTAATGAGGATTAAAGTTGAGACAAAATCGACTGTGAAGGCTGTTGATGAGTATCTACAGTACACTGCTTCGATGCTGCCCAACGGTCATCGTCTTCCTACCACTCATCTGAAGGTCCGATGTATCCTGAAAGATCTTGAGCTTTCCTACATCAAGATCCATGCATGCAGATATGACTGCGTTCTCTTTTGGGGTACAGATTCAGAAGGGAATGACCTTGGTGGCCTTAACGTATGTCCGGTATGTCACACTGACAGATATAAGCTGACTCCTGTAGGCAACAGGAAACCTGTAAAGGTACTTCGGTATTTCCCTTTGACGGATAGGTTGGAGCGGTTGTACATGTCTTCACACACGGCCGAAGCGATGAGATGCCACACTGATAGGGAATTGCATGACGAAGATACCCTTATACACCCTGCTGACGGGGAGGCTTGGAAGCATATAGACATGGAGTTTCCTCATTTTGCGTCAGAGGTTCGAAATGTGAGGCTCGGGCTCTCATCCGACGGGTTCAACCCTTTTGGCAACATGAATCTTCAATACAGTATATGGCCGGTGATTTTGGTAACATACAACCTTCCCCCATGGATGTGCATGAAGAAGGAATACAATATGTTGAGTTTGTTGATTCCGGGGCCCGGTTATCCGGGGAAGTGTCTCGATGTGTATTTGAGACCTTTGATTGAAGAGCTTAAATTTTTGTGGGACGTTGGTCATCCCACTTATGACAAGTACACGCACGAGATGTTCCAAATGCATGCCATGGTTGTTGGTACCATCAGAGAGGAAACAACTTCTACTGCCTTCCCACCGAGAGGAAACAACTTCTACTGCCGGGGTCTAGGAAAGAGAGGCGAGGGGGTCCTGAAGACCACTCTAGGATTTCAAACGAAAGGCAGCCTCGACCAGTAGCATGACCACATCCACGATCAACAGGACGACTCAGTTAGAGTCGGAAGTTCAGAGACTACGACAACAGCAAGCTGCTCAGGCTGCCTATATTGCCTCTCAGACAGCCTTTAATGCCGCGCAGACAGCCTATGCTGCTGAGATACAGGCCATCCAGCAGGCCCAGCAGCAGCAGCTGTTCAAGTACATGCAGGACTTTACAGCTGCCCAGATTTAGGGACTTCCGCCTCCGCCCATGACTCTACCCCAGCCGCCGCAACCTCCGCAACAGCCCCCAGGAGAGGACTTTAATTTAGATGATATAGAGTTTACGTAGTTGATATATACTTTTATGTAATTGATACTTTTATGTAATTGACACTTTTATGTAGTTCATATATTCTTTTATGTGTTTGTTGTTAGTTATATGAAATTGTTTTGGTGTTTTTTGCAGCTTGCTTGGAATGGTAATTCAGAAATTTCGGAGGTTTTTTTTTTACTGGAATGCACTTATAGCCGACGAAAAAAGCTTTAATTCATCGGCTAAAGTTTTTTAAAAAAAAAAAGTTTTAGCCGACGAAATATGCTTTAATTCGTCGGCTAAATGCCTATAAAGCCGACGAAAATTACTATATTTCGTCGGCCATAAGTGTTTTATATTTTTTTATTACAAACTTTAGCCGATGAATATTTTAAATTATTCATCGGCTAAAGTTTGGAAGATAACCGACGACACAAAATGTCGTCGGCTAAGGTATGGACTATAGCCGACAACAAAATCGTCGGCTATTGTGCATACTTTAGCAGACGAAATAATGTCGTCGGCTAAAGGTTGGACTATAGCAGACGATATTATTTCGTCGGCTATAGTGATACTATAGCCGACGAATTTTTTTGTCTCATCGGCTAAAGTCATCACAGATGACCCTTTCCCGACGACACTATAGCCGACGAAGGTTCGTCGGCTAAGAGCTTCGCCGACGAATTTTTTTAACAGGCCGACGAAAATTTTTCGTCGGCTAAAGTACTTGTTCTGGTAGTGTGCCTAAAGTTGTGAGTGGACTCTTGGTTTAAATAATATGCATGAAATTTTTTATTGTTGAGTAATTTATTTTGTTAGAGCATTTGACGTCATTTTACTTCACTATTTTATTCTTTGTGATGAGTTACCGAAAATTAGATTTTCGGTAAATTATAATATATTTATGAGGAGAGTATGTATATAAATGCTAGCTAGCAATATGTGTATGTCCACCTTAATGGCATAGTATATAACCACATTATGGTGTGATGTGAGCGTTGGACGCAAGCGTAGTAGCCATATATGAGTGTTTAATTTATATAGGGGGTATGGTCACATATTTATACACATGTCTATCCGCCTTAATGGTGTAGTATATCACCATATTAAGGCGTGATGTGAGCGTTAGAAACGAGCGTAGTAGCTCTATATAGATTATTATTAATTTATATAGGTAGTATAGGCGAGTGTAAATACATATATACATATTTTGATATATATATATATATATATATATATATATATATATATATTAGCATGAGAGGCTCCATTTTATTGAATTTTGGAGACTAGCCGAAGCTAGTCTTGTAATTGCCTGTTTGTGAATAGAAAGCTTTGAGCTGTCACATACAACATATTTTCTATGAAAATTTAAATTGGGAAAGCATAAATCTTTTTATTAAATTCATTTTTGTCCATTAACTCTAACTTTTTAAAATGTTTTCCCTTGGGTCATTCGTTTTAAAAATGCCTAGTTTGCAGGTTAGTATAGTTAAGGTCGGGCATACATGGAGAAGAGGCATATTCAATAGTATGGTTTCCGCTCATTTTTATACTTCTAGTCTCTTTCCTCTCGAATAGAGTTGTTCTGAACTGTGGTTGTTGGTTGTGAGATTTTCTTATTGAAGTTAGTAAATATATTTGGGAGATGTCGTGATTTGGGGAGCATGAAGGCTCCAGGAGTAGAAGGTTCTAGATGGAATCTTGTGAAGTATTTGCAGGTATTATTAGGAAGGGTTGTACATTTTCAAGGGAGATTATGCTGACTTCTCGGTAACTTTTCCTTGGAGGTGGTCCCTGCAGGATTTACTTCGGGTTTCAGGGTGAAATTCGGGGTGGGTCCTGACAGCTAAACTGACTAAGTAGCGAAAGGTAATAACGTCCATAACGGGAGAATATGTCTCCTCGTAGTCAATTCCAGGGCGTTGAGAAAATCCTTGCGCCACGAGTCACGCTTTATAGCACATGACATCATGTTTCTCGTTTCGCTTTCAAACTAAGACCCATTTATGTTCAACAGGCTTAACTTTCGGTGGACATGACACTACCAGACCGAAAACTTGCCTTTTTGCTAGAGAGTCTAGTTCAGCCTGGATTGCATCCTTCCATTTCGGCCAATCTGCTCGACGTTGGCATTCTGCAACGGAGAGCGGTTCAATCTCATCGTCGCCGATAATATCGTGAGCGACGGAATAAGCAAAAACATCATCAATAGTCATGGAAGTTCTTTCCATCATACCGTGTGTATCGGTATACTTTAGTGAGATTTCTTTGTTTTCCAACATCAACATTGGATCTAAGGTGTCTCCCAGATACGCTAACATTGATTCTTAGACAAACTGATGTGAAGGATTCACAGTGTTGATGATGAGTGGATCATTTAGTGTCTTACTGTCACGCATTTTTCTAGGCACAGTATATGTTGAACCAACAGGTCTCCCCCTCTTCCTGGTGGGAGCAAAGGCCATGCCCACACCTCCACCGTGGGCATCTGGCGTGTCAATGAAGGCATTACCGAGCCTGGCGCAGCTGGTAATGTCCTTTTACTTGGGACATCTAACCTTGTAGGAACATTTACAGTAGGTATAATTGATCTCTTCACTTTCACGATATCGATAAAAGAGTCAGACATCGAATCTGCAACTCTTTCAAGATTGAGAATACGTTGAACTTCTAAATCATTGTCAGAAGTTCAGGGATTAAAATGAGACATAGTGGGGTCAGACCACGTTAATTCTCGACGTTCAATTGAAACAGAAACGGTCATGTCTCCCCCTAACGACGAGAACAATTTCTCATCAAAGTGACAATCTGCGAATCTCACAATAAAGAGATCTCTTGTCAAAGGTTCTAAATAGCAGACAATCGTTGGATGTTGATAGCCAACATAAATACCTAATCGTCTTTGAAGACCCAACTTAGTACGCAGTGGAGGCGTAATAGGCACATAAACCGCACAACCAAATATGCGTAAGTATGAAATATCATGCTCATATCCAGTTACCAACTGGTACACACTAAATGGTTGGGTTGCAATGGGTCTAAAATGAATAAGTGCAACTGCATGCAAAATTGCATAACCCTAGGTAGAAATAGGCAAGTTGGTGCGCATCACCAAGGCCCATGCAATCAATTGTAAGCGCTTAATTGTGTCTTCTACAAGACCATTTTGTGAATGCACATGGAGTACGGGATGTTCTACTGCAATCCCGATAGACATGCAATAGTCGTTAAAAGACTTAGTCGTAAACTCTCCAGCATTTGTCCAATTGAATAGACTTGATTGGATGATCAGGGTGGTGAGCCCGGAGCTTAATAATTTGAGCTAGGAGTTTAGCAAATGCAGTGTTTCTTGTGGATAGCAAAGCAGCGTGTCCCCAACGCATTGATGCATCAACCAGAACCATAAAATATCGAAATGGTCCGCACTATGATTTGATAGGTCCACAAATATCACCTTGGATTCTTTGTAGGAATGAAATGTTTTGTTTAGAATCACTAGACAGGTAGTTTGGCATTCAACTTGGCTAGTGAAAAAGCTTTGCAAAACGAACGGTGAGCATTAGAGATAGCCATAGAGGCATTTGGACTCTCAGCAATGATCTTGCAGGCCGAGCCTATGGCAGGTGCATCATGCACGGCCACATCACTTATTTCAGTGAAAGGAGGAGCTCCAACACGCTTCAGTGCTCGAAAAAATGGATGTCCATGTGAATTCTTGAGAATTGGGATCATCATGTCATGTCCGAGATGTCCCAAACGATGATTCCAAAGTTTGTATGACTCAGAGTCACATAATGAAATATAGAGGGGTTAATCGAGAATTGAACCAAGTTGGAATCCCGAATGAGTGCAATTACACGGCATGAAAATTAATTTCATGAACTTACAGCAATTTGGCCGGCCAAGAGGCAGAAGCCTGCTAGGGGCTCACAGGGGCTAGGCAGCACGCGGGCCATGTGCAGAGGCGCGGCATGGTGTGGTCGAGGGCCTGTCAGCGCACGAAGACGTGCATGGGCGCTGTCGGGAAGCGACATGGGCCTGTCGCGGGCATGTGTTCTGCAGGTTGTGGAAGGGGCACTCTAGGGGTGCAGGCAGCCACCCAGTGCGCACAACGCGTGACAAAGACGCTCAGGGGCGCTGTGACTGTGCCAAAACACAGAAGTTTGTTGTCTTAGTGTTTTTTCACAATATTTGCATATGTTTTGCCATTCTTTATGCCATAACCAATTGTAAGACCACGAAAACATGTGGATTTAGTATATTTGCCATGTAATGAAGCTTATAGCTTTGTGCAATTTGAACAATTCATAAGGGAATAAATTCTCAATCAACTTAACATTGTGAAACGTAAAGGATAGATTTTATTAATGTCAACTCAAAAATACATCAAATGATGTCTAATTTCATAAAAACTGACTGAAAAGTCGAAAATAACTATGGCTAAACAAGTGCCAAACAGAAAATAGCAGAGAAAAAACATCTAATCAAAAGAATGTAATCAAAATCAGCAGCATCCATGTGCGTAGGACCAACTTGCTTCTTAGCTTCGAAATCTGCTAAGGTGAGATTAGTGGAAGCCTCAGCACCAATGTCATCTCCCCCAGTAAAGTTAGCTTCTTAAGCCAAGTACCGTTTGTGTCTTCTGTAGGTATCAATAGCTTCTTTGCTAATATGGCAATCATGATACAAGTGAGCGGTAGATCTACAAATATAGCATGAAGATCACCTCTTCTGGTTTGAGTTAGAGAGAGGATTTCGACTTTGGCCGGATTTCTCACCTTGGCTGCCACGGCCGCGGTTATTGTTCTTAGGAGGGGCAGAATTTCAATCATCATGCCTCCAAGTGTTGTTGCAGTTGTTTCCACACCGATTATTGTCATTACTGCGACCACATGGCTAATTATGCTCACGTTCATATGGTGTAGGTTTTCTGTTTCCTCTTTTCCATAAAACTTTACCTTCACTAGTTTGGTTAGACTCAGGTATTTTCTTAGTCCCAACTGGCCTTGCATTGTTATTGAGGATAATCTCCTGGTGCTGCTCTTTCTTTGCTAGCACGCATATGAGGTCACTAAACGACGTAACACGATTCTGCTCATACTCAAGGTGATATTGATGGCTAAGTAAGCTCATCGATGTCAGAAAAGTGTACAAAGTCTTCTCAATCATATCTTTGTCAGTCTTGTCAACGCCACAAAAGCTTAGTTCTGCTTGGAGGTCCAACATAGCTTGGTTGGAATCCTCAACTTTAGCAAAGTCCATTAGTCTAATGGATTCCCAACGAGCAATTAACTCTGGAATGAGTACAATATGTACATTGTTGAAGCGTTCCTTCAAGACATCCCATAGATCTTTGGGGTCTTCCCTTTTTAGGTATTGTTTCTTCAGAGTTGGATGAATGTGGCGCCTTAGAAACATGAGGGCTTGTGCCTTGGCCTTGTCACTTGCTAGAGAGCCATTCGGCGGCGAAAAGTTGGTGGTTGTCAACCGCTTATCGATGAATGTATTAAACACATCAGACACCCATCGGTGATATTCCTTACCTCGGTTATCGAGAATCTTAAACTCGGGCCTAGATGGCTCAGTCATCTACAAAAGACAAGGGGATTGAAATTAGTCAATAAACCAAGGATGTGGTCATAAAATCGATGCAAATAAAAGTAGGTGACGCGTTAGTGCAGTCACAATCAATTCTTCCCTTGTAGGCGATGCTCACAGCTGTCGCAGCGACGCGTAATCGCAGTCGCAAATATATGGTGACGCATATGTCGTAGTCACAAAGTTTAATAGAGGATGGGAGCCCCAACAAAAATCCAAAAAACCCTATTCCCCCCCCCCTAAAACCCAATCCCGTCATAAAGAGGGGATAGATGGAAAGGCTACTAAGCCCGAGCTATGAATCGAAATTCGGAAAGCAGTAACCTTAATTAAAAATTTACCTATGATTAGTTTGAGTCGATGGCAGGCTTCGACCGAAGGTTAGGAACCTTTCTGGCTTTCTTTGGAAGACGAGCAATCTTGAGATCTTTGGTTTCTAGAGGCTGCCGAGAGGATAAAATAACTTTTCACCTACTTCTACTTCGAGTTTGGAGCTGAAATTTTGACAAGCGGAGCACCACTGGAAGAGGAAGCTGCTATCCAAAAATAAGGTTGATCGGAGCACGGAAAGGTGGTGAACCGGTGGTCGGTGGCGATGGCGGTCTGGAAAATTCCGGCTGCTGGTTCAGTTACTTTACGGCCGGTTCTCGGGGTGTGACCGGTGGGGTTGGAATCGAGACCGGGTTTTCTATGAATATGTAATTACGTCTGTGGACAGAAGAAAATCCACCGGGAAATAGGAAAAAACGAAACGGCAGATTTGGGTTTTGAGAAAAAGTTTGGGTTTCCGAAGGTTTTAGGGTTTTTTTCGGGATGGTTGGCCTATTATCTTGGTTAGGGCACTAAGTCTGATAACGTATTGTAGAGTATGAGAATACGGGAGAAAAAAAAGTCTACTCATTCATTGAGAGATTGGTCTTTATATAGACATTACATAGAGAATCCCTGTAAATCAGGAATAATAGATATCTAAGAGATGTTCTAATCTAATAAGAAGAAGATTCGGTCAAGACACATTATCAAGGATAGGAATGTAAATTCCTTCAACAAAAATAAAAAAAATATGAACGAACAATCCCACCATACTGTATAACCACATTTTTGAAGATTGAAATGATACTAAAATCTGATTTGAGAGATGTAGAGAATTTTTTTTTTCATGTAAACATGAGAGAATTGTTGTTTTTTGAATTTTATAGATTTTAGTTTAATATCATATTTTCTCAAAAAATTCTTGATTGCGGGGTTAGTATTGAAGTATTTAGTTTAAAATTGAAATATAGGGTGAACAAACCATTTGGTAGCGTAACAATAGCCACACCCTATTGTGTAGCAACCCACAAGTATGCCCTTGACAAACAATAGATTCATAATCACATCCTTGACATTTGGGTCTAGCCTGTAAGAACAAAATTTTACACATAAGGATTATGTTGTCATATGTGTGGATGGGCCATTTACAATTCTATCTTTCAATTATGAATAAGTTATTCATATAGTTATTCTGAATAACTATATATTAATTATTTTCTTTATTTCAGACAATTTTTGTTTTTTCTCAAATTAAGAGAAACCACATTAGTAAAAAAATTAGATGAGAAACCATGAGACACTCCGTCCAATCTTGCTACTGCACTCAAACTCCTCTATTTCTGTCGTTGTATTCTCTAGAAATTTAACTGCTAATGCCCTTCTATTTGTTCAATCATGCTACTGCAATCTTTTAGTCTTGATATTGCACAAGGCACTACATTAGCTGGAAATTTAGCTGCTATGCACTTGCTGGAACTTTAGTTGTTACTGCACTCGTTAAAATGTAAACTGCTACTGCTCTTGTTAAAATTTACACTGTTACTGCACTCGCTGATAATAGTTATTGCAACATTTTAGAGGATATTGGAAGATAGTGTAGAGTTTTAAGGAAGGGGCGAGGAAGAGGGGAAGACGCCGCATCATTTAATGAAAAGTGGAAAAATATCAAATGTTGAAAAGTGGGATTTCCTTCTCTACTTTCGCGATGGATGATGACGTAATGTTTAGAGAAAATTTCAAATGTCGGACAACTATGAGGAATTTCAAGAGCACCTGAATATGTCTAATTTAAAATAACAGATAATGAACTAAATCAAATTAAAAGAGACCAAACACACGAGACAATACACAGTATACATTCAGGAAAATAGGGCCATATGTTCAATCTTGCACAAGGCCTCTAAAACTTTGAGACGGCTCTGTGTACACTGAATTTAAGCTTAAGAATTATATAGGAATTTTTATTTTTCCTTTAATGACCGAAAGACATCAGTAAGGGCATCTCCTGTGGAGTGTCTTTTGGTTTTGTCAAATTTTTTTATTTTTCCTTTAATGACCGAAAGACATCAGTAAGGGCATCTCCTGTGGAGTGTCTTTTGGTTTTGTCAAATTCAAAATTTGACAGCTGTGTAATTGACTATTAGGATAAATTTCCACTCCAACTGAATGGTAAAATTCAAACATTATTTCTGATAATAAAAGCCTCATCCTCAAATCTTCATGTCTAACCACATCTCTCCTTCTCTGGTTTTGGTCGTTTATCACATCTCTCTTTCCCTTCTTTTGATTGATTATCACCGATCAACCCTTTCTTTCAACGAGAACACAGAGTCGCGGGTCAAGCTAGCTAGCTTTGTGTCTTTCTTCAATTCAAGCTTCGTCGCCAATCTCAATCATCAACCTAACAACGAATTTACTGCTTCATAGCAGATCTCAAGCATTAACCCAACATCAATCTCCAATTCAAGCTTGGACAGGTTTACAACTCCAAATAGACTTCGAACTACAGTTCTCCAACCTTCTTTCTTACTTATCTAGGTACAAGAATTTTGATCGAATTGTGCCTTAGACTAGGTACAACGAATTTTGATTCTCTTTTTCTTTGGGTGTATTCATTCTCAAGCTGCTGCAAGAATGGAGTTTGTGCGATGTGGGTTTGTAGCAAGAGAGAAGAGTAGGAGAGAGGGAGAAGAAGAGAGAAATCATTACAAAACAAAAGACAGTTCTAGCCGGGACTGTCAAAGTTGACATTGAGGAGGAGGCTATCAAATCCACGTAAGAATTGACAGCGCGGTTGGAGCGTTTCTTCTGTGTCATTTGTTGCCCGTTGAAGCTCCACGGTGGATTTAACACCACCGCTGGAGATGCTCTAACAATCACCGTGACCAGGTGTAAACAATGCACCAACACAAAGTGATACCAGTCCCTACTTGTTGTGCACACGTTCTTCTGTCCTAGTGATCGACCATCCTAATTCCTTTTTTTTTTTTTAAACAACCATCCTAATTCCTACACCACTATAAATGTTATGCAACGAATTTTGCCTGCATCTCATGTGTAATTTTGTTTCTGATACACAGATAAGGAAGAATTTGTTTTAGCTTATGGGAGTCTGACTCAAATGGCAGCAGCCCACAATATTGATTGCAATATTGCTCAATAGGACTTGCACTACATATATGTGCCATTGCCCATCCAAACATTGCCACAAGTACTTCTTCCTCTAGGCCACAAGCCAATGCCACACTCAATTTCGGAGGATGAGATCTATGATTAGTGATGGGTGTGGTCTCTCTCTTTAGACCCTGTATGACTGTATCTGCTACCAAAAGATGATAACTTACCAGGGACACTGTTAGCGTGAGTCATGAAGTTAGTTTAGGAATGTAAATTAATTTGTTATTACTTTCTTATTCTGTATGTGTAGTACATAGTACGTAGGGTTTGTACAACTTGTACCTCTATATATAGCCTCCTCTGTGAGACGAATAATATATCAGAAAATTCATTCTCCAAACCTCGTTATATTTGACTTGGTATCAGAGCAAAGATCCGAAAGGACTTTGTCTCTTTGTTTTTCCGCTGCAAGTTTTTTCGTTGACGTTTTCCCAACGATTTTTTTGTTTTCACCGGACGACGTTTTTCCGTTCGGGTGTTTGTTTTTTTTTTTTCTGTCACGGGTTACTGTTCACGGGGTCTCTCCGGGCTGCAACTGCCGCCGCACTCTCCTGCCCTCTGCTGTCGCCGGCCTTGTACCCCGAGGCTGCTGTCGTCGGCCCTCTGCTGTCGCCGGCCCTCTTCCCCGAAGCTGCTGTCGCCAGCCCTCTGCCCCGAAGCTGCTGCCGTCGCCGTCTATGCCCCGGAGCAGCTCTGCGGCCACCATCTCTGCCCAGGCCGACGTCTAGCCCGACACGATCTGTCCAGAAGCCCCGAAGAGGAAGCCGCCGCCGTGCCTAGTCGCCGACGTCGATCCGACCCGTGTCGTTTGTCTCAGATCCGATTCGGTTCTCTCTCGACCCTGCTCAGTGTGGTCCGACCCGACTTCAGCCCGACCTGCTTGCTTGACCCGCCTGCTCAACCCGACCCGGCTTGACCCACCTGCTCAACCTAACCCGGATCGTCTGGTGTGACCCGACCCGACCCGGTTCAGTCACCATTTATTGTCAGCTCCAGTGCACCGACAGTGCAAGTGCACCAGGCGCAGGTTTATTCAGCCCTTTCTTGTTTTTTGCTCCATAAATTACTGATTTGGTATTTGTGTTGCAATGGGTTCTGGAGTTGAAAGTTCTCAGGAGAAAGATGTTCAGACAGTTGAAGTATCCGTCAAGAATTCTGAAAGTGGTTCATTTGGGGGTGCCAAACTCAATGGAACCAATTTTCGGAAATGGAAGAAAATCATGACGGCTCATCTTCGAGGGATGCACAAGATGGGGCATGTAACTGGGACAATTAAGGCCCCTAGTGAAAGTGATGTTGATGCTTACACTAAGTGGGAAGATGATGATGGTCTTGTGATGTCAGTCTTGTACAAGGCCATGAATGAGGACATAGTCGACCTGGTGGAACAATGTGATACAGCTCAGGCGATCTGGAAGACACTGGAAGATTTATATACTAATGAGTCTGATTTCATACAGGTTCATGAGTTAATGTGCACTGCTTCTTCAATGCAACAGAATGGGCAGCCAGTGGCACAGTATTTCACCAAGTTAAGGAACATTTGGGCTGAAATTGATACGAAACGTCCTTGCAAGATCAAGAACCAGGAGGATCTTGTTTGGTACTTGAAGGAAAAGGAGCTTGAGCGAGTTCATCACTTTCTGAGGGGTCTTGATGCAAAACACAACAGTGCCAAAGGAGAGTTGCTCAGAATGACAGAACCTCCTAACCTGATTACAGCTTTCACATATATCCGTAAGGATGAGTCTCAGCAGGAAAGTCTTACTCAAGCACAACTTGAAGTCTCTAGTCTCACTATTCAAGCGAGAGCACCAGCCCCACTCCTTCAGCATTCAAGTTCAGTTCCACTGAACAAGCAAGGACCACCACCAGGCTTTGGGGACCAACCTCGTCCCCCTTGCTCTTATTGCAAGGGTGACCATGCTCGTGAGTCTTGTTGGAAGTTGTACCCTCATCTTAGGCCTAAGAGGTCTACTTATCGTCCCAAGGCAAGAGCAGCTATCCAGTTGGTCCAAGAACCAGACATCTATGGTGTATCCGGACATGACCATCATACAGCAGAAGGCGCCACACCCACAGCATCAGTGGCTGGTCGTGGTAAGATAGGTATGGCCTTAAATATTTCTAGCTTTGTTGGTGGTGATACATGGATTATTGATTCAGGTGCTTCAGATCATATGACTTATGACAAATCTTACTTTACTGAATTATCCTCTCCACCAGTACCATATGTTACTAATGCTAATGGTGAAGCCTTCCCTGTGTTAGGAAAAGGGTCAGTTTGTATCACTCCCACAATAGTGCTACAAAATGTGTTATATGTACCTGCTTTATCTCATCATTTGATATCTGTCTCACAGTTAAATGTTGAATCCAAATGCTCTGTGACCTTTTTTCCTATGTATGTGATTTTTCAGGATCTTCTCACTGGGGAGTTACTCGGTCGGGGGTACTTGAGGGGCAGGCTTTTTCGTCTGGACCAGACTTATGTGGGGGCGAAACCAGGAGCACAGCCACGGACCGCTTTAATATCAACTTCTGACAGGCTAAGTGAAGTTTGGTTGTGGCATCGTCGCTTAGGGCATCCATCTTTTAGTGTTATGAAGAAATCCATGCCTTCTTTATTTATTGGTGTGGATGAGTCAGTCTTACATTGTGAAACATGTGTTTTGGGCAAGAGTCATCGCTCAACCTATTCACCTCGTATTTCTAATAAAAGTGTCGTTCCTTTTGAATTAATTCATTCTGATGTTTGGGGATCTTCAAAAGAACCTACTGTGTCAGGTATGCGATATTATGTGTCATTTATTGATGATTGTACACGTCTTACTTGGGTTGTTCTTCTTAAAACTAAGGATGAGGTTTTTCCGGCTTTTCAAGCTTTTTCTTCCGAAGTCCAAAAACAGTACAATGCCAAAATTAAAGTTCTTCGCTCTGATAATGGAGGGGAATATGTAAACCGTGTCTTTCAATCTTTTCTGCAAACACATGGGATTATCCACCAGAAAACGTGTCCTTACACACCTGAACAAAATGGGGTCTCTGAAAGGAAAAATCGTCACTTACTTGATATGGCTCGTTGTATTCTCTTCAGTGCCCATTGTCCTAAGGATCTGTGGGGTGATGCTATCATCGCATCTACCCATCTTATTAATCGTCTTCCATCTAGTGTCCTCCTGGGAAAGGTACCATTTGAGGTACTAGCTTCTTATGTCTCTTTACCTTCTTTTCATAATCTCCCTGCTCGTGTTTTTGGTTGTGTTGCATTTGTCCATATACCAAAGAGTCAAAGGTCAAGTAAGCTGGATGCCCGGGCGCTGAAATGTGTGTTTGTTGGTTATGGGGGACATCAGAAAGGATATAAGTGCTATCGTCCACCTACTGGGAAGTATTATGTCACTATGGATGTCACTTTCTTTGAGGACATGAGTTATTATACCTCTTCTGATACTGCTCTTCAGGGGGAGCATTCATATTTTGAAGAGCTGTATCATGGCGAGGGGGAGACAGGTCATTCAGTTGAGGTTACTGATGCATCAGCTTCACATACACTAGTCACTTCAGATGTTCAGAGACCAGAAGATGATAGACAGGCACCACCAGATGATTCTGGTGCAATTGCTCTAGAGATTCAGGAACCAGAAGCTGAAAGTGTTCCTGCCCCTCCTGCCTCGCCTGCTGTTACTAATACCCCTGACTCATGTCTCCCTGGTACAGAAGATCTTCCATCTGAGGTTAGTGATTCTATTGGGGTTAATACTAGTGATGCTAATAGTAGACAATATGTGTTACCAAATAGGTCTACTAGGGGTAAACCAGCAAAAACATATGAACCTAGCTACCCTTCAAGCCAAATCTAAATATCCAGTGACAAATTTTATGTCTACCAAGAGATTGTCTAAGTCATATGAATCATTTGTGAATCAAATGTCTGCTGTATCAGTACCTAACAAAGTGCAGGATGCGTTGGGAGATCCAAAATGGAGGAAAGCAATGGATGAGGAGATGGAAGCGTTACAGAAGAACAATACTTGGGAGCTTGTATCCCCACCACATGAAAAGAAGGCTGTTGGATGTCGCTGGGTGTTTACAGTGAAGCATAATCCAGATGGGTCAGTGAGTCGATATAAAGCACGCTTGGTAGCAAAGGGATTCACTCAGACATATGGCATTGACTATGATGAGACATTTGCACCAGTTGCAAAGATGAATACTATCCGGGTATTGCTCTCTCTTGCTGCTAACTTAAACTGGCCTCTTAAACAGTTTGATGTTAAGAATGCTTTTCTTCATGGAGAACTTGTGGAGGAAGTGTATATGGATCTTCCACCTGGATATAAAACTGCTCCTTCAGGTAACTTTGTGTGCAGATTGAGAAAATCTTTGTATGGTCTTAAACAATCACCTCGTGCTTGGTTTGGAAGGTTTTCACAGTTCATGAGGAAGATTGGTTATAAGCAGAGTAACTCAGACCACACATTGTTTCTCAAACATCAACAGGGGAGGGTAACAGCTCTGATCATATATGTTGATGATATGGTTGTTACTGGTAATGATACTATTGAGATGGATAGATTGCAAAAACAGCTAGCCACAGAGTTTGAGATGAAAGACCTAGGTACACTCAAGTACTTCTTGGGCATTGAGGTAGCCAGGGGGAGTGAAGGCATTTATCTGTGTCAAAGGAAGTATATACTTGATCTATTAGCAGAGACAGGTATGTTAGATTGTACTCCAATTGATACTCCTATTGAGCAGAATCACCGATTAGCAGAGTATCCTGATCAGGTTCCTACCGACAAGCCTCGTTATCAGAGGTTAGTTGGACGTCTGATTTATTTGACACACACCAGACCTGATGTTGCTTATGCAGTAAGTGTGGTGAGCCAGTTCATGCATAATCCCAGTGTAGATCACATGGATGCTGTAGTGAGGATTTTAAGGTACTTGAAGTCAGCTCCTGGGAGAGGAGTAATGTTCTCTAAACACAGCAGTATTCTTGAAGTTTGTGGTTTTACAGATGCAGACTGGGCTGGAAATATTACAGACCGGAGGTCTACATCAGGGTATTTTACCTTTGTGGGAGGTAATCTTGTTACTTGGAAGAGTAAGAAGCAAAAGGTGGTGGCTCGGTCTAGTGCTGAAGCAGAATATAGAGGTATGGCTCATGGAGTATGCGAGTTGTTATGGCTGAAGAATGTGTTACAAGATTTGGGGGTCAAACCCAAGTGTGCTATGCAGTTGTATTGTGACAACAAGGCAGCCATTGATATCTCACAAAATCCTGTACAACATGATCGTACCAAACATGTGGAGGTTGATCGTCACTTTATAAAGGAGAAGCTATATGCAAAGATCATTAGCTTTCCTTTTGTCCCTACAGAGGAGCAACTTGCAGATATACTCACAAAAGGAGTTTCTAAGAAGGCCTTTTATGACTCACTTGGCAAGTTGGGCATGGTTGATGTATATGCGCCAACTTGAGGGGGAGTGTTAGCGTGAGTCATGGAGTTAGTTTAGGAATGTAAATTAATTTGTTATTACTTTCTTATTCTGTATGTGTAGTACATAGTACGTAGGGTTTGTACAACTTGTACCTCTATATATAGCCTCCTCTGTGAGACGAATAATATATCAGAAAATTCATTCTCCAAACCTCGTTATATTTGACTGACACATTTTGATGGCATACATATCTGGAAGTCTCAAAAGTTGTTCAACATGAGGGTCAAGCTCCACTTTGCTTATCATGCTGCCATGTGAGAAGGCAACCGAATTCAACACGTCAAATTATACCATCAAGGGAAAGGGAGTTATATAAGAGTTGGTGACATATTGCATATAAATGGCAAAAATGATCGATCTTGTATATATAAATTGTATATATAAATGGTGGTGCAAGTTTAATTATTCATAACTATTCATATTCATATACGTAACAACCATGTATATGTATTAGTGTTATATAATTCCATACATCCTTATAAATATGTGTAGATACACAATGTGTACAATGTGTATTAAAAATCATCTGTCACATATTATACTCTGATGCTGGATCTACTTAGCTTATCTCATTTTCGTCATTGAGTTTCATTACTGATGCTAGGTTTGAAGTCGGTTGTGTTGCATGCTAATTTTTATTTGGAGGGGTTTCGTTTATCCCCCGTTTTTATGGTATAGACATCCTCTCCCGTTTGATGATTGATGTAAATGATTGTTTTTGAAACTATTTTAAGGAGTGTATGATCTTCTTTATCTTTCTATGTATCTCATCAATCTCTTAAGGAACTTTTGATTATTTATGAAAACTACACTGATATCAATGTATATGAATATATGATAAACTAAATTTGAGTCAATCTATTTAGAAAATTTTACAACGTGTTAATGCATCTCATGCATCAACTTTATCATAAAGTTGTAAAATAAGTTCTAAAAATGGTAATATTAATTAGTCTTCAAAGTTATATAACATGGGTCTTTAAAGTTGCAAAATAAATTAGTTACAACAGTCGTCTTCGGGTGATTAAATGTTTCCTTAAAGTGGTAATTGAGTCCTCAAAAATCATTATTACATATATACATAAAAGTTTTCTGGTTATTAGAATTCCGGCCACACTGGATTATCAAAGACTCTCAATAAAATAAGTGTATAATAGTGGGATCTTTAAAATGAAAATAAACTGAATTAGCGTATAATTTTTTGTGTCGTATACCCTCTGAAATATGAAAGTATTAATATAGTTATATATTGAGTTTGGTTACAAAATTAGTTATGAAACATATGTCTACATGCTGAGGCTGCTTCCCCTCGCACGCCGGCCAACTGGTACATATGGCCAGAAGTTAGATACGTTTACGTATAGCTTTTGCTCCTTTCCGGCCATTTAACCAGGTTTTGTTTCCCACTTCCAATAATCGAAGATACTTTGGGTACGTACTTCTGATCGAATTCTTTCTTTCTGACGCTGACCAGCCAAGAAAAGCATGTTATGTTATGCATCAGTAGTCACATTCCTGCCTGCTGTGGATAGATCATTACAAAGTCGGTGGGCGATCGATCACTTTTGGTCCAGACTGGAACATGCAAGCTGCTCCACCGATGGATCAGTAGTAGCTTAATATTGTCTGAAAAGTTGACAAACACTCTACCTCCTTCCCCGGCCATGATTCATGGTACGTACACTGCGGGTGTTCTTTTAGGAAAAGTCGACTTCTATGGTTCACGTTTTGTCGACTTAACCCTAAATCCCAGCTAATTTGCCAAGCTCATCAAAATAGAATAGTAGTGCAGAATGTGAAGAATTGTTTTTGAATTAGCACCCAAAAGAGTCTGATCATCTTCATATATGTGTTATTACTTACTACTATTATTATTGTTTTCGTGTGATCGGAACTCACATCAGCCATCGAAATTATAGCTATAGATATATAGATCACATGATCCAGAATCTTATTTGAAAATTAGAGTTTGTTATGTGTTTGTATTAATAATTGCAATGAGATAATAAAGAGAATATTTTTAACCAAATATATATAAATTGGAAACCCTAGAAAATGTATGAAATACTAAATTGAACATCAGAAGTGTTAACGAATGAGGATCACGTACATTACAATAGAACCGCTCTCTGAAGGATCTGAACTGATAACAAATGAGGGGTAGATTCAGCGCCTGAACCGCCAAAGATTCTTCCTCCATTGATTCTCTTTTGCTTTTGTCTTGGATATATAGGTGCAAGACTCCAACATATTATCCATTCACCGACATCAAATGTATACTTGTATGGCAACCCAGAACCTCATAGAACGATGAAGAACTTGTACACGTAGAGAGCTACAATCCATTCCATTCCATTGGTTCTTTTCTTTATTGGAATATTAAATATTAGAGAGATTTTCATATACACCCAATTTTTGAAGAGATGTTTTAAATAAAACCCACATAATATTTCTTTCTGATAGACATCTAAAATGTATCAATTATGATACATATTATGTCATATTTTTTCTAAATTTTACACAATTGTCACCATTCAACTATAACATATAAACATAATAAATAAGCTTAATTGATGTTGTCTTAAATACCTTGATTATGAGTTTTTCTTTTAACACTAACATTTTTCAATCAATTTGCAAGAATCATGCAGTTTTTTTTTATTTTTATGAAAAAATCTAGGTGAAATAAATACATTCTATGATCTATACATAAGGTAAAATATAATATAAATAAGATATTTGATTATTAAAGTAAAAGGAAGAAATTTTATAGTGTTACCGTAAGCCCTAAACCCTAAACCCTATACCTTAACCCTATACCCTAAACCCAATTTTGAGTTTCTTCTTTGTAGGTATATTATCATATCATGTCATACTTAATAGGTACATTAGAAATGTAAATGTTCAATCGATCATGATGAGAAATGATATAATAATATACCTAAAAAGAAGGAAATTAATCAAAGAACAAGAACTTGTACGTACCTAACAATTAGACATTTTTCGACTATATAGAAAGACACTAAATGTGAGCTTAAGAATGAAAAAAATCATTCTATTACAAATGACATACTTTTATATCACTACAAGATAGAAGAAAGGCTTTAGCCGACGAAAAAAAAAAAACCAGGCCGACGAATTTTTTTTTCGTACTTTAGCCTACGAAATTTTCCTTCGTCGGCTAATTTAAAATCTTCGTCGGCTATGGTAAACTTTAGCCGACGAAATTAATATTTCGTCGGCTGAATAATTTTTCTCGTCGGCTATAGTCTGTGAACTTTACCCGACGAAATTTTCAAAAGTTTAGCCGACGAAATTTTTAAAAGTTTAGGCGACGAAATTATTAAGAGTTTAGCCGACGAAATTTTTTAAAGTTTAGCTGACGAAAAATATAATTTCGTTGGCTAAAGTGTCTTATATTTACAGATTTGGACAACAACTCATCTGGAAAAAAAAAAAACTATACGGTTGAAGCTTCAAACGCAAAAAAGTCGTGAAATAAGATATGACCAGAGTGGTGAAATACGTCTACGGTTGAAAAATGACGGTATTCCGGTAAAGTCTCGGTGCCGATAGTTGACTTACCATTATTATTCACTATGCTGCAGATTTGGCGTTTGGTGTCTGATTAACTATTGTGATACCTTTCCGAAAGCGTAACGGCGCTACGAGTCAAACTCATTGCTTTGCCATGACGTATAGGTTTTTTTGGCCATCCGAGTCCGTTTAGGGCTTCAAAATGGAGTTTTCTTATTTTCGATTAGAGTTGACCGTTTCGATCGAGCCCTTAACTTTGTCGAATCTAGTTGCATTTTTTATCATAGACATCTTTCATCATAATGATTAGAGTTGACCGTTTCGATCGAGCCCTGCCGAGAAATTCAAAACAAATAGAAACTTTAGCCGACAATATTCAAACACTATATTCGTCAGCTATAGTGTTTTTTAATTTTTTTAAATAAGGTTTAGCCAACGAATAACCTAATATTTCGTCGGATATAGTAATTTTTTAATTTTTTTATATTGTTTAGCCGACGAATAACGTAATATTTCGTCGGCTATAGTAATTTTTTAATTTTTTTATATTGTTTAGCCGACGAATAACGTAATATTTCGTCAGCTATAGTAATTTTTTAATTTTTTATATTGTTTAGCCGACGAATAACGTAATATTTCGTCGGCTATAGTAATTTTTTAATTTTTTTATATTGTTTAGCCGACGAATAACCTAATATTTCGTCGGCTATAGTAATTTTTTAATTTTTTTATATTGTTTAGCCGACGAATAACCTAATATATCGTCGGCTATAGTAATTTTTTATTTTTTTAAACTGGGGTTTAGCCGACGAAATATAAAATATTTCGTCGGCTATAGTTATTTTTTTTATTATTTATTACGCACTTTAGCCGACGAATACTTCGTCGGCTAAAGCCTGGGACTGTTGCCGACGATATTTTTTCGTCGGCTAAAGTGGGACTATAGCCGACGAAAAAAAAATTTCGTCGGCTAAAGTCATCACAGACGGCCTTTTCCCGACGACACTATAGCCGACGAAGGCTCATCGGCTAAGGTCTTAGCCCACAAATTTTTTTAACAGGCCGACGAAATTTTTTCGTCGGCTAAAGTGCTTGTTCTGGTAGTGTACATATAACATATATATACACTCAAGTTAGTAACAACAAGGTAAGAAATTAAAGAATGTAATTGATTTTGATAAAGTTAAATCTAGCTAAATTTTAGCTCAGTATTTGAGTTTTAAATTGATGCTAAAATTGAGAAAGATACTAAATTTAGCTTTATATCGCCTGAAAAGCAAATCAAAAAAACTAAAAATGAAAAAAACTATTAATTATAGACATATGCTCTATTTAGTAAGTTTGCTTATGTGGAGTGGGTGTAAAATGAAGAAAAATATGTATGAATTTATCTTAAAAGAAGTCTAGCATTTTGAGTTTTTATTTAATTTTCTCTAAAGATTACAACTAATTTACAGACATTCTGTTTTCTTCTTGGCACCAAAAATTGGTCGATCACCTATCCATAATTAAACACCAGCCGGTGTGTAATCGAGAACACCAGCCTCTTCTTGTATTGTTTTTACCTCTTAAAACGTACACTCTAAATATGTAACGATGCCGATTTACTAATAACTTTTTTCTTCATCTTCATTAAGTAAACTAATCAGTTATTCAAGGTACTTGTGTAGAAAAAAACTTCATTCATGAAGTAAAGAAGGAAAACGAAAAGGGGTCAATTGTGAAAAGGATTAGGAGTGAATGGATAGTTTGTATAACAAGTAACAGGATGAAGTAGGATCATTTGCACCCACAAAAATATATGATGGCCTCATAGCTAGGTAAACACGCATGGGCAAGAAAGCAACAAGAGATTCCAATGCCTTTTGAATGGCGGTGCAAAGATGAAAAGGAGAGCTAGCTAATCTAGCTTTGTGCGAAAATTTTAATGAAACCCAGTGACTCTCCGTGATCCATAAAACATCATGTAACGAAGAAAAGCATTGTAGGCTGTTTGTCTTTGAATGGAATGTCCCTTTCAAGAAATTCAGTTTAGTTTTGACATACTTATTGTAAACGTGTCTAATTGTATGTCATATAAGGCTTTTAAATGGGTAAATAGTCATTACATGATCATTTAGTTGTTTTTTCAATCAATGATAACCACATATTTTGTGAGCATGTTATTATGATATACTAAAACTAGGAATGTTGTTGATAATGTATGTTCACATGCATAAAGCTTAATTATCTGCAACTGAAAACTTGGTCCAAAAGGTGCAAATTGATTAAAGAAAATTGTAGGGCTGGTAATTTGTAGCTCCATTCTTCTCATATCGGGTAGGAAGTGGTCCTGTAGACATATGCATATAGTTGTACCATGTTCCAATTGACATATTACAACTGTATGCATCAAGATCAATTGGTTAATCTTGATGCATAAAGTGGGTGAGGGTGGATCTTTCTTATCTAAAACGGTGGTCATCATAACATCAGTTGACAATTACGCCGATGTATAATGTATATAATATCAAGAGATCGAGAGTGGGCATCGGCCCTGTTTTCCTTGTTCTTTCTAGCCTTACACGGTTTAACACAATTGCATACATTTTAACAAAATGGAAGTTTAAACCATTTTAACACAATTGCATGCGTATGTGTACGTGTACTAGCTAGAAATACACTAGTCGTTTCAAATGGATGTTTACTAGTTTATAAACAAAATATGTTGTCGGTTAGCTGTGATTTGGTTAGTTAAAGTGTTTAACTAACAATTTTAAGGTTATGTGTTCAAACCTCATAGACATATGTAAAGTGTGTGAGTTATTAATAAATTTAAAAAAAACAAAACAAAACAAAACATGTTATTCACAAAGTGGCAGCTGAAACATACGTACACTTTTTTTGTTCATGAGACATACGTGTAATTGTTCCATTCTTTCTTTTATCAAAAAAAAAAAAATCTCTTACACATCTCCTCTTTGAATTCGAACATCTCTTGACCTCAAAAAACATCAGATGGCTCATATATATGTCCAAACCAATGCAAAGATAGCGCTACACAGAACAGAAGTGGCAAAAGAAAGAAGTTGAAGAGTATATACCTAAGAGTAGGGACAGGACGTGATCATGGATTAATCGATGTTTTGCAAGTGGAATGAGAAATTGGCCATAATCTAAACACCTCTTCTTCCTTTTGTATGAGGCTTTTGATAATGATAATTCATTAGGATTAGGTAGCCATAACTACCATGAGTAGTGAGTGGGAATTCCACCGTATCGATCTCAAAGTGGGAATCAATCATAGTTTGTTAGTCTCAAATAATGAAAATCACCAATTCAACAATTCCAACAAACACGGGCATATCCCGTATTCGACCGATCTAAAGCGCAAAGGGGTTAAAGTGAAAGTGGATCGAATCGAAACCATGCATCTTTATCAAGATTCTTCTACAAAAACAGATGCACATATAGAATCATATATGTAGAAAGTTATACGTACGTAGCAACCATATTTGACTAACCATTTTATATTTTGTCTCTCTTTTGGCACCCTCGATCGACTAATGCTTTTAGTTTAACTCAGGTTACTTTGTTTAAGCCAAACTGCCGCCATGAACTCTAATCTCAAAAAGTGGAATCTTAAAGATATGTTCAGTTCTGTTTTTTGATCCAGTACTTGATTTTCCGGAAACGATGAATACTGTACGACTTTCTAATGGGTTAAATTCTCTATCCAATAATAGCAATAACTTACTGGGTTGCAGAAAATAAATTGTAGTAAATAGACAATCAATATTGATTTTTACCTGCGTGTCTCTTATTCTTACTCTTGAGAGACAAAATTTTCCATTAAGTTGAAGTGACATTTTCCAAGAATAACAGTTCTAGAAATACACCACCGCAATGCTATCCTATTTAGTCTCAAACTAATCTAGACATATTCTCTCTCTTGTTTCTAAGTACTTACAACATAGAACACTTTCAGAAGCCTTGTTCATGAATTCAGCTAACCAATAACAGATTCAACATTGAACACTTCTTAGGTTGGCTGCACTACACATCCCTCATGGTATGCAACATGATATGAGTTGATGAAAAGAGTTTTAAGTTCAAACTCTATGGTTTATAGTCACGAAGAAGACTTAAAGCAGCATGAAGTCATGAACAATGCAAGCTAAAACTAAAATCAACAAAGAAAACACAATGAGGTAGTTTTCAACCCCCCTTTGAGCAAAGCTGAAGCTATATATATATATATATATATATATATATATATATATATATATATATATATATATATAGGCAAACAAGGCATCAAAGATGATGCAAGCTGACTTAACATGTTTCAGAAAAGGTTTTGGACATAAGTGTTTGGCTACAATACTGAAAGTGATGATGTAACCAAAAGGAGAGTTGACATAAGCAACCTTAATAAAACAAAGCTACATTTCCTAAACAGGGAGTAAAAAGGTTGCAAACCCTCTTACTCAGTCCATTAGTGGACCTTGACACAGCCGATAGCAACTGGTCTTTGAATCACACATGGACCAGCTATATGTGACATAATGTATTATAAAATTCAAGCTGGAGCCTTGAGCATCAAACCATTTGGTCACGGGTTGACATAACAAAAGATCTCAACCCTTAGACTGGTTTGAGTGCCAAGACACTTCCTAGAAAATCAGTTGTCAATTTGAATTTGAAAAACAACAAAGACCTATTAAACTAGAATAACAGGTTCTTTGAAAATGCAGACAACACTACCAGAACAGGCACTTTAGCTGACGAAAAATTTTCGTCGGCCTGTTAAAAAAATTCGTCGGCTAAGACCTTAGCCGACGAGCCTTCGTCGGCTATAGTGTCGTCGGGAAAAAGCCGTCTGTAATGACTTTAGCCGACGAAATTTTTTTTTCGTCGGCTATAGTCCCACTTTAGCCGACAAGATATTTTTCGTCGGCTATAGTCACAGACTATAGCCGACGAAATATTCGTCGGCTAAAGTGCGTAATAAATAATTAAAAATAACTATAGCCGACGAAATATTTTGTATTTCGTCGGCTAAACGTTGTAAAAAAATTTAAAAAATAACTAAAGCCGACGAAATATAAAATATTTCGTCGGCTAAACCTTATAAAAAATTAAAAAAATAACTATAGCCGACGAAATATTAGGTTATTCGTCGGCTAAACCTTATAAAAAAATTAAAAAAATAACTATAGCCGACGAAATATTTTGTTATTCGTTGGCTAAACCTTATAAAAAAATTTAAAAATAACTATAGCCGACGAAATATTAGGTTATTTCGTCGGCTAAACCTTATTAAAAAAATTTAAAAATACTATAGCCGACGAATATTGTGTTTGAATATCGTCGGCTAAAGTTGCTGGGTTTTGAAAAAAAAAAACTGCAGAAACATTTTTTTAATTTTTTTTTTTGTGTGTGGAGAATCTTGACAGAGAAACTGTGATATACAGTGAAAAGTTGCCACCCAAATGCAAATGGCGGAGGTTGGTCATGTGAGCCACCGAAACCGGCAACACGCCGGTGAGGTTGTTGTTGTAGAGGTCGAGAACACAGAAGTTAGTGAGGTTGGAGAGCTCCGGCGGTAACGTGCGGTTGAAGACGTTGTTGGAGAGGTTGACGAGGCGGAGAGGAGGGCGCGGTAGGTGGCCATTGGGCGCGTGGGGGTGGAGAGTAGACGGTGTGGTGAGGAGAGAGAGTGGCGGAGGTGGAGGAGGAGAAGGAGGAGGAAGAGGAGGAGGGGACACAATATGTCTAGTGTTGGGTTTATTTGTGGTGGTTGTGTGGAGGAGGAGGAGGAGGAGGAGGAGGAAGAGGAGGAGGGGCCGCAATATGTCTAGTGTTGGGTTTATTTGCGGCTATATAAAGAACTTTAGCCGACGAAATTCTTTATTTTCGTCGGCTAAACTCTTTGGTTGACCGCCAAAAAATTTTGGTTGAAAATTTTGAAAATTTTTCGACTTTAGCCGACGAATTTTCATAATTTCGTCGGCTAAAGTCCTTTGAAAATTTTGGTTGCCCGCCAAAAAATTTTGCTTGAAAATTTCGAAAATTTTTCGACTTTAGCCGACGAATACCCTAACGTATTCGTCGGCTATAGTATGTAATTAAAAAATTAAAAAATAACTATAGCCGACGAAATATTAGGTTATTCGTCGGCAAAAACAATCTTAGCCGACGACTTTTCATATATTTTCGTCGGCTAAAGTCTATAAATTCACGAAAACACTCATATCTCCCCCTATATTACGTAGTTTGGTCAAATCTTCCACACGAAAAACGCTCACGTAGATGAGACGCAACCACCTATATAAAAATTTTGAAACATTTACCTTCCGACGATAGGGCTTCCCATAAGAAATAATAACGGTAAATAGGGTTGACCGCTACTATCGGCTCCGAGACTTTACCCGATTTACGTGATTTTTGAACCATAGCCGTATTTCACCATTCTGAACACATCTTATTTCACGAGATTTTTAATAATTTTGCTTCCTATATAGAGTTGGTTCACAAAGTTGTATAACCGACTAAACAAGTTATATAACATTAGTAGACACGTTGTGATTCCGATGACTAAAATGCACAAACCAAAATTCGACCGTCAGATATGATCATTATGAAGAAATACGTCTATGGTAAAAAATTCAACTGGATCCGACAACGTTAAGGGCTCAATCGAAACGGTCAACCATAATCCATCGTCACTTATCACACGAAAATGCTCAGGTCAGTCCACTATATTACGTAGTTTGGTCAAACCTTCCACACAAAAAACTCTTACGTAGATGAGACGCAACTGCCCATATAAAATTTTTGAGACATTTACCTTCCGACGATAGGGCTCCCCATAAACCCGAATAACGGTAAATAGTAGACACGTTGTGATTCCGATGACTAAAATTCAAAAACCAAAATTCAACCGTCAGATATGATCATTATGACGAAATATGTCTATGGTAAAAAATTTAACTGGATCCGACAACTTTAAGGGCTCGATCAAAATGGTCAACTATAATCAAAAATAAGAAAACTGCATTTTGAAGCCCTAAACAGACTCGGATGGCCAAAAAAGCCTATACGTCATGGCATAGCGATGAGTTTGACTCATAGGGCCGTTACGCTTCTAGAAAGGTATCACAATAGTCAATCGGACATCAAAAACCAAATCTGCAGCATAGTGAATAATAAGGGTAAGTCAACTATCGGCACCGAGACTTTACCGGAATACCGTCATTTTTTAATTGTAGACGTATTTCACCATTCTGGTCATATTTTATTTCACGACTTTTTTGCATTTAAAGGTTCTACATATAATTTTTTTTTTCCAGATGAGTTGTTGTCCAAATCTGTAAATATAAAACACTTTAGCCGACGAAATTATATTTTTCGTCGGCTAAACTTTTAAAAATTTCGTCGGCTAAACTCTTAAAAATTTTGTCGGCTAAACTTTTGAAAATTTCGTCGGCTAAACTTTTGAAAATTTCGTCGGCTAAAGTTCACAGACTATAGCCGACGAAAAAAATTATTCAGTCGACGAAATATTAATTTCGTCGGCTAAAGTCCACTTTAGCCGACGAAAATTTTTAATTAGCCGACGAAAAAAAAATTCGTCGGCCTGGTTTTTTTTTTTTCGTCGGCTAAAGCCTTTCTTCTGGTAGTGCAACAACTAACACAACATTAGAATAGCAGGCGAAACTGCTCACCTCTGTGAAAACATATAATATGCAAATACATGTTTTACCTGAAACCATGAGATATGTTAGTGACTTCTACGACTTATTCTTGTTCAGAAGACAATAACTTCACGTGTTTTACATGGTAAAGAATTGCCAATTATCCTTATACCTTCAGGCATTCATAAGAACAAAAGCTTAGATGATCGATCACTATGTTGTATTTTGAACTTCAGTTGAAATAAAAATTTTACAGATATATATATATCCTTTCACATATCTCTTTACAATTTCAAGGAAGTTAATTTTCTTTTTGCCGAAAGGGGCGAAATTCAAGAACTAATTATAGTCAAAATTCTGCTTAAATTTTTTTAAGAAGAGTATATATATAACACAAAATGAGTTAGCTAGGGAATGATCAGCCTATTGATCAATTAAAAGAATATGTCGAATTAACTAAATATGAACATTAACTAGATATGATAACGCAAGTTAATTACCAGCAAATGTACTGGTAGGATCACAAGCACCACTGTCTTTTAAGTCTTAATCTTAAAAAGTAAGTGTGGGGAAGCAAATTGAAGAAGACTCTTGCCATTCCTGGGAGGAGAAGAAGCCTAAATAAACTTGATATTTCTGGATAAGGAAAAACCCAATCTGGTCACGTACTAAACGCACTAAAACTGGATCGCAGGCAGCAGCCTTACCTCAGGGGAAGACACACTGTGGCCTCACTTTGAAGCTCATACGTGTCCATCGAATAATCGATTTGGACCCGAAAGGATTAGGTTTATATCTTGTTAATTACATCATGAAAAGGATAATTAAGTTAATTAACTATAGTCGTTTGTAACCCTAATCAAAATTATATATGCATGAACCAGTGAATCCATGGCTGTTTTATTTCTTTGATTCTCTATGTTATAGCCAGCAGCCTGCGCATTTCATTATGCTGATCAGCATATGATCGCTCAAAAGACAAACTGAGAATTACGAACTCTTAGTTTTTCTCTTCCTTAATTCCTTGGTTAATTAACTGTTCTAATGAAACTGTTCTAAATTTATGAAGTTAATTTGATAGCTAGGTGTACGCGAGAGAAATAAGCTCCGGTGGTGCAATCGATCAGAAAAGGATGGCCGGTAATAAAGGGAATGGTCGGGGTGTTGGTAAGACTAGAACCATCTTTCGTATCCCTACAATCCCATCTTTTGAGAGACAACAAACTGTATCGGAAACATAGAATTCTTATCTCCAAACAAATGTGTCCCTTCTCAATCAAAAACCAAATGTGTCCCTTAAATTTTGAAACCGCAAACATATCATCATCATCTATACGCATCATTATTCATGGATGAGAACTCAGATACCTTTTTTTTTTCCCCCTTTCTTATTTTGGATAAATAAATGGATTTTTTTTTAAGTGTATAAATCAATTGCTGGAATGAATATATGATCATATATTTTTCTTCGATTGTTAAAATATGATCATATATAAACACTTGAGAAAACATGAGATGCCATAAAGTAATACAAAACAAGAATAGTTGGGGAATTTAATTACCCTAGTCTACCACGCACAATATATTTGCAAGTGCTTATGTCTTTGTTTTGGCATGTAATAGGTCTCATTATCTTCTCTTTAGTGATCAGAAGAGAGAAATTAGTATAACCTACAATATTGTTCCAAATCATATCTGAAAACTATATGCATGCAATATATTGCCAAATACTAGAGAAATAGCATTCTTTAATCTTTCCTCTTTTTATTGGCAAACAATAGCATAGTTTCAGGGGTTGGATTTCCTCATGTGTATGATTTTTCTTAATTCAGAGAGATTAGCTAGCTTAATGCTCAACAGTCCAGGAATAATGGAAAACAAATTATAAATATCTAGCTAGCTCATAATTAATTAATTTGCAATAAAAAGTTGCGCAGTAATTTGCGGAAATATAATATGTACGTGGAAAGAGTAAAAACAATTGAATCAGCAAAGCAATTGGTAGGGCAGGGATGGGGCTAGATGAGAATGAGAATGTGAGGAAAAGGATGGAACCCTTGTTGTTTCCTATGTATACAACACCTTTGTCTAGGCAGGTAGAGTGGTTGAGGGTGCATCCAATATGGGTCATGGACTCATGCCTACCTAGCCGTACGTATAGACCTTGATAATTATTTATCAATAGATCATTTGGCTACATAAGTATATCTAGTAAGGAAACGGTTGAAATATACACAGTACGCAGTGTACTGCAGCTGTCGTTTTACTTTTTATAGGAACCACACGCCAAGCGTGCGTCTCGCGTGGGCATTAATTTTGTTTCCCTCAACAACCAGATCCACCTATCGAATTCCCAAAAGCTTCCCTCGTTGATCTGGAAACTAGGCTGTCGACTTCGCTCGGATCGATCTCCCAATCGCGTGCAAAAGTATCTTCTGAACATTATCGGGTTTGTCCATATAGTTTCTTACTTGCTCTGGTGTAATGTCTAGTGATATATTTCGACATGTGCAGCACGGGTGAGGCGAGGAGGAGAGGAGAGGCGAGGAGAGGAGAGGAGAGGAGAGGCGAGGCGAGGAGAGGCGAGGCAAGACGGGCTAGGAGAGGCGAGGCGACATGGGCGAGGAGAGGAGAGGCGAGACGGGCGAGGTGAGGAGGAGACGGGTGAGAAGAGGAGAGGCGAGGCGAGACGGGCTAGGAGAGGCGAGGCGACACGGGCGGGGATAGGAGAGGTATTACCCGCTGCAAAGCTTCCCTCGTTCGCGGAGGGAGAATTAGCGAGTCATCTTCTCCACGCGCCAAAACTTCTTCAATCAGTGCTTGACACGTGGAGCAGACATCCGCAGTACTCAACGTACTGCGTACATTCCAGAACACACCATCTAGTAAACATATCATGTTCGTTATTTTCAGTAACAATTAATAATCTAAAAATGTAAACTGTTATAAAAGCAACAATTACTTAAAATAAAATCGATCATGAATGAGAAACAAATATGGGAGAAAGAATGGAATCGGTATGATTTATTCATTTCCATTGAGTTATTTACTTGTCACATGAAATCAGAATATGAATAGAACTAATTACGTTGTTTAATTATTACTAAAATACCGCTGAAAAACAAGACAGTTACACATTTCAATCACTCTCAACGCAAATTTTCCTATTTGTCGATATGGTTTTCTTTATCGCTATACTCGTCTTGATTGACTCAATTGATAAGTTATGTATAATCTACAAACGAAGAGGGACTATTTTGATTCTTTGTAATTATGAGGTTACACATTAATACATAGACTACAAGTGTGTATGTGTATATTGTAATCTTGTTTGTGGATAAACTCTCTTGTAAACTGATGTCCTGAGTTTATTTATTTTTTTGATCAAATATAGATTGATATGCTACAACTTATATATAAGAAGATACTTGTGTCATTAGAGAAAGGGTACTAATGCCGCTTTTGAACCAAAAACAAAAGGAGTGACTTTTTTCTTGGATACAAATTAAATAAGGCAACCTAAACAATACAACTTTTTGACCAAAATCTTATTCTAATTGGAGGGTAGGATACTGTTGCAGACTACCGGGTGATGCAATATTGTCTTGTCCGTAAAGCCGTAAAGGTGTGGAAACTGCGCGTGCCAATGTACGCGTATGCTCCGCCCCTTATAAATATGCAAACATTTCCCCCATACACAACCCAAAGTCCCAAACCACACTAAGCTAGCCATCCAGCCAGTCATATAAGATATTTCCTAATCAGTTCTCTCCCCTACCAGCAACTTCAAGAGATGGAGATGGAAATGATGCAATCCAGATTCAAGAGGATTTGTGTGTTCTGTGGGAGTAGTCCGGGAAAGAAGAACAGTTACCAGGATGCAGCTATCGAGCTTGGGCAAGAATTGGTAACTTCTTTCATTAGTTCTATTCATGATTTGCTTACTTATTCTTTGAGCTTTTCAACTTTGGATCATTGAACTAGCTATACAAGTTTGAACCCTTTCAGAAGCTGGATTCATGTAAGACTTGAGAAATAGGTTTTGGGCTATCAGTTTAACATTGAACTCATTTGACATTACTATGTTATCTTGCTGACCATGTTCGACTTCAAGCCTCCGCTTTATATATCTTGCTCTGTTTCCAGAATAAGAAATCTCTCTGTGTCTGTAACTTATAATTTGTGTACTGAACCTCAGATTTAAGATGTTCGGAATCAACAATATGAAACCATTTCATTTTCCTTCCCACTTTCATATATATGAACCCAAGAGTGGGAACTTCCTAAATTATGGGAATACATGCAATTTGGGTTTTTCTTGAAAGATTTTTCCTACTGAATACCATGGTAAATGTCTTGTTGTTTGTTGTTATAGGTTTCAAAGGATATTGATTTGGTTTATGGAGGAGGGAGTATTGGCTTGATGGGTTTGATATCCCAAGCTGTTTATGATGGTGGAAGACATGTCATTGGGTAAGTATGATCATCTTGATCACTTCCTTTTTGCTCTTACTTCTGGTTTATAATTTCATTGATACTAACCATACTATTGCTTGAGTAATTTTCACTCAAAACTGATTTTGGTCATGTTATTGTCTTTGTAGAGTTATCCCCAAGACCCTCATGCCTAGAGAGGTGAGTATGTTCTGTAATTATGAATTTTCGTTACAGAAAAGATGATAGTGACTGAACAGAGATCATTATCTGCTTCTTTCTTTTTGTTTTTGATTTTCATCAAATGATGAATATCTACCTCACCCGTTATCTTACAAATTCTGGGTTTGTCCACACAAATTCTTTCTTTTTGTTTCACTTGTTTCTTTGAAAATTCTAGGCCCTCTAATTTCTTAGCTTTCAAATGTGGAACCTATTTCATGTTCCAAAAAAATAAATGGAACTTGTTTGAAAGATTCTTCAGCAAATTCACCTGACTAATCTTGGGACTTCCAAGATCTCTTGTCCTTCTCTACTTGCTTTATACACATAGCAAATAGAGTAGTGGTTACCTCAGATTTCATGATACCAGAAAAATATCAAGTTTTTATATTTCCTTCTTTTTCTTTTTGCCTGGTGGAAATGTATTGAGCCCACCATCCTCTATGTGACTCATGATTGCTTCACTGGCTCAAACACTATGATAACACTCTCCCTTATCTCTCCCTCTCACTTTCTCAATTTTCCTGTCTTTTTGTGCTTGTTGTTGTGCCTGTTCTGATTTTGGACTAATTTTATCTGGTGAGTTTTCAGATTACTGGTGAAACAGTGGGAGAAGTGAAAGCAGTAGCAGACATGCACTCAAGGAAAGCAGAAATGGCTAAGCACTCTGATGCCTTCATTGCCTTACCTGGTTGGTGTAAACCCTACATATACCTATATACTAATTAAAATGCACTGCATCATATGATAAATTTCCTAAGAATAATCATATATCTGCTCTCTAAATTCATATATGTGGAAACTAGAATTAGAAAATACTATAATCTTTTTGAATATGTCATTCCAAAATAACATAGCATGTCTTTCTCTATACGTAAAGAAAGCATATGAAAACATATGTTCTTTTAAAGAAAAGTCAGGATATACAAACCCTTCAAATATATTAGAATATTGCATCATAAATTGGCCGCATATAACATGAACTAAAGGTAATTAAAATAACAGAATGAAAGTAACAGAAAACAAAAGAGATAAAAAGAATGACATACTTATCATGATTCATGATAGTGAAGATTAGGCTTGCTTCTGTGGTCACCATTTGTTACCCTGCACTCCTGTAGTTTCAGTATGACTATCCCACATCCATCCCTTCCATAGCAAACAAAAGAAAAACCAAGAACTAGTATCAATTCTTTTACCAAATGGTCCCAAATTTATAAACCTGTGGTGACCACCTGCAGATAAGATAGACAAAACACTGCCTTCTATCTAACTTGTGCAACTTCTTTTCTTAATCCTTTTCTTATTATGTTTTTCCATTGTATCAATGAAATTTGAAGATTAGAATATTTATTTCCTTGTTAACGAATGAAGGTGGATATGGGACACTTGAAGAGCTTCTTGAAGTGATAACATGGGCTCAGCTTGGCATTCATGATAAACCGGTAATGCCTGTTCTATTCCCTTTACTTCAAGTTAAACAAAGTAGCTAATGAACTATACAGCTCCATTGGATAATTAATGTGATTCCTTGTTTTGCAGGTCGGATTGTTGAATGTGGACGGCTACTACAACTTCTTATTGTCGTTCATCGACACTGCTGTGGAAGAAGGTTTCATTAGTCCAGATGCGCGTCACATAATTGTTTCTGCTCCTACTGCCAAGGAGTTGGTGAAGAAAATGGAGGTAACTAGTAAGCTTCTATCATATTTTTTGAACTTCTGTATATGTTTTTCCATGCTACTGATTGAAACTCGTTTTTTGAATTTAGACTCAGACGCTCCACATGAGTGTGTATCATAATAGTTCAATACTCAGTTTGGAGTGTCAGAAGCTAATTAAGATTGGATTAGGGACTGATAAAAATTTTTGGTCTTGGATGATTTTTCTATTTAGGAATATGTCCCGCGCCATGAGAGAGTTGCTTCCAAGCTAAGCTGGGAAAGGGAGCAGCTTGGCTACTCCCCAAAGTGTGATGTCTCAAGGTGAACAAACTCAAGGGCACAAAGGGGATGTTCATGGCCTTCATTGGTGAAACTAATTTTTGAACCTTCTTGAAGTGGGATTTCAATTACTGCATTTCCCTTTCCATATGCTAGCTAGTGTAAGCTGAAAAGAAAAAAGAAAAAAAAAATTGACCTCAGCAAATCAAGTAGCTTGTCTAGTTAGTCTCTTCAAATGGACTTGGCTTGTACGTAGTTTATTTTATTTTTAAGTTTAAGTAGATGCAAACATGGTTTCAGAAGCTCAATTAATAACTTTTGTAGGTATAGGCGGTAAAGCAGCCACATTCAAATAAGACTAGAGAGCGAGGAGAAATTTTAAATGTCATGTCCATTTGGGGTGGCCAAGTACTATGGACTCCAGCCAATATCAGCAGTCACAATTCATCTTCAAGTTGAAAAGCAAACCTCATAAGGATCAGGATGCAACAGTGATGCAGAGCATTCAAAGATTCCTAAATTAATTAGAAGTTTATTATCATTTATTATTTTATTATTCTCCTTAAGTCTTTTTAGGTCCTGTTTTTATTAGGGTTTGCTATTACCTCTATATATATAAATATATAACTTTTTAGAGTTTTGTAAGTCAGCTTTGTTATTTTGAATAAAATTATATAGAGTTTCTCTAGGACGTTCCACCCTAGAACTCAAAAAGATCATTCCTACTTTAATCCTACAACAAATATCTCTATCCTATTGTTTGTTTTTCCTTGAGATCTTCGTTCTCAAGAGTTTTACCCCTAATCTAGCCGCAAGACAGAGACTTTCTGTTTCTATCCTGCATCAGCTGGTATCAAAGTAGCGCTTTGGGCCTACATAATGGTTGGACGTGGTAGAGGTCGTGGAAGAGGAGCCTTGGAGGATCAACAAACAAAGATTGCTGAGATGCGCCGTATGATTGAAGACTTGACAAGGGCAGTGCAAGCTTTTCAAGGTCAAGAACGTAGGGAAGCCCCGGATGGCGAACCTAACCCTCAAAGGATGAACTGGAAGGTAATCCCGAGGATGAACAGGATGCTGACAACCCTTTTAATGATGTTGCTAGAGATGGAGAACGCCAAAACCGCAACGGATTGGAAGAGCGGTTGGTTCGCGCCTTGGATTTCAGTGGTGGAGGAATTAAAATCGAAGTTGCTGACTTTTATGGCCAGATGCACACAGAAGACTACTTGGACTGGTAGATTAGTCTGGAAAATTATTTTGAGTGGAACCCTTTGGCAGAAAACAAAAAAGTGTTGTTTGTGAAGCTTAAGTTGAAGAGCATTGCACTTCAATGGTGGAACAATGCTGGAAGAGAGTTGAAGAGCAACGTACCAGGCAAGGAAAGCAGAAAGTCAATGGGCTCAGATGAAAACAAAGTTGCGTAAGCATTTTTTGCCAGCTGATTATGCAATGGAGTTATATGAAAAGTTTCATTCCTTAAAGCAGCTGAACACATCCGTTGAAGAGTTCTCTTCGACGGTTGACAACCTTTCAATTCAGATTAGATTAAATGAGACCAATGAGTAGTTGACCGCTTGTTATCTCAGTGGATTGCACCCGTCCATAAAAGATGAGATGAGAGTGGTTCGGCTCTAGAATTTAGAAGATGTTCGGCAATATGCCTTAATGGCAGAAAAAGGCTACAATGTCGCGGAGTTAGGAGGCCTACTACTAGATATTTTGATTGTGCTTGGCAAACGAATTCAGCCACAGTTCGTGGGGTTCGCAGTGACCAAGTAGCTAGGCTAACTCTTCAGCCCGGTGGTAAGAATGTTGTTGGAGTTGATAAGAATGAGAAAGGAAATTAAGGAAGTTGCAAGGCTTGGATTTCAAAACACGTACACATGAACTTCAAAAGCTAGAAATTCTTCTTAAGTTCGGTGTTTTACTTGTGATGAGAAGGGACAGATTTTTTATGCATGTCCAAGGAGAAGGGTGAACTTCGTAGAATTTGAAGGTGATGACTCAATTTTCTTTGGACCAGTTTATGATGAGTATGGTGATGAAGAGGAAAATATTGATCTTTTACCCATAGAAGGGGAGTCTTTGGTTCTAAGATGAGTGATGACAGTACCAAGGGTGGAAGAAGAAGATTGGAGGCAGCGTAGCATATTCCGCACACAAGTTCTATGTGATAGAAAGGTCTGCAACTTGATTCTTGATAGGGGTAGTACTGAAAATATCATCTCAAAGGAAGCAGTAGAGAAGTTAAAGGTGCCTTTGGAGAAACACCCCAACCCTTACAAAATTTCATGGTTTCAAAGGGGTAATGAAGTACCAGTCACTTCACGTTGTTTGGTTAAATTCACTATGGTCAGAGATGTTGATGATGAAGCTTGGTGTGATGTTGTTCCTATAATTGCTTGCCATATACTACTTGGAAGGCCATGGTTGTATGATAGAAACATGGTTCATCTCACTAGAGCCAACACTTACTCGTTCCATAGGGATGGAAAGAAGATGACGTTGCAGCCAGTTAAAGAGGAGCTGACCAATAACACAAAGGCTGCTAAAATCAACCACCTCTTGACAGGCCACGAGTTTCAACTTGTAAGTCAAGAAACAAGAGTGGTATTTGCATTGGTTTCAAAAAGTATACAAGAGGTTCAGCGCTTAGGTTTTGTTGAGTTTCCATTGGAAATTCAGCACATATTGATAAAGTTTAAAGACCTGGTTGGTGATGAGCTACCATAAGGGTTACCACCCATGAGGAGCATCCAACATGCCATTGATCTTGTACCAGGAGCAGCTTTGCCAGCATATAAGATGTGTCAAGACCCATTCCGAATTTCACTCTGAAACCCAAAGTAAATCCCGCGGGGACAACCTCCAAGGAAAATTTACCGAAAATTTGGCATAACCAAATTTGAAAATGAATAACCCTTCCTAATAATACCTGCAAACACTTCAAAAGATTCCATCTAGAACCCTCTACTCCTGGAGCCTTCATGCTCCCCAAATCACAACATCTCCCAAATTATTTACTGACTCTAATAAGAAAATCTCATACCAGCAATCACAGGTTCAGAGCAACTCTAATAGAGGAGAAATGATCTAGTAATATAGAAATGAGCGAAAGCTATACTATTGATTATGCATCTTCTTCGTATACGCCCGACCTCAACTATACTAACCTGCAAACTGGGCATTTTTAAAATGAAGGGCCCAGGGGAAAACATTTAAAACGTTAGAGTGAGTGGACAAACATGAATTTAATGAAAATATTTATGTTTTTCCAATTTAAATTTCCATAGAAAATATGCTGTATACCTTAAGCGATAAATCTTTTATCCCATAAATATCGAGCATCTTCAGCTCAAAAAAATTATATATCAAAATATGTATGTATTTACACACGTCCATACTCCTTATATAATTATTCTATAGATTTAAAATAATCTATATAGGGCTACTACGCTTGAGTCCAACACTCACGTCACGCCTTAATGCGGTGATACACTATGTCATTAAGGTGGACATACGAGTGTATAAATATGTGTCCATACCCTATATATGAATTAAACACTCATATAGAGCTACTACGCTTGCGTCCAATGCTCACGTCACGCCATAATACGGTTATATACTACGCCGGCGGCTAAAGTACTTGTCCTGGTAGGCGCCATTAAGGTGGACAAACACATATGACTAGCTAGCATTTATATACATACTCTCATCATAAATATATTATAATTTACCGAAAATCCCATTTTCGGTAACTCACCACAATGAGTAAAATCGTCAAATAAAAATGACGTCCAATGCTCCAACAAAATAAACTACTCAACAATAAACAATTGCATGCACATTATTTAAACCAAGAGTCAACTCACAACTTTAGATATAAGCCCGACGAAATCCAATTCGCCACTCAAGTGAGGTCTCCTCGAATTCTGGCACAATAATCATGCTTAGGACCAAACTTCAATTTCAAAAAATAATAATACTTAAATATATAACCCAAAACTCTTCCGCCTAATCCACTATCCTTTCCAGGGTTAAGCTTATCGGATTTACACCAAACTCCAACCACAGCCTCAATTCATTTATTTCAACATTCTAAAACAATAGTAAGGGAAATTCAACGGTCGGATTCTACCCTAATTAACCGCTAAAATACTAAACTTTGAAAAATCCCAAACATATCCAAAATTCCTCTAAAAATTCTAAAATTCACATCATTAACCTCCCCTTAATAATCCATATCTAAAACCGTAAAAATTCCTTTAACAACGGCGGCCGGAGGCTAACTCAGGCAACCTCCAATGCCTACCAAATTTTTATAGTATCTTCCTCTCAACTCCCTCTACAACTTTCCTAACTAGTACAAACACCAATTCCAAGCCTAACTATGCCAATCGAACGAAAACATTACGAAAAACCCTATAACTTCCACTCACCGATTCTCCTCACCTGAAGCAAACTAGACCGAGTCCTTCTAGGGCAAGGAAACTGGGTTGAAGATCTTCAAAACCATATAAGGCTTGCCCAGATTGGTGGCCGGAGGAGGAAGTTATGGCGATAGAGAGCTTTGGGCAGTCGGGACTTTCGGGCTTGATTTCTCTCTCATGGCAGTGTTAGGGAGGCTGCCACCGGTCCAAGAAGGAAGAGGGAACAAGGGCCGACCGATTGGGACCGGTGCGGCAGTGTACGGTGGCCGGACAGCGACGGAGGGACGGCTGGAAGTTCCGGCAGCGGGAGAGAGAGAGAGGGAGAAAGTCGAGAGGAAGAGAGAGAAGTGAGGGGAGAGAAATGGTTTGGGCCTCCCCAACCCGGTGCAACACCTTAATACCCACACCCAAAATGAACCCAACTCCAAAAATAACACCACAAAATAATACCCTAAAAAATTACCTTTTACTAGCTAAAATTCACAATTTTTACCGTCGTCATAGTTTTTCTCCTACGAATGATTCCTTCGAAATAATCGTCCCCTAACACTCCTCTAGGAACCATTTAAAATATAAACTCATTGACGAAGACGGTAAAACTCTTATTAATACCAAGATAGTAAATAAGGTAAAAAAAATTAAGAGTCGGGGTGTGCCAGGATGCCCCCTACACAACAAGCTGAAATGGAAAGGCAAGTGGAGGACTTGGTTGCTAAAGGATTTGTGCGAGAAAGCAAGAGCCCTTACAGTGTTCCAGCATTATTAACACTGAAAAAAGACGGATTTTGGAGGATGTGTGTGGATAGCCGTGCTATCAATAAGATTACAATGAAGTACAGATTTCCAATTTCTCGTGTTGAAGATATGCTTGATAGATTGGTGGGCTCTAAGTTGTTTTCTAAAGTAGACTTGAGAAGCGGATATCATTAGATTCGAATGAGAAGTGGTGATGAATGGAAACAACTTTTAAAACACCAAAGGGGCTGTATGAGTGGCTGGTGATGCCATTTGGACTCTCTAATGCTCCTAGCACCTTCATGCGGTTTATGACAGAGGTACTCAAACCGTTCTTAGGTTCATTTGTTGTTGTTTAGTTTGACGACATACTGATATATAGTCAAAATGAGGAGGAGCTTTAATCCACTTAAGGCAAGTCATGGAGGCTCTTCACAAAGAGAAGTTGTATGTAAACCTAAAGAAATGCTCTTTCATGTGTAAGGAAGTTGTGTTTCTTCGGTTTGTTGTTTCAGCAGAAGGGCTGCAAGCTGATCCTAGCAAAGTACAAGCCGATCCTAGCAAAGTACAAGCCATCAAGGAGTGGCCAGTGCCACAATCCTTGGGTGAAGTTCGAAGCTTTCATGGTCTAACATCATTCTACATGAGGTTTATTCATAATTTCAGCTCTATCATGAGTCCTATCATAGAGTGTTTGAAGCATTCATCTTTCACATGGCCAAATTCAGCACAAAGGGCATTTGAAAGAATAAAAGAAATGTTGACAGAAGCTCCGGTACTTGCTCTACCAGATTTTGAGAAGTCATTTATTTCACATCCCTACTCTTAAATTTTTGGGGGATTTTCATATACACCCAATTTTGAATAGTGATTTTAAATAAAACCCACATAATATTTATTTCTAATAGACATCTAAAATGTATCAATTATGATACATATTATGTTCTATTTTTTCTAAATTTTACACAATTGCCACCATTCAACTATAACACATAAACATAATAAATAAACTTAATTGATGTTGTCTTAAATACCTTAATTATAAGTTTTTCTTCTAACACTAACATTTTTCAATCAATTTGCAAGAATCATGTAGTTTTCTTTATTTTTATGAAAAAATCTAGGTGAAATAAGTACATTCTGTGATCTATACATCAGGTAAAATATAATATAAATAAGATATCTGATTAATTATTAAAGTAAAAGGAATAAATTTTATAGTGTTACCGTAAACCTTAAGCCCTAAACCCTAAGCCCTAAGCCCTAAACCCTATACCTTAACCCTATACCCTAAACCCAATTTTGAGTTTCTTTTTTGTAGGTATATTATCATATCATGTCCTACTTAATAGGTGCATTAGAAATGTAAATGTTCTCTTGATCAAGATGATAAATGATATAATAATATACCTAAAAAGAAAAAAATTAATCAAAGAACAAGATCGTGTACCTTACAATTAGACATTTTTCGACTATGTAAAAAGACACCAAATGTGAGCTTAAGAATGAAAAAAAAATATTCTATTACAAATGACATACTTCTATATATAACATATATATATATATACACACTCAAATTAGTAACAACAAGGTAAGAAATTAAAGAATGTAATTGATTATGATAAAGTAAAATCTAGCTAAATTTTAGCTCAGTATTTGAGTTTCAAATTGATGCTAAAATTGAGAAAAATACTAAATATAGCTTTATATCTCCTGAAGGGCAAATTAGAGAAACTAAAAAATGAAGAAAACTATTAATTATAGACATATGTTCTATATAGTAAGTTTGCTTACGTGGAGTGGGTGTAAAATGAAAGAAAAATAAGTATGAGTTTATCTTAAAAGAGGTCTAGTATTTTGGGTTTTTATCTAATTTTCTCTAAATTTTTACCCTAATTACCTGCATGGTGTTAATTAAAATTTTTACCGTATTCGTTAACAAGTTATAGTTTCCAAAGGTCCTTGGAGGTGTTTAGAGAGATAATTATTTCAGAGCAATTTTTACGTAGAATGTTTTGTTGAAAGCGGTGAAAAGGGGTAAATTTTGGTTAGTAAAATGTAATTTTATTAGGGTATGTTTTTGAGGTATTTTTGTGGAGTTGGGTTTTAAAAAAATGGGTTGCACTACCAGAATAGGCACTTTAGCCGACGAAAAATTTTCGTCGGCCTGTTAAAAAAATTCGTCGGCTAAGACCTTAACCGACGAGCCTTCGTCGGCTATAGTGTCGTCCGGAAAAGGTCGTCTGTAATGACTTTAGCCGACGAAATTTTTTTTTTCGTCGGCTATAGTCACAGACTTTAGCCGACGAAATATTAGGTTATTCGTCGGCTAAACCTTATTAAAAAATTAAAAAATAACTATAGCCGACGAAATATTAGGTTATTCGTCGGCTAAACCTTATAAAAAAAATTTTAAAATAACTATAGCCGACGAAATATTAGGTTATTTCGTCGGGTAAACCTTATGAAAAAAATTTAAAAATACTATAGCCGACGAATATTGTGTTTGAATATCGTCGGCTAAAGTTTCTGGGTTTTGAAAAAAAAAACTGCAGAAACATTTTTTTTATTTTTTTTTGTGATATACAGTGAAAAGTTGCCACCCAAATGCAAATGGCGGAGGTTGGTCTTGTGAGCCACCGAAACCGGCAACACGCCGGTGAGGTTGTTGTTGTAGAGGTCGAGAACACGGAGGTTAGTGAGGTTGGAGAGCTCCGGTGGGAACGTGCGGTTGAAGACGTTGTTGGAGAGGTTGAGGAGGCGGAGAGGAGGGCGCGGTAGGTGGCCATTGGGCGCGTGGGGGTGGAGAGTAGACGGTGTGGTGAGGAGAGAGAGTGGCGGAGGTGGAGGAGGAGAAGGAGGGGGAAGAGGAGGAGGGGACACAATATGTCTAGTGTTGGGTTTATTTGTGGTGGTTGTGTGGAGGAGGAGGAGGAGGAGGAGGAGGAAGAGGAGGAGGGGCCGCAATATGTCTAGTGTTGGGTTTATTTGCGGCTATATAAAGAACTTTAGCCGACGAAATTCTTTATTTTCGTCGGCTAAACTCTTTGGTTGACCGCCAAAAAATTTTGGTTGAAAATTTTGAAAATTTTTCGACTTTAGCCGACGAATTTTCATAATTTCGTCGGCTAAAGTCCTTTGAAAATTTTGGTTGCCCGCCAAAAAATTTTGCTTGAAAATTTCGAAAAATTTTCGACTTTAGCCGACGAATACGTTAGGGTATTCGTCGGCTATAGTATGTAATTAAAAAATTAAAAAATAACTATAGCCGACGAAATATTAGGTTATTCGTCGGCAAAAACAATCTTAGCCGACGACTTTTCATATATTTTCGTCGGCTAAAGTCTATAAATTCACGAAAACACTCATATCTCCCCCTATATTACGTAGTTTGGTCAAATCTTCCACACGAAAAACTCTCACGTAGATGTGACGCAACCACCTATATAAAAATTTTGAAACATTTACCTTCCGACGATAGGGCTCCCCATAAGAAATAATAACGGTAAATAGGGTTGACCGCTACTATCGGCTCCGAGACTTTACCCGATTTACGTGATTTTTGAACCATAGCCGTATTTCACCATTCTGAACACATCTTATTTCACGAGATTTTTAATAATTTTGCTTCCTATGTAGAGTTGGTTCACAAAGTTGTATAACCGACTAAACAAGTTATACAACATTAGTAGACACGTTGTGATTCCGATGACTAAAATTCACAAACCAAAATTCAACCGTCAGATATGATCATTATGACGAAATATGTCTATGGTAAAAAATTCAACTGGATCCGACAACGTTAAGGGCTCGATCGAAACGGTCAACTATAATCAAAAATAAGAAAACTGCATTTTGAAGCCCTAAACAGACTCGGATGGCCAAAAAAGCCTATAGGTCATGGCATAGTGATGAGTTTGACTCGTAGGGCCGTTACGCTTCCGGAAAGGTATCACAATAGTCAATCGGACACCAAAAACCAAATCTGCAGCATAGTGAATAATAAGGGTAAGTCAACTATCGGCACCAAGACTTTACCGGAATACCGTCATTTTTCAATTGTAGACGTATTTCACCATTCTGGTCATATTTTATTTCACGACTTTTTTGCATTTAAAGGTTCTACATATAATTTTTTTTTCCAGATGAGTTGTTGTCCAAATCTGTAAATATAAAACACTTTAGCCGACGAAATTATATTTTTCGTCGGCTAAACTTTTAAAAATTTCGTCGGCTAAACTCTTAAAATTTCGTCGGCTAAACTTTTGAAAATTTCGTCGGCTAAACTTTTGAAAATTTCGTCGGCTAATGTTCACAGACTATAGCCGACGAAAAAAATTATTCAGTCGACGAAATATTAATTTCGTCGGCTAAAGTCCACTTTAGCCGACGAAAATTTTTAATTAGCCGACGAAGGACAATTTCGTCGGCTAAATCCCACTTTAGCCGACGAAAAAAAAATTCGTCGGCCTGGTTTTTTTTTTTTCGTCGGCTAATGCCTTTCTTCTGGTAGTGTTGGGATCCGGTTGGGACAAAAAGCCCAAACCTACTCATCTCTCTTCCTAGACCTGTGGCCTGTGGGAGCCGCCCTAGGGCCGCCGTGAGAGGGAAACCCCGCTCAAAAGCCCCGACTGCATAGTGGAGTTCCGTCGCCGGAACTTCCTCCTCCGGCCACCAATCCAAGCTTTGCTTATATGGTTTTGAAGGTCTTCAACCCAAGAACCTTGCCGTAGAAGGAATCAATCCATTTCGATTCAGGTAAGGAGAATCGGGTGTTAGAAATTCTAGGTTTTCATCTTTATGTTTTAGTTCGATTGACCTAGTTAAGCTTGCAATTGGACTTCGTGCTAGTTAAGGAAGTTGTAAAGCGGGTTGAGAGGAAGATGGTGTTAAATTTTGGTAGACATTGGAGGTCATCGGAGTAAGCCGCCGACCGCCGCTGCTGTTAAGTAGTTTTTTTAGGGTTTTAAATTTGTTATGTTGAGGGGAGTATAATGATGTGAAGTTTAGAATTTTTAGAGGAGTTTTGGGTAGGTTTGAGATTTTTCAAAGAGTGGTGAATTTGGCGGTTAATAGGATAGAATCTGACCGTTGGATTTTCCTTATTATTGTTTTAGAATGTTGAAATACATGAAATGAAGCTGTGGGTGAAGTTTGGCATGAGTTCGATAAGTTTAACCCTAGTAAGGGTTGTGGGTTATGCGGAAGAGCTTTGATGTTTATATTTGAGTATTCTTTATACTAAAATTGAAGTTTGGTCCTAAGCATGGTTATTGTGCTTGGATTCGAGAAGATCTCTCTTGAGTGGCGATTTGGATTTTGTCGGGCTTAGGTCTAACCTAAAGTCGTGAGTGGACTTTTGTTTTAAATAATATGCATGCAAATGGTTTATTGTTGATCAATTTCTGTTTTTGGAGCATATGACGTCATTTTAATTTGAAGATTTTATTTATTTTGGAGAATTACTGGAAATGAGATTTTTTGGTGAATATATATATATATATATATATATATATATATATATATTTATGAGCAGAGTATGTATATAAATGCTAGCTAGCCATATGTGTCTGGCCACCTTAATGGCGTAGTGAATAACCACATCATGGCGTGACGTGAGCGTTAGACACGAGCATGATAGCCTTATATGAGTGTTTAATTCATATAAGGGGTATGTGCACATATATATACACCCGTCCGTCCACCTTAATGGTGCAATGAATAACCGCATTATGGTGTGACATGAGCGTTAGACGCGGGCGTAGTAGCCCTATATAAATTTATTTAAATCCATAAAAATTTATATAGGGAGTATGAGCGTGTTTAAATACATATTGATTTTTATTAGAGTTTGAGAAGCTCAATATTTTATGAGTTAGAAGTTTCATTGCTTGAGGCATGCATCCGTTGTTCTTTGGAAATTAAATTAGGAAAACATAAATATTTTATCTGTTTATTTTATTAAATTTATTTTTGGTCCACTCACTCTAACGTCTTCAAATGTTTTCTCCTGGTCCCTTTGTTTTTAAATGCCCAGTTTGCAAGTTAACGTAGTTGAGGTAGGGCGTACATGGAGTCGAGGCATAGTCCATCGTATAGTTTCTGCTTATATATATATATATATATTTATCTTCCCTTCACTATTAAAATTGCTCTAAACCTATGAATGTTAGTTATGAGTTTATATTTAGTTTAGTAAATAAATTGGGAGGTGTTGTGAATTTTAGGGAGCACGAAGGCTCCAGGAGTATAAGATTGGATTTGAATGTTTAGAAGTATTTGTAGGTGCTTTTAGGAAGGGTTGTCCATTTTCAAGAGAGATTATGCCAAATTTTCAGCAAAATTTCCTTTGGAGGTGGTCCCCGCAAGGTTTACATCGGGTTTCAGGGTGAAATGCGGGAAAAGTCTTGACAATTTACAATTGAGTGTGATGCTTCATATGTGGGAATAGGGGTTGTTCTTAGTCAAGAAGGAAGGCTAGTGGAATTTTTCAGTGAGAAGTTTACTGATGCAAAATGTTGTTGTTCGATGATGATTCTTATATCAACGGAAAGCTAAGATGTTAGCTTTCCATAGCATTTTACGGTTCGTGAATAACATTTTCCTAGAAGAAGTTATGGCCAATTTACTTCTAGAAGGTCAATCTGCGCGCGAATCTGACTCTTAATAGGAATTTGTGTTTTGAGGCCCAAATCACACCGGAAAGCCCATGGACGAGTTTGTACTTCATTATCCAACTTATTATCTTTATATGATGCTGATTATGAAGAATTAAATGAGTTGACACACTTCCATTGGTCCTACAAATGTACACCAATTAGAATGTCCAAGAAAACCTAAATCAAGAAGGATTGGTTGAAAGAAACAATATAAAAGCCTGTGTTATCATCTATGGCGGCTTCTTCCTTTCTTCGCCTCTTCTTCAGCTCTTCTCCTCTTCCTTCTGCATTATCTTTTTATTATGTTTTATTTAAGCTTCCTTAGTTAGGGGCTGCTTGAAGCCCTAGACATGAACAACAAAATGATTTGAGTTTTTGTTTTAGTTTCTTTTAATCCAAGATGAGATTTGGTTTACTATTTTTATGTTGATGAATTCTTTTCATGTTTACTTTGAGTGCACGCTTAGTATGCATGTTAGGGTTCTCTAGCTTTGATAGTTTGATGCCAGTGTCAATATCGGACTCCTCAAACTATCTAGAGAAGTAATTGTTAGTTTTCGCTAGCAAGTAAACTAAGTCCTAGGTTTAGCAAGACGCTAAGTTTATTGCGATGCCTTGTGATGTCTCAAACCCTTTTAAAACGTAATGATCTCTGCATGTTTAATCTAATAAGCGTACCTTTAGGTTGCATTGCTTGAGAATAGTTTAGGTGTCGAGCACTTCCTGCCTAGCGTACGAAGTAAGAAAGGGTAATAGGTTGTGTTTCAAGCGTACCGAACCAACCTGAGCATCTTCATCTAGATTAATTGAAATATAACTGAACAAATTGTCTTGTGTGCGATTGTCGGGCTGGATTGCATCTCCCCTAGCTAGTTTTATTTCATTGTTTCCCAAAACCAGTTTTCGTCACTTTTTGTCCTCTGCTTTCTAGTATTTATTTGACATATCAAATCAACTCCGAATCATTTGAAATTTCGTGTGTGAGTCCTTCTGTGTGTCTAGTTTGTGTCTGTAAATGTTCGTATTTTTCAGACTAGTTTAGCTTAGGTATCTGATTAGGTTTACGACTTCTGGTCGCTAGAATCAGTAGTCACTTTTGTGACATCACACGAGTAGTTAGATTCATTTAGTCCTCTGCGAGAATTGTCACGCCCCGACCCTTAAATTTTACCTTATTTACTAGTATAGTGTTAATAAGAATTTTACAGTCTTCGTCACTGAGTTTCTAGTTCTAAGGTCCCTAGAGGTGTGTTGAGGAACGAATATTTTTGAAAGAATTATTCGTAGGAGAAAAATATGACAACGGTAAAAATGGTAAATTTGGGCTAGTAAAAGGTAATTTTTATTGGGGTATTATTTTGGGGTGTTAAATTTTAGATTGGGTTTATAGAGGAATTGGTGGACCGGGTGGGCTAAAGGCCAAAATCAGTTTTTATTTTTTCTCTCTTTTCTCTCTTCCTCCCGTTTTCTCTCCCCCTTGCCCTCTCACTGTCGAAATTTTTCCGACCGTCGTTCGCCCCGTCCAGCCGCCCCAAACCACCGCGCCTGTCCCGTTCGAACCACCATCCTCTTCTCTTCATTCCTGGGTAGGTGGCCGAACCCTTAACGCCGCCGTGAAGGAGCGGCCAAGCCCGAAAGCTTCGGCTGCAGAAGTGTTCCCGTCGCCGGAACTCCTTCCTCCGGCTGCCATAGCCGGCGAGCCTTGGCTCAAAAGAAAGCCCTCCTCCCGTGCTTCAATCCCTCCAAAAGGCTCCCTCTATCTTGAGCTAGGTAAGGAGAAATCAAAATTTGAAATTCTAGGGCTTTTATATGTGTTTTCGTTCAATTGACATGGTTAGGCTTTGAATTGGAGTTTGTGGTAGTTAAGAATGTTGTAGAGGAGGTTGAGAGGAAGATGCTGCCAAATTTTGGTGAGCATCGGATGTCGCCGGAGCTGGCCGCCGGCCGCCGCCGCGCCACCGCCGAGAAAATGTTTTTGGTGGAGAATTTTATGAGGAGTTTAATGGAATGAGTTTTAGAATTTTTGGAGGAGTTTTGGATAGGTTTTGGAATTGTTAAAGTTTGGTATTTTTGACGGATTAATAAGTTCAAATCCGGCCATTGGATTATTTTATGATTAAAACGTTAGAAGGTAATTTTAGAGGATGTTGGTATTTATGGAGATTTATAGTTGACAGTGAAGTTAAGATTTAGGGCGATAGGCATATGGTTGAGCGCGAGAAGCTCATATTTAATTATGCCTATTTTCTTTAAAAGTCAAGATTTTATTTAAAGAATTATTTATGTTTTGGAACAGGACGCGAGGAGGCTCGAGCAGAGGAGACCTCCGGCCGACGTCAGGCTTAGGCCTAAGTTGTGAGTGGACCTTTGTTTTAAATAATGTGCTTGAATTGTTTTATTGTTGAATAATTTCCTTTGTTGGATTTTAACCGGAATTGAGAATTTCGGTGTTTATACTCATTTATTGACATTTTTGAGAATAGTATGTATACACTACCAGGACAAGTACTTTAGCCAACGAAAAATTTTTGTCGGCCTGTTAAAAAAAATTTGTCGGCCAAGATCTTAGCCGACGAAGGAGGGAAAATGACATTATGGGCTAACGTGAGCGTTAGACGTGAGCGTAGTAGCCTTGTACGATTTTCTACTTTTCGAGTTTATTCTATTTTTCAATTCATTTATAGAATTCGTACAAGGAGTCAGCACGTATATATATACCCACTCGGTCGTTTCCCCCATAATGAGGATAAACGTCATTATCGGGTGACGTGAGCGTTAGACGCGAGCGTAGTAACCTGGTATGACTGTCTACATTCAAGCTTATTCACATTTATTCATAGATAGCATACAAGGAGTAGACGAGTGTAAATACATACTAATATATATATATATATATATATATATATAATTTTAGCCTGAGATGCTGTATTTGTTTAAGATTGAGAGACTAGCCGGAACTAGTCGTGTCCTTGCCAGTTTTGAGCTGTCGCTGGTATAGCTCTTTCCTTTATAATTTTCTTGGGGAAATATTATTGCTTGTCGAGATTATTTTGTCCACTCACTCTGACGGAATTAAATATTTTCCCCTGGGCTTTTCTTTTCTTTTTAAATGCCCAGTCTGCAGAGTTCGGGTGGGGTCTAGAAGAAGGCGACGAGGCATAGTCACCCATCTTTCCACTACTGTTCGCCAGTAGGTTATCTGTTTAACCCACTAGGATTTTTAGCAGATTCCGTTGTCTTTCATATGGTAGCTCTGAATACTTTCGGAAAAATATTATGTATTATTTTTCGGTTATTTGGATTGAGTTTGAAGAATTTATATTTTTGGTTAAGAGAGTGTTCTTTAATTTTTTCGGGTTAGGGTTGTCCATTTTCAAAGGAGATTTACCGAGTTCTTCGGTAAGTTTTCCTTGGAAGTGATCCTCGCAGGACTTACCTCGGGTTTCAGGGTGAAATTCGGGATGGGTCTTGACAGGAATGATCCTTATTTGCCCATACTATAAACGACGATCTAGTAGTGAATAAGGAAAATAAATTGATTTATAAATAATCGATCAAGTTTTTTGCCCTGCATCAAATAGAACCCAACAAGAACGAAAAAGAGCAGTACATAACAACTTGGTGAACTGTAGCTACAAACTAGAGAAATTTCCAGTACTAATAATGCCAACACAGAAACATAAGTGACAGAACTGATCCTTGAGAATAAAGTATAACAGCTTGACTACTATTCTTTACGTCAGAGACTCAGATATTGTTTTCCATGTAGTGAAATCCGATCAGTGTAAACATGCATGACATTAATGCCTTATTTCATAAAGAGCTAGGTGAACTGAAGCTGTTGAGTCTTGACTAGAAAAATTTCGATTAAAACGCCAACATGCAAACTTCATAGCTAGCAACAATCTGTTTTGGCCCACGTCCTCAGTGAAGGGTAGAGAGGGAACAAAAGTAAAATGATGTGTGCGGGGCGTGCCACCTCACGGATGAGGAAAGAGAACGGTGCGCGTTCTGACTTCTTGACCAGGCGAAAGAGGGCTCTGGCGTCACCTCAGATGAGGAAATATTTACGAGCTTACTCTTCTAGTCACCTGTCGATCGATACTCACTGTGGGAGCGAGCAGAGCAACAATAGGGAAATCGGAGACGAGTCCTGACGGGCTCTGGGATCTAAGGCTGGGTGCGCCTAGAACGTAAGGGTTTTCGAGGAAGCTCGAAGGTTTCGACTGTGTTCGTCTGTTTTGAGAGAGTTGTTGATTGATTGATTGTGTCTTTTTTTGAAAGCCATGGAGCTTCCTTATATATTCATCCGTAAGCACACAGCGGAAACCTAATCACAACCCACTCGGACTCTTGCAATTAGAATCCCACAAGGATACGGTTAACTCGCCAGTCGTGCGCTCCATGCAACACGTGTCAAACCTATCTCGCTTAGGTCTTGTTCACCGCTTTGCATCACTTCATTTGTCGTATCGTACGCGAACTCAAACACTAAGCGACCTTATCCTGAAGGCGTTATCGTTCACTTCCAACTCACCCTCGCCAGGCACTGTAGAGTCCCATGCGAACTGGAGATAAGGATCCCGCGAGGACACCGAATCTCGCGAGGTATCAGAATCTTTTGACAAAGTCTTCGTCACGTGCTGCCAGACCTCGCCACCCTTCATGGGCTAAAAAGGCCACAGGCGTTGGCCCAAATGATATCCAAAGCCTTTCTCGAGTCTTGGACCGAAAATGCCCACTGGGCTCAAACATTGCCCCCTAGGCCTTGAGCTTAATCCATTTCGCAACGGTTAAGCGAAAAGGCCTAATTAAGCTTTTTATGGGAACTCGCATTTCAAAAGGTGGTGACGTTTCGGCGTCATCGCCTCCCTTCATCATTACGACTTTTTGAATTTTGAAACGCGCTGACGTTTCGGTCGTCATTGCGTCTTTTCGTTGCGGCTACTGACTGAAAGGGACGTTACGGTTCGTCTCCTTTATAAACCTCGATGCGGGTCCCCACATCTCACAATCACTTTCAAATCAGCCTCTGCCTTCTGCAACCAGCCAAACTCCAACACCGACCTTACTTCGACCGGAAACAATGGCTCCCAAACCTTTTGCCAATGACCCAAACCTCAGCCTAACGGCGGCGACTGCCTGGTCGACCAGCCTTGCTCGCCGTTTCACTACCAACCCGCCTCAAGGAACACCTATCTACTTCCTCGACACAGGGGCGGTCCTGCTCGGCCCGACTCCTTCGAAGCCTCTGTCCGACGCCGATCTCAACCATTACAACGCCTCCGTGCGTCGACCAATCTTGGCCCAACGGCGCGAACCGGGAAACTTCTCCACCTGGCCCAAGCCCGTTCCCATATAAATGTCCGGGTCGGGGAGTGGCCCAGCGCCACTGCAGAGGATCAAGCATGGTACGCAGAGCGCCTCCGGACTGACCAAACGATCTGGGAAGTGACCGGTATTCATGCAGCCATTGCCCTGAGTTTTTCACTGCCCCCTCACACCGACCGAGCGCCCATCGCTGCCATGGCCTGTTTGTGGAACAGTGCCACCAATACCTTCGACTTCCCCTTTGGGCAGATGGGCGTCACTCTGCTGGACATCCTCGCCATCACCGGGCTGCCGATTCACGCAAAGCCGTATGTGCCAGGGGACTTTGCGTCGACCGAGTTCACATACGCCTGCAACTTGGGGGCCCGCCGCACCCTGAGAAGTTCATATGGGGCGTGGAGGAAATTTTACATAGGCCACGCGGAGCCGCATGAAGGAGGCATCGCCTTCCTGGAGTACTGGCTCGACAAATTTGTCTTCTGCGGCAGTGCTCACAAACCAACCGGGAAATGGACCAAGCTGGCCGAAGCACTATACAATGGGGTTGAAGTCGGGCTAGGGCAACCTGTACTAGGCGCACTCTACCGGACCCTGCACCTGCTATCCCTGAGGCCTTTCCATCTTTCTAGCGGCCCTCTGTGGATCCTGGATATGTGGTCGCAGCTATATTTTCCGCTCTTCCGGCGAGCCCCGGTGGAATTCCTGCCCGAGAACCAGCTGCTTGGCTTTGTGGTGTGCAGGAACGCCGCAAATCGGACTCCTCTGTCTTTCTTCGCCAGCCTTTCCATCCTCTACAACCACATTGAGCCGCCTCCGACCATGGATATGATGGTTCGCCGGCGCCATCCTGAAGTCCTATCGACTGGTTTCTTCCCCCGCCATGATTCGGACGACGATGCTAAGACTGCCTTCGTGAGAGCAACTTCGTGCTGCGACCTTCAGCTCGCCGAGGATGAACAAGGCTTCGAGCTGTATGCCCCCAATCACTTCGCGAGGCAACTTGGCTTTCATCAAGGGATTCCTTATCCGCTTCTCCATTCGGTCAACAAGTACACCTTGTGGAGGAAAGTTGGCGAGTCCGACCGGGTCACCCCGCTGCAAAACATCTACCCTCTTTCTCCCAACTTGCTGGAGATCGAGCCTTCGCAGGGCGTTGACCCCGCCTACCTCGCTTGGTGGCAGTCCCTGTCTGACAACCATTGGGAGTTCCCAGACGATGCTGTCTTCGCCACCATCTTTCGTCCCCTATACGACACTCTGGGCGAATCAGACCGCGTCATCTTCGATGGCCAGCGCGACCGTGCGGAGAGGGGTTCAGGGGCTGCGACAAGAACTAGGCTTGCGCTCCCACCAGTTCCTGCTGCTCGCCGCCCGACGGGGGTTGTCATTCGAGAACGCGATCCCGCACTCAAGGTATGTCACTAAGTGTGTAAATTTCGAACTTCCTTTGACATATTGATAAAATGCTTCTCTCTAACCCTCTTGTTTTCTTCTCAGTCTGCCCCCCGCCGGAGAACCATCGACAGGTCTGAAGTTGTCAGAGGAAAAGCACATGTCCGGAGGGAAACTGTGGCGGGCCACGACAGCGAGACTGCTCATGTCGTTCCCCGGTCGACGAGCGGCGAGAGCTCGCGGAAGCGTCCTATTGAGGACGAAGAAGACTTGCTAGAGGATGTGCGGTACCAGCGAGAGTATGGCTTGGTAAGCAATCCGGTAGGCGGACCATTTCGGATTAAATTCTCCTAAGCCAGTCAACAACTCGCTAACTTTGCCTTTGACAGGTTCGCCGCACCCGACCTCGCCTCGCTGTCGTTGAAGAGGCGCCAGTGATGACGGAAGTCCCGTCTCTAGAACCACTCTTTGGAGAAATACCCTTGGTAATCAAGGAAGTCGCTATGGCAAGTGCGGAGCCAGTCCTCGAAGAAGTTGGTGGGACCAGCGAGGGAATCGCCCTCGAAGAAGCTGAAGCCAGCGAGGAGATGATCTTCGAAGAAACTGTCGAAGCGGCCGCGGAGGAGACTGCCACGACCATCGAGGGGGCTGGCAAGGTTACTGAGGAAGTCGTACAACCGTCTTCTCCAACCGCCGCTTCGGGCGAAACTGGTCCAATCCCAGAGCCAACCTTGACTCCTGTTGAAAATGCAGCTCTTGACCAGTCCAACCAGGTCTCCGATCCTACTGCCCCTTTGGCGTCTCTGCTCGAAGGCCTCCAATTGATACTTTGGGTCCCTCCTCTACGGTTGGGCCGAGCGGGTCGTACCAACGAAGTGCTTCCGGCGGTTCCAACAAAGGATCTTACTGCTCCCTTGGTGGAGACAGAAATAGCTCGCGGCACTCCACCTCCCTCTCCAGAGATTGAGGCGGCTGCCGAGGTTGAACCAACCACTCCGGCTCCAACGAGAACACCTGGCGAGGAGTCTTCTTCCTTCGGCACCCGGGCCGCTCGTCTTTGGGCCCGAACTACTCCGCCTGCTGATCCAGAGCCCATCCGCCTAGCTCGTTCTTTCCTTCATGGGTTGCTGCACCACGGCTCTCACTCGAACGTGTTTGACTTGGTAGGACGTATTCGCGAGGCTCATGAAGCTTTGGATCGACATCTCACTGGCGGCAATCCTGTTCTGGACCAAGCGTTGGAGTTGGCCAGCGCTGTCGAGTCACAGGCTCGCCGAGTCTTGGATATCGGTGCTCAATCAGCTTCCCATGAGCAAGCTCGCCGAAATTTAGACAATCAGATGGCAAACCTCTTGGCCGAGCTTGGTGACGTTGGCATCCCGGGAGCGTCTTCAGAGAATCCAAGTGCTGGCCATGCTCGGTGAGTGGAGGCCCTGGAAGCTCAGATAGCAGAGCTGCAGGCTCAACTTGCTCAAGCTTGCCAAGACTTGGCCTGCGATGTGGAGGTGGAAACCCGTTTGCAGGCTGCAGAGGAGGCCCAGGAAGCTTTGGACTCGGCCATTGCTGCTGCCGAAGAAGTTGAAGCCCAGGCCTATGATGAAGAATTAGCCTTAGAAGGCATGCTCTTAGATTTGTATAGGGTTTGTAGGCGTGCTTAGGTTTGACCTGTATTTGCCCCCCCTATGTACGAACTTTATGATAATGTCGCCTGATTGAACTTTTCCCGCCCTTTGCCAACTATTACGTGCAATAACTGTCAGGAAAAACAAATCTTTTTCCGAGATTTGGTGACGGTTTCCAATGTAACTACTCGCTCGGAACGCGGGTAGTCATTATTGAAAAACGCGTCTGACCTTATCTCCGAAGCCCGTATCTCGGAGCAAATATTGCGTGGAGGACAACTGTCGAACGCACAATCGCCCTTTTCGCCTATAAAAAGAAACGCTTGGCCGGGGCGAAGTATCAGTGAAGTCTTTGCCCCCTCACCATGATTTCTTATTCCCTACTGTTCAACCTTTTGTCCCTGCTTAGAGCAAAGCCCCCAACCATACATTCCCATTCTTTGCTGATTCTGAAAATCTACTCTCAGGCCGAGAGTGATTCTGGAAATCTACTCTCAGGCCAAGCCTTTGTTCAGCCTGACCAAAGGTTGGGTACCCTCTGCCTTGCGCCTGCTGTACTATCAGCGCGTGAGGCTCTGCCGGCCCTCCAAACGAAGACCGGTGGTAACATGAGGGATCTTTGACCCACTGGACCTCTAGCTTAACAACAATTTGTCTTAGGTCCAGGCCGGTGTCAAGGCTCGCGCTAGTCTAAAGAAACGAGACGCTTGTCAATTTTTGGGCGAAGGACGCAACGGTAGCCCTTTCTTTAGCCTTGCGAAACATGCGGGACGAGGCTTCCAGTATTTGTAGATCTATGCTTTTGAAATGTAAACATAGTCTAAGTTCAACTTTCTGTCAGTGTAATTGCTTTGGCCGCAAAGCCACAGTTTGAAACATGTATTGAACAGAGTCAGAAAGGCAAAATAAATGAATTTATTTTTTAGGCCTCTGGAATAGGCCTCAATCTTGTACTAGTCTTTGTGTAGACTTTGCACGTTTAGAGAGACTAAAGAAAACAATAGAACTTTTTAGGGCCTCTGGAATAAGCCTCAATCTAATACTGGCCTTTTTAGGCTGGTACGTTACAATGTACTCTATTAGTCTTCTGTCCCGAGTTGCCCCCTAGTGGTAGGCGGCTGAGCAAATACGCGATGGCGTGTAGCACTATTGACTGTAGTGGCGGGATCTGTGGAGGTGGAGGATCCTCGCGCTCCCAGACTCCTGCAATGTGGCGCTTGAGGAAGCGACCATTAATCGGGTTGCGGATGAATAGTACCATCCAAGTCGCGCAGGTGGTATGCCCCCTTGGGAAGTATACGATGAATGACGAAGGGTCCATCCCAGCGAGCGGACCACTTGCCTCGACCGTCGGTTTTGTCCCCAAGTGGGAGCACTGCACGCCACACCTTCTGGCCCTCAGCATAGCTTTGTCCGCGTGTGATTTTATCATAAGAGAGGGCGATGCGTTGTTTCTCGAGGACTAGATTGTTGAAAGCGGCGACGCGGTGCTCGTCGAGATCTTCAAGCTCTTGCCACATGGCTTGGACGTAATCCTCGCCAAGTAGTTGATGTTGTTCCTGAACGCGGAGTGAAGCGATATTGATCTCAAGGGGAAGGACGGCATTGTGACCGTACATGAGAGCGTATGGGGTGGTATCCATCGGACCTCGCTTTGAGGTGCGGTAGGCCCACAATGTGTGGTAGAGCTCCTCGTGCCAGACGCGTGGGTTCAATTCCAACATCTTGCGGAGGATGCCAAGGATGACCTTATTACTAGTCTCCGCTTGGCCGTTTGACTGGGCATAATATGGCGTAGAGTGAAGAAGCTTGATGCCGTAATCATTTAAGTACGTAACAACTGAATCGGCCATGAAAGCTGCCCCCCTGTCCGTAACGATGCACTCCGGGATACCAAAGCGTGAGATGATATTACGGAAAATAAAGTTGCGCACCGAGTTGGCGGAGGCGACCTTGAGTGGTTCGGCCTCAACCCATTTGGTAAAGAAATCGGTGGCAACGATAATGAACTTATGCTGCTCAGAGGAATGGGGATGAATGATGCCCACGAAATCCATTGCCCATCCGCGACACGGCCACGGTTTAATGATAGGCTGCAACGGGATGTTGGGAATATGTTGCACTGGTCCATGAGCCTGGCAGTCTTGGCAACCTCTAGCGAAGGCAATACAGTCTTTCAGAATGGTTGGCCAGTAATACCCATAGCGGCGGATTAGCCAGCGCATTTTGGGCCCGGCCTGGTGCGAGCCGCAAACTCCGCAATGGACTTCGCGCATGAGATGTTTAGCTTCGTTCCCGTATACACAGCGGAAGTTGTTGCCATCTTCCCCACGCCGCCGGAGTTCGCCATTGCGTAATACAAAGTTTAAGGCGAGGAAGCGGATTTGCCTGGAATGAGCAGCGTCGTTGGGCTTCTGGAGGTAGGCGATAAATGGTAGCCGCCAATCCTCGTCGATGGGGTCCAAGGCTGCAACTTCTGGGATGGTGTCCCGAAATTGCCCCCTGGCGATGAAGGAGGGAAGAGTACGGCGTTCGACCTTGAGCAGGCGTTCGCGCACTCCGTCTCTCAGGCTGAGGCCAGATGCTATCTGGGCGAGCTCGTTGGCGGCGAAGTTAAATTCACGTGGTATATGCTCGATGTAAACATCGTCAAATCGATCCAACACCTCAAATGCCTTGCGCAGGTATGGCTCAATTGACAAACTTAAATATTTGAACTTTTCCACCAGCTGGTTAACGACCAACAAAGAATTGCCAAAGATCTGAACCTCGCGGACTCCTAAGTCCAACAAAATCTCCAGGCCGATGATCAGCGCTTTGTACTCAGCCTGGTTGTTGGTGCATTTGAAATTGAGCTGGAACGAGTAGGAGAAGCAATCTCCAGCGGGATTGGCTATGGCTATCCCGGCTCCGGCTGCGGTATCAGTCCGGGAACCATCAAAATACAGGGTCCAGGGAGCGAGTGTCACTGTGGCGAAGTCCAACTCGCGAAACGCCGTAAGCTCTGATGGCGGGTGATGGGCGAGAAAATCCGCTATCGCATGTCCTTTTACTGCCTTTTGCGGAACATATTGCAACGAGAACTCGGACATGGCGAGGATCCACTTGCCGATGCGTCCCCGCAAGATAGGGCGAGAAAGCATGTATTTGACCAGGTCGGATTGAGCGATAACGACCGTGGTAAAGGCAAGCATGTAATGGCGCAGCTTGCACCCTGCAAAGTATAGGGCGAGACATAACTTCTCCATGGGAGAGTAGCGTGTCTCATAGTCCGTTAGAACCCTGCTAAGGTAATAGATGGCATGTTTTACCCCGTTCTCATCATCCTGGGCCAGGAGTCCGCCGATGGACAAATCGGCAGCGGCGATGTAAAGTTTAAGCGGGGCGCCGTCGCGAGGCGGGATCAGGACTGGTGGGTTCGTAAGGTAGTCCTTGATTCGATCGAAGGCCTGTTGATGTTGTGGTTCCCATACGAACTCGGTTGCCCCCTGGAGCTTAAGGAGGGGTGAAAAAGGTTGGACCTTCCCTGCCGCGTTTGATATGAAGTGGCGGAGAAAGTTGATTCGCCCTAGTAGCTGTTGGAGCTCCTTCTTGGTAGTAGGGGGCGAAGCGGTGATTACCGCCTGTGCCTTGTCCTTTGGGATTTCGATGCCTCGTTGGTGCACTAAGAAACCAAGGAAGTCACCGGCCTCCGTGAAGAAAACACACTTGGCGGGGTTCATCTTGAGGTTATGTCTGCGCATCCGTGTGAACACCTGTCGCAAGTCTTCCACGTGGGTTGCTCGCGATTTGGTTTTGACAACCACATCGTCGATGTAGACTTCGATCAACTTGCCTAAGATGTCGTGGAAGATGAGGTTCATGGCTCGCTGGTACGTTGCCCCCGCGTTTTTAAGGCCGAAGGGCATGACAATGTACTCGAACGCGCCAGCAAAGCCAGGACAACAGAAAGCGGTCTTGTTTCGATCCTCCTTGGCGACGGGAATCTGATGGTACCCGGTCGTGCCGTCCATAAAGGATAACACCTCGTGCCCCGCGGCGGCATCAATAAGTAGGTCAGCCACGGGCATGAGGTATATGTCCTTCGGTGTTGCGTTGCTTAGATCTCGGTAATCAACACAGACACGCATTTTGTCATTTTTCTTGCGAACGGGGACGACGTTGGACAACCACTCGTTATATTTGGCCATGCGAATGATACCCGATCAGTGCATGCTTTCGATTTCTTCCTTAACCACGATCTGAGTCTCCGTTCGCATGAATCGGCCGTCTTGCCGTACTGGACGCCGGTCGGGGTAAGTTGGTAACCGGTGGCAGACCAAGTCCGGGGACAAGCCGGGCATATCCTCGTATTTGTCGGCGAAGCAGTCCCTGTACTCACGTAATAGGACAACTAGGGCTTCCTTTTCGTCCTCCGCCAACTTTGCGCTGATGGAAATGAGTAAGGGCTTTCCTGCAGTCCCTACGTCAACTTGTAAAATGGGGTCGCGGACTTAAGGTGGAGTGTCGTCCAAGGCGGCAGGAGCTAACTGAATAACTTCCTCCTTGGTATCGGAATAATCCACCACATCATCGACATATTCCATAGTCGCGACCTTGTCGTAGGCTTCGCGTTCCGCCCAGTACGAAAGGAGTCTTTCGCACAAGGACTCGCCAGCCTCGCGTGCCTCCTCAGAAAATGCACTATCCATCGAAATGGGATGTGAGAGTCGCGATGGTGTGAGGACGTTGCAAATCGTCCTTCGCCTGGGTGAGTCCCCATCGCGTTAGATTGGAGGCCGTTACTCCGTATGGGCGGCCCTTGTGATCGACGCCTTGAACGTCCAACGGGCCTAAGTCCGTAGTATAGTATCGGGCATAGTTGAAGTTGGCGGAAATAGAGAAAGGCCGTGGGTCAGCTTTGACAATGACTGCCTCACGTTTCTCAGTGTCCCAAATCATGAGTTCCTGGTGCATGAGGAAGGCACGCAAAAACTTCTGTGGATCCAGTCTCGGCCAAGAATCATGCTGTAAGAGGAAACGCACTCGGCGACAAAAAAGGTGTAAACCCGCGATGCCGGCCCGACCTTGACCCGTAGAAACAGTAAGCCTAGGGTTCTGGATACCTGTCATGTGAAGTTCTTCACTGTTAAGGACGTGGTTTGGATCATCGAGCGCGGGATGTCGAGGAGTCCCATGGTACAGGCTGTGACAACATTAACTGCGGCACCGGTGTCGATCATGACCTTGTTGATCAGTTTCCCTTGGACCTCTGCCGTGATATACAGTGGCCGCATGTGAGTGGCCATGTCCAGAGTTGGCGTGGAGAAGGTTAGAGTTGGCCTTTGTGTGAGGCTGCTCGTACCTTCCACTTGTGGGGCGTCATCGGCTGGGGCCAGTACTGGGCCCATTTTGCTGCTGCATGGCTGGGGTAGGCTGTCATCCTCGCTGCTGATGGTGATATCCGCCGCGCTGCAGGTTGTGTTTGGTGGAAGAGCGTATCGTTCCGAAATAAAGAACACCATCCCGACCTGAAAAGAGAATGGTTCAGGAACTGGGACCAAAGGTGTGTCAATGATCTCGTGTTCCCCTTCGAGTATTGTGAAGGCGTCTGCTTCGCGGTTAAACCCTTCTTCAGCATCCCATCCGGAGACCTCTACCATATTGCAGGTGAATGATTCTGCCTGCTCTTCGTCCTGGTCTTCCTCTAGGTTGAGTCGAGGTTCTGAGTGCGCCTCCTGTTAGGCTCTGGTGACAGATTGGGCCTAGCAGGCTGTGGATCTCTTCTTCTGTCAGGTAAGGGTGACGGCCTGCACCTGGAAGGTTGCGGGTCCCTTCTCCTTTCAGGTGGCGGCGATTGCCTGCGCCTGGAAGGCTGCGAGTCCGGCTTTGGTGGAACCGTGAGTCGGCAGAAAACGTTTGGCTTGGGTGCAGGTTCATCACTGAACTGCTCGCAGATCCTCGGAGGTGTGACTGGCGGCATTTGAAGGACCGCGCGCAGACCTTCTGCTTCTCGCCACATCCGCTCAGGCGTCTGCACGAGCTGCGAGGGGCGTACAGCGCCCTCGTTGACAGCCCGTAAGGCGCGTAGGTTTCTGCCGTATCGCTTCTGGAGCTTGCGCTTCTTGGACTTGCTGATGGTCACTGCCTTGCCCCCTTGCTGCGTATACCAGACCCCTTCCTTGATCGCCGATTTGGACGTCGGGGGAATGTAAGGGTTGGTTAAGACGCCATCACGAGGGCTCGGGGAGGCGCTGCTACGACTCTCGCTGCTGGAGTCTGACATGTCCATCTTGCTTGCAGCAGGGGATGGAGGTATCGCTGCTGCCCAATGTGCGGCGACGTACGTCTCGAGACGCGCTATCCTTTTCTCCAGCTCTTCGCGAGTCCTAGGGCTCGTAGGCTGGGAACCTTTGACGGGGAACGGTCTATCGTCCCTCATGATTGCTTTGCCCTTATCTTTGTAGGAAGGGCGGTCTGGTTCGAGCTTAGCGACCAACTGTCGAGCTGGGTCGTCTGTGCTCCTCATCTGGTTGTCTGGAAGCATGTAGTTATTCGCTGGCCGTTTGCGATTTCGGCCCGGCGGTTCGGGTGGTCCTGCATTTGGTGACAGGTCTAATGTGATCATTCGCTGGCCAACGCAAGGCCAAGCGAAACCAGCAGTTGCGATTGTAAAGCCGCCCTCATCCTTAAAGCAGATGTATCCGAGGTCAAGCCAGTCTTGGATCTGGTCTCGGAGCTGGCGACATTCGCTGGTCCTGTGCCCCCAGCTGTCATGGAAACTGCAATGAACGCGTCCCTCCTTGTACTCGATGTAGGGCAAGGACCTGACTGTGACGAGCCCGGCCTCTCTGAGATCTTCTAAGACCTCATGTGCCAGACTTTCATTGTAGGTGTACTGGCGACGCGGCTAGCGGGCGCTGTCGTCTCCTTCCTCGCGACCCCTTTTTGGCGCTCGACGTCGTTCGTCGTCCTGGGCCTGATCAGCCCAGTTGACCTCGACCATGCCCACTACGGGCGGAAAAGGGTCTACATCGACCAATGAGGCCTTGCTACCTGGTGCCTTCATCCTCAGCTCGCCTGAGTTTAACCAAGTCTGCAGCTGGTCTTGGAGCTTGACACAATCTTTGGTGTCATGATTGTATACGTTGTGGAAGGCGCAGTATTTCTTGTCATTCAGCTCCTCCTTAGGCGGTATCTTGTGATCCAGGCGCACGTACTTCGCCTCGATTAGGTCATTAAAGACCAAATGGGCGTTTTTGGCGTCGTAAGTGTACGACTCGTACTCTAGCTTGGTCCAGGCAAAGGACTGGATGGTGATCGGCTCGCGGGTCATCTTCAGGTTCTTTAGCTTGTGAGCTACCTGCTTGCCAGTCAGCTCTACCGCGCCAATGTCATCCAAGTCCTGATATGCGTGAGCTGACTCCGGCCTTTGATAGTAAGGATCATGAGCGGGGGTTTGCATGCTGAGTGCCCCCACTATCTGGTTCTTCCCTGGTACGTAAGTTCCCTTGGAAGCGTTGGCCTTGTCGTCCAACTCGTTCAGGATGAGCTCGTAGCTGCCGACCTTGTTGATCAGGTCGCCCATGGAGCTGAAACGCTCTCCATGATGCTTCAGCCGCTGGCGGTGCTCCAGACCCCGAATAGCCAATTTAATGGCTTCCTGCTCAGGCAGCAGGTAATCGCATTTGGCCTGCTGGATCTTAAAGCGCTGGAGGAAAGAAACTCCGGACTCCATGCTCTGCTGGCTCAGCTGCGTGAGGGAGTCGAGGCCAACTTCAGGCTCAATCGTGCCATATGTCTCCCGGAAGAGACGTTCCATGGTGGGCCAGTCTGCTATTGACCCTGGCTTCAATCTGGAGTACCAGGTGAAAGCGGCTCCGGACAGAGAAGTCCCGAAGAGTTTGAGCTTGAGCATGTCATCATTCCCGTACTGGCCGCATTGGACCTTGAAGCGGGCCATGTGAGTCACTGCATCTTCCCTTGTCTCCCCAGAGAATGTGGTGAAGACGATGTTCTTAAACCCATGGGGGAAGGGATATTGTGCCACGCTATCTGGATAGGGGTCACGATAGTGCAAGCTAGCATCACCCTTTCCGGTGTGCTCCTTGACGATGCTTGAAATGAGTTGGCGCCAGTCGGCCGCCGTTACTGGTGCAGATTCTGCCCCCTGGTCATGGCCATGCCATGCAGAGAGGTTAGGGGCCTGTCCGACGTTCTTATGGGTCGAACTGGAATAAGCCACTATCGGGTCATCTGGTGTCCCCATTCCTTGCGGCGCAAGAGCACCGGCGCCCCTGAGTGTGACTCCAGGGCTGCATGGCGAGGGTAGACGGGGTGGTGTCTTTGATGAACTGGCTCCCAATGGGAATTGGGGAGCCTTCTGGGCCCCAACCCTCAGATTTGCTCTAGGGCGCTCATTAGGCGGGATGTACCTTGAGCCCTCCGCTGCGCTTGAACTGGCATAGTTCATAGCGTGATTCTTTGGGGCCTGGGCCCGAATCCAGTCTTCCATTTGCAGGACCCTTGTATTCAGGGTATCATGGCGCTCTTTGTAGTCTTCGAGCTTTTCCATGCTGTTCTTGCTCCCGAAGAAGGAAGCGTCCTGCTGTTGCTGCAGCTTGGTATCATGGTCGTTCAGGCGATGGGTTTGGACCTCCAAAGCCTTTGTAAAGGCCACCTTGCTCTGATCCAGTTCTGTCTGGATCCTTTGCAGAGAGCCGGTCATTATGTCCTTGTCCTCCCTGATCGTGCCAACCACGTAGTTGAATTCCTCGCTGAGCCTAGCGTGGTTTTCCTGGTTTGCGAGCCAGATCTCCTTGTCCTTAGCGACCTGCGCGGAGAGGTCCTGGACAGTTTGCTGAGTATCTTCGACTTTTAAGCCGAACTCTCTCCTGAGCGCGCCGATCTCATTCTTGAGATCGCTCCTTAGTTCTTCAAACATTCTGCGGACTTCCTCTGTGGACAGAGTAGGTCCTGCTTCTGGGATTGGTTGTGAGTTTGTCATTGTGGACTTAATATGGTCGGGGTTGCCGAACCGAGTGAGAATCTCTTCTTTAGTGAGAGATCTGCAAGCCGCGCTGTTATGAGGCTTGTACTGCGGAGACTTGTGCTTCAAACAAGAAATTGAAGGTCTCCGGTATGGGGAGTTGTCAGACTTCCCAATGATTGCTAGAAAAGTAAGCTCCATGTCCCACTGGGCGTGCCAATGTTTTGGCCCACGTCCTCAGCGAAGGGTAGAGAGGGAACAAAAGTAAAATGATGTGTGCGGGGCGTGCCACCTCACGGATGAGGAAAGAGAACGGTGCGCGTTCTGACTTCTTGACCAGGCGAAAGAGGGCTCCGGCGTCACCTCAGATGAGGAAATATTTACGAGCTTACTCTTCTAGTCACCTGTCGATCGATACTCACTGTGGGAGCGAGCAGAGCAACAATAGGGAAATCGGAGACGAGTCCTGACGGGCTCTGGGATCTAAGGCGGGGTGCGCCTAGAACGTAAGGGTTTTCGAGGAAGCTCGAAGGTTTCAACTGTGTTCGTCTGTTTTGAGAGAGTTGTTAATTGATTGATTGTGTCTTTTTTTGAAAGCCATGGAGCTTCCTTATATATTCATCCGTAAGCACACCGCGGAAACCTAATCACAACCCACTCGGACTCTTGCATTTAGAATCCCACAAGGATACGGTTAACTCGCCAGTCGTGCGCTCCATGCAACACGTGTCAAACCTATCTCGCTTAGGTCTTGTTCACCGTTTTGCATCACTTCATTTGTCGTATCGTACGCGAACTCAAACACTAAGCGACCTTATCCTGAAGGCGTTATCGTTCACTTCCAACTCACCCTCGCCAGGCACTGTAGAGTCTCATGCGAACTGGAGATAAGGATCCCGCGAGGACACCGAATCTCGCGAGGTATCAGAATCTTTTGACAAAGTCTTCGTCACGTGCTGCCAGACCTCGCCACCCTTCATGGGCTAAAAAGGCCACAGGCGTTGGCCCAAATGATATCCAAAGCCTTTCTCGAGTCTTGGACCGAAAATGCCCACTGGGCTCAAACACAATCAAATACACCAAAGTTACACTTCCGCTATCCTTAGCAAAACAGCAACATAGAACTTATTCTTAGCAACAAAATAGAAAGCTCGATTACGTATTCGGTATTAATCTGACAATATATCCATTCAGACATGTAGTGAAATGAGAGGATCAGTGATGCAACACGTACGACTTTGATCCCTTATTACATAACTTAATCACTACGACTAGTTGTAGACAATGATCATTCTGATGACCAAACTTCACAGTTTCAAGTTGAACTCACACCTTCAAATATTCCAGTCCAGACACACCATTGATTATGCCCTTAACGAAGTGGCCCTGTAGGTAATCTGCTAAAGTTGTTCCACGATATATTGGGGGATTTTCTTCTGATGTCAACTCCTTGATCGGCCCGTATGTCCTATCTGCAGAATCTAGTGGATGCTGGAAGAAGCAACCCACAGAAACTCTTGGACCTTCCTTCATGGAAAGCACTCTATGAATGCCGCTCTTGTATATATTGTTAGAAATCAGCTGCACCAACACATATATATGTATTACCATGGTCATTACACATTGCAACAGAACAAACCTTCGCAATTTAAATGGCAATCTAATGAACAATGAATCTATACGATACAATGCTTGCCTGCAACAGATCTCCGATATTCACGAGGATAGCGCCGGGAATAGGAGGGACATCAATCCAGTGGTTTTCATACAAAACCTGGAGTCCCCTGACATGGTTTTGAAGTAGCATGGTGAGGAAACTTCTATCTGTGTGTTTGTTAACACCGATGGTCAATTCAGGCTGCGGGCATGCTGGATAGTATGAACCAAGAATATAATGTGCCTTTGCACATTCCAAGCCTAGAAAGTGGTCGGGTTTCAGACCAAGTCCCTCCGATAGCAACTCAAACAAAGTGACACCTAATTTGTGAGCATACTTCGAGTACTCCATAGTTATGTCCCTGCAAAATTTTCACTTTTCACAAATCATCATCATCCTAATGATAGCGACTTCAAATCCAAATTCTGTTCTAGCATATGTACCTGCAAACCTCAGGCAATTCCTTAGGATCCAGAGGCTCAGAATAAGTCATGTCACAAATGAAAGAGTCCCTCCAGTAATTTCGAGAACTTGATCTAGCCAACTTATTGATACCAACAAACCTGACCTTCTTCTTGGGGTCCGAACTGTAGTACTCAGCTTTCACTTCCTTGGGTAGCTCATGAAACCCACGCATCGCCTGCAGTATCTCCTCCATTACTTTCTTAGGTATCCCATGGTTCACCACCTGGAACAACCCCACGGTCTCCGCAGCCCGCCGGACTTCATCAATCACTTCAGCATGCCTGCTCATGCCAACAGCTGAGTCCGTTAGGTCCACCACTGAAATACTGAACTTGGTTTGGGTTTCTTGGCCGTGATCTATTTGTGGATGGATGAACATTTCTGGGATTTTGGTTACTCCTGCATCGACGATCCCTTTCACACCAGCTTTGGATTCGTCAAAGGCCTTCAACTGTTTGAGAAGAAGGTCTTGGTCGCTTAAACTCTCGGTTGCCATTTTGTAGTACTCAAAATTCGGGTAAGCTAAATATATACTTGCCTGCATTGATCAAGTGGCCATAAATGAATGAGAAGTGAGCAACCTTCTAACTCATGATTCCATCTACTAGTGATTTTAGTTTCTTCTTATGTGCGTTGCGTACTTGCGTTTGTGTTAATTAGCAACGCATGATATACTGATTAAAGCTATGTTTAATCAAGTGCCCCCCATAAAAAGCTGGGATGAGAAGTGAGCCAGTATATAACCCTAAATTCTATAAATGGTTTGATTTTCTGCTTATATACATTGCGTTTATAGAAATTAATTCCATGTAAGGATGAGAATTCTGTTGATATGTCTAGCTTTACGAAAACCCATCCAACTCAATGAGCAGTGTACCATTCAACTTAATTTGAATCAAGCACTAATATTGATCAAGTGCCTAGGAAGGAATGAGAAGTAAGCCACCTTCCAACTCTCTTAATTCGACCTATAAATGATTACAACAACAAAATGGAGCAAAGGCCACACTTAATTGTGTCGCAATTTTCCTCTCATCTCCACTAATACCCATATTTACCACACATAACAAAGAATACAACATCTCTAAAGACCACACTTATAATGTGACATTTGCTCCATATTATTGTTGTGTTCTTATGTAAATTGCGTTTGTGTTAATTGACTATGCATGACATACTGATTGAAGCTATGTAATCAAGTGCGACGCTGTTCAAAAAAAAAAAATGTGACCCAGAAAGGAATGGGAAGTGAGTGAGCCACCATCTTTCTCTATATTCTATAAATGGTTTACTTACTCTATAAAACAGCTAATGCTCCAACGATAATCTTGACACGAACTACTGCATATGAAGACGAACGTCTACGAGTAGAAAGAGCTACTGCTTATATTACACCATGAAACAACCTGTTAATAAACTTGAAGAACTGAGATTTGAGGTATTGAGATTTCTTTCTTCCCTAAAGTGCTTCCTCTTTTCTTTCTTCTGCCTTGTTATACTAGTTCTCGGTCTAATCCACCATGAGAAGCTAAACACAAGTGGCTAATGCATGCAAATAGGTACAACACGCCATGCAAGATTAGACAAAAAACATGCAAAGAGGACATGTGATGGGTAAACACGTACGGATGACTCACTCTTTTAATTTGTCTATACAAAATGCTTCCAATAAAGCATGTACAGGCTAACAAAAGAAAACACAACGAAATTGACACGTACATGTGAAAAATTGCAGTCATGTGAAAGGGGTCGCAGTTCCATGTTTTTTTTTTGGTTAAAAGGAACTGGGTAGAGTACAGTGCTCTCCCATGCTAAATTTGATAATAAAAAAAGCTTACAATCAAATAAAATGGCACGAAAGTCAAACTCGACAGCATAAAACAAAAAATATCAAACTACTTTATAATACAAATCAATGAAAACAAAAGTTAGGAAGACCGAACTTATCTCGTTGATATAGTTCTAGAATGAAGTGGGGAGGCTCGTCTCACCAAGATAGCACAGACAACGACAGACCAATATGAGTAAGAGAATCTGCCACTTGATTACCTTCTCTAAAGATATGAGAAGATCGAAAGTTTATCCGAGAAATGCGATGCAACCAATTACCTCATACCACTTGCAATCGCCATGAAACAAGATGAGGATCACAAAAGAACTTAAGCAAAATTGTTGAATCCACCTCAAGCCAAATATGTTTCCATTCCTTAACCCAAGCTTGCTCAATAGCTTGAATAACCGCTATAACCTCCGCATCCACTGAGCTAGGAACTTCAAGGTTTGAAAAAGCACCAAGGAAAGAGCCTTGCAAATCCCTAAAACCTCCATGCACCATCTGAATTAATTTTAATCCAACCTAAGAGACAAGGATGCCAATTAACTTCAGTAATCCTCGGAGTCCGTCGAGGACAACATGATAAATCAAAATTCTACAAAACCCGAAGCTCTGTTAAAGAGTTAGACATGCAACTTTTATGTGCCTCATAATTAGTTGACGTGCTACATCAACAACAGTGGTACAATTATCATACCTCATTTTATTCCTTGCTTTCTAGATAAACCACAAGGTAGTGGTGTAGCATATTAACTGAATCTCCTGGAGCTGTTGGCTACGTCCATGACCCCATAATATAATAATTAAATCAACCAAATTATCAGGAAAACTGCCTAACTCAAAACAAAACAGACCAACTGTTCCATAATGATCCAACAAAAGAGCACGCAAGTCAAAAAGATATGTAGCAATGACTCTCTATCCCTACCACAAAGTACACAACGAGAAGCCAGAGCAATCTCACGATGTTGTATAGTAAATCCTCAGATAACACTCTACCCCTCAACACTTTCCAAGAATGAATAGAAATACCAGGAATAATTAATTTAGACCACATGAGCTTACCCCAATCCAATAATGGTAGACATGGGTGAAGAAATTGGAATGTCTCCTTTGAAGGAAGTCAAATCAACTTATCAGACATATCTGGAACAATAGAAATAGGGACATTATCAATTAACTCACATGTGCCTGGAAAGTGAAATTGAAGCAATGAGGGAAAGTTCTAGGTCCCATGCATTATAAATATAATAAGCTACCAAGTCATCCTTTAAAGCAAGCATGCTTGTATGAGACCCAAAAAAATCCATGAGAGGTTTACCCATGAAGTTATCATGCCAAAAAAATAAAACAGAGCAGCCAGATCCAATGATCCATCTTGTGTTATCTTGAACTTGAGCCCAAAAACGTTTTATACTAGGCCAAATGGAAGAGCGAGCATAAGATCTACGGATGTTTTCATTTCGCCAGAAACGAGCTTGAAGAAAAGAACAACCCGTCGAAGGAGAAGAAAAAACTTCCCAACTCTTCTTAAGAATGAGTGAAAGCAACTTGTTGTAGAAAGAGATATTGCATTACGAGAAGCAACGATTCCATCCAACTTGATAATTGTAATCCTTAGTAATTCATTGTCGGTGAGCCGTGGCCTGGTTGGTTATGTAGCTTAACCAACAAATTTGAGATCATAGGTTCAAAACTCACTGACATATATATGTAAGAGAACATGAGTAATTTAATAAATCCTCAGTAATTCATTCAACTTTTATTCAATTGATCAAGAGAAATATCCACAATAATCGTCTTTCTAAACACATAATACAAAATATTTCCAAATACTCTTATCTAATTCTCATATAACGATAATATCAGTCGTTTGCAGATCTCAATTGGTGTACAACTAAGTAAAATCGAGAATTAAAAAGCAATAGTATTCCATCACTTGCCTCGAAAAGGATCAAGGAAATCATGATCTCATTGTTCTTGTTTAGGGCTCCCCAACCCCTATCGAACATTAGAATGGGTGGAAAACCTCTAGAATCCTCGAAAGACTAGAAAGAATCAAGGCCCAAATGGGGAGCTCTAACCCATTTGGAAACCTCCAGCAAAGACCCAGCCCAATAAACGGCAGAAGTCCTGATCTGTAACCCCCGTGACTCACCTCCGTCGTCCCCACCCCGGCCCAAGCCTCGCCAAGGTGTCGCGAGCCCGCTACCGTAACATAGAGTCGCTGACCCGATCTTCGGACGACCCCCGCCGCCACAGATGTAAGGCAGAAACAATGACGACCACCCCCAATCTTGCACAAAACCAACAAATCTGGAACCTTCGTTCGTCAATGAACCAAATTCCTGCCAGAGACTGAAAGGATATAGGAAATCCCGTCCGGCAGCGAACCAAGCGTCGGCGAAGCCCAAACAGCTTCCAAGGCAAGGCTGCCACCGGACTAGGTGGAGTTTGCTCTCGTCGGCTAGCTACGGTTTTTTTTTATATGTAGGCTGCATATGTTTGTAAGACTTTGAAAAGTTCAATAGAGAAATTTACATGGCATCGATCGTTGTGTAAACATTGTAATGTGATATTGCCCTCTACTGGGAAGGCAAGTTTCGAAGGCTCTTGGACAACAAGCACCAACTCTAAAAGTCGCACCTCTTGGTGGGCTGCGCAATCTCATGGTAACAAACATCTGTTTCCATGGTGGAACGCTGAACCCTAACAGCAAACTCTTCTTCCCGGTAGCAACACCAACAAAGCCTCGGCGACCTATTGTGCTGCAAAAGAGACTTTCAAGTTGATCGAAGAGAACTCGGAGGAGGGTAACAGGACTAACGCTTTGGCTTTGGTTCCTGTTTCTACTAATTCTGCAGGTGAAAGCAGGGAGGGAGATCTTTGCTTTAGCCCTTCTCAGATTCTTTGTCTTGAGATTATTCGAAATGAGGAAACCGAATTGGAGAATGAATCACAAATGCAAGCCTACGAGACCATTGTGAATGTAACCCAACCGGAAAGTAATAGTCTTGGTATGACAGCAGTGACGCATCCACCAGTAGCCTCTTCTGTAACTAGGGATGCGACAAAAAGACAGCAGCCTCCCTTCCCTGTTAAGTCTCCATCGAAGCTTGTGGCTCCTCTACCCACTTTGTTCAAGTCTTATTTTGATGAGGTGCCACCGAAAAAATTATAAATACCTCAATTCACAACAAGCTTCAATGTGAGATCATTGGGTCTCATTGGTGATGCTGGAAGTGTATGTTCTGATACCTAGGGAGCATGCATGACTTAGAGCAGCCCCAAAGAAAAACAAGAAGCCCTCCAATGCAGCAGCGAAGACTGGTATTCATACGGTGGAGAGCATCTTCGGCTCCATCACTAAGCCTCCAAGCCCATCTGACAAGGGCAAGGAGAAGCTCTAATTTTCTGCTTTTAATTTATCTGAACTTTGAATAATTGCTTGGGATTTCATAGCTGACTTGGTAGTTTTTAATTTTTCATGTTTTTGCTAGAAATAAGTGAACGCTGTGGTAGCATAAAGTCTCATTGGTAGCATTTCAAAAACGCTATGGTAGCCTTTTCATAGCGTTTTAGTAAACGCTATGTCAACCCGAGCTATAAAAAGTCTAGTCTCTATTATTAAGAAACGCTATGAAAAGATTTACATCCATAGCGTTTATGAACTGCTACTAATACATGTTACCACAGCGATCCAAAAATGCTATTATTACAATCAATAGCATTTTGTGAATGCTCTGAATAGGTTTGTTGTAGCTTTTAACAAACTCGATATATACAATACAATAGCATTTCCTGGTGCTATTGTCCTTTTTTTTTTTGCAGCTTCTAAAATATCATACATTCAACATAGCAGCTTGGACAAGCAGTAGGTAACACACACAGCTTATAATCAAAATAATAAATGACATTCATAAATCAGAAGATTATGCAAGTCATACATTGTCTCAGCCAACAATTTTTTTTGTACTTTTCCACTATTTACAAATCCTACTGAGAAACACGTCTATATAACTAAACACATCTAGCACTACTAGAAAAGTATCCAGACCTTCCAGAATATCTCCTTTATAAATATAACTTTTAAGGATGATGAACAGACCAGTTGAGGTACATAGTCCACTGGCCCTTCCCCTTCAGGCTGATCATTACTCTACTCTTTATGTCAGATCTTCATTTTAGTAACAAAGCTAATATATTCATCCAAACCAGCTTCCAACAACTGCATTGTATCTCTGTATTGAGCTGAACTGCAAAAAGTAAAGGTAATCTGAAATTTCATATTAACATATATATAACAAACTGATACATAGCAAGCATAGCCAACAAATTATAGACAAACTGTAAATTTTACCAAATCAAACTTACAACCGAACTCAAGATATAATGTACCCCTGTTCCCTAACAGATCGTTAGGTAAAGGAACAAGACAACCAAATTTATTACATTTCTGGTGTTCACATATTTTCTTGAGTCAATAGAAAGTGTACACAAAGTTAGAGCTTTTCAAAGTTACATAGTCATCCCATCTTGCAATAATAATGTATAACATAACAATTGATGTAGCCAAATGTAATACAAACTATGCACGATGAAAGTGTACCAAAGCTAGAATTTTATTATCCACTAGTTGTGTGAGTAACCCAAAATTAACTATAGCCAAAAGTAGTACAAGCTATGCACATTGAGATTTGACAGAATCTAAGAAGAAATGAAAATAGGTAAAGATATATCAAGAAAGAAAACAAAGAGAATGAGAATATATTACCCGATTATTTTCTTTCTGCAGATGAACCAAACAGAACAAATTAACTTCCACTTCTCATCTGCAATTGTCAAGAAAAAACTCAAGAAAGGAACAATCAAACTCACAAAGGTTTGTATAGAACGTTTCATGAATGAGTAATGCAAATGCAACAATGAGAATCATGCTCTTCTTATATAACGAAAATAACAAGGCAAAGTCTACAAGTTGATGGTTTCAAGGGTGATATTTCCAATATTATTATAGAAAAACAAACAAAAGATCTGATATGACAAACAAGGGTGATGCTTTCTTCAGTAACTGCCACTTGAACTGACAAAGTCAAATTCATTCAAGACATTAGATTCCACTACTTGCATCGAAAGGAAAATGAAGTTTACAAATCACAATGAAATGATCACAAATTTATAGAAAACCTGAACAAACACACACCAATTGTACAAAGCAAAATATGGAAATAGAACTCATGATGCTTTCTTCAGTAATCGCCACTTGAATTGTCAAAGCCAAATGCATTCATAACATACAAATCTACAACTTGCATAGCAAGGAACATGATGTTTCATACTACTAAAATGATAAATTACAAGACAATAGTAGATGATAGATGCAACTAACCCTCGCATTTGCCTTACATCCACGTCCTAGTGAATAAAGAAGATCCTGATCAAATTTGCTACATCAAGACAATAATTGATTCTGATAAAGTGCACAGATAAAGAAATACAAAAACTTAAGGAGAAAGGCAGCCTTGGTTTCAATATACGCAAATAAGTTTCATAACCACATCACTAATCTGAATGAACTATGGGAACGCTTCTACTTCAACTAACTGGTGATAAATACCTACCTTCTTAGGATTCATATGCAAAAGCTAAGAATCAATTATTTGCATACCAGCAACATAGAAAAATGGACACAAAAGAGTTATTTCAAAAGAAAGCTACCAAAAGATGTTTATTATAAAAGAGGAATGTTTAGCAGAAATATGATAGATACCGATGTGGCTTTGGCAGTTACAAATCCATTGCCTGAAACATCGACAATTTGCAGCTCTCAGCTACCCTGTTATAAAGCAGGAAAAAGAAAACATAAAAGCAAACGAAGGAAATTTTCTATTAGGCCATTTACCATTAAGTATAACAAAAACCAAAAACTAAGCTCATTAGGGTTTTCTGAAATAAGAAACAAGTACAGAAAACCCAAAATCAATCATCAATTTTGAAGGTTTGTCGTTTTAATTGGAAGAAAGCTCAATCGAACAAGAACATGAAACAAATTCAAAAATGAACAAGAACAATTAAAATCTGCCCAACAAAACATAAGATCCCCAGTAGTTGAACAACTACAATTAATAATCACCCTTACTCAACCAAATCTAACTACCCATCCACATAAATGCATAACGGCGAAGGAAGAAGAGCAGATGATGAGAGAGGTTACAGAAGAACGTTCACCTTTTAGAGTTTCTGAATTTGAATCACCTTTCTTTATTAGAGTTTAAAGATCTGAAACCGCATACCTCGCATCTTCGGCAATCGAAGTTCTCACCCTAGAAACCATTTGCCAATTAGGTTTTCCGAACCCGACCTCGGATCTTCAGCCATATATAGCCTCACTCGTGGAGACCCTTTCGCCCATTAGGGTTTTGGCAATTGGGGAAAGAAAGCTCTGAGTAATTGGGAGTCTGGGGTTTGAGAGGAGAGGTCGAGGGGCAGAGGAGGTGTGGAGCTCGTCATGGCGGCTCATAGATTCTCTTCTGTTATCAACTCCTTGATCGGCTCATAGATTCTCCCCTGCAGTATTTTCTGGTGGAACATGCTTGAAAAAGCCTCCTACAGAAACTCTTGGACCTTCCTTCTTGGCTAGTACTCTATGCATGCCACTTTTGTATTTGTTGTTTGAGATCAGCTGCACCAATACATATACCCATTGTTATTAGAAATTAGAGAACGTACAGCTCTTCGTAAAGGAAAACGCAATACGATAAACAATGAAGATACACAACACTATGCTTTCCTGCAAAAAATCTCCAATATTCACCACGAGAGCTCTAGGCATAGGAAGCACATCAATCCACTGCTTTTCATATAAAAGCTGTAAAGAGTTGATATTGTCTTGAAGTAGAATGGTTAAAAAAGTACCATCTGTTTGCTAGCTCACACCGATAGTCAATTCAGGCTCAGGGCATGGTGGATAGCAATGACCAACAATAATATGTCCCTTTGCACAGTCCAAGCCTATAAGTGATAACATGGCAGCCATAGATGTGAAAGCTTGAAATGTAAAGCTCGAAGGTAGAAGAAGATAAGAAAACTCAGGTAATAATATCACAGTCTGAAAACATAACCAATTATTACAATCCAAGACTATTTATATGAAAAGGCTAGCATAAGAAAATTACTAACTATTGGTAACAAGCTTAACAGCTGGCACACAGTTAACACCTCTCCTCAATCTCAGTGAGGGTTAACGAACTGAGATTGGTAGGATTGAAGATAGGACTTTGTTAACCAAATTAAGCACGAAGTTTTGTGTACTGCAGAATCCAGTAGCTTTTCCACATGCTAGACTTGAAAACATCAAGTATTGGAGACCACCAGCAATGCATCTGTACATGATATGAGCACAGAGAATAGTACCTTCATTCTTGAGCATTTGAACATGAAATAAACAAGGACTTTCGCAAGGTTGAATACCCAACCCAACCAACAACTGAGAATCAACCTTACCATTCGAATAACCCGAAATGTGAGGAGCAGCAAAGCAAAGCCAAGCCTTGAGAGAGGAGAAAATTCGCATGAGTGAAGGGCTTTTGTCCTCAAATCTAAGCTTGTTACGCGCTTTCCATATAGCCATAAGAGCATAAAGGCTAATGGCAAGCCAAATATTCTTCAATTGAGGAGAGAAACACTTGTTGATAATGGAGGGAAATAAATCACCAATAGTACCACTAGTCGGTAACCTAGTCCCAAAACAGCAGGCCAACCACTGCCAAACATGTTGAGCAAAAGAGCAAGTGACAAATAAGTGAGTAGAATCCTCAACATAGCCAAATGTACAAAGCTGGCAAACTGACACCATTAGGAATTTAGGATACCCCCTTTTTGAAGCTGCTCATCAGTAGGTAACTTATTATGAAAGAGACGCCATGCAAGTAAAGATAACCGTGGAGGGATGAAAGAACGCCAAACCTTAGAAACCCACACATCTTCCGAAAAAGATTGCCGAATAAGATGGTATCCATCAGAGAAAGAGAATGAACCTGAAGTTGATGGCTCCCAAATTAATAAATCTTTCTCAGGTTCAACTGGAAGCGGGATAAGAAGGATTTCATTTGCCAAAGCTGGAAAGGAAACTGAAAATCGATTTGGCAAAGTCCATTGTTGGTTAGTGATAAAAGCCTCCACCATACATGTCAAACGCTTAGGAAAACTGGAAGCATATATGCAACTTATCAATTAAAGGAGCATTCAACCACTTATCCATCCAAAAATTCACCGATTTGCCATCACCAATAAGCCACTTAGAGTGTTGAAAAATAGAAGGAAAAGCTACCTTTAAACCGTGCCAAATAGAGGACTGAAAGTATCGATCCTTCATATTGCAGCAGATAGAAAATCTTTGAGATGCATAGCTATTCCATATAGATCCCGATGTAATAGTAGACCAACCAAGGGATATGAGAGCTGCCATGTTAAGAGACGATATCACGTAGCCCCAGACCACCTTCCTGCTTTGGCACACAAACCCGCCGCCAAGAAACAACAAGAAGTTTTCTTTTAGATAACTCCCCAGACCAGATAAAGTTTCTAGCACACGTTGACAAGTGTTTCTAGAGTGAAGAGGGCCATAGATAAACCACAACCAAAAAATGGGTCTTGGGCGACGAAAAAAAAAAAACTGGGCGACGATTTTTTTTTTCGTCGCCTAAAAGGGAACTTAGGCGACGATTTTTTTTTTCGTCGCCTAAGGAAAAAAAATCGTCGCCTAAGTTTACTCTTAGGTGACGAAAAAAAAAAACGTCGCCTAAAAATAAATTTCGTCGGCCAAAATATAAACTAGGGCGACGAAATAATATTTCGTCGCCTAAGATATAAATATCGTCGCCTAAGTTTTTTATCCTTAGGCGACGAAACTCAAATATTTCGTCGCCCAAGATGTTTTAATTCTTAGGCGACGAAACTCAAATATTTCGTCGCCCAAGATTCTTCTATATATTGGAAGTCCAGGATAGAAGAATGAAAACTTTGAAAATTTGAAACATAAATTTCTCTAGTTCTTCAAATCGTTCGGTGTTGTGGAAACCTGTCCATACATAGTTTGTGGAGCTACTCCCAGGTACGTACATATGCATATATATGCACATATATATATGCATATGTATATATTGATTTTCAGTTTTATTTGAGTTGAATTAATGATATATATATATATACATAGAGTTTGTTCCAAGCTAAGTAAGGGGCCGTTCTGTCATAGATATGGTTCACAGGTTTGTTTAACTGGATCTCAAGATCACAAACTGACCACTCTTCTCGGTGAAGGGGTCGATAGGGGTTCGCCTCCGTGATCACAAACGAGTCCTGCCTGGTTCCTGTAGGGGGTTCGCCCTCCGTGACATTGACACTTGCCTTCTGAAACCACGGAATCCGCTCGAACTAGATATATATAATTAATAATTAGTATGTTGTATTACATTAATATATATATATAAAAAAGATATGTTCATTAAATATTGATTTATATATGTGTTATTTTCAGGATATGGATAAGAGTTGGATTTCTCTTCCAAGATATCACAGAAAATATGCTGAAGGAGTTTGGGATTTTATGCAATATGCGCAGGCCAATGCTGACGGGAGTGGCATGTTCTATTGCCCGTGCAAGATGTGTAAGTGTCGCAGTGATATGCATCGATTTCCGTTTGATACAGTATGGGACCACCTGAAGAGTAACGGATTCTGGGAACGTTACACATGTTGGATATATCACGGTGAAACCTCATCACGCCCGCATGATCATGGACAGTTTTATCAGACGGGCAGTACATCCAACGATCCAACAACGGCTTTCATCAACGACATGTTTCCTCATGACAGCGGTGTATGCCCTGAACGACAGGACATTCCACAGGCGCCGATGCAGGCCGTCCCTAGAGGTGTCAACAATGCCGGTATAGCCAAGTACAACAGACTTATTGCTTTCCAACAGACCCCTCTGTGCCCAGGTCATGAGAAGACCGTTCTTCAGTGTGTGATGGAGGTGATGCATATCAAGGTTGACACAAAATCGACCGTGACTGCTGTTGATAGGTATCTACAGTACGCTGCTTCGCTCCTGCCCGACGGTCATCGTCATCCCACCACGCATCATAAGGTCCGTCGTATCTTGAGAGATCTCGGGCTTTCCTACATCAAGATCCATGCATGCAGATATGACTGCGTTCTATTCTGGGGTAAAGATGCAGACGGTAATGACCTTGAAGGCCTTCATCGTTGTCCGGTATGTGGGACCGACAGGTATAAGCGGACTCCCGCAGGTAACAGGAAACCTGTTAAGGTACTTCGCTATTTCCCGTTGAGGGATAGGCTGGAGCGGTTGTACATGTCTTCAAAGACGGCCGAAGCTATGAGATGGCACGCTGTGAGGGAGGTGCATGACGAAGACCTCATGGTACACCCTGCTGACGGGGAGGCGTGGAAGCATATAGACAGAGAGTTTCCTCATTTTGCTTCAGAGGTGAGGAATGTGAGGCTCGGGCTGTCATCCGACGGGTTCAACCCTTTTGGGACCATGAGTCTTTCGTACAGTATATGGCCGGTCATTTTGGTGCCTTACAACCTTCCTCCATGGATGTGCATGAAGAAGGAATACAACATGTTGACCTTGTTGATTCCGGGGCCCGGTTATCCAGGTATCTACTTTCCCTTCATATTATATATATTGTTGTTGGTTCAATTTTTGAGTAAGATTTATTGTTTTTGTTCTATATTGTTGGTCATATATAGCCGTTATCTGAATTTGTTGTGGTTGTTGTTGTTGTTGTTATCCAGGGAAGTGTCTCGATGTGTATATGAGACCGCTGATTGAAGAGTGTAAATTGCTTTGGGAGGTTGGTCATCCCACTTATGACTCCCACAAAAATGAGATGTTCCAGATGCATGCCATGATTGTTGGTACCATCAGTGATTTTCCTGCACGTGGGATGTTGTCTGGCAACGTTGTTAGGGGATACAAGGCTTGTCCTGAGTGTCTTAGCTCCCAGGGGTACAGCAATCATTGCAACAAGATAGTCCGGATGGGTCACCGTGCTTACCTACCACATGATCACCCTTGGCGGATAGATACCGGGGCATTTGATGGGACCGAAGAGAGAGGTGTGGAGCCGCATAGATGGTCGGGGGAAGAGATTTTAGCAGTGCTGGATGAGTATGATTTTGGGCAGCTCAGCAATCATCCCGATATTGTTGCCAGAATACCTGAAAGACCAGACAAGTACAAATTCTGGACACATAAGAGCATATTTTGGGAACTCCCGTACTGGAGTACGCTGTTGATCAGGCACTACCTAGATGTGATGCACATAGAGAAGAATGTCTGCGAAAGTGTGGTAGGTATAGTGCTCAACTTGGAGGGGAAGACGAAAGACGGTCCTAAGGCACGCGTTGATCTTAAGAAAATGGGAATCCGAAAACATCTTTGGTTGAAAGAGGGGAAGAAAAAGATGCCTTGGGCTCTTTACACCGTGAAGCCTGATCAGAAGACCCAGATCTTAAGGTGGATGAGTTGTGTGACGTATCCCTCAGGCGTTGCAGGAAATATAGCCCGGTGTGTGAACTTGCGGGAGAATAAGATATACGGGTTGAAGAGTCATGACTGTCATATTCTGCTACAACGTCTCTTCCCTGTTTTCATTCGATCGTTCCTTCACCGTCAGGTAAATTTGTGGTTAAAATTACGGTTAACCTGCCGTTGTTGGATTTTATATTAAATTTGTGATGTGTGGTTGGCCAGGTTGTGGAGCCGTTAGTAGCGCTGTCAAGATTCTTCATGAAGTTATGCACAAGGGAAGTGAGAAAATCCGATCTCCGGGAAATGCAGGCATACATCATATACATCATGTGTAAATTCGAGAGGATCTTTCCGCCAAATTTTTTCGATATCATGCCTCACCTGATGATCCATCTTCCCCAGCAATTGTTGCTTACCGGTCCAGTACACTTCACTTGGATGTATCCCATGGAAAGGTATGTTTTATTCACTTACATCTCCAGAATACATATATGTACGTACATGTTCAATAACCATAACGTATAGTTTGCAATCTTATATTTACAGGCAACTTGGTGAGTACAAAGATTATGTCACTAATAAATCCGTGCCTGAAGGGTGTATAGCTGAAGCATATATTGCACATGAATGCGTCACCTACATGAAGTTGTATTTAGGAGCGTCGTTGGGAGCTCCGCAAGCCATGGAGGAACATGCGCCGCGGTTCAATCTCTCTATAGTTTCCAGTGATGTCGAAGTTGGTGGAGCACGACTGTCCGCCGAGTATGCATTGTCGGATGAAGAGATAGCCATAGCGCACTGGTGGGTACTAATCAATTGTGAAGAAGTTAAATATTGGAAAGAGTTGCACCTATCTTTTCCGGAAGTTGATGGTGATCTCGAGTACCACAACATGACGTTCGCAAATTATTTTCGCACCTGGGTACGTAATTTAATCTTCCCTGTTATATATATATATATATATATATCTAATTATTTTCTATTGCATAGATTTTCGGATATTTACAGTTCAATATCCGTTACAGATGGACATGATTAAATCTGATGATAATCCAAACTGGTCGCACGAACTATTACTTCTTGCGATGCAACCGCAACGGGCTAGAGTTTATCCCACTTGCACAGTGAATGGCGTCAAATTTGTATCTGAAGAGAGAGACAACAGACGAAGAACACAGAATTCTGGGGTGATGGCGAAAGGTCATGGCCTTGCACAGTGAATGGCGTCAAATTTGTATCTGAAGAGAGAGACAACAGACGAAGAACACAGAATTCTGGGGTGATGGCGAAAGGTCATGGCCTTAACTATTACGGTGTTCTCCATTCAGTGGTCGAACTGGTCTATGCGGAAGGCATGAAAGTGCATCTGTTCAAGTGTAGATGGTTTGATACAGGCGCACAGAGCATGAAGATGGATCAGTACGGCAATTTATCGGTCAACACTGCTACAAGCGCCTACGAAGATGACCCGTTTGTTTTTGCGACAACGGTAAAACAAGTGTTTTATCTTGATGACCTTGCCAAGGGTGACGCGTGGAAAATAGCGAACATTGTGCATCCTCGAAACATTTACCGGGCGGCTACACTTGGAGTGACCATTCCAGGGCCAGAGGCTGATGCGTATCAGGAGCCGAACGCAGTTGGTATTCATGATGTAGCTACTATTCGCGATAATAATGTTAAACATGGTCGAGTGCTCAGAATTCGTGACGAAGATTCAACCTTTATTGATGTTGATCCAAATGAAGAAACAAACGACGACTCTGACGACGAATTAAGGCATAGATTACCAGATATTAATTCCGATACCGAAGAAGACTCATCGGATGACTCAGATTACGAGCCTTAATTAGCTTATTTATAATTGATCCTTAGCTTTGTAATTAATGTTGTCCAAATTCATTTAAAGATATGCGGTCAAATTGTTGTCCAAACCCCTTAAAAGAATATGTCTGTACTAAAAGAATATGTTTGTACTAAAATAAATAAAGCACATGTAAATTTCATTGTAAATGATTTTTAATTTTACTCTTGGGCGACGAATTTAATAAAAATCGTCGCCCAAGTACAATCTTGGCCGACGAATTGCCCCGTTTTCGTCGGCCAAGATAATCCGAATAATTAAAATAAAATAAAACACATTTAAATTTCTTTTGAATAATTAAAATAAATATCCCGGGTATTTATTTTTTACCAAACTTTTAGGGTCCCGTAAAAGTCTTGTCAATCAGAAACTATTCTCAGTTGAAGGTCCGGCAAGATTACGTGATTTGGAGGGTCGAATCGCCGTTTCCGTTTGTTTAGGGGTTTGACCGCGCCGATTGACCGGACGGATCGAGCCCTTATCTTTGTCAGATGGAGCTGAATTTTTTCCCACCCACGTAATTCGTTATGCTGGTCATATCTGACGGTAGATTTTCAGTTCCTCTTCTCCGATCACCAAACTCACATTATATGTACTAATGTTGTATAACTTTTTTATATAAGTGTTGAGTTTAAGTGTCGTTTTGAAGACAACGTATACGTAGATGCCTCAAACGCAAAAAAGTCATGAAATAAGATATGACCGGAACGGTGAAATACGTCAAGCCGTGAAAAATGAAGATATTCCGGTAAAATTTCATGAAAATAATGTTCCGGTGAACGAAATTCTCTTATTTCTACCTAGTGGTAGCCCTATCCCGGGTATTTATTTTTTACCAAATTTTTATAGCCCCGTAAGCTTATTGTCGATCGGAAACTATTCTCAGTTGAAGGTCCGGCCAGATTACGTGATTTGGAGGGTCGAATAGCCGTCTCCGTTTGTTTAGGGGTTTGACCGCGCCGATTGACCAGACGGATCGAGCCCTTATCTTTGTCAGATGGAGCTGAATTTTTTCCCACCCACGTAATTCGTTATGCTGGTCATATCTGACGGTGGGTTTTCAGTTCCTCTTCTCCGATCACCAAAATCACGATATTCTGAATTTTATGATAGAAACCTTGGCCGACGATTTTCTTCATCTTGGGCGACGATATGTATAGTGAAGAACATCGTCGCCCAAGTGACTATCTTGGGCGACGATATTTATGGTCAAGAAAATCGTCGCCCAAGTAGACTCTTGGCCGACGATTTTCTTCATCTTGGGCGACGACATTTATAGTGAAGAACATCGTCGCCTAAGTATACTATCTTGGCCGACGATTTTCAAAAAACAGGCCGACAATTTTTTAATTCGTCGGCCAAGAGACTCTTGGCCGACGATTTTTAAAAAAGGCGGGCGACGATTTTTACAAAATCGTCGCCCAAGAACGCCACTATAAAAGGCAAAAATTCGGAACCCTAACCATTTCTTCAGCCGCCAACGAATTTCTCTCTCCGAAAATCCTCTCTCTGCCTCTGCCCTCTCTCTCTCCCTCTCTCCGACCCCGACCCAGACCCAGACCCCAATTCGGAACCCCGACCCCGACCCCGACGCCGACCCACAATTTAAGGTATAACCCTAAAACCCTAAATAGGTTTTAATTGTTGTTGTTGTGATAATTAATGTAAATTGTTGTTGTTGTGATAATTGTAAATTGTAAATTGTTGTTGTTGTGATTGTGATAATTGTAAATTGTGATGTAAATTATGGTAAATTGTGATGTAAATAATAATTGTAAAATATTAGGGTTTACGGTTTAGGGTTTAGGGTTTAGGGTTTAGGATTTGTGGAAATAATTTGTAAATATATTGTAAATGATTAAATAATTTTTGATTAAATAATTAAATAATATAAATTATAATTGTAAATATATTGTGGGCATTTTGTACAAAATAATGGATTATTTTTGAGTAAGTATGTAAATATTGTTGAGTTTAATTTTTGTAATGTAATAATTGCGAATTAATGTAAATAATTTGTTATGTGAATAAAAAAAATAATAAATCCTTTAATAACTATTAATTTCGAAGAGTGCTATTATTGTTAATAAAATTTTTAAAAATTTATGCTTATTTTTTGTGAACTTAATTATAAGACGGTAAAATATTTTTAATAAATTTATGGTTATTTTAAACAAGATGGCCATGAGGAGAACGTCTGGACAACGTTCGGGTGCGAGGAGCCAAGACGGCTCGGACGGTACCTCAAACAACCCGTCGGAATCACCGTCGATCGGGTTTCCGTGGCAGTTGACGGCCCGACATGCGGCGCTTACGGGTGGCGTGAGCGGCTCGGGTTCTGTTGGGCAGTCGGGTCCCGCAGCGACGGCTGCTCGTCATCCACCCATACTTCGCCGGTCGCGATCCCGCAGCGACGCCCCCACACAGTCGTCCCCGACCGACGGTGATGGCGGGTCATCCGGGGTCCCTATGGTGCCATCCGGCCTCTTCCTTCCTCCGACGATACCGGCGATACCTCGCGTCGATGAGGAGGGTCGACCGATTCGGGAGCAGCTCCCGCATGTGGCACCGCACGAGGCCTATATCTACCGGGAGTTTCCCACGCCTCTTCATCCCGTCAGGGTCTCCGAGCAGGCGGACGAAGACGAATCCGTCGGCTCAGCCTCATCCTCAGGTAAATTATTATTACTTTTTTGTCGATTTTAATTTTTTTAATATAAAAATATATTATTAATATTAAATTTGATTCACAATGTCACAGCCGCCGGAACGAGAAGGCGGAACAGGAGAGGCACCGTCAGCAACAAGGGACTCGATAGGGCGGTCGAGTCCGCTGGACGGATCGCCATCCCGTTTTCCAACGGGAAACCGGTGGACGCCGTGTTGGGAAACCGGTACACGCGCGCCGCGGGAGGCACCATCCGCTCCAGACTCCCAATGTTGTGGGGAGTCTGGAGCCAGGTTCCTGATGGAGTGAAGGAGATGCTCCATCAGTCGATGTCGGTGAGTTTACTCGATCAATTACTATTTTTTTTAACTAATAAATTATTTAATTATCGAAAAAAATACTAACAAGTGGTAATGCAGCAATGGTTTGTGGTTCCCGAGGAGGGACGTGACTGGGCGGAAAAGGCCCATAGGGAGAGGTACCTTTATTGAATAATTTATTAAATTTTATTTTTTTAATAATATATTTAATATTTTTTTTGTATATGTAGGTTCAAGGAGTGGAAGCACGACCTCCGGGAACACTGGAAGAAGTACGGGAGCGACCGTTCGGGTACCCCGAAGGAGTTTGAGTATCGGGAGTACGAGTGGCGGTGGCTTCTTGTCACGCAGTTCAACGACCCTCACAAACAGGTAATTTGTAAACAAATTTGAATATTTAATTAGTGAATTAATTATAATTGTATGTTTTTAAATATTTACTAACGATTATTTTTTTTTGAAGCACCTCGCCCGGGTGAACGCTGAGAACCGGCAACAAAACACAACCAACCATCGTGCCGGTTCGAGGCCGTTTTCGGCCATCATGGACGACGTGCGGCGAGAGCGGCCAGAGGAGAACCCCTATGTGGGGACCTTTCAGAGGGCATATCCTCATTCTGAGGAGGATCTTGTAAGTTTAATTATATTTTCTAATTTTTAATTTTAATTACATTTTATTAAATATATATTAATATATTTTTATAATATATCCAATTAGGCGAGGGTGAGGGAGGCGGAGCAAGAGGTCATGAGAGGCATGGTGAACGACACATTTCCGGGCACGGCAGAGGATGACATGTCAGAGGCCATGTCCAGGATCGACACTTCAGATCCTACCGTTGGGGCGCGGATTATGGCCACTGCCTTCACGCAGCGTTCCAACACCTACTACTGCCGGGGTATGGGAGACGCTGGAAAGGGGATCCTGAAGACGACTCCAGGATTTCAGCGCAAGGGAGCCGCCGGAGCCTCAAGCAGCAACAACCAGACCACTCGGCTACATGATCAGTTCGCAAGTCTACAGTCTGAGCTGGAAGCCCAAAGAGCGAGGGAGTCTGAGCTGGAAGCCCAAAGAGCGAGGGAGATGGCGGCGATGGCGGCGATGGCGGAATCATATGCGGCTTCCACGGCTGCGCATATGGAGCGGGTGAATGAAGTCACCAATGCCAACCAGGCGGCTATGGGACAGTGGATGGCTTCCTACATCGCTGCACATGCGGCCGGACAGCCGTTTCCGCCTATGCCTACGCCTATACCATTACCTCAGTGGCCCCACCCTCAGTGGCCCCAGCCTCAGCAGCAGCCTCCTCAGCCTGACCAGCCACCGCCTCAGCCTCAGGACCCTCCGAACGGGAATGATGAGTTAGATTTCGGGTTTCTCGATCTATAGGCAGATAGACTGAATTTTTGTAATAAATTATTTATAAATTTATAAATTTGGGTTATTTTTAATTAAATTTTAGTATTACAAAAATTTAAAGAAATGCCGAAAAAAATAATTACAGCAAAAATTTAAAAAACATGATTTATATATTTAAAAAAATTATTTAATTATTTTTTAAAAAATTTTAAATATATCTTAGGCGACGAAATTTCTAAATCGTCGGTCAAGGACTTAACATCTTAAGCGACGAAAAAAAAATATCGTCGCCTAAGATGTTGTGATCTTAGGCGACGAAATATTTATTTTCGTCACCCAAGATTATAAGATATTAAGCGACAAAAAATGTTTTCGTCGGCCAAAGTGTTAAATCTTGGGCGACGACTAATTTTTGGGCGACGAGAAGTATATTTTAGGCGACGCAATTATTATCGTCGCCTAAGAATGAATCTTGGGCGACGATGGAATCAATTTTCGTCGCCCAAGTTCTTGACCGACGCGGTTCTGGCGACGAAGTTTTGGCCGACGACATATCGTCGCCTAAGTTCTTGGGCGACGAAATTTTTTAACAGGGCGACGATTTTTTTCGTCGCCCAAGACCCATTTTCTGGTAGTGAACATAAAAGCTATGAATAAGTAGACTCTGGAAAACATCATGAACCAACTGAACACGGCCCGCCATGGACAACAACTTGCCGTGGCATCCGGCTAGACGAGCTTTAGCCCTATCAGCAATTGCTTGAAGCTGGATACGTCGAGGCTTACCTTTGAAAATAGGAACACCAAGATAAGTAAAAGGGGTAGAACCTAACTTGAAGCCCAATTGACGTTTAATCACTCTGCGACGATGAGAATAGTTGTCCCCAATATAAAAAGTACTCCTCTTTGTTTATTAATTGGGCAGAAGCAAGCAGCATATTCATCTAAGATTAGTTGCAGGCAATTAAGAGAAGAAACACCCCCTCGACAAAAGATAAAAAGATCATCCGCATAGACATCTCCGCGGCATAGCAATAGGTTTAATCTTTCTAGCAGAAAATAGAGAAGACAAACCTCGGCTTAGAGCTTCCTCTGCAATACAGAATAATAAGGGAGATAAAGGATCCCCTTGTCGTACCCCTCGGTCACAAGAAAAGAAACCATGAGGCGTCCCATTAATCAAGACCGACAGTCTAGCAGATTGTAATATAGTCTGGATTAAGTTTCTGAACCTTGAAGAGAACCCAAAATGCGCTAAAACCTCAAAAAGAAACTCCCAATTCAAAGTGTCAAAAGCTTTAGCAATATCAACTTCGATACCCACATTACCTCCGTAGCTTTTCTTATCCAACAGGTTGAAACCCTCATAAACAAGACTAATACAATCTGCAATTCTCCGACCTTTAAGAAATGCGGCTTGATGAGGTGAAATAATACGCAAAGCTATAGGACCCAATCGATCTGCCATAATTTTTGGAATAACCTTAAATAAAAAATTGGCCAGAGCAATGGGCCTAAACTGAGAGATCACATTCGCCCCTTCAATCTTTGGAATCAACAGAATGAAGTTAGAATTGGCATTTGGATATAACCAATTTTGTTGGAAAAAGAATTGCACAAAGCTGATGACATCCGCACCGACTGTATCCCAACAACTTCGGTAAAAAGATCCCGGAAACCCATCTGGACTAGGAGCACTAGAGGGATCCATAGAAAAAAAAGCACGTCGGATCTCTTCTGAAGTGGGAATAGAAGCCAATAATAAATTGTCCTCCTCAGAAACCAAGGAGGGAATGACCCTGCAAAAATCAACCACACCAACAAGAGCAACATTGGAGGCATATAAAGATTCATAAAAATCAACAACATGACTCGCAATACCTTAGGCTCAGTAATCAGATTATCCCCAGCTTGTAAACAATTAATTGAAGATCGCATTGCCTTGTTTCGGGCATAAGCATGGAAAAACTTAGAGCATTTATCACCCTCAGTAAACCATTTAACACGAGCTCTGTCTCTCCGAAAAGCCTCCTGACGCTTGACAGCCTGAAGAACCTCAACCTTTGCCATAACTTCAGCTTCAAAGTTAATATCATTGGAACTATTAGAAGCAATATCTTGCTGGATAGCAGACAACTTAGCACGAACCAACTCTAAGTTTCTATGAACATTCCCAAATACCGTGTTGTTCCATTGTTTTAGGCATAATTTTAAAGCCTTCAATTTTTGCAAAGTCACATACATGGGGCATCTGGCAGGTTTGATGGCTGTCCAACAGATTGCTACCACATCCTTAAAAGAAGAGTGAAGGAACCACATAGATTGAAAACGAAATGGCTTTGGACCCCCGGGCAAAGACTTGCTAGCTGAGAAAAGCAGACTGTTATGATCAGAAACCACTCGAGGAAGAGCAATGCAATTGGTAAATGGCCAAGCCTCAAACCATTTATCATCACATAACGAGCGATCAAGACGTCGTTCCAAATGCTTCCGCCCTAGCCCTTTAGACCATGTAGAGAATGCCCCAGAGGTATCAATATGAGTAAATTAATATGTGGCATTGCCAAAATCCTCACAAGATGAGCGTGCCGGTATGCAACCATTCTTGGCCTCATGAGCCCCCAGTACTACATTAAAATCTCCAATTGCCATCCATGGAATAGTGGTCTGTTGACGGAGAATTATACGCCTTTCAATTTGGTTGGCAATGCCTCTGGCTGGAAAGCGACTCGACTAGTGTGATTACATGTATTAACTCTTCATCATTATTCCTCCTTGGCCACTTCGAATTGCCTGGCTCACCTGCTTAGCACGTATTCGTACCATAACCTTTCGTTGCTCTCATATTTTTCGGGAAGGAAATCAGTGGCTGATAGAATGGCAAACATGAGTCTACTCTCTCCTTCCCTAGTATGGCGTGCTTCTCCTCCATATATATTTCCTTACCTTCGTATGGGGTTGAGGTTGGGACTTGTTCTCTACATTGTCTACCTCTGAGGAGCTAATATCGTCTAATCCTTTATTATTATTATTATTTTATTTTTTTTAAAGGACTTTCGCAAGAACTGGAAACACCCATAGCAGCTATACGAACTAAATTTTTTGCAGATTTTCCTTGACAGCAGAGCACCCCATGTCTACAACTCATCTCTTGCCTTCTTGACATAATTCCTTCATTCATAGCAGCTGTTTTATGCATGACTTTAAGACAAGGGAAACAAGCAAGAGCCTTTGGATGTTTTAAGCATGAAAATACGGTTGTTGACATTGCAAGACTAGCAATTAACGTAGCAACATTAGCAATGAAGAACATAGGCCAGGAAGTACCACTTGATATTGAAGGAAATAAAGCTTGATCAGCACCACCAGAATTCTCCATTAGAGATGCCACTTGACCCAAATATCGCCACATAAGTCTTGACAAAACAAGGCAAACAAATGTAGCTGGACAAATTGCACACCAAAGTCACAAAGATCTGTGTACATTGCCTCAGAACTTGTTGCACATAGAAGACAACTCTCAAGGGAATACAATGCCTTAGTTGAGTTCCTCTTGAAGAAGTGGTAAATGTGAACAGGATTGAAGGCCCTCAAGACACTGCTGTCATTTTGAACAATGTTGTAAATACCCCCCAGAGGACAAAACCATATGAACAAGGCAAGGCCTATAGCAAGTCCCACTGTACTTGTCCCAAAGCTCAGAACAGTGCACAAGATTATAAGAAACACTACTGAAAGTATCATCACTTGATCTTGGTTAATTACCTCTGCTTCGACCTTTAGACCACCAACATCTGAACATACTGAATTTCTAACAACAATTTCAAAGGAGGCAATATTAGGAGGAACCTGATCAACATACTGAATTCCAATAGAACTGTCAGTGCTAGAAATATCTTCAGCAACAGAACAACCAACACCAATACTTTCTCTTCCAGAACCATCACTTTCATTACTCGGAGCAATATTTCTCATATTAGGTTCTCTCATATCACAAGCAACATTGCTCATATTAGGTTCTCTCATATCACAAGCAACAGTCTGTTCTACCCCATCAACCACAGCAGGAGATACTCCAATGTGGGTGCCAAGAGAATCACACTCCAAAGCTACATGTCCTCTCATATCACAAAGTTGACAAATAAGCACAAAGTTAGAGGGTTGATCAGGAAGAACAATATTCCTAGATACACAACCCCCATCAGTATGGCCTTTCTTCTTGCAGATTTGACACTCTGGATACAACAAAAAATTATTCCAAATCTTCCACCAGTTTTAGACATGTTGCCATTGCCATTCAGACATCTCTGAGAAACAATCTTCTTAGTTTTCATAGCAGAGAAGGTTTGTACATTGAGAACAGCCTTATTGCAATATCTTTTTCAGCAGAGTAATAGAATCCTCAATTCATGCATTGTAACTGGTGATTTTCTTCCCCAAATGAGATTATATTCTGCAGGCAAACCATTGAGTACAACCACAACAATATCATCGTCTTCCATTTTTACTCCTAATGCGTGCAATTGGTTCCTTACACGTATGAATTTCATCAAATATTTCTCAACTGAATCCATTCCCTTTGTAATTGTATACAGATCAGTTTTCAATTGCATAACATGTGATCTTGAGTTTGGTGCATATCTGTCATTCAACCTCATCCATGCTTCTCTTTATGTCTTGCTTCCCACCACATAATCCATTATATCAAAGGACAGTGTGGCAACCAAATTAAAGACTTAATATGGCCTTGTCAATCTTCTTCCACTCTTTGTAAGTTGTAGTGACCTCATTTGTCACTCCCTCATCATCAATGATCACATAATTTGCAGGACAAGGAGTATTGCCATCAATATAACCAAAGAGGTCCTGACCCTCTAAAAGAGTTTGAAACTGGTAGCTCCAAGTAATGAAGTTACGATCATCCAGTTTTCTTGTCATCATATTTAGCAACATATAAATCTGATATGGAATTTAACTAGTGGCCATTTATGCCTTAATATGCCTAATCCAACTCTGAAATGACTCAATCAACTCCAAATTCACTAAACACTAACCTTTCGTCTTCTTTTCACCTACCACCAAACTTTATGAAAATTTTGTTCTCAAAACCACCGAATGGCTTTGCACTCCTTGCAACATGATCTTTTCTTTATTAGAATTTGTCTTAAGCATCACCAATCAACTCACAATTACATCACTGATCATCATTACCTCTAGTTATTATTCCAAAAGCTTCAAGACTTAACAGACAAATGCAGATTTCCAATCATAGTAACATCCAATTAGTGTAGACTAAACGTGTCCATATGTAGCAGCAATTCAGCAACACAATCAACAAAATGGAATCTCTTCAATTATGAGAAATCTATGGCTTTATGCAGCAGATTTTGAACAAATGACATCAATATCGACATTATTTTCATCACTCAATATCAAGCAGGCCACAAATTCAAGAAATAGTCTAGATTCGAACATACTATACTTGATGAACAGCCTTTGACTTGAATAAAATCCCAACGTAATTCCGAGTTATGTTTAGCATACATACCTGCATACCTCGGGTAATTCCCGAGGATCCACAGGCTCAGAACTCATGTCACATCTCAAAGCGTCTCTCCAATAGTGTCGAGAACTTGATTCATCCCTCCAATGGGTACCAACAAACTTGACCTTCCTCTTAGGGTCCGTACTGTAGTACTCAGCTCGCTTTCACTTCCTTGGGCAGCTCATGAAAGCCACGCATCGCCTGCAGCATCTCCTCCATTACTCTGTTAGGCATCCCATGGTTCACCACCTGGAACAGCCCCACGGTCTCCGCAGTCCACCGGACTTCATCAATCACCTGTGCATGCCTGCTCATGTCCACCACTGAAATGCTGAACTTGGTTTGGGTTACTTGGCCGTGATCTATTGGCGGATGGATGAACATTTCTGGGATTTTCGTGATTCCTGCATCGACGATCCCTTTCACACCAGCCTTGGATTCGTCGAAGGCCTTAAACTGTTTGAGAAGAAGGTCCTGGTCGCTTGAACTATCGGCTGCCATTTTGTGATATCTTGTGTTTGTACTCAAATGTTAGTAAGCTATTTATATAATGGCCAAACCCAGCCTGAATTGATCAAGTGCCCAGAAAGGAATGAGAAGTAAGGCATCTTCTAACTCATATAAGACAGATGCATAATTGATCAAGTTGTTGTAATTTCTTCTTTTGTGTGTTGCGTTTGTATGTTAATTAACTATGCATGATATACTGATTCAAGCTATGTAATCATGTTCCCTCCAAAAAGGAATGAGAAGTGAGCCACCATCTATATCCTATAAATGTTTTGATTTCTGCTTATATGAACTGCGTTTATAAAAATTAGTTCCATATTTAGGATGAGAAAGTGAGCCACCATCCCACGGACCTGAATTTTCATATTAATTAGATCCATCCTAGCCCACAGCGAACCACTAATTGCAACAATGAAACTTGGGTTAATAAACAATAATCTATCCTTTCAGCTCAACATCCAAATATGGAACCAACCCTAGCTAGCTAGCTTGATGCTCTAATTAAGCCCCTAAACAATGTACGTAGACCAATCCACCACAAGCTAGTTAAGCTCACAACTTGATATATCTGTGTTCTGCGGCTTCTGCCACCGCAGTGCCCAAAGCACCAGAGTCTTTTTCACTACCATTTGAAGGAACAATATATATGATATCGCAGTGATCGCACAAAGCACACCACACCCACAGTCCCACCGCTTGAAGACCTAAACCAAAGAAAGAGTAAAACGCATGTCAGAGAGTAAAATTGAGAGGGAGTTTCGTCAGTGAGATCTTTCTCGATGAGGGGGAATATCTTGTTGAGTTGTTGAGAAGCATATTTCTTGTCTAATGACAAATATCCCGTTGAGGAAAATCTTGTTACGGCAAAAATATGCAAGGAAGATTTAAGTGAGGGTAGATTTGTTCAAAGTGAGATTCGAGTGAGGTGTAACCTCTTCGAGGTGGATTCGGATGAGGCGGAATCACTCAGCAGGTTTAGTCAGCTCATGATCCAAATTCGCAGCTCGCTTCATTGTCCTGCGAGTGGCATCATGGCATGGATCCACTAACGCACACTATCAAAAGAAAGGCTTTAGCCGACGAAAATAAAAAAACCAGGCCAACGAATTTTTTCTTCGTCGGCTAAAGCGAATTTTTTTTCGTCAGCTAATTTAAAATTTTCGTCGGCTATGGTCAACTTTAGCAGACGAAATATTAATTTCGTCGGCTGAATAATTTTTTCGTCGGCTATAGTCTGTGAACTTTAGCCGACGAAATTATTAAAAGTTTAGCGGACGAAATTTTTAAAAGTTTAGCCAACGAACTTTTTAAACTTTAACCGATGAAATTTTTAAAAGTTTAGCCGACGAAATATTATAATTTCGTCGGCTAAAGTGCCTTATATTTGCAGACTTTAGCCGACGAAAAAAAGCCAGGCCGACGAATATCGTCTGTTTTTTTAATGTATTTTTTTCATTTAGCCGACGAAATACATTATAATTCGTCGGCTAAGATGGTTTTTGCCGACGAATAACCTAATATTTCGTCAGCTATAGTTATTTTTTAATTTTTTAATTACATACTATAGCCGACGAATACGTTAGGGTATTCGTCGGCTAAACCCTAAAATTTTTCTATTACCTACTATAGCCCTATATTCGGTGGTTATTTTGAGTAAAATTTTTATACTACTTGTTGCGTGTCATCGGTTTAAAACTATTTTCAGTTGGAGGTCCGGCCAAAATACGTAATTTAGACGGTCGAACGACCTTTTCCGTGCGTTTAGGGGTTTGACTTACGAGATTGACCGTCCGGATCGAGCCCTTATTCTTTTCGGATCAAGTTGAATTTTTTCCCATACATGTATTTTATCATGATGGTCAGATCTGACGGTCGGATTTCTGTTTCTCAAGTTTGATCATCACAATCACAACATGCATACTAATGTTGTATAACTTGTTTACCAATTAAGTATTATGTAAATGTTCCGTTTCAAAAACAAACTATACGTAAAACCTTCAAACGCCAAAAAGTCATGAAATAAGATATGACGAGAATGTTGAAATACATCCACGGTTGAAAAATCACACTATTCCGGTAAATATTCGGTGCCGATAGTTGCGGTCAATGCAATTTTTCATTTTTTTCCCCTATGAGTAGCCCTATATTCGGTGGTTATTTTGCGTAAATTTTTTATACGACTTGTTGCGTGTCATCGGTTTAAAACTATTTTCAGTTGGAGGTCCGGCCAAAATACGTAATTTAGACGGTCGAACGACCTTTTCCGTGCGTTTAGGGGTTTGACTTACGAGATTGACCGTCCGGATCGAGCCCTTATTCTTTTCGGATCAAGTTGAATTTTTTCCCATAAATGTATTTTATCATGATGGTCAGATCTGACGGTTGAATTTCTGTTTCTCAAGTTTGATCATCACAATCACAACATGCCAAATGTATAAAAATACTTTGAGCCGACGAATTTCAAAGGTTTAGCCGACGAATTTCAAAGGTTTAACCGACGAATTTATAAAGTTTAGCCGACGAGTTTTGAAGGTTTAGCCGACGAATTGGTGTATAGCCGACGAAATTATATGAAAAGTCGTCGACTAAAGTCGAAAAATTTTCAAAATTTTCAACCAAAATTTTTTGGCGGTCAACTAAAATTTTCAAATGATTTTAGCTGACGAAAATATATGAAAAGTCGTCGGCTAAAGTCGAAAAATTTTCAAAATTTTCAACCTAATTTTTTTGGCGGTCAACCAAAATTTTCAAAAGAGTTTAGCTGACGAAAATAAAGAATTTCGTCGGCTAAAGTTCTTTATATAGCCGAAGATGGATGGTAAGAAGTCTATTATCTGCTAGATTTTCTTCTCGGCCTAGCTCCGCCGTCAAGCCACCGGAGACCGTCACACTTGTCCCAAAAGCTTCGTCGTCGTCTCTACTTCATTGCTGGATAGGTGGTGCATCGAGTGACGCCACCGTGAGGGATAAATCGAGCTCCAAAACTCTGCCGGTTCGGATTCGGTATCGATCGAATTTCTCCTTCCTTAGATCACCATTTGGTGAGTTCTATATATGGATAAGTTGAGTTTGATTAGTACTACATTCCCCTAGAATTTGGTAGCTCGATTCGGTGTGTGTGAAGAGAATCGAAGATTTGAAGTTTTTAGGGTTTAAAATTAGGGATTTTTATATTTTCAGTCGATTGACCTGTTTAGGCTTAGAATTGAGCTTCGACTTCTTCTAGAAAGTTGTTCGAAATGTTGAGAGGAAGATTCTGTCAAATTTTGGTGGTGATTGGAGGTGGCCGAAAGTTTCTGCAGTTTTTTTTTTCAAAACCCAGCAACTTTAGCCGACGATATTTAAACACTATATTCGTCGGCTATAGTATTTTTTAATTTTTTTTATAAGGTTTAGCCGACGAATTATGGCATGTTTCGTCGGCTATAGTTATTTTTTAAATTTTTTTATAAGGTTTTGCCGACGAAATATTTTATATTTCGTCGGCTATAGTTATTTTTAAAAAAATTTTATAAGGTTTAGCCGACGAAATATTTTATATTTCGTCGGCTATAATTATTTTTTTAAATTTTTTATAAGGTTTAGCCGACGAAATATAGTAAATTTCGTCGGGTATAGTTATTTTTTTAATTATTTATTACACACTTTAGCTGACGAATATTTCGTCGGCTAAAGTCTGGGAAAAAAAACCGATGACATGTTTTTCGTCGGCTAACTGTGGGACTATAGCCGACAAAAAAAAAATTTCGTCGGCTAAAGTCATCACAGACAACCCTTTCCCGACGACACTATAGGTGACGAAGGTTCGTCGGCTAAAGTACTTGTTCTGGTAGTGGCATAACTTACAGACCAAGTACAACATTACGCACGCTACTCAAATTACCCACTCGAGCTCGCCTATACTCGCCTAAAATATACTTTGGCGAAGTTAACTTTCGAGTTAAGTAATCAACCCCATCTTCACTCGTTACAGCTCAAGGCCAGGTTTTATTTTTGTTTACACTTAAATTAATATTTTACTGGATAGTAAATGTCTAAGTGAATATTAATTAAATTCTTGATCCACGTCACACCGGCGAGCCCAAATAATTGGGTTTACAAGTGATGGCCCGTCGACAAAGTCACGCGAGCTAGGTGTACAGTTCGCATAGAAGACTAGAAGACGTGGGTTGACTTGGTCTGATGTTTAGCTGCCTGCAAGGTGGCGCGAGCTAGATGATACAGTTTGCGTGCGAGGTCTATATGCATGCGAAGTGTAAGGTTGCATGCGAAATGGACTTCGCATAGAAGTACATGAAGGCGAGGCGAGATGGCTCCGCGAAGAAGCAAGAGGCGGAGTCCGCATGCACGTGATCACCCACGCCACATTTATCGTGGAAGACTCCTACAAGTCTTTGACATGCTTTAGGCCAAGTCTTGTGGCCCTTTTAATGAAAAAGTCTTTTAAGTCTCGCGAGCTTCAGGGGCGCGCGAAATGGAAACAAGCTTCAGGAGCACGCGAGATATGTTTCTACAAGGACTGTGACACCTCACGGGATAAGAATGTTCTTAATTTGAGTTTGCATAGGAGTCTACAGTTGAGAAGCGCGGAACAGTGTCCTTGTGGTACTCTACTTGAGAGTCCGACTTGGATTCTGATTACATCTCTCCTGACAGGGCAAGCCACTATATAAAGGGGCTCGAAGACTTACAGAACACAACAAAAAACACTCAACTACTCAATAAAAGTACGAAAAATACAATCGACCTAGTCAAACTCAGTGCTAAAGCATCTCACCTTAGCCCTTTCTTTACAAGCTCCCCGGAGGTCTGCCCTTTTTCCTTTCCTTTCCAATTGAACCTCTGCTCGATCTTATGTTGAGTATCGATATTGTGACGCTCATGTGGACTACTGTAAATCATTGCCCAGTACGCGTGGCGAATCTGAAGAACCCTGCGGTGGAGGAGGTGCTCTCTCCATCCTCAGTCGCTTGATTAGAAGCAGAAGGCTAAGCGCACCCTGCTACTACAACCATTACATTTCGCGTCTGCGCGATGACACACCCGCAATAACTAAAGAGACTTTGTATACCCAGAATTACTGGTGTGGCCAAAACAATTTATTTTTTTAATTGTTCTGACAAGGATTAAATGATATCAGCTCTTCTATAACAGTCTTTTTGGATGATAAAACATCCACTCTACCCCGAAGGGGACTGTTACAACTGAGAACCCATCACCCGTCTCTTATCAGATTTTACTAATATAGACATCGAAGTATATATCTTTTCGAGGTATCATGCACTTTTATGCTCGATTTGCGAAACATGAAATCGAATACCATAGTTCGTATCTAATCAATTTCGTGTTCACAAAGCTTTCACTTCCGCTCCACTCATGAGAAGTAGGCGATAAAATCCTCTATAAGAATTATTTCTGCACCAACACACACTTGTTGCTCATTTATACATAGTTCCAAGACCCGACTTGGCTTGATTTCGGCCTCACCATAGTCCTTCACCGTTTTACTAAAATGTTCTAATTTTGTGTCACAAAGATTGTCTATGACTTCCGTTAGAGATACATACGGAGAGTATTGATAAATTTGAGATGCCCGTGTGAAGGAGATCTAGCTAGCCCTGAAATGCATGCCTCTATACTATTAATCTGTATACGATATTAATTAAGTCAACTCTAATAGATCGAATGAAGGAAAGCCTAAATTCATTTGTACACCTTAAAAGACTCAGAGGGATGGCCCTGAACTCGATTTAGATCTCCCTGCTGTAATAGAATAGAAGCCTCTCTATACCACGTGAAATACCTCGAGAGAGAAAATCCCCATTAGGTGTTGCTCCACTTTGAATTCTATGTATAAAAGCCAAAGCACCCTAAATAAGACCACAAATCGATCTTCCAAGTTCACCAAGAGCCAATATATAGCACACGATCGATTTGTATATATGTAGGTGTGTGTACAGAGTACGTATTGCTTGTATAATTATAAAGAAGCCACATGACTCTACTGCATATTAAGACAAATTGATATTATTGATGAATCATATACGAATCATATTATCGATGAATCATAGACAAATTAACTACAGCAAGATACGTCTTTTTCGTACATTCTTTCTCTGCTTCTGTGGCTTCCACTAGCTGGGTTCATGTTCAAGATATTCCCAATACTCTCGTCCAAGTCGACCATCAACGTTGACTTTTTCTCTGTCAAAGTATAAAAGGGTTTAGCCGTTTAGGGTTTTGGCCTTGGAATTGGATTAATATATCTCTGTAACTGGTGTGGTGTAATTAAGAGTAATATAGTATAAGGCTTCTCGATCTCTATAGGTTAAGATAGATCTTGATCTGCAGAGTCTCATAATTGGGTTGAATATGCATATTTATACATACATATAAATCGATCAAAGCGTTCTATGAAACTTGTAAATATGTCGTTTCGATCGATCAGTGGAATCATGGTCCTTCCCACGATCCATTTTCATGTGGGACTCGATCTAGGAGGCATTTTAGAAGCATTATTGTTATCAATTTTGGTTTTGCTGGTCGTGAATGCATTTTGGAAGCATAAATGACTATGAGAGGGAGAAAAACTAGTTAGTATACGCAGATTTTAATAATATTTTCTTATATAGATTAACTCAATTGTAAATTTGCAAGTGGAGAATGATACCTGGATAATCTATATCAAGCGATGATAAAGAAGCACAATGTATAACAAGAAAATGAGAATGGGGTTCAGATTCATTAAGCCGCGTTGATATTTTACAATGTTTTAAATGAAAACAATGAAGTTTCATGAAAATTAAGAAAAGATCAAAAACAAATTAGGTTGAAGTAAAGGCCGAAAACAAGAACATAATGGAAGCGCATTCTGTTTTCATATACATGGATTTGAAGATGAGGATAGGGCAATTAAAGAAATGAAAGAGATTCTCAAATATTAGGCAGCGACCTTAATTTTGAAATATTTAGGATCAATGGAAGTTCCAAATAATCGGCTATAAACCGTTTTAGCCATTTATTTTTATATTTCTTCTATAATTTGGCATATAACTGGTTGTCCATGATTCCCTCATATTAATTATTGAAGCAAAAGTTTTGAGTCCAAGAACTAGAAGTGGATAATCGCTTGATGATGATGATGATCCATCCGTAAAAAGGACCTACGGAATTCTAATGGTAGTGCATACACTTTTGATGAAAGCATGAGATGCTCAGTGGAGTACCCTCATCTCGATATTTGCTGTGATTTTCAATTTATCTTCATCAATTACCACGAGGAAGAAGAATGTAGAAGCTATAATATTCTATATGTTACTGAAAATTTCACGGTAAAAGTTCAAAACTATCAAGTACATCAGATCTAGAGGTAAGCAGATTTGATATAGAGGTAGGCTGACTCCATGCATCAGTAGATTAGCTTTGATTTAGTTTTCTCATATTAGTCTTTCCTGGTATTAAGCTAGTCTCCGTATCGGACTAGTTTAGTTATCAAGGTACGCTATAGGTAAGACATTCAAAATGATCCACACAAGAATACAACTAATATCCAATTAACATGCGTCTACATTCTACAATCATTACTTAAACCAAATTAAAGTACGTATCTCTAATTAATTAGAAGCAATGATTCTGTTTGTTCCATATTTGTTTTCAGACTGTAACAACCTAATGTGATCGATAATGGGATCATTTTGTTCAAAAATGTTAACCAACCTAATCTTCCGTTCTTCTTTTCTTAGGTACGTTCTGCAACTCTAATGGCAACTCACCTACAAAACTACGACTTTATCAACTTGTTTGATAACAGCGAGTGTTCCATTCTTTCATTCATACTTTGCTCCTTTGATTTCTATTTTCCCATGGCTAAAATAAGTCCAAATCTATTTTTGGTTATATTCATCAGCCTACAGGTTTCTTGCAGCAATGAAGTCGTCAAAGTTTGGCAAAGCCCCATAAACAAACTTAAAATTAAGCTTGCTGCAACGTTCAATTAGGCATCTTTAGGCACAGGGTCAAACTATATATTTCAATATATAGTAACACATTATTCTCAATTAATCATCTCTTCCCTACACAATCTCCATGCCCTAATGCATAAACTTCCATTCCATGTAACCCCGACGTGGCTTCTTCATCGACATAAGTTGTGGTGGGTGGTGTAAAGTTCAGGTTTAGCTTTAAGCTTGCTTAGCTGAAGCAGAAAGAAGCTGGAGATCCCCTTGTTCTTTCTTTGATTCAGTTTTACTTGCTCCTCAAGGTAGTGTGTGTAATATGACTCTTATGTTGTCTATGTTTCCTTTGAGTCATATATGGTCTTTACTTAATTGGGTACATGTACTCAAGTACTCAACTTGTTAGGCAAAAGTAATATTATTGTTCTTTGGAAATTGGGTGTTGAAAATTGTGATCCCTGCTTAATATATATGGGGTTTTGGGGCCATTTGACCAATTGGGGTTTCTCTAAACATCGTTAAACAATGATTATAAACCTTCTTAATCTTAAGACACAGCAGAGAATGGGTAAATTTGAGTCAAAGAGAAGAGAGCTGTGGTTAAACAAAGCAGTGCCGAAAACGCAGGGGAAGCCCTTTTCTGAGGCGTCAAAGTCGGCTTTGATTTGTAGTGAAGGTAACGCGTTAGTAATCTCTTTAAAAAAAAAAAACCACAGTCTGATTCTCATTTTCTTTTAATATAAGCGTTAATCCCATGTGAGCTTTGATGCATTTTCCATGGGGGTGCTTCCCTTGCACTTCTTGTGCTTTACCCTTTTCTTTTATGTATATATAAAACCCACTCATTCCGTTAGCTCGTCAACCAAATCAGGACCAGCTTAGTTTCAAAGCTCTTTTTGGCTTTTTCTACCTCCTCCTCCTCCTTTTCATCGTGAACTTGACCCTCCTAAACGTGGTTCTTCATTCCTGTGCTGCGTAGTTGCTGCTGGTTAACTTCAAGTGTTCTACGTAACATATTCCTCCCAGACAGTTGTATACATATCATCTTCTACTTTGTTTCAAAAGAGATATCATCACTACTCTTAAACGTTCACAGCTTTTTTCAGTTTGGTTTCTTGGTTTTGCGATCTTTTGGTAAGTGTCAAGGTTGAACATGCATCTATATACTTTTAAGGTTTACCAGAAGTTCTGAACTAATGAATTGTTAATGTTTCTGCTTGCAGGTGTAGCACTGATTTAATTTTGTGTACTTGAACATCATATGATGGGAGGACTTGATCGAAATACGAATACGAGAAGTAGGGATTACTTGGAAGGAATGCTGAGTGATTATGTTGGAGGAAAAGGCAAGGGGAAGCCTCAGAAGAGCACTTCTGCTAGGCTTGTCACAGCTCTCACTTGTCTGCAATTTGCCTTTGCAGTTTATGCAACATTCCTTCTCTACTATATGAGCCCTTCCATCGATTTGAGAACCAAACCAGACTTCACATGGGCTACCAAGATTGCACAGCAATGGAAACAGTACATTATCCCACCCCACATCATTGGCCACTATCAAGATTCTGCTTCGCTTGTGAGATTGGCCGAAATCCAACCCATCACTCCCTCCGAGGTCTGCGAGCACGAAAAGATTGATTTCGAGCAGAAGAAGTCCAGTGATGCTCAGATGATCAAGCTGAAGACAGAGCTTTACCATGAGGTGTTGGACTTCCAAAGCCAGAACATTGGTACTGAAACTCTTGCTCAGCTGATGGCAATGAAGTCCAAGTGGGATTTGAAAGGTCCTAACAGACCAAAAGTCACAGTGATCTTGAACCACTTCAAGAGAAAAACATTGTGTGCTCAGCTTGATACCTTGCTCCAACAAACCCTTCCTTTCCACCATGTTTGGGTTCTTTCTTTTGGGAGTCCAAATGAGCTCTCTTTGAAGAGAATCGTCGACAGCTACAATGATTCAAGAATAAGCTTCATAAGTTCAAGCTATGACTTCAAGTACTATGGAAGGTTCCAAATGGCTTTGCAAACCGAAGCCGATCTTGTGTACATTGTTGATGATGACATGATTCCTGGGAAGAAAATGCTGCAGATTTTGTCACATGTAGCCGGAACGGAGAAGTACAAGAACTCTGTTTTGGGCAGCATAGGAAGGATTTTGCCATTTAGACAAAAGGACTTCACTTTTCCAAGCTATAGAAAGTTCAGGTCTAAGGAGGCTGGACTTTATTTACCTGACCCTGCCTATGATATCACTCTGGATAAAATTGTGCAGGTGGACTTCCTTTCCAGCTCTTGGTTCTTATCTGCGGAGATGATTAAAACACTTTTCATTGAGACACCCTTCACATTTTCGACTGGCGAAGACCTGCACCTTAGGTATGTGTTCATTTTGATTGCAACCCCTTTAACTTCTGCATTTTTATTTTTATCTGAACTGAAGTTTTTACCTTGAGCACAAACCTACATAGTAAATAGGAGTTACCTTGAAAGTTTAGTAAGTTGTCATAATTAAGTATTTAAATCATATGGGTTCTAGATTTGATTCTCCATATTTATTGGTTACTCTAAAACTATGATTTGAATGCCTGCCTTGGGGGGGGGGGGGGGGGGGGGTGTTGGATTAATTCTGGGATTGCTTACAGAATTGTCTAGGGAACAAACTTGATCCTATATACTCGGAAACCCTTCGGACTTCGAAGTTATAATTCTGTACTTAATCAGATTTCTTTTCTTAGATGATGAGTTTGGTTGAAGGAATCTTGAACTCATTGCACTAATAATGGAGTCAACTTGTCTCTTATGCAGCTGATGAATACAAGACTTTCTAATTATTGTTTTTAAACACAGTATAATACCTTCTGTTTAAAATACCTATTTCTGCACTGTTTCCACCACTATATTGATTTTCTGCATCCACTTGTTTGTCTTTTGTACATGATTAATTTACTCTACCTTATACATGTTTATTTTTCTGGATTAAGCAACAACCTTCTTGGAAAGATGGTCCTCTTTTTAAGATTCCCTAAAGCATTAGGGGCTTGTTATTGCACTCCATTGGCCAGAACAACAGTTAGGCCAACATCAATAAGGATATGTACATGAAAAGGGTTTTAAGCACAGCAGAAGGATTCTTTTGATTCCAAAATCAAAGTTTCAATTATTTCTTGCAAAACATTGGAATATATGTCAGATAAAGAGGCTTAAAGGTTCATGATGTCAAAATTATGTTCAGAAGACTTTGTTTTCAATTAGATACTATCATTTTTAAGTTCATAAGTCTCCAAGTCTCTAATGATGTTCCTTTCTTGATAAAAATGCAGTTATCAGCTTCAAAAGTACAGAAATGCTGGCTCATTTGTTCTTCCAGTTGACCCAAAGGATAAGGAAACTTGGGGAGACAGTGAACATAGACTTGCTTATGTATCTGAAACCACTGTAATTTTCAAAGACATTGTTCAAGTCCGAGACGATCAATGGTGGAAAGCACTATCTACTGGTTATATCACTCAGTGGGCTGCAATGCATCCTCAAAAAATTGATGCCCTTTTCTATGCTCATTCTGTTGATGAAGTTAAAGCACTTGCACCCCTTCTTGCGAAATTCAGGTCCACTGTCGGAAAGAAAGCTTACATTGCCGTCTCTGGAGGCAATTTCTGCCCTTGTGAAGATGCAGCTACTGCACTGAGGTGGCCTAAGTTGGTATGCAATGAGAGGAGGTTTAAAATCTTTGATTTGGCTGTGGGGGCTCTTTCGGATATATCAAACTCTGAGGTGGTAGTGCTGCAAGGAGTGTATGCTAGCATGAAAGGCTTGATCAAAATTCACAACCCGAGTGTAGTGATCGCAGTGGCTGATATTGATCCAAATGTGAAGAAAACTTTGAAAATGGCCAGAGAGACTAATGGGAATGGTACAACATTGGTTCTTTTACCAAGGTCTTCAGTATCGAAAGTTCTTTGGATGGCTGATCTTCGAACAACAGCATTGCCAAGTAAGAATCCCAACTTATCTTTTATTCAAATTTCTTGTACCATAAGCTAACAGAAGTACAGAACCATTTTACGAAGTATTTACCAAGCACTTGTTAACCAACTAATTTTTGTTTTGCAGATTGGAACAGAATGCGGATTTCTGTCAACATTATCACCCAAAACCGGGTGCATTCCCTTACAAGGCTTCTCAAATCTCTCAGTGATGCATACTATCTTGGGGACGAGGTACCCATCAGCTTCAACATGGACAGCAAAGTTGATGAAGCAACTATTAGATTAGTAAGCTCATTTGAGTGGCCTCATGGCCCTAAAACTCTCAAGAGGAGGATCATACAAGGAGGACTTATTCGAGCTGTCAGTGAGAGTTGGTACCCTTCATCTGATGATGATTTTGGTCTGCTACTTGAAGATGATATCGAAGTCTCACCTTACTACTATCTATGGATTAAATATGCCCTCCTAACTTACCACTATGATCCTCAAGTGTCTCTCCCCGAATTGTCCTCAATCTCTCTCTACACCCCTAGGATAGTTGAGGTGGTGAAAGAAAGGCCTAAATGGAACCCAACAGAGTTTTTCAAGAACATCCATCCAAACACACCTTATTTCCACCAGTTACCATGCAGTTGGGGAGCAGTCTTCTTCCCCAAGCAATGGAGAGAGTTCTATGTCTATATGAATATGAGGTTCACCGAAGATGCCAAGAAAAACCCAGTTCAAATTCCAAAGTCCAGGACTAATGGTTGGCAAGCATCATGGAAAAAGTTCCTCATAGACATGATGTACCTTAGAGGATATGTGAGTCTTTATCCAAACTTTCCCAACCAGGCAAGCTTTTCCACAAACCATATGGAACCCGGGGCTCATATTAGCGCCAAGGACAATGTTGTGAAGCATGACAAGTCAGATTTTGAAGTGCCATTGTTGAAGGAAGACTTCCGAAATTTCTTGCCAGGTGGTAAATTGCCTCCGGCCTCAAGATTGCCATCTTTGAACCTCTTCAACATGCCGGTTTCCCTTAAAGGCTTAAAGGCAGCTGGAGCCAAGTTGGGGCAGGATGTGATTGGATGCAACAATGCCACAGAGATAGTCATGGTTGATCATCAAACTGGTCTACCAGCACGCTGTGCCAGGTTCTGATGAATCGAATTGTTATTGATTATTCTTTATTTTTAAAACAAAGATAGTTCTGTATCTTCATTTTTTTTATGTGGGAGGTTGGTGCTGAGAACAACGAGAAACAAAGTTTGATAAGATGGGAAGGATAGGATTTTGGCTAAGAAATTGGGTTTATATTGCTCACTAATGATGTACAGCAGCCTAAAGTGGTTCGCAGAACTATGTAAGCAACCAAAGTGGTTCATGTAACTTTGTAAGTGTTGGAGAGGAAAGATCTCACATCAGAAAAGGGACAAATAAAATACAACTTATAAGTGGATGGATCATATCTAATTGTACCGAGGCTTTTTGTGATTAAAACCCAACACCTTAAATGTGGTTAAGTTGGGACAGTATCGGTACAATAGTGATCCATGGGCCATGCTTGTCCCTGTTCTAGTTGGTATCAGAGCGGGTCCCTCTTCAATTACGTCTCCCAGCGTAACGGGAGAAAATCTCCCAGCATAATGAGCCCAGATTTGGGTTCATCGAATTGTCATCGGAAAAATTCTGATTGGCCCATACCATACCAAGTGCCTGCAGTGGGCCTTGGACTGAAGCATTACCGATTTCCGATGTGGGAATTGGACTGAATGAATTCCACGTGCAGACCTAAAAATTAGGTTGCACGTGAGGGGGAGTGTTGGAGAGGAAAGATCCCACATCAGAAAAAGGACAAATAAAATACAACTGATAAGTGGATGGATCATATCTAATTGTACCGAGGCCTTTTGTGATTAAAACTCAACACCTTAAAGGTGGTTAAGTTGGGACAGTATCGGTACAATAGTGATCCATGAGCCATGCTTGTCCCTGTTCTAGTGTAAGCAAAAGGAAGGAATGTTCAATCAATGAAAATTTCTCTCTTAAACGTTTCAATGAGATCAGAGGCATGCACTGCATTTCTTCGAATTTCTTTGTATGCTATCAAACTTGTTTCTTCAATAGGAGAGCAATAGCAGCAGTGCAGCACAACACATCTACATCAATCACTATCAATATAGCAATCTGTAAGGATTCTGGTTCAATATGAGCAAATCGATCCCGATGGGATAGGAAACGAAAACATGATCCATAGAGCAGTAGCCATTAGCCAATAGATAATTGGGCTTGTGGTTCCCCATCAGACTGGGCTAATGTGAGAAATATTCATACACTAAAATTTGATAATTTAATACTTGATAAAAATGAAGAGACAAGCTATGGTACTAGGATGTATATCCTACTTTTATTTTACATGTAGTTGAATAAAAATTACAATGTTATGAATCAAATTACAACATTGAGAACAAATTTACCTAATTTATTTACACTATTTATATGAAGTTAAACAAAATTACAACTAAGAGAACAATTTGTTCAAAAATTTGTAAAATAGTTGTACATTTTGTAATTACAATTATTAGAACAAAATTACAAACAATACAACTCAACATTTCCACTTTAACTACAAATATGTTGTCACATTTGTAAATGTGGGTATCACATACGGGTAGGTTGTTTGCTCAAAAAACCGTCTCGGCCTAAAAGAGAGGCCGAGGGTCTTGAGAACAATCGTCATTCAAAATTTACGCAGGCGTGCCAACTCGCGGCCTTTTGGCCAAGCGAGGTTTTGATGAATATTGTGCCTGATCTGACTTCTTCTAAGAAATTGTAGGCCGAGGAAGGAACCGTCTCGGCTTTTGGGTTCTCTTGCCTTTGTTGCAAGGACTTTCAGCGTTTTCACCGATGTTGCTCCTGTTTTTTTGTGATTTTTGTATAAGTTTGCGAGAAATAAAGTGCGAAAATTAATAGCACGAAAATCTAATTTGCATGAAATTTAAAGAGAATGAAATGGCTAGAAAGTTAGAGTGCAGAAATTAAAGAGCGGAAAGTAATTGCGAGGAATTAAATTGCATGAATTTAAAGAGATGGAAGAGAAATGACATGAAAATAAAGCGCAGAATATAAAGAAAACGATAAAGAAGAAGAGAACTATGCTAGAACATGGATAAAAAGATTGATATTGTAGAAATTCGTAGAGAATTTGATAGAGTTTGTATTTGAGTGTTGTTTGTGTTGGTCGGGGACCTTTTACAATGAGGCTGAGGGTCGAATATATACAAGTATAAACACAAAAATTAAGGAAGGAGAAAACAATTAAATAAAATAAATATTTCGGTCTTAATGACCGAATCAAAGATATGCTCCGTATTGTTTTCTCCTTAATCACACGTTTATTTCTTTCTTCTTGCGGCTTCGTTGGAATTGATTGTCTCTGATTATAAAATATTGTCATCAATGCCTTCAAACGCAATTACATCTCGGTTATTTCCCTCCTCGATTATATATCGACAATTATGATAAATCGCCGTCATTTCATTCCTCGATTGTATATCGGCAATTATGATAAATCGCCATTATTTTCTTCCTTTTTATATATCGGAAATTATGAGAAATCGCTGTTATTGCCTTCCTTTTTAATTTCTTCTCCATAGGTTAATATCTAATAGAATGAAATTCTATTGAGATATTGCTATTGAGATATTGCTAATAAAGCACCAAATTTTCCTTATCTATCGGCCAAGATTTCAAGGGCCGATTTACCAAAAATGGGTGCAAACATAGGTACCATAGAATTTCCAAAAATTAATATTCTTGATTAAATAATACTTTTTGTCAATCCCGAAATAATGATTTAGTACAAAATTAATCTTGATTAAATTACACTTTTTTTAAACAAGGACCACAATTGTTTTATTGATCACCGACTTGTATGAACACAACATAAACATAACACACCTGCAAGGGCAACAATAGAAGAGAACTATGCAAAACAACATATATGACATCAGAACTGTCATAATCATCTGACTTAATTTAGACCCAAGAATCTTAGAACCATGAATTGACCCAAATTGCCTAGGCCCAATGAGCCCAGACGCATAGGACCTATGTCCATCTACTTTGGGCACCTCGATAGGGCACCCAGATTCCACACCATCCATTGCCGCTGTTGATAAGGTTGGGCATAAAGTCCGCAGTAGGAAAAAAAACTGACAAACCGACCAGGACCGGCTGGGTCGGGCTAGTCTTTTTTCCAGGCTCGTTATAGAAAATGCGTAGATCGGGCCGATCCTTCAAGCATGCAGGCCAGGCCCATTCCCTTATATTAGAAAAAAAGTACGCCCCGAAAGCCTGAGAGTAAATACATGTTAAAGGATAATGCCCTAATTCAGTTAGTCGACTCAATTTTCTCCCCCAGTCTCTTTCGGTTGACTCAATTTTCTTCTCCCAGTACTAGAGTAGAAATTTCAATCGAAGATGGAGTAGTTGGTCGATCGAGATGGGTGTCTCCTAGAAGTCGATGCTGGAGCCTTCAATGTGAGCTGATGGCGTAGTTGATAAGCACAGCTGCACAAGGTCCCGTTCGCGACAGACATCAACCAGGGTCATGGTGTCGATGAAGTTGAAGCGAATGGGCTTGACGGCGGCGAGGTTCGCTTCGAGGGAGGAGAGGTTCTCGTACGACATCGAGGTCAGCTTCAAGAGAGGCTTGGCATATCTTGTAGCACCATGGCTCTGAGTAGGGGTGAGTTCGGTTTTGTTCGGTTCGGTTTTCACCTAAAACAGGAAACCAAACCGAATATAAAATTCGGTTTGGTTCGGTTTGACATTTTTTGAGACCTTGAACCGGAAACCAAACCAAACCGTGGTTCGGTTCGGTTTCGATTCTTTTTCGGTTTTTCTTCTTCTTTTTTAAAATAATTTTTCTTAAATTTGTACGCTTTTAGCTTAGTAAAAAATTATCGTACTTTAGGTCCTTTTTTTTCTTCCATTACTTGTTTTTTATAAGCATAGATATATATATAGATATATATATATATATATATATATATATCAATGATTCTCCAACAAAGCAACAATTTATAAACCAAATAGATACTTTGAAAGTTTAATACTCAATAATTTTAAAAGTATTAAGAATTGACCACACTAGCATACCATGAAACCATAATTTTAAAACTTCTAAGTTCATCATGAACACAAAATATAGACTCAATAGTTTAAAGTCCATCCAAATAGATTCCGAATTTTAAAGTTTAAAAATTATAAATTTGAATAAAGAAAAAAAATAAATTAAATATTAGAGTACTGTAGACATGTAAATTTAACAAAATAATTGGGTTCACAAGAAATGGCCTGCCAGAAGTCAGGCGAGCTAGATAGCGGAGTTCGCATGTGAAATGGACTTCGCGCGCGTAAAATTAAACGAAGGTGAGGCGAAATGGACTTCGCGTAAAAGTAAACAAAGGCGAGACAAAATGACTTCGCGCGCAGGCAAGGCGAGATGGCTCCGCGTAGGAGACTCCGCGAAGGAGCTAGTCAGCAAAGTTCGCATACATGTGGAGATGTACGTCACCAGAACTCCCCGCTTGCTTGGAAGTCAAGATTCCGTGCACCTTCCTTCCGTGTTCGCGAGATGTCCTGCCCCTTACTGAGGATGCTGGTCAAAGCAGGATATTCAATCCAAATCAATTATACCTTATTGGGCGTAGCTAAATCAATCAATTAAGATTGATTGATCTGATTATGTTAAGATTGGTAAGTAAATCAATAAGTCAAGATTCAATGATTCGATTATCACTGTTAAAGAAATATCATTCATTCGGTATCTTCATTACATGCCATAAACGAAGGTATGTGAACACTATAAATACCCCCTTCCATGCCAAGAAGAGGGGCAGCAAACCAGAGGAGCTGCAAACCAGAGAGAGAGAAAACTCACTCTTGAGAGCTCAAAATTCTCCCAAATCCCTTGAAAAATTCTACCAAGTTCTTCAACAAACTCGTGAAGAATCAACAAGCACCGAACACACGTGCCGATTCAAAGTCGAAGAACATGCACCACGTGATACTACTTGTGGCCTAAGTCAGATCAAGAATAAGCCTCTACGGCCCATGGTCAATCAACTTCTACAAATCGTCAACACGACAAGAAGTCCAAACTATAACAATTCGATTCAAGATTAAGTGCTCGTCACTCTTGGATCAAATCGACTTCGGAGATCAAATCAGAGGAAATTCTTGTAAAAGAATACCCACAGAGATTGTAACCCGCATTCATATCAATAATAGTTTATCTTGTACACGTGTTGTTTTATTATTTGTTGCAGATTTTCCGTGTTTACAAGTACATCATCTAAAGGTCGCAAGAATAAGGTCTTCGATTTTAGAGGTAACATATCACTCCATATACTTCGCATACATGACACTTAGAACATTTCTATTTGTACATAAAATGAAAATAAAAAGCAAAATCCGAGCGTGGGGATGAGCCTCCAACCTAGGCTGGGTTCCATACTCTTTTAAAAATATAAAATTAAAATAAATAAATAAATAATAAAATTAAAAAAAAATATTAGAAAAGATAAACATATAATTATATAGAACTGTAGACATATAAAATTTAACGATAATAATAATCGTTGAATAATTCAAACAACACATAGACCCGACAAATTGGATATGTGGCTCATGAGTCGACAAAGTTGGAAAGCTGTCGGAAATGACACGTGGCAACATGGGAATGGTCGGCCGACAACAAATCCTTAAATCCCGATCAAAATCAATTATTAAGTGTCAATCGATGATTAGATGTCGATTAAATTAAATTAAATTAATTAAAAGAAGTCGGATAAGCCCAAAATAATTAGGTTTACAAGTGATGGCGCGCCAGAGGTCAGGCGAGCTAGATAGTGGATGTCGCATGCGAAAAGAACTTTGCATGGTATCAAGAAATGGACTTCGCGTAGAGGTAAACGAAGGTGAGGTGAAATGGACTTCACGTAGAAGTAAACAAAGACGAGGCGAAATGGACTTCGCGTAGAAGTAAACGAAAGCGAGGCAAAATGACTTCGCGCGAGTAGATGTACATAAAGGCGAGGCGAGATAGCTCCGCGTGCGTAGATGTACATGAAGGCGAGGCGAGATGACTTCGCACGCGTAGATGTACATAAAGGCGAGGCAAGTTGGCTCCGCGCGCGTAGATGTACATGAAGGCGAGACGAGATGGCTCTGCATAGGAGACTTCGCGAAGGAGCTAGTCAGTAGAGTTCGCATACATGCAAAAATGTACGTCACCAGAACTCCCTGCTTGCTTGGAAGTTAAGATTCCTCGCACCTTCCTTCCATATCTATGAGATGGCACGCCCTTACTGAGGATTGTGGTCAAAACAAGACATTCAATCCAAAGCAATTATACCTTGTTGGGCATATCTAAATCTTAAGATTTGATTAATTTGATTATGTTAAAATTGGCAAGTAAATCAATCAGTTAAGATTCATTGATTCGATTATTACCATTAAGGAAATATTATTGATTCAGTATCTTCACTACATGCCATAAGTGGAGGTATGTTAACACTATAAATACCCCCTCTCATACCAAGAGGAGGGAGAGTAAAAACAAGGCAGCGAACCAGAGAGAGAAAAATTACTTCCGCGAGCTCGGAATTCTCCCAAAACCCTTGAAGAATCATCAAGTTGCCAAATAGCCGATTCTTCATCAATTTCAAGCCTAGAAGTTGTCAAAATCCCTCGAAGAACTATCAAGCTCCCCAAATAGCCAGTTCTTCACCAAATCCAAATCTCAAATACTCGTTACGTGATCAACCCGCGTAACCCCTTAAGTCTCAAGAACAATTGCTTGTCACCCTTGAGTCAAATCCATATTCGGAGATAGAATCAGAGGAGTTCATAAAGATTGTAACCCGCATTCATATTGATAAAATTATATTATTCTTTGTACACGTGTTGCTCTGTTATTTGTTGCAGATTATTTTGTGTTTACAAAATTGGCACGCCCAGTGGGACAACTTTGCCTCTCATCTCCTTCTCCGAAAGAAAGTTCAAATTTGTTCGAAGCAATGGCCTCCAATAGCACCCAAGCCATCTCGACAAAGAAATCCAAACCAACGACCTCGAGGTCAAGCAGCGAATCCTCTGGTCATGTCACCTGTAGCATGGTGAGGAATCAACCCACAACATTCGTGGCTTTGCCTTCCAAGCCTCGTGAACCAATCGTCACCTTTGCCAATCTCACGGAAAGCAAGCGTGCCTCGAGAAGTGAAGAGAGGGAAACTCCAAAAAAATCAAGGGAGCGATCGTTCTCACCCGTCTCGGATGATGAATCAAGCACGGCTTCATACCATGGGAGTCCAAATGGTGATGAAAACAACACGTATGGCATGCCAGCGGATGATTCATCACAACCTATCCCCACGCAAATCATGGTGACAGGCGCGTCCACCATTGAAGAGCAAATAGCCAATCTGATGGGAGCAGTTGAGAAGCTCACCAAAACAGTGGAAGAAAAAGACATGCAAATTGCTGAGCTCTATAGCAGACTCAAAAATCAAGATGAAGAAAAGAAGGAAAAAGAAGGCGAGAACTCCAAGAACGATGATGGCTCGCTTGGCTCTATGTCCTTCCAGCAATTGCATGTTATCATCACCAACTCCATTAGAGCTCAATATGGAGGTTTTTCTCATGATTCTCCCACCTACTCCAAACCCTACACCAAAAGAATCAACAGTCTAAGGATGCTAATAGGATACCAACCGCCAAAGTTCCAGCAATTTGAAGGGAAGGGCAATCCAAAGCAACATGTTGCTCATTTCATTAAAACTTGCAATAACGCTGGAACGGAGGGTGACCACCTCGTCAAACAATTCATTTGCTCTTTGAAAGGCAATGCTTTTGAGTGGTACATGGACTTAGAGCCCAAATCCATCAACAGTTGGGACCAAATGGAACGCGAATTCCTAAACCGCTTCTACAGTACAAGGTGAACTGTGAGCATGATGGAACTCACCAACACAAAACAATGGAGGGACGAACCAGCAGTTGACTTCATCAACAGGTGGTGCTCGCTCAGTCTCGATTGTAAAGACCGCTTGTCAGAGACGTCTGCGGTAGAAATGTGCATCCAAGGCATGCATTTCGATTTGTTGTACATTCTTCAAGGTATCAAGCCTCGAACCTTTGAAGAACTTGCTACGCGAGCACATGATATGGAGTTGAGCATAGCTAGCCACAAGGGTAAGAAAGAGTTTGTCAGTGACCAATGAAAAGATAAGGCTTTCAGCAGAAAAGTTAACAAGGTTGTGAAAAGGCCTACGAAGGAGTCGATGACTGTAAATGTTGCTCCAATCAAAATCTCCACATGAGACAAGAGGGAGGTTAAGAAAGTAGAACCAATTCAAGCCTACAAGAGGAGGAAGCGCTCATTGACTGAGTGGGAGCAAAAGACTTATCCATTCCCAAATTCCGACGTGGTAGGCATGTTGGAAGATTTGCTTGAGAACAAGGTGATAGAACTTCCAGAGTGCAAACATCCAAAAGAAATGCATCAGGTCAACGATCCGAAGTATTGCAAGTTTCATCGCATCATCAGCCACCCAGTCGAGAAATGCTTTGTTTAGAAGGATTTGATCATGAAGCTTGCCAGATAAGGAAAAATTGAGTTGGATGTCGACGAGGTTGCTGCGGTCAATTGCACTACCATTTCGTTTGGATCTTTTGAGCTGGTTCAAGTACCTTCCATGCCAATGAAAGCGTCATACCATTTCTCGAAAGAGACTAGCAATGGTAAAAAGTTAGAGGAAGCAAAGCTAATCCAGCAAGTGAACCTCGCTCTTAAAGCTGCCCCATCCGACGATGGCAAGGGATGGATACTTGTCACTCGGAGAAAAGCACGCAAAAGTGTGTTGTCAAGTCCACCACTCTTGCAGCCAGATCATAAACAACCACATGGGAGTCGTTAATGGCTCGCGAGAAGTGAGATAAGATGTATAAAGGAGAAGTTCGCTCCTTGCGTACAAAAGTCCCTCAATCAAAATCTGCCAGCAAAGTGCATGCCTAAGACGCGAATGAGTTTGAGAGCTAATTCAATGACAACAAGTTATGAAGCTGATTCCAAAAAATTTGAGAAGGTTGAAGAAAATGAAGCGTTAAAACAATTGGAAGATTTACCTCTAAAACTTAGCCTCTCTAACCTGTCGTAGTTGCCCAAATCGGCAAGACATGCGTTAGTCCAATTGCTGCTTGATGTGGGCAAGCATTCTTCGAACATCAATGAATGTGCGACATGCGTAGCAGGTTGCGACGCTATTCACTTCACGGATGAAGATTTACAATTGGGTTCAAAGCTGCACAATCGACCTCTTTTTATGACAGGTTACATGTGAGAGCAAAAATTAAACCGCATGCTTGTAGATGGAGGGTCTGCTGTGAACATTATGCCAAAATCGACAATGTCAATATCGACAAATTATCTAAAAGTCGTCTCATGATCCAGGCTTTTTACCAAGGAGGGCAAAGAGCGATATGCATGATTCTGCTAGACATGGTTATTGGCGAATTGAAGTCAAACACTTTGTTCCACGTGATCGATGCAAAGACTTTATACAACATATTGTTAGGGCGACCATGGATTCATGAAAATGGTGTCGTACCTTCAACTCTGCATCAATGCTTCAAGTTCTATCACGGAGGTGTGAAAACAGTGGTAGGAGATACCAAGCCATTCACCGAAGCAGAGTCTTATTTCGCAGATTCCAAGTTCTATTCAGACGAGGAATCAGTAATAGAAGTTCTTCCGATTGAAGTACCCTCAACGGGGAAGGCTACACTGGTGACAAGGAAAGAAGTTGAAGCAAAGGGCAAGGAAAATGAAGAGTCATATGAGTCTCCATCCAAAACTGTGACATCAGCTACAAAATACAAGTCCAACCCAGTTGTCCTAATTCTTCGTTATGTGCCAAAGTCCAAGCGCAAGGAAGAAGAGTCTTCATTTGTGGGAGCAAAGCGGCAAGTAAGTCCTCGGAGGTTGAGTGAAGAGGACATAAAATTATTGAAGGAAGCGTCGATATTGCCATTGACAAAGTTGAACGACCAAACTCCTACCAAGCATGCAGAAAATCTTTGGAGACATGTTTCACAAGTACGTCGAATGTTATGTTGATGATTTGGTTGTCAAGTCAAGAAAAAGAAGTGATCACTTGCAGGACTTACAAAAAGTGTTCGATAGGTTACGCAAGTACCAACTCAAAATGAACCCATTGAAGTGCGCTTTTGGTGTGAGTTCAGGAAAGTTCCTTGGATTTATCGTGAAGCATCGGGGCATTGAAGTAGATCAATCAAAGATTAAGGTCATTCAAGAAATGCCATAGCCAACAAATTTAAAATAATTGAGAAGCCTCCAAGGAAAACTCGCGTTTATCAGACGGTTCATCTTGAACCTCGCGGGTTGATGTCAACCTTTTAGTCGACTCATGAAGAAGAATGTGTTTTTCGTGTGGGATGAAGCATGTCACAATGCTTTCGAAAGCATTAAAAAGTACTTGGCTAATGCTCCAGTGTTGGGTGCATCCATTCTTGGGAAACCTCTTATCCTCTACATTGCAACTCAAGAAAGATCACTTGGAGCACTTCTAGCCCAAGAAAACGAGGAAAAAAGGGAGATGGCCTCGTACTATTTAAGTCGAACTCTCACAGGAGCAGAATTAAACTATTCTCCAATAGAGAAGACATGTCTCGCTCTCATCTTCGCCATCCAAAAGTCGAGGCATTATATGCAAGCTTACACAGTGCATTTAGTAGCACGAGCTGACCCAGTCAAGTTTGTCATGTCTAAACTAGTCTTATCAAGACGAATGGCAAAATGGGCTCTGCTCCTCAATCAAAACGACATCGTCAATATACCTGCCAAGGTGGTCAAAGCCCAAGCTATGGTTGACTTTTTAGTAGATCACCCAATCCCTGTAGATTGGGAAATTTTAGATGACTTGCCGGACGAAGAAGTCTTTCTTGCAGAGGTTCTCTCCACTTAGAAGATGTTCTTTGATGGATCTTCAAGAGTAGATGGAGCAGGGACCGGCATTGTCTTTGTCACCCCACAAAAGCAAATATTGCCATATGCCTTCACTCTCGGTGAATTGTGTTCCAACAATGTTGCGGAATACCAAGCTCTTATTATGGGGTTTCAAACAGCCTTGGAAATGAAAATTGCAAATCTAGAAGTGTATGGGGATTCGAAGTTAGTAATTGATCAACTACTAACTAATTACGAAGTCAGGAAAGAGGATTTGGTTCCTTATTTCTGTCTCACTACACAACTCTTGAAGGGTTTCAATCTTGTTACACTAGTACATGTGTCAAGGAAAGAAAATCAAATGGCGGACGCTTTGGCCAACCGAGCAACAACTTTGGCATTATCAAATGATGAAATTGTGGACCTTTCAATTTGTCAATGATGGGTTGTCTCAACAGAATTGTCCCATTGTGCGAAAATTCCAATGTAATCTCTGTCTATGTTATTGAAGTCGAAGATTGGAGGCATCCTTTGATCGACTACATTGAGCATAACAAGCTACCTGATGATCTGAAATAACGGACGGATATCAAACGAAGAGCCCCACGCTTTTTCTACTACAAGGAGACTCTTTATCGATGATCATTTGACGAGTTACTCCTTAGGTGTTTGGGAAAAGAATAGGCGTCCAAAGACATGGAAGAGGTTCATTCTGAAATATGTGGACCTCATCAATCAGGTCCTAAATTGCATTTTCAAGTAAGGCAAATGGGTTACTACTGGCCCATAATGGTCAAGGATTGCATAGAGCACACACAGAAATGTTAAGCTTGTCAATTCCACGTAAATTTCATCCATTAACCGCCTGAGCTATTGCATCATACAATTGCTTCACACCCATTTGATGTCTGGGAGATAGATGTTGTGGGACGCATAAATCTGAAATCTTTTGGAGGCCATATGAACATTTTGGCAGGCACGAATTCCTTCTCAAAGTGGTCAGAGGCGGTACTGCTTAAAGAGATAAAGAAAGAAATTGTCGTGGACTTTATCAAGACATGCATCATCCAGCGATATGGTGTGCCACGTTGCATCATCACAGATAACGCCAAGTACTTCTCAAATAGTGCTATGCAAAAGCTTAGCGAGAAGTATCACTTCAAGCTACACTTTTCTTCGATGTATAACCCACCAGCCAATGGTTTGGCGGAGGTATTTAATAAGACGCTCTGCAACATCTTGAAGAAAACCGTCAGCAAGTCACAAAGAGACTGACATGAGAAGATGGGCGAGGCGTTGTGGGCATATAGAACGACACATTGAACTGCCACAAATGCCACTCCTGATTCTCTAGTGTATGGTGTTGAAGCTATCTTGCCTTTAGAGAAACAAATTCCCTCATTGAGGATTGCTTTGCAAGAAGGCCTCACAAATGAAGAAAATATCAAGTTATGACTTCAAGAGTTGGAAGCCTTGGACGAGAAGAGGCTCGATGCGCAACAACATTTAGAATGCTACCAAGCCCGGATGTCGCGTGCCTTCAACAAAGAAGTTCGGCCTTGATCCTTTCAAATTGGCGACTTGGTCCTTGCTGTACTCAGACCCATCATCATGACACACAAGACCGGTCCCAAGTTCAAATCAAAGGGGGATGATCCTTATGTTGTCAGCGAAGTCTACACTAACGGGCTCTATAAAATCGTGGGTGAAGGCAGCTTGAGAATTGGCCCAATCAACGGCAAGTTCTTGAAGAAATATTATGCTTAAAACAAGTGAAGACTGCTCCTGGCCTGCATGAGCCTAAACTGCACAAGGCACTCAAAAAAAAAAAGTTTTAAATCCTCATCTTTGAACTACGTGATGACTTGATTCTTTCTTTGGAATGATACATAGGCAGCTTAAGAATTATATTCTTGAGTTCAGTCACATAAAAAAATTATTTTTTTATTACATAATAAGTTCTGTTGTCAAAATGGACTTATTACAAGCGTACTGCATAATAAGTTATATTGTCAAAATGACTTATTACTTGCACAAAAACAAAAAAAGGAACAAAATAAAACATAAGCTGCAAAGCGATGACTGGCCCTCCACGTCCAAGATAGACATTTGAAGCTGTTGCGTTACTTTTCAAAATCATCTCTGAACCTCTTTGCTTCCTCAAGTTCTTCAGCAGTCAACTCTGGAGTCTCCTTGATCTGGACTTTCTGCTTCTCTAAATTGGTAAGCTTTTTGTCGTGAAATAGAAGGCTCGCATCTAGGGAGGCTATTTCCTGCTTCAACCTCTGCTGCTCCTCCTTCAAGTTCTCCAAGGACTCAATTACAACTTGATGTTGACCAAGATCAGTTTGACGAAGTTCAATCGACTTTGCAATTTCAGCCTCCATATGAGACAAACGTTGATCACATGTGCCTAGAACAGCTTTATGCGTGCATGCAAGCCTTGCCGCGTTGTATTGAGTAGCACAAGTCATCAAGCTTTCTACCTTGTCTTTTACTGACGAATGATCAAACCCATAACACTGAAGTTCGGCCATCATCTCATCAAGGTCTTTCCTTTTAGAAATAAAGATTCTTAACGAGTGCTTTGTTATGATATCTTCAATTTGTTCATAAATTAGAGTGGCGGCCTGCATACGAATCTTTCGAAGCCCCTGGTTGGGGTCCATAACATCAACTTCACCGCGGGTGACTTCGGAGAATGCCATATTGTTTAAAAGCCTCGGAGGATTCACTGAAATATCTTCACGATTAACTTGTTGCAATTCATTTTGTTTGATAATGCATGTATCGTCTTCGTGAAAATAGTCGGTCTTTATTGGTTATATGGAAAGAACACGAACCTCTTTCGAACAAGCTTCGTCTTCAAAAAGTGGGAGTCCTTCTAACTGAAAACAAGAAGGTAAAAAAATGAGTTCAGATCACGCATATAATGTCAAAAAGGCATGCATAGTGATGGTGGCGTTAGAAAAAGAGAACATACCTCAACGTAATTTGGTGTTTGTTGCGAGGAACCCGGAACTTCGCCAAGAAAATTGCTATTGAGGAGAAATTCATTGTTGGGATTAAAATAAACGGAACCAAGGTGTCACGCCTTAATTTTCGAAGGATAAATTTCAAAAATTTGGGCATGATATAACTCACAAATAAGACTACATGACCTGCTCAACAAATCTCTACTAAACTTAAATGCTGGAAATGTAAATGTCAACAAAACTCATCGACTGAGTTAAACATTACATCTCTTTATTTACAACTTCAAAAGTCTAGTAAAAAAAGAAGATGCTCACACGAGCTTAAAACAACTTACATAATATACAAATAAAATGTACATCATCTAAACCCCAGCCACTATGCCTCTGCCTCAACCCTGTTGATCAAACACCTGCAAGTCTAACCCCTACACCATGAATTGGTGCACCGGGTTGTAAACAACAAACCCGGTAAGCTAAAAAGCTCGTATGAGTAATTCTCAAAATAAACTTCACATTTATCACAGTCCAACACTTTAACACATCCAAATAAATTTTGATAAATGAATAAAAACCACACATTAACAAGACATGTACCCATGAGTCCCAGATATTTAGAAAATACCCCTCATGACCTACAACAACAATATGTGTACCCATGGGTCCCAGATACCTTCAAGTATCTCCCATGACCTATACTGATAGACGGACTAGAGCTCTATTCCTAACCGTATCCAATCACCCAGCCAAAGGCTTGGAATCCCGGTTTGACTGTCTAATATCACATCACAAAATAATAATAGCGTCATAACCGTAACCAATCACCCGATTAAAGGCTTAGAACCCAGTTTGACTATCTACAACGACAATTCACAAAAGAGTAGAATCATCATAACCGCAACCAATCACCCGATTAAAGGCTTGGAACCCGGTTTGACTATCTAACTTGTTTTAACTTACCTATGAGCCGTTGGCGATCAAGCTCATATATTTTTTTTTAAAACAAACAATAACCAATTCTTTAATTCAACATCATTATCAACAACATCATCAACATCACAATCATCCTCATAAAAATCATCATCATCATCATCACAATTATCTAAAAAGCATAACATTTAAATCATCATCAACAACACAATAAGCACATCATAAAAATTATAACCTTCCACATAAATATAGATATTTCCACAAGAAATAAATCTATCAATCACCCATAATATTATAATTTGGTCCAAATGTGAACCTTGGTGAGATTTACTCACCTTTACTCCCGCTGCGTCTTCACACAAACACAAGCGTCTAGCTCAAAACTAAACTCCACGAGAACAAGCAAAACACCAAAAATCGCCAATCACCTAGATAACACAAAGTCATCCTTAATAATTATTTAAACAACATAACATTGCACCCTTAAACAAGGTTTAACCCAAGATTGCCAAAAAAGGGGCAACCTTCTTCTGAGACCTCCCAAGGTCGTCGGACACTTAAAAACCTTCCACAAATCTAAGATTAACCAAAAAGTCCAAGCATGCAATTATTGACAACCAAAATCTAAAAACCACAAATCAACACAAACGTATCGATGAGCACTACCTAACCAGCACCACAAACACCACAGACACTACCGAGCGCGCCGCCACATGCCACCATAAGCGGCTGCGAGTGGGCCCCACACGCCCTAGAAGAACTTCACCAAACCCTAACATGCTCAAACAACTCTAAAACCTACAATTTACATGCTAACGTGCTCGTATTGATGAGCACCACCTAACAAGGACTACAGATCTCCCAAACCTCTGCCGGACGCGCCGCCACGCGCCACCACCGACGGCAGCGAGTGGGCCCCACGCGCCACCCCAAAACTTTCGAATTAAGACATACTCCCAACACAAAACTTGAAGATTAAAGAGAGGGGAGCATCTTTTATACCTGAGGTTTCGCCCCAAACGGCCGGAAACTCGCCGGAAAGATTGGGATCCACCACCGCCACTCTCCGCCGTGAGTTGAGCTTCAACACCACCAGGAATCGAACGAGGACGTCCAACACTTCATATCCCGACCGTTTCCAAGCTGCGTCGCCGCCGCCGGAGGTAGGAATCCGACCGGGTCTCTAACCCGAACTTCCGAGCTTCGGGTCACCACCTCGGGACCGAAACGGCGCACATCACCACCACAGGTCAGCTCGAACGGAGGAGAGGAAGAGAACCCGACAGGTGTCGTCGTCTGGGTCGACCAGAGATGGCTGGAAAACCCGGGTCGGGTCAACCGGGTCCGGGTCGGGTCGGCTGGAAAGCTTGGGTTCTCTCGGGGTCAGGGGGAAGAGAAGAAAGGGGAAGAAGGAATTCTGAAAAAATAATAGAACCCAAAACGAAAATTTCCTATTTAACCTAAAAATTCCCGAAAAGCCACAACTTATGTTGACCATAAATTTCTCATACGTAGTCCGTTTTATGCGTGCCACATGTCTACGAACTCGTATCGTCATGCTCTACAACTTCTGTGAAGGAAGTTTCTCGAGAAACCCAACAAATAAAAAGTCAACTCTTGACCCTTCGAAACCATAAAACCGGTTCAGGCAATTTATGCATCCGAACCCTCCCGCTCTTCCTTCAAACTTCAAAACCCACTAACTTCTAACTCAAAAATTCCTAAATAAAATTAGAAACTAATATCAAATTTCTGGGGTATTACACAAGGTCCGGTTCAATCCTTCGACTCTTGAAGTTCACGTCCCTAGAACTGTTACTACTTCCACTAAGTATTTTTGCTTAAGTGTTGGTCCCCTTCAACTTAAGATGACTCTGGGCAAGATGATGATCAGATGAGTCCCTATGACCTTCTAAAGCTTGGTGCAGTTCATTCGGAGAGCTACTATTTGGGGGCAACTCCTTGATAGAAGATGCATGAGGGTTATTGGCAAGTTCAATCTCGTGGGGAACCACTTTCTAACGAGACGGTATCTCAAGGGGAGCCACTTTCTGGAACATTGGTATCTCGCGGGGAACCACTTTCTGGCGAGGCAGTACCACGCGAGCGGTGATCTTGTCTTCTTTCTCTTTCAGAGGCCTATTCTGCGATCCAACAACAGGTATTGTTGTTGTAGTCATCTTGGGCCTGGAACGATATACTTTGGACCACCATTCAACATAATCACGAGTCACCATGTACTCTGTTAGAGCGCTCTCAGGCGGTAACGTCACTGTTCTCCCTGTCTCACGTTTAGTAAATCTTTCCCAATGCCAGTACATCAAGGATAATGCACCCGTCCGAATGTCTTTTTGAAGGCTTCCTGGAACATCTTGAACATAGCCAAACTGACGGCTGAAACGGTAAAGACTGTAGGGTTGAACGACTCGCCGGTTGTCCTGCCTAAGAGTAAGAAATCCATATCGAAGGCAGGTGAGGTAGACAATGTCTGGGCGGTTAACGTTCTCACTGTCAACGATCACTTTGCGTTTTTTATGGACTATGGCTAAGATGTCCATCCCCACATTACCACATGCGTTGAATAAAGAACGAGCTTGTGCATCTCCAAAGTGCTTGGCCGAAAATTCCCCCTGAAAAGTGAACCATGCGCGGTTTAAAGTTTTCAGGAAGTGGAGAATAAAAATGGGTGCCGAAGTACTCTACCAACCACGTATACACGTAGTGAAAAGGTAATGTGGCCGAACAGTTCCCTAGGTCTTTGGAAGCGGAAATCTCGTTAAAGCCTTGATAAATGTTGGCCAACATAGGTATAGCTAGACAAAATTGATAACCTTGGGACATTTTGCTGGCAACTTTAAACACACTAGGTCGGATCAAGACTGTGTCATCCATGGGAAAGACGAATAAACACAACCAGCACGCATAAAATACGGCCAAGTAAGTAGACTCTATGTCTTCTTCATCCATGCCCAAGTCATCAAACGGTGCGGAGTCGTCATCAGTTCAGGCTTGAACCTCGCGGATTTCACCAGACGGGTTGTATGTGTTTTGAGGTGCATCTTTTTTGTTCCGTACACTCTTGGCGAGCAGCCTCTTGTATCTCATACTTCCTTTGTACCAGTACTGTATCCATGACGCTATTTTCACTTTTTGCCCTTTATCGTCCTTGCAAAGCTTATGTAATCGAGAAATAAAAACCTGCAACTCTTGGGAATGATTGGCTCACCTCCTTTACCCTTGGCTGAAAATTCTTCGATAAATGGAATAACTTCGTCGTAAAATCTTTCAGTTATAGGGAAACCACAAATATATGTCAAGTCCCTCAAACAAATGGACATTTCGCCACACGATGTATGAAGAGTATTCGTGTTAGGGCACCAATACTCACAGAAGGCTCGCATTACAGGCATGACACGGTCATAGCTGAAGAGTGATGCAAACACCGCGCGGTAGAGGCCAATTTTGTGGATGAGATCTCCATTTCAGCTTAAGATGTCTTCTAACCACTCCTAGTAACGTTCCGTGTAGGAGAAGGTTCCTTTGGCACGAAATCCACTCCATTGCACTGAACCATTGCACATGTGGTCACTGAGAAGTACGAACGGTGTTTGAGGAGAATTATGATCATGATGGGCATACTTCAACATCCATACATCTGCTCTTCGCTTCTCGCTGATGGGTTTGGCTGATTGAAAGGTGGCCAGCTGACGTGATTGTTGGAAAGTCCACTGGGGAATATGACCTGAACCATAATAAGAGGGAGACTCGAGGGTGCGCGGCCCAGTCAATGAAGGATAGGTATATAAGGTGGTGCCATCGCTTTGAACGTCGTTGGCATCTTCAAGGATAGTGATTGTGCCTTTCTTAAAATTCTTGAAAAATGCCATGTGAAGCAGCATACATCTACGTCCACGCAAAGAATTGATTTGTCAAAAGAAGTGCTATCTCGTTGCCTTAAGTTTCTGCTGCACCTCGCCGAGTAGAGTTTCTGCTGAGGATGGGCAACTCAGAAATACTTTGCGGCCTACACATACAAGATTAATAAAAAGTCAACGAACTATATAACTCTGCGCCATAGCAATCAGATCAAAAAAAATAGACGAAAAAGAGAGTGTACTGCTGAGATCTCACAGCGAGATGGTTGTGACTTTGGGATGAAGAGTGTTTAAACCGGAAGCCCTAATTTATACTGCATTCCTAGGGTTTGTTACACAAGTAATTTCCTCATTAAAACTGGAAAATTATGGAGAATCAAGAAAATCAAGAAAGAAATACATCAAAGGTTTCCGTCCGGTGCTCGGAAAACTTTACCAAATTAAATTCTTAGGAATCCTTGCAAATTTAAGGAACCTCTACAAAATTTGGGTATCCTATAAATTCAAGGAATCTCTACAAGAAAATAGGGAATCCTTACAAATTTAGGAATCCCTATAAATTCGGGAACTCCCACAAAATTAACCCATTAACATGAACTTCAAATCGCGCCTCTGGCACATGACGACAACATGGCTATGACACACCTTGAAGTGGGGGCATTTGTAGACATATAAAATTTAACGATAATAATAATCATTGAATAATTCAAAAAACACGTAGACCTGACAAATTGGATATGTGGCTCATGAGTCGACAAAGTTGGAAAGCCATCAGAAATGACACGTGGCAACATGGGAATGGTCGGCCGACAACAAAACCTTAAATCCCGATCAAAATCAATTATTAAGTGTCAATCGATGATCAGATAAGGATTAAATTAAATTAATTAAAAGAAGTCGGACATGCCCAAAATAATTGGGTTTACAAGTGATGGCGCGCCAGAGGTTAGGCGAGCTAGATAGTGGAGTTTCGCATGGAATCAAGAAATTGATTTCGCGTAGAGGTAAACGAAGGCGAGGCGAAATAAATTTTGCGTAGAAGTAAAGAAAGGAGAGACGAAATGGACTTCGCGTAGAAGTAAACGAAGGCAAGGAGAAATGACTTCGCGCGTGTAGATGTATATGAAGGCGAGGCGAGACGACATCGCGGGCGTAGAGGTACATAAAGGCGAGACGAGATGGCTCCGCGCGAGTAGATGTACATGAAGGCGAGACGAGATGGCTCCGCGTAGGAGACTTCTCGAAGGAGCTAGTCAGCAGTGTTCGCATACATGCGGAAATGTACGTCATCAGAACTCCCCGCTTGCTTGGAAGTCAAGATTCCTCGCACCTTCCTTCCATATCCGCGAGATGGCACGCCCCTTACTGAGGATCGTGGTCAAAACAGGACATTTAATCCAAAGCAATTATACCTTGTTGGGCATATCTAAATCTTAAGATTTGATTGATTTGATTGTGTTAAAATTGGCAAGTAAATCAATCAGTCAAGATTCATTGATTCGATTATTACCATTAAGGAAATATTATTGATTCAGTATCTTTATTACATGCCATAAGCGGAGGTATGTTAACACTATAAATACCCCCTCTCATACCAAGAGGAGGGAGAGAAAAAACAAGGCAGCGAACCAGAGAGAGAGAAAAATTACTTCTGCGAGCTCGAAATTCTCCCAAAACTCTTGAAGAATCATCAAGCTGCCAAATAGCCGATTTTTCATCAACCTCAAGCCTAGAAGTTATCAAAATCTCTCGAAGAACATTTGTATTCAGGTGCTTTCTTCTCTTTCTATTCTAAAATTGATGTAATTGGGAACTTTGGGGCTTTCTAGGTTCTCTTTTCTTGCTGTGAATTTGGGGTTATTGAGATGGTATTGTAATCTAGTTTAGGGTTTGTGAAAGGGTTCCAGTTTGCTTCATGAAATCAGATTTGGTAATGATTGAGATGAGATTTGGTGGTGATTGAGATGAGATTTGGTCGTGATTAAGATGGAATTCGGCAGTGATTGAGATAGGTCGGTGGTGAGATCAAGTCAAGGCTCGAAAGCCTGAAGGACCAGCCAATTTTTGGCCGGTCCGGTCTTCTACGGTCCCAGCTTTTTTTCAGTACAAACCCGACCCAGACTTCATATGTCGCTCCCGGTCCCGATCCCTGTCAAAGTAGTGTCGGTCTGGGACCGTGCCCAACCCTAGTCGTTGATTCCGACGGTCGACCATGACTCCACCACGCCATCATCAACATGCCCTTCCGCTGAGCCTCTCAACCCGTTGCCGCTCGGGGTCCGGCCAACTGATCAAGCAACAATCGTGATGAAGAAAGCCCCGGTCCCGATCTAGATCCGTCTCCACACCTAATCTAGGCCTAGTGTCGTCAAAAACCGCAGCCTCGCACACCAAATTTGAACCAGATCTCCTACCGACTTCTACCCAATCATCGACACCATCAAAGGTGGATTCACGTTGTACGTCCACCTTCACCACACCACCAAGACCGCTCTTCGATCCCGACGTCGCCATCCGCACCCAAGTTTCTTGCCTCCCCACCGAAGAGGCACTATGCATGGGTCAACGCTGAGGTCTCCTCCGTCGCCGCCCATGTTGCCTCGCTGGATCTATGAACCCTAGGCCGCAAAACCTAGAGAGGGAGAAGTGTTACCTTGTAGCTATATTTTTACCTTTTGGCTGAAGTGTCAACTGTTTTTAATAGTTCTAACAACACGTTTTGTTAGTCCCAAGGCTATTAATTTATAGAATTTTAACACTAGAAAGATTCAGAACCTAAAGGGTGGGAGAAGGAAGATGCAGGCAGTGGGCTTGGGCCATTTTGGGCCTAGCTTTTTGGCTCAGCCTCTCCTTACACATTAATTTGCGTTGGGTTGGGCTTTGTCAGGGAAACCTGCCTTATTTCTTACCCTAGTCAGGTCTTTTTAACGTAACCGTTTTACGAGATTGTTTTCTCGAAACGGACACCAATTGAGGTCTTAGGCGTCTAGAGGCTTAAAACACTGGTTTCATTCTAGGGACTGGGTAGGGCTTTCAGTTTTTGGCAGCTCTTTTTATTGTATCTTTCCTATAAGTCAATAATACGATTGCTTTATGCAATTGTTGATAAAATAGGTGTCTGCTTTTGTAGATTCGAATAGGTTGGCTGCTTCTGCAGTGTTTCTTCAAGGCCCACATCATTCTATTATGGGGTACTCATTCCCTAGCTTGATGTATAACATTAAAAAACTTGACTAGTAAAACCGAAATAAACTCAAAGACTAAGGGGTAAAACTGAAATAAAGGGAAAGACTGAGGGGCAAAACTAAAATAAAGGGCAAACTGAAGGGCAAAACTAAAATAAAGGGCAAAAATAAGGGATAAATTCGTTAGGACACTGATCACACAAACAGTCTACCCTCTCCTCTTCCCTTTAATAGAGATATATTATTAGTGTGAGCCATAACCTGTTTAGTTAGGTTGCTTAACCAACAACTTTAAGGTCATGAATTTGTTGAGTAAAAATATGCATGAAGCGTAAATGTCACCCAACATAATTTCACTCATATTCATTATCAGAACAAAGTTTTAATTATATCTGGTTCGACTCATTCAGGACAGAATGTGTCTTTTAATTATGAACACCCTTTGATTCTGTTTATTAAGAGACCATTGTAGGTTTGTTTGTTTTTGCGACTACACTCGTATTCGAGAATGGGTTGCCTACATACCCCGGAGGGGATCAAGTCACTCGTAGTTCAAGAGTTCTAACAAGTGAATGACTCGTTGGAGGGCTTTGATTTTGGAGTGAGAGTCATGTTTTGGAAATGTGTTTGGATTTGTGTCTGGAGGCATTTGAGCTTAGGAGCGTGATTCTGGCTTCAGGCGATCGGAGAATTTATTTGGATTGGTGGTTGCATCTAGATTTAAATTCAGACTGCCTACATACCCTGTGAAGGGATCAAACCAATGTAGTTCGAACATTTGAGATTTTAAATGGGTGAATGACCCATTTATTTTGAATTTGTGTTTGGGATATTTGTGAGGGTTTAAAGCCCTTGAATTTGGTTTGGGCACTTGATATTTGTGGTGCTTTAAAAATTTGACTGAAGTCATTTGGACTGGCCAAATTTGACTGTTGGTGTCAGGGATTCTGTTTAGAGTTGTGGTTGCATCTAGTGGGTTGCTAGATTGCCTACGTACCCCCTTGAGGGATCAAACTGACCGTAGTTCATTGGGGTTTGTAGGCTTTGCGGCTTAGTGTCAGCTTTGGGTTTGACAGATGTATTTTTGAATTCGTCAACTGTATTTCTTGTGGACACTCAATTTGATAGAGTGTCAGCTGATTTGAGTCATGCATATGAAATGGGTGATGCATCAGTGTGACCAAGAGGCTTGAATTGTCTTAGACATAGTTCTTGATAGTGGCGTAGGTGATCTGCAAATTCAGTCTCTGCGTGTAAGCGGAATTCGCGTGTATACTTGTAAGAGGACTTCACATGTATGCTTTGTAAGCGGACTCCGCGTGTATGCTTTGTAAGCGGACTCCGCGTGCTTGCGTGTAAGCGGACTCCGCGGCATGCGGACCTCGCATGTAAGCGGACTTCACGACTTGCTTCCTCACAAAATCTTCTGCATGGAGGGATCTCACCTGTGACGTCATATCGTCTCGCTTGGACTTCCAATTTTGTGAAGCCATCACGCCTAGAGCTTCTGTTTTGACGCGAAGTCACCTCGCAACCCTTTAGGGCTTCTGCTTTGATGTGAAGTCACCTCGTCACCCCTTAGGGCTTCTGCTTTGACGCGAATGTTACCTCGCCACCCCTTAGGGCTTCTGCTTTGATGCGAATGTTACCTTGTCACCCCTTAGGGCTTCTGCTTTGAGGTGAAATCACCTCGTCACCCCTTAGGGCTTCTGTTTTGACGCAAAGTCACCTCGCCACCCCTTAGGGCTTTAGAGCTTTAGTCTCTGTGCGAGGTCATCACGCCTTTGATTCAGGGCTTCAGCCTCCTCGCGAGGTCTTCTTTACAAGCGAACTCTGTTTGGCAGGACCTTGTTGTCTTTTCCTTGATGAGGTTGATGAGATCGTATGAACCACATAACTCCAGACGTCTTTCCCAGTTCGAACCATGCTTGACACCACCTCGATGATTATCATCTTGAGGATAAAAACCTTCTTGCAGATGAAAATTGAATGTGATTGAGAATCAGACTTAAGGAATCTGCTCCTCTATAAATAGAGATATGTCACCTCCGTTGCTTTGATCGAGAGCAGGCATTGAATATTTATGCTTACATCGATTTGCTCAGGGATTTTCCAAGTCGCCAAGGGTAAGTTCCTGCTCTTCAAATTCGTGTTGCTTGGAATGCTTGTTTTTTCCCTCATGTACGGCTTGTTATGCGAAACGCAAGGCCATATGTAACAAGAGGAAGGGCCGAGCAGCCATATATTTGTTGTAACAAGAGGAGGGGCGAGGTCATCTCGCCTTATGCAAGGTCGTCTCCCCACCACTCAAGGCTTTTGCTTCGCGCCTTAAGGCTTTGAGGCTTAAACAGTATTGGGGCTCCGCCAGAAGCAAGGGATGGGACAGAAAGATAAAGTCGCTGCAAACCAAAAGGAAATAGAGTTAGAATGAGAGCTCCACCTTCTTGTTGTTGGCTCGCCGGTCTTCCTTTGTTTTCTGCTTCGGCTGTTCTCTTCTCCTTCCCTTCGCTCCCTCTTTTTGTCTCCCTTTTATTGGAGGCTTTTGCCTCTCTATATAGAGCTCTTGGCTGATTTGCAATTAGACTTTGATACCCGAGTTGTATTCCTATCCAAACATCCTCTTTTGCAAGAGTTACAAATGAACACAAAAGCTTTGTGCATGTAGCACATGAACAAAATTATTATTATTTCTTATTATTATTTATTTTTTCTTTTCTCTGTTTTTTTTGGTATCAACATAATTCAATCCTCAGTGATAGGTAAGGGTTTTATTTAATTATTATTATTATGTTTTAAAAGATATATATTATTAATTAAATGAGTTGTCTACGTTATTCTCAAAAAAAAATTAAAAAAAAGTTGTCTACGCCGGAATATTTTTTCTAATAAACGTATTGTGCGAGCTTATTTCATGTTAGCAAGTTGACTTACTGCTAACCTGTTTTTTAATCGTACGAGATTCGATTCGTATTATTGGGTGGTTTCAGAATTGACAACCCTAATTATATGTACATTACGCTTTGGAAAGAAATATAACATTTTACTAAAGAAACAAATAGTCACAAAACAATATAATAATTGCTCAAAAATTAAAACGGGGAATGAATCTCAATAAGGATAGAGAATTTTCTTCTGGAAAGGAAAAAGATACATAATTTTGAACTTTTAATGTACTATCTTCTTTCCTTTAAAAGAAAATTTGTTCCTTAATCATACCAGTCATTTATTATCATCGAATCATCGATATATGAACTACACAAGACTTCTCAGTTTTTAAAATCTTCTCCTCATTCTTATCAGTTTGATTTAAATACAACGGTGAGAAACCATAAATTCTAGTAACTATAGAACATTACTCTCTACAAACTGATCAATAAATAGCATTATGCTCATACCTAACGCATAAATAATAACATATACATATATAAACTGCAATTAATATATTTTCATTTAGAATATCTTTTCTATTTCCATAAATATCCTCCATATAGAAGAAAAGACAAAAGTAGACCCTCTACGTTTCAAAGTTCGGAGCGCGGGACAATTGGGGCCAAAAGAAACATACCGGGTTAATGATGTTATTTAGGGCATCTCCAACAATGGGTTCAAAACCCATACCCAATTTTTGGCATCTCCAACAACAAAAACGCATACCCAAATATGGGTTTGGACTTCAGAGGCGACCAAATTCAGGGAGGAATTGGAGAACCCGTTCTAGTACTGTTTGTGGGCCCCAGCTGCTGCGCCAGCCACGTGATGCTGCCCAGCATCACCGACGAAGACGCGCGAGAGAGAAAGCGCTGTGACAGACGCGCGGATGACGACAAAAGCATGGTCGGTGGCATGCAGGCACGCGCGCCTACGCGGCTAGGCCAGAGAAAATGCTACGCGGGCCCGGCCCACATGCGGCTGCTCAACGGTAACAACTCCAACGGTCCAGATTTGTTGGCTTTTTCCAATCAACGGTCCAGATCAAATCAAGGGAAAAAAAAACTTATATATTAAGGTTTGGGTATGGGTATGAGTTTGGGTATATTATAAAATGATTAAAATTTAGGTATGGGTATGAGTTTTTAGTAATGGTTGGAGATGAAATACGGATTTGAATAGTAATAGGTTTAAGTGAGTCAAAAAATGAGTTTGGGTATGGATATGGGATGTATTGTTGGAGATGCCTTTAGAATTCTATTCCAAACTAAACTGTCTTTACGACCAAAAAAAAAAAACTAAACTGTCTTCGTTTTTTTTTTTTTTCTGGGAAGAAACTAAACTCTCTAAATTTCCTTATAGCCGTGATATCTCTCCCTCCCCGGATACGATCGTCAACGTGCGTAAGTTTCAAAGCCTAGAAATCTCCCCGCAATGTCAATCAATTTGGTCTTTAAATTTTGATTTCCATTCGTTATATTACGTTCATTCATACGTTCTTCTTCAGTTTCATTTGAGTTTTATCAGCAATTTTCGTTCATGCTGATAAAGGATGTGAGGATTGAGATGAAATCGTGGTATTGATTGTGGGTTGTTGTTTTCGTGTTGAATTAGGAGTGAAAGGTGACGTCTTTTGATAGAAAAGACTGGGAGGAGATTGAAAAATGCAACATAATAAGTTGTTGAATGAGCTTTTGAGTTGAGTGTCTGAGGGACAACAACATCAATAATGGGCACTGTAAACCGCAGGTGACAAAACGATTCATATGTCTCTCTCTCTCTCTCTCTCTTCTATTCCTCTGGTGTTTTTTGTTTGATTGTTAATTTTGGTTTTTACAGTGGAGTTAAAAAATCAAATGACAGTGCCAGGGCTATTTTCTATACAACTGTGGGAGTTCTATTTGGATTTGCTATTGGTGTATCTTTGCAGAATGCTTTTCTAGGAAAGGTATTTTTACTATGGTTCCCCACCAAAATGGGTTTTTCTTTTTTGTTGGATTGGGATGATGCCTTTATATAATGTGTTTGGAATTTTTCGCAGATTAGGTTTTCACTTCCATCTTTTGATGTACACTTTGCCATGCGTAGAACAACTAACACAAACAAAAGTCTTGAGGATGAAGGATCAGAGGGTGTTCCTAAGGTACTGATCATTGCTACTGTCTGAATATTATGGTTATTGTTTATTTTTTATTTTGCTTAACTTTCAATAGTAGTGGCTCATTATATAGTCATAAAGGAATTTAATTATAATGATTCAACTTGAAACTTAGACAGTGTTGAAAAATATGTGATGTGATTAGATGGGAGATGTTTAAATTTCTGGTAAAAAGTTAACGGTCTTTATTAGGTGGTATGAGCTGATATGCCCTTTATATATTGCGGCCAGTTTATAACTCTGTGTTTAGGAGTTTATGTAATCTTTCTCTATCTAAAATGTGTCCTTATGTTTGTCATTGCATCTGATCAAATATGTTTCCTTCTCATTTTCTTGTTAGATCTTACATTGACATGAGTGGTGACACTGAATTATAGAGGTCCTAAAACTTTTTTCTAGTCTCAGTGTCAACCATAATTTATATTCATTGTCTAATTAATGTTGTTTTTTCATTTGAGTACAGATATATGTTCCAACAAATCCTGCTGGTGCTGAAACACTACCTCCAGGAATTGTTGTTCCACAAACAGATTTGTATATGCGCAGATTATGGGGTGAACCAAGTGAGGTATGATGTTTGATTGTTATAATGAAAGTAGCAGCTTACGTTGTATTTTAAAAAAGTAGCGCCTGAAATGTCAGAATAAAATAGGTTTCATTAGTTTTATACTTTTGAAGTGGATAGGGATCATTAGAAGGAAACCCTAGTTTGATATCTCTACCTTTGAGGCTTTAATTTAATTGTCCATGCTCCTTTATTATTTACTGTTCTGAAAATATCTTACCACAATAATTTTTGAATATGCAGGATCTAAAAAAGAAGCCAAAGTACTTGGTAACATTTACCGTTGGTATTAATCAGAAGAAAAATATTGATGCAGCAGTTAAAAAGGTTTACAAATGTGTCATTCTTTGTATTTCACTTCATTTATATGATTAATTGTTACTCTGCAATCCTGAGATTAATTCTTGCATTTTGGTAGTTCTCTGAGGATTTCACAATCTTGCTTTTTCACTATGATGGACGGACTAGTGAATGGGACGAATTTGAGTGGTCGAAGAAAGCAATTCATGTTAGTGCGAAGAGACAAGCAAAGTGGTAAGTATTGGTGCCTTTCATAGTGTAAAGCTATCATATCAGTAGCTTTCACTGATGAGCAAGTTTTGTAGACATAGTTAAAGTCTTCATTCTTGGCTTGCATTCATATATAGAGTCAACTTAACGTAGCCTGTTTCATTAGATATTTTTCAATGAATTGCAGGTGGTATGCAAAAAGATTTCTGCATCCTGATGTTGTGTCAGCTTATGAGTATATATTCATTTGGGATGAAGATTTAGGAGTAGAAAACTTCAATGCCGATAAGTAAGTCTCTCTTTCATTGATCATATTTTCTAGCCTTTTCATTGGTTTTTTGTATCATTCTAGTCTTAATAATCATATCTCTTGTACCTTATTCTCCCAATGATCCATGTCATTCCTCAGGTATATCGAGCTGGTTAAGAAATACGGTTTGGAAATCTCTCAACCTGGTCTTGAGCCCAATAATGGGCTGACATGGGAGATGACAAAGAGGAGAGGCGACAGAGAAGCCCACAAGTACTCTTTCTACTTTCATACTCATATTGTTCATCTAATACTCGAACTCTTGTCTCATTATATGGCTAGAGATGTGTGTTGTTGTGGAAATAAATTTCACCATTTGTTATGCCTGGATTAATAAACAGGGATACAGAAGAAAAACCGGGCTGGTGTAGTGACCCACATTTACCCCCTTGTGCAGCGTATGCTCTCTCTCTCTCTCTAAACATTATGTATGCACAATGTTGATCGATGTTTCCTTCTTTAAGAAAGTGGATATATCTCACTTGATACAATGTGTCCATTTATAGTTTCTCTTTGCAGTTTTTGAATTCTAGGGTAATTTCATTACCAATGTCTACTTACAATATTGCAAGAGTAATTTAAAATATCTTGAAGGAAGATTCGTTAAATGTCACGTACAGCTAGAAATTTTGTTCTTCTGCTTAATTCTGAATTTCTGAGATCAAGCTATGGTTGGAACGCGTCTAACAAATAACACTTTTGTGTGAGCATCTTTCAGATTCGTGGAAATAATGGCTCCTGTATTTTCTCGGGAAGCTTGGCGTTGTGTCTGGCATATGATTCAGGTATACTATGTTGTTTGGATTTTCTAGACAGTTTATTTACACTTGAGAACTTCAACTTTTGAATGATTTGTGCTATTTATTTCATAATATCTTGCGCAATTGGTATTGACATGCTACTATGATACTTGTAGAATGATTTGGTGCATGGATGGGGATTGGATTTTGCTCTCCGAAGATGTGTAGAGGTTAGCAGTTCATATTCTTCTCTGTCTTCGTCATGTTTTTTCTTCTGTTATGCCATCTATTGTTGGTTATCTTTGAAATTCTTACTTTCTAGCCTCGATTGGAAGATTAGTAGTATAGGCTTGGGAAGATGCATCGATTAATTCATTTGTCCCATTATCGATTACTTCCCTCCTGCTATTGGCCTATCTAGTTGTTGTAAATTTATTTTATAAAAAATAAAAAATAAAATATTTAAAACCAAAAACAGTGTGAAGGTTTAATACTTTCAAGAGATACTCTTGCATGAAATTTTGCAGCTTTACTTTATTTAATATTTGCAATCGAGCTTCCTAAAACCCAGGAAATAATGTGTTGGCAGTAAGGCAGCAATAGCTATTACTGAACTGTGCATGTCAATACCAAAGAACTCGAAAACAAGTGCAACAAGGAACTTGGGAACAAGTTCGACCCTGTTCTATTTTAAAAAATAAATACTAAATATATTTGAATTCATTTTTTATGCAATTTTTGATTAGTTTTCCATACTTGAGTTGAAAGAGATATTCCATGTTACCGTGTATATATAGCGTTAGAGCATAGAAATCTTATCATTTTACCAGAATCATAACGATCTTGCTATCCATATTAATTTGTTTGTGTTGCCATGTACTGTTCATTTGTTGCAATGTAACTATTAAATGAAGTAGGCCTCTGAGAAAACCGTAACACTTATGTTTTCTATTCTTACTGTCTCACTAGCCTGCGCATGAAAAGATTGGCGTAGTTGATTCTCAGTGGATTGTTCATCAAGTCATTCCTTCCCTTGGGAGCCAGGTGAGTCATTACTCATGTGTTCTCTAGTTTTACATTGTTTCCCAGATTTAATCTCCCGTTGGGTTTAACGTATGAGGGTGGATAGTAAGTTACATTAGAAAAGGTCCAGGTTTAGATCTCTTCCTTTGTAGCTGAAAAATTTATTGGTTTCTCTCGCGCGCCCGTGTGTGTGTGGATCATCGTTATATCCTTATTGTACATAGAGATCGAAGCTAATATGCCTATCTGTCTTCCCTTGTTTTCATTAGAATAACTCAACAACATAAGAAACAAAAAAAGCTCAATACATGTGATATAGTTGTACATTGGGATGGCTATCTCCTGTACAAATTTTGGTTATAGGCCATAAAAACAGATACCTCTATCTAGATGTACATATCATGTGATGAAAGTTAGTTATTACCACATATTATAGCAACTCTCCTATGTACTTATCTTTGATAAATGTAAATGTATATTCTCTAATTTATAGGTAAATATGGTACTTTACATAATAAGCATTGATCTTAATAGATCTTTATACCATCATCAATGTTCAGGGACAGGCTGAGGATGGAAAAGCTCCCTGGGAATCGGTACGTGACATGGTATATGAAGATCTTACTACACATTCTCCTCCCTCACTTTCTTTGAATCTGACATAAATTTTCATACATAACGGATCTAATATTTCTATTCTTGCACGGTCATCATGCAGGTGAGAATAAGGTGCAAAAATGAATGGGCTGAGTTCCAATCTCGCCTACTGGATGCAGACAAGGCATACCTTGCTCAGAGAGGAAGAGGGTAGAGTATGAGTTTATTACTTTTAAACAAAAGCATCCACCACCCCCATCCCCATCCCCATCGATCCCTTTTCCATCAACTTGTACATGTTTTCTGTCGACGATTAAGGGGGTGTCAGAAGAATCTGATTTCTTCTGTATTAGTTTTCACTTTTCTGAGCCAAATTTATGTATCCACACATTCGTAGTTTTATAGGAAAAGAGAAGTTTACACCCGCCAATGATCATGTTTTGAGTATCTTCCTTGTGCATCCGGTTTCTCTTAAGGGTACCAGAGAAATTTATCTTACCAGTTTCATTCATTCAAGGTAAATGCTAATTCCGAAGTGAGAAAAGAATTGGTTTCAAATTGTACCTGGAGTTTTGAACCATAAATTTGTATTATGTTCAGAACACATTACTTCAATTCTTTAATCTTATACTAACTGCCGAAAGACTGCAGCGCTGAGTTGCATGCTTCGAAATTTACATGCTGTATCTTGTTCACCAAGTTTATCAACCGATTTTTCAGTAGCCCGTTCCAACTTATTGAGGTTTCATAATCTTCTACAAAAACATTTACTATAACGGTCACCCATGAATCCATGATCAAAAACATTTTCCGGTCACCGATTTTCACATTTAATATCAAATGAGATTAAACGAATGAGACTGTCGGGGTCCGGGAGAGCTAAATCCCAGAAGCTCGTAACGTGGCATTGATGAATTTAATTAATCAGACTCGATGTTTTTGGATGAAATGAATTTTTGGATGAAGCTTTTGATAGTCTTACATAGAAGGCGGCTAGGGTTCATGCTTCCAGATTCGCACTTTCGCAGATGAACATGCTGAATTACTGGCATGTCAAACTGCTGTTCCGTATAGTGTGTGTGTGTGTGTCTATATATATATATATATATATATATATATATATATATATTCTCGATCGAGTACGGTACTCTCTTTCTCACCGATCCAGACAGACTCTTTTTTGCTCATTAAGCTGAAACTTTCACAGTCGACTGGCCTAAGTGAATTCTTCTATCCTGTATATGAAGATCATGTATAAGCACTTTAGCAGCAATGGAGGCCATGCCTTGCATTAGATCGACTTGATTGCCTTATCAAACACTGCTAACACCACCGCACACATGCATGTTAGCTTGATATATAATCTTGTCTAGGCTTTTGTTTGGTCTATTAATAACGACCCCCCTGAATACTTTGTCTAATGTAATTATTTCGAAACAATCCCCTCTGCTGAAACTTAATACACCCTTCTTTTCTTTTGGTAAAACAAAACAAATCACTGAAATGACAATTTTTATTTCTAACAGAAAATAATGGATAGAAAAGAATATAGTAGCTACCTTCTTAAGGTCTTTTTTTTTTTTTTGAAATAAAGACAGGCTTATAACCTATTGTATTAATAGTCGCAAGCTAGAATGACACCGATATAGACCCCGAAGGTGATTCACATACCATTATATTGTACAATTCTGCCCATCGAAGATAAGCCTAGCAAATTATAATCTTACCTTACATAGAGATGTAACAGAAACATCAAAATCTGCAGGCTTCAAGACCTATCTAGAGTTCCCAAAAGACTAGGAAATTATTGTAATTAGAATTGAAATTTGTTTAGTCCTTATGGTTTGAAGTCAACATCTGTTTAGTTATTTTGGTTTTATTTTAATCTGAATAGTCCTTAAAGTTTTCATCTAAATGGTCATTCCGTCAATTTTCTTTGTTATATTGCTGGCCTAGGACCATTTGGATGAAAAATTGTGACTTTAAAGATCATCCAGATTAAAATAAAATCATAAAAACTAAACAGATGTCGACTTCAAACCACAAGAACTATACAATATTTTACCCTTATAATTAACAAAGCTAAAAACATAGTGGTTGGACTAAGAACAAAACCCTAGCCAACTTAGCAAGCCCAAGAGGGTCCAAAGACTGGTCCAACTCCAAACCCAATTGACTGGTCTGGTCTCTACCTACCATGCCCAATACTTGTGTTTCTCTCATTCATGCGCCGCTGTTGCAAGGCAGAAGCCGGTGTGACCCAGCTGCTTCCAGTACTCGAGTTACAATTGCAACTCAAACTTCCGCGCACCACGCCGCCAACAGTCCCGATGCGAATCCAAACGACAAAACCTAGTAACACGACGTCACCTCTAAACCAACGTCGTTCCCCAGGCCATCGATTGAAGCGTCGCCGCCGATCTAAGAAGCCATTAGTCATCCCTGGACATGGAAGAAGCCAGAGACCTCGCCGAAGCCGCTTTGACACCTTAAAACCAACCATCAAGCACCCTTGAAACTATTTAGGATACCCGTCAGGCAGCAACCCGAAGACCAGCTAGGCCATAGGCCATCACCGATCAATCGAGGTGCTACCGGACAAGCGAATTTGCAGAAGGGAGGAGACCTGTTCTTAGGGGTTAGGCGGCTAGGGTTTTAGACAAAATCTTCTTAAGGTCTATTTTAACATTAGCTAAACAAACTTAAAGCTTATGCATATAGCTTAAATGCCAGTTTTTTGCATTACATCAACAAGAGAGTGAGTACAATCCCTTATAGAAATTATAGACCTTTTATTTTGTTCTTCAATTGGAGTGAGACTAAAGTTGTCTCTTCACCAAACATTAATTGAGCTTGAGGGTGCCAAACTATATGCTTGCATTTGCAGAAACCTCACCCTCCTAAAAGAAACGGTTCACCTATCACCTTCTTTCCTGCTTGTGTGCTAAGACTGATTGATATAACACCAACGTTAGTCTCATGATTCATACGTCCATGTTTGTTCTTTTAATTTGGTTAGTATTTTTCACCTTAGTTATAAAAATATTACGTAAGTGATCCGTCAAGACTCAATTCATGGACCAAAAAGTCCTTCTCCTACCTAGACGATTACTAGCGGCACATCTTGATTTCTAACATTCGACTCTCTTGTGTTAGTTGAAAAAATCTGTTTGAAAACATTTGACTCTCTTAATTAGTGTTACCTAGCTAGTGTACGTATACGTGTTCATATCGATTAGCTTAATGCGTGTTATCATGCACATTTCCCACTTCACATATGCTAACAAATTTTTGGACTCAAACGAAAAAAGGATGCAAGTAACTGTGATTTCATTTGTTATCTGCATGTTAAACGAAGTGTGAACCTAAGAATAAGCCATTTTCCATTACATGAAGTGGGAAGGGTGTTTTAGGCTAAACTGTAAATCTTGTTGCTTAGATTGGCCGTCAACCTGCTTCTGGAATCTTAAAGGGAACAACACGATGTAAACAGGACCCAGCATATAAAACTAAACGCCGTTTGGCACCAACCATCAAATTTAGCTAGAGCAAACCTTAATAAGAAGCCTCCAAAACCTTGTAAACACATGCATACATTCTCATACAAGCCACGACCTTTCTCTATCTCTCTATTTCTCCCTCTCACTCTATCTGAGTTTTGTTCTCTCAATCCAATCCCATCTCCAGTCTCTGAAGCCTGCGTTTTGTAGCAAAAACTTGCTGCAGTTCTGGTGATTTAGCTTCATGGAGTTGTAGCTAGAAGCCGTACGTATTGATACGTACATTCGGTCATCGAGTTTCACAGAAGGATTTCATCTCTTTCTCTTCGATCATAAACGGTGAAGATCTTTGCAAAGCTTCAGGGCTTGTAAACTGCCGGTAGAGATTTCTGGTTTCTCTGAAAGGTTCGTCCCCGGCCGACGGCCGTCCTTTTCTTTGTCTTATAATATGTGTTTATAAAATTTAGCTAAGAGTAGGAGAATGGGTGTAGCAACAAATTGATAAAGTCTTCTTCAAGCAAGGACATTCTCTTCGTCTCGACCAACCTGCATTGTCATTCTACCATCGTAAAACATACATCTTTTAGGTTCTAGTTTCAGTTTTTCGGAATTACCTTCGGAAAAGCACCTCAATCAGAAACCATTCATATCTTTGAAAACATCATAGTTGGATAAATGATTAACACTATCGTCACTCTATAGTCCCGAAGCAACTTAATCAACATTTGATCACTATCCATTGTTCCAACTAGAAGTTTTAAAACTTCCCAAATAAAATTAAGTTTTATCAAGTAGCCAGCACCCCGGTGCATTATTTGGAACTAGCGTTTGGCATGGCTTCGCATAAAATATTATATTAGGTATTGTGCGAGTACTCGCAACTATATGACCTTGCTTTCTTTTTTAGGTAGCAATACATATCATTGGAGATGGGAGAAATGACCGGCTTCCAATTGGGCGTTATTGGTGCACTGTTTCTTTCAGTGGCATCATCTGTCTCCATTGTTATATGCAACAAAGCCTTGATGAGCAATCTTGGCTTCCCGTTTGGTAACATTTTCTTTTTCTCTATTCAAATATTCAATCATTTACTCGTTTCCTTTTCTTTTTTTTTTGGAAAAGATTTAGTCATTTACTTTGGTTAATAACAGCTGAGCGTTCTCAGACTTAATTAACTACACCTTTAGTCATTTGTTGTATGAATTTACATATCTATCATTTTTTTTTGGGCAGCAACTACACTTACCAGTTGGCATCTCATGGTAACTTTCTGCACACTTCATGTGGCAAATCGTCTCAATTTCTTCGAGAGCAAATCAATTGACATGAAGACTGTCATGCTCTTTGGCATTCTAAATGGTGTTTCAATTGGACTGCTCAATTTGAGTCTGGGATTCAATTCTGTTGGGTTCTACCAGGTATACACTGATTTCATCCTGAATAATTTGGTATGACTTGCCATTATACCTATGTATTATGCCTTAATTATCGCAGTTCTAATCAATAAATATGCTACATGGTAGCACAGTAGCACTCTTCTATCTAATATGCTCACTTTTCTAATGTAATTGTCTTGAAAGAGAATCATATTCGAAGTAGGATTTCTTCCATCTATGTTATAATTCTCTTTGCTTAATTTACAGATGACCAAGCTTGCAATCATACCATTTACTGTGTTAGTAGAGACTATTTTCCTTAAAAAGCAATTCAGGTAATGCATTCTCAATTTATCCTATCCCCAGCCTTTTATTCAAAACATACATGAATTAATCTCATTTCATCCCTCACAATATGCAATAACCCGTTTCTTTTATCTACTTTTTACAGCCAGCAGATAAAGTTTTCTCTCTTCCTATTACTCGTCGGAGTTGGCATTGCCTCTGTGACAGACCTCCAGCTCAATTTTGTTGGCACAGTTCTCTCGCTTCTAGCCATCATCACAACCTGTGTTGGCCAAATTGTATCGTTCCTACTTTTATTTTCTATATTGTATTTTCTTTTTCCAACAACTCTTTGTTATCATATCTCTTTCCAGTAGGTTTGACTCCATATATGGATTGCTTGTAAAAGATGTTGATTCTTAACTTAGGCGTTCAATTTCAGCTAACAAACACAATACAGAAGAGGCTCAATGTTTCTTCTACTCAACTACTCTACCAGTCAGCACCTTTCCAAGCAGCTATCCTTTTCGTTTCTGGACCTGTGGTGGATCAGTTCCTCACCAAGCAAAGTGTCTTTTCCCATAAATACTCCCCCATAGTCCTGGTAAATATAGTCTACTTAATTTACATATATTAACTGCAACTATATAAATCACAAATGCAGATTCACTTATATCAGAATTCACTTACTAATATCCAAATTCTGATCACGATTAATGCATATATACTTGATGCTAATTCATTTCGATCGTTAGGCTAATTACCTACATGATTTTTCATTTTCAATGACTATTTGTGTAGGTATTCATCATACTCTCTTGCCTAATAGCCGTGTCTGTGAACTTTAGTACCTTTTTGGTGATTGGCAAAACATCACCAGTGACATATCAAGTGCTAGGGCACCTCAAGACATGCCTTGTTCTAGGGTTCGGCTATACATTACTGCATGACCCTTTCACTGAGAGGAACATAATCGGAATTCTGGTGGCCATTTTCGGGATGGGACTGTATTCATATTTCTGTGCACAGGAGAACAAAAAGAAACAAGCAGCTGACGTTAAGGATGGTGCTCCACTTTTGAGTCAGGATAAAGATAGCCATGAGGTTAAGAAATTAACCAAGAACTCTCTTGTTTGAGTGATTGATATATAGGAGTTTCTTTTACACTCTTTAAGTTTTAAGTCCCCTAAGAAATTTTGTTGGGTGTAAATGTTCTTTATGCATTCTTTGGTCATGGGCGTGGGGTTAAATGCTTTACCATTAGAGCTAAAATATTCCACACAAAAATTTTACACACTTTGGATCAATAAATTTGTCATTTTCTTGCATTTCAATCCCGAAATTGACATTTTTTTTTTCCAAAAGGATATATAGGTATGCATACAACAAGTGGTCGAGACATCAAATCGCAAACTAAATAAGGTATTTTACCACATAAGTTATAAGCTATTGTTTGAAAGATTGTTCAAACGTTACCACATAAATTGAAAATAAAAATGGAGACTATAACAGTACGTAGGACAAGATTGCATGTCTACCGAGAGAGCAACACCTTGGCGCACAAGGCAGCAAAGTTAGCTCTATGTTCTCAGTTGAATGTTCGTTGGCCCCGTACCTCAGATTGTATCACTAGTGCTGTTACTACTCTTATATGATTGATCATATATAAAAGCTTATCGTTCTCTCGTCAAAAAAAAAAATGATGATATGGAGGAGTTTGTGAGTGTCATGAGCTCGTGTTTAGCTGCGAGTGTTGCTAATAAACATGTACATGCGGAAGCGATTAAGTTGGGATTTGAAGCTTTTACTTCTGTGAGCAATGCATCAATAACTATGTATACTGGCTGTGGGGATTCACAAGCGGCGTCCCTAGTTTTTCATAAATTGGAAGAGAAGGATCTTATATCATGGAATTTCATGATCTCGACTTATGCTGAAGTGAATGACAGTGAATCAGCCATTTTGGTCTACCTGCAAATGCATAGGGCAGCAAAGAAACCAGATGAGTTTACATATGAAAGTTTGTTGGCAAGCTTTGAGTATATTGAGACCGTGCAAATGATTCAGGAAGGAGAAGAACATAACAGAGAGAAGAAAGAGAACTGAAATAAGAGAGAAGGAACACGTGGTAACAGAGAGAAGGAAGAATAAGAGGATAGAAAGGACGAGGGTGAGTCTTCACCGTCAGATTAAGCCATGAGCACCTGTAGAAAACTTAGGCAGCTCAGGTGGTTTAGGAGGTTAGGAGAGGATCCGGATCCCATGTACAAACCGCTCAATATGCTCTTAATTCACAATACATGACGACATGACATTTGCTTTTCATTTCTTTTGCTTTTTACAAACTACAATTGAATTTCAAACATGATAGACGAATTATTATTCCCGAGTTCAACATCCATTTTCCGAATTGCCTCAAAGATTAAGAAAAAAAAATCGCTTTTTATTGAAGTTAGCCTAATTATTGGAGCCGGATTGGTTTTCTCCGATTTTAGTTTATGAAACAAGTATGGTTAAGTTTGTGGTTGGAGTGTGGTACTCTTCTTTCTTGTTTGGAAGATTTAATGAGGTCACTATATACTCTGTTTTGATGTAAATTTTTGAGTATAAATGTATTACTACCTTTTCATCAAAATAAAAAGTAAAAATTAGTTACATATATACCATTCTAGTCCACACTCGCAATATAAATCACAGAGAAGCAAGTCTGATCATGAGTTCATGACGAAGTCTGGTACCAACATCCATCCAATTGTATTGTGGATGTACTTGATGAACTCGACTGTAACAATACTTGTTAAAACCAGTTGAATAAGATCAGTGGTCTTTCTTTCAAAAAAAAAAGATTGACGTAGATATATACATTAAAAATATCAAAATCATTAATTACCCTAACATATCTATGGCATATTATATATGGCATTTTTAATATTGCCATTTGGTCAATGTTGGGTGTGCTGTAGGGGCATTACTCATGTTAATCTGACCATAGGAGCAAAAGTTCTCGAGGATGTTAGCAGAGGAGGCCACTACTGAAGAAGGACTGGTAGTGGTGTTCCTGAAGATCAAATCGTTCATTTCCTTCCAAATTTGTCAGCAAGTAACAATCAGTTTAGCATAAAGTTGATATGGTTGCTTGAGGAACAGTTCCTGAAAGACATTAATATAACCATTTTCCCAATCAACAGGAGTAAGAGAAATTTTTAAGTGCTACAGGAGGCCCACGTGGCAGTATGTCGTGGTTCTACATTCTAATTAAATATTATTGACACATGGATTTATTACAACTAAAATATAGGGCAGTGCTATTAACACACAATATTTTGCTATTCACACATCCTCTTCATGATGTGGACCAATCATAAAACAACTTTAAGGGGCAATTTTGTAAACATAATCAAATTTGTATTGTTATGAAAATGCATGAGGTGTGTGAATAGCAAAATAAGGTGTGTTAATAGTATTACCCAAAATATAAACTAAGGTTTTCTATTTTTTGTGAAATGACCTTCATGAGTCTTTGTTGAGTTTGGACTAGGGTTTAGGGTTTGGGGTTAGGGTTTAGGTTTAGGGTTTAGAGTTTATAGTTTAGGGTTTAAAAAGCAACAACAAACCCAAAATTATCTTTGACAAAATAACTTATGTATTTTTTTAATAAAATCCATGTGTCAATATTTAATTGGAATGTAGGACCACGTCATACTACCACGTGGTCCTCCCGTAGCGCTGAAAAATTTCTCCAACAGGAGGGTGAACACCTGTTAGATTCCAAACTTCTTTTGTGAAGTCACAATAGTAAAGACATGGTTAGCTTTTTCATTGTCCATGTTACAAAGAGGGCAAAAGTTATCATTTATCATGCCAAACCTTGAAAGTCTATATCTAGTTTTAGTCTATTTCTGAGAAGTAACTAGCCAAAATTTTTATTCTTAGGCTGAATATCTAATTTCCAAAGCTTGTTGATCATGCTTATCTGGTCATGTTTATTATAACATCATCCAATTGCAACCAAGTTGCTGATTTAATGGTGTAGTTTCTTTTATGGGAAGGCTCCTAGATAAATTGATCCTCCTGTTCAGAAACTGGGATAGGGATCCCTAGAATTTGGTTGACAACATTTATATCCAAGATAGATAACAACTTGGATTTATTCTAAGATTTGTTCATGATGTACTCATCAACTGTTTCATCAAGGTTTATAGACTATCTTTCATTTTCAGTAATAGTTTCATAAAGAGGATAATCAAGCACCCAATTAAAAGACCAGAAGTTAATAGACTTACCATTGCCAACAATCCATCGCATACCTTTTATAATTAGAGGACAGGCATCTAGAATGTCCGTCCATGCATCTACAATTTTCTTTACCTGAAAAAAAAAAAGATGAGTTTCTTACATATTTTTTCCTCACAATTTGTGCCCACTAGTTATCTTTATCATCAACTTTCCGTGCCAATTTAGCAATAGCAGCATTGTTGAAAAAAGCTGCTGGTTTTTGTTTTGGCCACGATCCTCAGCTTATGGAGCAGAGGTGATTAGCGAACAAAGAGAAGGGGGGAGTGCGGGCGTGCCACCTCACGGATGAGGAAAAGCTGATTGAGTGAGTACGCTTGACTTCTTGATCAGGCAGAAGGAATTCCAGATGCCACCTCGCGGACGAGGAATTTACAAGCACAAACGGTCGATACTCACGGCGGCATGAGCAGAACAACTAATAGGGATGATTCTGAGGAATTGAGGTAGAGTCCGAAGAGCTTTTAAGAATTATAGGCGGTGGTGCGCTTAAAATCGGGGTTTCGAAGCGGCTTCGAAGGGTAACTGGTTGCAGTTGGTTTGTGTTTCTATTTGTTTGATTGATTGACTGTGTGTCTTGAGAGAGCTGTGTAGCCGTCAAGCTTCCTTATATAGTGGGAGAAATCCTTGCCGCGAAAGAAAGACAATCAGAATCCTTGTTGGACTCTACAACGTGAAGCATAAGGATACTATTCCTCCCATGCAAACCAATCTCCACATGACACATGTCCAGTTCGCGCAGTCCGCATAGGATAAGGTCTAGACTCCCATGCGAAGCGGAATTAAAAGTAATCCTTATCCAGCGGGGTATCACAGTCCATGTAAAAAACTAACTCGTGCGAACCGCTGACTCTGTAGCTCATTTCCACCTCGCGGGCAATTGCAGCTCGCGGGCCAACAAAAAGCTTTTAATTAATAAGGGTCACAGGGATTGGCCCAAAGCGTGTCAAAGACTGTGAAAAGTCAGAAACAATTACAAGCATTCGGGCGGACTCTGCGTATGTCTACCTCGCGAACTATTGCATTCCGCCTCGCCTAATACCAAAGTCATTCCGCGCGAACTGTGTGTTCCGCGTGACGCGCGTGAGATCCTGACTCGGCGTGAAGTCATTTCGCGCGCGAGCTCTGTTTTTGTCAGAAAGCGCCCGAGATCCATTGGTCCGCGCGGAGCCATTCTGCCCGCGGACTTTGCATTTCATCTCGCGTGGTCTTGCTGGCGGGCCGTCATTTGTAAACTTTAAAGGAATTTGGGCTCGCCGGCTGACATAGACCAAGAGTTTAATTAATATTTACATAGGCAATTATTGTCCAGTAAAATATTAATTTGGGCGTTGTAGTCGGTAGTCGGTAAACTACCTCCACTGCCCATAGACCAATCATGAAACTTGTAGACCGACGTCCAGGCTACCTCGCCATGGTGAAAGATCATCAATGCAACATCAGGAAGGTGCTTCTCCAAGCTCCACAAGAATGCACCATGAGAGTATAAATATGTACAGTGTCCCACATCGGAAATGTAATGTAAGAGGGAACATTCCTTGTCTATAAAAGGAAGGCTCCCCCTCTAGATATAGATATATGAATGATAGTAATCCACCCCGCAGAGAGAGATACATTCCACCCCGCGGGATGGGCAGCATAGCCCCCCCCCCCCCCCCCCCCGCCCACATTTGTATAATTCCACCCTGCGGGATAGGCTCCACCATCATTCCCTTATTCCACCCCGCGCGGGATGGGTGCTCTTTAACCCCGCGCAGGATCGATGTATTTGTATCACCAAAGAATGATAATTGATTCTAAGTGGACGTAGCCATGTCCCCAAAGGCATGGTGAACCACTATATATCCTTGTGTTATCACTGTTTATACCCCACCATGATTCCGCATAGCCCTCCCGGTTCTTGCAGAAACACCAGACACCATTGTGATTGTTTGGTAACATAAATCACCATAATTCTCAGTCGTCCAAAACTCATGTATTGTTTTTAAAATTTTCCCAATTGGAAAAGATCTGTAGGAATCAATATGAATCTTCAAACGGATTTCTAATTATTTGCTAATTAATTTTCCATAAAGTAATTAATGAGGCTTGAAAGATATCCTCGCCTCCTAAGGTAAGGAGATCAGTCGATGATTCTTATGGTACTCCTATTTTGTACCAGCTGTGCAGCCGAATCTTGTATTTCTTGATTTCTCATTTTGTTGATCAATAAAGAGTTGTCTTTCAGATTCCAAAAAAAGAAAGAATAAAACTGAAAAATAAATAACAAATAATATTCTAAATAAAACTCGCAACTTAAATTAACACGCGAAAACAATAAAAATTATTGAAGCGATTAACCGATTGACTATTCAAATAAGGAAAAACGACTTCTTGACCAAAACAAAAAGAAAAAATGACAATTATTCTGAGAATGTCCAATTAGCCATCTTGTTCCAGTTTGATTTGTCTCAACTGAGATGGATCCCATTCTCATTCATCAACCAATACACCGATGTTTTGTCGATGTCGCGAGAAGGCTGAGAACAGTTGAAATATGCGCGATACCAATCTTCAAGCCTAAATGCAAGGCAACTGTAGTAAGCCTTCTCTGATATGCGCCATTCGTAATCGGCACTCGCTTTGAGTGTTGTAAAGGGCTTCTCATTAGAAATGTTAGCTACTGCACTAGAGCTGATGGAAAAGGTGCAAGCCAGCACACGTTATTGGCTAGAACTAATCATCTTGGGGCTCGGTAGCAAAGGGTTTTTTGAGATCGTTCTTTCGACTTATGCTTTTATGATCGATTGTCTCCTATTTATAGACTTTTCATTGGCAAAATATAGGAAAGTAGATATTTAGAAGGATTGGCAAATTAATTAGGAGAACGATTGCCAAAAACATGCAACTAGGAGATCGATTATATTTTTCTTTTACCTTAGGAGGCGAGGATATCTTTCAAGACTTATTAATTACTTTATGGAAAATTAATTAGGAGATGAAAAAATAATCAAAGAAATCCATTTGCATATTCCTATTATATTGATTCCCTAATGATATTATCCGATTACAATCTCATTATAGCTATGGTAAATGTTGTATAGGAAAATTAATTTGGCAATTCCTAAGGATATTGATGTTTTCCTAAAGAGGGTTCTAGTTACAGTGTTACACATCTTTTTTTTTGCTGAGTATAACTCCTTTCATTTTTGTAAAAATATATTTTCCATTTTACCTTTAACAGAAAAAAAAAAAAAAAAAAAAAAAACGAGTTCCTTTTTTTTTTTGAGAGGAATGAAATTTCTTTCATTGATTTCATTGATCAAGGATCATTACACTCAACAGAAATAAGTTCCTCCACAAGCGGAGGACCAACTGGCATAAAACTAGCACTCAGAGAATACAAAGCAAACTGAGATAAAGAATGAGCCACCCTATTTGCTTCTCTCTTAACATATATAACTCTGGCATTAGCTGCAAGCCTTAAACTTTCCTTCAAATCTGTGAGAAGGAAACCCAAGATCGAGTTGTCCATGGAACCTATAGAGATAGCAGCCACAAGCGTCTAACAATCAGTTTCGATAATAATAGGACACAACTGGTGCATGAGAGCTATACCAACTCCTTCAAGCAGAGCCAGTAACTCACTATGTTGAGGTGAGCTAGAGAGAGAAACAAATCTTGTGCAGACACCGAGACTACGTCCCTCATGATTACCGAAACCCTACCAAGTCCAGTTCGTCCAGTAATAGGGTCAAACGATGCATCCACATTTAGTTTAATAAAACCAGACGAAGGTTTTTTCTAGGTAGCTCTAGAGGCAGCTCTAGGACCACATGAAGGGGCATGAGCTAGTTTAAACTCTGTCCACCAACCCAAGGTAAGAGGAACTATCTTGACTGCTAATTTAGCTTCATCTTCCCATACTTTCACATTTCGGTCACGCCAAATAGCCCAAAGTAACATAAGAACAATATGAAAGGTATCAGGAGTAGTAAAAGCCAAGAGAGCTAACCAGTCATGAACATTTGTTGTCTGCGACATGGGAGGGATATGCACTAGAGTAAAGAATCTGGCAGCATGGGTGCAATCTCTTAAGGCATGGATTGGTGACTCTACTTCTTCCGCACAAAATGGACATTGGATATCAATATCAATAGCACATTCACTCAGTCGACTTCGTGAAGGAAGAATATTTGAGGTAGCTTTCCAAGCACAAATTTTGACTTTACTAGGAACAAGGGCCTTCTAGAGCCTGTTCCACAATAAGAAGCTCAAATTGAGGTATGCATCATGATTCAAAACACGCTTCTGAGCCAAGTGATATGCAGACTTGACAGTTACCTTTCTTATCTTTAGACCAAATCCACCGATCCTGGTATCCATAGGAGCTAACAGGCAAGGCCAAGATATTGGTCACAGTATTTGGGGGAAATAACTCATGGAGAAGAGCAGAATTCCAAACCCCTGGACTAGAAAATAATTCGGCAACCCTACTGAGATTAGGATTCAAAATTGCAATAAATTCACACCTGGCAGCCATAGATCAAACCAAATGTTGGTATTTTCTCCATTACCAATCTGTCTACTAACACCACTTCTCAAAATATCTCTGCCATCAAGAATACTTCTCCACGCATAAGATGGGGAGCTCCCCAATTCCGCTTCCCAAAAATTAACATGAGGAAGATATATAGCTTTAAGAAGCTGACCTGGTAGAGAGTCCGGGTTCTGAATAATCTGCCAACCCTGTTTAGCTAACATAGCAAGGTTAAATGAAAACAAATGTCTGAAGCCCATGCCCCAACCCCAATCCCCCCCCCCCCCCCCCCCCCCTCTCCATCTTCGGCTTACATAAAGTATCCCACGCACGCCAATGCATACCTTTCTTCTCATCTGTTCCACCCCACCAGAATTAAGCACACAGTTGATGAAGCTCTTGTATAAGATGTTGAGGTAGAAGATAATTGTTCATAGTATATAGGGGCATAGCTTGAGCAACTACCTTAATAAGTACCTCTCTCCCTGCAACACTCATCAGTTTAGATCTCCACCCTGTTAGCTTTTTAGACAGATTATCTTTGATGTAAGCAAAAGTATCATTCCGAGACCAAATTAGCTGAAAATTTACAGAGATGATCAAGTCATGTATATCTAAATACTGAACGGCTATGGTGAGAAAATATGATCGGAAAGTAGGTCAAATTAAAGAAATCCGAACCTTAATTAAGGTAAGGAGGTCTTATTTGAAAAAAAAGGCGTGTGTATGTGTATGACAATATATTCTATCTCTCTCAACCTCGTGGCAAGCTTTCACTTTAAAACATCAATACAAATATTTTTCAACATTTTCCTCCCATCTAATCCTCTATTCAATCTCAGAGTCAAGCCAATAATTTTAGTTTATGGAAGTCATTGCTAGATACACAGAGGTTGCGCTTAACAAGAATCAATTATTTGAAAACGTGTTTCAATTTTGCTTGTTATTCACTGGAAAAAAATGGAGTTGATAACAAAACTTAGATATCAGAAGAGCTCATGATGGCGGGAGGAGGAGGAAAGAGAGAGGAGATTGGTGACCCGGACCGACCAGACGCCATCAACAGAGAAGAGGGAGGAGGAGGAAGAGATCGTTATTTTTGAGAAAGAGGAAGAATTTTTTTTTTTTTTTTTTTTTTTTGGAAAAAGGAGAAGATTTTGTTTTTGAAATTGATGGATAAATTCCAAATGTCAAAAAGGCCAAACTACCAACTATTATTAGGTTAGGCATGAGCAAACTCCGATACAAGTTTAAAGCAACCTCATTATTCGAATACAAATGCAAAACTGAAAGGGTGGACATACTAATTTGAAAGCAATGAACCTATTCAAAATAACACAAAACCTTACACAATGACTTGAGGCCTAAGACCCATTGGTCTACATTTCAATCAAAGTGAAGGGGAATTCTATGTTACATTGAATAGGGATCTTGGTATACTGCATGGGAATCACTTCCCACTGGCCTCCGACGTTGAGCCCGTCTCCACCATTCTTGCACTTGCAGCCACATAATCCAAGTCATTATTTATTTATTTATTAAGAAACTACAACAAACAAAAGACTTCAAAAAAAAAGCCCCAGAAGCAGCCACCACCAAAAAGATCAAACCAGTAGGTGGCCTGCACCTGAGTTGGAAGCTGAGAAGTCAGTAGTACAAAGAGGCATAGAATGTCTCAAGTCTGCTAGTGCATCAGCAAGGAAATTGGCTTCTCTCTAGATATTTTAAATGTGATAGATGGAAAGTGAGTTTTTAGAGCAAGGATGAATCCAAGTCATCATTGCCTCCACTCCTCTAGTTCTTACTGCCACGAGGTTTGCCCCTCTTCTTCGAAAACTTCTTCAGAATTCCCAAGAGCTCCATCAGTTCCAACTACAAAACCAAGGTCTTCAGGTTCCAGGTGGAATGGTACCACTGCCAAACTGTTTCGAGCCCATTTACCGTCCTCAATCTGTTCTTCTTCACTTGACCGGCGTACTCCGATAATCTTGACTGGGAAAGGAAATTTCGGCACCTCCCTGATGGTCACATATCGCCTCTCTTTAGAGAAAGGAGAGGGGAGGTTAGACGCTGCAAGAGAAGGTTGCGAGTTGGCTCGAAAGATCATGGGAAGAGCTGTCAGACCCGAAGCCAAGTCTGGGGCAGCCTCCGCTTCGTTTGCTGCTTCTTAGAGAACGAGACAAGGCAGTTCTCCATGATCTATTCTCATCACGTCCTGCACCTTCCCAATAATTGCTCATATATGTATTTCACAAGCAAATCATCATTGTTGATCAACAATGGAAATCCTAATCCTCCTCTCAAGTTTGACCGGGGCGTGTAGGGGAAGGGTGAGCCTAACCCTAGTCACTCCACAGTTCAAACCTCTTTGATCCACCTGCAAAATCGGACTGATGGTTTCCCCCACCAATCTCACCGTAGCCGCCGTCGATAGAGCCGCCAGAAGGTCCATGATCTCCACCTAGATCCACACGAAGTTGAGAGCAACGACCATGATGTTTAAGAAGCCATCATAGTCATTCAACAAAATCATGCCACGTTGATACCCCCATGGGCCTTCTTTTTTCACCCAGTTCACGTCTTTTTCATTAGTGAAGGTGAAGAGATAGTGATCTCCCCGAGACTAGACTTCCATCGGTGTGGAAAGCCTCCATCTCGATATGATCGACAACACTTCGAAAGGAATCAAAAGCCATTGCCCTAGCTGTGTTCAGTCAACCCACAAGATAGAATCGAGGAGCAATAAAACCTTGTTTTTTTCGGGCACAGGAAGAGAAAGCTTGGAGGCTAAGCTTGCATTCATAGCAGCAATGGAGGTAGCCACAACAAGAGCACCGCCCAACTGGATTTTCTCAAAGAAACAAGGGAAGAGAGATGACACCAACCTCAAAAAAAAAAAAAAAAAAAAAAAAAAAAAAAAAAAAACCTTTTCTGCCTCACTGACCTTCTGGTTTTGATCTTTCACTTTAGAGATTAGAGAAGGAAAAGAAAGGGGGAGGAGTTTTGAGACAAAACCAGGAAACCTCAACTCTTTTCCCTTATAAGAACTGACTACAATTAGGGTAGAGGGGACGCTCCACCACCAAGCTGTGTCCGACCACTTCTAAGTTCACAGGTACCTCGGTGGCTTCATAGTGTTTGATCGGTGTCTGAAGTCTGTCGTTTTCATTAAAGAAGCATCTATAACATCAATATTAAGGAAAAAATGATGACCAAGGTGATTGGTATTTGCGTGTTCGATGCCTGGTGAAATTGTTTGTTTGTTACTTGCCTCTTTTAATTAGGATGGGGGGGGGGGGGGGGGGGGGTTCTCTTTTAATTCATGTTTGTTTGTTTGTCCAACTGAACTCCTGTCACTCAATTATTAGCTAATCAGTCCATACATCAAAGACATGTGAGCCTACACGTCTCATACCGTGTATTTTACCAACTTGAGGTGACTAAGATGCCTCGAATATACGATCTAACAATCAGTAATATTATTTCACCATTTGTACATCTCTTGTTAGGTGTTTTGTTATACTCATAGTCTTCCAAACCCAAAACCCGAAAGATCTTTTTATCGACCTCCGCCGTCGAATGAGCCTAGTTTTCCCAAACTTGTACATGTGGGCTAGCCTGGATCTTGAATGCCCCATGAGGAAACTCAACTACACAAAATGTATATTTCTTTTCTCTCAATCTTATTCTCATCTCTCCATAATCACCAATCTCATTATTCTTATAATTTCCTCACAATGTATTACGCATGTCAATTAAGTATCAATACTCGCATTACTATTTCGAACACATGCATTTATCGAAAGCGATAACATTGATCATACAAATCACCGATTACACATGTTTTTATCGAAAACAATAACAATCAAGAGTTAATCACTTAATAACACACAATTCACCGATTTCAATAATTATCTAATTATCAATTTATAAAAATGTTCCCCAAGAGACCCCACTTGGAATCCAAGTTTTAGCTCCAACGCTAACTAAAATTAGTAACTCAGCGACACACTTTCTGAAATCCTTCTCTTCTGCTCATGAGATCCTCCAACTCGCATCCAGTCTTCGTACCGAAATCCTATTCCAAGAAGTTTGGCGAATCACTTCAAATTAACTCGATCACATTCTCTGTAAATCCTTATTAATAACAATCGGTGTAACTTCAGATCAAATAACATTAATTATACGAAATTACATTTTCGTACAAGACTTCATAATTTACTCTGGAAACCCAAACAAGTTTCCACTCATTGAACTCCAAAGAAATTTCCCAACTAACCATCTTCACCGATGACAACTCAAAAACCTTTTTACTATATCGATCAATTCCGCCAACTAATAATAATCACGGCAACAGTATTATTCTTACGAGAGTACACTACTATACAAGTCTTCATCATATATATACTCTAGACGCCCATCTTGCTCATATCAGATTATCAATGCACCGTCGGCGTCACCTTCCATTTCTTGTAGTAAGCTACACTTCTTCATCTCTATAGCAATATAACTTAGCCAAATTATTAACTGTCCAAACCATGTAATATCCATTACTGCAATTCCTAACTCCCCGAGCAACCCATCTCGGAACATCACCATATAAATACTTAGTTCCTCCATTGAAATCAAAGCTCTTAATTCCATTTATGAAACCAACATTAACTAACTGTTCTAAATCCAAAACCAGAACACCAAAATCAGAGATACACAACCTGTTCTAAACCATAACTACAATCAGCCTTCCAATCATCCTCTTCTTTCCCCAATCTGACAGTCAAGCATTATTAACACCAAATCATGTTCATGTAGTTTCATTCTATTTAAATTTACCAAACAAACACCAGAACACTACCAACGCCGCCGTAGACCAGCCGTACACAGTGGCCACAAACGGTGGTGCACATTGCCTAAAACCCATATTCTCCAAATCACAACTATACTCAATTCTAATTATACAGAGACGTAGAGCTTGGCAAATAAATTAACTTCGATACCTAATCGAAACCAACTTCGCTGGAACACACCCAGAACATGGCTTGAAACCTAGAAACTTCTTCTCATCGATTCTCCCTCCTCAAAGCTTCTCCGGGAAAACCAAGACCATAGAGATGTTCGGGAGTTGAGGCGAAGCTACCAGCACCGCTTGTTCTAGTCGTCGTGGCCGAGATCGGAAAGTCACAAGCGGACCCAACCTCTCTTTCTCCCCTTCGATTCTCCTTCACCGAAGCTCCTTTGACAAAACTAAGACCACAAGGAGGATCATGAGTTCGAGACAAAGCTGTCGCCACCAGTGGCGAATCTAAGTTGCACTACCAGAAAATGGGTCTTGGGCGACGAAATGAAAAAAATCGGGCGACGATTTTTTTTTCGTCGCCTAAGAGAAAACTTGGCCGACGAAAAAATAAATCGTCGCCCAAGGAAAAAAATCGTCGCCTAAAGTTGAACTTTAGACGACGAAAAAAAAATCGTCGCCTAAGGATAAATTTCGTCGCCTAATAAAGAAACTAGGGCGACGAAACAATATTTCGTCGTCTAAAAAATTTATATCGTCGCCTAAGTTTTTTAATCCTTAGGCGACGAAACTCAAATATATCGTCGCCTAAAAATTTTATTTTTTTATTTTTACTTGGCCGACGAATTACACTAATTTCGTCGGCCAAGAGTAATCCGAATAATTAAAATAAAATAAAACACATTTAAATTTCATTGTACAAGATTTTTTATTTTACTCATGGGCGACGAATTTAACATATATCGTCGCCCAAGTATTATCTTGGCCGACGAATTACACTAATTTCGTCGGCCAAGAGTAATCCGAATAATTAAAATAAAATAAAACACATTTAAATTTTATTGTACAGGATTTTTTATTTTTACTCTTGGGCGACGAATTTCACCGTTCCAGTCATATCTTATTTCACGACTTTTTTGCGTTTGAGGCCTCTATGTATATGTTGTCTTCAAAACGAAACTTAAACTCAACACTTATATAAAAAAGTTATACAACATTAGTACATATAACGTGAGTTTGGTGATCAGAGAAGAGGAACTGAAAACCTATCGTCAGATATGACCAACATAACTAATTACGTAGGTGGGAAAAAATTTAGCTCCATCTGACAAAGATAAGGGCTTGATCCGTCCGGTCAATCGGCGCGGTCAAACCCCTAAACGGACGGAAACGGCTATTCGACCCTCCAAATCACGTAATCTGGCCGGACCTTCAACTGAGAATAGTGTCCAATCGACAAGAGGCTTACGGTACTTTAAAAATTTGATAAAAAATAAATATCTGGGATAGGGCTACCACTAGGTAGAAATAAGAGAAATTCGTTGACCGGAACAACCGGCACAGAAATTTTACCAGAATATCTTCATTTTTCACGGGTTGACGTATTTCACTGTTCCGGTCATATCTTATTTCACAACTTTTTTGCGTTTGAGGCTTCTACGTATACGTTGTCTTCAAAACGACACTTAAACTCAACACTTATATAAAAAAGTTATACAACATTAGTACATATAACGTGAGTTTGGTGATCGGGAAGAGGAACTAAAAACCTACCATCTGATATAACCAGCATAAAGAATTACGTAGGTGGGAAAAAATTCAGCTCCATCGGACAAAGATAAAGGCTCGATCCGTCCGGTCAATCGGCGCGGTCAAACCCCTAAACGGACGGAAACGGCTATTCGACCCTCCAAATCACGTAATCTGGCGGGACCTTCAACTGAGAATAGTTTCCAATCGATGAGACACTTACGGGGCTATAAAAATTTGGTAAAAAATAAATACCCGGGATAGGGCTACCACTAGGTAGAAATAAGAGAAATTCGTTGACCGGAACAACCGGCACAGAAATTTTACCGGAATATCTTCATTTTTCACGGGTTGACGTATTTCACCGTTCCGGTCATATCTTATTTCATGACTTTTTTGCGTTTGAGGCCTCTACATATACGTTGTTTTCAAAACGACACTTAAACTCAACACTTATATAAAAAAGTTATACAACATTAGTACATATAACGTGAGTTTGGTGATCGGAGAAGAGGAACTGAAAACCTACCGTCAGATATGACCAGCATAACGAATTACGTAGGTGGGAAAAAATCTCCATCGGACAAAGATAAGGGCTCGATCCGTCCGGAAAAAATTCAGCTTCATCGGTCAAACACCTAAACGGACGGAAACGGCTATTCGACCCTCCAAATCAAGTAATCTGGCCGGACCTTCAAATGAGAATAGTTTCCAATCGACGAGACGCTTACGGGGATATAAAAATTTGGTAAAAAACATTAACTTACAATTTAAATGTGCTTTATTTATTTTAATTATTCGGATTATCTTGGCCGACGAAATTAGGGTAATTCGTCGGCCCAGATAATCCGAATAATTAAAATAAAATAAAACACATTTAAATTTCATTGTACATGATTTTTTATTTTTACTCTTGGGCGACAAATTTTACCAATATCGTCGCCCAAGTATTATCTTGGCCGACGAAGTACACTAATTTCGTCGGCCAAGAGTAATTCGAATAATTAAAATAAAATAAAACACATTTAAATTTCATTGTACAGGATTTTTTATTTTTACTCTTGGGCGACGAATTTAACAAATATCGTCGCCCAAGTACTATCTTGGCCGACGAATTACCCTAATTTCGTCGGCCAAGATAATCTGAATAATTAAAATAAATAAAGCACATTTAAATTGTAAGGTAATGTTTTTTACCAAATTTTTATATACCCGTAAGCGTCTCGTCGATTGGAAACTATTCTCAGTTGAAGGTCCGGCCAGATTACTTGATTTGGAGGGTCGAATAACCGTTTCCGTCCGTTTAGGAGTTTGACCGCGCCGATTGACCGGACGGATCGAGCCCTTATCTTTGTCCGATGGAGCTGAATTTTTTCTCACCTATGTAATTCGTTATTCTAGTCATATCTGACGGTAGGTTTTCAGTTCCTCTTCTCAGATCACCAAACTCACGTTATATGTACTAATGTTGTATAACTTTTTTATATAAGTGTTGAGTTTAAGTGTCGTTTTGAAGACAACGTATACTTAAAGGCCTCAAACGCAAAAAAGTCGTGAAATAAGATATGACTGGAACGGTGAAATACGTCAACTCGTGAAAATGAAGATATTCCGGTAAAATTTCGGTGCCGGTTGTTCCGGTCAACGAATTTCTCTTATTTCTACCTAGTGGTAGCCATTTCCCGGGTATTTATTTTTTACCAAATTTTTATAGCCCCGTAAGTGTCTCATCGATTGGAAACTATTCTCAGTTGAAGGTCCCGCCAGATTACGTGATTTGGAGGGTCGAATAGCCGTTTCCGTCCGTTTAGGGGTTTGACCGCGCCGATTGACCGGACGGATCGAGCCCTTATCTTTGTCCGATGGAGCTGAATTTTTTCTCACCTATGTAATTCATTATGATGGTCATATCTGACGGTAGGTTTTCAGTTCCTCTTCTCTGATCACCAAACTCACGTTATATGTACTAATGTTGTATAACTTTTTTATACAAGTGTTGAGTTTAAGTGTTGTTTTGAAGACAACGTATACGTAGAAGCCTCAAACGCAAAAAATTCATGAAATAAGATATGACCGGAACGGTGAAATACGTCAACCCGTGAAAAATGAAGATATTCCGGTAAAATTTCTGTGCCGGTTGTTCCGGTCAACGAATTTCTCTTATTTCTACTTAGTGGTAGCCCTATCCCAGGTATTTATTTTTTACCAAATTTTTTAGACCCATAAGCGTCTTGTCGATTGGAAACTATTCTCAGTTGAAGGTCCGGCCAGATTACGTGATTTGGAGGGTCGAATAGCCGTTTTCGTCCGTTTAGGGGTTTGACCGCACCGATTGACCGGACGGATCAAGCCCTTATATTTGTCAGATGGAGTTGAATTTTTTCTCACCCACGTAATTTGTTATGCTGGTCATATCTGACGGTCGGTTTTCAGTTCCTCTTCTCCGATCACCAAAATCACGATATTCTGAATTTTATGATAGAACTCTTGACCGACGATTTTCTTCATCTTGGGCGACGATATTTATAGTGAAGAACATCGTCGCCCAAGTAAAGTATCTTAGGCGACGACTTGAAAAATCGTCGCCCAAGATTATCTTGGCCGACGATTTTCTTGATCTTGGGCGACGAGATTGATAGTGAAGAACATCGTCGCCCAAGTAGACTATCTTGGCCGACGATTTTCAAAAAACAGGGCGACGAATGAAAAAATCGTCAGCCAAGATTATCTTGGCCGACGATTTTTAAAAAACAGGGCGACGATTTTTATAGAATCGTCGCCCAAGAACGCCAATATAAAAGGCAAAAATTCGGAACCCTAATCATTCGCGCAGCCGCTCACAAATCCTCTCTCTCTTTCTCAGAAAATCCACCGATGCCCTCTCTCTCTCCCTCTCTCTGACCCCGACCCAGCCCTCTCTCTCTCCCTCTCTCAAACAATTTAAGGTATAACCCTAAAACCCTAAATTGGTTATGTTGATGAAAATTTTAATTGTTGTTGTTGTTTGAAATTGTTGAAATTGTTTGAAATTGTTGAAATTGTTTTAAATTGTGAAATTGTTTGAAATTATTGTTTGAAATTGTGAAATTGTTTGAAATTATTTGAAATTGTTAGTGAAATTATTGTTATGTTGTGAAATTGTTGGTGAAATTATTGTTGTTGTTGTTGTAATTTAGGAAATTAATGGTAAATTAGGGTAAATTTGTGTAAATTATGGTAGGATTTTAGGGTAAATTATGGTAAATTGTGATGTAAATGATAATTGTAAAATATTAGGGTTTACGGTTTAGGGTTTAGGGTTTAGGATTTGTGGAAATAATTTGTAAATATATTGTAAATGATTAAATAATTTTTGATTAAATAATTAAATAATATAAATTATAATTGTAAATATATTTTGGAAATTTTGTAAAAAATAATGTATTATTTTTTAGTAAGGATGTAAATATTCGTAAATTAATTTTTGTGATGTAATAATTGTGAATTAATGTAAATAATTTGTTATGTGAATTAAAAAAATATTAAATCCTATAATAACTATTAATTTTTATTTGTGTTATTATTGTTGATAAATTTTTCAAAATTTATGGTTATTTTTTGTTAAATTAATTATAAGACGGTAAAATATTTTTAATAAATTTATGGTTATTTTAAACAGGATGGGCATGAGGAGAACTTCTGGACAACGTTCGGGTTCGAGGAGATAATATTCCTCGGACGGTACCTCAAACAACCCGTCGGAATCACCGTCGATCGGGTTTCCGTGGCAGCTAACGGCCCGACATGCGGCGCTTAGGGGTGGCGCGAGCGGCTCACGTTCTGCTGGGCAGTCGGGTCCCGCAGCGACGGCCCCTCGTCATCCAGAGATACTTCCCCGGTCGCGATCTAACACCGCCCCCACACAGTCGTCACCGACCGACGATGATGGCGGGTCATCCGGGGTCCCTATGGTGTCGTCCGGCCTCTTCCTTCCTCCGACGATACCGGCGATACCTCTCATCGATGAGGAGGGTCGACCGATTCGGGAGCAGCTCCCGCATGTGGCACCGCACGAGGCCTATATCTACAGGGAGTTTCTCACGCCTCTTCATCCCGTGAGGGTCTCCGAGCAGGCGGACGGAGACGAATCCGTCGGCTCAGCCTCATCCTCAGGTAATTTATTATTACTGTTTTGTCGATTTTAAATTTTTTTTTTTTGTAAAAATGTATTATTAATATTAAATTTGATTCACAATGTCACAGTCGCCGGAACGAGAAGGCGGAACAGGAGAGGCACCGTCAGCAACAAGGGACTCGATAGGGCGGTCGAGTCCGCTGGACGGATCGCCATCCCGTTTTCCAACGGGAAACCGGTGGACGCCGTGTTGGGAAACCGGTACACGCGCGCCGCGGGAGGCACCATCCGCTCCAGGCTCCCTATTTTGTGGGGAGTCTGGAGCCAGGTTCTTGATGGAGTGAAGGAGATGCTACATCAGTCGATGTCGGTGAGTTTACTCGATCAATTACTATTTTTTTAACTAATAAATTATTTAATTATCGAAAAAAATACTAACAAGTGGTAATGCAACAATGGTTTGTGGTTCCCGAGGAGGGACGTGACTGGGCGGACAAGGCCCATAGGGAGAGGTACCTCTATTTAATAATTTATTAAATTTTATTTTTTAATAATATATTTAATATTTTTTTTGTATATGTAGGTTCAAGGAGTGGAAGCACGACCTCCGGTTACACTGGAAGCAATACGGGAGCGACCGTTCGGGTACCCCGAAGGAGTTCGAGTATCGGGAGTACGAGTGGCGGTGGCTTCTTGTCACACAGTTCAACGACCCTTACAAACAGGTAATTCGTAAACAAATTTGAATTAATTTAATTAGTGAATTAATTATAATTGTATGTTTTTAAATATTTATTAACGATAATTTTTTTTGAAGCACCTCGCCCGGGTGAACGCTGAGAACCGGCAACAGAACACAACCAACCATCGTGCCGGTTCGAGGCCGTTTTCGGCCATCATGGACGACGTGCGGCGAGAGCGGCCAGAGGAGAACCCCTATGTGGGGACCTTTCAGATGGCATATCCTCATTCTGAAGAGGATCTTGTAAGTTCCTTATATTTTCTAATTTTTAATTTTAATTACATTTTATTAAATGTATATTAATATATTTTTTTAATATATCCAATTAGGCGAGGGTGAGGGAGGCGGAGCAAGAGGTCATGAGAGGCATGGTGAACGACACATGGCCGGGCACGGCAGAGGATGACATGTCAGAGGCCATGTCCAGGATCGACACTTCAGATCCTACCGTTGGGGCGCGGATTATGGCCACTGCCTTCGCGCAGCGTTCCAACACCTACTACTGTCGGGGTATGGGAGGTGCTGGAAAGGGGATCCTGAAGACGACGCCAGGATTTCAGCGCAAGGGAGCCGCCGGAGCCTCAAGCAGCAACAGTCGGCTACATGATCAGTTCGAATGTCTACAGTCTGAGCTGGAAGCCCAAAGAGCGAGGGAGATGGCGGTGATGGCGGAATCATATGCGGCTTCCACGGCTGCGCATATGGAGCGGCTGAATGAAGTCACCAATGCCAACCAGGCGGCTATGGGACAGTGGATGACTGCCTGCATCGCTGCACATGCGGCCGGACTTGATTTTCCACCCATGCCTACGCCTATACCATTACCTCAGTGGCCCCACCCTCAGTGGCCCCAGCCTCAGCAGCAGCCTCCTCAGCCTGACCAGCCGCCGTCTCAGCCTCAGGACCCTCCGAACGGGAATGATGAGTTAGATTTCGAGTTTCTCCATAGGCAGATGGATTGAATTTTTGTAATAAATTATTTATAAATTTATAAATTTTTGTTATTTTTAATTAAATTTTAGTATTAGAAAAATTTAAAGAAATGCCGAAAAAAAAATTCCAGCAAAAATTAAAAAAACATTATTTATATATTTAAAAAAATTATTTAAATATTTTTTTAAAAAATTTAAATATATCTTAGGCGACGAAATTAATAAATCGTCGGTGAAGGACTTACCATATAAGGCGACGAAATATTTAGTTTCGTCGGCCAAGGTTATAAGATCTTGGCCGACGAAATTTTTTTTCGTCGGCCAATGTTTTAAATCTTGGGCGACGAATATTTTTGGGCGACGAGAAGTAGATTTTAGGCGACGAAATTCGTATCGTCGCCTAAGAATTACTCTTAGGCGACGACGGAATGAACTTTCGTCGCCCAAGTTCTTGGCCGACGCACTTCTGCCGACGACATCTTAGCCGACGACATGTCGTCGCCTAAGTACTTAGGCGACGAAATTTTTTAACAGGGCGACGATTTTTTTTCGTCGCCCAAGTTCAAATTTCTGGTAGTGTTGAAATCGTTACATGAGCTAATTGTAACACGTAAAAAAATTTCCACGAATTCGAATTTCGATTGTGGTAGAAATTTTTGTTAATTTGAGGGACGTGAAAGAGATAGCCGAGCTCGAGTAAGCCAGACATTAAGACGTCAAGTTGCCTACTAAATCGATTAAAATTTGGAGGCAATGATGCGAATTTGAAAGTAGCAAATTAGCAAGGATAGGGAGATAGGAAGTCGCACAAACTACGTTTATGAATTTTAGAATTGAGACTTGAGAGTCGCTTATGTCCAGCCAAAACGAAATAAACTTGATTAATAATAACCAAAACGAATTTTTTTTCAAATGAGTGATGAGTTCAAACTGGTGAACATGAGTTTGCATGGAAAAGAGGAGGAAATTAAGTAAAATACATTCTTTTTGTTTGCCTTCAAAAGAGTTATACATAAACTTTTCTTATTTGGTCAATTATAGAGGAGAAAGAGTCCCAGACTCCAAGCTGGGACCTACGTATAACTGCCAACTATTCATAGAATTGGCGAGACTGATAATAAGACAAGCATTAGTCCTAATACTCCCTATCAGAAAAAACGGTTAAGGAGGTTTGATGGTTTCAATGGGAAGTGGTTTTTTTTTAACCTGAAGTTTTTGACCTAGGCTTAAGCCTCGGTCAGCCTAGGGCTGGCTCCGTCAATGGTCGCTACCATTCTTTCTCATCGTCGTTGCCAGATGACGAAGCGGAAGCCGGGTCGAACACTGCTACTATACGGGTCAAGGCTGACCTGGTCGGGGTCTGAAACTGACCCGCTCTGATCTAGTTCCATACATAAAAAAGCGAAATGGACGACCAAGATCTAATGGTTTAAAAAAAATTCAACGGTCCAGATGCATCCGACTCTAATTTCTATTTTTAAATACCAAATTTTCAAAAATCATTACAAATAGCCCCGTTGTCCAAATACACTTCTATAAAATCCTACAAACTCGTAATGACGTCTAGGTTAATCCTATAGGCTCGAAAGACAAAACTTGATAAATCAAAATTTGAATAATTTTCGAAAACTACTAATTACTAAAAGAATAATATAAATTGAAATAAAAAATAGCTTGAAAAATATTTTCATCCATGTTCACACCAAATTTGGGTCTACTTGAAGTATCTATTTTCTCGTATCATTTTTAGTTGCTTAATTATTGTTGTCTATATCTATTGGAGTGGTACTGTCAGATTGTTAAAAAAATGAGGCCTTGTCCAAGCCTTGGTCGCCTTACTCAAGGGCCAACCCTGGCTCAAGATTTCCCTCTCACCACTATCATGATCGCATCAGACTCACCATCTTATTAATGTTGTTTCACACTGATCATGGTCATTTGGTGTCTGATATCTGAATACGATTCACCCTCCTTAGCACCTTAATTAACTAGTTTCCCCTTTTCTACTTAGTTTTGTCTTGCTGTTGCTGTGGGACTTCTTAAGAAAAATAAAAACAAAAAAGAAAAGAAGAGGCATAACCCATATTGGGCAAAACAGTAATTAGAGACGTCATTATTTGCCTGTCAATCTTTGTCTCATTCATGTTGTGCACTCATTCAGTTGCTTTTAACAAAGAGAAAGACAGAGAGAGAGAAGAATCAGGAATTCCCCCACCTACAATTCCAAAGACCAAACTCCATCATTCAATAGCTGGAATTCCAACTATTTCAACTTCACCATTTTCAACTTTTTCTCCTCTCTCTCTGTTTCTAAACTCTCCATCATTTCAACTTCTCTACCGTACCCGGGTCCCACACGGCCTTGCATGCACATTTTGAGGATTCTTTGATCGAATTTGAGAGTTGGTTTTGTTCAAGAACGAAGCTTTTAAAGATGGGTTCGTCCCAAAATGATCAAACGATGGAGGGTTGGCTTTATCTCATTCGCTCTAACAGGATTGACTTACAGTACTCACGCAAACGCTACTTTGTTCTTCAAGGCCATCTTCTTCAGAGCTTCAAATCTGTCCCTGTTTCTGGCAATGAGGTTCTTCCTCAAACTTTCATTACTTGCTTCAGTTCTTGTTCTACTTGCTTTGAATTCCAGTTTACTTGAAGAAAATTTTTTTTAAAAAAAAGAGGGAATCTTGATTTCTTTGTTTCTTGTCAGATAATTTGGTGATTTCTGGTATTGAGTTTTGTTTTTGTTTACGGTAACGGTTATGATGGACTCATAAAAGTAGAATGGTATCAGAGTTTTGATCATTTGGGTGTTTGTAGTTTGAACCCTGTTTGTATTTTTTTGTCAATTTTGGATGGACCACTATGATTGTGGGACAACTTGCTTCAAGTTGTTATTGCACATACATTAACCCTTAGTTTTTTGCAGACATGTACATGTACAACTAGACATGGATAACTGGTTTTGTGTTTACAGAGCAAGATGCCTTCACAATTTTACGATTCCATTACAGATAGTCTGATTGTTAAAATGTAGTTTCATGGAATCTTAAGGACCTTGTACAAATGTGTTACTTTTGTGGCTGTCTCAGTTGCTTTTTCTTTTATGTTTCCTTGTTTTTCATTATAATCATGGCTTGCAGAGGTTAGAGATGCCTTTGTCTGAATTTTGGCATTGGAATTCTGGAAATAATTGCAGAGAATTATGCATTCTGGTCTCTACTGTCGTTTTCATACAAAGTTTTTTTTGATCTTTTTCATCATTTATCGTCATTTCCTCGTATCTAGCACAGGTTCAGTTTAGCATTATTTCAAGGATAATAAGGATCGTTGATTAATTTTATTTTGATACAAATTGAATGAGGAACCTTAAGATGTTTCACATACAGATTATTTGCTTGAGAATTGTGTTTCCGTCCTTCAGCTTACAGAATTTTCATCATTATGAGGTTTATAAACAAATAGGAACCTTACTCTTTCTCCTTGATCTGTATATCAGGATCCCGTAAGAAGTGCTGTCATAGACGCATGCATTCATGTGACTGACGATGGGCGTGAGAGCATTAGTAGAAAAGTATGTACCTTAGACAGTCTCCTAATTCAGCAATGTGTTTATTAGTTTTTTTCGCTTATTGCCTTAGTGACAGTGGTATATTTCATTAACACTGTTTTGTGCAACTTATAGGTATTCTTCATATTCACACTGTATAATACATCAAATCACAATGATCAACTTAAGGTGGGGTAACTATTTTCTCAAGAATCTGTTTCTCTTGCAAGTTGATGTGAGAATAATGAGATTATAATTTCATAGTTGGGAGCAAGCAGTCCAGAAGAAGCCGCAAGATGGATTCATTCCTTTCAGGAATTGGCTTTAAAGGTTGTAAAACATTTATTTATTTTTATTCTATTGTAGATTATTATACTAATTTGACTAATGTCAATCGATTATGCATATATGCAGGGTGGTCCTGATCTTGGGAGTAACGTTTTGGAATGTTCAAGTAGCATGTGGAAGTCCTTTAGGTGAGATGATTTATCACCGGTTGTCTTATTTAATTTTCTTTTCCACCTGGTCCTGTAAATTGGTGTGAATACTTTCATTGGATGTCTAATCAAACTTGGGGCTGCTGTTACGATCTATCCTTGGTAACCCTTCATAATTATGTTATCTAATTGTCTCAGCACTAACCAGTTTTCATATATGCAGATTAGGTGGATCTAATAGGGGAAGTCGTATTAGTTCTATAGATTGGACCCTTTGTTCTTCTACACAAACTGATGCTGTGACATCTGATGTAATTGCTCCTTCACCTTGGACAATTTTTGGTTGTCAGAATGGTAAGAGCCATCTTTGAGCATTTTAAGGCGCTGATACAGCATTTGAGGTGCTGATACAGCATTTAAGGTGCTGAAACTACATTTTTAAGTTTATTTATTTATTGCAGGTCTACGACTATTTAAAGAAGCAAAAGATAGGGATTCTCATAGGAAGGTTGGTAGGTTTTATACTCATTACTTTATGTGGTTCTAAGAAAAGTCATTTGTGTTGTTGACTGTGTTTCTCTCGTGAGCAGTGGGATGATCATCCTGCCATCATGGCAGTTGGTGTGGTTGGTGGAACTTCAGAAGCCATATTCCAGACACTTATGTCCCTTGGTCCCTCAAGATCAGAGTAAGTTTTCTGAGACTTGATATAGAACCCAGTGAGAGAAGGTGGAAAATACAAAAATAAACTTTAGAGGAGGAAACCCCCAGGAGACACAAAACAAACTGAAACTAGAACTCTTTATATTTAAGATGCTAAAGAACTGTCCAATACAATGATACTCGAGCCTATTTATCAAGGCTGTATATTTTCAAATTAAGGAATACCCGAAATAAACTTAAACTCAAATATATATAGATATGTCAATCATAAGCAAGTTAAAAATCCCTACCTGAAATCTAAAAATTGAATATATGCGTCTCATTATCTTTATCATCTCCTAAGCCTTTTCTATTATTATTATATATTGGACGAGCAACTTATATATTTCATGATATCTGACAGTTCCCTCTTGCTCCATATCTGCATTATTCTTGTGGTTAATCTCTCATTCATAATGTCACATTTCAAGCTTGTTTGTAACTAATATGGACTTGCACAATTTGGCTTGTAGATGGGACTTCTGTTTCTACAACGGCAGCGTGGTTGAACACCTTGACGGTCACACTGATATCATCCACAAGCAGTTATATAGCGATTGGTTGCCATGGTCAGGCCCAGGGCTGTTTTATATTTGAAAGTGTTCTAAGGCAGTTGCCTAAATGAGTGTTTGTGTAGTTATCTTATACAATCAGCATAATTTATTACAGGGGAATGAAGCCAAGAGATCTATTATTGCGGCGCTATTGGAGAAGGGAGGATGATGGGACATATGGTAGTATTCCAATGAAATGAACTAAAAACATAAACATTTACATTTTGACATACTTGATGAAACAAGTTTTAACATCCTTTGGTTTCTTTGTCACAGTTATTCTCTACCATTCTGTTTTCCACAAGAAGTGGCCATCTCAGAAAGGCTATGTCCGCGCCTGCCTTAAAAGTAATGTATGCTTAGAATTTAAACTTTACATTAATCTCATAGACCTTATAGCAAGTGTTTGTCTTGGTCCTTTGATAAATGAGCAAGAATGGATGTCTCTCCATTCACTGAGTTTAACCATGTTGATGTTGGCTGGCGGGGGGACTGTGTGTGCATGTTTTGTACTTGATGCAGTATTAAATTAGATTATCTCAAGATGTATGCCAATTTTCCTGGAAAGGCATGCAACTTTTCACCTCTGTCATGCCTCCCAAGTTAACAGAACTTGTTTTCTTTTTGCTGGTTGCGGTGTAAATGTAATATTCATAACTGCCTGTTTAATATTATTTTAACTAGTTTCCTTTTTACTGCCTGGTAAGTGAATAATTTGGAACTAACCTTGATGGGAAGATTTTAAGACATTTACAACTTTCTTCCAGGTGGAGGATATGTTATATCGCCTGTGAACCAAGGTAAACATTCAGTTGTCAAGCATATGCTTGCAATTGATTGGAAATACTGGAAATCTTATCTACAGACTTCTTCATCCCGAGCTATGACCATCAAAATGCTTGGAAGAGTTGCTGGTAATATTTTGCTGTTGATTGATAAATCTTTGTATGCATTTCTGTCATTTACGGTAGTGTGATTCTCATTGAATCAATATATCATTTTAAAGTATCATTCTATTGGCAGCACTACGAGAGTTATTCAAAACAAAAGTAGGAAACTATTCTTCCTCGGAGTTTTCATCTGGAGAGCTAAGGATAAATTTTGGTGTGCATCAAAATGATGGGTATGGAGAGGCTGATGCTCTGACACTGACTGGGGATGAGAGCACTAATGAACATGTATCAGAAGAAGTGGAAAGATCACCTTCAGAACATGCTAGTCTTATTAGCTTGAATGATGCTTCTGATGAATTTTTTGATGTGCCTGAGCCTCCAAACCATGATGAATCTGAAACTGACTGGACTCCTGATTTTGGCTCTGACATATATTCACAGGTAATGATGTGGGTTTAAATCTATCACTTTTGGATTACAGTTTTCCAACTTTATGCTCCATTTGGTAATTGCAGAACGTAATTGCCACTTGATGTTGTACTTTAAAAATTGCTAGTTACATAGTTTAGTAATTGCAGAGCATAAGATACGCACACATGTATGTGTTTGCATCAACTTATGTGTGTTTGGATGCACTTGTTTTTATATGCATTTAGATAAAGTTTAGCTTGATTGAACTTTTATTCCCTAATATGTCAACATGTTTACCTTTGTACTTGATTTTCCATACTTTATCCCACTACCTCTGTACATAACAGTTTTTGACTTTGCTTTGATTGTATTTGAAATTGCAGGATATATGTCATCCAAAGTTATCAACTGCTGCTGGTTTTGTGAAGAGATTGCATGACCTTGCAGGTTGTTATAGATAATTACTATTTTAGTTTAAGATATGTATTCCTTGCAATCAAATAGTTTTCCCTTAACTTGTTTATGTGTATGGTTTGATGATGGCTGGTTATCATGTACTTCAGTTCAGAAGAGGGGTTATGTGGACCTACAAGAGATGGCCAAGGAAGACAGTATGTCATGCTACTATGGGTCTACACTTCCAAAAGATTCAACTTGCTTTTTGGCTAGCAGTTGGACTGAGACAGACCCTTCTACTTTTCTAATTCGTAGCAAAAGTTATCTGGAAGACCATAAGAAGGTTTGAACAATACTATGTTTGTGATATTGTTGCCTAGCATGAGGGTTCTAAAATGAAAAAAAAAAAAAAAAAAAGTATCTTCTTATGTTCCTACTTCCCTTTATGTTTGTTCGACCCAAAAGTTGTGGTTGCACATTTTTGTAGTCCAGCGTTAAGCTTGCATGTCCTTTAAATGCTGATTTAGGATGGTCTGCTATTGGAGTGTTGATTTATGTTTTGCTGTGTTTTTTCCATCTCTGTTTCTTTGCTAGTACATCTTGAATGAGAACCTCCTCTTATGTGCCACAAAAAAGAAAAAAAGAAAAAGATAATGCGTGTTGAGCATAAATTTGCGATAATGGTGACTAGGAATTCTTAATATGGAGCTCTCTAAGGGAGCTTCTATTGCACTCCCTCAAAGTGAAATGCCATTTGAAAGTCGATAATTATATTCTTAGACACTCACAGAATGTATGGGGAGGAGTGCAACTTGTCTTTCTCCTGTTTCTGATTTCTCTTATGATACTTCAGTTGGCAGTTTGTAACGTATGTTTTGGTCCTTTTTTTTTTCTCTTTTTGTGTCATTTATGTTTTCAGGTTAAAGCAAAGGGCACGTTGATGCAAATGGTTGCTGCAGATTGGCTAAGATCCAACAAGCGTGAAGATGATCTTGGGGGTCGTCCTGGGAGCATTGTTCAGGTTAATTCCTAAGTACAAAACATGATTTTTTTTTTATTAAGACAATCTTTCTTTGCCACCTAATCCTTATAAAGTTGATTGAAAACTTTGAAAAGCTGGTACAACCATGATTCAAATCATGTTTTGTATTCTGCAGAAATATGCAGCAAAGGGTGGGAGTGAATTCTTTGTTGTTGTGAACATTCAGGTAAACCAGTCATAATTTTCATGTTATAATCTGTATGTTATTGCCTATCTGTTTTTACCAAATTTTCTGTTATATAATCAGGTTCCAGGTTCGACCACATATAGCCTAGCGCTATACTATATGATGAGTTCTCCAGTTGAAGATGCACCCTTGCTAGAGAATTTTATCAAGGGGGATGATGCATATAGAAATTCAAGGTTTAAGCTCATACCATACATATCTCAGGTTAGTAAATGTGGTAATGGCATACTTAGTCTTTGCTCAACATCTTGGTTAGAATGTACAGAAACAATGTATGACAGACCCATTTGCCTGAACAATTTACTGATGTGTGTGCCCACAACTTTTACTGGTGTTGTATAAGTATCCTGATTTAAGCATGAAACTTGTATCATCTCTATCTCCCTTTCTGTCTCATACTGATCTTGAAACTGAAATACACCTTATCGGTGAAAACAAGGCAGTTTTATTCTCTTTCTTTTGTTTTACATTATAAGGAGCATCATTTTTTGAGTAAAAAAAATCACATCCCTAAGTATGATACGATTTGGGTCATGTGCTTTGATGATCATGTCCCCAGGGTTCATGGATTGTTAAGCAGAGTGTGGGAAAGAAAGCATGCCTCATTGGTCAAGCACTTGAAATAAATTACTTCCACGGGAAGAACTACTTGGAGGTACATTTTCAGCAATAGCTATGGTTCTTGATCAGCATACTTTAAAATATGTTGCTTGGTTGTGTAAGCATAACTTGCATATTAAATTAGAAGGTTTAATACTATCATGAATCATATATTCTCTAATATGGCAAAATACATCATCTGTACTTTACTGCTTTTGAGTGACAGTTGTGTAATAGAACAGTGGGAGGGTGTTGCTAGGAGTTCTTAAGATAATAATTTTGTATCCTGCATATATTGAGATTTCTCTCTTTTTGTAATATCTGCTTATTTTTTATTCAGCTTGGTATTGACATTGGATCATCAACAGTCGCAAGGGGTGTGGTTAGTCTTGTCCTTGGGTACCTAAACAATCTTGTGATTGAGATGGCATTTTTGATACAGGTAAGCATCACTTTTATCATATAGTGACAATTGATACCCTAGTCTGTTTGGTCTAAATATGTCCTTGCTTGCCTAATTGTCAATCCGTCTTTCCCAGGCAAATACGCCCAAGGAGCTTCCAGAGTATCTTCTTGGGACCTGCCGCCTTAACCATCTTGATGCCTCTAAGGCCATTTTAGTGAAACCATGATCGTATCCGAATTATACTCAACATGTGGCTTACATGGTATTTGGGTTTATAGTTGAATGGAACATAAAACATAAATGATGGAATAGCGGGGCTGGTTGCTGGAAGTAGTCATTCTTTTATTCATTCAATTTGATATTGAGTACGAAGGCGCAGAATTCTAGATATTGTTAGAGTAGATAGTTCACCTTTGTAAAGTTGGCATTCCTCAATAGTTATCATTCTTCGATTCCGATCTGTGATTCATTTTCCCTCAGTGTCTTATTTGTCATCATCTATTATCAAATGTTGCCCATTTACTATTGTATCTATGCTGCAGTATGCGAAATCTTACAACTCAGTTTTTGCCCCTCAAATGGGTACCCGAACCCATCTTTAGTCAAATTGGAGAGGTCATTCACCCAGCGTTTTAAATAAAAATAAGGAATAATTTCAGTTTACACCCTTGAGGTTTATGGTTGATATTGTTTTACCCTCCATATTTTTAATTTTGAAAATTTACCTCTTAAAGTTTCCAATTTTCATAAACCAAATTCATATGCGAACTCAAAATGTCTTCTATGTGGAGTATTAGGTCATAGCAAGTAACGTTGTTTTGAAACAATTGGGTACCCGGATTGGTGAGATTTCACCCTGAAACCCAGAAAGAATCAAGCAAAAGTTGTCATAACCACTACAAAGGAAGACCAACCATTCAATGTCTTCAATGTCGCACAGTCAGATATGAGTGGTAAGCTATCTATGAATTGGTCATGGATTATTGATACAGGAGCATTAGATCACATGTGTAATGATCCTAGTCTCTTGAAAAAATTAAAACCCTCCTCTCAAAATATTGTTTCTACTGCTGATGGTACTCCAACTCCGGTTACCGAAGAAGACTCTATTGTCTTATCAAACACATTAATCCTTGATTCTGTATTAGTTTTCCCTTCATTGTCATACAATCTTCTCTCAGTTGGCCAAATCATTCAAGAATTATCATGTATTGTCACATTTTATCCGTTTTTCTGTGTATTTCAGGACATTCTGACGCGACTGATTTTGGGTTATGGATTGAGAAAAAGGAAATTGTACTACCTAGATATGACAGAGACAGGAGAGAAACATATGCATTCTTTGGGTCAAGCTAATCAGGTCAATAGAGCTGAGAGTGCTAAGAAAGATGTGTGGCTTTGACACCGCAAGTTGGGTCATCTAAACTTCAGTTATCTTAAGAAGCTGCAACTTCAATTATTTTCGGGTGTCGACTATTCAGAGTTTCATTGAGACATATGTGAACTGGCCAAGAGCCACCGTATTTCATATTCACCAAGCCTCAATAGAAGTCTCGTTCTATTTATGAAGATTCACTTTGATGTGTGGGGTCATGCAGAAATTCCTTCTCTCTCTGGTGCGGTATTTTGTAACATTTATTAATGATTATACTCGTACTACTTGAGTGTCTCTATTGAAGAACAAGAGCGATGTTTATTCTAGATTCAAAGAATTTCAGAAGATGGTGTCCACACAGTATCAACAGGTGGTTCGAGTTTTCCAGTCTAACAATGGTGGAGAATATATTAATGGTCCTATGCAAGAGTTTATGCAGTTACATGGAATTCGACATCAAACTTCAAATATTTATACTCCTCAGCAAAATGGATTGGCAGAGAGGAAAAATCGGCAGTTGCTTGAAGTTGTACGTGCGTCTTTGTTTGGCATGAATGTACTTGTAGAATATTGGGGAGAAGCTATGACATCTGCTGCCTACCTCATTATCGTACCCCTTCTCGGGTTATTGAATGTCAAAACCCTCTACAACAACTTCAGAAACTTATCTTGATTCCTTCGTTGCCTAACTTGGAGCCTCGTGTATTTGGATGTACAGTGTATGTTCATATTCCAAAACCACAACAAAGTAAGCTTGATCCTCGTGGAAGGAAGTGTATTTTTATGGGTTATGAAGATTTTCAGAAGGGATATAGATGTTATGATCCTCTTACAGACACCATGCATGTATCTCTTGATGTTTTTTTCATGAATATGAGCCTTATTACTCAGGGGGAGTATCAGAGTCTTCCCTTCAAGGGGAGAGAGCATATGAAGGGAATTCCCGAAATTTATTTGAATTCGAAGAATTTGAAGAATTTGAAGCATTGGAGTCGGAGAAACCACAAATAACAAAGAGACCCAAGAGAAGGATAAAGAGACAGAAGCTGCTGACGCTGACACAGGCCCACGTGTTGACGCAGGCGCAGGCTCACGTGATGCCCAACCGAGCCAGCCAAGCCAGTTGCGTCAGAGAAGAGACACAGTCGCCATGTGTCGTGCAGCTTGAGGAGGACGGTGACACATGCGTTGGCCCACAGCTGGAAGACACTATGAACTTGCCATGTTTCGTGTAACCACTAGTTGACACGCCTTGTACTGCAAATGGTGTCGATAGAAACGAAACAACATCTTTACAGGGGACCCACACGACAAACCCATCAATTTAACTGCTGAGCCTTCAGATGTCGTCCTTGTAATTCCAAATTCTTCTGGGTCAGATAGTTTCCCTTTCTCTACACCATCAACCCAAGAATCTGCAGCGAATGTCCCTACTCAGATACCTTTAAATTCCAACCAATTATATGGGGTAGATAATATTGTAACTAGGAAATCACAGAGGGTTACCAAAGGTATTCCAAAAAAACAATATGAACCAGACATCAAAGCCAAAGTTAAATATTCTATAGCTAATTACATGTCTAATCGTAGGTTGGCTGAGTCACATGCTCTTGTCATTAATCAATTATCCAGTGTTTCTATTCCTAGTACTGTATATGATGCAATGACGGATCCTAAGTGGACTCAGGCGATGAACGAAGAACGAGAAGCATTACAGAAAAATTCGACTTAGGATATTGTGCCTAAACCAGCCGGGAAGAAGACCGTTGGATGTTGTTGGGTATTCACTGTAAAGTTGAAAGCAGATGAGAGCATTGACAGGTATAAAGCACGGTTGGTTGCCAAGGGATACAACCAGCGGTATGGCATTGATTATGAAGAAACGTTTGCGCTTGTAGCAAAGATCAACATAGTTCGAATATTGATTTTACTTGCAGCAACTAAAGATTAGCCTCTACAACAGTTTGATGTGAAGAATGTTTTCCTCAATGGAAACTTGGAAGAAGAGGTGTATATGGACATGCCCCCAGAAGTCAAATGTAGACCTTGCGATGTCGGAAAGGTTTGTAAGTTGAAGAAGTCTTTGTATGGTTTGAAGCACTCTCCTAGAGCTTGGTTTGGAAGATTCTCCAAATTAATGAAGACATTTGGTTATAGACAAAGTAACTCAGATCACACTTTGTTCATCAAACGTAATTAGGGTAAGATCACTGCTCTGATTGTGTATGTTGATGATATGATTGTTACAGGAGATGACCCAAAGGAGATGAAGGCTCTACAGAAGTACCTTTCAAAGGAGTTTGAGATGAAGGACCTTGGATAGTTGAAGTATTTTCTCAGAATTGAAGTTGCAAGGTCAAAGACGGAGATTTCTTTATCCCAGCGAAAGTATGTACTTGACTTGTTAGCTGAGACCAGAATGCTTAACTACAATACCTTCCAACTTATAAAGGAAGGTATCAACGTTTAGTAGGGAGACTTATTTATCTTTCTCATACTAGACCTGATATTGCTTATGTTGTGAGTGTGGTTAGTCAATTTATGCATTGTCCTAGCGAAGAGCATATGGATGCAGTGTATCGTATTATAAAGTATCTTAAGATGACACTTGGAAAATGCTTGTTGTTTGAAAAGAATGGTGAATTTGAAGTTGTAGGGTACACAGATGCTGATTGTGCTAGTGTTAAGATTGACAGACGGTCTACATCTAGGTATTTTACATTTGTTGGAGGTAACACGCAACATATGAGATAATTAACCACGCAAAATGCAAAGTATTACAATCCAAGGAATTAAATAAGACAAACTTAAGCTTGATGGATATAACTACACATTTTAAAGAAATACATTTAAGCGCAAGATCGGTTTCACATAACACACACGTAATATGTATAACGTATTTGTGATGATCAATATCGCGTCAAATAAGTTTCAACCACTAATAACATATAAATGGATTTTTCTTTTCTTCCTTTCAAAAAAAAAAAAAACAATAGATTGTTTCTCATTTTTTTTTTTTTTTTCACTTAAGAAAAGTATTGACTTGAAATGCCACACAAGAATAACATCCCTTCAGTGTTTCTAAACAATAGTTCGCATCATGAAGAATGAACTGCAGCAACAGTTCTGAAGATCATGGTGTCTGCATTGTATCTTTTATGTTCATATGAAATGAAACTCACCCTAAAAATGAAGCTAGAAAGGAAGGACATGCTTGGAGGTCTTGAAGAACATAGCATATGGCAAAACAGTTGAAAGTGGTTAAGATGTAAAGGGACATATATCACTCTCGTAGAGGTGGGTCTGCACCCTCCTCACTAAACAAAGCATTTACAAAATGCTTGTGTCGTGGTAGCTAAGCTCCACAACCACAACTACCACCATAGCGCCACCATGCACCTCTGTCGAAACATGAGACAGACACCCTGTGTCGCACTCCCACAATAAACAAACAGCCCCCTATACAGCTCTTGTTAATCCTCCACCACCCTACTAAATAATGCACCATGATGTTGTGACTCAATAATGATCCTATTTATTCTCTCACTCTGGACTCTGGAGATCATTAGAATTGTGTTGATTTTCTAATATTTTTGTGTGTGATGCGGACTTGAACTCTAGACTCTAATGCGACTAACATCAAACATTAGAACTCTACACTTTTATGTTGAGCCTAAAAGATGTGATTAATACATCTTCTGATTAATTACCTAACAAACGTGAGAAGTGTGAACTGTTGTTGTGGTGGTGCAAATTAAGTTGGTCATTGTGGCATGTCCCAAAAGCATTATTTATTTACAAAATCTAACTCTTTGATTATGTAAGGAATGTTTATGAATGCGTTCACACAATGGTCACCTGATCAGTCTAGTACGTAAAACCATTGGAAAAGTCGGTGTCTTGGTAGCTGAAGTTTTGGCTTCACGAGAAGCTTACATAAAAATTTCAAGCATGTTAATATCGAAGGATACTAAATTACTCATTAACTGCCCTCATCGAAAGTTTGGAATTCTATAAAATTCAAGTTCTCAACTTGACTCTTTAGGCATAATTTTCGCGAGGCGAATTTTGTAACTGACCGCTTAAGAGACAATACTCATGATCATCCACTTGTAGCTATCTGGTTTCAATTTCTCTCATTTTTATGTCTTTAATGTTTCATTTGGATCAATTTGAACTTGAAGGGACATGGTTCAATATTTTAGATTTTAACTTATGTTACTTTGCTTTTTTAACAAAAATGATGGTGATTTATTGACCAGGTGGACACCTTGTGTAACAAAACCAAGGATTAAAATATCGGTATCGGTAGATATATCGGTCTGTTGAAAAAGGGAGATTTCGGATATATCGGGGAAACCCGGGAAAAAAATATCGGTATTTTGGGAAGAATTTTTTTTCTGAAATATTTAATTTATTAGATTTATATATAAATATTACAAATATCAACTTCATCTACACCCAGAATGAGAATCTATGTTGTTGATAAGAGTCATAAGACACACGCTGATCCACAAAAGTACAATAATCAGACCAAGACATATGACTCATATAGTACAAATTGTAGTGTTGAATATGATAATCATATATGTCTTTGGAGCTGCCAACTGTTTCCCCTATAAGTGGATAGTAAGGATGATGAAAACTGGATGACTGATCACTAACTTCCGTGCATTGATTATAGCCATAAACATTATAGCCATATTGATTGTTGCCTTCTTGGGATTCATTTGAGGTTCCAGTCCCACTACCTAAACTGATAGAATCAAAACTAAGCGCAACTTAAACAACATCTTGATCATCATTTGGACCTCTAGTCCTCCTCCCATACATGGTATCCTCTTGCGCTCCATACCTAATACTTCTATAGCCATGATCATGGGAGGCATGATCGTAATTTTCTTCAGATGAAAAATTGTTCAATCCACCAACTGTAGAAGATTGTCCATGTACAAACCCGGTGCCAGTATTTCCACCACCTTTTCCGCTTCCACCATCTTCATCATCATCTGAACTATCCGGAGTTGCTATGCCGCCCCATGCATCATCACTGTCTAAATTATCTTTTGGGTTTCCAACAACTTCTTTAGATAATACCCTTTGTACGTTGATTCCATTGGCAATTGCAGTTTCAAGTCAAGACCACCACTCGTCATTGGGATACACCTCGAGGGAATTAATTACTTCTCTTCCGGATAACATTTCAATTTTTTACAGATATTTTTTTAATATGTCAGTGATATATCGAAAATATCATAAATGTCGGAGATATTTCCTAAATATCGGAGATATTTCCTAAATATCGGTGATATTTGATGATATTTCCTAAATATCAGGGAAATATCGTAGATACGGTGGAAGATAAGATATTGACCCCTAAAGACATATCGGTCATTCGAAAAAGGGAGATATCGAAGGATATATCGGATATATCGGAGAGATTTTAATCCTTTAACAAAACAATACAAGGAAAGAAATAACGAATCTGCGACCAATTTGCCCCTGTAAAACTAGCGCATGTCAGAACAGACCATATTTTCCAGTTTTCCACCGTACTGGGGAGTGACCAAGTTTCCCATTTGAGCACACATCACACGGACTCAATCGTCTTCCTCCACAAAAATACAGACAAACAATTCAACACCCAAAAACCAAAAGGCCATATTTGGTATGCTCTGAAAATATTGAATCTTTGGGGACCAAGGTCGCTGAAAGGCGGGACCTTTATATTCATCGTCTTCCCCGCTGTGTCTGCTACACTCCCAACACCGTTTATGAACACAACACCCTCTATTTCGATACCCGTTGTTTCCTATACATCGATCCTTGTACCCTTCTTGGAATTTCAAACTTCTCTCCTTGTTGTCTTTTGGGTTTTGTGGATTCTTATGCCCCTATCAAAGTTTGACTATTTATCCAGTCATGCTTCTCAATCTGTTTTGTTTTAAGAACCCATTAGAACTGATCATGTTTTTATCAGTTCATTTTGTATCTGATAGTTGTTAAATATTTTTCAGAAAATTGACAAATTTGCCTAATTGTTGTTTTACTTTGGTGGGCTTAGCAGTTGTTGGAGTAGGAAGAGGGTGTATGGATCCTACTCTGAAACTCTCTATCCTGCTGTTGCTTCTCGGATTCGGTATGTAATCTCTTTATCATTTCATTTGTATCCCCATGTTATTATACCTTTTTCTTGCTTCGGGTGATATAAAGTTTCATAATGTATGTAGATATGTATAGTATTGCTATTCAATTACTTTGAGTTATTGGGAAATTACAAGTGATATTGGGTAGGCTGCTGATTTTGTGGTTCTTATGATTTATCTACAGCTTATGTATCGGTGAATGCCTCGACTTTCAAGAATTATGGACATTGTGAAAGAGTTGTTAAAAGATGGGCATTCTCTTCACTTGAACAAGAAGTTAAAGAAGATAAACACACACTGAGGGATTTGCTGTTTTTCCTTCACATCCCCAGAACAGGCGGCCGCACATATTTTCACTGGTAATCAAATTGTTTCTTCAACCTAAAGATTCATAGCTGGCATTGTTGAGGCATATTGATCCATCTGGCTGTGTCTTCAACTTGCAGTTTCTTGAGAAAGTTGTATTATAGCTCTCTGGAGTGCCCTCGATCTTATGATAAGCTGCGTTTTGACCCAAGGTAACATCTTGTCATCTTGTTTATGTTTATTTGGATTTCACTCGTCTGGCTAAACTTGCGGCTACAGTTTCTCTGACTTTAGAATCACCAGAGTTCAAGTAGTTTTAGTAACAGACAATCATAGTACTTGAGTTCATGTTTCTTTTATGTCGAATTGAGATATTAAATTTACAAGGATGTCTTTAGATTTAACGTTGTGTGTACGCTAGAGTGATTTCAAGAAATGCTGCACAGATACGTTATAAGTTCATCCACATTATTGGGAGAGGGGAATGTTTATTAAGAATGCAGTGATGTGATTACAAAGTCAACTTACTAGTATTGTTAGACTGATGAACATAGCCTGCCCATTATGTTGCAAGCTATGCTTTTGGACTTGAGTGTTGCCTAACATAGTATCTTAGCATTGAGTGGTTCTGGAATCTCCTATCCCCAATTCCTACCTGCTTCCTGGTTGTTGAGTACATGGTGCAGGGTAAGGGGCACCTGTATTTATTTTATTTTATTTTTTTATCTCCTCCCTTTCTTTGCCTGTCAAGGTGCAGGTTGTGAACATTTAGTTAAATTGAGATAGATAATGAGCCATCAGTCGTTGTAAAAAGTATGTTTGCTGCTTAAAATGACATTAAGGCTTGAGTTTTATATCACCAACGTTTTTTTGTGGGAGGTAGACAGTAGCAGCTAAATTGGATTCTTACAGAACTATGTTTTCTATCATCAATATATGTACCTTATACTATTCCTAGTTGTCATCTTCAATCGGTGTTGGTATTTACTTGGTGCAGAAAAAAACAGTGCAGATTGCTGGTTACTCATGATGATTATAGCATGATGTCGAAACTTCCAAGGGAGAGAACTTCAGTAGTGACAATACTTAGGGATCCAGTTGACCGTGTTTTTAGTTCTTATGAATTTTCGGTAGAGGTAGCTGCTAGATTTTTGGTACATCCCAACTTAACTTCTGCAACACAAATGGCTAGACGTATACGGTCAAAGACTAAAGGAGTAAGCACATTGGACATTTGGCCGTGGAAATACTTGGTTCCGTGGATGAGGGAAGACCTTTTTTCTCGGGTATGTATTCCTCTCAATTGCTTGACCCAGTTAACCTCTGTGGTCCCGTAGCTTCTGTACTTTGTGATATTTCTGCTAAAAGTATCCTTGAATTATTGCTGCAGTATTTCTCCATAATTATTTATATTGATATTTTTTGACAGAGAGAGGGTCGAAAGCTTAGTGGTACATTTGATGTTCAGAGCGATGACCCATACAACATGGAGGAAGTTGTGATGCCATTACATGAATACATCAATCACCCTATAGCTCAAGATATTGTTCACAACGGTGCAACATTCCAGGTAGTTCATTCTCTTGCGGCCTCTAGCAAATCTTTGCTGTTTCTTATTTATTCAGTTAATCTCTTGGCTGCCCCACCAATGACCAACACAAAATGCTAGAAAACTTTGATCCCATACTTGATGGTTCTGTCATTATGTTTATCTTGAAATTCTCACGGAGTGAAAGCAGACCATTGATTGAATTACTTTTACAATGTTGACCGACTGAATGATCTTAAGCTTGATGTTTGAATATTGGCCTGCCTGTATACGGAAATAACATCCAATATTGTGAATTTTGGGTGGTAGGGCTCGATTCTCAGATTATTGTGGAAGGTTTATCTTCCACTATGTCGCCCGAATTTCATCAATATTTCGTCAAAATTTCAGGATTTGAACTCTTAATTGTAAAATGTTTCAAAATGCTTTATTGACTTCATTTGGCATTGAATTCAGTTGATTTTGGCTTTGTTAGTGTTTACAGGCTTGTTAGTTAAAATGGAAGAATTGTATGAGTTACAAAGTGGGACTTATTTTCACCTTGCACATGATACTGTGTTGGGATGAGAAGATCTCACTAGTGACATTACTGATCCATATCCTCTTCCCAAGTGTGTATGAGAGTTAAGAAATCGAAGTAATGAAATTGAGTGGGGAAGGGCATGGATATAGCATATTATGATATCTGATAGGTGGATGTATCATTGATGGGTAATGTGTTACTCAAATTATCCATTGTATGCGTATTAGGGGTAGCTTGCTTCTTGAGTTTATATTCTTAGTTGATGTGTTATCGATACCTTTTTCCAAAGCTCTTATTATGTTTTCATTGTTTTTGTAATTTTATACGGGTTCTCTCCACAACCAGTGACATTTTCATGTTGGTTTGGTCATTTCTTGCAAATGGAAATAGTACTTTTGGAAATATGTTTAGGATATGTCAATTTCAGTCGCTTGGAATCAAAGGGGCATTATCAATTGGAAACTAAGGAAGTTGACAAGGGTAACAAGTGGTACATAGTATGTCCTCCAAAGTCCAAACGTGCTACTAAAAGAGTAGAGGTTAGGAAAGCATATTGGAAACTAAGAGATGAATGCTATTTCTAATTGCATAGTAATGCATATTCATGGAGAGAAAAGTAAGGCTTGTCTACTCCTTGCAATATGGTATATCGTTATAACAAATAGATCTTTTAGTGCTTATTATCTGGTTGTGCTGGGTACCAACTCATAATTATGAATGTAGAAGCTGCAAGCTATGTTTTTATTTTAATTTAAATAGTTCGGGAGGGAACTGTCCTAGAGGAAGATCTTACTTTACTTCTTTTTATCCGACTGACTTTTGAGTACTACCAGATAAAGTCTATTCTTGGTAGTGGTCAAACTACCATTGTGGTTATCATTATTATTTTTTTCTGGACTAAAAAAATTCTTTGGTCAGTTTCGGTTTTTCTACAATAATGTATGTGGATTCACCAGTGGGCTATATAATTGATTTAAACTTTTAAGTTAGCTTTATATTCAAGTATTTTTCTGTCCAGTGTTAATATTGATGTATCTGATTGACTTTCTTAATTTAAAAGGTTGCAGGATTGACAAACAACTCCTATCAAGCTGATTCACATGAAGTGCGCCATTGTGTACAGAAGTATAAGCTTCTTGGTAAATATGTTCTTCAAGTTGCAAAGGTAAAAAAAACCAAATTTTCAAAGTTGTCCATATTGTTTTTCTTTGTAAATACTGTTTCTCGTATGATCTTCATTTCCATCTTATGCTTGTAATTGTTTACCACGCTAGAGATTTGTAAATCTTGCAGAAGAGGTTGGATGATATGTTATATGTTGGTCTCACTGAGGAGCACAGACAATCTGCAACAATGTTTGCAAATGTGGTTGGTGCCCAGGTGATTGCACAGCTGAGAGGATCAAATTCTAGTGGGGAGATTAATGCTGCTAACAATAAATCTGGTTAGTGTAGTGTCTGTTTAACATCATTTATCATTCTGACCTTTTTCAGGAGTACTATTGCATAACAATTAAAAATGAATTTCAGTGCCACAAACACAATAAATATGAGATACGCACTTAAACTTTTTTAAGTATGTAATGATTTAGACCTAGATGTATTAGTTAACAAAGTCATGCTTTGGTAGGACTTTGGGTAACATGTCACGTCGTTTTCCATTCTTTTGATAATATAGTTAGGTTTGACTGAGGAATGAATCTGGTCTTTATCTTATTCTTCTACTTGTAATACAGAGCAGAGCTACCCAGTTTCAGATTCCAAGCCCAATAATGATGATCTTCAGGTAATTGGCGAAGGCCATGAAATGATTGACATATGGATATGGGTTTTAGTAGCTTTACTGAACCTTTTCTGTATATGACAGAGCAGCACGCCAGATGGAAAGGAAAGTGAGATTGCTTCAACTGAAACTGGTGGGGCTGTGAAAGAAAATGTAAGCATTTCACATATTGACATGAGGAGAGTAGATCTGTTTTCCACTTGTAGAATGTTGACTTTGATTTTTTCTTCAACCTTAGATGACTGTGGGAGACCTTATGGAAGCTTATGGAGATTGCATCTCTAGTTTAAGGAAGGCCCAGACACGCAGGCGCACCGCATCTTTGAAGAGGATCTCCCCGGCAAACTTTACAAAGGAGGTAGCACTAATTTTTTTTAAATTTTTCCAGACTAGCTACTTCCATCAATGATCTTTTGCAAATTTATAAGAGAGGCTGCAATTCTGCCTGCAAAGGATTTGTTTCTCTTTTCACCAAAATGTGCTCTTGTTGCCTTGCACTTGTTCTCTACTGGTATAGATGCACATTATATCTAGAACATAGTTAGAAGCTATTGGTTTTTAGAATGTAATGATGATTTTACCTATTTCTCGTTCTTTCTTGTTGCCTTGTGACGTGCTGTTGAAGCACTTAAATGTGCTGCCATGTTGAGTAGTTGTAATTAACTCTTTTTCCATAAATCAGGTTCTGTCGTCCCTAGTTTTCTCTGACTTTTTTACATTCAATTTATTACAGGCACGCCTCCAGGTTTCTGAAGTGGTTCTCGAGCAGATAAAGCAACTTAACCACCTTGATTTGGAGCTTTATAAATATGCGAAGGATATCTTTGCAAAACAACACAACAATACAGTGCAAACATCTGGTAGCTCAGTAAGTCTCTTTATTCAAGGCTTGAAAATCAATAGATAAGTACCTTTATGTGTGGCATGATGTTTTTTAGACTAGCCTTGTTTTTTCTGATTGTCTTTCAATTGATAAATATACAAGTAACTAGGATTCTTTTAATTCAAAATTTTGCTTGGGAATTGGAAAATGCCACTGTGATGGCTAAAGAAGTTGAGCCTTTCTTGTATGATTGTCTTTCATTTGATAAATATACAAGTAACTAGGATTCTTTTTATTTCAAAATTTGGCTTGGGAACTGAAAATGCCACTTTGAGGCTAAAGAAGTTGAGCCTTTGTTATATCAAATTATAATAACAAACAAGTAACAATCTCTGAGCGGTTGAATTCTTTGATGCATATTACTTTGTCATTTTTATTTATTTCGAAGTGTGGCATTACTGTTTACTAATATACACTATGCACATATGATGGTCAATTCATTGAGCACATTTTACTTCTGTATGCCTTTGTCACATCAATCGACATGTTTCAAAGCATAGGTGCTTCATCTTGTTACTTTTCATCAAGAAGTAAGTTTTTTACATACCAGCTGATGGTGCAACATAACTTAATTCCTTTCATTAAAATGTATTTTAACAGCAGGACAGATGGGAGAGGATGTTGCAGAGTTCATATGGCACAGGGATAATGTTTTGGAAAGTGGTCTCAGTATGCGTGACTCTTGTTTTAATCCTTTCAGTCTTCTTTGTTTTTGTTAATGCACGAAGAAGAACGTTGAAAATCAAATTATGATTGTATCTTCTTAAACTGTCTGATCACAGGATTTAAGATTGTTTGGAAAATATAGAAAGAACCCCAACTCCTTTAGTTAGTTTCATCCTCGGCTCTCATCTTATTTGTTACAAGTATTTTTGATATCTGGGTATTGCCCAAGAGCATTAAGCATTTCATTGGTTCAAACTGTCTTCCATAAATCCAGAAGGATCTGATAGAAAACCCACTAAGGGGACTACAGGTTTTACATGAAGTTAATTTTTGTGATTTGGAGTTTGATAGGACTGTGCAAACCCACCTCATCTTCGCAATCTCATGAGAGAATACACTATTCCAGGGTACATTGCACATTTACACATTTTACTGTCGGATCTTCATTTTGGTCATGCTAAATTGTTGTCTTGTCCTCATGTTGACATGCACTGACAATTTCTCAGTAGTGTCAACCTCTTAGATCTCAGTATGGTCACCATTTCTTCTTACTTTTCTGCACAGATAAAATGTCCTTGGCTAGCTTTTGATTCATCATCTAGAGGTGGCGATGGACTTGAAGGTATAATACATAATGAGAAGTGGTCTTGAAATTCAAATTCTTTAATAGATTTGATTCAGTTTTTCCGAGAAACAATTGCAGTTAGAGTGACAATAAAAGAAATAATGCAGCTAGAATTTCTTCAAAATGCACATTTGTTTTTTTTCGATGAGGAAAAAATGCAGTTAGAAATTCGCAGGTTTTATCACTTTTATGCATCCGTGTGCTTGCTGGTAGAAGCGCTAAGCTTTTTGGACACAGTGACGATCAGTATGTCAAAGTTTTACTTTATATTAATATAGCTTTGAGTTGATCGTGATTGCTGCAAATTTTCTTCTCGTTTTATTTGCCATCTGCATGCACGGCGTCATGGTGGTCGGCCGATGGAAGCATTCTGACATGATCTCTCAGTGCGGATTAGTTTTTAGGTCTAGAAAGCCTTTGAGAATACCTTCGTTGATACTCTAAATAAAAAAAGATAAATTATTAACTCGTGCAGACAGTTCGTACATGACAATATTGGAAGAGAAGGACAATATTTGAGCAATTGAACCACTGGCGGAGCCAGCCTGGTCTTGATTAGGCTGGAGCCCCGGTGAAGATTAGAAACCCAAAAAAAAAAAATACCTGCATCACATCTAATCTATAGGTTTGCTTAGAAATAACCTAGGATTTGAACTCTAATTGACTCCATACTTCATCCCCAGCCTTAGAAATCGCCGAGCTCGTTATCACACAGTTGATGACTAAGGTTGCTCTGAACAATATCATTCGTGCTTAACACTAGATCAATAAGTGATATTCCTCGAATCATATTAAGGTATGGATGAATATATAGGTCGTGAGTAGGATATGCGCACATAAATATAGCTCAAATTAATTTCCAACGTAGTATTTCCGGCAGATTGATGGTCATATATTCATTCTTCCGAAGGTTTCAATAATCAATAGGTTGCAGATGAATTTATTTCATTCCATGCCTAGGTATACTAGCTACTGTTTGCATCATGACAAGACCCTTTGAGACTTGTAAGCAGGCCCGGACCTGACATTTTTAGATCTGAGTCGAACTTTCAAATTTGGACCCTCAAAATATAGTATTCATTCAATTTTATTTTCTCTTTTTAAAAAACACACAAAAATTTTCACAAACTAAAACTATAAACTCAAAATCTAACCACAAAAAAATTATACATTCTATTTATATTAAAAATCTTATTAAGACAACAAATCTCTTACTTAGACTCCTCATTTTTTCTAAAATAGCAACTAATAATAGTAATATAAGGGTAAGATTTTATCTTTATTTTTCTCTTTTGTTTAACACTACCCTAATTGGATGCTCTTAATTATTTTTTATTGTTTTTAACTAAACTAATGTGATCACACAAAGAGAAAATAAAATTTTGGGCCCCTTAAGGCTCCGGGCCCTGAGTCCATCGATTTTTAGGACTCTATTCAGGTACGGGTCTGCTTGTAAGTCGGAGATGAACAAAGCTAGCAATTTATAAGTCTGTGATCCAACAAGAACATCTGGTTTGGCGGTCTCATGACAAGTGTTTACAAATTAAAAGTAACGGATTAAGATCCTTAGAAGGTTAGAAATCAAGTAAAAAGTCATCTAGATAAGGCTAGAAAATCGTTTAAATCCATTAGACAACGTTTCACGAAGCCCAACTTAATTGTTCAGTAATTGTTGAAACAACTGTAATATATCCCGAGTCATCTTGTTTTAAATCTTCCGCAAGCAAAATTAACATATATACATCTCCCTATGTATGTGTGTTCTCTTTTAATTAACCAAAATTTCTCGCTCCGTCAAGCGGTAATGAATTTTTTTCGTGTGTTTCTACATAGGGAAAATGCCCATTTACTACTAATTTATCATTCCCTTAGCCCATTTGAATGAATCTAATATTAGAGAGTTCATTATAATACAAGGTCTTCCTCTTTCTGCTCAAATCATCAAATCTTATGTGTTTGGCCTACAATATCCATTATTTTCAAGACCAAAATGTCTTTGTAGTTGAAATTCTAACAGATTCTCCATGTAGATTTCAAATTTCGGTTTCGAAGAGAGAGAAAGCTACAGAGCGAGAGAGAGAGAGAGAGAGAGAGAGAGAGAGAGAGAGATCGAGCGAGCGAGCGAGAGCGCGACTGTCGTCGACGTTTTTCGATGAATATCTGGCGATAAGTCTCATCAGAAAATCGCTTAGTTGATGGAGCGAGATCGATCTTTAGTTTACTCGTCACTTCCTTCTCGGTTTGTTTCTCCTTTCTTCTTCTTTCGTTCTGTTTGTTTTGAATTTAGTTCAATTTAAAATTATTTTCGTGTTTATCTGTTTTTGAATCGTATAGTTTTGTAAATGTTGTTTCGAATCCTTTTTGTTCTATCAGCTAGGTTGGAGTCTGTTGTTAGGTTTTCCTAGTTGTCAATAATTGTTGATTATTTGTGTTTGCTGATCTTTCCTTTTACTCAAAGACTGTTTTGGAATATTTCTGGAAATTGTGATATGGTTACTGGGGGTCGGTAACTAGTTCGGGTGGTCAATAATTATGTTTGAACTGTGTTTAGGTGTGAGTAATTGTTGTTTTATTGTGCTTTTATTTGTTTTTCAAGCATCATGTTTCAGTTTTCAAGCTGTCTAGTAGTTGTAGCCTAAGTTATTGGGGGTTAATAACTGGTTTATTTTGTTTGTTTATATGTAGGAATGTTGACGATTTTTTGATTGCTCAATTTATCTATACTGGAAACGGATTTTATCTTCAACTAAATGATCTTATGAGCTTTTCTGACTTGATCGACACCATTGATCGACGACTTAGGTTTTGTTCCAGTGATGTTTTTCATCTGCAATACTCATCTCCTGCTTGTCCTGTCATCTATTTGTACAGTGACCTTGATTTTAAAATGTTATTTTGCTGTGCAAAAATATATAAATTAGATCATATAGATGTGAATGTTGTTAAGGATGTTGGCAGTAGTTGTTCATCTAAGAGTGTTTTACTTGATGAAAACTTTTTTGAAATCATTGATGAGAATGATTATTTAGATGATGGATTTAAAGATGGATCTACAAAGTCATATTTGTCAAATGATTGGGGTTCTTACCTTTTACACAAAGGGTAGAAGTTTGAAAGTGTTCAGGATTTTCGAGATAAACTTAGGAAGTATGCGGTTTAAACTATTTTTTGTTAGGTGCTACCTAGGAATGATGCACTCTATGTCAAAGCTGTTTGTGAAAATGATGGAACTGAAAAATGTGGCTAGGAAGTAATTGGATATGTGGCTCCTATAAATAATTGTTTTTATATTAAGGAGTTTAATAACATATATACCTGTAAAGGTGTCCTTAGGAATCAAACTCATCGGCAGTTAGAGTCCAAAATAGTTAAGACATGCATCGAGTCCAATGTGATCCTTAACCTTGGTTTGAAGCCTGCTGATGTTATGAGTAATTTTAAGTCTACTTATGGTTTTGAAATTAGTTATAAGGTTGCTTTGAGAGCAAAGAAAAGGTGTGTGGAAAAGATGTATGGCTCTGATTCTGATTTCTTTTCGATGTTAAGTTGGTATAAGGACGTTGTTTTGGAGACTAATCTAGGGTCTTCCTTTGTCCTTGAAGTTGAGGAGAATACTAATAGGCTCCAAAGGGTTTTTGTAGCTTATGGAGGCTAAGTTGAGGGTTTCAAGTTCAGACTCTCTGTTTTATATGTGGATGGTACATTTGGAAAGAGCATCTACAAGGGTCAAATTCTTTCTGCCACCGGAAGAGATGAAACAAAGGTACCCTCAATCCCTAATTATTTTACCCCTTGAATTGTTTTCTCATGCTTTATATTTGTGTTGCCTTTGTTTCATTTTATTATTTTATTTGTTTATATTCACATTTGGAGTAGAACGCTCCCGAAAGTGGTGCAGCGGCACACTGCTTTAAAAGTTACTGACCCCTAGTAAATATTTTTTTTTTTGTAGGTTTCTTTCCTCTAGCCTTGTGTATCTGTGACTCAGAGACTGAAGAAAATTAGTTTTTTTCTTTAAGCACTTGAAGGCTTTGCTGGAACCGCAGGGAAGGGTAATCACCTTTATTAGCGATCGTGGTGGTGGGTTATTGAAGGCTTTTAATCAAGTGTTTCCTAGTAATCCTCATCTCTTTTGTTACCATCATTTGAGATATAATCTTACTCAAAGTATAGGAAGAAAAGGAATGTTGTTGTGCATGCTCAAGTATTGCAAAAGTTTTTTAAGGTTGCTTATGCATCGACCGAGAGGACTTATTACCATCACTTACAAGCTCTGAGAGATGAGGGCGGTGCTGAAGTAATTAATGAGTTTATAGCTGAGATCCCTTTGGAGAATTGGTGTTGTGCTTTCTTTAAGGGCTGCCGGTATGAGATCATGGCAAATAGTATTGATGAGTCTATTAACAAATGGATTTTTGTTGAGCGTTCAATGCCTCCGCTAGCAATGATAGGCCAGACTAGGAGGAAAGAAATGAAGTTGATGTCTGAAAGGAGGGTTGAATCCAAATCTTGGACTACTCAGCATACACCTAAAATGGAGAAGAAGCTGGTTGAGCAGATGCATAAGGTGTGTAGTTTCAGGGTTATTGCCTCCCAGGAAAGTGTTTACGAGGTTAGAGATGATGAGTACTCTTATTTTGTGAACCTTTCTACTCGTACTTTCTCTTGTGTGAAGTGGCAGATCAATTGCTTCACATGCCCTCATGCCCTTTCTGCTATACAAGCTACAAGATTGAATGTTTATGATTTTATTGACTCGTACTTTAGTGTCGAATATTTTATGATGAGTTATAGCTTACCTATTCATCCAGTGAGTAATGTTGATGCTTCTTCTTTTGCTTGCACTAAGGAGTCCATACTACCTCCTATTACGAAGAGGCCGGCCGGTAGGCCTAAGATGAATAGGATTAAATCTTCTGGTGAGAAGAAGCCTACTCGGTGTGGTCGATGTTTTAAATTGGAACATCATAATAGGTAGAGCTATACTAAACCTTTAAATGGGCAGCAGTAGTTTCTTTTATGTTGCATTTTCTACTTTGAGGAGTTATAGGGTGTCAGTAACTGTGACATCTGGGCTTTGTAATGTCTCTTTTTCATGTGATTTGAATTATACCATCTTAATTTGATACTGTAATGACAATTATTTTGTATTCCTCTTTTTTTTTATCACTGAATAGTATGTACTTGAGATTCAATATGTACTAAATCATAGTTTGGTTTGTATTTTGTTTTCATTTTGACAGGTCTGGTTTATGTTATGTTATGTTGTAAACTGTAAATGAATTATCATGTGTCAATACCAGTCAGTGCCCAGTTGCTAGGTGTCACCCGAGAGATTGACCAGTTACTGGGTGTCACCCGAGTGATGACCAGTTACTGACACCCAGTAACTGAAATGATAAACCAGTTACTGGGTGTCATAACCAGTTACTGATACCCAGTAACCAGTTACTAGGTGTCAACCAAGTGATAGACCAGTTACTACTGACACCCAGTAACTGAAGTGATTGACCAGTTACTGACCCCCAGTAACTAGTTACTGGGTGTCAGTAACTGCATAGCTGATGCCTTAGAGCAATCATCAATAATAATTCAGTGTACCTGTAACTAACTATTAAGTTTTAGTTCAGCAACAAAAACCATCATGACTAACTAAAACCATATCATAAACATTTATATTTGTTTACATCACCATTCTACAAGATGTTCTTGAAATGAAAAAAGGATCCTACTTTTTACATAAATGGATGATATCAATTTGTACACAATAGCAGAAAATAAACCCAGAAGTTCAATAAGGAGCAAAATTCTAATTGCTTGACATTGATTTTGCATCTACTGGTTCAAGGAACCCATCTGGCGTAAAACCCTCTTCTATGTCAATCTTCATGAATTGTTGCAGCAATTGCTTTCTTATATTATCTCTGCCTTTTTATGTCGGCTTTAGGTTATATATTAGGCTCTCAATGTTGTGGAGCATGTAAGGCTCATAATCCGACCTGCATTCAAGTAACCAGTAAACTTGAGTTTCCTTTCACACCACACCTAATACAACTAGTTACTGACCTCTAAGAATTAACATAATGCTTTCTATAAGAAAAAAATAATCTATGGTACTTACGAAATTTTTTTCTGTTGCGGGCAAGTGAAGTCTTCTTTCAGCTCATACTGTTCTTCATTGACATTGTTTGAGAGGACCCATTGTCTTGTTTCCTTCTCCTCATTAGTCATTTGTACTTTGGTTTCTATCAATCCATGTTCATCCTCGCCAGTATTTTTATCTTTGAATTCTTCTGGGTCTTGGCTCTCAGGGTATGTCGATGCAGCTAGACACATAAATCTCCTGATGTACTTGACTTGTGAGAGTAATATTGCAAAAAATTAACATCTTTTAAGGGTGATTAACCGGTTACTCAATCAATAGTAACCGGTAACCGGTTAATCAATCAATTGTATTGCATTGCATTGCATTTATGTTCAACTTCAACCAATTGTACATGAATTATTCACTTACCACATTCATTGCATTCTGGAAGTATATATCATCAGAGGTGTACTTCTTTCCGGGCGGCAGCTTCGCGTTCATATGCAAGCTAGAAACATTTTGAATGGTTGTAAATGACCAACAATGTGTAGTGTCTGTTATGGACATGATGTATTGGTATAAACACTTTGTCATTGCTGAATATTGACCACATCGGTTCAATGATTTTGTTTTCAATCTGCAGTTCGTAGCCGTTAAAATCACCTTTCTCCCCTGCTTCCTTGTATTTTTCCTTCTCTTGCTCATGTTTTATTGCAACAAACTATATTTTTTTTTTTGCAAAAAGAAAGTTTTGTTAGCATTAACTCAATAAATGAAGAGAATCACAAGGGTGTGGTAGTTTTACTTACAGCTGCCTCCACATCAAGGAATCCCACTCGGATGCCTAACCTTTTTGCTTTTTTCTTTAACATTTGAATATAAATCTTGAGAACCTGCATTCAATTCTATATTTTCAGAAAATCACACATAAAATTTAAGGGCAGAGACTTTTTTGCCAAAAATAATTGCACCAAGTTTTGATTATTGGGTGTCAGTAAGTGGTTATCCTTACATCAATTGTAAGCTCTCCTTCCACTATTATTGCCTTCAAGTCCTCCTTTGTGATCTGAACTATTAAAGAATGATCTTGCCAATATACATAGCTGTTCAATCCAAAACAATTGAAAGGAGAAATAAAATAAGATTTTTTTTTTACTCAAATCTTTATAAAGAAGTAAAAACAACATATATACTTACTCTTTGTTTTCATCTTGATTTTTTTTTTAACCAACTCTCATAATGCATTGCCACATCCTTCTCTAGAGTTGTCCATGTTGGCTTTGTGCATTGGACTTTGTCAATAACTATGTTGTGATGTTTGGATATGTTCCTTCGGGCTGGTTGGTTCTTCTTGGGCTTAAGGTCTTCAGGTGTGTCATACTCCCATTCTTCTTGTTGCTTTTTTGTTGCATCCCTTTTGTTAACCTTCACATTTCTCTCTATCGAAAGGGGTTGAACAACTTTCTTCTTTAATCATGCTTCTTCTTTCTCAACAACAGCAACAAAATCATCCATGGAAGAATTGATTTCTTCTTCAATCAGTTCAATGTAGACCCGCGACTTCTTCTTATATGTCCTCAGACCTTCATTTTCCTTCTCCTTTTGTTGTTGTTGCTGCTGCTTCACTATGTCCATGACTACTATCTGAATTATTTCTTGACACACATTCAAATCTTCTTGGTCTGCACCATATCCCATCACAATCGTTTGGATTGGTATTGCAGTTGTTGCCCCACATGACTGCACATATAAAAACAAAAAAATGGAATTACTATGGGTCAGTTATTAGGTTCTTACATCTTCAGGTGTTGAATTCTGACGAACTCGAGAATGTGCATCAACTGTATTTGATTCATTTTCCTCAAGGTTTACCATCTCTTCTTGGTCTTTTGGTGCTGCGACAACCATTTGCATCTTCAACGGAATATTTTTCTTCTTGGTCTTTTTGGCTTTCGCTTCTTTTAAAGACTCTCGAAGCTTCTTGTTTTCCTTCTGTAGCTGCTATATGTGGATGTCAGCAGCTTTCACCTTATTCAACAGTTGTGAATATTCTTTTCCAGGAGCTCTTCATTTGCTTTTGTAAGTTTTTCGAGCTTCTCCTTCAAGGTTTTTTCAGGTTGCTTCCCCTCCAAATCCCTCATTAGAGCTCTCAAATTCTCAGACATTAATATCATCTGTTCTTCATCTTGTTGGCTTGATTGAGGCACCTACAATCATAATAACAAATAGCATCAGATAACTGGTTACTGATCTCTAGTAACTGGTTACTGACCCCTAGTATAGTAAATGGTTACTGACATCTAGCAAACAGTTTCTAACCCCTAGTAACTGGTTATTGACCCATAGCAAACAGTTTCTAACACCTAGTAATCAATCAAATATGAAAAATTCTAAGTTACCCATTCGTTGAAGCTTGGGGTGTACTCTTGTTCCTCCATCATAAAGTCTTCTTCCTCCATCTCATTATCATCAGTTTCGTCTTTCCATGGACCTTCTCTTATAAGATCCTAATATATTTCAAAAAAAAAGTTAGATTTTTGAATATCAGAAAAATATGATGTCTCGAAAGTTAGATATAAAACTTTACCTTGAGAAAAGTAGACTTCTTCTGTACATCCTTGTGGTCAAATATTTATTTGATGTTCCATCTGACAAACCTTGGTGTGCCCGTCTCATTTCCAGTGATCTGGTTTCTGACTCTTGTCTTCACGAGAAACCAATATACAATCACTAGTGGAAAAAACCTCTTAGGCGACGGAATTGTTTTAATTCCGTCTCCTAAGTTACCACCAATGCGACGGAATAGTGTTCCATCATCTATGTAATAACTTAGGAGACGGAAAATGTACTAAGGTGACGAAATCATTTTTATAAAAAAAAAAAAAAAATTATTCACTTAGGCGACGGTAACGTATTTCGTCGTCTAAGATTGATTTAGACGACGGAAAAACTTACTTAGGCGACTGAATTATTATTTTTTATAAAAAATAAAATTTATTCATTTAGGCGACGGAAATGTATTCCGTCGTCTAAGATTGATTTAGACGACAGAAAAATTTACTTAGACGATAGAATTATTATTTTTTAAAATAAAATTAAATCTTAAGCGACGAAAAGTATAATTTTTCGTCGCCTAAGTACCGAAATTTTTAGCGGCTCATTTTCCGCCAAAAATTTCAGAAAAATTTGAACCAAATTTTTCAAACTTTCCTTATATATTCTCTCTCCCCCCTCTCCTCTACCAAGTTTCCACACATACCTCTGCCTCTCCTTCTTCTTCCCTCTCTGCCTCACCTTCTTCTTCCATGTGCCTCTCCTTCTTCTTCCATGTGCCTCTCTTTCTTCTTGGCCCTCTGCCTCTCCTTCTTCTTCGCTTCCTGCCTCTCCTGGGCGTTCTTCTCTTTCAATGGAGTCTGCGCGCCTTTGTGCCAGGGGACTCCGTGCCCTTCTTTGCTAAGGGAATCTGCGTGATCTTTGTGCTAGCGGAGTTTGCGCGCCCTCCCTGCCAGCGGAGTCCACGCGCCTTCTGTGCCAGCGGAGTCCGCGCGCCCTTCCCTGCCAGCAGACTCCCCGCCCTTCCCTGCCAACGGAGTCCGCGCGCCCTTTGTGCCAGCGGACTCCGCGCCCATTTATTTTTTTAATTTTTTTTTCACTTTAGCGACGGAATCCAATGATTCTGTCACCTAGAGGAAAAATGTTTTTTTGTTATTAAACAATATCAGTCGTCTAAGTACTTATGCTTCGGAAAACTTCCGTCTCTGAAGTACTTAGGCGACGAAAACAGTTTCGTCGCCTAAGTAATTTTGACTCGACGGAAATCAATTTTTCGTCGCCCAGACACCTACCTCACTCTACTTAGGCGACGGAAATTTCGTCGCCTTAGTTCTTAGGAGACGAATTTTGTTACTTAGGCGACAGAACTATTCCGTCGTCTAAGAGCTTTTTTCCAATAGTGAATTAGAAGAATGCATCCACTATATACTTGAGCCTTATCCTTTTTGTATTTGTAAATGTCATCCTTCAAGAAATCAAGCACCATCTTTGACCAGTTGTACTTGTTAATTTCTTCAATGTTTTCATAGATTATTATCAACTCCCAGTCAAGATGTGTTCCCGATCTGCTGAAGAAGAACATTACAAGCAGATACATTAGGATCAAGGATGCTATTTTTTCTGCATCTTGATTCTTCTCGGGCTTATTAAGCTCAACACTCAACTCAATCTCAAGTTGTTGGCCTCGTGATGTTGTCTTTGGATATCCTACCCTTTTCAAAATATTTAGAGTCTGGCCATTTGTTCCTTGGAGGCTTATTTTTCAAATCCACCACCTCCCCTTCTGTAGAGATGTGGAATAGGGAATACATGTTATTTACTATGATCTCAGCTTCAATTTCCCCAAAGATATGATGAACTTGTTTTTTTCTGTGTTGTAATGCCTCATTATGAGTTTAAAATCCAACTCATGCTTCTTCACTTGACTCTCAGTCAGCTTCTCATTCTTGAACACATCAATTGTATCCCAAAATGTTGTTTGGGCCAGCAAATCCCACGTTCTTTGCAGGATTTTCTCCCTGTATCTATGCATCAATATGTGGAACGAATGAAGCGCACACTTCTGCTACTGGACCTTTATCTTCAACTCGTCTTCTTTATCTTCTTCTTATGAATCTTCTTGATGAACAGACTTTGTGGCAGTATTTTGCTTCTTGTTCCCCTTGTTCTTTTTTGGTCCCTTATTCTGTGATTTCCTCTTCTTGTTAGCTGCTCTTTCCTCAAGGTAGTATTGTTCAGTTGTTTCTTCATCATCACTGCTTTCCTCAATGACCATTTCCGGCAACTTCTTCTCTGCTTCTTTATTTGTTTAATTTTTTCTCCTATGACTTCTTCTGAGTTGAAGGTTGTTCAAAACCACTACTCCCTTCAGCATCTTCCTCAGAGTAGGAACTAATAATTTCCTTCCCCATTCTGCATATATAGATGTTAAATTGTTAGTTACTAAGCACTCACCTACATTACAGACCCCTAATAAGTTGATTACTGATCCCTAGTAAGCATATACATAACCCTAGTAAGTGATTACTACCCCCTGGTAATTGATTATTGGGGGTGGGTAATCAACACAACTGACCCCTAGTAAGTAGATACATAACCCTAGTATGTGATTACTACCCCCTGGTAATTGATTATTGGGGGTTGGAAATCAACACAACTGTCCCCTAGTAAGCAGATACATAACCCTAGTAAGTGATTACTACCCCCTGGTAATTGATTATTGGGGGTCGGTAATCAACACAATAATCCTCTTTTTTGCATTTTTATACTCTATACACAAAATTGAACAACAAAAGAACATTATACACAAAATTGAACAACAAAATAACATTATACACAAAATTGAACAACAAAATAACATTAATCTGAATCTCTAACATTTTCCAATTCTAAAAGAAACCCTAGATTTTTGCTTTCACTTTTTTCTCTTAAATCTCTATATCAAGCTTCAAAATCATCATTTGTGTCTTAAATAGTCGAATTACAAGCATAATAATGAAATGTAATTCGGAATTGGAGATTTGTTACGGATTTTACTAGTTCGTCTTCGTAGTTCTTGCCTTTGAATTCGGTCCGGCGAGAACAAGCGACTGTCTCAACGAAAGCCCGACGATTCGAAGCTTGATTTTGGTGAAGCTGGGCTTGTGCAAGAGCGATAGCAGCTGTGGTTTAGAGAGAGAGACAGGGAGGCAGACAGACAGGCAGTTGCGAATTAATTATGGGTAGTATCGCCCTTTTGGTAACAATCATTAAAATGGGCTAAAGGATAAGACTTTAATTGGAATAGGCTTTAGTTTTCAAATATTTGGGCATTAAGACATTTTCCCTACTATATATTAGCCCATGTGACATTTTAATTCTGGTTCTCTAAATTGTAAGAGATTAGGGAGTCCAACGTTGAAGGATTCTATATCGATACATATATCATTTAGGAATTAGGAGAAGTCCTCTCATTGTTTCGACAGCCTGGTTTGAATTTTGTAGCCATGTGTTTCTACTTTCTGCACATGACCAAACATATTATTGGGGTTCCCATGTTTTGGAATTTTCACTATCAAACGTTGGAAGAACAAGCTTCACATTGCGGACATTCAGGTTTTCATATAATCCCACATCGGAACAGTAAAATAAACCCTTCGGACACAATGATTTAAGTTCGCCGACTAATTCCTGCATTACTCTATCCATCTTTGTTCCGGCAAAAGCAAAACTCCTCAGGGATAGGCTTATCAGAAAGAGAAAAAGAAATTCAAAATTCTATCCATATTTCCACTTATTCATCAGAAGAGGACTAGAGTATCTTTTGATGTCAGAGTCAATTTTTCTTGATGGCTAACATACTGTATAAAAGGATCCTTGAATATTTGTGGTCTTATTCAAGCTTTTCAGGTAAGGTTGTTCTAGAGGTCTAACAAGTCACGTTTTGATGTGGTTTAATTATCTGCTCGCGTTGTCAGTTGTGCAAAAAGAGTTTCGAAAGCACAAATCACCTATTTGTCACATGTGAAGTCTCTTTGTTTGCATGAAATTGGGCTGCTTCTATGTTCAGGCTTCCTTTTGACCCAGGTATGCCACCAGTTGATCTTTTTGGGGATTATTATACTGCTACCCTTTCAGTTTCCTCTAAGCTCTTATGGCATATTGATATGTAATTTATTTTGGAGCTTGTGGATGGAGCGAAATAGATTAAAGCATGATGGGGATGAGTTTAAGGAGGTCCTCTTCAAACAGAAACTAATATTGGCACTCAAAGAATCAGGGTCTTTGCCTTTTGTTTCTACTCCCAACCCCCAATCTACTCCTATATTTGATTTTTTGGGTCTTTCGCCTTTAAGGCCTACAGCCCCTAGAGTTGTTCATGTTTTATGGCAGCCCCCTCCTACACACTGGGTGAAGGTGAACACAGACGGATCATTTTGTGACCAGGCTCACTCAGGTTATGGCGGTATTTTCAGAAATCATAAGGCATCTTTTCTAAGTGCTTTTGTAGCTCGTGCTCATGTGTCTAGTGCGATTGATGCTGAGATGTTAGCAGTCATCGAGGCAGTACACATTGCCTGGGCTAATCAGTGGCACAATCTTTGGTTAGAGGTTGATTCGTTGTTATTATTAATGTACTTCAATGTTCATTTGTCAGTTCCATGGCTATTGCGTAAAGCTTGGGGAAATTGCATGCATACTGCTTGTCAAATGAATGTTCACATCTCATCGAGGCAGTGCACATTGCCTGGGCTAATCAGTGACACAATCTTTGGTTAGAGGTTGATTCATTGTTGTTATTAATGTACTTCAATGTTCATTTGTCAGTTTCATGGCTATTGCGTATAGCTTGGGGAAATTGCATGCATACTGCTTGCCAAATGAATGTTCACATCTCACATATATACAGGGAAGGTAACTCGGTTGCCGATAAGCTAGCTAATTATGGTGCCAATTCAGAGGGTTCTTCTTGGTGGGATTCTTTACCACCTTTTCTGCACTTGCCGTTTGGTCATGACCTCTCAGATCGGTCTACCTACAGGTTTTCATAGTTCTAAAGTCTCTTTTTAAGGGCCATTTTTGTAATTCATTTACGATTCTTGTTAGTTTTGTACTCTCTGTTAGCAAAGTTTTGGTGTAGTCCATTTTGCTTTGTATCTTTTTTTTTTTCATATCAATAAATTTTTGGGTAAGAGTGATGAGTTAGCTCTTAACCCAATTACCCAAAAAAAAAAGAATTTGATCGTCTTTAGAATTTGATAGCCAAAGACAATCGATAGAATACAAGAAAAAACGAATCAAATTCAAATATCTAGCATAGGAAATGACGAGGAAACAAAGATACCCTCTTAGGAAATTTATAAAAACAAAGATCCAATCGAAGATTCAGAAATTATTGTTTTCTCTCTACTGGTAATCACGATTTGAATTTGGTTCCCTCGGAAAAAATACGACCAAAGAGAAAAGGAAATGGAAGAAGAAATAAAAAGAAAAAAAGAATGTTGGACAATGATCGTCGGTGGAAGTGAGTGAGAGAATGTGGTGTGGGGGGGGGGGGGGGGGGGGGGGATGGGGAGGATGATAAAGTAAGGAGAGACCCACATGTGAGACAATGGTTCCACTTCCCACTGTCACCCACACTTTGAATCCGCATCATAACCACCGACGCTACTTAATAATAGACTCTCTTGTGATCTCTCTCGATCTCTTTGTTTTCTTTTTTCATTTGATCATTATCGATACTAAATTACATTAGTGTTGATCAAAGCAGAGATACAAGTTCAAACTATAAAGAGATTTGATGCATGTAGTCATATTAGAGGTTTAACAAAACAATAATAATCATAAGTTTGAGGAGGTAAAATGAATTTAATTTTAAAATTTGCTTTAAATTTAAAAGTAAAATCAGGCATTCGTATTTCAGAGTTGATAGACTGATATCGCTTTTCGCCCCTTAGTCAAATGGGATTTTGGCCCAACTCTTAACCCCTTCTTACGTTACGAGGACCATAAGCTGTGCGGAAGAAAGAGAAAAGGAAGGGATAGAAAAAGAAAAAAAAAACAAACCAGTAAACCACGTCGCGCACACATTTACAATGTATTCACATGGGTTACGTTGCTTCAAAAATTTCGGTTATTCACGTTAACATTACAAGCAAATTAACATTTTATGAATTTTATCAAGTGTTAACACGAGTTTCTTTCAAAAAACCGCATATACTTGTATAACAAACAAAATCTTCATTTTTCTTTATAGAAACTCTATACAGGAGAAATAACATAAGATATCATAGTCATCGTAATCATTGTACTCTATTTGTTACAAAATTAGCTTCTCTCTCCCCTCCGATCATCATAGTCATCGTCCAAACTCCGAAGGATATCATCTTTCATAAATTCGAATTTCGTCAAATGTAAGGAAAGGATCAAGGCCTAATACTATTTTTATGTAGTGCACATTCTTAAACCTTCAAAATATTTATTTCTTTTCTTAAAAAAAAAAAAAGAAAAAAAAAGTAGCACGTTGCGGAGCGTTGACTGAATCACACTAGTAGCAAACCGATCTAGTTTTTCTGAATCTGAATCAGGTACACAAGTAACTGAGCCCTCATCGTAACCCCACCGCAGACGAACCCAACCCCCACTGAGAGAGAAAGAGAGAGAGAGAGAGAATGAAAACCTAAAATCTTTCAATCTCAGACAAAAGCCACACACAGAGCCATCTCCTCCTCCTCCTCCTCCTCCTCTTCTCTCTCCGCACCACCACCACCACCACCTCTCTCTCACTTCTGACCAAGACAATGACGGCCGTCTCCGCTGACGTCACCAAGCTCCCAAAGCGTGAGGTCCGACCCCTACTCCCTCTTCTCCTCTTATCATTTTTTTCTGTGAAATGTGAATGTTTGACTTTCTAGGGTTTTGAGTCCCAAGGTTCTGCTTTCAACATCCTCTAGTTTCGTTTCCGCATTCCGTTTCCGCCGGAAATTGAAATTCGCCGGAAAATTAATCGGAAATTTCAGTCGAATTGAAGTTTCCAATTGGTTGAAATGCGCCTCAATTTTTCTGGGTTTTCCACCATTTTCTCAATTTCCATCGTTTTCTGAGAAAATATAACTTCTTTTTTTCCGAGCAGTTTCGTTTTTCTTTAAGGGGAGGTTAAAACGACGACGTTACGGAGTTTTTTTTTTTTTTTTTGAACTTAGGGAGGGCGGTAAAGGAAGTTGCGCGTGTTTGTGGTTCGGTTCCAATTCAACATTGATGTTTGAAATTAAATTGGGGATAAATGATGGAATATTCAGAGTCCTATTTACGGTAACTTTCAATTTATTCCACCAATGGGAAAGCGTTTTCTTTCAATTTATGATTGAAAACCCCGCGTTTTTATACTTAACCCACTTTGTTAAGTAATTTACGTCAATCCAATCCCATCAGATAACTTTTCCTTTTTAACTTCTTACTGTGATAAGGTCTTGCATTGTCTTTTTGAACCGTATATATTTACCATCGTGTTGTTCTTGTGGCTTGTCTACATCATATCCTAACTGTTTCTTTCTTTGCTTCCTTTGTTAAATCTATACTGTCTTTGAAACAGAGTACTACTACGGATGCTTTGCCTTTGGATGATAACATTAACCAACTGCTGGAGCACTTTTACGATGACGATACCATTAAGGCTCTTGATTTCCCCATGGAGGACATTGATGCCACCGACGAGGATTGGAAGACTCAACTCCAGGGACTTGAGCCGTACTATGAATCGAGTTTCCACTACCTTTCCACTTCGGTGAGTTTGTTATTTTTCATCACAACAGTACTAGAGTTATTGTTGTGTTGTGTTTATGGGAAGTGTGTTCTTGGGACTAGGTAATGTTTTGTGTGTAGAGTGAAAGTAACTTTAAAAAGAAGATAATGAACATCATTGTCTAATCAGATTTTCTTTGCAATAGGACCCTCAGAACTGTTTTCTTGTTTCAGTAATTTTCTAGTTTGTACTACTGTTATTGATGGTTGAGTCCTACAATTGGTTTCAAGTTATTTGCTACCATTGTATTTCTATATTGTTGGTCTCTTTATTAATTTTTTTTTCTTAGAATGATATTTTTTTTATTATTTCCATCATGGTAATAAGCAAGGAACACTGTGATTAAATTATGTACTTGAGATTTTTGTTCTTGTGGGGTCCAAAAGTATGAATTACTATATACTAGGGAATTGTTGAAGAATGCTAGTGGCCCTTGAGCTTTTTTAAGTGGGAGAGTTTGAGGATAATGGACCCTCTGCATATTAGACATCCTTTAGATAGGGTTTCCTGTTAGTGGTCGAATTCTCAGGTTTTGTCTAGTATTTCTACAACTTAAACTGAGACTGCTTGTAAGCAAGTTGAACATGTTCTTGACTGAGGTAAATCATAAGGTGTTCTGGAAGAAGTGAAAGTGCTTTGAAGCACATATTTAGTTACTGCTACCACATGTTCTGGATAGTAGCTTAGCCATTCTGAACCTCTGAAGAGCATTTTTATTTACTCCTGTGCTCATTTTTCTGGGAGATTTCTATGACACTAAGCAGAACTTGGTGAGTCTGTGAGAAATTACTAGGTAGCGAAGTATTTCTTTCTGGTATGTGGGTGACAATTTTGGACAAAATGAAGAATCAGTTTTAATAGTTTGCATTCTAGATAGATCGTCTACTTTTTTCAAACATGAGGTGCACAGCAGTATAATGTTTCCTCATTCTGATAGAAGACCGTAGAGTCTTTCTTAATGAGCACTATATACTTAATTGGCGTTAATTTGTCATAAAACAGTACAGGAATCAGACAGCAATCCCCACTTTTCTGAAATTTACGGAATATCTGCTCTATTTTGTGAACTTTTAGGAATAAGGGGACTGTTAGGGTCTGTTATTGTGTTGAAGCATGTGAACGGTGTTCAATGTTTGCTTGATCTTAAGAACACACGGCCTCTGGATAACGGATAGAAGGTTCTGATAAATATGTGCGACCTTAATGCAGATGCTGCTGAAAGAGCATATTGTAATTAACTGACATATGTTTGTAAAAAGCTGACATAATGCTTGGGAATGATCGGAGACCTCATAATTGTTTCTTCAATACCTCTAAATATGTGTGTTTTTTTTTTCAAAAAAAAAAGAAGAAATTAGATTTTAAATTTATCTCAGGAAGACTTTTTTGGGACAAAAGCAACATAGGCTTCCTCGTCACTTTCTTTTATTTCATTCTGATTGTTCTTTATTTACTGTCAGTATGAAGGTACTTCGGGTGTAACTGCTATAACCACCAGCGGCAGAAGCTGTCTCCAAAACAATGATTTCTTTGATCAAAAGCACATGCACCTGATCCCAACCCATAGTCCGGTGTCTGTCCTTAAAAGCCAGAGTGAAAGCCAAAGTTCTGGCTCGGCTCAACACCTGAGACCCTTGGAGCCTAATTTCATGAACATCAGAGCCCCCGAACCCCGTTTCGTCAACCCGGTGAAGAAGAAGCGTACACAATGCAGGCGTGCACGCCCTGCTAATTTCAGTCACCGGTTCACCTTCCCATGTGCATCGTCCAATTCCAGTGTCTCCGACAATTTTTATCATTTTGAAACCTTTCTGACTGAGGAGATGTTGAATCCTGAAAAGAGAAGACAGAAGAAAAAGAATCCCTCCTTTCACGAAACGGGTGAGATTAGTGAGACCAAAAGATGCGTGGAACCAGGCAAGAATCGAGAGACTAAAAGATGTACGCACTGTGCGGTTACGAAGACCCCACAGTGGAGGGAAGGGCCACTGGGGCCTAAGACCCTCTGCAATGCATGTGGAGTTCGTTACAGGTCTGGCCACCTCTTTCCCGAGTACCGCCCTGCAGCAAGCCCTACGTTTGTTCCAGCAGTGCATTCAAACTCCCACAAGAAGGTTATAGAGTTGAGAAACAAGGGTTGCCAAGCGAGCTAGTGTGAATATTTTGATCATCAGCCCAGTAGGATCTTGTAGGATTAGTTTTTTTGTTTTTGTTTCGTGTTTGAAAATTAGAACAGTCTTCTTAGCTTAGACACCTTGGAGACCTCTCTTGTCTCTGTTCTTTTAATTCTATTCTATGCTGATTTAATTTATAAGTTCTTTATATGTACATTGATAGAATAAGAGATGTTTAGGATGTAGAACTGGAACTAGAGAAGTCTTTGATTGAAGGACCTGAAACCTTGTTTAGGATGTTTTCTTCTTTGATTAATGTATCTTTAGAGCAGATTTAGTCAATTGTTTGGGATTGATATCAAGCTAGCATCACATGGAGTTCCCCCTATTAGGTGACCAACCAGTACAGGATGTGGATCTATATGTTGAAAATAGGTCACGTCTTTTCACCGAAAAGAAGAATTCATATCTGGCTCAATATTGTCCTCAACTAATGTATCCAGCTTTCATGTAATTTGACACATAACATATTACAATGCAGCTACTACATGTGCGCATTATTGAGCCGGGTTGAATTGAATTGATGCACTAACCACCATGTCTACCAATCCATTTGGTTGTAGCCGACACCTCTCGAGAAGAGAGTAGCCACGCAGATCCCTCTCTGCCGGCCGAGCTCATTCCGCAACCGCCCCAAGGTAACTGCTGCAAACAATATGAAGTGCTCACTAAAACGGGTGGGGAAAGTAGCTAGTAAATCGTCTGCAAGATGCTTGAACAAGAACTGCACGATAAGGTGCAATGTGTTCGACGAATTGTCACACAAATGCTAATGTAATAACTGGGCCAGTTACATGGGAGTCCATTTTAAGACATTTTCTTCTATATAAGTTCATCTAAACATTTTTACCCATATAAGTCCACCCAAGCCTACATAGTGTCTTATATTTGGTATTAAAGTTCAACAAAATTACAGATTGTCATCCAACCAAAAAAATTAGATTTTCCCTTATATTTACAAAACTGCCACTAATGTAAAAAGTCAACAACCACAAAAAGTCTTTTAGCCGACCTCCGGCGATGTCTCCGTCCGACCTCCAGCAAACTTTCCGGCCGACCATCAGTGAGGATTCTGCCGACCACAAAAGCTACTATTACCGACAACAAAAGATACTACCGCCAGCAACAAAAGCTACTACGGTCAGCAAAGAAAACTACTACCGACAAGAACAAAAGGTACTGTCACCAGCAAAGAAAGCTACTACCACTTACAACAAAAGATACTACCGCAAGTAACAAAAGCTACTACCGCCAGCAAAGAAAGCTACTACCACTGACAACGAAATATACTACCGTCATCAACGAAAACTACTACCGCCAACAACAAAAAATACTACTACCGCTAACAACAAAAAATACTACAACCAGCAACAACAAAAAATACTACTACCAGCAACCAAAGCTGCTACCACCAACAACAAAAGCTACTTCATCAGCAAGAAAAGATACTACCGCCAACAAGAAAAGATATTACCGCCAACAAGAAAAGATATTACCGCCAACAAGAAAAGATACTACCTCCAACAACAAAAGATACTACATCCAGCAACAAAAGATACTACTGCCATTAAGAAAAACTACTACCATGCATAATAAAATTCACTACTAACAAATTCAATGGTACAAAAAGTTTGAAGCCTTGTACAATGATAATTATGTATAAAGCTACTTCCATAGTTACATAAAGCTATTCATGTAGTTGCGGAAGTCTACTACAATAGTAGTACAAAGCTACTATCGGTTTTTAATGGTCATGCTCAGAACTCAAAGGCATAATTTTTCCACCTTGAGCGCGATTTTCTTGGTTGGCCCAATGATCTCTATGGAGGCTTCAATATCCAAATTCAAATGATTTTCGAAATCTATTACTACAAAGGCAAATGGAAGAATTATGCAAGAACAGAGATACAACAAAATATTAATGTTTGAAATAAAAATAGAAACTATTGACATCACATTGAAAAGATACTACTTTTTTGTTGAAAATATACTACTACACAATAAGAAAACTACTGAAATCATGATGAAAAAATATTAACACAAACATAGAAAGATACTACCACACTCTCAAAAAGATACTAAAGATACTATCACTGTTGAAAATATACTCAGACATGTTCCCGCCCCAACCAGGCCAATGTCCATCACCATCATATTGATCACGCTGTTGGAGGCGGCGGGTCCGAAAATCCAGCCACCCAACTCCAACATCGTACCCTGATTGTAAATCACCCTTCATAAGATCATCCAACCACCAACTCCATCCCAGAAAATCCAAACACAACCTGGAAACTGCCTCCCATTAGTTCTATCAAAATTAACTTCGACACAGCTTGGATAGTTGACACTAACCTTGTTGGGCTCGGAAATGTTGTGAGAAATGATCATGGTTCTCTAATTTATGGAGCTTCTCATTGCTGTTGTGCAAGCTCGGCAATTGGAGTGGAAGCCCAAGCAGCTATTGTAGCTCTCTCCTTCGTCAAGAATTACTTCCATTTTCCTACACAAATTGAGCCGACTGCCAAGAATTGGTTAACATCATCAATGGTACAGATTCGAGAAAGAATTGGAGAATTTCACCTCTAAATGCTCGGATACAAAGAGGCCCGCCTCCTTGTAGACATATTTTTTGGCACTGGATTTCTAGAAAAGCGAATTGCGCAGCTCACGATCGCCTAGTCATAGTGTGAGGAAGACGTGTCCGGATGTCTGGATTAACACAGCGATGTCTTCCCTAGTCAAGATCCTTTCTTGCGACGGTCCTTTCTTACTGGTCTGAATGCATAGGCTTTGTGTTCTATTGTTTCTGGGTTTTTTGGTTTTTGTCGAGCTTCGTTATGGGTGTTTTCTTCTGTGTTTTCAGTTTCTTAATAAACCTTTGTTTCCTGTTGTGAGCACATCTAGTCCCCCATCTCAATTGGGCTTTGTGACTAAGTAAGCTTGTTTCTGTTAGGCCTGTGTTGTAGGCTTGGTTGGTTGTGCCCTTTGAACCCTTCAAGCAGTTTGATGAATGTTTTTAACAATTTTAAAAAAAAAAACTCCTCGTTATATATGTACTCAAATCAACAAAAATGAGCTGCAAGTTTCTAACCATCTACTGCCTTCCCTCGCGGGAGGTTTTTCTCTCCCCTTTCCCTTCCACCGACCCACCTTCGTTTGCTTTCTCTTCATTCCCGACCACGCTTCTGACTCCGCCGTTGCGTTTCGGTCCGAGAGAGGCTGTATAGTCTTTCTTCCTTAATGGAAGAGTGGAGTGCAAAAGAGAGAATTTGCCCAAAATGGATCCCTAGAACACGTCTCAAGCCTTGGTCCACTATCTGGAATCGAAAATGTGACTGAGAGAGAGAGAGATTAGACACGAGACTCAGTGCTGAGATAGCAGAGTCGAATCAAGCAGTGAGAGAAAAGAGTGGTATGGGGTTGGAGGTTGGAACCATCGGTTGGTAAACTTGCTTTGTGAGGATTCAATCGCGTTGGTAATTTTAGATCGAAAACGTAATCAACCCAGCGTCCAATCTTCATCCAATCCAACCTCTGCCCTCCACAGTTTATATAAAAAAAAGGAAAAATCAGAATCACAACCTCCACACTCATAATTAGCCTTCACCAGTTTCGGTAAGTCGATTTGCTTTGATTCGTCTACCATAACCTCTTCAATCTTGAATTTTTATTTTGAGTATATGAATTCATAGCTTGTGGAATTTTCATTCCGATGGCTACATAAAAGCTCTTACCATTTTACCCAGACACCGTTGAATCGACTGGATTTGCTGTCAACTGAGAAGAGGACGTTTGTTTTGATTCTCTTGTGTTTTGCTTTTTATCTTTTTTCGGCACACGAAAGGTTCATAGCTAGCTAGCTATCTTCCTCCATCTCCGCCACCAACTAGTTTACCATGCAATCTCTATCTGTCTTTCACTATCTTGTAGATATATAGCAATCTCTCTATTTCACTAGCTCGAGTGAAAGAGTTTTCCCCAGATTTTGCAGCCTAAAAATTTAGCATTATCTCATGTTTGGACCACTTCTACAGTTTTTTACTTAGGGACCAATTTATTTTGCCTTGTACGTAGATCCCTTATACACCGAGTGATGAAATTATGTATGCAACGTACATGAGGAGGGTTTTGTTTTTGTTCTAAACCATCACCTTTTTTTTGGCTACTAATTGAAATCTGCACTGCCGGCTAGAATGAACACAAAAAACATGTTAAGTTGGAGGGTTCAACTAAGCTCTCGTTGAATTTGGAGATAGTATGAATAGATAGCTTAAAATTACCCTATACTCCTATAGTATAGTGTTTCGTATTTCTCACATGAAAATAACCATATTGAGTAAAAATATCAACATCTATAAACATCCATCTGTCGTACCTCATCTAAAAATAAGCAACCAAAAATGTTAACCAAGAGCGAACAATGAAGAGCTTCTATCTAACACCCGAAGATCTTCCATTGTACTTGTTATTAATGATGATTAACCCTAGCCTAGACTCTTATACAAGTTTTACAGGCTCTTAAATTTCTTTGAGTGAGGTTAAATCCAAGTAAAAAAGTCAAATTCCATCTGAAACAATGTGTCCCAAATAATGGTCAGGAATCGGGGTTGGTTGCTATCTAGGAAGCACTAAAACGCCGGGCCACTCACGTTTCCCACTTCTGAAGCGGAAGCGCTCGGAAGCACCTAAAATCGTATTTACGAGAAAAGAGGTTTGGGAAGCACGACGGAAGCGCACGCTTCCAATATGAAAGCTCACGATTTTGATTTGGAAGCGTGATGGTCTACTGCACGAGAACTGATTCAACGACACATCAATCTTCTCTCTATCTCTTTTGAAATCTATAATCAATAAGGTCTTCTGCTTGAGGACTTGTTAAGAAAGGATTTGAAACTGAAGGGAGGGAGAGGAGTGAGAGAGAGTATGATGATAAAGAAGATGATGGCGACCTGGAGATGAGAGAGCATATAGAGGTGAAAAAAGAAGATTAAAAGGTGTAAAAGGTGTAGAGAGACGTGTGCTTTCAATATTTCATGGTGGACTTTTTCTGGTGAACAAGTTTACTTTTATAGAAAATTTCATAGAAGTCACTTTCTTAACATTTTTTCTTACATAAGTCCACCTTAATATTTTTATCTACATAATTCCACTTTGTGGCCCAAATCCATCAGTTTACTTTCATATTATGCCTAAACTACCCTCTCCTTCATATTAACCCAAATCCATCCTTTTTCTCTCATACTCTCTCTCTCTCTCTCTTCGATGACAACGCCGGCTCAACCTCGACTGTGCTCCCTCTGACGACGTCAACTCGACCTCGACTGCGTCTCCAATTTGGTGGACGACATCCTCGACTAGATCTCTGATTCGGTCGACGACGTCCTCAACTAGATCTCTGATTCCGTCGACAACGACCTCGGCTAGATCTCTGATTCGGATGACGACAAATTGCTCGACCTCGGCTACATCTCCAATTTGGTGAACACAATGACCAGGACTAGATCTCTGATTCAGTCGATGACGACCTCGACTGGATCTTTGATTCCAACAAAGGCCTCTTGCTCGACCTCGGTTACATCTCTGAAATCTTCAACGCTTAAGCTCTAAGCCACATCGTCTACGCCCGCGTCGCCGATGTGCTCTACGGGTAAAATTCACAATCTCACTATTATATGCTTCGAATTAAACCGGCTTCAAGTTTTTTTATAGTAGCATAATTGGAGATTGTTCTTCGTTTGCAGGCTTACCGGCCTATTCAATCTCAGTGACTCTGCTTTGATCTATCTAGTTTTCCAGTAATTTGGTAGTCTATAAGTTTGAGAAGACAATGCGAGATCTATATGTGTGGCACTGCTTTGATCTATTCTTATTTAGTGTATATATTGCTGCACTCATAGCTGATCAACTGAACTTTGTGAACGTGCCATTGATTTTGGATTTGCACCAAGATGTGCAACTGTGAGTGAATCATTTGTAGTTTGGGTGCAGTCTTGATTTACCATTTCACCTAGCATATAGTATCTTTTCAACGTAGTCATAGTATCTTTCTATGTCTAGGTCAGTATCTTTTCAACATGATGTTAGTAGTTTTCTTATCTTATTGTATGTTAGAATATTTTCAACATAGTGATAGTATCTTTTTATGTCTATATTAGTATCTTTTTGAGAGTGTGGTAGTATCTTTCTATGTTTGTGTTAATATTTTTTCATCATGATTTCAGTAGCTTTCTTATTGTGTGGTAGTATATTTTCAACAAAAGAGTAGTATCTTTTCAATGTGATGTCAATAGCTTCTATTTTTATTTCAAATATTAATATTTTGTTGTATCTCTGTTGCTTGCATAATTCTTCCCTTTGCATTTGTAGTAATAGATTTCGAAAATCATGTGAATTTGAATATTGAAGCCTCCATAGAGATCATTGGGCCAACTAAGAAAATCGCACTCAAGGTGAAAAAATTATGCCTTTGAGTTCTGAGCATCCCCATTAAAAACCGATAGTAGCTTTGTACAACTATTGTAGTAGACTTCCGCAACTACATGAATAGCTTTATGTAACTATGGAAGTAGATTTATACATAATTATCATTGTACAAGGCTTCAAACTTTTTGTATCATTGAATTTGTTAGTAGTGGATTTTATTATGCATGGTAGTAGATTTTCTTTATGGCAGTAGTATCTTTTGTTGCTGGATGTAGTATCTTTTGTTGTTGGAGGTAGTATCTTTTCTTGCTGGTAGTAATATCTTTTCTTGCTGATGGTAGTAGTTTTTGTTGTCGATAGTAGTAGTTTTTGTTGCTGACGATAGTATCTTTTGTTGCTGGTGAAGTAGCTTTCGTTGTTGGTGGTAGTTGCTTTGGTTGCTGGTAGTAGTATTTTTTGTTGCTAGCGGTAATAGTTTTCGTTGATGACGGTAGTATATTTCGTTGTCGGTGACAGTAGCTTTTTTTGCTGGCGGTAGTAGCTTTTATTGCTAGCGGTAGTATCTTTTGTTGTAAGTGGTAGTAGCTTTTTTTGCTTGTGGCAGTAACTTTTGTTCCTGTCGGTACGTAGGAGCTTTCTTTGCTAGCCGTAATAGCTTTCTTTGCCGGCCGTAGTAGCTTTTGTTGCAAGCAGTAGTATCTTTTGTTGTCGGTGATAGTGGCTTTTGTGGTCGGCAGAATCCTCACTGATGGTCGGCCCGAAAATTCGCTGGAGGTCGGCAGAAGACTTTTTGTGGTTGTTGACTTTTTACATTAGTAGCAGTTTTGTAAATATAAGAGAGAAAATACAATTTTTTGATAGGATGACAATCTGTAATTTTTTTGAACTTCAATACCAAATATAAGACACTATTTAGGCTTGGTGGACTTATGTGGGTAAAAATGTTTGAATTGACCTATATAGGAGAAAATGTGTTAAAGTAGACTTCTATGTAATTGGCCCTTATTTTTATAAGGTTTAGTGATACCTCTTTTTTATTTGTGTAGAATGAGTTGTTATCTGTTAAACAATCAAACTAATTTGTACAACTTATTAAAATTAAAGATTAAAATAAATAAATGAAATTAAAATTAGGTGATATATATTAATTATTTTATTTTTTATTTTTCATGTTTTCCAGACGCTCCCGATTTTAAATTATTTTCGAAAAAATTGCTTCGGCGCTTCCAAATGTTTCACTTCCATATTTCCGCTTCTGATTCCAATTTCATGCAACGTAGGTTGCCATGCCCTTTTCCCACCTTTTCTTATTATACCCCAAATGATTTCACTTAATTCACCAATTACCCCAAGCCCATCAATCCGTACGCGTATCGACAGATCCATCACCAACTAAACTACCACGACAGAGATTCGTGGACCCAATTTATTCTAAACCTCTAAGATCCCGCCACGTGGTTATAATGCAAACGGCGGTGCACGCTAGCAAAACCTTAACCCGACATGAGGACTGACGTGACCCGACCCTGGCCCACGTTTGTAAATCAGGGTTAGGCCTGGGACGGTTCGGATTGGGTAAAAAAAACAGTAAAATCGCACAGTAAATTTTTTTACTGTAAACGGTTCGGTTTTTAAATTTTTTTACTTAAGAACCGCACCCAAACCGAACCGTTTGGAACCGGTTCGGTTTTTGCGGTTCTGCGGTTCTTGTGCAGCATGATCAGTGTGCAAAATTTTCTGATTTTTGTCCAATACAACATGAAAGTCTCAAAACATGAATGCACTCAATGCAGCAATGTTTCAAAGTTCAAACCAACATAGTGAACATACCAAATTACCAATTGTCAAATGTCAAATAGAAAAAAATGCAGCAAAAGCAAAGTAGCAAACAATAAAACACAACTCCAAGTCTCCAAGTTCCAAACTTCAACAAAAGCAAAGTAGCAAACATGACACAATTCCAAACTTCCAAGTTCCAAATAACAACAAGATAAATATTAAATAGATAGGAGGGGCTGGAGGACAGAGGGCTTCAAAGTTGATCAGCAACATCAGCTAGCACTTGGCAAGTTGGCAGCTTGATTTTTAGACTTCAGCTCCAGCAAAACCTATTGCAATAGTAACATTAGTACATAATGTACATTACTTCCTCTCTAACATAACTTACACAAGACACAAGTATATAAAAACTCAAAACTGAACTGCTGAACATAAACAATTAAACATAATGCAAACCTGGGATCATTTGTTTCTTTTTCCAAACTTTGAACTTTTTGAAAGTTTGGAAGCTTTTGAAGGTTTCGAAGTTTTTGAAGCATCACTGCTTTTTGAAGGTTTGGAAACCTTTGCAGCCTTTCGGCTTTGCTGAGTGGCTAGCTCCTCTTCTTGAATTGCCAACTGAAGCTTCTCTAATCTTATTCTCTCTTCTTCTGCTTGTTCTGCATATAATATAAGCTCATGTTAGTTGCATATTTGAATCTAAAACGCTGAACAATAAAATGAAAACAGCTGCAAGTTAGATACCTTTTTCAACATCTTCAAACCACCCCATTTCCTCAATACTTGGAATATATTGTAACCCCATAATTGCATCAGACTTGAGCCAATTTTGGAGGCAGATTAAGGCCTCAACAGTCCTAGGAGTTAATGAACTCCTATGTGGATCAATCACTCTCTTTCCAGTACTGAATGAACTCTCACTAGCCACTGTTGACACTTGGATTGCTAAAACATCTCTTGCAACAGCTTGCAAGTTGGGATATTTTGAACCATTACACCTCCACCAATCCAAAATACTCCACTTCTCCCTATCTTTAGGGTTCTCTATAGGATCAAGCAAGTATCTATCAACCTCTCCTCCAACAATTACTGCTTCAGCTTCAAGTTTCTTGTTCCACGCCTTAAGCATAGCTGCCCTCTTCCCTAATACCCCTTATGGCTGCACACTTGGTGTTGGTGTGTTGCTGCTGCCCTCTCCCACACTTCTTTTCCTCTTTGCTGCACTGGATTGGCTAGATTCAGCCTTTTCACCTTCTGTTGTTGCATATAGATCACACAACTCTAGCAAAAGCTGCTTCACCTCATCACTTTTTCTCCTTATTGCATCACTGCTCATGTTAAGCATTGTATGACACACATGTTCAACATTCTTCAATTTGTACCTCGGATCCAAGACAAGTGCAATAAAAAAAAGCTGATTGATGTCATCTACGGATCCAAAGTATTTTCTAAACTTGGCCCTCATTTTGTTGGCCATACCATGCAACACCTTATCAGTCTCACTTGCATCACTAGATAATGGCTTATTGAACATCTCATCTAACTCTGCTTTGACTATGGCTATGTCCACAAAAGCTTTGTGTGTCGTAGGCTTCAGTTGCGCGCTCACATCCACTGTTGTGTCTAAGTAAACTTTCAGATACTTGACAAAAACACTTGCTTTCTCCCAATCAGATACAACTGGAGGCCCTACCCTCTTCTTTTGCTGTTGTGTTGCAACAACTACTTGAGATTCTGCCTCTTCTCCTTCATCATTCAACTCTTCATCTTCATCAAAATAACTTCTATATCTTCCATCTTCCTCATCTGCCATTCTGTTGAAAGCCTTCTTTAACTGTAAAGCCGTATCTAGCATCATGTAGGTTTGAATTCCACCTTGTTGGCACATCTAACACACAAATCTTTTTACAAGGTATCTTCTCTTTTTCAACACATGCTTTAAATGCTTCAAGCCTTTGTCCACTACTCCTCACATACCTAACAGCATTTCTAATGCTAGCCACTGACTTGTTCATTATATGGAGACCAGACTTCACAATTAGGTTCAGAATATGAGCCAAGCATCTCACATGCATATATTTTCCTCCAAAAATGGGCTGCCTAGGCCATCCACTCATTTTCTCTATAAGGTACTCTATTGCTACCTTATTTGCTGATGCATTATCTACTGATATAGTCAGTACCTTATCTAAATTCCACTCCATCATGCAAGTTTCTAATATTTTTCCTATGTTATTCCCACTGTGGTTAGGTATCACACAAAAATTAAGGACTCTTTTGTGCATATTCCAGCCACCATCAATGAAGTGCGCCGTGATCACCATATAATTGATGTTTTGGCATGAGGTCCATGTGTCTGTAGTCAAACAAACAGAATGTGACCTCAGTTCTTTCCTTAACTCCTCCTTTTTGGTATCATACATGCGCAAAAAATTCTTCACTACAATTTTCCTACAAGGTGGAATCCAATTTGGTACTGCTACTCTACAGAAATGTTTAAACCCCGGCCTTTCAATTGAACTAAAAGGCAATTCATCCAACACAATCATAACACAAGCAGCATCTAGACATGCATCTTCTGACCATTTTCTAACAACTACATTCCCATTTGGGTCCAACACATCAGCATTCATTGTATGTTGAGTCTCTAAATCGACTTTACCAGGATAACCTTTGCAAACAGTCTCAGTATGTTTTGCAAGTGAACTAGTACCATTTGCTCTAGAATCACATTTAAGAGTAGTGGGGCAGTACTTACATTGCGCTCTCTTTTCAATGCCAATTTGCTGCTCCTTTCCATCTACAATCCCCATTATTGGTTCGTCATATCTGGTGTAATGCGCCCACACTCTTGACCTCTCTTTAGCAGCAGTCCTCAGCCTCCTTCCCCTCGTGTTTCTAGCAGGCTTGAACTTATCATTCTCTTTTGATGAAGGAGGAGCTCTAGTTACTGTTTCTGAGCTTGGTTGAACCACTTCTACCTCATCTCCACTTCCTTCAGTTTCTGTTACAGAATCGCAGTCTGAAGCATACTCTTCAGACGACATTTCCAAGTGCCAACCTGTTAATTCAAAGAAAATGAATCAAACGAAACAGTACAACGAAACAGTACTACAATCTGAACATGAAAACGAACACGAACTAGAAACACGAGGGGAAGACGAGAATCAACGAAAACGAAGCAAAAACTACAATCCAACATGCTTACAGTTTATATAAAGAAACAATTACTGATCACTCCGCTAACTTTAGGGTGCTCGACAGTTTAGTCCGTCATCTTTCAATTTCAATCGATCACTCCGCTAACTGTCCAATTTCACACAATTCGGTCCATCCGTTAAGTAGCCGTCCAAATCGATGGTTAAGTGCTGACGTGGCACACCAAAAATCAATTAATTATTCATTTTTCTCATTTTCCATTTCTCTCTCAAATTTCCAATTATCCCCCAAAATTTCCAATCTCCCCCAATCTCATTTTGGGGATAATTGGAAATTTGAGAGAGAAATGGAAAATGAGAAAAATGAATAATTAATTGATTTTTGGTGTGCCACGTCAGCACTTAACCATCGATTTGGACGGCTACTTAACGGATGGACCGAATTGTGTGAAATTGGACAGTTAGCGGAGTGATCGATTGAAATTGAAAGATAACGGACTAAACTGTCGAGCACCCTAAAGTTAGCGGAGTGACCAGTAATTTGTTCTTATATAAAAGTGAAATTGAATCACATAAACAATATTACTTACAGTTGAGAACTGAAAATGGTGAAGAGGAAGCAAATATGCAGACTGCAGAAAAGAGAGACTGCGAGAGAGTGGGAGAGAGGAAGAGATGAGGCAGAGCAGACTGCAGAAAAGAGAGACTACGAGAAGTGGGAGAGAGTGATAAGTTTTTAGGGGTTTTTGTTACTTCGATCTGACGGTGGAGATTAAAGGTTTTAAGATCCAACGGTTCCTACGGTTTTTTTTTACAGAACCGGAACCGAACCGAGTTAGTTAGACCGGTTCGGTTCAAGCAAATCAAACTGTAATTTCTTGCAGAAACCGCGCCGAACCGTCGGTTTCGGTCCAGTTCGGGCCGGTTTTACAGTTTACGGGTCCAAAAATCCCAGGCCTGATCAGGGTCAGTGACAGTCCAACGGGCAGTGGCGTCAGTTAGGTTGTCGTTTTGCTGACAGAGACAAATTAATGGTGTCATATAGGGTTGTGGGTGATTTAGTGGCATCTTCTGGAGGGAAAGATGAGAACAAAAATGGTCGTGGAGAACTTCAAAAGGGTCTTCTTCTTCTTCTTCTTCTTCATGGGGAGTTTGAACTTTGAACACGATGGAGTTGCAGGTAGGTGGTGGATAGGTGGTGGTTTTGTTGGGTTTTCCAGCTCTAGGGCTCAGAACCACAGATACAGGCCCGAATTTGAATAGAGGCACAAGAGGCTTGGGACTCATGGCCCAAAAATTTAAAGGGCCCAAAAATATTAGTTGTCTTAAAAAAAAATTAATAGTTTTTTGGCTATGCAATCTGACATGAATTAAAGACAACTATCCTAAAATAAAGACAATTACACGTGATGAGGGGACCAAACCATCAATTACTGTTTACTACTTTAAATTTGTACCCATAAAAAAAGTAAAAATATTAAATAGAAGCAGCCAAACACGATTAGGTAAGATATTGTTGTATAGATAGGATTTATAATATAATTAGGATTACTAAACCATCATGGTTTTGGAATCTTATTTGCATAATAAGTATTTTGCATAAAAATCCTATATATTTTTGGATGTTATATGCTATTTTTTATATATATATAAAAATTAGGGGCCCAACTCTGGAAGTTTGACTCAGGCCTCAAAATCTCAGGTCCGGGGTCGCACATATAGCTAAGGTGGTGATCGATGCTGCTAATATCATGGGATTGCCTCAATCTGGTTGTGTGAGGAGTTTAGCAGAAGAAATTACAAGGACCAAAGTGATTGAGTGAATGAGATCATTTGCCTTCTTAATATGGTGGAATATGTAAACATCCATGTCGATCATCTCTATCTATTGCATTCATTGACCAAACTTGCCTTTCTTTTCCAAGCTTTCACTTTGTGTGTCATTATCAATGAAATTATGTATCACGCATGCTTCATATTAGGGCCGGGTATATGCTTAATTAGCTAATACCATCTTCTTTTGTTATTAAAGCTAGCAGCCTAACACTTTGAACACTTGAAAGAAAGAATACGTGAGGGCTGGTAATATATAGCGCCTATAGACTTCAACCAATATCGTCTTGTTCTTATATCGATTCATTATTCGTACTTTCGATTTGTAATTTTTTTCCGTACCCGAGAGGTTTCGATTTGTAATTTTCTTTTCTTATAAAAAAAATTGATTCATTATTCGTACACTCAATTTGTTTTACAAACAAACCGTTCATTTTTACCATACTCAGACTCTTTGAGGGTTGCATTTTCAAGTGAAACGATTCAACATTAGCATCCACTATATATCCACCCCTAGTATATTTCCTTAAAATTCCAATAGAAGATCGATACTCATTTTTTTTCTCGTTGCTTAGTTTTTCCCATCACTCTCATTGTTAATTATATGTCTGGTCCAACTATAATGTGAGAAGTTACAACGTTAAAAGTAGGGTGCGCCTATTGTCACCCACAAACCATTTTGTTCACCTCACGTTCTCTTCACACCTTGTCACTTATATATTTTTAATTGTTAGTCTACTTTATTCACCTATTTACAATACCTAAAATACCATTTTCCTATTTTTGCTTTGTTCACCCTAAATTATTTTGTCACCCTACATATATGTTTTTCAATTTTAGATTTGTTTTGTTCACCTTACATTTGATCTTTTCTCACCCCACATATATATTTTTAATTTTTAATTTACATTATTCACCGATTTGCAATACACACAATATCAGCCTCTTCCAACAGTCATTGAACTCCAAAAAAAAAAAATTAAAGAAAACCATAAGATTAATATCATTTGGGTAAGTGGAATCACAAACTAAATAATAAAAATCACATTAAAGTATAAATCTCAATTAAAGAACAAGAAAAAACTCTCAAACTTAACAACTCATTGGTATCCGTTGATATCAAGATGCACAATGTCTGTAAACTCTACTTGGAAAAAGCTTCGACACAGATGAAAAAAACAAACAAATCGAATATATATATATATAAGTGAGCGACTAGACATAAAAATTTACATACAATCGATATGAGAAAAGTGATAGACGAAGCATCAACAAAATATATATATATATATATATATATATATATATATAAGATAAATTCTGGGTGAAGGTTTATGAAGTACGTGTTTATTTAAAAAAAAGAATTTGTAATTTGTAACAACTTATTGTCTCTTACTATAATTTTACATCAAAATACATTAATCATTTAATAAATCAACAACTTGTGGGGTGAACAAAGTGGTCTGTGAGGTGACAATAGACGCACGCATCCTAAAAGTAAATTATCTTCTTATAGTGATGAAGTACCTCCGCTAGCTAGTATCATTTTCGTAGAGTTATACGTATGTTCAATTAGATATATCCAAGCTCTGATCCAACTATTTTGATATGTATGTTACCGTATATCTACATCTATCATTATCACGTGAACTCCTTTAATTAGTAATTTAAATCATCAAATTCATCCGGAGCTAAAAATCAGCTACGATATTAATGTATTTTCTACCCTATTTAGCTATTTTCCTTAATAATACTATTTATGACATGTGATGTGATTAAATGGACATTAAGACCGTAAATTGGGAAAAGGAAGCTAAATTCAGCAATTCAGAAGAAAAATCTATGAAAGGCAAGAATTCCTCCTTGCCATGCAAGAAAGGAAGAGATCACGTCAATCTTCAATGTTGTGTTTGGATAAAATAATTTCAATTTTCATAGAAATTTCAAAATCATGGGAATTACAATTTCATGAATTTAAATTTCATTAATTGAGAATTCTATTGTTTGGCTTTCATGATGTAGAGTTTTAAAATTAAAAGAATTTGTATTTAGACTAACCTCAACTAAGGGAAATAACAAATGACGCATAATTTGTGAGGAATTCAAGTCGGGAAGTTAAGCTCTCAAATTCCACGATTATTTTTCTGTGAAAATTGCTAATTCCACGAGATAAGAATTCAAACAGAGGAAACATTTTTAAGAAATTAGGAATTTCTTATTTTTGATTAGATTTCCAGGAATTCACCCGTATCCAAACACATTACAATATATTTTGACGCAAAAGAGAGAAGAAATTGACAAGGATTCTTTCATATATGAGTTGTCATCCAAGATTCGAGAAAATGTGGTATAATAATAAATCCTCAATTAAATAGGGGAGTATTTCATTCAAATCTTAAATCTTGTTTGATGACTTAACAAAATCTGATTTTCCTCAATTAATTAGGATCCAAGCGCGTCAAGGAAGGAAGCAGAAGCAGAAGCAAAATTGGACTCCATGTCCCATTTGGAGGAGAAATTTTTAGATGCTACAGGAGGACCAGTGACAGTATGATGTGGTCTTACATTCCAATCAAATATTGACACATGGATTTATTACAACTAAAATATAAAGTAAAGTTTTTTATTTTTTGTGAAATGACATTCATGGGTCTTTGTTGAGTTTGGACTAGGGTTTAGGGGTTGGGGTTAGGTTTAGGGGTTAGGGTTTTGGGTCTAAGGTTCAGAGTTTAGGACTTAGGGTTTAGAGTTTATAGTTTAGGGTTTAAAAAGGAACAACAAACCTAAAATTGTCTTTGATAAAATAGCTTGTATAATTTTTTCTTAATAAAATCCATGTGTCAATATTTGATTGGAATATAGGACCACGTCATACTACCACGTGGTCCTCCCGTAGAGCTGAAAAATTTCTCCATTTTTTGGTACAGTGAATGGCTTGTCTTAATTGATTCCACCTATTATTATTTTTCTCTTTTGATCGTTTACAATACAATATTAATAAGAACAGTCGTCGTTTGTTCTTATACTGTTTCTTCGATTTTAGATTTTTTTTCTTATTTTGATTCTCCAAATTTTAATTTTGTGGTGTTTTGATCCTAATAGAATTTAATCTTATATTGAAAATCTGTAATGCCATGTAATTTCCACGTCACTTAATTTGTGTTGACATTATTTAAACAATAAATCTGAGCCATTGAACATTTAAAAATCTAATGGTTCACAAAGTGTATTTATCTTTGTTCATATTTAGTAAGTGTAAATGAATAATGCTTTATTGAATGGGAGTGAGGTGACAAATGACAACGAGATTCTGTAGTTTGTGTCTAACAATATGCTTTGATAATGTAGACAAATATTTTGGAAAGTTGTTGGCGTTTTTCCTCGAATTGCCGTTTTCGTGGCCTATCCCATAACGACCACTCTTGGCTTCACTGCAAGACTCTTCAGCATTTCAGAAAAAAAAGGTTAGTTTGTTGTATTGTACACTTTGAGACACGACAAAGGGTGCTGACGATCCTTCGCTCCCAATTAATCCCACTAATCCACCATAAACCCTACGTTTTGAGAGTCTACTACTCATTCATTACATTTTACATTTGAATCCATTCTAACCTTTTCCATCTTCTGTTGAGTTTTCAAAAATACTCTAGTTTTGATAAAAGTGGAGTTGAATCCGAATGCTCACTTATCGATTAGTGTTCTTTATGATAGTTGAAATCAGATTTCATTCAACATAGAAGATGTTACGTAGCTAGAGCGGTCCATAAACTTTCAATTACAATTGCTGATGGCTAATTAGTTTGTAGTTCCAGCTGAGACAAGACATTGTATCAAGTAATTGTCACTCTAATGTCTTAACGATTTAGTTTATATATTTCCCTAGTTATCCCTTTTTTCTAAGACAATATATACCGTAGCTCAACTCTAATCTCTTCCTGCATTCTTCTATCCTAGAAAGAGTAGTAAGATTCATGAAGAAAGAAAGGGACAGAGCATGAGCATGAAGTCGAGTACGTCGATTACGTTAAAGACTTAAAGTGGCACAAATATTGTCCATAGATTAAGTGCTGCAGCATTTACCTAGTTCTTTTGTTACTCGATTCACTCATGTATATATGAGATGACCGGCTTTAAACCCTAAAACCCTCACAAACTTCCCCAAACCCTAAACCCTCACAAGAACTGAACAAAGCAAAGCATTGCTTCTTGCCTTCTTCGTTTTTTTTCCCACCCAAAACAGAGAGCGAACTCCGATGTCCGAGGCAGAGAGCATTAAGACCTCCTCATCAGTGAGTGAGTGACTCGTCAAGTCAGAACGTCCGACGCACTCCACCCCTCTTTACCAAGTCACCATCACCTCCCTGTCACCCCCGACCAAAACATCGCGGACCCCCACTTCCCCACAACGCTCTCTCCCCGGCGCGTCACTTCACGTTCCCGGCTTCCCCTCCAACCCCGCGCACCATGGAATTGCGTGCCACTCAACGGTTGGTTCCGGGTCCTAATCCCATGGGCCGGTTAACAGTTAAGGTAAAATAGTAAATAAACTCGCCAAAGTTAAAGTCGTCTGTCTCCGATTCTACAGTACTACTCTCCTCAGTACTAAAAAGTTATGAGACTGAGCTCTGATCTCGGAGTCAGTCCAAGTACGACTAAATAGTAACCACCCACCAATTAAACTAGCTCAATTTCATAATTTTCATTATTTTTTGGTTGAATTGTTTTAAAGATTTTGTCTTTATCAAAGGGTCATGCAGAGATAAAAAGAAAGCTCGGTGTTTTTAGATCTGATTACATCTGGGTGATGAATGACTACAAATACAAAAACAGGGATAAGGAGAGGAGCAGATAGAGAAAAAATTCAGGTGAGAGAGAGTGAGAGAGTGAGAGAGAGAGAGAGAGAGGGGTTGTGAATCTTATTAAAAAGTTGGGAGCTTTTCAAAGCTGAAACAATGGATAGAAGAGAGAGGAGATGATGGGGTACTGTGGGGAAGGGCAGTGATCTCAAAAAAAAAGGGGTTCTCTGTTGTCTCTGCGTAGTCACATTTTGAGGAGAGAGAGAGAGAGAGGGCGAGTGGTAGTGAACTAGTGAAAGTGAAAAAGACCAAAATTGGTTTACTCCTAGTTGGGTTGTACATTTCTTTTTTGATTGAGAAGATTTTGTTGTACCTGAGAAAGGTAAATGCTGCAATGAATTCAATGGCAGTGATGATGATGGTGGTGGCAGAGGTGTAAGAGGTCCACTTTTTTCCTGTTCTCTTGGTTTTTAACTTGGATCTTTGTGTTCTTCTTTGCTCAGAGCATTTAACTCTCACTCACTCTTTCACTGAATCAAAGCCACCCCTTTTCTTCTTCTTCCTCCATTCATGAAGTTGAAGCCTCTATTGCTTTGAAGTATCAGAGTCAACCAAACCCAGCATTCAAAACTCAAAAACTCAAAACCCAAAACAGAGCACTCTGTTTTGTTTCTTTTCAGTCAAAAACAGAAACCCATGAAAGAGATGGAGAAAACATTAGATCCTCAACTATGGCACGCCTGCGCCGGCGGCATGGTCCAAATGCCACCAGTGAACTCCAAAGTCTTCTACTTTCCACAAGGCCACGCCGAGCACGCACAAACCCACGTAGACTTCCCGGCCTCCGTCAGAATCCCACCTCTCATTCTCTGCCGGGTCGCCGGAATCCGATACATGGCCGACCCGGAAACCGACGAGGTCTTGGCCAGAATCCGGCTGGTCCCTTCTGAGACCAACGAGCTTTATAATGACGAAGGCCCTGTGGACTCTGTTGGGTCTGATAATCAAGAAAAGCCTTCATCTTTCGCTAAGACTCTGACTCAGTCCGACACCAACAACGGCGGCGGATTCTCGGTTCCGAGGTACTGCGCCGAGACCATTTTCCCGAGGCTGGACTACTCCGCCGACCCGCCGGTGCAGACGGTGATCGCCAAGGACGTTCACGGCGAGGTGTGGAAGTTCCGGCACATTTACCGGGGCACGCCTCGCCGGCATTTGCTGACCACCGGGTGGAGCACGTTCGTCAACCAGAAGAAGCTCGTCGCCGGCGACTCCATTGTGTTTTTACGTTCCGAAAACGGCGACCTCTGCGTCGGGATTCGGAGGGCCAAGAGGGGTCTGCTGGAGGGTTCGCCGGAGTCCGTGTCGGCGGCGTCCGGGTGGAACCACGGCCGTTCCGGTGGGCCCCCGTATTCGGGGTTCTCGGTGTTTCTGAAAGAGGAGGAGAGTAAAATGGGGAGGAATGGGTTTGGGAATTCTAGTGAGAGTGGGAATGTGAGAGGGGGCAGAGGAGGAGGAAGAGTGAGGCCTGAGGCTGTGGTGGAGGCTGCTAGTCTTGCGGCGAAAGGGCAGCCGTTTGAGGTGGTTTATTATCCAAGGGCGAGCACGCCGGAGTTTTGTGTGAAGGCGTCTGCGGTGAGGGGGGCGGTGAGGGTGCAGTGGTGCTCAGGGATGAGGTTTAAGATGGCTTTTGAGACTGAGGACTGTTCTATGATTAGTTGGTTCATGGGAACCATAGCTTCTGTTCAGGTTAATGATAAAATCCGCTGGCCTAATTCTCCTTGGAGAGTTCTGCAGGTATTGTACTGCATCATCACTTGTTCTGTTTGTGATCAAACTTTTTGTCTTTGAAATTTGGTTTTATATACTGAACTCCAGCATTCGCATCTCTTTGTGATTCCCTCGAGATTATCTCTAATGAATTTGGTTAGATGTGCCATCAAACTTGTTTTGCTATCTCCTCTGCTTTAGATTTTACACTCCACAGCTCATTTTTGGTGACTAGTCACTGCATTTTTTGGTTCCATTATGTTTTTAGCAACAACCCTCCCAGTGTGGTTTGGTTGTAATTGTGGTCTGAAGAACCAAAGTTTGTTGCTGGTAGAACAGGTTATTGGCATGACTTTTGTGGAATTTTCATGTTTTCCATGATCCCAGTAGGGAAATGGAACTACACATGACATAATCTATGATGTTTTAAATAGTTAAACATTTCAGCGCTTTCATGTTTTCAGCACCATCATTCATGGCGCTTTCATGTTTACACCACTATGCTCAGTAAGAATTGGCTGTTCGTTCATGATCATAGTGTGAACTCTATGTCGAAACAGACTTTCAACTTTTGAGTCTGCTCATTTGAGACTTCACCCTATATGGAGTGTGATGATCGATATGTCTTGGGAGATTGTGATTGTGGACTGAATTTTAATGTGCTACAGTCACCAATTTTTTTTTTTTTTTTTTCGGTCTGGTTTAGAAGTCCAAGATCATTCAATTCTGCTTTTGCATCACTTCCCTTTCAAATTAATTGACAAACCACCATATCACATTAACAGGTGACATGGGATGAGCCAGATTTGTTACAGAATGTGAAGTGTGTTAGCCCATGGTTGATTGAGCTGGTATCAAATTTCCCCATTATCCATATGGCGCCCTTTTCACTGCCACGGAAGAAGTTGCGTATCCCGCAACACCCAGACTTTACTCTTGACGGGCAGTTAATGTTGCCATCACTTTCAGGCAACCCCCTCGGGTCCAGCAGCCCCATGTGTTGTCTACCAGATAACACTCCTGCAGGCATACAGGGAGCCAGGCATGCTCAACTTAGAATATCTTTGACAAATCTCCACTGTAACAGCAAACTGCAGTCGGGGCTGTTCTCGTCCGGTTTCCAGAGGTTCGATCAAAATTCTAGAATTCCCAATGGCATCAGGAATGGTGACACAAACAGCAACGAAAGCCTATCTTGCTTGCTAACAATGGGAAATTCTAATCAGAACTTGGAGAAATCTGATAATGTGAAGAAACACCAGTTTTTACTCTTTGGTCAACCAATACTTACTGAGCAGCAGGTGTCTCGTAGCTGCTCGAGTGATGCAGTTTCTCAGGTTCTTGCTGGTAAGAATTTGAAAGATGAGAATCAGGGCAGAAAAAGGTTTCTATCTGTTGGTTCAGACTCTGCTCTTGAGCACTGGGGTTCACTAGAGAAATCTGCACTGAACAAAGAATTACATGTTTTAGACTTGGATACCGGTCATTGCAAGGTATTCATGGAGTCCGAGGATGTTGGAAGGACTCTTGACCTTTCAGCTCTGGGCTCTTATGATGAGTTATACAGGAGGCTGACCATCATGTTTGGATTAGAAAAACCAGAGATGCTGAGCCATGTTCTTTACCGAGATCCAACAGGTGTTGTTAAACAAACAGGAGATGAACCATTCGGGTATAGTTTTTTCGTGTTTCATGACTTTTATCTTTCTTTGCTGGCGAATTTGGTTTCACTATTTATATATTTATTGGACTTGTTCTTTCCTCATGTTGGCAAATGCAGTATTTTTAAGAAAGCAGCAAAGAGACTGACTATTCTAACACGTCCGGCATATGAAACTATTGGAAGGTAAGTGAGGATATAAACAAGTTTCTGGTAGATTGTCTGGTTATGTTGAGTTAACTTGTGCAGACTTATGATTCGACGGACGACCTGTTAATGAAAATTGAATGCTATTTTTGCAGGACATGGATTAGAGGAATGGAAAATGCTGGAAATGGACTTGGTGCATCAAACAAGACAGGTCCATTAAGCATATTTGCTTAGTCTAGTATGACACTGAGACCAGATGATGTTGTGAATACTCGATGAATGTTTAATGTTTATTTTCAATTAGCTAGGAGAAATGGGATATTGAACACCTCCTATTCTGCCGTCTTGAGTTCATTTCTGTGTAAATGTACATGTTCTACTAAAAATAAAATGCTAAAAAAATTTCTTGCTTTTGATATCTGATGGTTTCCAGAAGTGAACTTTTTTCATTCTCAAGACTCGCAGGGAAGTAGTTCAAGTTTCCACTTATTGTCATTGGTTTAGGGATTGCAAAGCAAATATTCAGAGTTTGTGTGATTTTGGAAAGTTCGATTACACTCTTTATGCATGAAACTTTGCTAACTTTGGAGTATAAATGGCGATTTTGACATGCATAACCAGATCTCTGATAGAACATTCCCACTTGATGATATTATTGCTCTTTGGGAATTCTTTTATGAAATCCAGAGGTGCTTAGTTGCCTTCCTTAGTGTGCATGTTAAGGTTTTCTTTATGATAATATATATTGTAAAGCTTCTAGCTTAGTACATACATGTGAAGCAGATTCCAACAAGGTAAACACATTATGCTTAAAAATTAAGTTGTCTGAGATGTGATGCTCTAAGACATCTCCAACAAAATGACATAATTGCAATACTGAACACTTATTTGGTCTTGATGGAATCTAGATGATTGACAAAAGAGCTAGGGCTTTGGCTTGAAGAACTGGCACCTGGTTTTTTGACTTCATTCAATTGGCTATTGTTGTTGTTGTGTATGCATTGGCACATAATGTACCTACTGTCCTACTGTTGTTGTGTGTTCCTCCAAGTGATTGACAAAAAAATGACTTAATTTTGCCTGTTATGAACCAAAGAATAGAAAACAAACTTATGATACTGAAAGACTTTACCCTTTTGTCCTTCAAACATTTCAACTTCAACATAGTAGAGTTAAATGAAAATGACACTTCAACTGTTCCAACATGAAGAAATTTAGGATTCCCATTCAAGTTATATATTCTAATGTGACACAGCTTCCACCAAATATTGAACCCTTGACTCCTGCTTTAGTATATTTTTTAGCAAACTTTGATGTAGCCCAAAAACAATGAAAATATAAGAGTTTATACTTTTCTTTTTAAGTGGTACAAGCATAAGCTTTCTGTAACCCAAATATAGAATCCTAAGACAGTTTCTTAATCTCCTTCCCATTTGCAGTAACTGGTCTCATATTGAGTGGAGAAGAGGTCTCTTTTTGTAGTGTGCTTATAAAATTAAGGGTAAATTTTTGGTATCTAAGTATATTTTCAAGATCATTTCATCAAATATTTAGTAAAATCACTATCCTCACCTTAAGCCAAAATTGACATGGAAACTTTGCTGAAACTGCAGGCCAAAATCTTAATTAAACCTAAAAAAAGAAGTCGGGTGTGATAAACACACTTTCCCTTGGTCTTTACTTCATGTTTGTCCCTTATGTTTTAGGTCCATTTTATTCCCCTTGTACAATGCAAGTGCATAATATATATCCCCAGATAGATATGTTTTGAAAGAACTTAAGAACACGATGATCAGAGGCCAGAGCTTGGGATCTGGAAAACCCAGAAAACATTGACCTGCCTTGCTTGCAGTTTGGGTCTGGTCAGTGGTCACAAGCCACCAGCTATCACAGGTTGAATTTGGCAAACACTATGCCACAATTTCCTCCACTGTTTGCTATTATTTTTTGAATCCCAATAACAAAAACCTCCATAGAAAAATAGGAGAATGATCGGTCCAAGGCAACGCACACGTGCAGTGAACCCTAATGACATCGGCAGATCACGTGCAGGCAACACCAATGTCGCCGTTTTGATGGCCGGGTCGGCAAATGGTGGCCATGCAAAGCTGCTTAAGCTGGGGATTAGGGTTTCATATTGGGATTGGGGTTTTGACTCCTGTTTTCCTTGTTTTTCACTGAAAACGAAACCCCTTTTTTTTTTTTTTCTGGTTCAAGCTAGTCAAATCAAGTAGACAGAAACCCAAATGGCTATTTGTTAATCTGGGTTTAGTTGGTTGTCATTAAGCAAAGGCAATTGATATTAGTTTCTGTTGCTTTGAACGCAGAGAGAGATTTCAAAGCTAGATACTTGTTTAGACTTTAGACTACTAGGACTTTGGGATTGGAATCTGGAAATGGTGTGATCATATTATTCAAAGAAATTCATGAATTTGATTACTGTAAGAGCAATTAGTGGTGATTACAGTCATACTACAACGCTTAATGACACGTGTTAGTATAGCAGTGGAATACAGCTGTATCTTCTGTTAAGCTGTTAGAGCCACAAATTGTATATAAACATAGATTTGTCTCTTTCTCTGTAAGCAAGCTTTCATTTTTCACTAATTAGAAAACTGGTTCTGATCTTTTCTCTGAAACTCTCTCATTTCTTCGTTTTCTGTATAACCCTAGCTTAGTTCTCTTCTCGTTACCATGGCTATCATGGTATCAGAGCGTCCATAGATCTAGTACCTTTGATTCATGCTTCCGCACTACTTATTCTCACTTTTCTTTGGTGTTGATTCAGATCTTGAATCGATTGCTTGTGATTTGTGGAATTTGTAGCTTCAAGACGAAAGGTTGAAGCTTTGATCTTCATCGAAGCTAGGGTTTGTAGCTTTGATCTTCATCAAAGCTATGATTGGACTCCTATCTTGATTTTGCTCCAAATTTGAGATTGTAGTAAGAGATGGCTCCTCAGCAACATACAACTATTCCAAGTCTCACTTACTTTGATATTCATTATTTATTGACCATCATTACTATAAAGTGGAGTTTTCAGTTTCAGTCAACTCTAGCCGGAAATGGTCTCTTTGGTGGCACAAAGGTTACTCCATCTAGATATGCTCTCACTTTTGAGGGTGAGGTTACAAGTGAAGAGACTGCTGCTTACAAGGCTTGGAAACAAACTGATATGGCTCTATTAAGCTTGCTTATGGGCTTATGGCAACATTAGATGAAGATGTTGTTGATGTCATCATTGGCTGTAAGACCTCTAGACAGGCCTGGCTTGCTCTTCAAGAAAGATTCTCAGCTGTCTCAAGAGTGAATATCATGCAACTCAAGACTGAACTTCAAACCTTGCGTAAAGATGCTGAAACAATTGAGAAGGCTCGTGATCAACTTCTTTCTCTTGTAGTGACAATTCTAGATGAAGACATTATCAATGTCATTTTAAATGGTCTGTGAGAACAGTCATAGAGGAGAGAGAAAATCCTATTACTCTTAGAGATTTGAGGTCTCAGCTTCTTACTGCATAAAGAAGAGTTGAGGGAATTTCTCTCTCCTTCCTAACATGAGTGCAATGGTGGCTAGGGAGAGAGGTACAAGATCTTCAGAAAGAGGCGACAATAGTAGAAATTGGCCTAACAAGGGTGAAGGAAAAGGAAAGGATGGAAAGTTCAATGGTAATGCTACTAAATGTCAATTATGTGGAAAAAGAGGTCATACTGTTGATACATGGTTTCGTGTTCACAAATGTCAGATTTGTGGCAAGCATGGTCACCTTACAAACACTTGTTATCAGAACCCTAAGTATAAAGAGTATAAACCTGAAGTTAATCAGCCTCAACAGAGATCAGCTAATATTACTTCTTCCCCAGAATGTCAGATTTGTTTAAAAAAGGGTCATACTGCTGCAAACTGTTTTTACAGAACTGTTGTTCCTTCTGGTCATCCTTCTCTCTCTATACCAACTTGTCAGATATTGAATTGTACTCATAGAACCAACTTTGCTTATCAAGGATCAGAGCCTCGTTCTCTCACAGCTTTAACTGCAACTCAGTAGGTGGTTCAAATAATGTGTCTCAGGGTGGATATGTGATTTCTCATGGAACATCTAGTTCAAGTTTTCCTGGTGAGGCGCACAAGACTTGGTCAAGCTAACGCGACTTCGCGAGGCGAAATAGAGTTGGCGAGGCGAACCGGACTTCGTGAGGTGAAATAGACTTGGCGAGGTGAACCGGACTTCGCTAAGCGAACAAACTTGGCGAGGCGAAATAGACTTGGCGAGGCGAGCTAGACTTAGCGAGGCGAAACGGACTTTACGTAGATTTACTTGAAGGCGAAGCGAAATGGCTCCGCGCGCGTGGATTTACATGAAGGCGAGGCGAGATGGCCTCGCATGGGGGAGTCAGCGAACTGGGATCAGAAATCTCCGCTTGCTTGGAAATCAAGATTTCTCGCGAGATATTTTCCATATCCGCCAGATAGCTCGCCCCTTTACTGAAGATCTTGATCAAAACATGACATTTAATCTAAAGCGATCTGAGCATACCTAAATCTTAAGATTTGATTGATTTGATTATGTGAAAATCAGCAGTTAAATCAATCATTCAAGATTTATTGCTTCGGTTAAGGAAATATTATTGATTGAGAATCCTCATTACTTGCCTTAAGTGGAGGCATAATGTTAACACTATAAATACCCCCTCTCATATCAAGAGAGGGCGGAGACTAAAGACAGAAGAAAATAGAGAAGCAGAAAGCAGCGAACTAGAGAGAGAGAGAGAAATCCCTCCCGCGAGCTCAGAAGTCTCCCCCTAAATCCTTGAAGAACTAACAAGCTCATAGCCAGTTCTTCATCAAACCCTAAATCCTTGAAGAACTAACAAGCTCATAGCCAGTTCTTCATCAAATCCTAAATTCTTGAAGAACTATCAAACTCCTAGCCAGTTCTTCATCAAATCCAGGTCCCCCTCTTGAAGAACTATCAAGCTCATAGCTAGTTCTTCATCAAATTCAGGCCCCCCCTTGAAGAACTATCAAGCTCATAGCCAGTTTTTCATCAAATCCAAAATCCTAGATATTCGTAACGTGATCAACCCGCATAACCCTCAAGAACAAGTGCTCGTCACCCTTAAGTTAAACCTACATTCGGAGATAGAATTAGAGGAGTACACAAAGATTGTAACCCGCATTCGCATTGATTAAATTAAATTATTCTTTGTACAAGTGTTGTTCTGTCATTTGTTACAGATATTTTCGTGTTTACAGTGTCGTCTTTGGGGCCATGGCTGTGTTCCAGTTGGCTTTGATTCAGGATGGAGTGGTCTGTGTGGGTAGCCACGCTGATAGAAGAGAAGGTGGTCGTTGCGTGGTGTTAGACTTCTGGTTTGGACTGGGCAGAGCAAGCAATGCCATTGTTGGAGGGACGTTGGCGCTCATGGAAAGTGGATCTCAAGTCCCTTGCTGTGATTTCCATTCGGATCTAAGGTATGTGTTTCTGTTTTCCGGTGGCTTTGTTGACAACGACGATGGTGGCTGGGATGTTGATAAATTGTCGGCGGCTACCCTGACAAAGAGGTGTGCGACAACATGAACACATACTTGGGCTAGAGCTGCCTTGGATTAGATTAGGCCTTTTCTCCGGGTTGTTGCTTTAGGGCCCAAGTGGAGCATGTCAGAGAGTTCTACTAGCTCTCCTACAAATGAAAGGCTTGAGATGGTGACAACTGAGGATACCGGGGTAACCTCCTATGTGTAGGATGGACGTCCCAGAATGATCGGCTTTTACAGGTTTAAGGCATGCCCATTCCTGTGGCATTTGCTTAGCTATGGTTTTTGTTTCTTTAGTTTTGCTTTTTGTTTGGTTGAACTCCATATATAGTAATTTCATTTAAGTTGCTTTCGGGCTATCTAGCATGGCTTTTTCTATCGTTATCCTTACGGATAAGTCATGTTGTAACTGCTATTTTTCGTTGCAATATTAAAAGCTTCATGTCCATGTTTCAAAAAAAAAAAAAAAAACCAATCATCTGGTCTAAAATTCACAAGCATAAGCTGCAGAGCATTATCCAACCACTAATTATCCAGTCACCCTTCTCAATGGAATATGAGAGAGTAAAAACCAACTGAAAAAATGACCAACCAATTAAGACTGCAAGAAGTCAAGAACAATGAGTGCCACTAAGACATATTTGAGAGCTAACTCAGATCATTTCTGGGTGTATCATTTTCTTCCTAAGAGAATATGTCTCAAGCGTGACCTCTAATTTGGAGATCTCTCATTCTCGTCTGACTGTGCCAACCTATGGCCAAGCCAGCGAACGAGACGTGCGGCCGAACGAGATACTGGTTTTAGGGCAATATCTATGACTAGACGAAAGGGTCTGATCTTTATCAGTCTCGGGTGGTTGTTGTCATGGATCCATAGGCCTGGATACCTCCTAACTTAGGCTTTCACTCTTGGTCATCATTAGCCTGTGACGTGGCTCTGGCTTTAGTTTTATTGGGAATGGGCCTTAGCCTGGGTTTAGGTTCTTAGCCCTCGTGAGGTATATATTTAGGAAAAAAAAATACAATCGGTATCTCATATTTACTTCATTAAGCACTTTGGTATCCCACTTTATAAAAATATCAATTTGTATCTGACATTCACACTCGTACCTGACATAAATACCCGAAAGTAAGTTGGCTGTTCTTGAAAACCATCTTTCTCAAATTTGATACCCAGAATCTCCATTTTCTAATTTGGCTTTCAATTCTCAAACCAAAAAAAGAAAAAGGAGTTAGGCCCTCATTTCCATTACATACTGGTAAAGTTTTATTCGGAATTCATACTTGAAAAGTTTAACAATGCAGTTGACAGATTCATTTGGAAGCTCATAATACCTTAACACCAACCAAGTAAATCGAAAAGTTTTGGTCGAATCTGAAACTATGAATAGCGTTCGGTTTGGACGAAATGGGTGAAACAGAGAACAAATTACGAAAACATGGTATGCATTGGGGTCAAAAACTCAAAATTACAAAATACTGAGATAGTTACCAAGAGCATAAGAACCTCCCGAGCATAAACTGGGATTGAAGTAAAAGAATAGAATGATGAATCTTGTAGATGAAACTATTCCCTCCCTTATCATCATCTTCCGGAATAGAAGAGTACACATACCATAGATAATTCCACATGCACCTATGTCATTCGGGAAAACAATCAAGAAAGAGAGATGACATAATTACATGGATGAACAATCTCCTCTGAGGAGCATACGCATTATGGCGTTATGCATCTACTACCCTCAAGGACGTACATGAACAGGTATTTCAGTTGTAATAGAGTTCGAGCCCCGTGCCGCCGTGGATCTCGTAATCCTTGAGACCTTGAGAGTGATGTGGTCCTTGTAAATAGTGTACCACTTTTGGATTCGGATCTTATCGGATCGGGTTCTTTCTCACTTTTTCTAGGACCTTTGTTTCTCTCTGTTGCACTGAGATATGGCAAGAAATCTCGCGAAAGGACACTTGGCAATAAAATGGATATCATTAGTCAGCGCCGGAAGAAACAGAACACCAATAAAATAGTACCTAAAAATGATTCGTTAATAAGTCTACCAATGTGAAACACCAAATGATTGTCTAAATTTGATACCAATCCCAAATGGTTAATTTTTTAACTTTATAAAGTCTTCTTACAACTGGAAGTTCTTATTAATCTGCAGGAAAAAAAATAAAAGGATTGAATCAATACATTGTCTACAACTGACATACTATATATCAAAACCCCAATCCAATTTTGAAAAGAGATTTTAGTATTTAATAGTCAAATAAGAACTGATCATGGTTGGAATAAATCTGAAGTTGTTTCATAATTAAGGATTAGAAATACGCCTCATAAAATGACAGTAAATAAGAAAATGACATAATGTAATGCTATTTATCAGAACCTATAAACTTGGTGCATACCGTTGACTTCCCTGTTAAACCCTTCACCTTAGCTTTGAGACTTGCATATTCAAGAGTCTGGTGGAATAAGTAATCTAGGTCCGGAAACAAACCTGTAATGCATTTTACTGATTTTAGGTCCGGAAACATACCATTATATGAGCCACTACTCTGCTTGCATTAACTTTTTCATCCTCACTGTCATGCACCACTTCATCCCCAAACTCAGTATACTAATCCTCATCAGTTATGGTTCGACCTGAACCCACATTCACACATCATATAGAAAATAGAGCTTAGTTTGGTTTTAGGATTGAGACTCAATTAGCTAAATAAACCAATACTGATTAAAGATTGGTTATGAAACTACCCAAGTCATTGTGTACCCGACATAACAACTCCACATGAGGCCTGAATGGGCTAATTTTGCTTGAAATGGGAAGGAAAAGGAAGTATAATACTGAACATTGAGAAGAAAGATTCTAGTCATTGTCATCTCAAGTTGACCTATTCCCTAGTTAATTAGGGAAGCCACAGCCGTGCATCAGCTAAGACAGATAAAGACAAGGGCCAATTACATATAAGTCCACTTTGAGACATTTTTTCCCACATAGATCCACCCCAACATTTTTACCCACATAAGTCCACCCAAGTCTAAATAAAGTTTTGTATTAAGTATTAAAGTTCAACATAATTACAGACTGCCATCCAACAAAAAAAATTAGATTTTCTCCTTTATATTTACAAGAATGCCACTAGTATAAAAAGTCAACAATCACTCTCATTTCGGAACAGTGTCCGGCGAGATTTCCAGCTGACCTCCGGCGAGGTTTCCGGCCGACCTCCGGCGAAGTTTCCGGCCGACCTCCGGCGAAGTTTCCGGCCGACCTCCGACGAGATTTCCGACTGACCTCCGGCGAGGTTTCCGGCCGACCACCGACGATGACAAAAATTACTACTACAAGCTAAAAAAGCTACTACCACCAGCTATAAAAGCTACTACCACCGCCTACAAAAGCTACTGCAAAAGTTTCCGGCCGACCTCCGGCGAGATTTCCGACCGACCTCCGGCGAGGTTTCTGGCCGACCTCCGACGATGACAAAAATTACTACTACAAGCTAAAAAAGCTACTACCACGAGCTATAAAAGCTACTACCACCGCCTACAAAAGCTACTACTGTGAGGTTTCTGATGAAAACAAAAGCTACTACCACCAACCACAAAAACTACTACCACAAGCTACAAAAGCTACTACCACCGCCTACAAAAGCTACTACTGTGAGGTTTTCGACGAACACAAAAACTACTACCACCAGCGACAAAAGCTACTACCACCAGCTACAAAAGCTACTACCACCGGCTATAAAAGCTACTACCACCGCCTACAAAAGCTACTACTGTGAGGTTTCTTATGAAAACAAAAGCTACTACCACCAGCCACAAAAGCTACTACCACAAGCTACAAAAGCTACTACCACCGCCTACAAAAGCTACTACTGTGAGGTTTTCGACGTACACAAAAAAGTCTCCGGCAGACCTCCGAAGAGGTTTTCGGCCGACCTCCGGCGAGGTTTCCAACTGACCTCCGACGATGACAAAAATTACTACTACCACCTACAATAACTACTATCACAAGTTACAAAAGCTACTACCACCGCCTACAAAAGCTACTACTGTGAGGTTTTCAATGAACACAAAAACTACTACCACCAACCACAAAAGCTACTACCACAAGCTACAAATGCTACTACTACCGCTTACAAAAGCTACTACTGTGAGGTTTCCGACGAACACAAAAACTACTATCACCAACCACAAAAACTACTACCACCAGCTACAAAAGCTACTACCACCGCCTATAAAAGCTACTACTACCGCCTACAAAAACTACTACTGTGAGGTTTCTGACAAAACACAAAAACTACTACCACCAGCCATAAAAGCTACTACCACCAGCTACAAAAGCTACTACCATCGCCTACAAAAGCCACTACTGTGAGGTTTCCGACGAAACACAAAAACTACTACCACCAGCCTGCTACAAAAGCTACTACCACCAGCCACAAAAACTACTACCACCGCCTACAAAAGCTACTACTGTGAGGTTTCCGACGAACACAAAAACTACTACCACCAGCCACAAAAGCTACTATCCCTAGCTACAAAAGCTACTACCACGACTAAAAAAACTACTACCACCGACTACAAAAGCTACTACCGCCAGCAAGAAAAACTACTATCCCTAGCTACAAAAGCTACTATCCCTAGCTAGAAAAGGTACTACCACCGACTAGAAAAACTACTACCATCAGCAAGAAAAGCTACTACTGCCAGCAATAAAAGCTACTTCATCGACTAGAAAAGCTACTACCACCGACTACAAAAGCTACTACCTCCAGCAAGAAAAACTATTATCCCTAGCTACAAAAGCCACTATCCCTAGCTAAAAAAGCTATTACCACCGACTACAAAAGCTACTACCACCAGCAAGAAAAACAACTACTGCCAGCAAGAAAAACTACTACCACCAGCAAGAAAAACTACTACCACCATACATAAAAGCTATTGCCCCCATCAATATAAGCTACTTCCGTTACCAACAAAAACTACTATTGTAACTAGCAAAAGCTACTACTGTTGACAAAACTACTACAAGATATTTACTCAACCATAAAAGCAAACAAACAATTATTAGAAGATTAAAGCTTAAGCATAAAAGGAAATCAAGAAAATTGAAGATCGGATAAGGCAGCCGACGACTACAGAAAAGAGGGCGCTCCGTCGACGAAGCTCCTGTCTTCGCTCGCTGTGGATGATGAATCACGGAACACAGAATTCCTTGGCTTTTGACCGATCAGAAATGCGATCGAACGCGACTGATTGGAGATGACGAAGGACGCCTCGCTAGGTCTGCATTTCCGAGATCGAAGGACACCTCGTTAGGTCGGCATATCCGAGATCTCATAGGACTAAACGTAGCGACGATGTTGAGGGAGCGGCGTTGAGGCCTTCCTCTAGATTGATGTCGTTCTCCTTGACCGGTGTGCCTCTCAACCAAACCTTCTTCGTCGAGGCCATCACCGCCTACCAGATTAGATTGAGATCCAGATCATCGGCGTCAACTTTTTGGATCACGCAGATGCAAAGATCGTCGTTGCGGTGTCCTTGAGCACGGCGGAGCCACCGTCTCGATCGACTATCACATGTTCGAGAGAGAGAAAGAGAGATGTGCGGCGGCGACGTCACCGGAATCAGAGGTCGACGAATAAGGAGAGAGAGAAGTCGAGTGAAAGGCAGAAAGAGAAAGGAGAGAGACTGTGAGAGAGAGAGAGAGGGTGAGAGGCGTGTGAGAGGGATATATTTTTAGTACAAGGGTACAATAGTCAGGATGAAATAATTTGAGAAAGCAAAATGGACTTATCTGGGTAAAAAATTCAGGGTGGACTTATGTGGGAAAAATGTGGAGAATGTGACTTAGATGAAATTTTCTATAAAGACAAACTAAAGGGTGCTAAGCAAGTTTAATGCCAATAGGGTTGAAGTAAGCAAATATTTGACTGTACTCATCTAATCACATATCTTATTGAACCTGAATCCACTTATACCCAGAAACCAAAGCAAACTTCAAATACAACAGTTCTTTCTATATTTGTTTCCATGTCTTATCATATATAGGACACCCAATGAAGTGCTCAGAGTAAATATATAGAGTTTACCCTAATTTATACTTACTGAATTGTATATATCGATCTTTCCATCAATAAGACAACAAAAAAGTGAAAAACAACATTATGTATAATTACCTAGCACATGGAGATGAAGACAATAGAAATTCTTATAGCAAAGTATGACCAAATAGCTAAGCAGATGCTATGCCAGTGAAGATAGTGGCAACTCTGGATGAGTACTTCTGTAGAATTGTATCTGTAAATGGAGGCTTTTGAGGCTACTGACCTGGAACTGAACGAACGAAGAAGCTTCCACCAGATGAAACTAAGCAATAGCCAAATTAAAAACAATGATTATCAGACCTCGAATTTTATGTCAAAATCTGAGATCAGCTCATACGAACAATTTCTACCTAAATGAATAAGCATATCGAATGCAGAAGAAGTAGCACATACCTATGAACCTTAGATTGTTCAGAAAGTTGAAGAAATCTATAAAGAACGCAGAACCAAGTTGTTTGTTTTCGAGCATGAACATCAAAAATAAAAGAAAAACTACCATCAAACTCATAAATAAACAATAAATCTAATTCTCTTATTACAACAATAATCTGAGTATGAATCTATGCTCTATGAATCATATGCTCGTTTATACTCTGATGAACATGCCCAAGCCCAGCACCGAGGCCCAACACTGCTCACCAAAACAGTGTTTTATGAACAGTGCTGATGTCATCTCAAAGAATAGATATAGGTTAAATTAAATAGCTAGGCACTCTCAAACCGATTAGACAGTGTGCAATTAGAACGGTGCCTTGATACACACAACATTCCGCTAGCTTAAGTACCAATTTATCACAATCTATGGGGGCGTAAGAGGTAACACGGCCCCTGAGGGCAGCCCCATAGGCCAATTGAGAAATTTCTCAACAATGACATTCACCCATCCATAAGATGCCCGTCGCTCGTCAAGTTATCTTCGTAGTCTAAAATTGCTTTCCCAATCGTTTGAGCGTCCAAATGCAGGTCGAAACATTACCAACATTGCTCCGACGCAATTTGTAATCTGCATGAACTCACCGCAACCTTCGTGTTTTTGATACCATACTTTGCCACTGCTACTTCCCCTTCGTCGACACCAAAAACACCATACTTTGCCACTGCTACTTCCCCTTCGGTCACCACCCACCCTTTTCTCACAAATGCTTTTACCATTTGTATACAATATTGCATAACCACTAGATGTTGGCTTCCTACTTGATAAAAGGTAATCTACGCAATTATTTTGACTTAGAACTGAGATCTGATTTCATGTTATGTAGCCTAAGAGGGTAGTACTTGAAAGCTTCTTGACAGATGTACAAAATTCCATGACAAAATCCGTTGTGAAAATTACCGAAAGATCAGAGTTTTTGCCTGCTAATTATTCAAAGGCAACAAAATACATCAATATCAAAACTTCCAATATAGAACAAGAATACCTAACCAATAATTAAGGAGTCCAGGTTCCACATTAAGAATGATTCCAGCAATTAAAAAAATGGACCCGATAATCCCATAATCAGTATTAGAACATAAAAAGAACAAAACCTTGAATAATAAACAATGAATAGCAACAAATAAACAGAAATACCTATAACACAACCTACCATTTGATCCCATTTCGTAACAATCGTATACTGTACATATGACTCCTGCACAAGCCATTTCCATCCCAAAGTCAGACCTATGGCCGTCAGACCAATTTCAGATTTGCAACCCTAAGTTCACCAACCCCTTATTACTCCAAAACAGCAACCTTCTGATCAACACGCCAATAATTGGCATCATTGAACTCCTTGCTTGCTGGCCCATCCTCATCCGAATTTTCCTTCTCCACCTTTGATGTGATGTTTTTCTTCAATGGCCCAGCCTCCCCAACTATTCCCTCTTTAAGAGCCTGATCCATGGCCTTCTCCATACCTTCTAATTCCACACCAACAAATTCAACATCCTCTTCAAACAATGATGGTACATCACCTGTTTTTTGGGTTGCATCACTGCCCTCTGACCCTTCACTCGAAGTATTAGTGGTGGTTGGAGAACCATTTGGAAGTATAGATTCTCCTCCACTTGAAGGCAAACTAGTATCAGGTATCACTAGATCAGGTTGAGTGGAAGATTTCACATCAGAGTCATTGTGATCCTCAAATGGATTTACACTTGCACCACCAACTTGCAAATCAGACGATTCACCCCAACTTACCCATTCAGGCAAAGGCCTGTCGCCAAACAAGTCCTCATTGTCAGTAGACTCAAATCTGAAGAACCCCATATCATGTGAGGCACTTGCATTCTCACCCCCTGGGTTCAGGTTTCCAGCACTCACGGAACCACTCCCACTCGGTTCATTCAAATGGTCTTTGCTGGAACTGGATGTGCCATTGACACAGTCTTTACTTCCACCCAACTCATCATCCTCCCCTACCACAACCTCATCATCACTGCTACTATTTCCGCCATTCCCAGTCCCACTCAAGTTTACATCGTCCATCATGTCAGAGGGTGACGCATCCATAGATGCATTACCAATTCTATCATCTTGGAATGCAAACCAGTTTGAATTTGTAAATAAACTGCTGCAGTAAGGATAAAAGCTAATCAGCAATTATTTTAAAATTGATTCGGCTTATAAACTCTAACAGTATACAACAAAGTTTTCATACACTTCCAACACTATCAAGCACTTGAAATCATCTCATGAAGAAGCACACAGATGGAAAATTCACCAGTGATCAGACTTATACAGTGAAACTCCACAGAAGAAGAGTATTCTGAAAGCACTAAGAGAAGTAACTAATGCTGTAAGAGTTGTTTCCCTTTATATAAAATCCAGTACATAAACTAAAATGGATTTAGGAACTCACCTCCCATGGTCATCACCGAGCCTCAGGGATGATACGACCACTTCAGCAGATTCATCATCAAAGTACACATCCTGCATACATATCAAACCACGTCATTCATAACTAAATAAATATAACTAAATCATTTAACGAAAAAAAAGACCAAATTAACCAAAGATCTTTTGGATTTGTTTCAGCATCAGACCCCTACTTATGGGAAATTAAAAATTTACACCCAACCCAATACATAAACCCAGGAAAACAACAGAGGTAGAACATGAAATGGTCAAAATATACCTTGTCATCTCGATCAAGAGCTCCATGGTCCTGGAACCAGATCAATCAGGTTATTCATCCATAAAAACCAATGCAGAAAATCAAAAAGGTACGGACGTGCCACCATTAAATTAATAAATACCTCTCCTGCATCCTCATTCCCATATATTTTATATCTAAAAGCCTGGCTTAGATTGTTTGCTAGCTCTGCTACATCATAATCTCTGTCGGTCATCTCTTCGTCATCGCTATCCCTTGTTCTGTCTTGCAATGTAGTTGGCCGCCTGTACGTAGCACAGAGATATAGAAGTGAACTCAAACATGAGATTCAATAAAAAGAATTCAATACATAAATGTGCAAGATAAGACCGTTTTAATATAGTTGACAGTTATCTGTCCACAAAGCGGTATAATATGAACTAAACTGTGGTAAAATCATCTTAGAAACTTGCTATAACCAAAAGGGGAAAGAATTGTTTATTAGAAAGTTTAATAACTAAACTTTCAGGATTCATTAATTATCTGTGTATGGTATGACATGTCTTTGTGTATAATATACACGACCAAGTTCAACATAAATAAATGTGAAAATTAAAGCACTCTGATAGTACTAAAATCATATGTGATTGTGATTACAGAACAATTTCAGTCTTTTTCTATTAGGCCTAAATCATTTACATTTGTGACGGCAAGGATTTGATTATGACTTTACAACAAAAAGCCACCAAAAACGCAGAGAACAAGGTTAAATATCTAAATAATCTATCAATCGAAAGGCACATAAACACATAACAGAAAGGGAAAAAATTATTGAATAGCATATATCAATGGGCAAGAAATACGGTGTAGACTTGTTCACAAAATGTAGATAGATTTCTTAATTGCTTAACAGACGACTGGTAACGTGTAGAGAGTATAATTTATTCTTTGACAAACTTCATGGTGCTATATTCATGTATAAATCATATATATAAATCAATGACATTGTCATATCCAATTTCTAGATTATGTCCTGCTGGTTAAAAATAGACAGACAATGTATAGTATATTTGAAAGATTTAAAAGAAAAAGGATCCCCAGACATTCAAGGCCGCACGTATAGTATATCGAAAAGAATCTAACAAATAGGAATCCCAGACATTCAAGGCTACATAACACTGTTACTGCTTGAGCCTTACAGCTTATACTTGCAAGACTAAACATAAACAAGCCAGAGTCATAAACTAAAAAACAACTAAGTTAATTTGGACTCGGTACTACTGAAACCAGCTAGTAGCAAGAATATGCATTGCAAAACAGATATGCGAGCATACCCGCAAGCCCATCGATAGACATTTTCAACTGCATTGCGCTCTTGCAAAACTGTGGCTTGCCACTCATTCCATTCACTATTTTCCTAGAGAGAACCAGCAAAATAAATTGGTGTTAGAGAGGATATAAGGATACAACTGAATTACAGTGAAAATGCTTCACTATTGAGATTCATCTCATTAATTACAATCACTTCTAACATCAAACTATAATTGTAGCTAGTATCCATTTATAGGTGCCTTGAGGTACTCAAAATCCACATCATACCTGCAGGCATGCCTGAACACGGCTTTGGCTGTTTCCTAACTGAATGAGCTTATTAGAGATTCGTATTATGTGTCCAAGGTTTCCTGCCCGTGGAGTCAATTTTCCCACAGCAGGTGATGTTGGCTACAATATGAGGGAAAAATAAAATGATCAGAACTTGATATATCACCAAGACCAATTACGTCAATATATGGTGACGTGCAATTCCACATACAAAATCCATTCAAGTAAAAGCATGCTCGCACTTTTCGACTACACTTCATCACACAGGATAGAAATTAAGACATTCTTTAAATATGTAACATGTTGAGCATTTAATATGGTGCATAAACGTACACGATAATAACCACCATTCATCCATTTATCCAGCACATGTATCTCTCTACCTTATTGGTATCGCCAGTAACAAGGGGATGTTTATCTGTTTGGAGGAACTTTCCCACTAAATCACACTCTCGAAGAAGATGGTCCACAATGGTATCGCTCTTGCTCTCCAAACATGATAATACAATACTATCAACATGATGATGCAATGAATTATTGAACGGATACCTGCATTTAATCAAATAAACACAGTACGTTGATCAGAATTGGATCTTATATTAATATAATAATTACATGTCTCTTAAGAAGCTATCATCAGGACACACACAGGCACAGCATGACATTCAAGAAGAGACCAAGGTTCTATGAACAATTAAAAGAATAGGCACAGATTCAAGTTGAAGCATGTGGATTTATCCGGTACGGAAAATTTGAATCGAAGAAGTAACTTACTCAAAGAAAAGATCAATGACCCGTTGGATGGTTCCCGAGCTAACCAGTTCTTTTTCTGTATCTTCATTGCCAGATCCCAATAGAACAGCAATGAATTCCACAACCTGAAATGTATTTGACAGTTAGACATGCATTAAACACAAGGTCAACATTGCATTAACCAGTTCTTTTAACTCTGCCACCTTTCATTTTTTATGGCAGTCATCTTAACATAAAGGTTAAAGGGCATAGTCATTATTCTAATCTTAAACAGAACAAAAAAAAAACAACGAGAATAAGCATTAAAGTATCTTCCGTGTTGATATGAAAAAAAGGAAGCAGATTAAAGTGGATGGAGGCAATTGATCGAAGGGTAACCAATTTTGTCAGTCAAACTAAATTGAGTGAAACTTTGCTGTCAAAGTGAATAATACGAAAGGCAAATACACGCACTAAATGAGACCACCAGAGTCTAGTTGGAAAATGCTATAACCTCTGGAACTCAGCATGAAATTAACACTAAAATAAATGGCAGCTTAATCAACTCAAGTTCAGAATAGAAGTAGAGGGTATTTAATGAATGACCCAACTAACTTTTAGACGATGCTTTCCAAGTGGAGGCCTTAACTCTCCATATGTTGTTGGCAATATTTTCTCATCCGATGCCACGTTCAAAAGCGTAAGCAAGTCACCTGCACAACGGAACTTTAAATCTTGAAATCATACTGACAAAACACTTCTCGTTCTTTAAGGAAGCTATAGTGCAAGGCTTTTACAGATGACAGACAATGCATCACTCAATTTATGAATCAAATAGCCCTTAGATTTCCCACCAGTTAATGAGCTTTAGCAATATTTTTTACCCTATAGGTAATGAGCCACATTATAATCCAACCTGCTGTGAGGCTCAATTACTTCCACCATTCATGGTCTGGACCTAAGTAGCCCCTTTCAAGTGGATATGAAGGCCATGTTAAATTGAAATTCTACAAAGCATGGACATTCAAAATGTGTGCTGGGAAACGTACTGAATAGAGCACAATTTAATGGAATATGCAATGGGATTCTCATATAGTAAGTTTGGTTGGAAACTATTTTGCAGACTCACCAAGTTTCGGGAGCATTGCAGTGACAGTGTCTGGATTAACAGGGATTGGAGACTCGTACATATGCTGGCTCCGAAAAGAATGAAACAAGGGTGATGAAGCTGCTGATCTTTTGGGATCCAACAAAGATATGCAGACAGAAAGCGAGTTTACAAGGCTAGACTTCGATGGTGAATCTTCCAATGCATGATCAAATATCCTTGTGACGAAACTGCAGATGAATTATTTAATAACAATCAAGCCACTATAATATGTACAGAAACATAATAAGATGCCAAACCATAAGAATGGCTCACTGCAAACCTTGGGCTAGAAAGTTTGGTCGCTAGGGCCGATGGGGCATTTCGAGTTATAGCAGAAAGTGTTTCCGCCGCATTAGCGTGAACTTCAGGAGGATTCTAATCAGAAGTCAACGAAAGCTGTTAGATGTACAATCTATGACAGCACCACTCAGGTATATTCAAATATCCATCCGAACTTTTTTAGCAGATACACATTTATTACCAACCAGTGTTCACTCCATTTATAACCTCTAGTAATTTTCCAACATTATTATTTACCTTACCAAAAGAAACAACTACAAGAACATACAGAACACCAACCAGAACACAGTTAAGGTGACAATGCAAGCAATACAAAATGCAACCAGAAAGGACTTGTGCAAAACTTTCCGGTAGGTTCTTTACAGATGGTTGAGGTAATCAACTAGACAGTGACCAGAATATAAAAAGAAAAAGGTTCTGCAATCCGTAAATATGTGAGTGGTTACTACAAGCACACCAGTAATCAACAGTTAATCTCTCACTTACAGATGGACTCAGTTTGTCTACAATCATCTCTAGCAGATTACTCTCAGCTAACCACTGCATCACATCTATAAAATTGGGATACACATGGTCATCCGCGCCAACAAGTCGAACCAAAACCTGTGCCATGAAAGCGCCTCAGATGGACTAAAAAAACACTTGCACGCATAACTGTCATCAAATTAAAACTCACTTCTGCAAAATTTATTCTTAATTACCTCCGTGATAGATGTGATTCCTATCAAATCAACTAGTTGCCTGAAAACATCCTGATGGGCCTGTACAATAATTTAAGATCATCAACCACATTCCACAGAACACTCCTCAAAATTTTCTTTTCAAATGAGCAGTCAATTGAGGGAAATATATAGTAAATTGATCAATGCTGAGACTAGCAATAATAACTTGTCTGTTTAAGAAAAAATTGAATAAGCCAAACATTAGGGACTATTACAAACACAAACAGGACAACTCCAAAATATCTTGATTTCTCTTAAAAGATCAATAAATGTTGGAACACATGTTTGGTGTCAAATGTCATGATCAGATGGACCAAGATCATAGGGCTCATGTTTAGCAGTAAACCACACTGAGGATCTACACAAGGGGCAGACATATAAAAGAACAATGTGCATCTTCATGTGGAAGGGCAACCAAACAATCTTAAAATGTAGGACACTGGCAATAAGAAGATGCAGTCGGTGGTCCAATATATGCACAGCTCTGCTCCCACATTGATGCAAGGATTAAAACCAGATAAGCCGATAATTACTTACTTGAACATAATTCATAAGTGGGACTGTCTTCCGTATCATAAGGCATACAACAACCTACAATTGGCCACAAATTAAAAAAGCATGAAGAAATCTGTTTTGTCACCAACATTAGAAGAGTTTGTAACAAATATCATTGTAAAATTAAAGCATGAAGAAATCTGTTCTGCCACCAGCATTAGAAGAGATTGTTACATAAATCATTGTATATTACCTTGCTAAAATACCCAGCCAGCAGGGCGCTATGGGTACGATTTGGTTCCAAGAAGGAGAAGAGTAAGTTCATGAGCTACAATCACATGATAAGAGAGTATCAGTAAGACACAAAATTATAGTCATCAACTTGCTTATCAAATACAATATGTGATCATGTATACCTCCTCTTCCTCCACCAAAGTCTTTAAAATTACGTCAATTTCACATGTAAAAACCTCACATGCAATGAAGGGGAACCTAAATAACGAAATAAAATCACTTAATGAGAAACAAAACAACACAAGATTATATGTCTTTTGAAGTACACGCATTCAAAAAAAAAATTGTATTTATTTGTCAAGCTGAAAGTGTACTTGAAGGTTTGTTTGCTTTCAGCATCCGCAGGAGGCTCTTCAACAATATAACAGAGTAATTGCTCCACTTGGGCTCTATCCCGTAAACTGACAATTACAGAAGGGCATGAGCGTATATCATCCACAATCATGTTAGATACAATACATCCTCCATAAACTCCCAAAATTGGGAAGGAAATAGAGGAAATTCTGGTATAAATTTCAAACAAATGCAGAAACTGAACATCAGGAAGAGCAGCAGTAGCCCAAGAGAGAGTTCAACGGGACATTACAAATTAATGAGTCGAGTGTTTAAGGCTTTGCATTCTTGGATAATCTCTTCTTCATCCAGAAGCTCTTCCAACGTGAAATTCTCCTTGTCTAGCACCGTCTCCACCTGTAGAAAAGAAAAAACCAAAAGCCAAAGTATAATAATGAGAAAACAGGAAAAATAGAAGCCTTGCAGTATGTAAGCAAGAAAATCATCATGAAGACTTAGGATTTAATAGTTTAACTGCGCTACTCATCAATAATGCAGCCTTTCCATATCCAAACCTTTAAAAAGCAAGCAGGAAATTCAGAAGTAGTTGTTTCCCTATCTTTCTTTTGGTGTACCAACTCCGAAACAGAGGGTAATCAGAAATAGCAAAACCACCCAATTTGAGCTCACCGACTTAAAAAAAACAGTATATAACAAGCTCTAAAATAGTAAACCCAACCCCGAAAAACATACAGCTCACAAAAATTAACATTCCCTTCAATTCATGTAACTAGGACAACTAAGCTAGATTAGATCAGCACACACCAAATTACATTTAAAACTAAACAAACAGCGTGCTTCAAGTAGGATACTAATTGCGCGGTGCTTAGATTAAGATTACATAACAAATAAACTTAAACAGAACTTGAAATCAGACCAATTAAACTTAATCGAACAGAAAACCAGTCAATTCTCTCATAAAGAAAGCAGCACAAAAAACTTAGGTTTTCGAAATTGAAGAGGAAGTAAAGGTTAGAGAGAGAGAGAGAGTTACAGGCGAGGAGGCAGAGAGAGATGTGAGCTTCCAAAACATGGTGAAGAGCAAGGGAGCGAAGAGCAGAGCTGGGAAGTAAGAGCCGTCTTAGATCTGCGAACCCTAGAAGAAGCAGCAGCAAATCTAGGAGGGAGGACCAAAGCGAAGAAGAAGAAGATGACGATGAAGAAGTGGACTGGAGAGAGAAGACGGAGAGGCGAAACCCTAGGTTTTGAGAGAGAGAGAGAGAGAGAGAGAGAGAGAGAGAGAGAGAGAGAGATTAGGGAACAAGGGCCGTGAAGATCGAGAGAGAGAAAGAAAGAGCCCCAAAAATAAGCAGCGCGAGTGAGCTGCGAGAGCCGCAAAAGTACAAATGTGTTGCTCCGGATTTTCCACATTTACAACTATTTCAAAAAGTAATTATAGTCCTCTAAAAAAAAAAAAAGCTATTATAGTCTTTTAAAACAAGTGATTATAGTAATTCATTCTTCGGATTTGATATTTAACGTAAAATGAAGTGATGTCTCTTATTTTCCTAAATTTGTTCAGATTATAGAAGCGTTTCATCTTAATCCGATTATTTTTGAATCGGATTGTCTGAAGTTGGTTCAAGCTGCTAAAGCAGGTGAGATTGATAATTCTGATTTCGGGAATATTGTAGAGGATGTTAAGCTGTGTTTAGCTACACTTCCTTCTTCTTTCTTTGTTCATGTTTATAAGAGTGCTAACTCTGCTGCACATAAGGTAGCTAAGTTTGCTTTGGGTGCTGGTTTCTTTGGCAGATGGTATGGTCCTATTCCAGATGGGATTTATGGCTTTTTGGCCAATATTTGTAACCTTTGAGTTGTTGGAATGAAATTTACGTCTTTGATCAAAAAAGAAATAGAAGCTTTTCACACATAATATCGTGATATCATGCGTGTAGGTGTAACCATACATTATACCGGTTCACTTTTGTATATAATTTATATTTGCGTTAAGTGACTTTATTCAACTAGTTTTTTTTTTCATTATTTCAATGAATATAACGTAAATAGGGACAGTGTGAATAAAGTATCATTTATAAATTGACAAAAGACCAACCTAGTAATAAACATTAGAATAAATATTTGTGACACTATGTATGTAACTCTTAAAATAGTTGTCTTTCAGTTTCCAAATTTTATCGGTACATCCCTAATCTCTCATTTTTTGACACTCTTTTGAATCGTTTCGTTATCAAGCTGATGTGGTAAACGTTTTGACCAATTGAAAGTGAAAGTAAACAAAGTATCCCCGGAAATCAAATTATTATTTTTCCTTCTCTCCACTTTTTTTATTTGTTTTCTTTTTGTTCGGGGATAATTTATCTCCATTTCTTCCTTAGCCTCCTACTCCCTCACCTCCATCATCCCCCCTCATTTGCTGCCTTTTTCACCTCCAAATTAACTTCATTCACCTCCGGCTACATCTGGCAACACCATCCCATCTTTCTCTCCCCCTCTATCTCGCTAAAACCCTTCTTCCTCTTCTCCCACCACCTTGAAGAACACCTCGTACCCAATCGACTACATTCGAACGATCCAAATCCAAGCCTTGGGGTTTGTCTGATTTGGATTCAGATTCGATTTACGAGATCTGATTTGAATAAGAGAGAGGCGAGAGGGATTGAGGTAATAGTTAAAGGAGGGATGGCCGGCGAGATCGTCCTGGTTAGTTGGCATCAGATGACATCCGCCGCTTGTTTTTTTGTCATCACCTCGTTGGACAAGGACTCGATCCTAACCGAGTTGACTAGGAAACTCGAATGAGGCTTCGAAGGCGACCATGACCGCAATGTAACATCTCGGAAATTCGGTTTTCTATTTTTGACAGGAAAAATATTTTCAAGTCAATTTTTATTTCAATTTCAATTATTTTTGAACTCTTTGTAACTTCTGAAAGTTATTTAAATTTTTACTTTGTCAAATTTTGTCTTTCGAGCTCACAAGATTGACTTAGACGTCGTTACAAGTTCGTGAGAGTTTTCAGAATACTTTTCGGACATCAGAGTTATTTTTAATGATTTTTGAAAGTTTGGAAATATCTAAAAATTAATTGAAAATAGAAATTATGAAGCGGGTGTGGGTCATTGATTCAAATAACTGTTTGATTTCAGCCGTCATTTTCTATATATATAAGGAGTAGATCAGTTTCATACCCACAACGAGTCAACGCGACCTGAATAGCAGCAGGTTGACTCGGCTACCTCTTCTTGATCAGGCAACGACATGGAGATTGGCAGGTGGATTCCGCATCGTCTTTATCTAGTCATGTGGTCTTGGTTTCGTGAGAGAAGCTTTAGAGAATCATAAATGGGAAGCTTTTATGAGTTCGGCGACCAACTTCGGATTCCAGCCAAGTTGACGCCTCTCACTGGTGTGGAAAGCTTCGTCTCGATACCAATAATCTTTTCATGGTATTTTTTTTGTTCATGGGAGAATCCAGGAGGGAGAATCGAGCCTCCAAAGCTTAAAGTTTTCTAGCAAGGGTTCGGTTCTTTCCGACGAGCTTTAGTTTTGATTCAAGTAGGGAAGTTGGTCCATTTGTCCAGCTTTACGTCTCTGTGTAATTGATTTTAAGTTTGGTCGAATTTTGAAGAAATTGGGATTTAGGAAGACGTCGACCACCATGTGTGGTGGTGATGCTAGCCTCCGCAGCCCCACCTGCCCCTCTGGCTCTACCGGCCCCTCTGGCCCTACCTCGGCCTCTAGCTCTCCCTCGCGGAGGATCCATCACCTAAGAAGCAAGTAAACCTTGGTTAATGCATGCATAAAACTTAAACCAAAGTATAAGTCAAATGCGACATTTATTAACCAAGGCACTAACTCAAGATTGAACACAAAGATTCAAAATCCCACTAACAGAGTACTCTTTACTCTGACATCCTATTGACCTAGAGGCGACACCTAACTCTTCACATACCCAATGACATATCAATACCAAAGAGCTTATGATGGTGATCCGCTGCAGTCGGGCCATCACTCCGAAGTATTGATTATCACCAAATATGTAACCCTCTCTCTGATACCAAACTGTCACACCCCAATTTTCGAAAAGATAATTTTTCAAAAATTTGGGCATGATATACCTTAAAATAATAAAATCTTAAAACCTGTTTCAAACAAACTTCAGAGAAACTAAAACTTAATGCAGAAATGTAAATGTCATACAACTCAAACTGTCACATCCCGACTCTAATTTTTTTACCTTATTTACTAGTTTGGTAGTAATAAGAGTTTTACCGTCTTTGTCAATGAGTTTATGAATTGGTCCCCAGAGGGGTTTTGGGGACGATTATTTCGGAGAAATTATTCGTAGGAGAAATATTTGAAGACGGTAAAAATAGTAAATTTTAGCTAGTAAAAAGGTAAGTTTTATTAGGGTATTATTCTGGGGTGTTAAATTTTAGAGTTGGGTTTATATTTTGGTGTTGGACCGGTTGGGCAAGAGCCCAAATATTTTTCTCTTCTCTCTCCTCCCTCCCGATTCTCTCTCCCTCTCCCTTTGCCCGGAAACTTCTTCCCGGCCGTTCGCCGTCGTCCGACAGCCTCAAACCACCGCACCGGTCCCAAATGGTCGGCCGTCGACCCAGCCTCCTTCCTCGACCGGTGGCAGCCACCCTAGCGCTGCCGTGAGGGAGTTATCTCTCCCGAAAGGTCCGACTGCCGTGGTGGTTCTCTCACCAGAGCTCCCTCTTCCGGCTGTTTTGGCCACGATCCTCAGCGTGCGGGCGAGAGGTAACTAGCGAACAAATAAAGAGGGAGATATTGCGGGTGTGCCACCTCGCGGACGAGGAAATAGTAGTAGGGGTGCGAGATCTTGACTTCTGATCAGACGGAGGGGGTTTCCAGGTGCCACCTTAGATGAGGATTTACAAGCACAAGGCAATTTGATACTCATGGTAGGACGCGAGTAGAGCAACTATAGGGAATTAAGGGAGATCAGGGGCGAGTCCAGGAGGGCTTTGAGAAACCTAGGCGGCGGTGCGCTTAGGGTTAGGGTTTTTGAGAGGCTCGAAGGGGTTTAACTTGAGAAAGTTATTGTTGAGAGATTTGATTGTAGAGCTTTTTTGTAAGCCTTCAGGCCCCTTATTTAGAAGCTCGACTTGCGACAGAAGAAAGATAATCATAGTTCAAATTGGACTACGAAACCCTAATACCACAAGGACACTGCTAACCCACGTGGACCAAATAACTTGTGACACATGTCTAGTTTGCACACTCCATTTCACATAGAGCATTGCCTCCGCATTGCTCAATTAAAGACTCCTATGCGAACTGGAATTAAGAATATCCTATCATGCGGAGTGTCACAGACTTAAACCATCTCGTGGGTCTTTCTAGCTCACGGGTCAAAAGAAGGCATTTTAATTAATAAGGGCCACATGGATCCCCCAAAGCATGTCAAAAAACTGGTGAGAGTCTTCTACGATTAATGTGATGTACGCGGACTCCGCCTATGCCTTCCTCGCGAAGCCTCCAGTGCGAGCCAGTTTGCCAACTCGCCTTGATGTAATGCCTCACCTATGCGAAGTGTCAATCTCTCCTTGCCTACGCGGAGTCAGCTAGTAATTCCGCGCGCAAACTATGTAGTTCACACGAAGTCCATTCCGCACGCGAGCTATGCAGTTCATGCGAAGTCCATTCCGCATGCAAACTGCGTAATTCGCGCGAAGTTCCGTTCACACGCAAACTTTGTAATTCATCTCGCTTGGTCTCACTGGCGGGCCATCACTTATAAACCCAAAGAAATTGGGTTTGCCGGTGTGACATGGACCAGGAAATTAATTAATATTCACATAGACATTTACTGTCTAGTAAAATATTAATTTAGGCGTAAACATTGCCCCTAGGCCTTGAGCTTTGGGACTAAGCGAAAAGGCCTTATTGAACATGTCACGATGATTCAAGATTTGGAAGATTCTGACATCTTGGCGCTATTGCAATCTTCGTCTCGCAGAAGACCAAAGTTTTGAGGTCCCGACTACCTCGTGAGACAACTTACTTCTGTCTAAAGGGTGCCTTACTCATTGCGTAGTGAGCAAGTATGGATACCGATGTAATGTTGGCGAAGCGAATTGCATCATCTTGCTAGTGAATATAAGGATGATGAGGTGAACCAACGGGAGAAACGGACCTCGCCAACCTTGACGCCCCGTGTGTACAGGCTGTAAGGAAACTTAAGAGGTTCTGGTCTAACTTCACTTCACTTGTCATGCTGCCCCCCCCCCCAATGTAACCTCTTTCACTAAGCAACAAAACCGATGTGGTTTAAAGCCAGTCTTCTTTTGAGATTGGGTAAAGGTCTCTACATGACTCTTTGCTTGGAAAGTAGGAAGTCTCTATAGATTCACGCGTTCACCTTATCTCTAAAACCCATATCTCAGGGTAGAGCTCTGCATGCAGGACACATGTCAAAGGGAGTCAGTCACCTCTTCTTATAAGAGAATCCACTGATCGGGTTTGGAACATTGATCAAGTCTTTCTACCCCCTCGCCATGGATCTTTCTTCCCTTCTGTTCATCCTTTTGTCCCTGCTTAAAGCGAAATCATTATTTCTCCTACTCATTATTTTCTCTGATGAGTTTTGAAATCTACTCTTTGGTTGATGGTGAGTTTCAAAATCCACTCTTAGGCCAATCCTCCTTGAAAGAACAAACGGTATGGACGCCTTCTACCTTGCGCCTGCTGTTCTATCCACGCATGAGGCTTCAGAGGCCCTTTGTCCACTCGTGCTTCGGGAGTTCTCCACTGTTCTTGAAACACGCCCCAAAACTTGGGCGGTAGCACAAGGGACCCTGTTCCAGTGGACCTCTAGCCTTCCGACGCTTTGTTCTAGGCCTAATCACTGTTTTGGCCAAGCTTTCGTCAATCTGAAAGCTCAAGACGCCTCTAACATCCCTAAAATCCTAGATTTATGTCTTTAAGCGTAGGGTAACCGGAGTTTCACTGTAAGCATGTTTCGCTTCGGCAGCAAAGCCGCTTATGAAACATGTATCAAAGTGTAAGAAGGAAAAAATATGTGATGTTATTATTTAGGGCCGGATAAGCCCCAATCTTGTACTTGTCTGTTGTTTAGACTTTGCACGTTTATGGAAAAGAGAAATGAAGAAATTAGCATGTCGCATTTTTATTTAAGGCCTCTGGAATAGGCCACAATCTTGTACTGATCTGTTGGTTAGACCTCGCACGTTTACAAAGAAATGAACTAATTACATGCTTCTCTCTTGGGTTGCCCCCTAGTGGGAGGTGGTGGAGTGCTATCGCGAAGGCGCAGAGCACTATGAACAATGGTCGTGGGGTCAGCAGAATGTGGAGGATCTGCGCGCTCCCAAACGCCAGCGATATGGCGCTTTAAGAAACGACCATTAATAGGATTGGGATGGAGTGTACCGTCAAGGTCGCGCAAGTGGTATGCTCCTTTAGGCAATATGCGATGAATAATAAAGGGTCCTTCCCACCGCGCATACCACTTCCCGCGGCCTTCGGTCTTTTCGCCCAATGGTAGCACTACTCACCACACTGCTTGGCCCTCGACAAAGCTCCGTCCGCAGGTAACTTTATCATAGGATTGCGCAATGTGCTGCTTCTCAAGGATGAGATTGTTGAAGGCAGTGATGCAGTTTTCGTCAAGGTCTTCAAGCTCTTGCCACATCGCTTGGACGTAATCGTCACCAAGCAATTGGTGTTGTTCCTAGACTCGAAGCAAGACGATGTGAACCTCAAGGGGAAGGACGGCGTCATGACCATACATGAGAGTATAGGAGGTGATATTTGTTGGACCGTGCTTGGAGGTACAGTAGGCCCATAAAGTATGGTAAAGCTCTAGATGCCAGACGCGGGGGTTCAACTCTAGCATCTTGCGCAAGATACCGAGGATAACTTGGTTGCTTGCCTCTGCCTAACCATTGGATTATGCATAATAAGGGGTCGAATGCAGGAGCTTGATACCATAGCCGGTGAGAATGTGACTATAGAATCGGCCATGAAAGCTGCCCCCGGTCAGTCACGATGCACTCCAGAATTCCAAAGCAGGAGATATTGTTGCAGAAGAGAAGCGATCTTGAGTGGCTCGGCCTCAACCCACTTGGTAAAGAAATCGGTGGCCACGACAATGAACTTATGCTGCTCGAAGGAATATGGATGAATGATGTCAACGAAATCTATCGCCCATCCTCGACCTGGCCATGGTTTAATGATCAGATGCAACAGAATGTTCAGAATGTGTTGTAATATAGTCTTTGAGAATGGTAGGCCAGTAGTAGCCATGGTGACGGATTAACCATCACATCTTTGGTCCTGCCTGATGCAAGCCATAAAATCTGGAATGAACCTCGCGCATAAGCTGCTTAGCCTCATTGCCATATACGCAGCGGAAGTCATTACCATCTTCGCCGTGCCAGCGAAGCTCACCATTGCGAAGAACAAAATTGAGGGTGAGAAACCACATTTGCCGGGAATGAGTAGCATCATGAGGGTGCTCGAGGTAGTAGATGAACGGTAGCTGCCAGTCTTCATCAATAGGATCTAAGGCTATGACGTCAAGAGAGTCTGCCTTATATTACCCCTAGCAATAAAAGAAGGAAGAGTGCGTCGTTAGACCTTGAGTAGTCGTTCGCGTACTCCATCTCGCAAGCTAAGACTGGATGCAATCTGTGCGAGCTCATTTGCCGCGAAGTTGAATTCGCGCGAAATGTGCTCAATGTGGACGTCGTTGAAGCAGTCTAAGACGTCAAAGGCTTTTCACAAGTAGGGCTCAATGGACGAACTTAAGCACTTGAACTTCACCACAAGCTGGTTGACAACCAATAAAGAGTCGCCGAAGACGTTGACTTCGTGGACTCCTAAGTCCAGCAAGATTTTCAGTCCGATGATGAGCTCCTTGTATTCAGCCTGATTATGTGTACATTTAAAGTCCAGCTGGAAAGAGTAAGAAAACCGGTCTTCTGCAGGGTTCTCGATGGCGATCTCGACACCTGCAGCGAGGTCAGCACGTGATCTATCAAAGTAAAGAGTCTATGGAGTAAGGGAGACAACGGCGAACTATAACTCGCGGAATATTGTTAGTTAGGTTGGTGGGTGATGAGCGAGGAAGTCCGCTATGACATGTCCTTTGACTGCTTTCTGCGGAACATATTGCAAAGAGAATTCATACAGAGCCAATATCTATTTACCTATGCGTCCCCGTAGGATAGGGTGGAAAAACATGTATTTGACTAGATCGGACTGAGCGATCACCACCGTGGTAAAGACTAACATGTAGTGGCGAAGCTTGTATCCTACAAAGAATAGGGCAAGGCACAACTTTTCCATTGGAGAGTAGCGTGTCTTGCAATCGGTTAACACCCTGCTAAGATAGTAAACGGCGTGTTCCACCTCGTTCTCATCGTCCTGTGCCAAGATGCCGCCGATAGATAAGTCAGCAGCGGCGATGTAGAGTTTAAGTGGAATGCCAGGGTGAGGGGGAACCATCTTGGTGTTGTGACTCCCATACAAACTCGGTTGCCCCCTAAAACTTTAGGAGAGATGAAAAGGGTTGAACCTTCACTGCCGCGTTTGAAATAAAACGGCGGAGGAAGTTGATTCGCCCGATCAGTTGTTAGAGCTCCTTTTTGGTTGTAGGAGGCGAGGCGCTTATTACCGCCTGCGCCTTGTCTTTGGGGATCTCGATACCCCTTTGATGGATGAGAAACCCTAGGAAGTCGCCTGCCTCCATGAAGAATACACATTTGGCGGGGTTCATCTTCAGGTTATGTCTCTGCATCTGCGTGAAAACCTGCCGGAGGTCTTCAACGTGTGTCGCCGGCGTTTTGGTTTTAACCACCACGTCGTCTATGTAGACTTCAATCAACATGCCTAGGATATCATGAAAGATGAAGTTCATGGTGCGTTGATATGTTGCCCTTGCGTTCTTGAACCCAAATGGCATGACAACGTATTCAAACGCACATGCAAACCCCAGGCAGCAGAAAGTGGTCTTGTGGCGATCTTCTTCAATGACAGGAATCTGGTGGTATCCAGCGGTTCCATCCATAAAGGATAGCACTTCATGCCCCGCGGCCACGTCAATAAGGAGGTCAGCAATAGGCATGAGATATATATCATTAGGCATTGCGTTGTTGAGGTCACGATAGTCAACACAGACGCGCATTTTGTCGTTCTTCTTGCTAACGGGAACGACATTGGATAGCCATTCATTGTATTTGGCCACGCAAATGATACCTAATCGGTGCATGTTCTCAATTTCTTCCTTAACCACGATCTGGGTCTTAGTTCGCATGAATTTGCCATTCTGGCGGACTGGACGTCTATCAGGATGAGTAGGCAGCCAGTGACAGACTAAATCCGGGGATAAGCCAGGCATGTCTTCGTACTTCTCGGCAAAACAGTCCCTAATTCATGTAATAAGGCAAGAAGGTCTTCCTTTTCTTTTCCCGCCAGCTTAGCTCTAATGGAGAGTAGTAAGGGCTTCTCTGCAGTCCCCACGTCGACTTGTGAGATGGGGTCGCGGACTTGAGGTGGTGTGTCATCCAAGGTAGCGGGAGCTAACTGAATAACTTCCTCCTTGGTATCGGTATAGTCCACAATTTTGTCTACGTATTCCATAGTCGCAACCCTGTTGTAGGCTTCGTGTTCTGCCCAATATAAGAGGAGTCTCTCACATAGGGACTCGCCAGCCTCGCGTGCTTCTGCTGAGGAGACACTAATCATCAGAGGTTTGGAAGGGGTCCGCGATGGTGTAAGGACATTGTAAGTCGTCCCTCGCTTGAGTGAGCCCCCGTCGCGTTAAGTTGGAGGCCGTGACCCTATAGGGGCGACCTTTGGAATTGATGCCTTGGACCTTCAATGGGCCCAAGTCAGTATTGTAGTATCGGGCGTCATTGAAGTTGGCGGAAATGGAGAAAGGATGCGGGTCCGCTTTGATGAGGACCGCCTCGCGTTTCTCATTGTCCTAGATTATGAGATCCTAGTGCATAGAGGAAGGTATACAGAAACTTCTATGGATCCAGTCGCGGCCTAGGATCATGTTATAGGATGAAGCGCATTCGTCGACAAAAAATGTATAGACCCGTGATGCCGGTCCCATCTTGACTCGTAGAAATAACAAGCCTAAAGTTCTGGAGACTTGTCCGGTGAAGTTCTTGACTATCAAAGACGTAGTTTGGATCATCGAGCGTGGGATACCAAGGAGTCCCATAGTACGGGTGGTAACGACATTCACCGCAGCTCCAGTGTCGACCATGACTTTGTTTACCATAATCCCCTCAACTTCAGCCGTGATATATAATGGCCTCATGTGAGTGACCATGTCTAAGGTAGGAGTGGAGAAGGTCAAAGTCAGCATGCTTGTAACGTTGCTGCAAGGCGGGGATATGTTGCAGACATTTTCGCCATTGTCTGGAATATCCGCCGCGTTGCATATTGTGTTCGGCAGGAGAGCATATCTTTCAGATATGAAAAACACCATCCCGACTTGAAAGGAGAATTGCTCATGGACTAGGATCAGTGGAGTCTCAATGCTCACGTGTTCTCCTTCAAGCACAATGAATGCACTCTCTGTTGGGCTAACCTCTTCATCCTCAAGCTAGGCAGATACTTCAACCATGTTGCAGGTGAATGATTCTCCTTGCCCTTATGCGAGGTCCTCTCCCAAGTCAATGCGGGCTTGGAATGAGCCTCCTCGTTCAGCGAATTTTCTCGAAAACATTGGGCCATAAGCTCCGCGAGGTTAGGGCTGGAGGTACTACTTTCTACACCTGGCGATGCGTTAGTCTCTGGCTGCCATGGTCGCCATACGAGTTTGGTCGAGGGTTGCTTGTCCTTAGCTGGCTGCTTATCTGCGGCCAGAGGGACCTTGGCGTTGTCATTTGCCTTCGACGGAGGAGGGACTAATACTTGAGGCTCCTGCTTGGATTGTGGCCGGGGCCGACATGGTCGCGGTGGTTCCCTCTTTGCCTCAGGTTCCTGGCGAAGAGGCTCCCGGGGCTGTGATAGCCGAGGCGATTCGGGCCTTGGCTCAAGCTCTGAGGTGGCGAACAATCTTCGCTTTACTGGGGAAGGTGGTTCCCTTTTTCTTTCAGCCTCTGACGATTGCCTACGCCTTGGTGGAGGAAGCGGGTTTCTATGTCGTTCAGCTTCCGGCGATGGCCTGCGCCATGGTGGAGGAAGTAGGTCCCTAAGTCGTTCAGCTTCCGGCAACTGCCTGCGCCGGGAAGATTGTAAATCCCTTCTTTTTTTCGGCTCTGGAGATGGTTTGTTCCTGGCAGGGCGCGGATCCTGATTTGGTGGTACGGTGAGGCGACAGAAGACATTTTACTTTGGAGCGGGGTTGTCTGCTACCTGCGCACACACTCGTGGAGGCGTGACAGGTGGCCTTCAAAGTAGAGCAAGCAGGCCTTCAGCTTCTCTCCACATCCTCAGAGGTGTCTGTGTGAGCTGTGAGGGTCGGATGATGCCATCATCGGCAGCTCGTAAGGCACGCAGGATGCTGCCATACTTCTTCTGTAGCTTCCGCTTCCTGGATCTACTAATGGTAACTGGCCTACCCCCTTGCTGCATGTACCATATCCCTTTCTTGATCGCTGATTTGGACATCGGGGGAATGTAGGGGTCGGTCAAGATACCTTGCCGAGGGCTTGAAGCCTCGTTGTCTTGGTGCTCACTGCCAGAGTCTGATATGTCCATCTCGCTTGAAGCTGGAGACAAATGTACTTTTTCAGTCTAGTGTGATTGGATGAAGGTCTTGAGGCGCTTAATCCTCTGTTCCAGCTCTTCGCGAGTCCTGAGACTCATGGGTTGATAGTTTTCAGTGGGGGACGGTGTATCGTCTCGCATGATAGCCTTGCCCTTATCTTTCCTTGAAGGTCGATCGGGCTGCAGTCTGGCGACTAATTGCCTTGCCAGTTAGTGGTTCCCATTTTGGTTCGCTAACACGGTATAGTCATTCACCGGTCTCTTGCGGTTTCGATCTGGGGGTTCGCACGGACCCGGGTTTAGAGATAGGTCCAATGTTATCACGCGATGGCCGATGCGAGGCCAAGCGATGTAAGCAGTTGTGATCATGAAACCGCCTTTGTCCTCAAAGCGAATGTACTTGAGGTCTAGTCAGTCCTAGACTTGCTCGCGGAGTTGGTAGCAATCGCGAGTTCTGTGTCCCTATCTATCATGGAACTTGCAGTGTGTGCGGCCTTCCTTATAGTAAACGTAGGGTAAGACCCTTGCTACTGTGACGAGTCCGCCATCAATAAGATCGTCTAAAACCTTAATAGCTAAATTAAAAACTATTTATTTTTCTTATTCACAACTAGATCGTCGTTTATAGTATGGGCAAATAAGGGTCATTCTCGCAAATGACTAAATAAATCTAACTACTCAAACGATGTCACAAAAGTGACTATTGATCCTATTGAGCAGGAGTCTAAAAATAAAAGAAAAACCTAACCTAGATTACTCTGAAAAACCCAAAAATTTACAGAGGTGTACTAAACACACAGAAGGTCTCACAAAATTTCAGATGATTCGGAGTTGATTTGATATTTCAAATAAATACTAGAAAACAGAGGACAAAAAGTGACAAAAACTGGTTTTGGGAAACAATGAAATAAAACTAGCTAGGAGAGATGCTATCCACCCCAAAATCACACACAACATACTTTGTCCAATTTGTGACCAACTAACTCAATTGAAGATGCTCATATTGAGTCGGTAAGCTTGAGCACAATCTATTACTTTTTCTTACTGTGGACGTTAGGCAGGAAGTGCTTTACACCTAAACTATTCTCAAACATTTTAACCTAAAGGTATGTTTATTAGGTCAAACAAGTAGAGATCAATAAGCATGAAAAGAGTTTGAGCAATCATTAGACACCGCAATAAACTTAGCGCCTTGCTAAACCTAGGGTTTTGTCACTCGCTAGTGAAAATTACCGATTACTTCTCTAGAAAATTTGAGGGATCTGATATTGACCCATGCATCAAATAATCAAAGTGTTAGAATCCTAGCATGTATACTAAGTAGGCCTCCAAAGCACACACACAAAGAATTCATTGATGAACAATCGGTAAACAAAACCTCAATCTTATTAATTGGAAAAAACACACTGAAAATCAAAGCATGTTGTGAATCATGTATAGGGCTTCATGCAGCCCCTAACTAAGGAAGCTTAAATAAACATAATAAAAGGACAATGCAGAAAGAAGAGGAGAAAAGTTGAAGAAGAGGCGAAGAAGGGAAGGAGAAGGGGAGGAGCCGCCAAAGATGATAGCATAGGCTTTTATATTGTTTCCTTCAACCAATCAATCTTGATTTAGATTTCATTGGACATTCTGATTAGTGTACATCTGTAGGACCAATGGAAGTGTGCCAACTCATTTAATTCTTCATAATCAACTTCACATAGAGATAATAAGTTGGATAATGAAGTACAAACTCGTCCATGGGTAATTTAATTTGTTGGAGCATTAGATGTCATTTTTATTTGATGATTTTATTCATTGTGGTGAGTTACCGAAAATGGGATTTTCGGTAAATTATAATATATTTATGAAGAGAGTATGTATATAAACGCTAGCTAGCCATATGTGTCTGTCCACCTTAATGACATAGTATATAACCGCATTATGGTGTGATGTGAGAGTTGGACACAAGCGTAGTAGCCTTATATGAGTGTTTAATTCATATAGGGGGTATGAGCACATATTTATACACCCGTCTGTCCACCTTATTGGCGTAGTGTATCACCGCATTAAGGCGTGACGTGAGCGTTGAACGCGAGCGTAGTAGCCTATATAGATTATTTTAAATCTATTAATTTATATAGGGAGTATGGGCGAGTGTAAATACATACATATTTTGATATATTTTTTTTATCTGAAGAGGCTCGATATTTATGAGATACAAAATTTATCGCTTGAGACATGCAGCATATTTTCTATGAAAATTTAAATTGGGAAAACATAAATATTTTCATTAAATTTATTTTTGTCCACTCAGTCTAATGTTTTAAATGTTTTCCCATGGGCCATTCGTTTTAAAAATGCTCAGTTTGTAAGTTAGTATAGTTGAGGTCGGGCGTACATGGAGAAGAGGCATAGTCGATAGTATAGTTTCCACTCATTTTTATATTTCTTGTCTCTTTTCTTTCAAATAGAATTGCTCTGAACTATGGTTGTTGGTTGTGAGATTTTCTTATTAAAGTTAGTAAATAAATTTGGGAGATGTCGTGATTTGGGGAGTATGAAGGCTCCAGGAGTAGAGGGTTATAGATTGATTTTTTTTTTGAAGTGTGTGTGCAGGTATTATTAGTGTTTGAGCCAAAGGGCATTTTTGTTCAAGTAATAAGACTCCGCGCGGAATAGACAGTTCGCGCAAGAAATGATTTAGCAAGAAATGACTAGCTCATTCCAAGTAGGCGAGGCGAGATTGACGCTCCGCGTAAAACAAGTGAGGCGAGATTAACACTCCGCGTAGGTGATAAGCGGATTACGCGAGGCGAGCTGGCGAACTAGCCCGCGTGGGAGGCTCCGTGAAGAGGGCTCAGACGGAGTCCGCGTGTATCACATAATCGTTAAAAATTCTTGAAAGTCTTTGACATGCTTCGGGCCAATCCCTGTGGTCCTGTTAATATAAAAAGCCATTTTTGAAGCCCGCGAGATAATATTAAGTTTGTGACACCCCGCGAGGTAAAGATTCTTAATTCCAGTTCACAAAGGAGTTTACAGTTAGCAGCATGGAAGCAAAGCCCTATGCAGAATGAAGTATGCGAACTGGACATGTGTCATAAATTGATTGGTCCGCGCGGGTTAAACCGTGTCCTTGTGGATTAGGGTTTCAGAGCCCGACTTGGATTCCAAGTTAACTTTCTTCTGCCGCAAGTTGAGCTCCTATATAAGGGGATTCAAAGCTCTCTCTAATGACAACAATCAAATCTCTCAACAAAATACAAAACTGCAAATCAGTTACCTCTCGAGCTACCTCGAAACCCTAACCCTAAGTGCGCCCTCGCCTTAGTTCCAGAGCCCTTCTGGACTCTTCTCTGACCTCTGAACTCCCTTTGTTGCTCTGCTCGCATCCCACCGTGAGTATCGATCGCTTTGTGCTTGTAAATTCCTCCCCTGAGGTGGCACCTGGAAACCCCTTCCGCCTGATCAAGAAGTCAAGTGCACCCTACTACTCTTTCCTCGTCCGTGAGTTGGCACGCCCGCGACACTCCCCCTTCTCTTTGCTCGTTGTTTACCTCTGCTCTGCACGCTGGTGATCGTGGCCAAAACATTGGCACACCTGGTGGGACCGGAAGTACAAGCGATACACCATTGAAAAACCAAAGGAAGCGCCGTACCGGAAGCCTCAACTTTCTTTTCTCAAACACAGATCACTACGGTATAAGCCCCATAACAACGCGGCTTGTCGATCCCTCACGCCAGAACAGGTCCTTGCTCAGTTTGGTAACCCACACTTTAGCGAGACCTCCATGGTAGGCTCTCAGCCGACCCAAGACACTGGCTCTGCCCCGTCTATGGAGTAGATCTTACAGCAACTCACAGAACTTATGGGCCAGATCTGGGGTTTGACAGACCAGAGCTCCGCCACTCAACAAAGCGTTGCTGACCTAACTAAACAGGTCCAACAAGATAGAATCCTTTTGCGAGCCGCCCATGACAAACTCGCCATGCTCGGTGAAGATTATGGCAACCTAGACGCCAAGTTCACTGAGACTAAGGGCTTGGTCGAGGGTAGCCTTCAACAGATCCGGTCGGATCTAGACCAGAACACGGAGATCGTGAACCAGAACATGGAGACCGTGAAGTGATGCAGAGATCATGTCGCTCACTCCCGCAACAGTAGATGAGCAGACTCGCCGCTTGGACGACCACGATGCTAAGATGCACGACCAGCAGAGTGCTTCGTGCTTTGGAAGCAAGAACAGTCTGGAAAAGCTGGACGAATTCAAGGATAAACAGGACCGGCTAAACTTATGGGTCCTTGAAGTTGAAGACTGGATGAAGGCGCAAGCACCGAAGAACCCTGCTCTAAACCCTACTGGCCCAAACGCGAACGAAGGAACTTCCAAGTACGTCCCTCCTAATGAGCGCGCGAGGGGAAACCCTAAAGTCGGGACTCCAAAGTCCCCGTAGTTCGCGCCAGGGCCAGGAACGTCAAAGAGTCCGCTCCCGCACAGCTCTGCTACTCCCTTCAAGGGATTGAATACTTCTCTACGCCAGGGAACCGGGACACCAGATGACCCACTTCTAGCCTACTCCAGCCCTATGCCCAAGAATACCAGACATGCCGTCAGTTTCTCTACATGGCCAAACCATGAGGAAGGGGAAGAGTCCGTGCCTGTGACAACAGCCGACTGGCACCAGCTCATCTCCTCCATCATCAAGGAACAAACCGGAAAAAGGTGATGCTGAATTACAGTATCGCGACCCCTACCCTGATAGTGTTGCGCAATACCCTTTCCTGCATGGGTTCAAGAACGTTGTGTTCACTACCTTCTCTGGAGAAACAAGGGAAGACGCAGCAACCCATATGGCCCGCTTCAAAGTCCAGTGCGGCCAGTACGGGAACAATGATATCCTCAAGCTCAAGCTCTTCGGGACTTCTCTGTCCGGGGCTGCGTTGAGTTGGTATTACAGGTTGAAGCCAGGATCCATTGCGGACTGGCCTACCATGGAGAGATTGTTTTGGGAAACATACGGCACCATTGACCCAGAGTTCGGCCTCGATTCCCTTACTCAGATGAGTCAATAGAGTATGTAGTCAGGAGTCTCCTTCCTCCAATGCTTCAAAATTCAACAAGCCAAGTGCGACTTCCTCTTGCCCGAGCAGAAAGCCATTAAGTTGGCTGTCCGTGGCCTCAAGCATCGCTAGCAACTGAAGCACCATGGGGATCGCTTCACATCCATGGGCGACCTAATCAACAAAGTCGGCAGTTATGAGCTAATCCTCAATGAAATAGATGAGAAAGCAAATGCCTTTAAGGGGACTTACGTTCCAGGGAGAAACAAGACAGTGGGGGCACTAAACCTCTAATCCCCTACGTTTGATCCTTACCACCAGTGGCAGGACGAAGCTGAGGCCGCGCAGGAGTATGATGACATCGGAGCGGTCGAACTAACTGGGAAATCGTTGGCTCATAAACTAAAGAATCTCAAAATAACCCTCGAGCCAATCACAATCCAGTCTTTCGCATGGACCAAGCCCGAATACGAGGCATACACGTACGATGCAAAAAATGCCCATCTTGTCTTTAATGACTTGATTGAGGCGAAATACGTGCGCTTGGATCACAAGGTCCTGTCCAAGGAAGAACTAAAAGACAAGAAATATTGTACCTTCCACAACGTCTACAATCATGACACCAAAGACTGTGTCAAGCTTCGCGACCAACTGCAGACCTGGTTGAATTCCGGCGCCTTGAAGATGAAGATGCCAGAAAGCACAGCTTCCCTAGTAGATGTAGACCCCTTCCCGGCCGTGGTTGGGATGGTCGAAGTAAATTGGAACGACCATCCAAAGGAAGACAGCTGTCATCGCATGCCAACGCCAGGCCAACAGAGGGTCACCCTGGACTTGTCGGAACACCCAGAGGATGATAATCCGCACCGGGCGCCTAAACGAGACCGAGAGGAAGGTAATGGTGACACACGTCAGCCATTTCGCCAGTACACTTACAACGTCAACCTCGTGCACGAGGTTTTAGACGACCTTATCGATAGCGGCCTCATTACTGTATCAAGGGCCTTACCCTATGTTGAATACAAGGAAGGCCGCGTCCACTGCAAGTTCCATGACAGTTGGGGACACAGAACTCGCGATTGCTACCTGCTCCGCGAGCAAGTCCACTGGCTAGATCTCAAGTACATTCGCTTTGAAGAAAAGAGCGGCTTCATGATCACAACTGCTAACATTACCTGGCTGTGCATTGGCCAGCGCGTTATAACATTGGACCTATCTTCGAACACGGGTCCGCACGATCCGCTAGGTCGAGACTGCAAGAGACCGGGAATGACTATACCGTGTTGGCAAACCAAAATAGGAACAGCTACCCGGCAAGGGAGTTAGCAGCCAGACCTCAGCCCGATGGACTTTCAAGAAAGGATAAAAGCAAGGCTACCATGCAGGACGATACACCGTCCCCAGCTGGCAACTATTAACCCATGAGTCCCAGGACTCGTGAAGAGCTAGAACAGAGGATCAAGCGCCTCGAAACCTTCGTCCAATCACACTGGACTAAGGATGTACCTTCGTCTTCAGCTTCAAGCAAGATGGACATATCCGACTCCGGCAGCGAACACCAAGACAGCGAGGCTTCAAGCCCTCGGCGGGGTATCCTGACGGACCCCTACATTCCCCCGACATCCAAATCAGCGATCAAGGAAGGGATTTGGTACATGTAGCAAGGGGGCAAGCCGGTTACCATCAGCAGATCTAAGAAGCGGAAGCTACAGAAGAAGTATGGCAGCATCCTGCGTGACTTGCGAGCTGCAGACGATGACATTATACGACCCTCGCAGCTCGGGCAGACACCCGAGAGGATGTGGAGGGAAGCTAAAGGCTTGCGCGCTCTACTCCAAAGACCACCTGTCACGCTTCCACGTGTCTGTGCGCAGGTAGCAGACGACCCAACTCCAAAAGCGAATGTCTTATGTCGCCTCACTGTATCGCCAAGACAAGATCCTAGCCTTGCTAGGCACAGACCATCTCCTAAGCAAGAAAGGAAAAAGGATCCACAGCTTGCCCGGCAAAGGCCTTCATCAGAGCCTGATCGGAGAAAGGAACCGCTCCCTTCACTGAGGCGCAGGCAGTCACCGGAAGCCGAACAACGTAGGGACCCGCTGCCTCCACCAAAGCGTAGGCAGTTGCCAGAGACTGAAAGAAGACGGGAACTACCTTTCCTAGTGAAGTGGAGATTGACCACTACCTCGAAGCACGAGCCAAGGCGCGAGCCGCCTCGCTCATCACGTCCACAGGAGCTTCTTTGCCGGGAACCTGAGGCAAAGATGGAACCATCGCTACCAAATCGGCCCCAGCCATAGGCCAGGCAAGAGCCTCAGGTCTCAGGCCCTTCTCCGTCTAAGGCAGATGACAACTCCAAGGTCCTTATAACCGCAAACAAGCAGCCAACTAAAGGCAAGGAGCCCTCGACTAAACTCATGTGGCGACAACGGCAGCTAGAGAATATCTCCTCACCAGGCGTCGAAAGTAGTACCTCTAGCCCTAACCTCGCGGAGCTCATGGCCCAATGCTTCCGAGAAAATTCACTGAACGAGGAAACTTATCCTGAGCCTCACATCAACTTGGGAGAAGACCAAACTGAAGGGCAGGGTGAGTCATTCACTTGTAACTTGGTTAAAATGGTTGCAATGCCTGAGGATGAAGAGGTCAGCCCAACAGAGAGCGCATTCGCTGTGCTTGAAGGGGAACTCGGGAGCATTGAGACCCCAATGGTCTCAGTCCTCGAGCAGTTCTCCTTTCAAGTCGGAATGGTGTTCTTCATCTCTGAGAGATATGCTCTCCCACGAACGCAACATGCAACATGGCGGATATTCTGGACAGTAGTGATAATGTCTGTGACATATCCCCGCCATGCAGTAGCGAGATGAATCCAGTCCTGGCGGAACCCGCGAGCGCTCCTTCTTTGGAAGCCACAAGCAACTTCACAAGCATGTTGACTCTGACCTTTTCCACTCCGACCTTGGACATGGCCACTCATATGAGGCCATTGTACATCACAGCTGAAGTGGAAGGGATTATGATAAACAAAGTTATGGTCGATACGAGAGCTGTAGTGAATGTCGTCACCACCTGCACTATGGGACTCCTTGGTATCCCGCGCTCAATGATCCAGACTACGTCTTTGACAGTCAAGAATTTCACCGAACAAGTTTCTAGAACTTTAGGTCTATTGTTCTTACGGGTCAAGGTGGGACCGGCTTCAAGGGTCTATACATTCTTTGTTGTCGAGTGTGCTTCATCTTATAACATGATCCTATGCCCCGACTGGATCCATAGAAGTTTTTGTATACCTTCATCCATGCACCAGGAGCTCATAATCTGGGACAATGAGAAACGCGAGGCGGTCCTCATCAAAGCAGACCCGCGTCTTTTCTCCATTTCTGCCAACTTCAATGATGCTCGTTACTACAATACTGACTTGGGCCCATTGGAAGTCCAAGGCGTCAATTCCAAAGGCTGCCCCTATATGGTCACGGCCTCCAACCTAACACGATGGGGACTCACTCAGGTGAGGGACGACTTACAACGTCCTTACACCATCGCGGACTCCTTCCAAACATCTGATGATTAGTGCTTCCTCAGCAGAAGCCCACGAGGCTGGCGAGTCCCTATATGAGAGACTCTTCTCATATTGGGCGGAACGCGAAGCCTACGACAGGGTTGCCACTATGGATTATGTAGACGAGATAGTGGACTATACCGATACTAAGGAGGAAGTTATTCAGTTAGCTCCCGCTGCCTTGGACGACACGCCAGCTCAAGTCCGCGACCCCACCTTACAAGTTGACATGGGGACTGCAGAGAAGCCCTTACAACTCTCCATCAGTGCCAAGCTGGCAAGACCAGAAAAGGAAGACCTTCTCTCCTTATTACATGAATATATGGACTGCTTCACCAAAAAATACAAAGACATGCCTGGCTTATCCTCGGATTTAGTCTGTCACCGTCTACCCACTCATCCCGACAGACGTCCAGTCTGCCAAGACGGCAGATTCATGCAAACTGAGACCCAGATCGCAGTCAAGGAAGAAATCCAAAACATGCACTGATCATGTATCATTCGCGTGGCCAAATACAATGAATGGCTGTCCAACGTTGTTCCCGTCCGCAAGAAGAAAGGCAAAATGCGCGTCTGTGTTGACTACTGTGACCTCAACAACACAACGCCTAAAGACATATATCCCATGCCTGTTGCTGATCTCCTCATTGATGTCGCCGCAAGGCATGAAGTGCTATCCTTCATGGATGGAACTGCTGGATACTATCAGATCCCTGTCACTGAAGAAGATCGCCACAAGACTGCTTTCCGTTGCCCGGGGTTTGCAGGCGCTTTCGAGTATGTTGTCATGCCATTTGGGCTCAAGAACGCGGGGGCAGCATATCAACGCGCCATGAACCTCATCTTTCACGATATCCTAGACAAGCTGATCGAAGTCTACATAGACGACTTAGTGGTTAAAACCAAGTCACGGGTAACACACGTAGAAGTCCTTCGGCAGGTTTTCATGCGGATGCGGAAACATCACCTAAAGATGAATCCCGCCAAGTGTGTTTTCTTCACGGAGGCAGGCGACTTCCTAGGATTTCTGGTCCACCAACGGGGCATCGAGATCCTTAAAGACAAGGCGTAGGCGGTCATAAGCGCCTCGCCTCCTACAACTAAAAAGGAGCTCCAACAATTGATCGGGCGAATCAACTTCCTCTGCCGTTTTAATTCAAACGCAGCCGGGAAGGTTCAACCTTTTTCATCTCTTCTCAAGCTCCAAGGGGCAACCGAATAAGTATGGGAGTCACAACACCAATAGGCCTTTGACCGAATCAAGGAATATCTCACGAACCCGCTTGTCTTGGTTCCCCCTCGCCCTGGTGTTCCGCTTAAGCTTTTGATAACCGCTGCTGACTTGTCTATTGGTGGACTCTTGGCACAAGACGATGGGAATGGAGTAGAACGTGTTGTGCTCTATCTTAGCAGGGTGTTAACCGATTGCGAGACGCGCTACTCTCCCATGGAAAAGTTGTGTCTTGCACTATTCTTGGCGGGCTGCAAGCTCCGCCACTACATGTTGGCCTTTACCACAGTGGTGATCGCTCAGTCCGATCTCGTCAAGTACATGCTTTCCTGCCCTATCCTACGGGGACGCATAGGTAAATGGATATTGGCTCTGTCTGAATTCTCTTTGCAATATGTTATGTAAAAGGCAGTTAAAGGACAAGCCATAGCAGACTTCCTAGCTCATCACCCGCCAACCGAACTAACGGCATTCCGGGAGCTGGAGTTCGCCGTAGTCTCCCTTACTCCATGGACTCTTTACTTTGATGGCTCGTGTACTAAGTTCGCTGCAGGTGTCGGGATCACCATCGAGAACCCTACATGAGATCGGTTTTCTTACTCTTTCTGGTTGGATTTTAAATGTATAAATAATCAGGAGGAATACGAGGCGCTCATCATCAGACTGGAAATCTTGTTGGACTTAGGAGTCCGCGAGGTTCAAGTCTTTGGCGACTCCTTATTGGTTGTCAACCAGCTTGTGGCGAAGTTCAAGTGCTTAAGTTCGTCCATTGAGCCATACTTGCGAAAAGCCTTTGACGTCTTGGACCGCTTTGACAACGTTCACATTGAGCACATTCCGCACGAATTCAACTTCGTGGCGAATGAGATCGCGCAGATTGCATCTGGTCTTAGCTTGCGAGATGGAGTCCGCAAAATGGCTTCTCAAAGTTGAACGGCGAACTCTTCCTTCTTTTATTGCTAGGGGCAATATAAGGCAGACGCTCTTGACATCGCTGCCTTAGATCCTATTGATAAAGACTGGCAGCTACCGTTCATCGCCTACCTCGAACACCCTCAAGATGCTACTCATTCCCGGAAGATGCGGTTTCTCGCCCTCAACTTTGTGCTTCACAAAGGTGAACTTCGCCGGCGCGGCGAAGACGGTAATGACTTCCGCTGCGTGTATGGCACCGAGGCTAAGCAATTGATGCGCTAATTGCATTCCGGCATTTGTAGTTCGCATCAGGCCGGACCCAAGATGCGTTGGTTAATCCGTCACCATGGTTACTATTGGCCTTCCATTCTCAATGACTGTATTGCGTTCGCCAAAGGATGTCAGGATTGTCAGGCTCACGGACCAGTGCAACACATTCCAAACATTCTGTTATAGCCTATCATTAAACCATGGCCAGATCGAGGATGGGCGATTGACTTCATCGGCATCATTCATCCCCATTCCTCCGAGCAGCATAAGTTCATCATCGTGGCCACCGATTTTTTTACCAAGTGGGTTGAGGCTGAGACACTCAAGGTCGCCTCTGCGACCTTGGTTTGCAACTTTATCTTCTACAACATTATCTCCTGCTTTGGTATCCCGGAGTGCATCGTGACGAGCGAGGGCAGCTTTCATGGCCGATGTTGTAGTCACATTCCTCTCTGGCTATGGTGTTAAACTCCTGCATTCGACCCCATATTATGAACAACCCAATGGTCAGGCAGAGGCGAGCAACAAAGTTATCCTCGGTATCTTACACAAAATGCTAGAGTTGAACCTCTGCGTTTGGCATCTAGAGCTTTACCATACTTTGTGGGCCTACTGTACCTCTAAACCCGGTCCGACAGATACCACCTCTTATGCTCTCATGTTTGGCCATGACGCCGTTCTTCCCCTTGAGGTTCATGTTGCCTCGCTTCGCGTCCAGGAACAGCACCAGTTGCTTGGTGACGATTACGTCCAAACAATGTGGCAAGAGCTTGAGGACCTTGACGAACATCGCATTACTGCTTTCAACAATCTCATTATTGAGAAGCAGCGTGTTGCGCGGTCCTATGATAAAATTACCCGCGGACAGAGTCTTACCGAGGGCCAAATGGTGTGGTGTGGCGTGCAGTGCTCCCATTGGGCGAAAAAATCGAAGGCTGCGGGAAATGGTCCGCGTGGTGGGAATGACATTTTATTATTCATCGCATATTGCCTAAGGAGGCATACCACTTGCGCGACCTCGCCGGTACACTCCATCCCAATCCTATTAATGGTTGTTTCTTAAAACGTCATTTCGCTGGCGTTTGGGAGTGCGCGGACTCTCCACATTAGGCTGACTCCACGACCACTGTTCATAGTGCTCCGCGCCTTCGCGATAGCACTCCGCCACCTCCCATTAAGGGGAAACCCGAGAGATAAGTTAGTTCAAAACATTGTAAACGTGCAAAGTCTAAACAACATACTAGTACAAGATTTGAGCCTATTCTAGAGGCCCTAAATAAAAATTTACATGCTAATTTCTTCATTTCTCTCTTCCATTTCATCATAAACATGCGAAGTCTAAACAACAGACTAGTACAAGATTGGGGCCTATTCCAAAGGCCCTAAATATAACATTACATATTTTTTCCTTCTTACACTTTGATACAAGCTACATAGGCGGCTTTCTGACCGAAGCAAGCATGTTAATTTACAATAAACTTTGAATGCTTTGCGCTTTAAAGTATGGATCTAAGCATCGGAGATGGGTCCCTCATGCTACCTCCCAAGTTTTCGGGGCGTGCTTCAAGAACACCGGCGAACTCCCGAAACACGAGTGGACAAAGGACCTCCGAAGCCTCACGCGTGGGCAGAACAGCAGGCGCAAGGCAGAAGGTGCCCAAACCATTTGTTCTTCCAAGCAGAGGATTGGTCTAAGAGTGGATTTTGAAACCCACCCTCGGCCTAAGAGTAGATTTCGAAACTCCTCAAAGCAAGCAATGAGCAGGGAAAATAGTAGTTTCGCTTTAAGTAGAGACAAAAGGATCCATGGCAAAGAAGCAGAAAGATTTGGTTGATATTCCAAACTCGACCAGTGGATTCTCTTATAGAAAGAGGGGACTAACTTTTGTTAACATGTGTCCTGCATGAAGAACTTTGCAATGACATCGAAATTTTAGAGTCTCCCAAATCTTGAATGCGTCGTGACATGTTCAAATAAGGCATTCTCGCTTAGTCTCAAAGCTCAAGGCCTAGGGGCAATGTTTGAGCCAAATGACATTTTTGTCCAAGTAATGAGACTCCGCATGGACTAGACAGTTACGCAAGAAATGATTTCGCAAGAAATGACTTTGCAAGAAATGACTAGCTCATTCCAAGTAGGCGAGGCAAGATTGATGTTTAGCGTAGTCGAGGCGAGATTGACGCTCCGCGTAAAACAAGCGAGGCGAGATTAACACTCCGCGTAGGTGATAAACAGATTATGCGAGGTGAGCTGGTGTGACACATCCCGGTTCTTAAGTTATTTTACGGTTAATTACCGTTGGTATTACTTCGGATTTTTACCGTGTTAAGTAACCGTTTATCACTTAAGGACCCTAGAGTTGAATTTGGGAAAACTTTCTTCATGAAAGTTGTAGAGAACGTCGTTACGAGTTCATAGACATACTACGCGTTAAATTCGGAGTTAGCATGGTAAAGTTATGAATTTATTAGTAAAGTTTGGAGGTAGTAAAAATGGGTAATTTTGAAATGGGGTATTGTTGTTGGGTATAATTATTGGACCGGGTGGGGAGCAGCCCCAGCCCAAATCCTTTCTCTTTCTTTTCTTTCTTTTTCTTCTTCCTTTCCCCGAGCTCCCCGAGCTCTCTCTCTCTCTGTTGAAACCCCAGCCGCCAGCTGCCGTCGTCCGGCCAGCCTCCGGCCGCCTCTCCACCCCAGTTCGGACCCCCATCTCCTCCTCTCCCTCCCCGGCCTAGCCCCCGAGCCTCTAACCCGCCGGAAGAGGAGAAAAGCTGCCGGAACCGCCGGAAGTCTTTTCGCCAGAGCTCCGTCCTCCTACCACCATAGGTCGTGATTCTTGGCTCATTTTGTAGCCCTCATCAAGGTGAGTAATCTCTCCAAATGAATCGGTCTAATTCGATCTCGTTAGGGTGATTTGTATAATTGAAAGTTTTAGGGATTTATGGATGTTTTAGTCGATTGCCCTAGTTAGCCTCGGAATTGGACTAAGTGTTAGTTATGAAAGTCTTTGGGTTTGATGAGAGGATTATTCTGTCAAAATTTGAGAAGCATTGGAGGTCGCAGGAAAACGGCTGCCGGCCGCCGCTGCCGGCGGAGCCGCCGCCGGAAAAATACTTTTTGTAGAGATTTTGATGAGGAGTTTAATGAAATAAGCTTTAGAATTTTTAGAGGAGTTGTGGATAAGTTTAAGAATTGTTGAAGTTAAATATTTTTGGCGGATTATTAATTAATAATCCGGCCATTGGATTTTTATTTGGGGAAAAGTGTTTTTGAGGAATTAAGGTTATGGTGGAGTTTAGTGAAAATCCGGTGAGCTTAACCCTAATTAGAGTAGTGGGTTAAGCAGAAGAGATTTGGGTGTTTATTTTCAAATGTTTAATTTTCCGGAATTTAAGTTTGGTCATAAGCATATTTATTGTGCCAGGATACGAAGAGAACCTCGCTTGAGTAGTGATTCGGAATTCGTCAGGCTTAGGCCTAAATCTGTGAGTGGACACTTTATTTTTAAAGGAATATATATGCATGATGTTATAAGTTGTCAATTATATTTTCTGAGCTTAATTTATGATTTCACCTTTTTAATTGGTTATGGAATTTATTTTAAATTGACCGATTGGTTATGTTTTTGATAATGAACTTATGAATTTGAGCTTGGGTAAGTTTTGGTATTTGAATTATGATATCCTTTTGATCCCTGGATTTGAGATTTCTTTAAAGATTTGAGTATGGTCTAATTTTTGAAACATGTTAATGAGATGAGTTATTTATTCCATTGAGCATTTTAACGTGTGGGACACGTCATTGAATTTAATTTTTTTTTTTGCTCTTTGAATTCTTTGAGTACGGTTGGGAATTGTACTTATGCTTTAATTATGAGTTTCGGGGAAACTCACATGGATATTGTTTCTTTATTTATACCATACTTGTTGGATCGATATTATTCATGCTAGTATGTCATTCCGCCTTTCGTGGCGATGTAACTTCCACGTTTTAAGTGGGGTTACTCAAGCCCTTTCTGCCTTCGGGTGATGTGATGTTGTCGACGGCATCACGCAAGCCCTGTACCCTATCCGTCAACTCGACGTGAAGGTACATGGAGTATGGGAGTACTATGCCTGGGAGGCAATAGAGTCTGGGAGACTCACTTATATGGCCATATAGGATATTTTACTTGAGTTATCGATTTGACTAGCGGGGCTAGTCCCTTGTTTTGGTACCTTCTTCTATGAAGATTATTATTTATCTTTGTCATTAATTCGACTAGCAGGGCTAGTCCGTCTTCTTGGGATTTTCTTTATGGAAGATTTTTTGTTAACAATTGCATGCAACGAATTTATGGCATGTTGGAAAGTGGGAAAGTATTTAAATTTCGGTTTCTTATCTTATGTTTATTTTCGTCCACTCACTCTAACATTTTTAAATTACTTTCCCCTGGGCCCTTTGGTTTTAAATGCCCAGATTACAGGCTCAGTCTAGGTGAGGTTGAGCGTACATGGAGTCGAGGCATAGTCAGAGGTTGCTTCCGCATATTCTTTATTCGTTGTTTTTCGTTCAACTTTAGATATGCTCTGATTGTCCAATAGCAAATTATTAATTGTCCTTAATCTTGGTTGTGAGATTATTAGAGTTGAGTAATTGTTATTGGGAGATGTGTTGATCTTGGGGAGCAGGAAGGCTCCAGGTGTTGAGGCTGTTTGGTTTGGTTTGGTTATAGAAGTGTTAAGTTGGATTTTTCAGGTAAGGGTTGTCCATTTTCAAGGAAGGTTATGCCGAATTTTCGGTAAATTTTCCTTGAAGGTGGACCCCGTAGGATTTACCTTGGGTTTCAGGGTGAAATTCGGAGTGGTTCCTGTCATGGTGAACTAGCCAGCGTGGGAGGCTCCGCGAAGAAGGCTCAGACGGAGTCCGCGTGTATCACATTAATCATTAAAAACTCTTAAAAGTCTTTGACATGCTTCAGGCCAATCCCTGTGGCCCTGTTAATATAAAAAGCCATTTCTGAAACTCGCGAGCCAGAAAGGCCCGTGAGATAGTATTAAGTCTGTGACACCCCGCGAGGTAAAGATTCTTAATTCCAGTTCGCATAGGAGTCTACAGTTGGCAGCACGGAAGCAAAGCCCTATGCGGAATGAAGTATGCGAACTGAACATGTGTCATAAGTTGATTGGTCCACGCGGGTTAAACCGTGTCCTTGTGGATTAGGGTTTCAGAGCTCGACTTGGATTCCAAGTTAACTTTCATCTACCACAAGTTGAGCTCCTATATAGGGGGACTCAAAGCTCTCTCTAATGACAACAATCAAATCTCTCAACAAAATACAAAACTGCAAATCAGTTACCTCTCGAGCTACCTCGAAACCCTAACCCTAAGTGCGCCGCCGCCTTAGTTCCAGAGCCCTTCTGGACTCTTCCCTGACCTCTGAACTCCCTTTGTTGCTCTGCTCGCATCCCACCGTGAGTATCGATCGCCTTGTGCTCGTAAATTCCTCACCTGAGGTGGCACCTGGAAACCCCTTCGCCTGATCAAGAAGTCAAGCGCACCCTACTACTCTTTCCTCGTCCGCGAGTTGGCATGTCCGCGACACTCCCCCTTCTCTTTGTTCGCTGTTTACCTCTGCTCCGCGCGCTGAGGATCGTGGCCAAAACAATTAGGAAGGGTTGTCTATTTTCAAGGGAGGTTATGCTGAATTTTAGGTAACTTTTCCTTGGAGGTGGTCTATGCAGGATTTACTTTGGGTTTCAAAGTGAACTTCGGGGTGGGTCTTGACACAAACACTGAGTTAAATATTACATTTCCTTGTTTACATAAACTTTAAAATCAAGAAAATGAATATACTCACATGAGTTTTAATAATGTCTACCCTATATATAAAAGTATACAAGGTATAGCAAAACCCAACAAAAACCCTACCACTAAGCCTCCGCCTCAACCCTATTAATTCTTATCTGCAGGTCTAACCCCTACACCAAGAATTGATGCACCGGGTTGTAAACAACAAGCCCGGTAAGCTAAAAAGCCCGTAGAGTAATTCTCAAAATAACACAAAACTTCCAACATCCAAACATATCACAAGAGCAATTTATATTAATAATTAAATCCACAATTCCAACACATTTTCAAATAACATGTACCCATGAGTTCCAGGTATTAATAAATACCCCTCATGACATACAACAACAAATTGTGTACCCATGGGTCCCAGATACTATAAGGTATCTCCCATGACCTACACCGACAGACAGACTAGAGCTCTATTCCTAACCGTAACCAATCACCCGGTCAAAAGCTTGGAACCCGGTTTGACTGTCCAATATCGAAACACAAAATAATAAATAGCATAATAACTATAACCAATCACCCAATTAAAGGCTTGGAACAAGGTTTGGCTATTTATCCAACAATCACAATATCACAACATCATCATCAACAACACAAGGTCACATCATAAATTATATCCTTTCACATATATATATATATTTACATGAACAAATATAGATATTCCACAAGAATAATCAATCAATAATCAATAAAATTATGATCATATGAACCTCCAAATAACACATAAGGAAAACTTATTTTATCTTACATATGAGCCGTTGGCGATCAAACTCATATATTTTAAAAACGAATAATAGAAAAATATTAAATTCAACATCATAATCATTATCATCATCAAATGACTATAATAAAACTTTGTTCAAAAGTGAATATTAGTGAGATTTACTCACCTCAATATCCCACTCTGTTTCCGCAAAACACAATAGCCAAGCTAAACCACAACCTCACAAATCACCTAAAATTACACAATTAAAAATCTTAGTAAAATTCACAACAAGGATCAAAGTACCCTTAACTTTAAGGTTGCCCAAAGAAATGCAATCCTTCCTCCAAGACCTCCCAAGGTCATTGGACTCTCAACAACAACCATACTACCTCTAAGATCAAACTTTCTAAGTTTCTGACCTAACGAACACCATGAACAACTTAGCACCTAAGATACAAAAAACCTAATCAACACACTAGAAACTACAACGACTATCTAACACAGCAACTAAAGCTCTCACACTACCCGGAAGCGCTCCCACGCGCCTCCACTAACTTCAAAATATGGAAAAACTCACAACATCAAACTTGACGGTCACAGTATAAGTAACACTTTTTGTACCTGAGATTAAGCTTGGTTCGGCCTTGAATTTCCCCAAACAGTCCCCACAATGCTTGAGACTCAAACAAAAATTCAAGGTTCCCAACACTCAAAATCCAGTTGTATGACTAGCAAAATCATACTTAGAAGGAAGAGAGCTTCACAGCTTACCTCTCACTGCCTATTGTCATCACCGGCATTTGCAACTTCTGGCCAACACTGCTCCGCTTGCCTCTTGTTGCTACACCTCAAGGTGAGGCCACCCACTTGCCTAGGAAGCTTTGCATAGAGGAGACAAGCCTAGCTAGGCTAGCTGTGTCGTCGGAGGTCACCGGATTAGGGTCCGGTGAGAGGTCACTGCGGCAGTGGCTTTCGGGATTTGTTGCGCCTTGTACGCCGGTCGCCAACGTCAGGGATCAGCACAGTTGGGTCGGTGAGGACGATACCGAGCTAACAGAACCAGTGGGGCCAAAACGATGGCCGGACGTCCGACTTCTTCTCCTACGAAAATGGGTACTTATGTGTCTCGGGGAGGAGGAGGAGAGAGAGAGGGAGTTGAGTTTCTGAAATTAGGTTTTCTACCCCCAAAACTTTTCTATTTAACCCAAAATCCCATAAGGCCACAAACTTCCGCTGACCATAACTTTCTCATACGATATCCGTTTTATGCATGCCGCTTGTCTACGAACTCGTATCACCAAACTCTACAACTTTCATGAAGGAAGTTTTCGAAGATAACTTACGAAAAATAAAGTCAACTTTTTGGTCCCTTAAAAGACAAAGCACTTAAGAAAATACTCCCGAACTTCAACTTCGCACAACCAATAAGAATTTCCACAAATATTCCTTCATTAATTCTAAAAATAATACAAGGAAAATTTATATGAAAATCTAGGGTATTACAGCGCTGCGGCGTTGCAGCGGCGTGACTAGGTCGGGTTCGCAACGGCGCATTGGCTGTCAGTGGGGCAGTTAGGGTTTAGGACTAGGAGGAGTGAGATTTGGGTACTGTAGAGATGATTGGGGTTTGAATTAATTTGAAGCGAATGAGGATAGGGTTTGGAGAAAAGGGAAGAGTGATTTGGATTCAGCTTGGCTAAGGAAAAGAAATTGGATTCAGAGAGGAGAGGAGAAGAATTCCACGAATGTGTGTTTGAGATTATTATTGTTTTTGGTAAAATATTGTATAGTCCTTGTGGCTTGAATTCGACATCTGTTTAGTCCTTATGGTTTTATTTTAATCTGAATAGTCCTTAAAGTCATGATTTTTCAACCAAATAGTCATTATGGTCTTAACTGAGAAAATGAATCCGAATGACTATTTGGATGAAAAATTGTGACTTTAAGGACTATTCAAATTAAAATAAAACCATAAGGACTATTTGGATACAAAATTGTGACTTTAAGGACTATTCAGATTAAAATTAAAGCACAAGGGCTAATCAGATGTCGACTTCAAACCATAAGGACTAAACAAATTTCAATTCTATTTTTTTTTTGTGTTAAGAAGTGTTTATATGAAAAACTTAGAATTTTTTTAAAACTGAATTTTTTAATTACTTGATATAGAAAGACAGTTTTACCCTTTCTTTAAAGTTTCACATGCCTGACACGTCAGGAAATAGACGACGCAGTGACGAAAAATGACCTCAGGCCTTTTAACGGTAGTGAAATTAGAATTTGGGTACCATATTGATAATTTTATAAGAATAAATATCACTTTAACCATGCCACAAAAATTTAAGTACCGATGATGTCAAAATTTCTTTCAATAATTAAGAATTAAGGTCCGAAGCCAATGATGTGAAGCCACACACGACCCTTATTGAAGAAAAAAAAAAAAAAAAACCACTCCCACGAAAGGTACACCAACGTAAAAACAGCAAAAACGTCAAAATCCCATTTCATCCAGCAGGAATCTCACAAGTCTCAAATCACGACTCCGTCCATCCCGATCCCCCCGACGACCAGATCCCACCAGACTCGTCGTTGTCGTCGTTTCAGTTCCAACCAATCCACGACTATGATTCTCTCTGGTACAATCTGAACTCGACCCAACAAGAGAGACGACTCTACTGTGGAAATGAACGTGAGCCACGGGTCGGTTCACCCAGTTGACGATGTCCCCACCACAGACGGCGCCGCCGGCCCAAACCCGCCACGCGTCCGCATGAAGGACCTCCCCGGCATGCCCGGCACCCCCGCCGGCCTCGCCCTGCGCCTCTCCCAGTTCCTCTTCTCCACCGCCGCTCTCGCCGTCATGGCCTCTACCTCTGACTTCCCTTCCGTCACCGCTTTCTGGTGGGTTTTACTTTTCACACTGTTATTATTTCATTGAATATAGCTTTTGATTTCAATTGGGTATTTAAAATTGGATTGTGTTTCTGGGTTTTTGGTGTTGGGTTTGGATCAGCTACCTAGTTGCGGCTACAGGGTTGCAGACTCTGTGGAGCTTCTCATTGGCCATTGCTGACGTCTATGCCCTTCTAGTTGGGCGGTCCTTGCAGAGCCATAAAGTTGTCTGCTTGTTCACTCTTGGCGATGGGGTAAGATGAGTTTGTAAATTCGAACTGATTTCGCAGAGTTTTTACAGTTTGAGTTATTTGGGGGAATGTTGGTGTTACTTTGTTTTGTTTTGTTTTTGCTAATTGTCTACATTCGAATTTGAGAGTTTACTTGTTAATGGCCATCAAAATCGTTGCCCCTTTCTTTTACAAGCTAGTTAGTTCTTTTGAATCTAATTGATGCTGTCCTAGTCGTTGCTGATCACTAGTAATGCAAGAGCACAATGAATCTGACTCTGGGTTTACATGGTGCTCACGAACTTTGTCTAGTTTTAAGCATAAGTGATTTTGCACTACTTGTGTACTGGTTCGTCTTGGGGGTAGTATGTTGGTACCTTTGATTGGCTTGTCCTGCCGTGATTAATGGACACCTGAACTTCCTAATATTAAGTCACTATAAGATGATCATACTGGACCTGTGGAGGAGACATTTTTTTTTTGAATGAATCATTCTGGAAGCATTTTTAAAATGTTAGAATCTTTAACATATCTGGTCAGGGAAGCTTTTACTTATATGAAACACATGGTCAAGTTCATTTCTGTAGTTTCTGAAGATTCGATATTCAAAGTACTTATTAATGGTAACATATTTACATTCATATCAAAGTTTTAAAACATATGTAAGTATCCTCAGTCTTAGGTACTTATTATTGGTACATATACTCTGTCTTATTGTCGCTGAACATTTATCTTTCCTTTAGTCTTGCGCCATGCACTGTTTGAGTGTCTCAAGGGTTTATTTTTGAGCTGTGGGTGGCTGAAGCAAAGTATAATTATTTCTTGTGCCGCAGATGACATCCACACTAACATTTGCAGCAGCCTGTGCTTCTGCGGGGATTACAGTTCTTATTGACAATGATCTTGATAGTTGTGCCCATAATCATTGTGCACAATTTGAAACAGCTACAGCCATGGCTTTCATAACCTGGTTCACTGCTCTACCGTCTTTTCTCTTGAATTTTTGGTTGCTGGCATCCAGGTGAATGCATGTATCATAAAAGTTCTAGAACAGAATGATGGTTTCGGTCGTGTTGTACCACCCAGGTTCATTGCTTGTGTTGTATAATTTTTCTTGCATGGCATGTGTTGGGATGTGCTCAATTCAAACTTGTTGTATTTTTGTGAATACCTGAGGCATGATCAGTATTTGGAGTGTGGATATGAGCTGGTCAGTTATTGCTCAACTAGGAGGTAATTGTTTGGATAGTTAGTCATGGTGTGATAAGCGTTGACGATATGAATGTATTAAGGCACACATGAAGTTTGAAGAGACATGCTCTTCGGTTTTCATATTAATTTTTGTTTTAGCATCTACTTCATGTATATTGGTAAGTTTTTGCATTGTTCTTTTAGCAATTAGAAAGTGATTTTGGAACCAATTTCATCTTCAAACACTTCTAGTAAGAAGTGACTAAGGTTCTCGAGTAGCTCATTTCACCTGCTGTGAATATCTGTTGTCCATATGATAGATGGTAAAAACAAATTTTGAATTCTATGACTGGTCAGTTGGAAATGGGATTTGGAATGTGCAAATAGTGTTTTCCTAAATTAAATTAGATGGCTTCATTATCCTTTATTGTTTTATTGGGTCTTGGAACGACCACCTAAAGTTGGGGGTATTTCTTGTAGTTTACTGTTTAACCTATATTTCAAGTCTTTTAACTCTCCACAAAACTCGGTGCTCCTAGGGTTCCACACAATTTTTTATTTTTTATTTTCCTTTTGTGCCGTCGGACGGGAGATTGTGGGTAAAGGCTGGTGGTGGTGGTGCAAAAGAGGTTGTCTGCTGAGGGGGATGAACCAAGAAGTTACTGATATTGTTGTGTTGTCTCGTGCAGAAGGTGAGGTGGATGGGATGGCGGTGAGAGTTTGAAGGGTAAATTGTGGTGATCGCAATCGACCATGGATTGAACTCGATTTGTGTCAACTAAGATTGGGTTCAATCGGGGTTGTGGTTGTCCGATTACCTTGTCTGATTGAAAGTTTTTGAAGCTTGGTGCGTCTCTTATGCGCGGTGATGGCAATGGAGCCCTTTGGCTGGTGGTCAACTCGGGTGGCGAGCCGGCTGATCAGATGACAGCAGCGAGGAAGCTTTTTGTGCCGGGTCCAGAAGTGGGCCTCCTTTGAGATCCAGTAGAGGGTTTGGGCCTGAGCTCTTTTTGGGCTCAGGTTTTGGGTCTTTTTAGGTTTTAATTTTTTGGTTTTTTTTTAGTTTTGGTTTTGTTTGTCTGCTATCCCTCCCCTTTGGGTGAGGGTGTGAGGGTGTTAGTTTTGGTTGGTGTTGTTGGTGGTTTTGGTTGGTGTCTTTCCAGAGACTATTGGTGTTATCATCGATGTTTTCTTAGTGTCAACGTAATGAGGAGGTTGCCCTTGCATATACGCTATCGGTTTTGGTGTATAGTGTTTGGTGGGGTTGTTTCTTCTTGAGGTTGGCTGCAAGGAGGTATCGAGGATTCTAGATGGGGGTTAGGAGTAGGTTTGTAGTTGGTAGTTGGAAACTACCTTTCCCGCCCATAGACCAGTTAGGAAACTTGTAGACCGACATTCGGGCTACCTTGTCATGGTGAAAGATCATCGGTACCACGTCGGGAAGATGCTTCTCCAAGCTCCACAAAAAGACACAATGATAAGATATATGTATAGTTAGTCCCACATCGAAAACTTGTAATAAGATGGAACATTCCTTAGTTATAAAAGGAAGGCTTCCCTTATGTAGAAAGGATGAGGAATCAAACTCCCCCATCTTTCTAACACTCCATCCCGGAGGATGGATGCTCTTGTAACACTAAAGGCCTATTGACCATGATATTGGAATCTTAAATGGACGTAGCCATGTTCTCCGATGGCATGGTGAACCACTATATGCCTTGGTCTCCTGCCCATGATAGTCTGTTCCACCGTGATTCTACATAGCCTCCGGGTTTATGCAGAAACATTTGGCGCCGTCTGTGGGAATCATTACTAAAAGTCATGTTGCTCTACCACCCGAGAGGCATTCTACCCGAGAGACATTCCACCAGCACATGGAGGCAGACCAACCAGCAAGCTCATGCATGAAGGTAAGCTCGGGTATCCAATATGTAGGCCTAACCATCAGGCGAAATAGCTTGACCCGCCCGGGAGCCCTTCATCACCGGGTCGTCTCCAAGAAAAAGCGAAACCTGGAAATGGCTCATCGGGATTCGGTGACTCGTCCAGCAGCATTTGAAGGTACCATCCGAGTATACTCTTCTCGGGATGCAAGGGTTCGTCGCCAGCCTCGGCTACCACTTCCCGGAGGTTCTCACTGGGATGGGATCGATCGACAAGTTGGCAGGCCGGGAGCACCTGCAGTCATTGAAACCTGGGAGGAGACCGGCATCGCCGATCGACCGGGTAACCAACAAAAAGACTCAAGCCCGGTCCAGCACGTAGACTTGAGAGAATCTACCGGGTCCAACCCGATTAGCTTTCTCGGGCCAAGCTCATCCAGTGTCGGCCAGAAGTGATGTGTCGGGAACCAGCTGGAAGCGTCCGGGATCCACCGGCAGCGTCTATCAGTTGCCTGGCCGGGATGGACACCGCTCAAGCAGCTCGGTCTAGACAAATCTGGTCTCACCTGCAAATCAACATGGCCACCCGGGAAATCCTAACTGAAAGAAGCAACTGGTGACAACCCGTCAGCAGAGTCATGCGAACTAAGTGATGTCATGGTTCGCATGTGAGGTGGCTTCGCGTAGGAGATAGATGCCTAGTATGGAAGCGAAGCGAGATGACTTCGCATGGGAGACTTCGCCAAGAAACAAGAAGAGGACTTCGCATGCAAAAAGGGGACAAGATGAGGCTATATATGTGGCTCGCCAGTGGAAGAGTTGGCATGTATTAAGAGGTGGACCTCGCCTAAGTTATCACGCGAGCTGGATGTAGGACTTGATTGCACAAAGGCGGCTAAGTTATCACGCTAGCTGGATGTAGGACCTGATTGCACAAAGGCCTTCACGTATAAGGACGGAAATTATCAGGCGAGCTGAGAAGTTCGTGCGTATCAAAACAGTGACATGAGTTGCATGCGAGCTGGATGCATGAGAAGATGTGCTACGTGAAGTGATGACTTCGCGCAAGGGACTCCGCTTGAGAGAAGGACCTTGTGAAGCTTTGACAAATCTACTACATTTCGCGTTCGCTCTGTAGCACGCCCCGCATCCCTAGAAGCATTGAACTGCTACCATCTCTCTGCCCCCTGCTGAGGATTGTGGCCAAACAGTATGCGCGGGTCCCGTTGGCAGGAGAGTACTTTGAAACACCCAATCTCGATCAAGAAGCAGGGTCCCGGTCGTCCAGTTCAGTTATCACTTCCCTCTGGTAACGCATGCTCTATGAGGTACCGGTGGAACCAGTCATCTGCAAGCAGTGGGTCTCGGTGGCAAACAAAGCTATGGACACCCATATCTTGTCTCTAGAAGAATTCCTTCCTGGTAGCAGTAAGTCTTGTTCTTCCCGGTGAGTCGCTAACCTCACCTATGTTCTGAACCTCCCAAACCCGATGACTCCAGATTGAAAGAATTAGCCACTGGGAGCAGAAAAGAAATCTCCAAGAGCAAGTTAGGGCTCCACCACTTTAATCTCCGGGAACCAAAAGGGGAAGGATAGATGCCTCAAGGCCTAATCCACAAGCAGCAGGGTGAAAAATGGGTAATTATTCATCGGGTCTCGAGGGTTTAGGGTAAAAAAAAAAAATGACCAAGAAGGTCTCATCCTCCGGGAGTTCTAAGATAACAGTGCTCATGGTACTATACCTCCTATGTGCACCTATTCGGCATCTATTTTCATAGGTAAGTCCCTCATTTGATTGCCTTTCATTGGATTACGTGTAAACATTTGGGTATGGAAGTCTAAGTCTTCATGATTAGACTGAGAAACCACTGAGAGATTGACATTCGATCGAGATAGGCATTCCACCGAGAGATTGACATTCCACCGAGAGGCATAAGTTTTCCCCTATTAACACCAAGCAGGATGGGTAATCCACCGAAAGACATGTCATTGAAATCCAAGTAACACCAGGCGGGATGGGTAATCCACCGAAACACATGTCATTGAAATCCTAGTAACACCAAGCGGGATGGGTAATCCACCGAAAGACATGTCATTGAAATCCCAGTAACACCAAGCGGGATGGGTAATCCACCGAAAGGCATGTCATTGAAATCCCAGTAACACCAGGCGGGATGGGTAATCCATCGAGAGGCATAAGTTATTGAAATCCCCCTAAAGACCAGGCGGGATAGTAGTAACACAAGATGTAACACCTAGTTGGCCAGGTACAAGATCCATCTCGCCTGTGTCACCGAGACCCATCTCGCATGGAACAAGATCTATCTCGCGTGTGTCACCGAGACCCATCTCGCGTGGAACAAGATCCATCTCGCGTGTGTCGCCGAGACCCATCTCACGTGGAACGAGATCCATCTCACGTGAGTCACCAAGATCGTCATTGCATGCAGAGCGAACTCCTCAGCTCGCTTGTAGTCCTTGTGCGGGGAGCGAACTCCTTAGCTCGCGTGTAGTCATTGTGCGTGAGCAAACTCCTCAGCTTGCGTGACAATTTCAGTCCTTACGCTTCACGAACTACTCAGCTCGCCCGACTGTCAGCCTTCTTTGCGAGGCGGACTCCTCAGCTCGCCCAATAGTGTCAACCCTTCTGTGCGAAGCGGACTCCTCAGCTCGCCCGATAGTGTCAGCCCTTCTGTGCGAGATGGACTCTACAACTCGCCCGGTAATGTCAGTCATGTGCGAAGGGAACTCCTACAAAGCTTGCACGCGAACTCCTACAAAATTCCGCGAACTGTGCCGACTAGCTCGCATAATTCGTTATAAGATCTCTCCCGAATCAGTTTTGAGGCTGGGGGTCGGGAGGGACTCGGCGGACTTGAAGATATCAAGAAAAGTAAGACCCATAATGCACAAGACCTGTTCAACACACGTCCTGAGTACAGACTTGGGGGGACTGGGACCGGGTTTATGTACCCGTTGATAAATGATTGGTCTATGGGCATTTTATATATTAAGTCCCCACTCAAGACGTGTCTTGAACGGGAACTTGGGGGGACTTGTAGTCGGTAGTTGGAAACTACTTTTCCCACCCATAGACCAGTCAGGGAACTTGTAGACCAATATCTGGGCTACCTCGCCATGATGAAAGATCATCGGTACCACGTCGGGAAGGTGCTTCTCCAAGCTCCACAAGATGGCACAATGATAAGATATATGTATAGTTAGTCCCACATCGAAAACATGTAATAAGATGGAACCTTCCTTAACTATAAAAGGAAGGCTTCCCCTATGTAGAAAGGATGAGGAACCAAACTCCCCCATCTCTCTAACAATCCATCTCGGAGGATGGATGCTCTTGTAACACTAAAGGCCTATTGGCCACGATAGTGGAATTTTAAGTGGATGTAGCCATGTCCTCCGATGGCATGGTGAACCACTATATGCCTTGGTCTCCTGCCCATGATAGTCTGTTCCACCATGATTCTACATAGCCTCCGGGTTTAAGCAGAAACAAGGTTACATTTAGATCATTTTCGGTTCATGTTCATTGTAATCGCTGGTATGTGGGTAGGGAGGAGTGTGTGGACTTGTTGTCCACCACCGAGATCTCTCATGGTTATAATGGTTTGGCTATTATTATATAGATTTAGGGTCCGAATCAATGGACATTATTTTTGATACTCTTTTTTACACTTGTTTTTATCCTTTGGATTTATGTAGATCTAATGGTTGTCAATAATTTTGCGTATGATTTAGCAAGTGACATGACACCAATATTATTTTGCATAATTGAAAATGAAAAGAAATTTATTTAAACAAACTTTTATTTCTATAAAGAAAAACACAAAAATTATCTATTTACAAGGTTGAAATTCTGAAGAATGGTGTTCTTCTACGACAATGACAAAAATGCATTGACCATATCAAATTTAACTTCCACAATATATTAATCTTTCTTTTAACTAGCAACCAAATCAACTGAATAGGAATCCAATCGATTGAAATCGATCATACCTCTGCAATGATATTAGGGATCGGATATAGAAAATGATCAGACCAATTCTTTGATTTTAGAATATCTCATAGAGAAGCAAAAGGCTATGATTCGTGTATTTGGTTCATTGATTACTATTTTTTCTTAATTTGGTTCATGAATTACAGCCATATATCACACTGTTCTTCTCCTTTTCTTCAAGAAGAAGAAGATGGAGTTCAATCGTGTAATTTCTTCTTTATTTGTGCTTTCTGAAGGAAAATAGTTTACCTAAACATATTTAAAAAGTGAATATATTTATCTTTTTCTTTGGAAATGATATTGATGCCATGTCACTTGCTAAATTGCAATACCCCAGATTTTTTTTATCAATTTTCTTGTATTATTTCCGAAATTAATGAAGGATTAATTGCGAAAATTATTTAGTTGTGCGAAGTTGAAGTTTTAGGAATAAATTTTAAGATGATTTGACTTTTAAGAGGCCAAAAGTTGACTTTATTTTTCGTGAGTTATTTGTGAAAACTTCCTTCATGAAAGTTGTAGAGTTTGGCGATATGAGTTCGTAGACACGTGGCACACGTAAAAAGGATGTCGTGTGCGAAAGTTATGGTCAGAGAAAGTTAGTTTCCGGTTTTGTAAAGTGTATAAGTAGAAAATTGTGTGGGAGTTATTTTTGAAAACCCTAAAATCAGTTCTCTTTCTCTCTCTTCCTCTCCAACGCAGCCAACTTTCGCCGGAGCTAGCTCCGTTGTCCGGCCACCGTTTGGACCGCCGTTGTCCTGCCACCGTTTGGACCGCCGCCGGTCCCAGTTGACTCCCACAGGAGTCCTCTTCAAGGCTGGGCAGCTGTTGCACGGCATAGCGCGCCTGAATTGGAGCTCCTTGCCAAAAAAGGAGGCTGCTGCATCGCCGATCAGAACCGCCGTATACGACGACGACGGGGGAAAAACTTAGGTGAGTCTGGTTCCTCTCCTCCTCCTGGTAGTGGCTAGGCTTAAATTGAAACAAGTTTTTGAGGTTTTGAGCGCGGATTTGCAGGTTTGAAGTTTGTTTTCGGGTTGGTGTTTCGTGGCGTTTTCCGGCCGATTCCGGCCGAACTAGTTGAAACCTCAAGTATTAAAGTTGTTCACCTTGCTTCAAGCTTCAACTTTATTGTTGTGAGTTTCCTCAAATTCGGAAGTTGGTGGTGGCGCGTGGGAGCGCGTCCGGGCAGTGAGGGTTTTGGTTCCCGTGTTCGCTAGTCTTTGTAGTTGCTAGTGTGTTTGTTGTGTATGAAGGCTAAGTGTTGATTAGGTTTTTGCATCTTAGGTGCTAAGTTGTTCTTAGTGTTTGTTAAGTCGGAAACTTTGAAAGTTTGATCTTGGAGGTAATATGGTTTGTTATTAAGTGTCCAATGACCTTGGGAGGTCTTGGAGGAAGGATTGCCACCTTTAGGTTAAGGGTACTTTGATCCTTGTTGAAAATTTACTAAGGTTTTTAATTGTGTAATTTTAGGTGATTTGTGAAGTGTGATTGGTTTGACTCTTGTGTTCAATTGAAGACGCAACAGGAGTATTTTAGGTGAGTAAATCTCACCAAGGTTCACATTTGGACCAAATTATTATGGTCATTTTGATGATGATATTGAATTAAAAAAATATGCTATTGTTTGTTTTTAAATATATGAGTTTGATCGCCAACGGCTCATAGGTAAGATAAAAAAAGTTTTCCTATTATATGATTATTTTTAATGTTCATGTGATCATAATATTGTTGGTTCTTGATAGATTATTCTTGTGAGAATATCTATGTTTGTTCATATAAATATATCTATGTGGAAGGATATAATTTTTATGATGTGCTCTTTGTGTTGTTGATGATGTTGAATTAAAGAATATGCTATTGTTTGTGTTTTAAATATATGAGCTTGATCGCCAACGGCTCATAGGTAAGATAAAACAAGTTTTCCTATTATATTATTATATTGTGATTTGTTTGTAGATAGCCAAACTGGGTTTCAAGACTTTAATCGGGTGATTGGTTACGGTTATGATGATTATACTCTATTGTGATTTGTTGTGTAGATAGTCAAACTGGGTTCCAAGCCGTTAATCGGGTGATTGGTTACAGTTATGATGATTCTATTCTATTGTGAATTGTTGTGTAGATAGTCAAACTGGGTTCTAAGCTTTTAATCTGGTGATTGGTTACGGTTATGACGCTATTATTATTTTGTGCTTGATTTTGGACTGTCAAACTGGGTTCCAAGCCTTTGGTCGGATGATTGGTTATGGTTAGGAATAGAGCTCTAGTCCGTTTCTCGGTGTAGGTCATAGGAGGCACCTTAAGGTATCTGAGACCCATGAGTACATAAATTGTTGTTGTAGGCCATGGGAGGTACTTATTGGTATCTGGGACTCATGAGTACATGTATATTTGTAAAAGTGTTGGTTATGTGGTTTTAATATTTGTTCTTATATTTTTTTCATATGTTTTTATTGGTTGTTGGAAATATTGGTTGTTGGATTTATGAAATTAATTATTGTTATTAATTGTTTTATTTGGTTGTTAGAAATGTTGAGTTAATTTTTTGGAGTTACTCATATAGGTTTTTTAGCTTACCGGGTTTGTTGTTTTACAACCCGGTGCACCAATTCATGGTGTAGGGGTTATACCTGCAGGTGATGATTAGTAGGGTTGAGGCAGAGGCACAGTGGTTGGGTTTTAGATGATGTACATTTTATTTGTATATTATGATAGTTTGTTTTTAAGCTACTGTGAGCTTCTTTATTTTACTAGACTTTTGAAGTTGATGTAATTAAGGAGATAAAATATTTAACTCAGTTCTTGATTAGCAGGGTGACAACTGCTTTCAAAAATAACTTTCAGGTTGCTTCTAAAAACTGTTGTTAGTGACCTATAATTTTTAATTTTTTTTTCATTTACCAAACACTTTAAATCTAAAAATTCGAGTAAAAACTGATTTTTTTAAAAATGAAGCTATACCAGACTAGACCTAAATAATGTAATTTATCTATCGATCTCCCGTCGGCCTTATTCCAAATTCTGCCATAGATATTGCGTCTGATCCAGCCAGGCATGGTCCTAGTCACCTAGTGTGGAGCCGTGAAGGGTACCCCATCAACCTAACATACTTTCCTTCACAAAAATATGAAACATGAGAAAAGTGAACCAACGAAACTGTGGACTTGAAAATTGAAATTACGTCACGAGTTTACTATTTATGTCATGCATATTTGCTCCATAATCTAACGTATCCTCTAGGCTTTTGCTCCGTAACCTCTTCTCTTGTGGTACCGAGAAAATAGTAAGTCCATTGATTTCCGGGTTTCCTATTTGTCGTTGAGAATTGTACGTTTCACAAGAAAAATATTGATGAACTTTTCAGGTATGATTAGGGCTGCCACTTGGTTTGGTAAATACCAAACCGATCAAAAACCGACCGAAAATTTATGATTTGGTAAACCGAATTTTGGTAATCGAAATCAAAAAAACCGAAACCGAGAAATACCGAAAAAGTTGGTTTGGTTTTTGGTAAATACCGAATTTACCGAAATTCTAATTATTTAAAGACTTATATTTCTAAAAACACACAGACTAATAATTTTATCTCACGTTTTCAATTGTATATACCATTTAGTAAAAAACAAGACAATGAATAGAAAAATTCAACTATACTTGGTAGCATTCAGGTCTCAATTAAAGCGATCAACTTTAATTCAATATTACTTGTTATATAAAAACGCTCTTACCTACCCGTCTTAGTCGATTCATCACACACACACATAGACAAACCCACTTAGATGACATGTAACCGCCCATGTAAAAATTTAGGAATATTTTTACCTCTCTTGATGATAGGGCTCCCTATAGGAAACACAAGCGTAAATAGGGTTAGCCGCCTTGATCAAGGCCAAAAAATTATCAAAAATACCTAATTTTTCTACCATAGTCGTATTTCACTATATTGATCACATCATAGTTCACAAGGTTTTTGAAAATTTTGCTTCCTCTTTGTAGTTGGTTCACAAAGATGTACATATACATATAATTTACTAAATAAGTTATACCACATTACCAGGCATGTTGTGGTTCCAATGATTACAATTCATAAAATTAAAATTCGACCATCTGATGTGATCATTATAGTATAATACAATTATGATAGAAAATTCAATTGTACTCAATAATGCTCGGGTCTTGATCAAAGCGGTCAACCATAATTTAACGTCACTTATTACACGAAAAAGCTTTTACTGCCCTTATGTGACTTATTTTGGTCGACTCTTCCACACACATACTTTCACATAGATGACACATAATTTGTTCATATAAAAATTTGGAAACATTTACATCCTGACTATTTCGGTAGAAAATTAAACCATACTCGATAATGTGTACTGAAATGACTATCTTTTGTATATGTATTATCAGACTCTAGAAACTCAAGTGATATTTAAATTTTATAGTTTTGTATTGTTTTGTTATATTTTGAAAATATATTTGTTGTGAAGTTTGGTAATACCGAAAAACCGACATCCGAAGTTGGTAAGATTTATCTCATACCGAAGTTTTTGGTTTGGTAATTGAAAGTCATATTTCATTACCGAAATGTTTGGTTTTGAAGTTGGTAACGCCCATTACCGATTCGAACCGACCGAGTGGCAGGCCTAGGTATGATACATATTGTGGAGAACTATACGACCCTACATAAGTCCATCAGTGCTAGTGTGCTATGTATCTGCCTAGTTATTCTATTATATAAATTAGCAAGGTAGCACGTACACCGCTCTTCAAATCATACAAGCCATTCATTGGAGAACTTTGGACTCGGTATTGAATTGGTGATAAGATGTCTCTTCAAGTTTTAGCATCTCAATCTCAAACGGCAAATGCCAGGCCTTCAGCTAATTACACTCCACGCATTTGGGGAGATCACTTTCTCTCTTACGCTACGGTGGTAAGATAGATATAGATAGATATATATATGTATATCTATATATATATACATACACACACAAACACACACACGCTACGGCGGTAATACACACGGAACCGTCCTAAAGAGGACGTCTGCATTGACGCACCTCCACCCTAGTGGACTCCAGCAGCGTCCCCGATCACTTTTCCTCCCCGGCGAGTTCGCCGAATTCCAGTTTTCCAGCGAGATCGATCTTGTTTGAAGTCTTAGGTGATCTCGCCGGAAAATTGGAATTCGGCGGATTCACCGGGAAGGAAAAGTGATCGGGGACACTGCTAGAATCCGTTAGAGTGGAGACACGCCGTCGTTGGAGCCGTCCGGTATACGACCCCGACTTATGGACGACTTGGTTTCCCACAAGGTACCTGCATACACAATTATACCACATAATTTTCTCCTTCTATATATGATTACAGCACCTATTTCAATCTCTGCATTTTAATCTTGATCATCATGTACTTTTGTCTCTTCATTTGTAGTTTGAGCAAAAGAGAGGACATGTTGCATCAGCTGTGGAGTGCTACATGAAAGAATTTGGAGCCACGTACAGAAGAAGAAACAATAATCGAATTGCGTAGTAAAGTGAGTGTCGCATGGAAGGACATAAAAGAATCGTTCCTAGTCCCTAATGATGTTTCAAGGCCACTGCTGACTCGAATTCTTAATTTTGCATGTGTTATGGATGTTGTTTACAAGTACAAAGATGGTTATACTACTCAGCATGGCATGCTCAAGGATCTGATAACTTCTGTAGTTATCGAACAAGTGCCTGTATAGTGCACTTAGAAATTAGGTTAGGAAAGTGTTCTCTCGCCAAACTTTTGCTATAAAATAACTTACATCTCAACTTGGCATAAAAAAAATAGAACAAAAAAAAAAAACAAATGGAAGGTTAGGGCTTGTTAATGCATGCGATATATCAAGTTTATCCTCAAGTTGTAAAATGAGTCCTCAAAATAGTAATACTACTCCTCAAAATTATGATATGAGTCGTTAAAGTTGTAAAAAAAATTAGTTACAACATTAGTCCTCCTTTGTCCTTAAAGTTGTAATATGAATCCCCAAAGTTGTAACAATTTTTTTATTCACTTTGAGGACTCAATTACCACTTCAAGCACACATTTTACTAATGTTGTAACTAGAAAATTTTAGAACTTTAACGACTCATATTACAACTCCGATGACTAATATTACTAGTTTGAGAACTCAATTTACAAAGTTGAAGTATCACATCATTCACATGCATTAACACATTGTAGAATTTTCCAAAATAACTTTCATCTCAACTTGGCAGAAAAAAGGTAAGGCTAGGGTGTGTTAATGCATGTGATGCATCAAGTTTCTCCTCAAGTTGTAAAATGTGTCTTCAAAGTAGTAATATTAGTCCTCAAAATTATAATATGAGTCGTTAAGTTGTAAAAAAATTAGTTACAACGTTAGTCCTCATTTTTCCTTAAAGTGGTAATTGAGTTCTCAAAATTGTAATATTAGTCCTCAAAATTGTAACAACTTTTTTTAGGGTCAATCCCACTAGCCCTAATTTTAAGAATTTTATTCCAACTAACAAAATAAGATTTTAAAATTCTTAAGAACCAACTTAAATAGTAGAAAGACAATTATACCCTTAATGAATTAAATAAACTATAATAAACTATTATAAAAGTCTATTATAAAATAAAGTTTCTATGACCGGATTTCCATAACTAATGATGTTGACCGGGCTCCGGCGACTGTTGATCGGGCTCCGATGACCATTGACCGAACTCCGACAAAAGTTAGGGGATCTATTGGGGGCAGTAGGGGTCTATTGGGGGCAATAAGGGGGTCTACTGGGGGCAGTAAAGAGTCTTTTGGAGGCAATATGCATGGGGGCAGTAGGGGTCTATTGGGGGCAGTAGGAGGGTCTACCAGGGGCAGTAAGAGGGTCTACTACGGGCAGTATGGGGGTCTACTGGGGGCAGTAAGGGGTCTTTTAGAGGCAATATATATGGGGTCTGTCCTGGGGTCTACTGGGGGCAGTAAGGGGGGTCTACAGGGGGCAGTAGGAGGGTCTATTAGGGGCAGTATAAGGTCTCCGACGCCCGTTGATTGGGGGCAGTAAGGGTCTATTGGAGGCAATATGCATGAAGTTTGTCCGGGGGTCTACTAGGGGCAGTAGGAGGTCTATTGAAGTGAGTATGAGGTATATTAGGGACAGTAAGGGCTCTATTGGGAACAATATGCCAAAATAAAAACCAAAAACACACACCACAACAACAATGACCAAAGGCCACATTTCTCTTGCCACATTATTAACAAATGTGAGAGCTTTTACTGTTTAGGATATGAACCCCACCCCATTTGATATCGTAGGTGAGACATTGTCTCACAATTGCATATAATTGTGGCTAGGTAATATATTATTGTTTTTACGTACTAAAACCTGACAGGGCTGTCATCTCTCGCCTCCCCCTCTTTTCCTTGCTCCAACTTTTGCATTTTTTTATTTTAAAAATTCAAATAATTTATGAAATAACTCACAATGCTCCTAGTCTCCAACATTTGTATCTTATTTGTAGTTCTTTTCCCATTCTTTTCTCATCTCTGTCCTTCACTTTGTTCTTCCGCCTCTCTCTCTCTCTCTGCAGAACCAAAGTTCTGACCGCCTAGGATTTCTTTGACGATCTCCGACTTCGAGCCAACGACCGCCTTCGACATCACTTTTGTATGGTAATTGACCATATTCCCGGTATTTCTCTATCTCTTCCCTTCCTCAATATTATCTTTCTAATTCTGGATTTAGGGAAAAAAAATTGGGTCTTTTTCAGACTTGAAGAAGAAGATGAAGCTTTGAGATTTGGGGTCTCGAATCCTCACCGTCAACACCCACCCACTCCTCGACTTGGGGTCTTGTTCCACCTCAGCTATAGTGAAGAATCGCCAGCTCATTCTCCGACCAGCGATGGTGCTGCTACATCTGTTTTGGGTAAGGTCATTGTGATTTTTGGGTGATTCAAACTGAGTTTTTTTAGTTCCAAGTATTAATCTATTTGGGTGAATTTTGATGTCATCTATATAAGTTGCAGCGAAAGATGGTAATTAGGTCTCGATCCAGGGCTATGAAGACATCATATCCTTTATAGGATGGTAATTACGCAACTCTATTCTTGCTATGTTCCGTCTAAAATCTCCTTGATTTTTCAATCATCCCCTTTTAATTACTCTGTTTTCTGGAAAATGAACTAAAACCTCCTCATTTGGGTGTTGTGGATTACAAGGGTGGATTTAGAAAGTTTGCTACTGGACAAGTACCAAGTATTGAAGTAACCGGAGGGAATGATATTCATGTGCTGATGTGGTTTTTCTCAGAATTCTTCTTAGGACAAGGCCCGACCATGCTTGAACTCGTCAGTGTGAACCTTACCAAGAGGATGAGAACGAAGACCTAAAAGCTCTTAATCTGCAAAAGAAAAAATAAAAATAAACCCCAAAAGCTTATTTCCAAAAAATAAAAATAAAAAAACAACAATAACAGCACGCATAATTGAACCGGTTCCAGTTGGTGGTCCCCATCGTGTCAGAGTTGCAAAGATCCCACACACAAAATTGATTTGTGGCAAGATAGTGAATTGCTACGGCTCTAGACTCCACATACCCGTATAATGTTGCTGCAATGTGGCAATGGAGGTTGGACACACACATGTGTGGCATTTTAGAGTAATTTTGGCATGCCCATTCCTAATTTTGCCACATATCTTGTGTGTGGTGGTTGCCCATCTTTGTTGTGGTGACAATCTCATCGATAATGAACCTAAGCCAAATTAAATCAAGAAATACACGCGTTGACAATGATCACACATATCATAAATACATAATACAAACGTAATTCCATGGTGGGTAGTAGCATATTATTTACCAGTCAAGGTGTTCTTTTCAATAAATATCAAAACAAGAATACATGCAGAATAGCACACGAACAACATAGGGAATCTGAGCAAGTCTTTGAAGGAAATACTAGAATCCTAATACAAATTATAGGGGCAATTCCCCGATATAGACATTTATATAAACTGTGGCTTAAAGCTTATACTTATTGCAAAGATGTTAATACACCTACATTGCAACAATTGGAGCATGGGACTTTCGAGACCTGTTAAACAACTTCATACATGCTTGTAGTGTTGGAACAGAGCCCACCTGGTGATCAGTCAGTCACTCAATTTCACCATGGAATAAAAATCACTCGCTCCAATTGTGGAATATTTCTATTATGGAGGGCGGATTGGAGGTCACCGGTGGCGACGATGTCAGTGGTGTAGTCAGGGATCTCGAAGGAGATGGCAATGTGGGACTGGGCAACGAGGTTGTAGATCTTGTTAGGAGCGATGGTGTCGAGACTGCGGCTAAGGGAAGAGACAGAGGGCGCCAATAGATTTGGCTAGTTTCTAAATTGCTCTGGCGAGGGCGGAGATAGCAGTGGTGCTATTGAAGATGAAGAAGGAGACGCGGGCGATGGAGGTGAAAAATGTGTGTGTGTGTGTGTATGAGAGAGAGAGAGAGAGGGAGAGATATGGGAGAAGAAACAAATCTGGGAGAGGAGTGTTGATACCAAAAAATAATAATAAATAAAACACATTTGAGTTCAATTATGACTCCTACAAACGGGTGTCCAAATAGAAACACAGTCTGATAACAACTCAATGATCCGAACCAAGCATTCTATATAAAGAGGAAAAAGCCTCCAAAGAAAGCGACGGAACAAAGGAGACAAGACAGAGAGGACGAGCAAAACAAAGGAGAGAAGAAGAGGAGAACAGGCGAAGGAAGCAGAGAAGCAAAACAAAAAGCAGAAGAAGAGCGGCGAGCCAATAAGAAGGTGGAGCCATCATTCTAACTTTCTATTTCTTTTGCAGGGTCTTTATCTTATCCCTTGCTCCGCCGGAAGCCCCGCAAACAAGCGAGCCATCTCCCCCTAAGGCCAGACGACCTCACGAGGTCTTCACCAAAAGAAGATGATGGCCGCTCGGCCCCTCCTCTTATTACAATAAATATATGGCCGCTCGACCCTTCCTCTTGTTACATATGGCCTTGCACTTCGCATAACAAGCCGTACAAGAGGAGGGGCCGAGCGGCCATTACAGGCGACGCGAATTGGAAGAACATGAACTTACCTTTGGCAACTTGGAGAATCCCTGAGCACGCTCTCGATCAAAGCAATGGAGACGACATATCTCCATTTATAAAGGAGCAGCATCCTCAAGTCCGATTCCGAACCATATTCGATTATCATCTGCAAAAAGGTTTCTCAAGATGATAATCATCGAGGTGGTGTCAAGCCGATTCGAACTGGGAAAGATGTATTTGAGGAGTTATGTGGTTCATATGATTGCAGCTACAAAGTTCTTTTGGCTGAGACAACAGGTTCCTGTTAAACATTATCATGCAAGCTGCACATCAATCCGCATGCAGAAACGACCCCTCATGGATAGCCTTGCAAAATGACCTGGCGAGATCACATTCGCATCAAAGCAGAAGCCCTAAGGGGTGGCGAGGTGACATTCACATCAAAGTAGAAATCCTATGGGGTGGCGAGGTGACTTCGCGTCAAAGCAGAAGCTCTAGGCGTGGTGACTTTACAGAAAAGAGAAAGTCCAAGCGTGACAAGATAACGCCACAGGCGAGATCCCTCCATGCAGAAGATTTCGCTCACATGCAAGCATGCGGAGTCCGCTTACAAAGCATATACACGGAGTCCGCTTACAAAGCATACACGCAAGGTCCGCATGCAGGCGGAGTCCTCTCACATGCGGAGACTGGATTTGCAGATCACCTACGTCACTATCAAGAACTGTGGCTAAGGTAATTCAAGCCTCTTGATCACACCGATGCATCACCCATTTCAGATGCACAACTCAAATCAGCTGACACTCTACCAAATTGAGTGTCTACAATAAATACAGTTGACTGATTCAAAACTACATCTGTCAAACCCAAAGCTGGCACTAAGCCGCAAAGCCTACAAACCCCTAAGAACTACAGTTGGTTTGATCCGACAAAGGGTTACGTAGGCAGTCTAGCAACCTGCTAGATGCAACCTTCAATCCCAAACAGAATCTCTGACACCACCAGTCAAATTCATCTAGTCCAAATAACTCTGGTCAAATTCCTAAAGCACCAGAAAAATCAAATCCATAACCAAACCTTTTGAACTACATTGGTTTCATCCCTTCACAAGGTATGTAGGCAGTCCAGATTTAAATCTGGATACAACCACCTTTAAAACCAAATTCTTGGTTCTTTCCAAGCCAGTCCCCTCAAACACACGCATTCCCCAGTTGTTACTTTATATTAGAATCAACAGGTCTTCCCTTAAAAACAAGGGTTGTAATTATGGAATTTACATTATTCTGAATGGGTCGGACCAGACATAATTAAAACTATATCTTAATTAATAAGATAAAGTGAAATTGTGTTGGGTATATATTTGTTTACAATTTTTGCCCAACATAGTTTTTGGTGACTCTGCTGGGGATTATTTTCCTTTTCATCTCTTTTATGAAGTTACTAACTTGTTGTGTGTGTTTCAGGGAAAACAAAAACAAATCAATGGCACCACAAGTAACCGTTTTCTTCCACAAGCTCCCAACAACTGCTGCTCATCCAAGCTGGACTGGTCATCGGATGTCATTCGTGATTGGTCATGTTCCTGTTGCTTACACAAAGACGAAGCTTGAAGCAAAACAAGACAAGCTAGGCGTAAGTACCGTGAAGACTCAGACTTTCAAGGTTGCTTCCAAAAATGCTTTGAGAAATCAGAGGAAGCGAGTTGCAAGAGCTCAAAGGAAAAGAAACGCCCAAGCTAAGACAGTGGAGGCCATCTTGGCGAAGATTGCTCAGCCAAAACCTATTAAGGAGGAAGTAAAAATTCCTTCAAGGGAGGTGAAGACTCCTATGCAAGCTTATATTATGGTTGGTACCATGCGAGTCAATCTACCAAGTGTAGAGGTCGTGATGGTGACTTCCACCAAAGGGAGTTGAAGAGGACAACAAAGGGGATGAGCATGAACCTCAACTTCCCCTCTAGGGCTCACAAAGCTCCACAACGTCCTCATAGCCAACAATTGCTAGTCAGGAACTTGACCCAAAGAAGTTGGCAGAGGAAATTTCAAAAGCTCTTAATGCACCAGCAGGAAGACCAGCGGGGCCAAAGGGATCCAAGACTAAAGAGTATCCTGTCTATGGAGATAATGCCTACACGGGACCAATTACCCGCAATATGGCTAGAAGAATGATGCTTGAAGCGTCGTCAGCAAGTACTATGTCAGAAGAGGGATATTCATCTCTGAAGGATAATCCTTCATTTGTCTCATGGAAGGGTAATCCCTTATATGAGACCTCGGCCCCAACTGAAGGTTCTTTACATACATCAGTCGCCAGGTCTAGCAAGAGCTGTGACTCCGATTTCGACAATGTCTAGGTTCTCATGGCAAGCTCGACAAGTCCAAAAGAGCAGTTAAAACAACAGATGGAGGAGCTGACAAAGAAATTAGCTCAACTGGAGCGTGATGCTCTATAAAGGCAAATAGAAAGAGAGATGGAAGCCAAGAGGATAGCAGATATTGAGAACGAGTCGAGGAGGAGAGTGGCTAAAAAAGAGGTTGAGGTCGCTGACCTTGTAGCAAAATGCGCTGCACTCATGGAAAACAGACGTCATGAACCTTCATTTGCTAAAAATAATGAGGATTCACTCTCACCTGAAGGGATTAGGAACATGATCGGTGAAGGGATCAGAGACTTCCAGTTTTCTTTGTCTACACCGGTCCTTGGATACCGCAAGCCATATCCAGACCACTATGATGCGATACCTTTCCCTAAGGGATATCAAAGGCTGACGTTCGACAAGTTTGACTGAATAAATAGCTCCCCCTCGAGAGCATTTAGCTCACTTTTATTCAGCTTGTGGTGAGACTTCACAAATCGACGCCTTCTTGGTCAGACAATTTGTACAATCCCTCAAAGGTGCTGCATTTACAGGGTACACCTAGCTAGAGCCAGGTTCCATTCAGACAAAGAGCATTTTTGGCGCAGTTTGTCAGCTCTAAGAAGAAAGTTTCAATTATTGACCTGGCAGACACAAGACAAAGAGTTGGAGAAAGTTCCACCAAATTCATCACAAGATGGAGAAGTCTCAATCTACAATGCCCTAACAAGTTAACCGAGACCTCTGTTGTTCAAATGTGTGCTAATAACCTCCTCCCAGAGATCGCAACATATGTTGGTACAGTAGAGCCCCAAACTTTTGATGCACTAGTTTCAAAGGCAAGCAATGTGGAAAGACAAGTTGCTCGCCAAAAGTCGTCTGCAAAGATTCAAATTGCAGATAAGAAGAATGATTCCAAGAAGTCGATTGTCAGGAAAGGGGAAACAATGGCGAACTTTGTCAGGAATGATAGGAAAAATGACACTGTCCAAAGTAATCAAAGGAAAAACGACAATGTCAAACGTAACAATGACAACAATAGAGTGAAGAATGAGCGACCTTGCAAACTCACTCTTAGTTAAAGAAAAAATGTCACCTATTCATTTGATGACGACGACGTTGAAGCAATTTTTGATGAGCTCATTGCATCTGAAAGTATTAAACTTCCAGAGTCAAAATGACCTACCGAAATGAACAAGACCAATGATCCTAAATATTGTCGGTATCACCGCTTAGTGGGTCATACATTAAAGGATTTCTACATTCTTAAAGACAAAATTTAAGATATGATTAACAAAAATGAGATCGTGACAACAACAGCAAATGTAACAACAACTGGGTCATCTAGGCCAGATGGTGCCATATCGGTCGGGTTCAAGGTCGACGAGGAGGTTACAATTGTCGAAGCATATCCAGACATGCCTCATCCTGGAAACCCTAATATCCCATCCCTATATGAGCTCATGACAACACCAAGTTTTGATATATGGGAAGATTCAGATGGGTTAGAAGACTCGGATGAAGAATGGAGCATAGTAGAAAACAATGCAAGGCAACTTCGTCCCTCTACTGTGAAGACTCCTTCTCCTTCTTCAACAAACAAATATCGTTGTAGGTCATCCCCAAAACATAAGAAGAAAGGGAGAGCCACAAGGAAAACTGAAGACCAAAACATGGAGGAATACAAGAAATCACCAAGAACTCTAATCACCCTTGCAGAATTCTTACCCAAAAAGTTCTTCAAAAAGGGCGCGGAGTTCGCATGCACGCGGAGTCCGCACTCATGGAAACAACGAGCAGGAGGATACGCTTCAATGTTGCATGGTAACCTTTAATACCGTCTCGCCTCCCAACTCAGATATAGAGGTTGAAAGTACACATGAGGTTCAATTGCGTTCTGGCTCGGCTCTGCCACCACCAGTTCAAAAGAAGGGAGGATCACTGCCCATGAAGTTCAGGGCAAAAGACAACACAAAGAATCTGACTGATAAGGTTAAAGCTGCGTCAGAGGAATCTCCTCAGAAAACTAAAGAAGCTCACTCAAAGAGCAAAAATGATGTGTTATCACGCCTAAAATGTATCCCTTCACTTTTAAGCGTCTATGACATTTTGTGCATGTCAAGAGAGTTAAGAGAAGCATTAATTGAAGCATTGCTAAGTCTAGAGTTGTATAAAGAAGACGTTGTCGAAGTTAATACAACTACCACAAGAGTTTGTTCCCATTGCAGGAATTGCATCTTTTTTCTAGAGAAGTATTTGTTGTTAAAAGAAGAACACCATAACAGAACGCTCTACGTCACCGGGCTTGTGGGTAATATGACGATCAATAGAATATTACTTGATTGTGGCTCAGCTGTGAACTTGTTACCTCTCAAAACGCTTCATATCATGGGAATGAATGCTAAGCAACTCATTCCATCCATGCTCACTATCCAAGGTTTCAACCAAGTTGGTCAAAGAGCAATGGGTACAATTGTCCTACAGATGGGATCGGGGAACTGCTCTCCACCGCTTTGTTTCATGTGATTGACGCTCCTACCTCTTACAATGTATTGTTAGGATGCCCATGGCTTCATAATTATGGTGTCGTCCTTTCCACACTGCACCAATGCTTTAAATGGTTGGAGAATGGAAAGGTCAAAACAGTCGTGGCAAACACAGATCCTTTCAAGGGTGAAGAGGTAAATTACTCAGATGATAAATTCTACAAGTCATCGGATTTCCTTGGGGTAAAAGAAGCTCCCAGATCTGTGCTAGTAGCAGGAAAACTGGAACTGTCAAAGCCTTTAAAGTCCCAGGACAGAGTAACTTCCCCGGCATTGTCCTCAAAAGAAAAGGCTTCAAGCTCAAAAGTATCAAAACCAAAGATGGTCTTCAGGTATATGAAAAGAAACAGACGAGAACCTGGGCAAAAAGCAATAACGCCTATCAAGGACACAATGGAGACGCTTATGACGAGCTGTGCACGACCGCTTCGTAAGATTGACCAATCTATCCCAAAAAATGTTATTGTGATCTCTACAACACTCGATAATGGGCATAGTAGGCGCAAGCATTTTGTTTCCTTCAAAAACAGGAATAAGAAACCCGCATCCGTTCCTTTAAAGATTAACATCAGGAGCAGAAAAGCAGTTTCAAAAGTCACTCCCCTAAAAGTCATAGTGAAGTAGGTAAATGGTATGCTTAAGGTAAAAGTCCCTGAGTCGGATTCCTCCAAGACAGTTGTCCTCATGGATCTTGAGAAGACCATGTTTCATAAGGAAGAAACAAAACAAGAAGATCTGCCTCGTGTTCATGTGTTTCAACATCGTTCAAAAGAGCCCCAATCTTGAGTGTCGACGTTCCAACGACTGGGCACAATTCATCCCAATCCTCAAAAGAAAAAAAAGTGGAAGCTCAAGGTTAAGCAGCAAAGAGTACTGATTGTTAAACATATGAATGAAAGCATAGAGGAATTAGCATCAACAAATTGCGTCTCCATTAAGGAAGATCAAGACGAAAAAGAATACGAATTCGTCGATAGTGCTCAACCTGCCCCGCCCCAGATAGAAAACAGAGGACAAGCGATAGTTGATGAACTCTAAGAAATAAATTTAGGCACCAATGAAGACCCAAGACCTATATTTGTAAGCACCCTTTTGACTCTAGAAGAATTTCAAGACTACAAGAATCTTCTAGAAGAATACAAAGTCGTGTTTGCATGGGGTTATCAAGACATGCCTGGCTTGGACCCTAATTTAGATGTCCATAAGCTTGCCATTTCAAAGGGAAAACCATGGGTGAAACAAGCTCCCCGACACTTCCGCTCAGAGCTCGCTGTTCAAATCGAATCCGAGGTCGACAAACTCATTGATGTCAGCTTCATTCGAGAAGTCAAATACCCCACATGGCTCGCTTGTATTGTCCCTTTTAAAAGGAAGAACGGACAAATCCATATTTGTGTTGATTATAGGGTTCTTAATGATGCTTGTCCAAAAGATGAGGAGCTTCCAATCACGAAGTTATTGGTGGACGCCACAACAGGATACGATGCTTTGTCCTTCATGGACGGTTTCTCAGGTTATAATCAAATCAAGATGGCACCCGAGGAGGAGGAGCTTACAGCCTTTCGTACACCAAAAGGAGTATACTGCTACACAGTAATATCATTCGGCTTGAAAAATGCAGGTGCAACTTATCAAAGAGCAATGACTCACGTCTTTAACGATATGTTACGCAACACCGTTGAATGTTATGTCAATGACTTGGTGGTCAAAACATGAAAAAGACGACACCATCTAGCTAATTTGAGGAGAGTTTTTGAAAGGCTTCGAAAATACCAACAGAATATGAACCCGTTAAAATGTGTCTTTGGGGTCACATCTAGAAAATTCCTTGGCTTTGTTGTTAGATACCGAGGAATCGAGGTTGACCCTACCAAGATCACGAAAATAAGAGAAATGCCAGCACCAAAATATCTTCGGGAGTTGAGAGGGCTGCAAGGAAGACTCGCTTATATAAGGAGGTTTATATCAAATCTTTCTGGAAGGTGTCAGCCATTTTCAAGATTGATGAAAAAAGATGTACCCTTCATCTGGGATCAAGCATGTCAAAATGCATTCGATAGCATCAAGGAATATTTGGTCAACCCACCAGTTCTAATGGCGTCTATAAAGGGGAAACCTTTGATCCTCTACATAACAGCTCTTGATCACTCCTTAGGGGCATTGCTAGCACAAAATAATGATGAAGGGAAAGAAGGCGTTCTCTACTATTTAAGTCGAACATTGGTAGGAGCCGAACACAACTACACGCCAATAGAGAAGATTTGCTTGGCTTTGGTCTTCGCCGTTCAAAAATTACGGCATTATATGCTTGTTCATAGTGTCACCTTGATATGTAGAGCGGATCCATTAAAGTACTTGATGACAAAGCCCATGCCCTCGGGTAGACTTGCTAAATGGTCTCTGATTCTCCCAGAATTTGAAATAAAGTACGTGCCCCAAAAAGCAATAAAAGGACAGGCACTTGCGGACTTCTTAGTAGCGCACCCGGTACTAGATAATCATGAATTACCTGAAGACTTGCGAGATGAAAACGTCTTCTTAACTGAGACTCCCTCATGGCAGTTGTACTTTGATGGAGCAGCTAGAAAATAAGGAGCTGGAGTTGGCATCGTGTTCATTACGTCTTTTGGCGGTATAATCCCCTACTCATTCTCTCTAATGGCTTTATGTTCAAATAACGTTGCAGAATATGAAGCACTCATGATTGGCCTTGAGATCGCCCTGGAAATGAAGATTGACTCTTTACAAGCCTTTGGTGACTCCCAGTTGATCGTCAGACAAGTAAATAACGAGTATGCGGTCAAAAATGAGAATCTCGTCCCATACCACCGACGGGTCAAGCACCTTATGGGACAATTTCAAAACATAAAGGTTAGCCACATTCCTAGATCAGAGAATGATAAAGCAGATGCATTGACTAACCTGGCGGCTTCTCTAATCCAACCTAACGAAAGGGACATCCAGATCACGGTTGGGGAATGTCGATTGCTGCCTACATCAGTTGAACGAATAGAGACCGCCAACGAAGTACATATGGTTTCAGTGTTTGAAGTTGAAGAAGAAACCGATTGGCGAATGGACATGATCAAATATTGTCAGACAGGCGTGCTACCTTCAGATGCAAAGAAAAGAGTTTACATCAGGCGGATGGCACCTCGATACGCATTCCTTAGTAACACCCTGTATAGGATGTCCTTCGATGAATTACTTTTAAGGTGCCTTTCAAAAGAAGAGGGAGTTGAAGCTCTTAAAGAGGCCCACGCTGGTACGTGCGGAGCCCACCAAGCTGGTCCAAAATTGGCAGCTCAATTAAAGAGAATAGGTTATTACTGGCCATCAATGATACAAGACTCAATATATTACACGTGATCATGCATGGCCTGCCAGCTGCATGGAGATTTTATACACCGACCTCCATTACCTCTTCATCCCACAGCTCTCTCATACCCCTTCGAAACATGGGGGTTAGATGTTGTGGGAATCATAGCTCCTAAATCCTCATGCCTGCATCAGTATATATTGGCAGCAACATATTACTTTTCTAAATGGAGTGAGGCAATTCCTCTCAAAGCGGTAAGAGCAGAGGACGTTGCAAATTTTATCAAGACTCACATCATCTATCACTTCGGAGTTCCCTCCAAGATAATATCTGACAATGCCTCGTATTTTAGGTGCAAGGCTATGGTCACAATGTGTGAGAAGTATAAGATCCAGCATGCATTCTCATCCAGTTATAACCCAACAGCTAATGGTCAAGTAGAGGCTTTCAATAAAGTGCTTTGCAACATCCTAAAGAAAATGGTCTCGACAAACAAAAGAGACTGGCATGATCGCCTCCCTGAGGCATTATGGGCGTATTGGACCACTGTTCGCACAGCAACCGGTTGTACTCCATTCAACTTGGTTTACCGGTCTAAAGCAGTACTGCCATTAGAAGTCCAATTGCCTTCTTTAAGGATAGCTACAATGTTGACAAATCCAGATGAAAACACACAAGTCAGACTTGCAGAACTTGAAGCCCTTGATGAAAAGAGATTTGCAGTTCAACAAAAACTCGAAATTTACCAAGCTCAAGTTGCAGGAGCTTTCAACAAGAAAGTTAAGTTCAGGTCATTTAAAATAGGCGACTTAGTCTTAACAGTCCGAAGGCCCATCATCGTCACCAGGAAGTCAAAGGGAAAGTTTGAGCCCAAATGGGAAGGCTCGTATGTGGTCACCAAAGTCTTCACCAAAGGCGCATACGAGCTTTCAAACGCAGACGGAGATTGCATCTACCCATGTGTCAATGGGAAGTTCGTGAAAAAATTCTACGCCTTTTGAAGCTCGCTGGATTGATAAGCAGGGAGGGCAGTCAAGGCAAAAGTTAGAGCATAAAACCTCCTGAACTACCACGGCTTGATCCCCCAAAAGGGGTACGTAGGCAGTCTAGTCTCAAAAGCTAGATGCAGCCACCCCACCAAAACAAATCATCTTGAATCAATTAGGCGAACTACGTGTAGCTTGATCCCTTCATGGGGTACGTAGGCAATCAAGTTTTAAAACTGGATCCAATTACGAAAAAAAAGGTTTTCAAAAAAAATCTTTACCCAAAATCAAGTGGGTGAACTACGTTTGGCTTGATTCTTTCACAGAATACGTAGGCAGTCTGGTAATAAACTAGATTCAGCCATATTTTCAAACTAAATCCTTTTATCCCTAACATGTTTCTCTTATATGATCGCAAACAGGCAAAAGAGGATAGTTTGACAAGTCCATTATTGTTGGATAATGGTAACAAAGGTTGAACATACACCACGGTATGCTAGCTCAGATGATAACCAAAGCATACATTTCATCAAGCAAGGCAACCAACAACATTATGTGTTTTATACACCAAGTCTGCAAATCAAAAAGAAAAGAATACTAGCAGCAAGACATGCGGGCTCAAATGTCCCGCCCCACCAAGAAGTATTCCTTGTACACCTATACACATGACAAGTGAAATGGACATGGAAACAATTTGAAATTTTGATAAATTAACAGATGATGTTCAAACCAAATTTACATCTATGTTATCAAAACCACTCACCAAATCGTCTAAGCGAAGTAACAAAAAAAAAGTGACAAATCAAGTCAGGAAGGAAAATAATACATAAAGGCAAAATGACTTTGCGTATCCCAAGGCGAGACGAGATAGCCGCGCAAAGGAAAAGCAAGAAGGCGAGACACAGAGTCTGCATACCCGCGGACTCATGCATATACTTCGCCAAAAGACTGCAAAGAGTTCACTAGCCGTTTGAACTCCTCTTCTTGAGCTTCGTGTGAACTTTTGAGGAGCTCAAGTTCTACAAACTGATTTTCTTTGGCTTTAATCCTTGCTTGACGAAGTTCTTCATCTCGTTTGTCCTGTTGATCAGCAAAATCTTTCAAAAAGGCGATTCTCTCTTCAAGACTTTTCTTCGCTAGCTCATACTTTTGGCGCAATTTATGTGCTTGTTGTTCGTCCTTTATGATGTCCTCCTCACTGGCCCTCAAACCCTTAGATTCTCAGTTAAGACTTGACAGTTCTAAATCCAAAATTGCCTTGGCCTGGTGACACTCTTCATGGTTATGTATCAAGTCACGGATACCTTCAGCATCTATTTTGGAGCACTCCTCAGCAACATGCGTGTTCTTGGAAAGCACCCCGGCCAATTCAAAGGTTTTGCCAACATTTTCAGCAAACCTCTCAAATCTGTCCTTACCAGATCCATAGGATGTAATGACTGGTCCCAACATCTCAAGTGACTTCTGGACCTCACTACGACAGTCAAGGATAAGTTCCAGTGGTTGAGACAAGATCATCTTACGCAAAATGTCTTCTACCTCTGTGATAATAAAATCCCCCCAGCGTCCATTCGATTCTGAGCTGAAAATCGTACGTAAGACTGATGAAGTTTCATTTGGTTGACAAATACCTTCATCCTCAGTCTCACATGCATCAGGATCTACTGGTTCTGTACTGCCACTTCTAGAGTTAGAGTCATATGTTGGTGGTATTTTAAAGCCCCCCGCTGCGAGGTTCGACCCTTTCAACTGAGTGGGCTCTTTCCATTCTAGTTAGAGTAAGTCTGGTCCTAAATCGTTTGTTGTTGGCTCTCTTCCAATCAAAGACAGTTCCACATCATGTTGGGTCTCTTCATAGACTAATTCCAAGTTTTTAGGCTCAGGCAATGGCAACTTCGAAACTAAATCCTTCATGAGCGGCTCTGACACATTCAGAGGAAATCCAAAAGTATTCTCCTGCGAAGCGGACTCGCGTGGGTTTTGACCTACTTCTTTTGAGGATGGTCCAGGGCTATGCTCTTTCTGCAATAGCTTCCTCCTCTTTGAGTCAGAAACATATGGCTTACGTCCCAAATCCTTACGCTCAGTTTCTACTTGCTTTGGCCTAAACCCTTGCTTCTTCAAGTTTGGTTCCGAGCCTTTTAAACTTGGCTTTGGACTTCGCGACCTTGCAATTAGGTCATGCACTATCACTGATTTTAGCTTGGAGACAATGGTTTGGTCGCCATTATGCGAGGTATAATCAGGTAGTGGGGATGCAGTTTCATCTGCAAGAACATTATACCAAGTTCGCTTGTTGCCCCGACTTTCCCAATCAAGGTTTGTTCTATGAGCTTTCCTGCTCATACCTTCTTTTTGTCCTGCAAAAGGAGAAATACTTCCAGAATGAACAACTGGGTCCCTTTCCTCAAAATCAGAAAAAAGTATTTTTCTTGGTCCGCTAACGGGTGTATCCCTGAGGGACTCCGGTGGAAAGATGTTATTCTGCTTGGCAAGAAGGCGTTTCTTCAAAGTCTGGTAAACAAAAGACACGAACTGACCTAGATAGGGGGCACATGCTGTCATCCACCACCTGCAATAAGTCCAGGTACACATTCCCTTATAAGAAGAACGGGAAATGTAAAAACGGGTACCAGTGTTAGCTTTAAGAAGTTTAATTTGAGCTTTCACTAAATCTTCAACACCACATTTACTTCTCTTCTCAATCTTGAATTGAAGTTTGTTCGCCGAAATCCCTTGATCAAAGCCAAATTGACGAGCAAATCTATTTGGATAGTATGGTTGTAACCAAAGATCATCACCAATTCGTATAGGGAGTAATGAAGAACTCAAGCAAACCAGCAAGTCAAAGTTTTCTTCAGATAAGTTCCCATCAAAAAGTAACCCCTTGATTCAATAAAGGGACTGGGACAATACTCTACGGAGCCTTCGGCCCTAAAGACAAGTCTCTAGTAATATTAAAATATTGAGCTTTAATGCCGGCATATCTCTTCAGCTGAGAGAAGTTTTCAGGGAATTCACTGTCAGCATGACGTTTATATAAATAGTTGAAGTGTTCTCCCAACCAACCAATGATACGAATTACTCAGGTGTTACTACTAGTAGCGGAAATATTAGTAGTACTAAAACACTCAAGTAATGTAGGTCGAAGAAAATATATTCCTCTCTTATTATTGTGCAAAGGTACAATGTTTATTGTCTAAATCATTCCCTCACAATAACTCTAAACAGGTCTATCTCTCTGTTTCACTCTTGTCTAAACAGATGTTGTCTCTGTTTCACTCTGGTCTAAACAGATGTTGTCTCTGTTTCCCTCTGGTATCTAGAACTAAGCTAGACACCTCTATTTATAGAGTCTAACTCTATAAATCCTTATCTAACTTGGACACTACTCATTAACTAAGTTAGACAACTATTCCTTTTCAAGCTATAAAACTATGTATTTAACTAACTTGGAGAAAGAATCACTAATTCCTAAAAGCTAAAGGATACACATGTATCATGGCTCCCCCTTTTAGGAACTTAAACTCCCGTTTAAGTTAAAACTGGAGATTAGGAAACTCAAGAGTTCCCTTTTCTTCGCTGAACCATTTAGCCTTGCTTGGAACTTGACCGGCACGCCTAATAAGAAACGATGTCCACTCCCCCTTACGTGTTGTAGTCACTTTACGCTCCAAAATGCAATCTTCAACTAATGGATCCTCTCGGTCAAACCACAAGTCCTCAACTGATGGTAAGACTGTCTTGTTGTCGCCATCATCATTAAGTAACGGTGGTTCGAACAACTTCAATAGCAACTGTTTGACGAGACCGGTCAATTCTGCAATTGCAGTGTTTGACGCAGCCATATGCTTCTCCAACGCAGCAAGTCTTTCTTTCTCTGGTGTTTCATCACCCATCTTCTTTCCTCTTGATCTTGTGGTATTTTCCAAAGACACAAGAGATTTTCCTAGCTTTCTGTAAAGTGAACGAGTTAGGACCATACACCAAAAGACTCCCCACGGATACGGTTAGCTCTGATACCAACTTGATACGAATTACTCAGGTGTTACTACTAGTAGCGAAAATATTAGTAGTACTAAAACACTCAAGTAATGTAGGTCGAAGAAAATATATTTCTCTCTTATTATTGTGCAAAGGTACACTGTTTATTGTCTGAATCCTTCCCTCACAATAACTCTAAACAGGTCTATCTCTCTGTTTCACTCTTGTCTAAACAGATGTTGTCTCTGTTTCCCTCTGGTATCTAGAACTAAGCTAGGCACCTCTATTTATAGAGTCTAACTCTATAAATCCTTATCTAACTTGGAAACCACTCATTAACTAAGTTAGACAACTATTCCTTTTCAAGCTAGAAAACTATGTACTTAACTAACTTGGAGAAGGAATCACTAATTCTTAAAAGCTAAAGGATACACATGTATCAACCAATCACATAATGAACAGGAAAACAACCTCGCGACTCTCCAGGTCCTTGTGGATCGGTCACGATTTTCCCAAGACTATGATAAATATGGCCCAACGCTGCTGGCGCAAGAGACACTCTGACCCCTTGAGCCATTAAACATGCCATGTGAAAAGTTTCAGGTCTAATTACATAGTGATAAGAGGGAAAGACAAACCTGTTGAGCCAGTAAGCTAAGTATGCAACCAGTCCCCCTTCTTTCGAAATTGCTAAAAAAGGCTGAAAACCCATAAATTTCTCACGTTGCGTGTGGTTTATGCACCGTGTGTTTTCTCCATAGTCTGCGTATAGCAGTTGCCCTCTAAAAAAATGTCTGACCCAATCTCCCCAACGGACAAATTTCTGATTACGCAAGACGCATAGGCAGGAATGTACGCACAAAAGCTCAGAAAGCGTAGCAGGGTATGGTTCGTCTCGCTGCAACCTTTTGTTTTCTTGAATAAATTCTTCATAAGGAATCCCTGAAATTGGCAAGCCACCAACCATCTTCATATCCCACAACGATATACTCATTTCCTCATTTCCTCATTTCCATGGTGTAAAGTGTTCGTTAAAGGACTCCACAATTCCAAGAATGCTTTCCATACGTCGAAACAATAATGATAAGGATATTGAGAGACGCCAATGGCACCATATATTCCAGCTTGATTCAAGATATCTTCAAAGTTGGCTAAAGTGAATTTTGTCCACTCCATTAAGCCTGTCTCAAATGTGGCACAACCCCGGAAACAAAGGCTCGTTGGCCAATCTTGTTCGGTACTTAGCATCTTGTAAAGTACCGGGTAGAACTTCTCTTCAAAAATGAAAGGACCCTCATCACGTTAATTATTTACCTTCTCTAAAGAATATCCTTTGAATACAGGGGAAAAGTTGTGGGTTATTCTTATCACTTGATCCTCAAAATCTTGGCGAAATGTAAGAGAGCCTGAATTCATTTCAACTTCTGTCACCAGGGTAATGATGTTTTTAGGAGGGTCATCAACGTGGATGGAGTTTAAAGGCCGTGATCTCATGTACTCTATGTCTTTTTTTACTACCCGGCCGCGTTTGTCCAAAGCTGCCTCGCGAGAAATCCGGCCATATGCATCCATTACCTGAGATTATGACACGAAGAGATGTTAGAAGTAAGCAATAATAGGTCAAGCTTTGCGCGTGACAAGCAAGTTCCACGCAAAAAGCATAAGGGGGCACTATTGATACCAAAAAAATAAAAATAAAGAAGAAAAGGATTTAAAATAATAATAAAACTTTTCTTGTGCTACATGCACAATGATTTTGAGTTCAATTATGACTCCTACAAACGGGTGTCCATATAGAAACACAGTCCAATAACAACTCAATGATCCGAACCAAGCACTCTATATAAAGAGGCAAAAGCCACCAAAGAAAGCGACGGAGCAAAGGAGACAAGACGGAGAGGCGGAGCGAAACAAAGGAGAAGAAGAGGAGAACAGGCGAAGGAAGCAGAGAAGCAAAACAAAAAGCAGAAGAAGAGCGGCGAGCCAACAAGAAGATGGAGCTCTCATTCTAACTCTCTATTTCTTTTGCAGGGTCTTTATCTTATCACTTGCTCCGCCGAAAGCCCCGCAAGCACGCGAGCCATCTCCCCCTAAGGCCAGACGACCTCGCGAGGTCTTCACCAAAAGAAGATGATGGCCGCTCGGCCCCTCCTCTTGTTACAAAAAATATATGGCAGCTCGGCCCTTCCTCTTGTTACATATGGCCTTGCGTTTCACATAACAAGCCGTACAAGAGGAGAAAACAAGCATTCCAAATGACGCAAATTGGAAGAACAGGAACTTACCTTTGGCAACTTGGAGAATCCCTGAGCACGCTCTCGATCAAAGCAATGGAGAGGACATATCTCCATTTATAAAGGAGCAGCATCCTCAAGTCCGATTCCGAACCATATTCGATTATCATCTGTAAAAAAGTTTCTCAAGATGATAATCATCGAGGTGGTGTCAAGCCGATTCGAACTGGGAAAGACGTCTTTGAGGAGTTATGTGGTTCATATGATTGCGGCTACAAAGTTCTTCTAGCTGAGACAACAGGTTCTTATTAAACATTAATCATGTGAGCTGCACATCAATCTGCATGCAGAAACGACCCCGCATGGGTAGCCTTGCGAGATGACCTGGTGAGATCACATTCGCGTCAAAGCGGAAGCCCTAAGGGGTGGCGAGGTGACATTCACATCAAAGCAGAAATCCTATGGGGTGGCGAGTTGACTTCGCGTCAAAGCGGAAGCTCTAGGCGTGGTGACTTTGCAGAAAAGAGAAAGTCCAGGCGTGACTTGAAAACCGGAAGACTTGGAAATAAAAGGCAGTTATGCCATATTTATATTCTTATCATAAATATGTTTTTATTTTCCGGATTATATTTGGTGATTTTGGAATAATTATTTTCATTAATTTGGTTGTGCTTTGATATTTAATTCAATAAAATTATTTATTTTCGTACATGTGACCCATTGAATTAAATTTATTAATAGGCATGTCTTGTGGGGGAGTTTCTTGTCTGGCTGATAGTGCTTCTACGCACACCATACTCCAAGATAAAAAATATTTTTCAATGTTTTCGCCTACTCATACCTCTGTGACAACCATATCGGGTGAGTCCAACCTGATCGAGGGTCATGGCAAAGCCCATTTTATATTGTCCAATGGTACCAAATTTACCATTAATGAGGCTTTATATTCTCCACGTTCTAGAAGAATATTGTTGAGTTTTAAAGATATCCGAACCAACGGTTACCACGTTGAGACTACTGAGAAAAATGGAGTAGAATATCTTTGCATAACCTCCAACTTGTATGGCCGGAAGCGTACATTGGAGAAACTAAAATGCCTATCTAGTGGTCTCTACATGACCACCATTAGATCAATTGAGGCAAATCACACAACTAGCCGGAAGCTACCGAATTCAATCAATTATTTACTTTGACATGACCATTTGGGACATCCTGATCAAAATATGATGTGCCGTATCCTAAATTCATCACACGGACATCCCTTTACAAATAAGGATCTTGTGTATAGCAACACATTGTGCCAGGCTTGCTCATTGGGAAAGTTAAATGTAAGACCATCCTATGCAAAGACTGAAAAAGACTCCATTTTTCTACAAAGAATACAAGGGGATGTATGTGGACCTATCCATCCACCATGCGGACCATTTAAATATTTCATGGTTTTGGTTGATGCATCGATAAGGTGGTCACATGTTACGCTATTGTCCACAAGAAATGTTGCGTTTGCTAAACTCCTTGCCCAAATTATTAAATTAAGGGCTCACCATTTGGATCATCCAATCAAGTCCATCAGACTTGATAATGCCGGGGAGTCTACATCGAAATCTTTCGATGATTATTGCATGTCCCTTGGTATTAATGTTGAACATCCAGTTCCCCATGTTCACACCCAAAATGGTCTCTCAGAAGCATTCATTAAAAGATTACAAATGATTGGACGGACCTTGGTAATGCGCACCAAGCTCCCAGTATCTGTGTGGGGCTATGCAATTTTGCATGCAGCCATGTTGGTCCGACTGAGGCCCATTGCCACCCAACCTTATTATGCATTACAGTTGGTGACTGGGTACGAACCTAATGTTTCGCACTTACGCGTATTTGGGTGCGCAGTTTTTGTGCCAATTGCGCCGCCACAACGTACCAAAATGGGTCCTCAACGAAGGATGGGCATATATGTCGGATATGAATCCCCATCCATTATACGCATTTTAGAGCCCTTGACAGGCGATCTTTTTACCGCAAGATTTACGGATTGTCACTTCGATGAGACGAACTTCCCGCCGTTAGGGGGAGATAAGAACGACAATGTTCCTGATGAACGACGTGAATTGATATGGAATGTCCCCACTATGTCTCATCTCGATCCCCGAACCGCACAATGCGATGGTGAAGTGTGGAGAATTCTAGATCTACAGAGTGTAACACATTAAGAATGTCGGTAATAACACATTAAGAATGTCGCATTTTATGCTCCTATCAACATGGACCAAGAGTTTAATTAATATTCACATGGACATTTATTGTCCAGTAAAATATTAATTTAGGCGTAAACATTGCCCCCCCCAGCCTCGAAGTCATGATTGTCAAGAATGACTGAAGAGGTTTATGTTCATGCTGCCCTAAAGCCAATGGTATTGGCTCGGGTCATACAAAAAAATGAGTCTAAGGAGACAAGTCTGTGAATAGGCCGTGAAAGCCACGCACTCAAGTACTTCACTGCCCCCCAGTGCGAACCAATGAAAGGCTAACAAAAGAGTCGGCGAACCAATGCAATTTTTTTTTAAAGGCCATGCACTTCACTGCCCCCAGTGCGAACCAAGTTTGAAAATTTGGAAGCCATAGGAATTGGCCTAAATAATGACTAAGACACTTGAAGAAGGTCTAAGGTCTAAAATTTCTGAAACAACATCTGTCCCAAGATGCCTCCCAGTTTTGATGTCTGTTCGCCGAAGCTTCTTGAGCAGAATGAAAGACATCAAAACTTTAGCATGCCCTCAAGGAAGGAGTTGTGGTACCAATGCCCCCCAATGTGGAAAGCAGGCTACGAGGTCATGAAAATACATTGAAAAAGCACATTGCAAATTCGCACAGATCCTGACCATGATATAGAGTCCATGGAGTAAGGGAGACTACGGCAAACTCCAACTCGCGGAATGCTGTTAGTTCGGTTGGTGGGTGATGAGCAAGAATGTCTGCCATGGCTTGTCCCTTTTGCGGAACATATTGCAAAGAGAATTCAGACAACGCCAGTATCCATCTACCTACGCGTCCCCGTAGGATAGGGCGGGAAAGCATGCACTTGACGAGATCAGACTGAACGATCACCTCACCACCATGGTAAAGGCTAACATATAGTGGCGGAGCTTGCAACCTGCGAAGAATGAGAGCAAGACGCAACTTTTCCATTGGAGAATAGTGCGTCTCACAATCGGTTAACACCCTGCTAAAATAGTAAACGGCATCTTCCACCTCGCTCTCGTCGTTTTGTGCCAAGAGTCCGCCAATAGACAAGTCAGCAACGACGATGTAGAGCTTAAGCGGAAACTGCCATAACTCGCCATATCCTGACATGTCTACCTTCAAGCTGCTATAACTCTCTCTAGGAATGTCGGAATGACAAACCGAAAAATCCTCTGGAAAATAGACATCTAGGGTGGTCGGTATAAGGCGAGCCGGTTAATTCCTCTTGGATTATTCTAGTGGAGTCTTCAAAGTTGACTTTCTAGAAGTGGCTACCGCAACATTTCAGAATTACAAACTAATTGTATTGCCTTTTTGACTTGACTTCGCTGGCAGTAACTCGAAGGCATGTGGAATGCCTGCTGTCATCAAGCCTCAAGGATAGGCTCCTAAGTAAAGTTTAAGCCTTCAGAGGCAAGAACATTGTCTTGCATTTCAGCAAGACCAAGGATCTCTTTTTGGGTTTTTGGCTATTTGAATTTTTTTGTATTTTCTTTTTCAATGCAAGAAAGGAAAGCAATTGAAAGAAAAACATAAGTAAAAACTGAATTAAAAGCTAGGAGTGAAGAAAAGAATGGATCATAGCTTGATTAGATTAGCCCTCGTTAGGCCACGGGGGAGGCCACCAGTGCTTCACTCCAAGCCTCAATGTCGTCATGTTTCCAACATGAGACTGTCACTGTTGAGAATTTCCAAGTGTTGACCAGGGCTTTAGGTCAACAAATTGAAAATTTGAGCAAGGTAGTTCGTAGGGTACGTCTCGCTGCCCCCCACGCATCCTTGTCTTTTGGCAAAGAACGATCTTCAACTGCATTCTCGTGGATCGTATGATATTGAGATCTGCCTTGTTGCCAACTATCATGTCATAATGCATGGTCTTATCAGGAATAGCCATGCATTGGTCAAGGAAGAGAACCACTTGCTAGAATCTTTTCGCCATATCAAGAATGTCACTGGGATTGAACTCTTGTGGAGTATGATTATGCGATAGACGTACCAATATATAGTCTTCGTCGTATTCATTATAAGTTGGCTCTGTGTTGTAATCACATGCGAAATCAACAAAGGTCGGTGGCTCGACCTTCTTTGCAACTATAGGCATATATGGTAAATGTATGTACTTCGTACATAAAGCCAAAGTCCCCTTTAGGCCTCTGAATTTGCACGCAAAGACTCCAAGTATATTGCAATGTGCTTCCAGGGATACCACCACACCATATATAGTTAAGCTTAATATGACCACGGTTTGGCGAAGCGGATTGAGTCACCTCGCTGGTGAACATAAGATTGGCGAGAAGAATCATTAGGAGAAGCGGACCTCGCCAGCCTTGACTCCCCGCGTGTACAGGTTGAAAAGGAAACTCAAGAGGCTCTGGCCCAGCTTTATTTCGCTTGTCAGGACTTGATAAAGAAATCAGGCAAGCTTCGCCTTGCCCCATATGCGGCTGACCTGTCTCCACATATACGTCACGCATAGGAAAGCTGCCCTGGACCACCTTTCATGCAAAGTTTTGATTCGCCACCAATGTTTGACCCGCTCTCTTTTTCTAAAGTGGACTGTTTTGTCCTACCTTCAAGCTTATCTTCTTGGGGAACAACGTCGGTTTTTGAGACAAGATCATTATCTAAAGTCTCGCCGGTCTCGACCTCAGATACTTTGTCATTAATTGACAAATCAGTCTCTTCATTAGACGTAAGTTCATCCAAAAGAAAATCTTTGCCGACCGTAGGCTTAATATTCTGGCGTTGTAAAGCATTTTCTTCAGCAGCCGCTTGCGCATCTAGTTGCTTGTGCAACTCGTCAAATCTGTGCCAATCCATTATCGCAGCTTCTTTGTGCTTGTCATGACTTGGGGCAGCTTCTCGATCACGTCTAGTAATTGGACAAAGCTTGGGTTGATCATGCCCTTGATCACAGTGGTTAATTAAAGAAGACAGGCGAGCTCCGCCTTGTCCCCCATGCAGCTGACCTGTGTCCATGTATACATCTGGCATGAGGAAGCTGGCTACTTGGAAGTTGTGGTTCGCCATCATGCAAAGTTATGGTTCGCCGTCGGTGTGCGAACCGATTTCTTCTTCTAAGATGGACTGTTATGTCCTATCTTCAGGCTTCTTTTCCTGAGGAGCACCGTGAAATTTCGAGATGGGATTATCATCCATAATCTCACCGGCGTCTACCTCAGGTTCTTCATCATCGATTCACGAAGTGGTTCCTTCTTTGGACGTGGGTCCGTCCAAAGGAAGACCTTCACCATTAGATTGACTACTAGGCAGTTCAATCTTTTTTTGCAAGACGTTCGTGGTATGCCCCGACTCTTGTTTGGTTTGTTGGAGGGAACCATTGACCACATCCTTGTTTTCTTTTACTTCGTCGGTGAACTGGTTAAAGTCTTCAGTGAGTATGGCAAGGTTGTTCTGGTCTGCTTCCCAAAGAGTTTTATCTCTTTTGACCTGTTCAGCAAGGCCGTCAACCTTCTTAGTGAGGCCATCAACCTTCCTAGCAAGGTCGGTGATGCTTTGTTGGGTGGCAGAGCTTTGAGTTATTAAACTCTAGATCTGTCCCGTGAGTTGTGCAAACATCTGGAAGACTTGCTCCATAGGCGGGGCAGAGTCTTTCTATTGGGTCGGCTGAGAGCCTACCATGGTGGTCTCGCTGACGTTTGGGTTACCAAACTGAGCAAGGACTTGTTCTGGAGTGAGGGACCGGTAAGCCGCGCTGTTATGTGGCTTATACCATAGTGATCGATGTTTAAGGCAGGAAAACTGAGGTTTCTGGTATGGCGCTTCCTCTGGTTTCCCAATGGTGAATCGCTTGTACTCCCTGTCCCACTGGGCGTGCCAATGTTTTGGCCACGATCCTCAGCGCACGGAGCAGAGGTTTCTAGCGAACAAAGAGTAGGGGAGTGTTGCGGGCATGCCACCTCGCGGACAAGGAAAGAGTTTGCAGGAGTGCGCTTGACTTCTTGATCAGGCGGAAGGGGGGTTTACAGGTGCCACCTCAGGGGAGGAATTTACGAGCACAAGGCGATTTGATACTCACGGAGTCACGAGCAGAGCAACTAATAGGGAGATTAAAAGGAAATCGGAGTAGAGTCTGAAAGGGGCTCTAGGCGGCGGCACGCTTAAGGCTAGGATTTCGAGGTAGCTCGAGAGGTAACTGGTTTGCAGTTTGTATTTTGTTGAGAGATTTGATTGTGTTTCGTGCTTCAACAAGGAAGCAAAAGTAGAGCTCCGGGGAGCGTTGGAGGTTCGACTGGGTCGAAGGTTTGTATACTTCTGTTGAATAGTTGTTTGTTTTGTTATATTTGAGAGTTGTGTTTTTCTGTAAACCTTCGAGCCCTTTATATAGTGGAGCTCGACTTGCTGCAGAAGAAAGATAATCACAGAAACCAAGTCGGACTCTACAACACAATAGCACAAGGGCACTGTTTCACCCACGCGGACCAACCTTCTTGTGACACATGTCCAGTTCGCACTTTTCATTTAGTAAAGGTTATTGCTTCATGCGCGTCGCTCACTGTAGAGTCCTATGCGGACTGAACTTCATCCCGCGAGCTGTCACAGGATGTTATCTCACGTGCTCCTCAAGCTCGTTTCCATCTCGTAGGCTTTATATATTAAATGGGCCATATGGATTGGCCCGAAGCATGTCAAAGACTTGTAAAAGTCTTCAACGATTAATGTGGTGTGCGCGGACTTCGCCTGTTGCTTCCTCGCGAGGTCTCCTACGCGAGCCAGTTCGCCAGCTCGCCTTGATATATTCCGCCTTGCCTAGGGCTTTAACGCGAAGTACATTCGGCGCGGGATCTGTGTAGTCCGCGCGGAGTCATACCGCATGCGAGATCATTAAGTGTGCGAGCCCTGCATGTGGCATGAACTGCGCGAGCTCTCTACCCCGCTTGGAAGCCATTCCGCACGCGAACTCTGAAGTTAGCTCATGTAATCTATTCCGCGCGCGAACTTTGTAATCCGCCCGAAGTCCATTCCGCGCGCGAGCTGCGCAAAGTCCAATTCACACGCGAACTTTGTAACTCAGCTCGCATGGACTTATTGGCAAGCCATCACTCGTAAATTTAAAGAACTTGAGCTCGCCGGTATGACATGGACCAAGAGTTTAATTAATATTCACATGGATATTTGTCCAGTAAAATATTAATTTAAGCGTAAACAGTTTCGCCCGGAAACTTCCAAAGCGACAAACTCAAGCTTGTTGAGGATTCCCATTCTCTACAAGAATTTAAATGACAATAATCAATGTTATGGGTAAAAACTTCCATAAACAATGAATAAGAACTTTAGGTTCTATAACATTTATGAAAGACCATATTTGAACATTTATGGTGAATTTATAAAGGGAACTTCAGGTTCCTTATATGGCATTATTGAAATGACAGGTTCGATATACATGAAAAATTACTACTCAACCCTTTCGGTAGCTCCAAATGAATACGACCAGGTAAGATGGATTGAGGTGGTGGAGCGAGGCTCTCTTAAGCACACACCTCAGCCGATTTTCCTAGACATCGAATCCAAGTGGGTGAGCCTATTTGAGAAGATTCATAACATTTTCAATGTTTATCGAAACCACAGGTTCGATATATGTGTGATGTTTTGATTCAATATTTGAGAATGAACTTCTGGTTCATTAAATATATATATTCAAATAAACTGAGCAGGTCCCATTGTAAAATAATTATGACAATTAATAAGAAATAAATACCACAAAACCGTTATGGTAATTTCTAAATCAAAGTTAATAAATTATGAGCACATTTCGACAAATAATTATGATAATTAATAAGAAATAAATACCACAAAACCGTTATGGTAATATCTGAATCAAAGTTAATAAATTAAGAGCACATTTCAACCAATAATTATGATAATTAATAAGAAATAAACACCACAAAACCGTTATAGTAATGTCTGAATCAAAGTTAATAAATTAAGAGCAAATTTCAACCAATAATTATGATAATTAATAAGAAATAAACACCACAAAACCGTTATAGTAATGTCTAAATCAAAATTAATAAATTAAGAGCAAATTTCAACCAATAATTATGATCACGTCGAATTAAATGGCATATAATTTGTACTGGCAGTAATTTGTACTAATGTTGAATTATTGGCATCAATTGCCATTTGGTACAATGGCTGGACGACATGTTGTATACCAACTTGCGTTGGCTGGGTTCAAATCCCAGAAATAGCATTTTGCATTTGCATTTTGTTAAATCTCAGTTGAACATGCAATTGTGTTCTTTTCCAAGCAATCTAAAAAAATAACCATCATATAGTAAAATGGGTTCATGCATCATGGAGATTTTTCTTACTCAACTATAGGCTAATAGGCATGAACATGAAAATCATACAAATTAGAAAAACCTACTTGGTTGAAGAGCTAGTAGATGATGTTGATAGAGTGATGAATCACTTCTTTACAGCAACCAAACAGTATTTCGTCTCTTCCATTTCTTGTCCGTCACCAAAAAGATATCTGTCTCTTCTCTAGGTAATCCGCAATCGATCCGAAACTTAGAGTTATTCATGCTGATAACATGTTGTGATATAAAGTGAAAAATGATTTGAGAGAGAGAGAGTTTTGATGCAGACAAAATGGTAAGTACTTTATTCATCTCATATGAGGTTTATATACTACTACCTCATGTATACAAAAGGCAAGTAATAAATAGTAATCAGTTACAAAGAGAATGAAATACCATTTATTCCCTTAATCAATATTAATTCCTTCATAACATAACTGATGCATACTAATGGAGGTGACATGAATAGTCATATTTACAACAGTTTTAGTAATTTTTTTATAAGTAAATAACTGATATGCTACATGCCTACAACTAGTCTATTGTGAGTCGAAACTGACAAGAGACTTATGTCATTAGACTAAATAGTGATGGGCACTTGTTTAGTGGTTTGTAAAATAAAATCTGTTACAAATGATTGATCGATTAATCGGTTCTTTTCTTATATATGTACACTGTATGCATACAGATGAAAAACCAAGCCAAGTATTATATACTCAGTAAATGGTTCCACCAGAAATATACACCGACAATGGAAGAATATATGGCCCTATCAATACTTTCCTCAGGCTACCCGCTGCTTACAACAACTTCTTGCATTGGAATGGAAGATACTGTTACTCAAGAATCCTTCGATTGGCTAGCCACTATACCCAGGGCTTTGAAAGGGTCTGCAATAGTTGCTCGACTTATAAATGACTTAGTGTCCCACAAGGTAAGTTGCACACAAAAGTATACCACCTACATTAATCTCTGCATTTCAATCATGTAATTATGTCTGTTATTTGTAGTTTGAGCAAAAGAGAGGGCATGTTTCGTCAGCTGTGGAATGCTACATGAAAGAATTTGGTGTCACAGAAGCAGTATCAATCAGATTGTGTAGACAAGCCAGCGATGCGTGGAAGGACATAAACGAATCGGTCCTCCACCCTGATGCTGTTTCAAGGCCTGTGCTAACTCGAATTCATTGTTTTACATGTGCCATAGATGTTGTTTACAAGTATGGAGATGGTTACACTGCTCCGGATGATACACTCATTAATCTTGTAGCTTCTACACTCATCGAACAAGTGCCTCTATAATGTTTCAAGTTGACATTCACTCTTTCACATGTTTCGTGATTCATGAACAGTGAGTTGTTATGGTGTAAGCTTGGTTTCGTGGGACTTCACCACCTTTCATTCTCGCAGTGTAACAGAGACCACTTGGTTCTTTTGAATTCTTTGGTAGCCCCCTGTTTGCATAAGATTGTTTTTGGAGAGGTTTTGGTTTTGATCCCCCACTCCTTTGTACTCTTTTTACATGAAACAAAAAATAAAAAGAGTGAGCTGTTATGGAGCGGGCACCAGTAATGATTCTCCTCTGATGAGATAGACACAAAGTAGGTAGTGTGTGGACTAGTATAAATTCTGGAAAATCTCTGAATACACAAGTACAACAACATTGTTTCAGCTTTAAGTTGTGAACTCCCCGCCAAGTTAGTCATGTAATGCAGAAGTTGGGAGTTTAAAAAAAAAATTTAAATTAAATTAAATTAAATTGATGCAAAACCAAGTTCTTATGGAAATTACAAAACTTTTGGTCTACTTTTCTTTTTCCATATTCATCCTTTTCAGATTTCATTTCCATGTCAAGTGGAAGAAAGGTGTTAATTGGATGAATAACTTAAGTCAGCTAACATGTTCACACAAAAGACCAGTTTACAAATGAGAAAGCAAGGCAATGAACAGAATTGTCTTCTCCAGAAAGAACTTTCCATCCAATGGCTTGTTCATATGAGACATGGCGCCCCATTGTAGACATGCAAATCCCAGCTGGCAAGTAAGCAAATCCCTACGAAAGAAACAGTAGAGCGATTCAGCCAAATCTACAACTTCAAAAGAACCAAGTCCCTGGCTACTAGAAGCATGGGGTATTTTGTCTCAAGGAATTTGATTTTCGACTTTGATGGAAGAAACAAAGCTGCAATGGAAAGATCTGAGGAAAGACAACTTAAGAAAGAAAGCACAATACTCGTACAAACTCACCTGCTGCATCAGTTTAGCAAAGTCGGTGCACAATGTCTTACGTCCAGACTCATCAAATATCTTATCTAATGAGATGTCCTGGAGAGCAATAAGAGTAGTCTCTAGCATGTCAAGCCCTGCCTGGTTGGCAAAGATGAAAACTGGCACCGACTGCAAATCAAACAATAACAGCGTGGAGATTAAAATTTGTGCACTATATTAAAATGAAAGACATACAGAATTGCTATGACAACTAGATTTGCACAAGTACCTTCAATGAACAACACAAAATCGCATCTTGATGATGCCATAGATGTTTTAACATCGAGTCACCACCCAAGGAACCTGGCTGCAGCAGTTCCGCCCCTAAATGATAGCTGAAGAGGAGGAAGAAGACAATCAAATATGAAATAATGTACGTTTACAATACAAAATCTATCGCTAGATCTCGTATGATGTGATGTGTTGGATGATGATGAAACAGCCTGTCAGAGAGCTCAACGAGCACTCTCAGAATGCATGCATGTGAATTAAACTTCATTCAGCATGCATAAAAAGTCGCTCAATTAACTTTGTTGCATTTACATATCATCACCAAGTCAGGAAATTACAGAAGTAGTCTGAGGATTTATACGAACACTTGCCTATAGCTCTGGCAGATCCAGTTAGCCAGTGTTAGAGCTTCTGGAGAGCCAGGAGATAGTTTTGGTCCCACGGACGGATTCAATCCTGATGGAGATATAGCCATCGCAACTCTCTGCACTGATGAGATAACATTTCGTACGTATTGGCGTGCCATGGATGCAACATTATCCTGTAGACTACTCTCGAACGGAAACTGGAAGGCAATAGTCAATACTGATCGAGTGTTATGAAATGAATTCAAATCTCCAGCATTATGGTTTGTTGTTGAGCCCACTTCAAGACTGGATGTCAGATCTAATGTACGATGTGTAGCCAAGGCATCTTTTGAATCACTCTGTATTAACAATTGAAAGACATTAGTGTGTTGGGAGAGGGAAGGAAAACAACATTCACATATCACCCAAATTCCATGATCCCAACATCAGCCCATGAGAAGCACAAAAACTCAACTGTTTTTGATTCCAAAGGAATAATGCGGAAACCAGAGGGAAGCAATGGAGCATCGTCTGGAAACATCTCATCAATTGGAGCAAAAACAAGCTCTGAACAGGCTCCAACAGCATTCTCATCAACTCCACTACATATCTGCCAATAGGATAGAAGAGATGATTCTCATGATTTATATACATGAAAGTGAAGAATATCATATATCTATAACTATAGCAATGTATTTCATATTATATGAGAGGAAACCACGATAGGGTTCAGCAAAAGAAAAACAGAATATTGACAAATGTATAACAAGACCAGCATTATAAAAAGGTGAATAAGAATCAGGAGAAAATAAATCACCTGTAAGAGATGAATGTCCCGTGATGCAAATGCTTCTTCTTGTGAGAAAGAATGGCCTTCAAGACGAACAACTTCAAGCAACTGAATGAAGACTAAAAGTCAGACCCATTGAAAACTCTGCAACACATACTTCCTATGTTCTTTGTGAATTTAAGGTGAGATGTAATATTTCTTCATGGTTCATCTTGTGCACAAAGTAAAATTTGAACTTCTTATAATTGAAAAAGAAGCATGCCTCTTCTTGTTCAATGGTGTGACCAAGTGGCATGATGATTTGGCCCCCAGTAAACCTTGTTGGCCTCATCCCTGGGTACGCATATGAACCAGATTTTAAAGATGCAGCAGAATAGGCATCAACATTGAAATCAGCCCACTCTGAACGATGCTCCCTCAAGAAACGAACCAGGACAGCTGGAGGAACATTCTGGTAATGGCAAAAGAAACACAACAAGATCTTTATACACAAAAGACGAGCTGGAAACATAAACATCTACTCAAACATTCAAGACCAACACCTATTTCTAGAATGACGGATTATCACTACAAGTTTCAACTAAATAAATCACAAATTGATAGATACGTTGAGATGCCAAACTTGGCAGCCTGAGAAAAGCTTATAGCTACAATCAAACCCACAATCCAAGATATCAGGCTTGTCCGACGACAATCTTAGGAAGGAGGTGAAAAGTAAGGTATGATCCAAGCAACATCATCGAAATGAATAGGCAGAGATATATCCACATTGACGATCATGGCAAATATGTGAGAAGAGGAAGTAACAAATTAACCTCAGAACACAGCACAAGATTATGTCACATTTGATAGCTTATGACTTACTTGGAGTAGCATGGAAGCCTTTGCACACAGAATACCACCAAGAAAAGCAAAGGAATTAGCAGGATTCGTAGTAGTTAAATTCTTGGTTGAATTTATGGCCATTATAATGTCTTCAGCACCATCACAGTTGATCAATGACCAGCCATCATCATTAAATCCATTGACAGCATCATTAAAGCCTCTACAGTAGATAAATATATAGGTCATTCAAAATATCTATAAAAGATATGTGTCAGATCATACAAACTTCTGAGCACATAAATACAGTCAAGCAGGTGATAAAACAATGCCTTAATAGATGTGTGTTACAAACCGAAGTATAAACTGGGGAAGATAAACAAGAATTATAGAGTAACACACCCACCTGATTAATCTTTGGCTAAAAGTTCGCAGAACAGCGGGCTGCCTGCCCAAACTGTAGACAACTTCACCACTTGTCTCCTGAGCTATTTGCCTGATGTAACGTAATGCCTTAATAGATAAATGTTAGTCAGTACCTCTGTTTCATTTATTTTTATGTTATGATGTAGATGGTATATAGGTTAACCAAAAGAAGTAAACTTGATTAAACATTCAGAACCAGAAGAAAACGAACAGTTGAGCACAGGGACGGAGCATAGTGCATCAATACTTGGGCTGTAGTCCAGACAACTACTCTATCTTTTACAAATTAACAAGGCATAATTATCCTAAATTTCAAGTTTATACGTATCTTAGCCCAGTCAAATACTCCATAAATCAAGCAATCATGTCATAATTAGTAGAGAATTCAAAACTTGATTGACTATTTGACTCCATGTAGCACACACCAACAATAAAACATATAAATTTAAATCTCATGCGGAGTAAATGCCTATTTAACTGAATTCAGACAACTCTCAATGAGCAATTTTTCAAAAGGTATTCATATGTTTTGGAATTTTTATCAAATGAAAATTTAGCCCAGTTTATTTTGAAATCCTAGCTCCATCCCAGGTTGAACATCGAAGTTTTTTTTTAGAAGATTGAACATGGAAGTTTATACAGCCAAAAATATTATTGATCCTCGAGCAATACAGCACTATCAACATAAATGGAACAAATCACCAGCAAGCAGTATTGTTACGGAATTATATTTACCAGAATATTAAGACTTAAAAGTATTATTCTCGTATCAAGATAGTTGGCTAAACAGGTTCAAAAGATCGACCTTTTATACTGAAAACCAGAATGTAAAAAATTTAGGTTACATGGGTTAGGGCAAAAGCTAATAACTTAAACGGTTCACCAAATATCCACCATCTGTTAGAAAAAAAATGTTTGTTTCCAGGAAGCATACAAGATTTTATTGCAGGAAGCAGGGAAGCAGGGACTGAATGAATGTCACTCAAAATCAAATGGAAAATATGGTACCAGACATCCAACCAATCCTACGTTTTATTATAAGAGACATAATTTCTTTGTTTTTTACAAAACAAAGGATTATTGTGCGTGCTCAGTGGATACTAGTCCGACAAACAAGCCAAAATAAAATCTAAAAAATCAAAGACTTATTCCAGCATAATGTGCTCACCGCAATAGTCCTTTTTTGTGCAACAACTTTGGACGATTCATAAAGCGGTCGCAGCACTTCTGGCACACTCCAAGCCTGGAACAAGATGATAAACAATTGAGTTTTCCTAAATAACAAATAACTAAAGAATATAATGATCCGAAATTCAGACCTCAAGGTTCAGGTGGTCAACAATATGAATGATTGATCCTCCACCCTCACATGGTCGAATCAGATAACCACTAGGAAGCATTTCAGCTCTAACAAACTGGGCAGCAGAAGCTCCACTGGGACCAGCACCAGAACCAGAAAGCGATCTCTCACAGACCTTAACATTTTGAGAATAAAACATGTATAGAGAAAATTAGGTTATATGATCTGAACAGAAAGTTTAATACGTATACCTGATGCAGAGGTAACTTGAATTATCAATCACCAGTATGACCACATCACAAACAACAAAAGACAAGCTTACCACAAAACTGCCATTGTCTAAACTAGTAGTGTATCTTAGGGTCCAAAAATCCCTTGCAGGAGCCAGTGTAGTTGGAGCATATGTCTGGAGTGATTAAAATGTTATTTACTATTCATTCCTCCAGTAAAGGTGAACAGAAAATAGACAGAAAAACATTCAATGATATTTGTGCACCTGAGTATATATGAGTTCTATAGTCCCTCCGGTTCCAGCAGGAAACATAGTAAAGACTTCGAGGCTCCGACAGTCCCGGAACCAAGATGGACGATCTTTAAGGATCTCTGCAATCTGTTGAATATGAAGAGTTCACGAACCTTATCAAATGAAAAATACACTGCCTTAAACTATGCTAGTCCAAAAGAAAAACACAAAAAAAATAGGGATATTCAAAGAAGTTTAAACTTACCTTCATAGGCTCTAAACTTACGAGACCACAGGCTCTAGCTGCCACTCCACAGCAACTTTGTGAAATAGCAAAGATCCCAACCGAATCCGGACCAGGCTGCCACAATAATTAAGCAAACAATTCAGGCATTCAGCAAAAGTTGAATGGCAACATAGAGAACCAGTTTGCACAAAACTTCACAAGGAAAAGAAAACAGAAACTATAATTTTACAAAGTGATAAAATTAATGAAATGACAACCTTCATCCCAGGCATCTGGACCCAATCAACAGCAGTTCCTGTAGCCTTAGAAAGGAACTCTGCCAAGGTCTCCTCCGCTATGGAGAGGAGTCTGCGAAAGCCATAAGAAAGGTTAGCTCATTGATAACAAAGAAATCACAGCACCAGTACATACAAATAAGGGGAAAAACTGTAAGTCCATTAGTTGCAGGAAATACCCAGCAGGATTATTAACATCTCTGAGAGAATGCTGAGGAGTTGTAACCAGAGAGTCGCAGCTTGCATCAGTAGCTGGTGCCTACCAAAAAAAATCATTTCAGGGTTACAAACAGTCAAAATGAAAAGTCTTCCAAGTCCAGTTTGCATTTCTAACATCACTGAATTGGGATACATACAGTTATTGTGTCTGTAATATCTTAACTTGGCCATAGTGTAAATATTGTAAGATCAAATAAAAAATTAAGAAGTAAACAAACACATGATACTTGGGGTAAATTTAAGCTACAGAAAGAATATAGGGGACAAAAAGGAAAATTAAAAAGTTGTCACAATATAGATTTGAAAGAAGTGAAGGGAAATCTTCAAGGAAAGAATGTCCTTGATAATCATCGGAAAAGGAAATTTCAAACAAGCACCAAGTGAATAGGAAAGAATGAAAGCAAATGCTTACAGTATGCAGCTGCTGGCGCATGTACCCATTCTCACAAACAAGCTGAGACACCTGTTTTTGCAGTCGATCATTCTCCTCCATCAGCAGCTTATTCATTGCTGATAATTTCCTGTTAACAGTCTGAAGCCTCGAGGACTCTTTTCTCTGTTTTTCTCGACATCTGCATATACCCAAACAAACCCCCTTCCTTTAGCCCAAAACCTCCAAATCTCCCAATTGGGAAAAACCATGCCCTTACACCAAAATGGCAAAATCCCCAAAAACTAAAAACAGAAATGCAGTCAAAGTATGCAACTTCATATCAAAATGGGAATACAAAACACCGAATTGTTTTTTATAAAACCCGAAAATGAAGCTTCTTCACCAACAATTACCAGGAACAATTTCGAGTCTCGTTCATACCTGCGGTTCTGAAACCAGACTTTGATCTGCTTTGGCTCTATATTCGAAAGAATGGGGCAGTCTCGGATCAACTGCTGCCTTCTCAAAGAACTCGGCTTCGGGCACTCGGCATAGACTCGTTCAAGAGCCTCAACTTGCTCAGAAGTGTAACGCACATATTTCCCAGCATCATTAAGATGCTTGTTTATACTACTACCACTGCTACTCTCCCTGTGCTGATGAAGAGCCACAGCCATCGCCATTTCCCCGAAAAGAAACCCAAAATCAAAACAAGCTCAAACAAGCAAATATAGGCAAGAAATGAGGTGGAAGAAACGCCCTTAAAGCACAGGCTGATTTGGGTTTTGCTTGGGGACTTTGAAGAAAGATGCTCTAGCTTTGTAAAGTCCGTCTTATGGGGGAGAAAGAGAAGAGAGTAAGGTGCAAACGGACGAAGGTTTGAGCGGATTCTTTGGTTTTTGTAAAAAGCTAATTGAGCTTGTTGGTGAAGACCAAAATGGGGGGTTTTGGCTCTAATACAGACACAAAGACTCTGTTTTTGATTTCTGTTACTCAACCAAAAGCTTTGAATGCAATCACAAAATTCCAAAACCACAGCTTAAACCCCAAGTTCCTAAGCTGGTTTTGAACTGAAACCCACTAAACACAGATAACCCCCCACTTACGTCTTTTTTTCGAACCCAGTCTGTTCTTTATTTCAAACAATTGAATAGCTAAAAACACAACACAGTGATACAGACAAACCCAAAAGAGCAACGGAGAAACAGAAACAGCAAACCACAAAATCTAAGAGAGGCTCTTTCTGGACCAGGAAAGCCAGTGTGTGAAACAACCCAGGATAAGAGAGAGTGCATAAACCTTAATCATAATCATCATGGAGTGAGAAGCTGTTGCCACTTTCCAGAGAGAACACTTCTGGGCTTATTTATTTCTTAGAAACAAGAGAGGGGCAGCTAAAAAGACAGTGAGCTGAGCACAGAACAGTGGAGTGGAAATGAGAGAGAGAGAGAGAGAGGGGTTATTTTGGCACGCATACCGACAAACTTAGTATAATTTATTGGGTGTTTTTATATTTTTTAAATAAGCGATGGAGTAATTAAAAAATAGTAGATTCGACGCATTTACGTCGCTGTCCCTACGGTTTGTTGGAAATGACGTGGTAGACCCAAAGAGGCGAGAGGTCATAGGCTGTTTAGCCTCTACTGTCATCTGTCTCGATCAAGTGAAACCAAATCCTTCTGCGCAGTAAAACAACAAATCGATAGTCCAAAACTAAACAAAATTCCACAACTATCCCTTAGATAATCGTAAATTACCAAATACCCCATCCTCTTTTACCAAATAACCTTGCTCAGCTACAACAAATTTTAGTAATTCTAAATTAAAAAACAAGGTAAGAATGTGTGTACGACCGATTTAGACCATAAAAATAGAAAATATTTTTTAATATTTGTTCGGAGAAAATAAAGACAAACATATTACAATCCCTTGCCTAGCATGAAACCCTATATTTAGCATTTGAGTCTCAACTCCTATTGATTCATTTTCGATTGATTAGAGGGTTCCTCAAGGTCATGCTCATGCTCATGCAGATGGAGGTTAGTCTAGTATTGTCATGGAGCTTGGTCTAACGTAACCGAGGTGGCATGACAAGTGAGCTGTAATTGAATGATTCTTTTGTAAGAGACAACGATGTTTCATTCTTGTATTGGTTTGCTCAAATGTGAGCTTCCCATTATTATTTACTTATGTTCTATTAACATAGATAGGTTAACCATATTTTCTTGTCTGAACTATTTTATAGTTGTGTAAGCGATATGGTCTATTGGTTGTTGATTATTAATAAATCAGCAACTTCTTTTTGAAAATTAATTAATATTTGCTATAAGAGATTTGCCCCTTTTCTTTTTTGGCTTAGTTTGCCCCTATTCTTTTTTGGCTTAGTTTGCCCTTAACTAGGAACCACCACACTACCTGGAGCTTCATTGAGTGTCAATGAGCGCATAATAAACTTTGAAATAAACTCATGCAGTTTCACTTTCTTCATACGGACTTTAGTACAAGGCTAGCGCAGAACGCTGAAGCAATGCAGGAACAACGACTTTTGTTGGTGGGGAGTACAATTGTATTAGTATGTTTGAGTATAGTTTCCTCAACTGATTTTGCAGCATGAAGCTTCAAGGCCGACTAATTTATTTATTTTTTGTCTCCGTAGTTGAGTGTTCAGCCTCCTCGATGCTATCAAATATTGCCTCATAAGTTACAATGAACAAATTGTTGCTGCCTCACCCATTTCAACATAACGAATTAACTTTTGTTTGATGAAACTAAGTTTGGATACATGTTCTTTGGTAGATTAAAGAGACAGAGCGGATCAGGGGGATTTGTTCGTTTTCCATGAAGGTACGTAAAAGTATCATTCACTCTTATTTACCTCAAAAGTGGTTCGTCTAATATTATAAATTATCTGATGAATGATAAAGTGTAGAGACAAAGAGATAGCAAGAGAATCGTAAAAGATAATATTTTATTCATTGATAGGACCCTTTTTATAGGAAATTACACAATATCAATCAGATAAGGAAAATGAATACATAGATGTAGTCAAATTACATATCTTATTGGCATAAGGCCAAGACACATATAAAGAATATCTAGAAAGATACAGAATATCTTAGAACACTTCCCTTGTGCCGCGCGCTGATATGCCGATGGTGCTGATCTGTTGCCTCGTCAAAAACCTCGTCAAGTCATAAAAACCCTGTGGGAAAAAAACTGAACCTTGATCGTAGGAGAAAAAGAGTATAACGCACTATTCACATTTTATAGTGACATGTATGTATGTGCTAGACTCCCCCTGAAGCTTGCACCTCCCTCTGATCTTTATATCAATCATAGGGCTCTTCCTGATTCTTACTAATCACGGAAGTTTCAACAACTTAGCATGATCATGCTCTTTAACATGTCTTCAAATGTGGCATTGGGTAATGATTAACTAAATCATACTGTATTGTCCTCAAACATGATCTTTTTCAGTTAGATCTTCAGGGGAAGGCCACTTGTGAACTCAAAACATAAGTTTGTGCAGGAAATCAGATTTCCACGCAGCATGACCTTCAGTTACTAGAACAGCCGTAACTTCCTCTAGGAAATTCATATGAACAAACCATAAACAGTTTTGGAAACTAGACTCATTTAGCTTTCCAGCCGTATATTACACACGTTCTGGTTCATCAGGAGCTGTTCACCAAGTCCCATCGAAGTTAACTGTTTTACCAAAATCAGATTCTCAGACAGATTCATCCTACTTTACGAAAACGGCCATAACTCACTCAATATGATAGCTATGATCAAATGGTTGGTGCCCCTGGAACGTAGACACATAGACCTTTCCAATGGTATTAATTTCACCATTTTCTAGTGAGTGAGATTTCATGTATGTCCCGTGGAATTTGACCTACGAAACTTGGCAGATTCTAATTTCATTTTTGATGTGTCTTTCTTATGTAGGGATAGAATAAGGCTCAACCTTTCATACCATTAAGTATTGAAAAAGGAGTTACTGCCATTACATTGGCATTGCGTGGGCGCATAGCTACACTTAGCTTTTACAACTTTTCATAGCGAATGAGATGTCAAGTCTTTCGTATTGTGTTAAGTACATTGATGCGTCTTATTGTACTTAGATGGGAACTCCATCTCTTAACACATATTTGTCATCTTGCTTTAGACAAAAGAACGGATCTCTCTTTAGAGCAAAGACTTTGACTAATCATGGGAGTATATGTAGGCCTCACTAGTTATAGAGTGTCTGAGCCGATTGATGGAAAATCATCATCAATACAGTCATCGAGTACCTTTTCGAGCCATGTCTTCCCAAGATCTTTTTCTTCGGATGTTGATACATAAGGGCATCTCTTGATCCATCAAGAGTCTATGTAAATCCGGAATAAACACGCAAAGGCATAATTCACCATATCCTTGCTTCCAAATCAAGTAGAGTCCATGTGCATTTCAATTCCTTTAACAAACGCGTGCTCCTGTGGTCTGGATGACACGACCCGCCCCGAATTTCACCCTGAAACCCGGAGTAAGTCGTGCGGGGACCACCTCCAAGGAAAATTTACTGAAAATATTGAGAAAATCTCCCTTGCAGATGGACAACCCTAACTCGAAAATTCCAAATTTCACTCTTAATTCAACACTTCCAAACATCACTTAAATATCCTTCAAAAATTCTACACATAAAATACAATAATCCCAAAGTATCGGAAGCAAGAAAACACGAGTAGGTTAAACATGTAACCTACTGATGAAAACTGGCGAAAATGCGGGTGATTATGCCTCGTTTCCTACTAGATCCAACTCGAACTCTGCAGACTGGGCAATTTAAAATGAATGGCCTAGGGGAAAACATTTAATAACGTTAGAGTGAGTGGACAAAAATAAAATATTTATGTTTCCCCAAATCAATATCTAAGGAAAAATCGAATGCATGCCTCAAGCGATAAAACTTTTATCTCATATAATATCGAGTCTCTCATACTCTATAATATACGTATGTATTTACACTCCTCCATACCCCCTATATAAATCCATGAGTCTATATATGGCTACTACGCTCGCGTCCAACGCTCACGTCAGGCCTTAATGCGGTGCTACACTACGCCATCAAGGTGGACAGACGGGTGTATAAATATGTGTCTATACCCCCTATATGAATTAAACACTCAAATAGGGCTACTATGCTTACGTCCAACGCTCATGTCACACCATAATGCGGCTATATGCTGCGCCATTAAGGTGGACATACACATATGGCTAGCTAGCATTTTCTATATATACTCTCTCATAAATACATATTTATATCCACCGAAAATCTCATTTTCGGTATCTCTCCAAGATAAATAAAAGCGTCAAAATTAATTGACGTCAAAACTCCAACAAAAGGAAATGTTCAATCACGAACCATAGCATGCATATTATTTCAAATAAAAGTCCACTCATAAAATAGGCCTAAGCCTGATGTCGATCTGGGGCCTCGTCTGCTTGGGCCTCCTTACGTCATGTTCCAAATATAATTATTAATTTTCCAACCAATAATCTAATATTTAATCAAAATAGGCAAAATTATCCGAGAGCCATAAATACGCTCATCATTGCCTAACTTCGATATTCCTAAATTGGAACGATCCGAACTTAAATATCATACTCATCAGTCGTAAATACAACCTCCCCAAAATATGACTTAAATCCTACGGCCGGATTCTACATTAATTAACCGCCAAAAATATTAAACTTCGGAAAATCACAAACCTATCCAAATCTCATCCAAAAATTCCATAAATCACACCAATATACTCCTCTTAATATTCCACATTTAAAACCCTAAAAATCTCCTAACCGGCGGCTCCGCCGGCAGCGGCGGCCGGAGGCCAATTCCGGCAACCTCCAAAACATATGAAATTTTGATAAAATAATCTCTTCATCATGCTCTACAACTATCATGACCATCACATCACCCAATTCCAAGCCTAACTAGGCTAATCGAACGAAAACAACTTAAAAGCCCTAGAAATTTCAACTCCACATTTCTCCTTACCTAGGTCAAGAGGGAGTGAGCTGATTAGAGGGGTTGCTGCACGGGAGGAGGGCTACAAAATCGTACCAAGCTTGCCCGGATTAGTGGCCGGAGGAGGGAGTTCCTGCGAAATGCTTCCCGGCGTCTCCGGCGGGATTTCTCCTCTTCCGGCGGGTTAGAGACTCGGGGGCTAGGCCGGGGAGGGAGAGGAGGTGGCGGGGCTTCAAACTGGGATGGAGCGGCAGCAGTTGGTGGCCGGACGGCGGCAGGAGGACGGCCGGATGGCGGCAGGAGGACGGCCGGACGAACGGGCAGCGGGAGGAAGAAAATCGGGGAGAGAGAGAGAGAGAGAACCGAGTAGAAAAGAGAGAGAAGATAAAATGGGTTTGGGCCTGACACCCCAAACCGGTCCACACCTTTAAACAACCCAATTCCAAATATGAAACACTCCGAAAAATAATACCCGAATAAAAATTACCTTTTACTAGCTAAAATTTACTATTTTTACCGTCATCGTAATTTCCTCTTACTAATAATCCTCCGCACAATAATCATACCCGAAACCCCTCTATGGACCAATTAAGCTATTAACTCAATGATCGAGATGGTAAAATTCTTATTATAATCACGCTAGTAAATAAGGTAATTTTATAAGGGTCGGGATGTGACATTGGAGCCACTTGATTCGGATGAATGAAGTTCGTTTAAGACCTTCATGTATATCTCTGATCCCATAGAGATGTTATTATGACCACATTCATAGGTTGCATGTTTAGTTATTCGGAAATTACCAAACTGACAAAGTAGTAGAGTTCAATGACATCCATTACGAGAGCATATCTCATCGTAGTCGATCTCAGTGTGTGTTAGTGAGAGACCTTGCGCCATAAGGAGAGTCTAAGCTCTTGTTCTCACTAAGCTATCTAACAAAGTCATAGTTGATAGGGTTTAGCTTGCGGTGTCGACATCACCTGCCCAATGACCTATTTCTTTTTTAATGCTGGATCGCATATTTCCGTTAGGTCAATCAACTAAGTTGATATCCATCAGCGAAAGGTGATTCAATAGTAGACTCATTATCTCACGTCCTCATGTACACTAGTGTAATACTTGTAGAGATCTCTATATGGATTGGATTTGACATTGAGGCGTCCTTCATCGATAATCACAATTCAGACTTCATGAGACGGATTTAAGTATCATTGATCAATGGATCAAGTTATGCCAAACTCGCTTTCTTCCTAGTGCGAGAAAGTATCGAACCTAAGGGCCTCCCTCCTTATGGGGAGCCACACGGCTTTGTGACACTAATTTTGCCACTATATGGCATCACCATTTCATCATCTATGGTGATGGCGTCAAGATCAACACCTTTTGTTCGCGCCATGTCCTTTTGTAAGACATCAATCTTTGCAGACATATTTGCAGCATGTGATCTCGTCACTTTAACACTTTAAGCATTTGAGATCCAGATGAAACTTAGTGAGGACAAACCACGACAATTCACGTCGTTCCACTTTAACACTTGTGTTCTTATCTCCCCTAGCGGCGGGAATATTGTCTCATCAAAATGACAATTCCCAATTTACCGGTGAATGAGATCGCCTAACAAGGTTTCTACATATGCGGATTATATGTGGAGGTTCATATCCAACCGAAACTTATTCATCTCAAATGACCCATCATTGTGCACAGTGGCATTGTGATTTGGCACCTAGAAATAACATCTAGCCGAGCTCAAGGATTGGAGATCCGTTTTAATCCTGCCGAACTCAATGATTGCAATTTCGTGTCAATCCTAGTACACAGTCACGAGCTGTAGTACAACAATATTCAATGATGGTGGGTCGTAGGTGAATAGTAAAGTTGCATGTAAATATTGCATAGCCCCAAGACGCAATAGAAAGATTGGTGCTCATCAATAATGTTTGAGCGGCAAGCTAAAGTTGCTTAGTTGTAGCCTCGGTGAGACCGTATTACATGTGAACATGGGATACATGACACTTCAAATTACATCCCGATACACTTCTTTAAAGAATGGGTAGTGAGCCCGTAGAAGTATAAGCAACATAAGCAGTAGATAATAGTGTAACATGTGACTAGTGTGTTAACACTTCAACTAACACCATAAAGCATAAAAAGGTGTCCGCAAGTTGGTTGTATCTATCTACATAGTTTGATGTAAGAATGAAATGTTCACTTTTGTGTCATTTAGCATAGGAGGGTCTCACACCTAATTTAGCTAAAAAATAGGCTTTCAAAACGAGCAATAAACATTGCAGGGGACCAATGCGATATCGAGGGAAGGCCGGTGCACCAATTGCTTGAGGAATTGACCTGACGGACTCCAAGAAGTTGGAGTCGTATTCGGGTGACATCAATGTCCCTTGGGTCACCACCATGCTTCATGGTGATGCTAGATCTCGAATGTCTTCGTTTTGAGTTGAAGAATAAATGTCCATGAGAAAATCTCAAAATTTGGACCATCTTTTCCAGGATGACCGATTTGGTCAAACCAAAGCCTATATGAGTCGGTGTCTCAAATATCATGTTTGACGACATTATGAGATTCGATATTCGAATCGTAGTGACATACAGTCCACTAGATTGACTCATGAACTTCTCCAAGATGCGCTTTAGTCTGCATTCATGAGAAGGTATACACAAAAGAATTCTTGTTCATTCTCACAATGTGTTTTCAAATGAAAACTATTAGCATGAATGTCTTTAAAGCTCAACATGGTTCGGTTGCCTCTCAATGTATAGAGGGCATCTGTGACGTTGATTATGGTGCTACGAGGCATCAAGATTCAAGCTAAACCGCGTCCCTGAATGACCGGTATGATTTAAGCATTGTAGTCACAGAAGATTTACAAGGGCACAAAATCCAAAGATAGTTGCCGGTTCCTTAGAATGTTGTGAATAGTTTCACTATCTGCGAAGCACTCAATGTCTCGATGAGACATATCTACAAGAAGAAGTAGATGGGCGAGTTAATAGTTTCACTTGAACCATTTAAAAGGATTGAAAGAAGCTACGAAAAGCTGCAATCCCGAGAGTGCATAAACATTTCCGCGCAGAATGACCTTTCCGCACTAAAACAGCCATAACGTCTTCTTTAAAATAGATATAGACGAAAAGTTCTAAAAACTAGACTCGTAGAGCTTTCCAATGATATAAAGCTCACTATCTGGTTTGTCCGGAGCAATTCACAAAGCTTAAACGAAGTTGACTGTCCATAATGGACAAATTGCTGTTTTTCACAGAATTGGCATGTGCGAAGCTATGAAGCTTGCAGGTGGCGTGTAGGCTTTTACCTTAACCAAAAGTGACGTGTTTATGATCAAAACCAAGTCCTTTTGGTCGTTCTAAGGTCGGAAACTCCATGACTTGTTAGTAAAAGCTCCTTGACATGAACATAAACTAACTCAGAGGACCTAGAGGATTCGATCATGATGATAATTTTCCGGTTTTGATAAGTCTTCAACGTCTTTTGCAAGATGGCAATTGGTTTAATAGCGTAGGGGGATCCAAAATCAAAAGCTTTCGGTAACTCTAAGTCAGTATGACCAGGCATGTCCGTGGAGGGTCGGTAGTGCGAGGCACACTTGAAAACACTATCTCCTTAATTTCGGACAATTCTAAGACATCACATTGAGCTTGGATGAGCCTAGTTGAACAATTGATGATGGAAAATCCGCTATAGGGTAGAAGACTTAACCAGAAACACGTTGGCAATCCTCCTTGAGGATGCAAGGTCGTGTGTCATCTTCACTTGGAAGAGACCAAAACGGCACAATCTAACCATGTAGATTGTAAATATGTCATGCTTCTAAGGACGATGTAAAAATGTACATCTTGTTTGTAAATCAATACGAACCATAAGAGGAGAATAGTTTCATAACTTCGAAAAAATTCTCAAGGCATTCAATATTGCTAATGTGAATACATCGAGGTCACAAATAATGCTTTTAATGGTTTGTCCTTCGGATTGATAACACACAATCCGGAAAAGCCGCGAATTGATCAAACATAATTCGAAAAAAGACCTCGGATTGATCAAACACAATCCGGTGATAGGTCGGGGTTGATCATACACAACCCGGACAAGGAAACAAGAGTGATTAAACACACTCTTGACCCGCGAATAAAATTCTGGGATTTTTGGTACATGCACGCATAAAATCCCAAGCATAGAATGGAGATGGAGAAGGGAAAAAAGATTTTATCCCCCCGAGTTATTCCAAAGTAAATAACTATAATATTAAAGCTTACTTGCTAGTTTACCAAATAAACTGCGTTTATAGGAGCTTTGATGAATTTGAGTCGATTGCAGGCTTCGACCGAGGGTTGAGAACCTTTCTGGCTTTCCTTGGAAGACGAGCAATCTTGAAATTTTTGGTTTCTAGAGATTGCCGAGAGGAGAAACAACGTTTTGCCTACTTCTACTTTGAATTTGGGACTGAAAATTTGACAAGAGGAGAATCTCTGGATGGGGAAGCTTCTGTCAAAAATCTAGGTTGAGCGGAGCAAGGAAAGATGGTGAACCAGTGGTCGGTGGTGGCTGCGGTCTGGAATATTTCGGCGGCCGATTTGGAGAATTTTCGGCCGATTCTCAAGGTGAGGCCAACGGCGTTGGATCTGGGACGGAGAGAGCTTTCTGGGGATATAAAATTTCGGCAGAGGGTAGTAGGAATTTTGGTCGGAAATTGGGAAAAACAAGGCTGCCCGATTTTTGGGTTTTGGAAAACAAATGGAGGCATATTGGCTCTAGGGTTAGAACAATGTGCATGATAACATGATAAAGGATAAAGTGTAGAGACAAAGAGATAGCAATAGAATCGTGAAAGATAATATATTATTCATTGATATGAGCATTTTATATAGAAAATTACACAATATCAATTAGGTAAGAAAAAATAATACATAGATGTAGTCAAACTACATATCCTATTGACATAAGACCAAGACACATAAAGAATATCTAGAAAGATACAGAATATACTAAAACACTATCCAATTTTAAACTTTTATTTTAAACAAATATGTATCTAAAGACTTTCTTAGCCCAAATTTAAACTTTAAAAACTTAAACCCGTTTGCTCAATATTTTTTCTTATTTTTTCTTTTAACCTTATAGTAATCTATATTTGAAGTTTGTTGTGCCATTTTCACTTAGCTTTTGGCATGCGTGAAAAGTAGTCTCACGTGCTTCCCATTATCCCATTCCATATGAAAATAACATGCCATGCTATTAGTTTATGTGCGTTGATATGAAATCATACTCGATTTGACTTAATTATGCTTTTATTTGCATTGAACCAACCAAATGTCTTTCTGTTCTATGATTAAAGAAGCACCAGTCTGTTAACCAAAGGCTGTATTTTGCATTAGCAGCAACAAAAAAGGCTTAACAAGATCCCTAACAAGATACTATTATTTTGCACATTGGGTTGAAATTAATCTTTTTGACACAATGATTGTGTATTTTAGTTGAGATTCATGAGTGAAAAGAATAGTAAATAAAATGTGGTGATTGTATAGGCTCGAGCACAAGGCATATGAGATGTGACCATGTGAAGAATTGGAGAATTGGCTTTTGCCAAATGATTGAAGAGCTCAAACTGTCCAACATCAAGTACCATGAGGGAGTGAGGGATCCCAAATTCCCAATAGCTTTCGATTCAACGAGGGATAACAATAATATGGCAAAATCCAGTAGCTTTGTAACCTATACAAGGAATATTTCAAATTATACATCAGACTATTCGTTTTCTTTTTTTTTCGATTACTTTGAAATCAACAATATGAAACAAAATACTACAAAGAAAAGCCTATAACAACTCCATTTCCTAACTGATTCAGATGAAACGTTGGGGGACATAGATTGGGGTAGGCAGTGAAACCATACTAGGCAGTCAAATTATACATTAGACTATTCGTCTTCTTTTTTTTCGATTACTTTGAAATCAACAACATAAAACAAAAAACTATAAAGAAAAATCTCTAACAACATCCCTTTCTAGCTGATCCAGATCGAACGTTGGGGTCACAGATTGGGGTAGGCAGTGAAACCATACTAAAGGGGTAACAACAATCAAGTCTAGGTTGGCCAATCTATATGCAACAATGTTCGTCTCCCGATAAGTATGTTTGGAAAAGCAGTGTTGAAATTTCGACGCCAACCAACTGATATCTTGCAATATAGACCTGATACACAAAGAAAGAGCGGAATTACCATTTATACATTAGACTCTTCATTCGCTTAGTATTTGATTTGTTTTATTGCAAAGAGTGGCTCTTAAAAGTTTCGTTACCTAAATGAAGTTACGAAAATATACATTAATGTAAATGAATGAGGATAAAATTTTGTTACAAAAATATTTACTTGAAGAAATTTCGGTACAAATAACTCCCTAATCGATCTGGTTGGGAAGACTGCGATGATTTGGGTGAGGTGCAGAAGATGGGGATTGCAGTGGGTGGCTAGATCTTGCTCACTACGTGCAGGGCCAGCCGACGAGGTGGTAGGCTATCTCAAACCCGAAGGCGTACAGATGGGGAAGAGATCAGAGCAGCTTGGTGCGGATCGAACCATGTATTATTGATCTGCATTGGTTCCATTACATCTAATATGGACTCGGGCTCGGCCTATGTTGTGGCCTCCTCAAGGAATGATGTGGCTGACTGGCTCGGGATGGTGGTGGTCTAGCTGAGAGGGCGTGGTGGCACAAAGGTAAGGCCGTCAGCGGCAGATTGTGGCTGTTTGTACGTGATCCTCCTCTGTTCCCTAGGTTTGGTGTTTGGGCATGGGCCCTTGCTCTGGTTCAACCTAGACTATGCTATTTTCTTTTAATTGTGTTTTTAGTTATAGTTGGTTAGTTTTTTGTAGTGGTATTAGGAAGAACGAACTCATACGCGGCAAGGAAGGGGGGATCTATCCCTATATACAAGTGTGTAGGGTAGAAGATGAAGAACAAGAAAGAAAAATGTCGACACTCTTGCTTAACAGTCACCGCCCCCACCCTCGTCTAGATGAAGGCGACCGCGCTGAAACCCGCAGTAATTGGCTCCTTATCGATCATCAATATGAAGAAGTGGTCCGTTTAAAGAACATGAAGATCAAGTACCGCAATCACAAGTAGTTTCTCCACCACATTAAAACTAGCCTACGTGTAGGCGGTGTTGATGAAGAAGCAGCTGCAACTGGCGTTGTTCAGAAGGTTTTCGATTGTCTCAGAAATCGAAGCCCCCTAACCTCAAAACCATGTGATTCAACCTCACCTTCGCTGTCGTAGGCCTGATCCTCACGAAACCTTAAATCTTCGTGGTGCATTGAACTCTAACGACCGAATTGGGTCATCCCACCAACTTCGATGTAGCTAGTTAATGTAAAACTCTGATCCCATCATTTGCTTTTGTTAGTCCAATATGATACACCCAGTTGTGCATTTCGTTTCCCATTATTGTTGTTGCTGTTGTAAAGAGATATTAGACTTTTAGTATTGGAAAATGTTTGCCATAGCTTAGTTGGTTCTATAATTACTGGAAGAAAAAAAAGTAAGTTGAGAGCTCTATCTGTACTAGAAACGAGAAAATTCTGTGATAATTGGGATTAAAGCTTGACTTAGAAAAAAAAGCTTATGATTTTTTAAATTGGAAGTACATTAAAGCTTGCTTACTCAAGTTTGGTTTCTATGATAATTGGGAAATTAATTTTATGGTTAAGACTCACAGTTAATTTTGTCTATTTTAAATAAATATTAGGTTTTTAAGTTGGGAAATTAATTATATATTTGGAACAGGACGTGAGGAGGCTCGAGCAGAAGAGGCCTCAGACCGACATCAGGCTTAGGCCTAATTTGTGAGTGGACATTTGTTTTGAATATTATGCATGAAAAAAAAATTATTGATGAATATTTTTTTTTTGAAGAATAACCGAATTGGGAATTTCGGTGATTATATATTTATATATAAATGATTATGAAAATAATATGTATATAAATAAATGCTAGCTAGCTATACGTGCTTTTTCGCCATAATGAGATCAAATACCATTATGGTGTGACTTGAGCATTAGACGCAATCGTCGTAGCCCTATATGAATATAATAATGATTCATATAGGGAATATGCACGTATATATACACCCGTCTTTTCCGCATAATGAGGTAAAATTCCATTATGGCGTGACGTGAGCGTTAGACGCAAGCGTAGTAGCCTTGTATGAATTTCTATTTTCTTATATTTCTTCATAAGAAATCATACAAGGAGTATGACGAGTGTAAATACATATATATATATATATTAGCCTGAGAGTCTGTATTTTATTAAGTTTTGGGGACTAGTCGGAGCTAGTCATGTATTTTCCTGTTTTTGAGATGTCGCATGCATCATAATTTCTATGGAAATTAAAATGGGGAAGCATAAATATTTCTTTTTTAAATTTATTTTTGTTCACTCACTCTAACGTTTTCAAATGTTTTCCCCTGGGCTCTTCATTTTTAAAATGCCCAGTCTGCAGAGTACGGGTCGGTACTAGTAGGAGGAGACGATGCATGGCTACCCATCTATCCCTCACTTTTCACCAATATGTTACATGCTTAACCTACTAGGGTAGTTTCCTGCTTTCGTTGGTTTTAGTAACTCTGAATACCTTTAGGATTATTGTATAACATAATGGTGAGGTGCTAAAATATATGTTGTGGTATTTGAATATTTATGGGTTGAAATGGTGAATGGTTAACTTGTTATAAAGGGTTGTTCATTTTCAAGGGAGGTTTGCCGAGTTGTTAGGTAAATATTCCTTGGAGGTGGACCCCGCAAGACATACCTTGGATTTCAAAATGAAATTCGAGATGGGTCTTGACATTGCCACGGGATTTGAGCATATCTATTTTTCTCATATCTTCCGGGAAGCAAACTTCGTTGCTGATGCTGTCACCAACCAAAGTCATGTTTCTAACCATCCTCAATCTTAGAATTTAAATTTTTCTTAGCCGGTTGCTACTGTTTTAAAGTTCGACTTCTTTAAAGTTAGTTGCTCTAAAGACTTTTTCTTATAATTTAAGTCTTTTTACAAAAAAAAAAATTCTGTACTCCAAAAATAGCACAAAATTTACAAAGAAGATAAACAAATCTCGTACGTACGTCTGCGAAGAAAATTTTCATGTCATATCAAAGATCCTATGTGATCTTCTCACATTTAATAATGAATTTAGTTATATAGCTCTGAAAAGGACTGGAGTAGAAAAGCTATGATCCTTGGCAACCAGAATGATCATACCCAATAAACTAGAAATAAAATGGAGCAACCATACAAGATATCTTTGTTTTGTAATTTTAGTCTTTTCTAAGAGTTGCTATACTTTGTTCTTTTCTAGCTAAGTGGGTATGTACTATAACTGGGAAGAGATGTCTCTTTGTTTGGATCTGATAATGGGAAGCTTATTCAAACCTAAAATTTCAAACATATTCCAGTCAATCTGTCTTCTTATGAAGATGCCTACCTTCCAAGCATGCCAATGAAAATGCATAAAAGTGAGAATATGCAAGGCAAAAAAAGAAGAAGAAGAGACTTTTGAACAATGGAAAGCATTATCAATGTCCCATATATGGATGTGGTGTTGTTGGAATGATTGTGTATGATCAGTTCAGACTTCAGATATAGAGAGAATTCTCCCTCTCATCACATGGAAATAGGAAAAGGGAGATAGGTATATATGCTTCATGTACAACACTACAACAAGTATTGGATATGTGTGCATTATAGTGACATGACACTAAGACGTTATAATGGATGTCTTAAATTGCCATTGATCAAGTTTGAGACTAATGGGCCCCAATATTAATTAAGAAAATGCCTAAAAATGGTTGCACCAAGAAAAACATTAGTTTCATGAAATATATAAGAGAAAGAACTTAGAAATAATGTATTAACGAGTTTTAGATATTAAATGTGACTATTTTTAGAACACAAGTGAAAGTATAAAAAATTGTTGAATCCATGCCGGTATATACTAAAAGTATAAGGGATTGTTTTTCTTTAAATGGCGTAAAGAGTAGCTTGAGCTAGAATAGCTAGAACTCTAAAAGAACAAGTCAGGTTTTTCTTCGCCGTTTTCATGGAAGTTATTTTTTCTATAGAAACATTTATTTGGGTTCCCGGTATATCAGATTTGAGTTTTGTTTTTTGTTTTTATTTTCTCATTTAAAAATTTAGTGTTTTTTTTACAGGATCGAGAGTTGTGATGCTTGTCTAATTTTTGCTATAATGTACTCATTCATACTTTGTTTTGTGATGTTTGTCTAATTTTGATGTACTAAGACAAAATGGTGTACATTTGACATAAAATCAAAATACACTTTTCCATAGTTGTGTTGGAGTTGATTCTTGTGCTTAAATGGGATAAAGATACCGAACTTATTTTCCTTAACATCTGCAGGCTTAATCAGAAAGTTGATTACACCTATATTCCACCTTCAAAGTAAGGGCAAGTTTCATATTTGCGATAAAAGATCATCCACAACATTGTTAACACAACACATGGTAGGTTTGCCTATGCATGACATATAGATTACATGCTTCCTTATATATAGTACACAATCAATGGGGGCATGATGGGGTGGCCTTAGAACAAAGTCAAATGGGTATATTTGTTCTCTCTTCTTTTGCATATACTTTAGGTGATTGGATTAACATTCCTCCACTTTGTCCCCCTTATTTCCCCCCTTTGCTTTGCTGCAATTTTTTGTTTTTGTTTTGGTGGGTGATGCGATCTTCTTCTTCTTAATTCCTAATGTGGGTGGAGGGCTCCCATCCCTCCCTCTCTATCTCTATCTCCCTTTTGCCTTGAGCCATTGCTTTTTCTCATAGGAAAGGAATATTGTGCCAGCCAAGTGCTTCTTAAAACCCCCTTTTTGGGCCCCATTCTCTTTCCCTCTTCCGGTCCAATCATGTGGGCCCGATCCGCCCCGGGCCCCGATCCGTATTGAAAAGAAAAAAACACATTCCGCTTGCGTAAATCAATCGGACGCTGACGTGGCCTTTGCTTTTGAGGAGGGTGTCGTAGAAGTGGAGACCCGGGCCCACCATCAATTAAGCCGAAAGCCGCTTTTGTCACACGACACTGTGACCTTTGCTTGTTTGGTACACATGATTGTCGTACGCTCTCTCTCTCTCTCGCTCTCTCTCTCTCTCTCGCTCTCTCTCTCTCTCTCTTTCTCTCTGCTCTGTTGTTTACTTCTCACCTTGCTAGCTTTGTTTAACCCACCCATGGTTAAAAGTGAAACTTTTATGTTATGGCCTCACGGGTGTTGCTGAAGCAAGATGGAAAAAAGGCTACTATCCTAGTGACCTTAAATAGAAGGGAGGAGGGGGGAGCCTTGAAGGAGACCACTATCCCATTCCCATCCCACACCAAAGAGTACAACTATTGGACTAGAAATATTTTAATTTCGTTATGATTCGTACTGGTTTTATCTACGATTTTTTAAATTTCATTTTTTTTTTTTTAATCATGAAAGAAGAGCACAACAACAAAGATAAAATGAACTACAAACTAAAGCCACGATAACATCCGTTACCGAGCTGATCAAACAACAAAGCATAGGAAAGATGAGGAATGGTATGAGCTAATTAAATTAGCCAACGAGTCCGCCATGAAATTGGCATCACGCTGGATCTAAGTAAAGGAGACTTGATTGAAAACCAGCAGCCAAGTGTTAATATCTTAAATAAGAAGTTTGAGGTGCTCAGGTGGAGCCAGTTCGATGATTCAGAGCATCAATCAGAAACTTAAGTCACATTCCACCACAATAGGCTGTGTAGTGATGCGGCAAAGATGGGCAAGGCCATCACGAAGAGCGCGATAGCTTCAGCTGATAAAGAAAGCCTTGAATAGGGGAATGGACAAGATTGAATGGCAATAAATGAATTGAGGAAAACCAATTTTCATGAAAAGAATAGCATAGCTCAACTTCCCATTCATGATCTTGTAATCTGGTTCCTACATTTGAAGAAATTAAGGACAATGACTTCAATATTGTGGTCCGATTATTAGGTGTGACCACATTCATGATAGTACCACACATTCCATACTTAGGATCTTGATTCATAAATAATGTCCTTTGGGGCTTTACCCGATACTCTTGTAACTATATAGGACTTGAAAGCTTCATGTGTTCGGGTTGTTCTTGTTCCATGAGCATTTGTTAATCCGATCCGATTGCTTTTTAGGTGAGATGTTGTTGTTTATACTTTGTATCAGAGCAAGTTATTTACGTACCGTATTAGATTTTTAGATTACTTGTTTTTCCCACATTACGATTATCATAAAAGGTTGGACGTAGGCAAATTTCTTACCGATCCTTAATACAATTTAGAGTTGAGCACCTGTAATTTGTCAGGTTCTAAAGACAAAGTATTCCTAAGAGTATCTACTACAGAAGGGTTCTTATGCAATTTGTGATGCAAATGTTAAAAAATTAAAACAAATTAAGCAAAGATTATACCTTAAGCTAAACAAGTTTTTTAGTGTGATGGGTAAACAAGATTATAACTCAAGAAAAGTGGTGTGGTTTGACAGGGTTGATTTGTATATCCATGCCACTTTATGAATGGACATCTTTAGCGGTATGAATTGATAACTAATTCACATAAACATATAGCTTGAACTTTATGTTCATGTTCTTGTAATCTGGTTACTACAATTAAAGAAATTAGAGACATTCCCTCAAACTTGTGGACGTTTAAGTCTGATCATATTCAATAAAAGTTGGACTCCTTAGTCCTATAGTGGTTACCAAGTAATCTCGGGTTCACATCCAAAACTAATTGACAATGGATGTAGTGGCTCAAACCCTTCTAAACCACATGCAAAGTCTCATTTTTCCTGATATGGGATATATATCTCAATACGCCCCCGCACGTATGGCGAATCTTCAAACCTAACACGTGAACAACATTTGAAGTGACGTGGAGTTTGTGTGGCCTTTGAACTTCACACGTAGACGAGGGTAACCCGTTCTGATACCATGATAAAATAATCTGGGGTTCACATCTAAAACGAATTGGTAATAGATGGAGTGACCCAAACCCTTAAAAACTACAGACAATGTTCTATTTTTCCCGATATGGGATATATATCTCAATATATGTGTTATTCAAAGGGCAATTGCGCGCCTAGTTAAAATTTGAATAAGAATTGAAGATCTTCACTTGCCATATGTTTCGTTAACTTATGAAGATAAACTGTTCGTAGAAACAAGTATATAGAAAGTACAAATAAGAGAACGTTCAGTACACCAATACGTTTTTGTGGGAATGTAGCTTTTGAAACTAATTGTAAACATTTGCGTCCAACCGAGTATGTATGTGTGCGTCCGGACTCTATCTTATTTACATACATTTACTAATGTAAATCATAATTTTAACCGATCAAAAGTTGAATTAACAAAAAAAAAATCAATGTAAACAATAATTGTTTGCTAAGCTGAATGTATCAACCAAATGGACGACTTATCGTGAAACTGCTAAATTTCACCAAAACTGTCGATTTGTTTAATACAATTAGCTGAGCAAACAAATTTTGTTTACATTAATTTTTTTACAAAAATAATCTTTATTGGTTAATTCAACTTTTGAACGTTTAAAATTATGATTTATTTACATTAAAAATATACAAATAAAAGGGAATGCGGACGAATGCGTCCAGATTGGGTCGGACACAAGTTTTTTTTTTTTTTTTTTCAATTGTTAATGTAAAGCTTCGAAGAGTAATATTCGAGATAATTTTTTCAGAGACGGCAAGTGTTTAAACAAAAAGGCGATGAATCAAACAAGTACTCATATTATTGAAGCTAGAAACAGAAGGCTCCAAAGTTGGTAACTCCCAACGGTCCAATACGAAGAACGCAATCTATTCTCTAATCCTAGATTAGGTGAACAAGAAAACCCAATCGACTATGGAAATTAACGGTCTTTTGCTCCAGACTGGGAAGCACTCTTGATGAGCTCTTGTTGAGCTTTTCTTTTTAATCCGATTATGAGTTTAAAACTCCCTAACATCAATATTAAATTGGTGTTGACGTCTTGATTTGCTCTAGCTATAGAGATGTTACCCTGGATACAACTCTATTAATTTCTCACAAAAGGCGTTAAATATCCTCTATATTCATACCCTGAACCCTGAACTTATATTCTCAACTCTCTTTCGGAAGCCATAGACAACACCCTCTGGCATTCACAGTTTGGTGTAGTAGCTCTTCTTCTCGTTTATATTGTATGACATTCAACTATATCAATAGACAGTGTTAAAGGTCGCGTGTCAAAAGCATCCATCAAGAGTTCAAGACTCCCAATTCACCCTTTTACAATCAAATCAAAACCTCTTTCAAGAACATCCGTCACTCTCTGATTTCCATCCTATTACCGCTCAGTCATAGCTAAAAGCTGACAATGTTCACAATTAGAAATCCAACCTTTGATATCTATGGCATGGTGTTGATATAGGCAGTGGCCTACTGTGGACATAATGTGTGCCGTGTGAGGGATTCTTGAATCCCTAAGAGTCCTCATATCATAGTGACCTTCCTTGGTTCTGAAGAAGAACGTAAAGCAGTTGGGACTGTATCATGTTTACCTCAAAACATTTGCAATCACAACTGGAGAGCGTATTCGGCGCATCCAAAAGTTTAACGGTGAGATCACCGGGTGAGATCGCCGGTGAGATCACCGGGTGAGACCGGACACGGGTGAGTGGACGGTGAAATTGGCCGGATGCGCCGTGCACCCAGATGCGCTGTATAATTTTCATCACAACTGTGCCTACGGAAAGTGCTTCAGTGACTCAAGGGGTGTGTTGGTCAAAGAGACTATTACTTTAACATCTACCTCAGGGAAGCCTTTGAAAATCGTTGTCCTTGGTTGTGGGCATGAGAATATTGGGACTTCCAATGAGAAAAATATAGGTATATTTGGGCTAGAGGAGGGTCTATGTCATTCACTTGTTTCTCAATTAGGTAGTATGCTTGGAGGATGAAAAATCTCCTAGTGTTTGGTTCCATTTGATACTGATCCTAGAGTTGAAAGCAAGATGAACTTTGAGCAGTGAGATTTTGGGGAGGTGTGGTGTTAACTTCATCCATCTCGTTTATCCACCTCTTAATATACTCTGAACCTATAACCATGTCTCATTTCTTTCTCTAGTACTCAGCTCTTCCTGAATGGCATGGCATAATTCATCTCTTAATATACTTTGATCCTATAAACATGTCTCATTTCATTCTCTAGTACACAGCTCTTCCTGAATGGCATGGCATAATTCATTCATATGATCAGCGCCAGGCAGAAGAAATATAATCCCATCCCATATATGCAGAAGTGCAGAACTAGTAATCAAAGAGCAAAACTGAACAGCTAACTCTTAAATGGCATAAACATAAGACTGCTAATTCTAAACCAACCTAGCAACTGTGCTTTTAATTAAATAAAAAGGGTAGACGATTAAGAAAGGGGGGTAACTAAAATGAAAACACATATAACAAGATGAGAAATATGACAAAACAAGCTTATGGCCAACACAACCACCTATGTCTCCCAACCACCTTCAAATTTGCCGTTGTTCAAAGACTTGCGCTGTCTTGGATTCGCTTCAAATTTTTCGTTGTTCCAAGCCTTGCACTGTCTTGGATTCGCTTCAAATTTTTAGTTGTTCCAAGCCTTGCACTGTCTTGGATTCCTGAAAATCGTTTGCAGATGTGCTTCCACTTTTTTCCACTACTTGAGCTATTGATTTATTTGGAAGGGGAGGAGCAATAACAACAGGGGAAGCAGCAGCAGTAACAGCAGGAGCAATGACAGCAGGAGCAGCTTCTTTAGGGACAATTGGAGACTCTTCTTTTCGACTGGTTGGAAGATCATCCTTTTTTGAATCATCTCTTCTCACCGGTGGAGCAGCAAATACAGGCACAGCTTGCCTCATAGTAACCGGTGGAGCCACTCGTATGGGTGGAACACACATTGCCTGGCGGTGTAATCCAGGAGGTGGCGGAAGGGGTGGTGCAGAGAACACAGGCACTGATGTCCTTATAGTCACTGGAGGTGCCATCCTATGGCAAGGAATCCTCATCTGTCGAATGGGAACGTAAGGAACTGCTCCTGCAGCAGGGAATCTCTGTGGACGCGTCCATCGGCTTTCCACTGGAGAAGAATGTGAGGATGGGACAAGACTTTCATTTGTAGCATTCGATGCATTTGATTGGAATCTGCTACGAGGAGCTTGCTTTTGACAAATTAGGGGAAGTATCTTTGAAGTCATAGCAGATGGAGGCTGTGGACTCGTAGGTCTGGGGTTCTGAGCTGCAAACTTCTTTGGAAACAGTATTGGACCTGAAGGATTCGCCATTGACATTTTCTCCTTCAACCGATAATTAAGCAAGGCCCGTGCTATAGTGATCTGTTCCAGCTCATCATTGTTCTCATGTTCAGATGAAGAACTTGCCGTCTCTTTTGCCACTGGCCAAAAACAAAACAAGTTATACTCTGCCCAAGACACACAAGAAACACAAAATAAATCAACAAGCTAAACAACTTAGAATGTTTAAGATGCCACACAGAAGTAAAACTGCTCTTACACAAATTTATTTGAGGAGATGAACTTCAAAATATTCCCCAAATGTCAAACCAAAGGAAGGAAAGAAAGCCGCAAACTCTTGTGTGGCAATAAATGAAAACATTAAATCACAGCCAACAACTCCAATGCAAAATGTTGTTTCATGCAACTAAATGGATCAGCTGACTTGGTAAGGACTAACAGTAATGGATTAACTTTCTGTTATCTCATTGTAATTCTGGTTGGAGTACTATAAGTTGGTCATCTGCACCCACATAAAGGGACTCACATTGTTTCAGAGATGACCAAGCTGCCATTGCAGCATTCTTCTCTGCTTGTTTTTTGTTCTTGGCTGAGTCCCCTGTAAATGTGATTCCAGCCAATTCAACTGTCCCGGTAAAAACAGGTAGGTGCCCGAGGCCAGACCTGAATGTCGTGTACTGTGGTAATGGAGCTCCAACTCTTTGAGCAATTTCCTGCAAGAGGTTCTTGTAAACCCCCGTCTCATCCTGAGTGAAAAGAGGTAAGATCAGTATCGAGAATATATTATTACATAACTACTTAAAAGTGCAATCCATTGTGTGAGACAAATAAACTGCATCATGCAAATTGGAAACGATATGGAAAAATCACACTCCTGGTATAACTTAACCTATCAAGCACTGAAAGGGGAAATCAAACACATGCAAATACTACTCAAATTTGGCAGAAACTGGATATCATATTTTCATATTTTGCTACAAACATATCGTGGCAGGATAAAACTTGGTAGATGAAAGCCATACAGATGACAATCATCAACAAACTATTTTAATTTCAGCTATAACATAACCAATGGTTCCGAACTTCTATTTGAAAGGAGCACAGCTTCTATCAACTTGTAAATTGCACCCCCCAACCCAAAAAGTTCACGAAGTCTGGAAATCAATAATTGATCAATTCTACCAAACTGCACTCCTCAACTTCAACAAAAAACAAAACAAAACAACATTTTCCTAATTCCATGAGATCGCCAAGTTATGGATTAAAAATTGCTTCGCCATTTTCCCGGCAACCAATCCGGTGGTCAATGAATTGGATTCCCTTGAAGTTTGACTCACAGCCCACATTTTATGACCCAAAATACCCCTCCTCCAACCGTCTAATTTATGGCATTTCCATTTCCCAGTCGTCAGATAATCAGAATTCAAACAATCACACTACCCTATTTAAGAACCCGAGGACACTTTCGACATTTCACCCACTCCTAGCCGGCCGGTGATCTAAAGCTAGACCTCCGACCACCCAGAAACTCGTCTCCGAAAATCACGCTTTGATCACTCACATTAATAAAACCATAAAAACACAACAATTTCAAGCAAAAAAAAAAACAATTTTAATTTCAATTTAAAACAAAAATTATTTGCAGCTTCCCACTCCATGACCATGTTCATACACTAATTTTGATCAGTGAGGAAACCAAGCAACTAACCAAGACGCCACTGCGGCGACTGGGGGCCACGCGCGCAAAACCCTAACGGCGTGAAGAGAGAGAGAAAGGGGAGGAGGAACTGACCAGTATCCTGGCGGCGAGGGAGTGAGAGGGGCCGCGGTTGGAGAGGTAGTTGAGGGCGACTTCGGCGGCGGAGTGCTCAGCCTGACGGAGAGTGTTGCAGTAGTGAGGGCTCTCGAAGATCTCGCCGTTAAAGTTGACGGTGGCCTTGAAGCGAGGCGCGTGGTCGGGACCTTCCCGAATGCACGTGTAGGAAGGCAAATTGAAGCAGCTCCTTTGGGCCAGCTCTTGCAGCTGGTTCTTGTACATTTCGCCCTCTACTCTCTGAAACCCACCAACTCTTTCTTCTTCTTCTTCTAATCAACTTAGTAGCTAAAACCCCCTCCCGGGTCGGATAATGGGGGCGGCGCCGGGGACCAAGATCGGATCGGCGGCGAAAAGGGTGTGGGACCGCTGGACTTCGGGGAAAATGGGTCGGGCTGGGATCAGAGGTTTTTTAGGGTTTGGGATTTGAAATTGTGAATGGGGAAGAGAGGAACAGAGAGAGAGAGAGAGAAAGGTTGAGACTTTGGGAGTTGGGGGATGTGAAGCTGAGAAAAGCAGAGAGAGAGAAAAAGAGGGGGTAATTTTGTGAGAGAAAGAGTGGGGTTATTGCTTTTTGTATTGTAATGATAAAAAAAATTAAATGAATAGAAAAATGATTTTTATTTAAATAATGGGGTTTAAATGAATAGAAAAATGATTTTTATTTAAATAATGGGGTTTATTGATGGGAGTCAAGTGAACGTTAGGCTGCATGGTTCATGGATGTGATCCTTTTTTGCTAGATTTTCTCTCTTTCTTTATTTTTTTAAATTTGATGATTTATTGTTCTTGTTTTTCTGCTCTTCTCAAGAACCATCGTGTTTAAGCTCACTATATGAATTTGTTTTCCTTTCCTAATTTTCCATTTATTGGCTTCCACATAAGTGTGGTGAAATGCTAAGAGCAGTCAGCTCACACCTTGTGCAAAGAGTAAGTGATTTTGGGCGTTAAATGTTAATGTTTGTCAATACTTAACTCATTTGATGAGAGCATTGATTTACCTCACTTTGCGATTCAAACATGTCATAGAGCATACTCAACTGGTTTGAGACTTGATTAAATTATTGATTTACATTTCCAAGATAAAGTTTTACGTTTACAATGGGTAGAGTTTTATATATTTTTGTAAAATAAACATATGTGCAACATTCAAAATCATACTCATAGATCACATAAACTCAGTCATCAATATTTATTTTCACAATGCAAGTTGTTCATATCTACAATTGATATATTCGAAGTATTCTAATACACATAACGTTTAATAGTGAAACCGACGCGTTGTTACAGTCATAAATCAGTCACGCATGCGTGAATAACGTTGAATACATTGTCATTTCTTCTTGATATGGGAAATAAATGTAAAAAAGGAATAGAAGTGGTGTCTTATTAGTGCCCCCAAAACATTTTCATTTCTGTTTGAACAAAACTTTGAGTTAAATCCTTTCAGAAAAAACTTTGAGTTAAATAAATGCAACAGGTGAGTGATATAATGTAAATGAGATATGGACGTTACTAACCAAAAAGAAGAAATTAGCTACCTATTGACGTCTAATCAATGTGCTCTTCACTGTGTGCTTGGCTTGGCATGTGAAAATACATAAACCCAACTTATATCAATCAATCTTTAGCTGCATTGATTGGAAAAGCATAGCTATCTGTGCGCTGCCCTTCCTCATTAGTACCTTTCTTTTTTTTTCTTTTTTCTTTTTTCTTTTTTCTTTTTTAAGAATTCCTCGTTAGTTCACACATTTAAATTTCAATAATGCTACATTTCTAGGGATTTTAAGTTTTATGTACAAAATATGTGACTTTGTGTAATGTCATGTAATCCCACCTCTATTTTTTTTTTTTTTTTTTGTTGTAGAAGAGTTTACATATCCCTCTCGCCTTCTTGTATGTTCTTTCTTTTCTTTCTTTCTTTTTTTTTTTTTAATCAAAGGAAACATAATTAATGAAAACGAAGCAAGTACATGAGTTTCAGAATAATCCGAGCCCTTCGGACAAGAAATACGGAGAACCCGGTTCACAAGGGTTCACACACGAAGACTGATTGTACTACAGAAAAAAAAACGCATCATTATAAGTCTGATACAAGCCTCATTTTTGAAGGCCCAGAAAGCTCAAATCTGCAATCAAGTATAGCCCACCACAAGGAAGGTCCAACAGGGAACTCGAACTAGCCGCCATCAGACACCTACCCAAGGGAGGAAAGCTTCTGACGTCCATCACCGCCTGGACACTAACATGAAGAATGGCCAGGATGACTGCAAGTTTCTCGGATCAGGTTGATGTTTTAATCAAACATGTCGATTTTTTTTCTCCTCTAACATCTGCCCCCGAAGTCCACCTCGAATCAAACAACCAAATCCACCATCGGCAACAAAAACGACCAAACAACCTTATTGTCACAGCCCAGTCCATATCATTAAGATATTGTCCGCATTGGGCCCACCGACATTCACGGATTTGTTCTTGAGGTTTCACCTCAAAACGCGTCTTAATGTAAGATACTAGCTCTATACATATAAGCACAACAACTTATCTCCCCCGAGCGATGTGAGACATATGCACCTATTAGCCTGCCAGTGTCCCTTTAGCACTCTCTCAGTTAGGTCACTACAATCCACCCCCTTTTGAGACACGACATCTGCGTCGACACACTTCCGGCCGGGGACATGCCTTGATATCATATGTAACAACTCAGTCCCTACCATTAAGATATTATCTATATTGAGCCCATAGGCCTTCACGGTTTTGTTCTTGAGGTTTCATCCCAAAACGCGTCTCAATGTAAGGTGCTAGCTCTGCACATATAAGAACAACATGTCTTTCCCGAACTATGTGTGGGACGCGTGCACTACTAGCATATCAGTGCTTTATTAGCACCCGCCCAATTAGGTCATCACAATCCAACACCTTTAGTGGGCCGACGTCCGCATCGGCACACTAAAGGGCAAACCGACAGCTTGAAGAGGAAATGCCACCGCACCGGGACGAACGTCAAAACCCAACATGTTACCATCATCACCGATGATCAACTTTGATCGCCGGCGAACATATAAACCAATCGAAACACAAGCAAAGAGAAGGATCGACACCAATGGGTTCCGAGCACATGTAGAGCACAGCCGAAGTAGCGAAAGACTCAAACAGACACGACCATGACCTGAAACAGATCCGATCAAAACGATTGGGACACGAAACAGAGGAAAGCAAAACGCAAACGAAAAACTGACTCAGATTGGAAAGAAAGAAAACTGATATGAGGAACATATAACAGAGACAAGCTCTGGGCAGCGCCCATGAAGGGCTAGAGACTGCCACCGCCACTGGAGATGAAGCTGACCGAGGAGGGAGAGAGAGAGCTCCTCTCCCGGAGTGACATGCATCGGCGAGAGCCGACGGCGCTCGACCAGGAGAGAGAAATGGAGGCTACGGTGGAGGCGGTGTGTATTGAGAGAAAACCTTACACTGTTTATTATGTTTGGGCAAACTCGTGCCCTCTTGTATGTCAGAGAGTTTCTCAAATTTATGCTTTATATCACTTTTTTTTTTATCTCTGCTACTATAAATGATGGCGTTTAGAAAATTTATTAAATTATGAATTGTCATAATTACTTTTAAGGTAAAATATTATATAGTTGTTCTGGCTTAAAGTTGACATCTGTTTAGTTCTTATGTTTTTATTTTAATCTGAATAGTCTTTAAAGTCACGATTTTTCATCTAAATATTCTTTATGGTATTATTTTAATCTGAATAGTCATTAAAGTCATGATGTTTCATCCAAATAGTCTTTATCTTGCATACTTGCAATAAGCTAAAAAAAGGAAAAAGTTCTCAAAACCCTAACATCACAACGCCACAATTGTGCGCCTCCATACACACCATTTTAGGCGGTCTTCTGCTACACCTCGTCAACAACAAATCTCAAAGGTTCCAAGCACTTTCACACCAGTCTCCGAAAGCGAATTCTCCGGCAATCAAACCGAGGTAATCTTTTCTAAAAGTTGTTGCTTTCGAGTTTTTAGTTTCATAGTTGGGATTCGTAGCCTTCTTCATCATCCCACATTTCTTTATAACGTGAGACGATATTGAGGAATTGAGACCCCTCATATCAAGTTCAATTTGTGATGGTTTGTCACAGTTAGTATCATGAATTCGACTACTAAAATCAAGTATATGTAATTAGAACATGGACCAAGATGTACTGGTCACAATATCGATGCGAAAAACAATGATTGTTAGACCGTCACAATCGATTTCGTCCCTTTTTTTATTTGTTTGAGTTGTAACGTGACAAACTATCACAAATTAAACTTGATATGAGGGGTCCCAATTCCTCAATATCATCCCATGTTATAAAGAAATGTGGGATGGAGAAGAAGGCTACAAGCCCGACTATGAAATTAAAAACTCGAAAGCAACAACTTTTAGAAAAGATTACCTCGGTTTGATTGCCAGAGAATTCGCTTTCGGAGACGGGCGTGAAAGTGCTTGGAACCTTGGAGATTTGTTGTTGACGAGGTGTAGTAGAAAACCGCCTAAAACAGCGTGTACGGAGGTGCGCAATTGTGGCGTTGATGTTAGGGTTTTATGAATTTTTTCCTTTTTTTTCTTGTGTGTTACCGTCGTTGTGTTGAGCGGTTCACCTACTTCTAGACCTGTTCCTGTAGTGAAATATTGACCCGGGAATCTTGACAACAACCTGATGCTAGGGACAAAATTTGAAGGCGATCGGACTCCGGGAAGGGTGTGAACCAGCGGCGTTAGTGAGACAGACGGTTCGGGTATTCCGACGGTTGGTCTGGTACTTTTTCGGTCGGTTCTTATGGTGAGGCCAGCGGCTTTGGAATCCTGGGAACAAGGACTATATGATGAGTTTTGGGTTCGGCCAAGTACTGAAGGTTTCGTCCGCCGATATTGGGTCTTGGTTTTCTAGGGTTAGGGTTTTCATTTGGCTATGAACTTAGGGTTAGAACAACGGACTAATGACATGTTCTAGAAGAAAATATAGCGATAAAAATAGTCTACTCATTCATTGATAGAAAGACCTATTTATAGACATTACATAGAGTCTCCCGAAGGATTTAGAACATCTATCAATATTGTAATATATTCTAATAAGGAAACAATTAGGTCAAGACACATAACAGAATAACAGGAAAGTAATTTCCTTAAATAGAACGATGATTTGTGTCCATGCGTGTTTATAAAATAAACAAGTTCTGGATTCGTAATTGTAGCAATCTATGTTGATGATATGAATAACTTGCCTAGAGATGATGAAAAGAAGGGGACCAAAAAGATAATTAATCACCTCTATTTCTAAAGCATGATGCCATGATGAATACTTGAAAAATAATAAAGTCATGTAAAAAAAGATAAGATAAATGTTAAGGTGTAATGATACAGGAATTATGACTTCAAAAAAAATGATACTAGAATTATAATCATACTAGCCTTCTATCGGTGCAAATTTGCATGTTTTCATCAAGTCTCGTGTAAAAAAAAGGAATGGTTAATTTTTATCTATCTAGTGTAGTACAATTAATCCTTGTAATCTCACCTTTCTAATTTCTATCAACTACCCACATTTTTCTCTCCCCAATTATCTCTTCATTTTATTTTGTTTTTTTATTTTGGTATTTACTATAGTAATCCTTATTCTTAATAATCTGAAAGAACTTAATAAGGATAATATCAGCATAACATAATTTGATAATTTAAAGACTGCTCGCTTTATATATAGTAGAGATAGGTGATATAGCCGATGAGCATATATGTATATATGGTCAAATGATATACAGGTCTTTTGCATCAATTGATCGATAGGTGTTTACTCTTTCTGATGCTTAAAGAATAAAGATTAATCTTTGAGTGTTATAAATATTATAATCTATGTGGCTGTCCACGTAATTACTCATTAGTTATGTACTATAATGTAAACTCTACCTCTATATAAAGAGACTAATGAGAATGAATGAGTAGACTATTATCTCCTCCTAACTATTCTCTATGTGTCTCTTCTTTAGTTTACAACACGTTATCAGCACTTTGCTTTTTACCTTTGAGTCTGATAAGCCAAAGAAAAAGAAACAAAACATAACACCGTAGCATATTTTTCCGGCCACCGTTGACCTAGCCCACCCAACTCTAACCCGCTCTCTCCCACCACATCGGACTCGCTGGCGACCAAGTCCGTTCGCCTGCCTCCCTCCACGCAAGCACAATAGTGCCTCGGCACTGACCAGATCTTCACCCACTGACTCGAACTTGATCCGACGTGCCACCCTGCTCCAACCTTGAACGTCAACAACCCGGATCTCCTTCAAGCCCATCCATTGGCAGTGAACCCAACCCACTGCAGCTCCTTACGAACCCAGACCCGCGCCTTTCAATACGGTGGCACAGCCCCGCCTTTTCCCCACGCCGATGACGTGCGACTCTTCCTCGACCCTGATCAAAACTGTCGACCCGGATCCGACCAGAAACAAAGGGGTTTTACCTTTTCCGCGGATCGGTCTCGTTAGCGTGATTGATTGTCATGCTAATATGGATTTTTCAATCTAGGTATGTATTTATTAATTTAACTATCTGGATCTAATACATTTCATGATATATTTCAATTTGATGGAGTAAGTTTACATCTAGTTGTGAATTATGTTATCATAGATCGAGACCGGAAGTCTCTTGATCGAACAATGGAGGGCTTTAAGTTCCTTAAGAGTAATATTGAAATTGCAATATGAAGTTTCTCAAACCTTATGCAATTACCAAGGGCCAGAAGTTCCCTCATAGTTATATAATAATCGAAACCTGATCCCTAATCATTTGAGGACCGGAAGTTCCTCACCTTACATGATATTAATTATACTCTTGTGTATTTAGAGAAGATCGGGAAATCAAAATTATCATATTTGATAAAGTTAACCAGACCTAAATATTTGTGTATTTTTTTAATTAATGAACCAGAAGTTTCATGTGTACAATTTATTTACTTTTTACTCTTTACAGTTTTCTTACTTTGTTATGCAATCTCATTATTGTACTTATTGTTTAAATTTTATTGTTATTAATTCGGGCCAACTGTCATACATCTCGATCATATGAATTTCGAGTGCAATATTTTTGGACCAGAAGATTCAAAATATTGTATTGCAGAACCCGGAGTTCTAATAGTAAATTTTAAATCTAAACATTTGATTACACGTATCATTTATGGCTCCATAAGAGCACATACCGTGTTAAATTACTACAATAACTCGAGACATATAACATCATGAACCCGAAGTTCATTGAAACCGAGCATGACTAACTAAGTCATAATTTACCTAGAGTGTTGTCTTGAATAAGTTACAAGTTTTGATGACCACTAGTCTATATGCAGCATATTTTTGAGTTGTCACCTCAATGAGCTACTCCTCTTGTCGTGAGGGGGAGAAAGATTGTTCCTGAAGAACGATATAAGTTGGTGTGAGTTGTTAAACCACCAACTCATTTTGATATTGAGATATGTGTCATCAATTAGTGATTTGATAAAAGATTGTAAAAAAAGTATATGCTAGATTCACTGTTTTCTACTTGGATTAAAGTCTATGAGACTATCCATATTAACTCAAATAGTCTATACCCCATTTGATTTGTGGGATGCATATGTATCCATGTGACATGGTTCTCCTGAAGAGGATGTCATGATACAATGTTAGAGTTCCTAATACGGCTACACATACAAAGGTTGTAGGTATGCCATTAAAGAATAGTATCTTCGTTGACACGTGAATTTAATGTTCTTGAACTCAAACTTGGTTTTGGTTTGCCACCAGCCAATGAACATCTCACTCAAAAGAAAGTGATAGAGTTTTAAACGCGTATTAGCGCATGATCATAATATGACAGTCTTCCTGCCGTTAGGGGGAGAATAAGACTACTGTCATTTGAATAACGGCGTGAATTTGAGTGGAATGTATCCACTAGGTCTAAAGTTTTAAGCTCCTGAAAATGAACGATTATACAGGTTATCTAATGGTCTACATGATACTACAAGTAAAAGATTCACATTCGTTGGATAATATTTGTCCTAGAAGTGACAATATTTGCCTCAGAAGTGGCATGGGTACCCAATATAAAAAATGCATACATATAAGAATATGTGTGATCTATAAATGATGATCATCTATGACAATTTACAAATGGTAGCTACCAAAAACCATTAAGGACTGTATTGATCGATGTTATGCCACGTTTTATTTGGCATGTCGACAGAGCATATTATTGGCCAAATTGGAAATATGCAATTCCAATGAAACTAAATATTTGAAACGTGATGAGATACTTTGACCTTTAACCCTATAGATACAAAAGAGTATTTATCACAGTGAAAATATATCACTATGGTGCAATGTTTACAAAGGACATGAGATTATGAATCTGCCCTTATACGAATGATATTTTTCTATAAGTACAATGTTACATGTAACTATTACATGGATGAGAGACTTATGGCATGTTGTCATCGTATATTACGAGGGACTTTAAAGACACATTGATAAACCAAATTCCCAGAAGTGAACTGTCATTACAAGCGTATTGTTTGTCAAATCCTTAAAAGATTCAAGTACATGAATGATTCTAATGTAATTCGATCCATGAATACTTGAGAGAGCTTGAAGCTAATTCATGGAATCAAATAGTCTAAAGTTAACTCATATATACTTATTCCGTTATAGCTAACGTGATCGAAATTGCCTCAATGAGTATTATGATTGGACTACACAATCGAATTCAAATTATGATCATTATGTTGCTACATATTCTAACTCTTGGGAAGTTATGAATTACTTAGAGCTCTTATAGAGTTTATATGAGACGTATCATACACACAGATATTGATGTGTATGGTTGGATACGCCATGATGATGTTTCAGTGCTTTAATGTCAATTAGCTTATGTTGATTAGCTATTACGTAGTGTATGAATATGGTCATATGACTTAATGAGGTAAGACCTATTTATAATCGTTAAGCCCTGTTGGTATTGGTTTAACTTTGCAGGTTTGAAATTTCATGATGAGCCCCTATACGCAAAGCACGCATGGTCTCACTTTATTGATGGACTAATCAAACCATTATTTATGATGCATGAAGCTTGCAACATTCTGGGGGAGCATCCAGAAGTATGCTACTTAAGAAATATGCACGTTGCACTCTTTTTCTCCTTCGACCAGGGTTATTTTTCTCCCACTGGGTTTTTCTTATCTGACAAGGTTTTTAATGAGACAACATTATGCACGTCTAATTTCATCATTCATTGGTGGACATCTAAGAGGGAGTGTTATAAATATTATAATCTATGTGGATGTCCACGTAATTACTCATTAGTTATGTACTCTGATGTAAACTCTACCTCTATATAAAGAGGCTAATGAGAATGAATAAGTAGACTTTTACCTCATCCCAACTATTCTCTACGTGTCTCTTCTTTACTTTACAACATTGAGTATATTATCACAATTTGCAATGCAATCTGATTAATCTTCAACAAGATTTGAACCTATTCTGAGACCCTCAACAATTTGGTATTAACATAATGGACCAATGTGTAGGCGTTCAAAGCTGTTAATTATTTTTGTGTAGGATATGGACCAATCCAATTGGTCCTTACGACGACCAATTATTGGGCCATATACTCTTCAAGACATAATAAATATAGAATGAGTATTGTCCTTCTAACTAATTCACTAATCAGTCCACATACTTCTCTTTTTCTATAGACACGAGACATTTTATGGGACGAAAGAGCTAATCACATGTGAATTTGGCAAATTATATGTCATTAGATTGGAGATCAAAATTATTAGATTCGTCAATTGACTCGATTCTAATACAACTCGAAATCTAATAAAATAGAACGGACTAAGTTCACAATATGTATGCATGCATACATTGATTTAGGTGAAAGCCGCAAATTAGGGAAGAGAATTTGCTAGGCGATCAACGTTGAGCTATATGTTGAGGCAATTTTGTGTAATGGTTCTTCCTCATTCCCCAGTTCCCCATTATGGTTATTTAGTCCTAAGTCGTAACAAATGTAGAGAGAAGCTAGCATGGTGGTTGCCTTAAGGATACCATGGTTGGCAACAAGGCAACAACCGAGATACGATGAACTGTAGAGATCACCAACGTCGACATGCATGCTGGAGATTATATAGCAGGCTTATTTGACTCGAACATGGTAGAGCTTATATACAATTAAGGTTATGGTTCAAACTTCAGATCATGAACACATACATTAAGCTTCTCTCAACCTTGAAGTTAAAGAAGGTGATACGTACGCAGGATAGATCAACGCTAGAAATGTTCTTATTGTCGACAGGTTCAACGACGGTGGCCGGTCCAAGTGCAGATTGAGCTAGTTGCTGGTGTGTAACACGGTCTGAAAGATCTACTGATTCAAGCTTTTACCCATATACCGAAGGTAGAGGTGTCTTTCTTATATGAAAAATGTAATTGCAGTTTGTATGAGATGCTTGGGTGGAGCATCCATCTGATTTTAAAGTTCTTTAGTATGGAAGTTTTACAATACATTTTTTGTACCATACATCAAAACTAATGAATAAGGATGATTAATTTGACATGATTACAATAATCTCTTTATGAAACTAGTTGGTCTACTTTTTTTTTTTTTTCTTAAAAGATGATCAATAGTGGTTCTCCACTTACCCCCAGGGGACTCGAACCCGCGACCTAACGGATGCAGGTGAAGCAGCTTACCACTGAGCTATGCTTCTTGGCCTAACTAGTTGGTCTACTTGATGTATCGATACATTAATGTATCTACATGTATCGTAGATGTACTCATTTGATATGACAAAGTGCAACAAAGATTAGCAATGCTGGGTTTGCAACTTCACTTACACATAGTGACATAGATATGCAACCTTGATGACGGATTCGGTGGCAGCAGTGCTCTCTACACCACCAAAATTTGCCAAAAACACTACCTCTTTCTTTTAAATGGCTTGAAGTTTTTTAGCCCTCTAGTGTTTCAAGTCCATTTAACACGTAAAAAAATTGGGGGGAAAAAAAGAAAAAGAGAAAACAAAATTGAAGTGTTTGTTTTAATGGAAAATCAAATTAAAATCATTACAAAAAAAAAAAACATGAAATGTAACCACCTGATGTGGTCAAGTTGGTCAAGTTGCTTAGTATGGAAACCCCATAGTAAGAGTTTAAATCTCAACTCCCACCAGTTTGTAACCAGCAAGTTTGAGGAGCATCGATCTAGATTCATGCGCCTGCGATGAGAGATTAGTCTGGTTTTGTTAGGATATCCTCATAAACCTCGGTCTGATTACTAACTGGTTAATATGTTACTAACTTGCTAACGTAACTGATGTGGTTTGTTATTACACGGTTAAAAAAAAGACATGAGATGTGAATCATGAAATGAAGTGCGTAAATTTCTCACCACACACTTTACTATTGTTTTCTCCATTCAAAATAAATATGGAAAATATTTGCATCCAACCTAGTATGTATGTGTGTGTTTGAAACTCTATCATAATTTTAACCGATCAAAAGTTTGAATTAACTAATAAAGATCACCTCTACAAAAAAATCAATGTAAACCGATCATTTTAACCGATCATTTGCTAAGCCGAATGTATCAAACAAATCAAACAAATGAACGACTTATCATGAAACTGCTAACTTTTACTAGAAATGTCGATTTGTTTAATGCAATCAGCTAAGCAAACGAATTTTGTTTAAATTAATTTTTTGTAAAAGTGATCTTTATTGATTAATTCAACTTTTAAACGGTTACAATTATAATTTATATTAACAAAAATATATAAATAAAAATAATCTAAACAAATGCGTCGAAACCGGATAGGACGCAAGTTTTTTCCAATAAATATATAAACAAAGCAAAGCTGTGAGTTTTCATATTCCATCCCGATAGTGACACAGGTGCATAACACCTCATACCATATAGATTATATTATATGATTTTTTAGTGAATATAGAACAAGATTATTTATATATGATTCGCAAGTCAGAGGACCATGGATCTCCAACATCGAGGACACCCAATTACTAATTTAACCCCACATTTACACAATGCGAGTCGTAAAAATATTACAATAAACATAGGGGTATTACGGTCATTAAAAATTGTTAAATTAACAAAGTGCTCACTATCATATAGTTCATGCACGCAGAGAAGAGAAAATCTTTGGTGCGGCCAACGCACCACGTGGCCGGTGAGACTACCACTCACAGACGGACATGTGGCTCTTTTTTTTTCATGTCAACTCTGCTGCTGAAAAAAGGAAGAAGAAGAAATCTGATTCCTATCTCCGATCAAATCACCAAGCCGTCTCCGATCAAAACCAAACCATGTCTTCTCCCTTTGTGCGTCCACCGCCGTCAAACTGGTTACCCTAAACCGGCAACCACCTTTGCCGCCGAGCACTACAACCCGCCGCCATCTTGCCTTGTAGAAACCCACCACCTCAGAGCCCTGCAAATCAAACATTCATTAAGCCGTGCAAAACCCGCTGCCATGAAACCAGTTGATCCCGTCGCAGACAAACCAATTGGAACAAAAACCCCACATCAATTCTCAGAGTAGACCTTTGTTTCAATTCATCGATCACATCTGGGTATCATAGAATTTCAGAGAGGAAGAAGGAATTTTCTGTGTTTAGGGTTTGGAGTAAACCCAGATCGAACCGACGACGGGGTAGAGGGAGACTGGGAGAGGACCTGGTGTAATTGATCGGGAGATAGTCAGAACTTGGTGTTATTGCTGGTTTGGTTTTGATCGGAGAACACAAATCCGATTTGCTTTTTTTTTTTTTTTTCTCAGAAGAGAGCTAAGGTTGTAAAAAGAGACATATGTTAATATGTGAATGGAGGGTCGCACCAGCCACATGGTGCGTATGCCCCATGTAGGAATTCCTCCGCAGAGGATAAGTGGGGAACAAAAGAAAAGAAAAGAAATTAATTAATTAATTTCCGATGTGTTGAATGATGAATTTACAAAAATACCACTGATGAGGATGAAAATGGGTGCGACGCGGTTACCAAGTCCACAAAAGAAGATGAGAAAAATAGTAAATGAACAAGTTTGAAATGCTTTCCCACTCATTTAATTTCCAACGTTGATCTCTTTGTTGTTGTTAGAAATTAATTAGCATTAAATGAACCATAACATCATGTTTGATATTAAAATTTTATTTGATAAAGTAAAATAAAAATTTGTTGCATCTTGTGGAGGTTGATAGACTTGGATTAGTTTGATCCTAAGTCAACCAAGATTAATTTTTCTCATTTTCAAGAACAAACTACAATTTGAAAAACAGAAACAATAAAAACCAAAAAGAAAATAAATAAACTCAATCTTTCCTTTGAGGTGTTACGTTTAAATGTTGAACAACACTTATGAAATTTTTTAATAGAATCGCAAATATCACGAACGAGCTGTTTTTTGTGCTAATAATCTTTTAAATAAGTTGAAATTAAAATGGTGAGAGAGTGCTTTGCTACGTTAGGTCAATGGCTGCATTGAAATACCCTTTGGTTAGTCAAGCTTTAGCTTTTATTGTATTTTCACACCACTTTGTTCAAGATCCCAGGGATCTAGTTTGTAGTCTTCTTTTCCAACCGAAAAATGGTGCTAGCAATTCGCAAAATCTCCTTTATGATTTGTGTTAGATGCTGCCTTCTCCCATATAACGCCCGAGGCAGAACCTGCGCGCATCTTCTCCAAAACTTGTTCAGAACTCTGGCGATAAACGGCAGTTCTGTGGGATGGCTTTTCTTCCATCAACCCTCCAAAGAGATATATCGATACGAATGATCTGAAGGGAGAATCGAGCTCTCGAAGTCCTACAAGTTAGACCTCTTGATGGTTTCCCTTGAAGAACGAAGATCGAATTTGTTCCACTATTCACTTCTGAGTACTACACCCCAATTAAATGCTGCTTTCAGAACATATCCTCTCTCAACAATGGAGCCATGGAGGTCAATTCTCCCCCCTGTAAAGACCTCAACCAACTTCATTACTCATTGCTTAAGAGAAATTTAAAAGGGGAGGCTGCAAGGCTATAACTCCCAAGCTTACAGAGTGACCATTCCTCCATTAATACACCATTCTATTCATCTACTTCACTGTTTCACTGTGGGAAGTTTAACTCAGTCATCACAGAAAAGAAACGAAAAGACCGGGGCCTCATTTTCCCAGCAACACCACATTAATACACCCTCTACCTCGAAACAGAAGACTGAATCCAAATGATATCCATATGATTAATGAGTCACCGCTGGACAGTCATAATCATTGTAGAACTGGATCAATTGGGTGTGCCCTATTAGTCCAAGGCACAACCCATACAGCTCAGTGAGATTTGAAATTGCTGTTACATTCAATATCCCTGCACTCCCTACCCTCAGTCAACAGGAAGGAAAAGCTAATTAACATTCATAATCCACTGTGCATTGTAAGTAGTTAGCATGCTATGTTACAAAATCAACCAAACCAAGGTGACAGTCCTTGTGGCAAATGCAGATGCTAGTGTTCAGATACACAAAAATCTGGGGAATCGGTGAGTAACGGTCTGCTTTGATCGTTAACAAGTGCTTAACGAAAAAAGAATGCAGAAGAGCATACTATGATCCAGAAAACATTCCTGATAAGTGAAAAAGGGCGATAAATATGGAGTTGCTCTTCAATACCACAAACCCCATAAAGCAGGAGCAAAAGAAATGAGGCTTAAATACTGATAAGAGAGATATTGTGCACATGTAATGAGAGAGAGAGAGAGAGAGAGAGAGAGAGAGGTCTTCAAATGCCTCTTCAAACACCCAACAGACATGTTGGCACTGTTTCTTGTAAGTTATCACTTCCGTGGAAGAACAAAGTATAATCTATAGCTCTTTTTTCTTTAATTGCTTTTACATTTGTTGACAAATGCAAACTTTTTTAAGCTGAAGCAACAGATTGGCAAAATATAAGAACTATCTCATACTAATTCTAGGAGTGAAAAAAGAGAAACAACTACTCGAATCTTATTAAATAAGCAAAACTATGGTACATGCTGTGTTACATAATATAAAGAGGGGTATCACCATGAAAAGGGGCTTGCACCCAGCAAAAAAATCTCGTTTTCCACATCTTTTACCCACTGACAAACACGGTTGCAAGTTTTTATTGCTAATGCCTGAAAAACGACAACAATACATGATGAGAATGTTATCAGTAGAACAATCGTGCATCTAAGGAAAAACACAGACTAGCCATAACCTGTTTCATGAGCAATTGATGATTAAAGTTGAAAGAAAGTTGTGTAAGAACAAAATCTATCAGTCCTGAACCTTTTCTACCTAGTTGCTTGACAAACAAATTGATATTCTTCCGATGAAATGAATTAACAGAAAACCGATGCTGATGCTACAAGGGGTACAATTCAGAATGTTGGGCATATTCAGAATCAGTTTTCTAGTTTTCTGAGGAAGCCCCATCATTCGGTTTCTTCACATTCATTTTCCCAATCTCAAAGCAGTGACACGGTATCCTGTTTAACTTCTCTGATATTAAACTTTAAGCCATTTGCTGTCCTGCTAACTTGATTTAAGCTCAAGGCTGCATTAGCCTGATGATCTAATCAACTCCCAATATATTTACTATTTAGTTTATGTGAGAAGAGTTGGTTTGGTTTGAGACATGCTCCAGTATTCTGCTTTTTATCTTCAGCTAACAAGAATCAGATTTTAAACCCTAATAACAAGATAAAACTGTGATTCTTCTGAATCGGTTATAATTCACACCCAACAGTACACTTGCTCTCTCAAATCTTTGCTCTATAATAGTTCCTACCACATTGATGATTGAATTCAACATCTCTTGAAAGTAGAAGTTAACCAAAAACAGCAAACATTGCATTGCCCCCAAGTCCCCAACAGTTCCACAAGTAATAAGCCTTGTAAGCGAAACACAATTCTCCTTAACACATCCCTAATGCTATGGTTAGTTTGGTGAGGTGGAAAAAAAGCAAAATGATATTTGGATAGAAGAGCTGGGTTTGCTCGGACACATCTTTTAATTCACCCAACATGGAAGCAACATACACTAAAAAAAAAGGCTATATAGCACTTTACATGCACAAACCCACAAACGAAACTATTTAACAATAAAACCAAACAAAATGACCACAGAAGCAAAAAAAAAAAAAGTCAAATCTGTCATTTTTATCCCTTTTGGCAGAAGTGCAGATGGACAAGTATTGCATAGTTGAACAAGGTAAAGAAACAAGAAATTGTAAAAAAACTACCTTGTCAGCAAGTGGATCAAATGCTGCATAAAGCTCAAAATCCTGGGTGACCCAGCAGAGTAGAACTGAGAAAATATGATTGTATAAATCATCAGGAAGGCCTCGTCGAGCATGTAAACATAAATAACAACATCATCATACGGCATCTAAGTAAATAACAAATATGTGATCCCTATCCCAACTCGCAATGGGGAAAGAGTACCAAAGGAGGGACACAGCTTGACTAATCTAGGAGGGTTATCGATATGGGTATTATACTTCACAGTTGATGCCTCAAAACACAAAATGGCTAGGTTCAAAATCACTAGTTTTGAAGGCATCAGCTGTAGAGTTTTACTAGATGCTTGTCATTTGCCAAACCAACATCAATATTCAAGTCTGATATAATCAACCTAGACCATTAATTTTTTAGATCTAAAAAATGAAAGTGCATCCAATGAAACAATATTCTAGTACATCAACGTATCCACTAATGATGAAGAATGAACTAAAACTTACCATAATTTTCATCTCTTCTAAACTGGGTTTTGTGAGGCCCAATTCCTCTTTCGTGCATGGAAGAGTAAAGCTTCTGATAAGCTCTATACAATCTACAACAAGAAAAACTAATTAGCCAAACAGGACAGATAGATTGACAAGTGACTTCATTGCGGGAGATCAAATCTTATGTCCAAGCAATGTAAAGTTCAGCTTTGTCACCTTTTCTGCTGACGAGGACTACTTATTGGTGCTGAGAACTCGGAAGACACGTACTGATCCAAAAAGATACTACGATATACAAAATGCCAGAGTCCAGCAGGACCACCTACGCCATCATACGGTTCCCTGAACCTGTCTGGAGAATCTGTTGGAAGTGTGTGATGACCCAAATGAGGAGAAAAAGATCCAGATCGAGGTAAAGGGTCAAGAGGCAACTCCTCAACACGCATCCCACCATCTAGCATGGATCTCTGAATTTCACTGAGAACACTTGACTTCAAAAGGACCATTTCAATGCGAATTCTACAAGGTCACAAACAAAGATATATAAGGAGGGAGGTGAGAATTAGTAAACATCTGTTAGGACATAGGATTTATGAAAGTTTCCACATGAAGCACCCCTACAGCATTAACATATTTTATTAAAGCTAGAGACAGCTGACCAATAGCAATTACTAGTCAAAAGTTAGTATACCTGCAATCTTTGAGATGATAGAAGGCTTCTGAACTAGTGGTAAGCAACATTAAGTATGTGTCAGCCTGCCACAAGTAAGTACGTCTCAGATCACAATAACTAGTATAAAAGATATAAAAAGCAGAAATACATGAAACTAGGTATAGAAGTAGGCAAATTTAATTCACAGAGGAAAAGTTATGACAGTGTCACTCACATCGAAATAATGGACATAAACATACAAAAATGCCATGGGATTATATCTTGGCAAGCAAATTGGTGAGAAAGATTCAGACGTCCTGCATAAAGACAGCACAAATTTTAAATCCACTATCTGGCATGGATATATTTATCGATCATTATCGCCCACTACTTGAATCCATCGCAACAAAAAGAACGATACAAGTTACTTTCTAGTCTGTCCAGTACTCTAAAGTTTTTGAACATGTACTGGAAACTAAGGAGCTTCGTTGCCATCACTGATAGTGTATTGGCTATTGCTAAAAGGATGACATGATACTACTTTATCATTAAGGAAAAAGATCTAACTTATCCAATTTAATCTACTTACCTAAATGATTCTGATGCCATAACAAAGTTGGATAGTAGCAGCATGTCATCAGGGTGAAGAGACGCTTTCTGGGCACCAACAAGACTGATAACCTGCAATCAAGCTTCCAGTTGTTAAAGTGCTCTAATTTTTTAAGTTGTGCCATGCATTTCCTATAAAAACCTTTCTCTTAAAGAAAAGGTATTGTCCAAAGTATTAACAACAGAAAGGTGGTGAATGGCCGAACCTTGTGTCTGGACATCAATATTGCAAAGAGAACACCAGAATCAGCAACATCTTGCAATATTGCACCAGCAGCTTGCCTTGTCGCATAAGCAAGGGGAAGACAAGTGTATGCGTGAAGAAATGTGGCAGGATTCCTGAATTCAGTGAAATGAGGTATAATATTATGAGCATGATCTGTCAGATCTTTTCTTTCTATGAGCAAGGAATTTCAGAAGCATATAACAACAAGAACAATTGGAATACAGCAGTGACACAATTAAATAAAGTGCAAAGTAATATGTATATTGAATTTCAAAATAGAACTATCTTATCTCTCATGAAAACCATGTATTTGAATAGAAGATTTTATGCTAGCAATTATGTTCTCAATAATATATTATATTATATCATTGAATCTTCAGAGTGAACAATCAAATTAGAAATGAGTCAATGACCAATATTCAACCAGTGAAGCTGCCTCCTCCCAGTAAATTGGATTATACATTTATCAGTATCAGTAATAGAGGAATCAATAGCTTGCTTGTAAAAATCGGACCACAAGGGGGTATAAAAACAATACAAAGATAATTTTCCATATCCTAATTTAGGGATGCCAGAGGGAGCAGAGAAACAAACCAGCTGAAAGAATGGATGAGGGAAGAGAAGACAACATCCGTTCCACCCAGCAAAGGTGTCATATCAAACTTTGAATTCTTCTCAAAACATCTATTTACTGACTTCGTAAGAATAACCAGCAACTGCATCGATATATATATAACTTATTAATGAAGTGCAGTTACTAAAATAAGATATTTATAATAATTATCTACACCAAAAAATGGAAGACTTTAATCCATAATGATTTTGGGATGGGAGAATTCAATGCTACCTGACCGTAAATAAGTTCCAATTGCATTCTTAAAGACTCATAAGGCTCTTCTGTGCAGCTGATGCATACTAGGTAGATTGGTCCCTTGACAAGAAAAACCACCTGAACACACAAATATTTCATGCTCTTTAATACTCCAGAATAATTTTTGTGAGGCTGATAAAAAATTTACTGGAAATGTGTAAAACACAAGAAAAGTATGACATATAGATTCACACAGATTTGATAAAAGGGCACATATATCATCATGTCATATATAATCGAACCGAGTATATATATATATATATATATATATATATATATATATATATATATCATCATCATCATCATCATCATCATGACTTCAAACTCTGCCTAAGAAGGTGTCAGCATAGATTACTCACAGCTATCTCAATGACTAAGTTACATTTTAGTACATAATGTTAAGTTAAATTTTCGACTGATCATAATCATTGGAAGAGTATTGTGCAAGTAAGTAAGTAGCCATAACTCGACAAAGCAAACTTATAAAGCCACAAAGAAGGGGGGGTTGGAACAGACCTGATGCTTCCCAGCCCTAACCACTTTGACACGATCCTCACTGTAAAAAGATTAACGAGTAAAATCACTGGAAATCCTCTACAGAATTTCAATTCAAATTGAGCTCTAAGACTGGACAAATAAATGAAGAAAAGAAGATATCATATGGATATAATCTACAAAATTGAAAGGTATGTACCCATTCTCAACAAAGGAAATTATGGCTTGTAATGTTGCTGAAAATCCTGCTAGTTTATGTTCATCCCCATGTCTGAAATAGGTGAAAGAGAATACATATATCAACATTCTGTACATAAGTTACACTATTATCGTACACTTTATACTTCTTTTGCCAACAGGTCTTAAGACATACCTAGAATATATTGGTTTTCCAGAGTTGCTTAGTATGAAAAAGTGCTTCTTCCTCTTTCTCCATGATATGGAAGCATCATCCTGCACTTCAATTGTAAATCAAATTGCAGTTACCCTTGAGAATAACTATGTCAATCGGCATTTAACTATAGTGATTTGCATGGATGAGCTTTTTACAGAAACTAAGGACACTGGCCGCTAGGGACAGTTCCAATCAACTTCACAAATAATTGATGACTAAGTATTCAGTTACTGTTATCTTATAAACATGCTTACATAACCAAAAGCAGAAAACCTTCCACTTCTTCTTCATGTGATTTCTTTACATTTTAGTTGTTTAGCTCTATGAAGATCCATACAACCAAAGTATTTAGGACCAAAATATTACTAATATTACAACAGGAAAATGTTGTGGAGCATCTAGATACCTACGCAAGCACATATATACATGCAAATCAATGAAATAAGCATCGGTCAGTATATTTCAACCTACGTCTATAGCTCTAGTGTTATACTACATTTCTAATGTGCTACCATTATGAATAAAGGCATACCTACGGAGTTCCATATAATCCTACATTCTAGATTACACTTTCTTATGTGGGCATCTAATTTGTACTTCCATCTGTCCACAATTACAGCATTTTGACTGCAACAAGACATCAAGATACTAGACTTTGCACTGGTTGCTGGCATGATGTGAAAGCTCATCCAACTGTAATCATGGGTTCCACTTAATTTCCAAAAATATGAGTGTAGATATTTGAAACCAAAACATACACGTATTATTATTACTGTTGATAAATTTGAAACACTGTTTATTTAGATAAGCCGTGCATTTTGGTTTTACACCTGTGGCAGTCAGCGTAATCAATTACAATTTGGGAAGATAGATCGGTTAAGCACCTAGCGTATCTTCCCAAATAAAAGCCACATTCAACCATTTCCTAAAATAGGAATGTATTCCTCCAATTTCACATATCCTTATACTTAACAAGAAATTGACCATCAAATCTTACTGGACACTCGATGTCCATCAAATCTTACTGGACACTCGATGTCCAATGGTGTTTCAGTCCTACCAACAATTAAGCTCTAAAGTTACCACCTCATCCTACTAATGAACACAATGCCAGAGCAATACATGGAAAACAACCAAATTCTCACATACATTACGCAACGAAAATGCAAAGTAAGTACATAAAGGAGTTACTAGACCACAATACCTCATCAACATGCCGTTTTCCGGGTACCCACGGCGTCTGCGCTTCCGAAACACCGTCAACAACCCCATGATTCCTCACTTCCGCAATCTCATCAATCCCTGAACCATCACTATTGGCACTACTACTCCCTCGGCCGCCAGCATATCCGCTGCTGCTAGGGCTCTCTGGCCCGTCGACCTCCACCTCCGAATTGGTCCTCGCCCACACAATACCACCACCGCCACCACCTCCTCCTCCGCCCTCGCTCGATTCCTCCGCCTCGGCCGGACCAGGCGGAGCCGAATTGGTCAGCGCCGCCTCCTCTTCGTTCTCGATCTCATTCCCGCGCGGCGTTTCATATACGACGCCGTTTTTCTGGCCGTCGGTGTCGGATAACGCGAGGGCGGCCAATTGGTCCTCCGGGGGGTTAGTGATCGGGTCGGAGGCTTCGTCGCCGGAGGTGGACTCGGAGGTCATGGCGGGCCCAACCGCTCAGGAGAGATATTTGATGGAATTGGGGGAGAGAAAGAAAGATGGAGAGAAATTAGGGCTTTAATCGGGTTTGGGGAGATTAGAGAGAGAGAAGCTAACAGTCGTAGGTGAAACGCGGCAGTGAGAGACGGCTGACCAGTAGGTGAGGTGGGCGGGTGGCTCCGAATCGAGACTAGTCGTGGAGGTGGCCACCGGTCGGGCTTTGTTGGTTATGATCGACACGATGCTGAAGGACCGTGGGAACCCGACCCTGAAAGTTTGCTCACTGAACTCGAGAATGGGCTCGAACTTTTGGCGAGCGAGTCCAAGTACCTTTGATGATCTGTTTCGAGGCCCAATGGACATGAATACACACTTTTTGAAGACAACCCATATTCAAATTTTGGAACGAGGAAATTCATTTAGTGATTGTCGGTGAGCCGTGTGGCTTGTTGGTTCATTAAATTAACTAATAATATTGAGGTCACGAGTTTAAACCTTTATCGATATATATATATATATATAAAGGTATGTGAGTTATTTAATATGTATATTTTAAAAAAAAAGATAAAAAATTAATTTAGTGACGGTGTTGGTTGGGTCACTTGGGTGGCATATTCCCACGTTGCAACACCGGTGATATCGACCACCTAAAATTGGTTTTGTTAACTGTTTCACTTTGAGAACTGATGGTTCGACATGATAGGCGTTTTAATTGAACTGACAACGAGTAAGATAGAAGAGATATAAACATTCGTTACATATTCCCTCTACTTATTTTCTTTGAAGATGCGTGGTCAAAACTCGCATATGTGTTTCTTGTTTCTCTTGGTTTACATGCGAGATTATTGTTGTGTGATCAAGTTTTACATAAATCACTCGACATATAAATTGTAGCAGTAAAAAATGTTATAGTGATCTTTTGTAAATAGTACTAACTTTTTAATAGCATTTCAAAATCCATCATTTTACTGCCACATTCAAATTGTTTTATTCCATAAAAATTCAGGTGTTCTAGATCATGGCAAAAAAATTGGTTTTGCTTACAAAATGGTTATAAAAAATATTAAAATATTTATAAAAAAAAAACTTAAAGATTATGCACAAGTTTATACCAGATGGTGATAATACATAGTATAAACTACTTATTGTGGTAAAACTGATTGAGCGATCTAGTATGGAACCTCAGTTTGAGTGTTCGAGTCCTAACTGCCACTACTTTGTGGCCAAGAGTTTTGAAGCTTCTTCAACTTCGTGCGCCCAATGCGAGGGATAAATGACTTTGTTAGTTAACAATTCACATCTTCGGTGTCTCAATATACCAACGCTCTAAATGATGATTAAGCAGAAACTCCATTAATGCTTGATTCACCTTTATGGTGAAAGAGACGAGAGGGGTAGGACGGGCGACCATCATCAATAGAACGCCGAGAAAGACCGATGGACAATCAAAATGAACAAGCACACCTAGTGACTCACCAATCCATGGTCCAACCAAGGCCAAATCCAAACCCTCTTTTCCTCTCAAGAAGCAAAACTCTTTTGATTTATGTCCAGTTTGGTATTGAGTTGAAAATAATCTATGGTCAAATAAATCAGCTGTGAAAATAATTAGCATTAAAAAAATCAGTAAAGTGTTTGGTAAATAATGTGTTTAAATTGTTGTGGTCATAAAAAGTAGTTTTGGTGTGTTCGGTATATTTTAATATTTATATTATATGACAATTGTAAAGGACCAAAATGAACTTTGAGATCTTTATCAAAAAATCTTTTAACCAAAAAGGATCGTACTTTTGAATTTTACCCAGAAACCCAAAGCCTTTGCCATGTCCACTAATCTCAGACCAACCCGACCCTTTTTGAAGCTCTAACAATGGCAACCATGTCGATTAGGGTTTTCTCCTCTCTCTCCTCCTCATCGCCTCCCCTATCCTCCAAGTCGCGAGGGGTGAGTCTGACTCGGAAGCAGATTTTGTATATGAGGTTGTGGAAGAGAATAGCGATCTTGTGATTGTAGGCGATGATATCCAGGGTTGGGGATGCGAGTTTAGTCCAGCACTAAGAATTGACCATGGGTATTATGGGCATAGATTAAAAGCTATTAACTTGCACCGATTTCATTTTCGCGTTTAGAGAATGTGAATATGAAAAAGCAGGGTCCGAGCTGCTTCTCAATTTCGCGGTCACTGACAGCAAGTTTTATAAAACACAATTCTTGCCGACTTTGTAATACCCTATATTTTCATATCAATTTCCTTGTATTATTTTTGAAATTAATGAAGGATTGTTTGTCGGAAATTCTTATTCGTATGTCCAAAGTTGAAGGTTTGAGAGTCAATTTTATTAAAGTGTTTGATTTTTAAGAGGCCAAAAGTTGACTTTCTTATCCGTAAGTTATTTTTGATAATTTTCTTCATGAAAGTTGTAGAGTTTGGCAATATGAGTTCGTAGACACGTGGCACGAGTAAAACAGATGTCGTATGAAAAAGTTACGGTCAGAGGAAGTTAGTTTCCGATTTTGAAATGTGTATAAATAGAAAAATATGTGGGTTATTTTCAGAAACCCTAAAATTATAGAAAAACCCCTGCAGTTTCTCGCTCTCTACTGTCTCCATTTTCACCCTCAAACTTCTTCCGGCCATAACTCGACCATCCGGCGACGGATTTGGGCATGCTTGGTATCGTTGGAAAGCTCTCACTCCCCTCTTTCTATTCATACCAACCTCACACCCTATAGAGCACTTTACATGGCATAGCAAGGCCCGCAAGTTACTGCTACCGCCGGCAGTGAAGCTTCAACCGATTCCCGCGACATCAAGGTTTAAGGCTACCCATTTCTGAAAATTCTTGTCCTTCTTAGCATGATGATACCAGCCTTGAAGCCAAATTCAAAGCGTGGAGCTTTGGAGTTCGAAATGCTCCTTGTTTCTTTCCGGCGATGTTTCCGACCTCTTTCCGGCCGAATTGACTTTGGCCACAGGTATGAAAAGTGTTCCATTTGATATGACCTACAAGTTTGTTATTGGGAGCTTGCTCAAATTTTGAAGTTGATGGAGGGGGCATGGGCCCACTCGCCGCCGCCTGTGATGGTGCGTGGCAACGCGTCCGGCAGTGTTGTAGCTTTAGTTTCTTTGGTTAGCTAACTCTTGTTGTTGTGAGCATGTTGAGTTGTGGAAATTCTAGGTTATGAGTAAGGATTGCATGTTAAGTTCTATGTTATTCATAGGTGTTTTAGGAGGTTGTGAACTTTGGAAGTTTGAGAATTAGAAACAGCAGTTTTGGGTCGTTAAATTCGACGACCTTGGAAGGTTGTCATTCTTTGGGCAAACCTTCTGATTAAGTTTTGGGTTAAGAGAGCAAATTTTACTCTTTAGTTGATTGGTTACTAAGGTTAATATTTGTGTTATTTAGGTAGATTGTGGGGTTGTTTTTGGGCTTGGTTCTTGAATTTCTTTTGTGAAGACGCAACGAGATTTTTTGGTGAGTGACATCTCACCGAGGTTCACTTTGGGACCAATTATTTATAGTTATTGTGATGATGCTTATGATGATGACTGTGATAATGATAATGATTATGATGATGATTATAATTTAAAAAATATATATATTATGTTTTTGTTTGTTTTAAAATATATGAGTTTGATCGCCAAAGGCTCATAAGTAAGATAAAATAAGTTTTCATATTATATGATTATTTTTAATGTTCATGTGATCATAATATCGTGGGTTCTTGATAGATTATTTTTGTGGGAATATCTATGTTTGTTCATATAAATATATCTATGTAGAAGGATATAATTTTTATGATGTGTTCTGTGTTGTTGATGATGTTGATTTAAACAATATGTTATTGTTTGTTTTTAAGTATATGAGCTTGATCGCCAACGGCTCATAGATAAGATAAAATAAGTTTTTCTATTATATTATTATATTGTGATCCGTTGTTTAGATAGTCAAACCGGGTTTCAAGCCTTTAATAAAGTGATTGGTTACAGTTATGATGATTCTACTCTATTGTGATTTGTTGTGTAGATAGTCAAACTGGGTTCCAAGCCTTTAATCGAGTAATTGGTTACAGTTATGATGATTCTAGTCTATTGTGATTTGTTGTGTAGATAGTCAAACTGGGTTCCAAGTCTTTAATCGGGTGATTGGTTACTGTTATGATGTTATTACTATTATTTTGTGATTTGATATTGGACAGTCAAATTAGGTTTCAAGCCTTTGCCCGGGTGATTAGTTACGGTTAGGAATAGAGCTCTATTCCGTCTGTTGGTGTAGGTCATGGGAGGTACCTGAAGGCATGGGTACATAAATTATTGTTGTAGGTCATGAGAGATATTTATTAATATCTGGGACTCATGAGTATATGTGTTTGTTGTTAGTCATGAGAGATACCTTATTAGCATCTGAGACTCATGGATACATGTGTATTTGTAAAATGTATTGGTTATGTGGTTTTAACATTGTTCTTAATTGTTGTCTTTTAACTTTCTTTTTTTTAAGTATCTCTTGAACTATGCTTAATGCAGGAGATTCCTTAATCTTATTTATGTGAATTTTTAGTGGACTTTCTGAACTATTATTTTTGCATGATTCACTTATGATTTTGATTGTTTTGTGAATTGTTGAGTTTTCTGATTTACTCTATTTTGAATTTTATTGTTTTGAGGCGATTCCTGAACTAAGTTCTAAAGCAGGAATTACCAGTTTTATCTTATGTGATGTTGTTTACAACCCGATGCACCAATTCATGGTGTAGGAGTTAGACCTACAAGTGATGATCAGCAGGGTTGAGGCGGAAGCATAATGTAGGGTTTTTTAGTTTTAAAACACTTTATATTATTATATTTGGTAGACAACATTAAACTCATTCTACTGTTTTTATTTCTTGACTTTCAAGTTTATTTAAACAAGAAAATGTAATATTTAACTCGATGTTGAGTTGTGTTGACATTTATATTTCTGCAATTGATTTTAGTTTCTTTAAGTTTTTTGAATAGATCTTGGGAATTATTTTTTGTGAGTTATATCATGCCCAAATTTTTAAAATTTATCTTTAAAAAATTAAGGTGCGACAGACTAACCAAACGCGTCCAGAGTCGGAAAAAATAAATGTACACAGTTTTTTCTCTCAAAAGGCAATGTCAAATTGGCCCTTAATATCTTCATCCGGACGGTGTCTCGTTACTAACGTGTGCAAAATAACAGAATGGTCCTTCGTCTTTGGTAGCAAGCTAATTATGTCCTTGTTTGTCTAATAGTCGTTTTCACTAAAAAGAATATTTTTGATATCCCAAAACTACCCAATTGAACGAGTGGTTGAGCTCCACTTTGCAACTTCAGAAGTTTACTTGTAATTATTAGTCACAATCCAAAGCTAAAGTAAAAGGGTAAATAGTCATAATTATCGAAAGAAAAATAAAGGAAAAGAGTCTTAAAGTAAAAGGTTAATATTTCTCTTCTTTCTTGCAAATCATTTTACATTCCCAATTTCCCACACACTATGAATTTAAGGTGATGTAACGTGAGAACAAACTAGCAAATAAGTCAATGATGTGCATACACAGTCAATAGAACTGACTTTACGTGTGAATCGCTAAGGAAAAACAAAAAGAAAAAAACAGAGAATTTTGATGAGAGCAGCATGCCTTAGCCTCCAGAATTTTGATGAAATTGGCACACACCAAAAAAATCAACTCCGAAGTCCTAGAAAAAGCCAAATGCAAAAAGCAGTAGATTTTGACACCTTTGTATTCTTATGTGCATTATTTTTTTTTTTTGATCCTATAAAATGGTGGTCGGGTGGGACTCCCACTCCGGGGCCGAGAGCACTTAGGTAAGACCCCTCCCCATAAGATGTTTTTCACATGCGGATGATCGAACCTGTTACCTCCTTACTACCAGGAGTATCACAGCAGCGTTCGCCCAACATGCAGGACCAGTCTGCTACCAACTGGACCAAACCTCATCGGTTACGTGCATTATTTTTCTTACGGGTCATTCTCACTATTTTCGTACCAACCCCACCAATTTCCATTTTTTATTTACCACCAAAATTAGACTAAACCCACCAAGAACTTGAACAACCAAGCAGAAAAATAAATTTAACCTCGAGAAAATTTCAAGATAATCGTCCCTGTTAGGATTACATTACAATATATGAAAACAAGATACAAGAAATTCGGAAAAAACAAAAAAAAAATCTAACCAATAATTCCCGTAAAATTACCCCCCTCCTGGAACTCTGCAATTTTTCTTCTTGGAAATTCAGAAAGGAAAAAATTGTTCTGCTAATTAATCTTCGAACCCGGTTTTTTCCCAAATCGCATTACGGACCCGGCTCAGATCCCTCCCCTTCAGCGTCCTCCCCACGCCTTCGTGCACCGAGAACGACGCGATTCTCGTCCTCGCCATCTGCCTCGCCAAAAACTCGTGCGGCGGGACCCGCACGCTCCCCGCGGACCACTCGTCTTCGTCCACGTCGTCCCGGTACTCGTCCCTCAGAATCTTGGACCAGTCCGGAATCCCCACCGGCAGCGACGCCGCCGTCCCGCCACTAAAGTCGCCGGCGTCGGAGCGCTTGGACGAGGCCGACGACGACTTCTTCGACGCGCCGCGGGAGCTCATCGCCGGCTTGCGGTACTCCGGCGAGCTGGACCGGGCGAAGTTGTAGATGTCGGACTCGTCGAGTTCGAATGCCGAGTCGCCGCCGAGTGTCTGGTGGTGGTGATCGGTCGGCAGGTACCGGTAGTTGGGCCTGGCGTAGTAGCTTTTACCAGTCGCCATTGAATAACAAGAAGAAATGGTTCAAAACGCTGCGTTTTGGAGGAGAGGGTTTTGGTTTCTTTCTGTAAAAACGAGTTTTTGGGTTTGGGTCGGTTTCTTCGTAATGAGAATTGTGAAACTTTCCTCTTGGTTTTATAAAGCTCGCGCTCGCCGCTTCCAAATGGATAAGGCTTCACCATTGTGAAACTACCTAAATGCCCCTCTTTTTTCACGGAAAACGACACGTCAGAATTTCCTTTTATCCAGTTTAGCAGTTCAGTTCAGTTCAATATCTCGGGTGGCGGGGCCGGGATTCCTGCTTCGCGAGGTTCAATGGCGGAAGTTTTTATTGGACCCACCGAGCTGAGCTCCGTACGTGGCTGAGTATTACTGGTCGAGAGAGAACAGTGGTGTAGAATCGTCCGTGGAGGGATTTACCTCGCGGTAACTGTAAACGAGAAAAAGGAAAGAAAAGAAACTGACTGTTGTAATTGGGTTGGGAGCCTGACCAGGATTTTTAAGTTAAGAGTAGCTTATGATTTTTCGGTTTATCTTATTTTTCGATTTTATATTTATATTTTAACAGTTTAATTTATAGATATTTATGAGTAGATCATATCTCTAAATTTTCAGTCATTTTGAAAATCGTTAAGGCATTTATAAGTGTGATTTACCAATTATGAACTTGAACGGTTCATGTTTGACAGATTTGATTCGTCCATTAATTTGATCTAGTTTGTTACCTTAACGATCACCGATTTAGCTGAAAATTTATATAACTGATCTACTCATATGAACTTAAAAACTGAACGGATGAGATGCCAAAATGTGATTGTAAAATAGATTTTTTAAATTATAAACTAGAAAATCATCAACTTAAGAGTTCCTACTAGAAGGATCCTTAATTGAGTTATCTAGCTGCTTTACGGGGAAAATATCTCTCCGCCAAAAATTCGGCGCCGTTGGTATAGAAGCGGTGGATGGTCGCCACGTATTGAAGGCGTAACGTAAATATTTGGTAGCGGACAAAACGAGGGGCAGTTTCGAGAATGCCAATTTGTACGTGATACAGTATTAAAATGTATATCTCGCGCACTGGTAGTCACAAGTTTTGTCGCGACGTAGATGAAGGAGGTGTTCACCTGACCGTAGTTTTAGAAAATAATGAGGACAAAGTGGTCCTGTTTTACGACGTTCCAGAATACGTGACACGTGTTAGGGCACACATGTCTGCGCCACGTGGCATAGTTTGGGTTCATTTAACTGGCGAGTGCATGCTGGCACGTGAAGTGTGTCTCTTGACGGACGATTGCCAGCTGGGCCTTGGCCTGCGCAGACGCGATAGTCGAAAATATCGCGTCTCACGATATATTGAGAAGTTGGACGAGAAGTACAAAGAAAAAGAGAAAGCGCGGGTCTTCACGCTTTGCTTATGAAAGGGATGTGATTCGCTGTTCAAAAATAGTAGGAAGAAAAACGGGAATACTCAGGTCGGTCCGGTCGACCAGTCTTTTTTTTTTTTTTTGGGAAGTGTTCATTATTGTATCTGTCTTATTTTAGGTACAAAATTCATAGGGGGTCAATTTTTAGTGAAGGAAGAGAGCATAAATTTGATTCCAGAAAATTATTTCACAATGACCCAATGGCAGCAATAACATTATGGTTTTCTGACGGGCCTCCATGAGAATATTATTGATGCCTTGGTCTAACTGAACAAATTAATGATGACATTTTTCCACTTTTTTGTTTACGTATGACAAATATTTAGATTTTTGTGTTTTTAAGAGCCTTTTTAATGAGAGCTTTTAAGTTGAAGACTTATTAAAGACTTTTCGGTTTATTCCACTTTTCGATCTTATACCCCACATCTTGACAATTAAGTTTATAGGTATTTATGAGTATATCATTTCTCCAAATTTTCAGCTATATTAAAAATTGTTAAAGCATTCATAAGTGTGATTTATCAATTATGAACTTGAACGATTCATATTTGACAGATTTGGTTTGTCCATTAATTTGATTTAATTTGTAATTTTATTTATCGCGAGCGTCGTAGCCCTGTGCGACTTTCTAATTTCGTATTTATTTATTCAAAGATTTCGTACAAGGAGTAAACACGTATATATTACCACTCGGCCGCTTTCCCCATATGCGAGGTACAATTTCGATGTGGGGTGATGTGAGCGTTAGACGCAAGCATAGTAGCTTTGTATGATATCTACCTTATTCAAGTTGTTCATAGATATCGTGCAAAGAGTCAGGCGAGTGTGCATATATACTATATATAATATCCAGGTCTGAGAGGCATTTTCTTAAAGTTTGGGAGTCTAGCCAGGCTGGACCCCAGTTCAGAATCTTTCCAGTGGAGCCTTTGTATTTTGCCACTGATGAAAGCATTTTGGGGAAATATTTATTTGTTGACGGAAATCGTTTTGTCCACTCACTCTGAGGTGTTGAATATTTCCCCTTGGGCTCTTTGTTTTTTTTAAAAATGTCCAGTCTGCAGAGTTCGCGTGAGGTCTAGCAGGAGACGTAGAGGCATAGTGACTCATCTATCAGCTACATTTCGCCAGTAAGTTACCTGTTTAATCTACTAGGGTTTGTTAGCTTTCGCTGTATTTTTATTTTATTTTTAGTAGCTCTGAATACTTTTGGATTTCTTCGGTGTAATTTGTATTCTTGCTACTTTTGGATTGTAACTGAAGATTTATTTTGGAATAAAAAGGTGGTTCTTAAATTCTCAAGTTAGGGTTGTCCATTTTCGATGGAGGTTTGCCAAGTCTTCGGTAAATTTTCCATGGAGGCGGTCACCGCATGACTTATCTCGGGTTTCGGGGTGAAATTCGGGGCGGGTCTTGACAGGTAGTTTCTGAAAAACTGAACAAGCAGTTTGTGATCACAACTTATCTCTGTTGGGGAACTAAGAAATGTACATAAAGATCTTGAATAGATCGGTTTTCACCCAAATCAAGTGGCTCTTGACCACGGAACGCGTTTGCAAGGTATTTGCTTAGTATTTACTTGATGGGGAAGAGATATGAAGAATTATGCCTATTTGCGTGTAAATTCTGAATGAATCGTGATGAACTCTTGTTAAACTAAGAGATGCCACTGATCTAAAATTATGAATGAAAGGAGGGAACACTTGGTCTCGAAAGTGAGGACCGTTATTGATGATGCTTATTCATCTGTCGGCTTAAGGAAAACTAAAAGACGATGAAGTTATGCCTGTATGTATCCTTTGATCGGTCGAAGTCTTGAGAAGACTCATTTTGTCCATATGATAAAGAAGTCTTGGGAGAAATTCTCAATCTAAGTACGGCAGCACATTCATGTACTTGTTACAATATGTTTGACTTGACATCTCATTCACTACAAACTTGTAAGGCCAAGTTCTCCTTAGTCTTTCAACTATCTTCCTAGCGGTTGAGCATCTTCGCTCCCTCTTAGATGAGTGTGAAAGAACATCAAGGTAATGGCCGGATGTGCCCATGCAACGCCAATGTAATGGCAGTGATTCCTTCTATGAAAGGTTCATGCTTATTCATCCATACAGAAAGACACATCAAATGTGAAATCAGAATCTGCCCAGTTTCGTTGGTCAAATTTCACAGAACTTGCAAGATATCCCACTCTTTGGAAAATGGTGAAATTAGTACCATTGGAAAGGTCTATGTGTCTACTTTCTAGGGACATCAACCATTTGATCACACCTATCATATTGAGTGAGTTATGGCTATTTTCGTAAAGTAGGACGGATCTGTCCGAGAATCTGCTTTGGCAGAATAGTCAACTTTGACAGAGCTTTGTGATCAGCTCAAGATGAACTGGGTTATGGACCTTATATGGTTGGAAAACTACGTGTATCTAGTTTCCAGAAATTTATACGGTTCGTCCATACCTATTGTGTCGAAGACGTAATGACTGTTTAAGTGCACGAAGGTCATGCCACGCTTGAATCTGATTTTCAACGCGAACTTATGTTTTGAGTCGTTAGGCAACCTTCTCCTTAAAAATCAAAATAATGCTAAGCATAGCAAGTCTAATCTAAGGATGTTGTGGCTAGATTTAATGACTAAATCGTTACCCAAGTCTACTTTTGAAGTATGTGAAGGGTATAGGCTTACACCATTTATCTGTACTTCGAGATTGAGTTACCAATCAGTGGGAGTTATTGTGTAGACATCAGAGGGAGTTTATATGCATCACATGTTATTTTCAATTGTAGTTGGTGCGTTGTACTCTTTTTTCATTCGTCAAAGTCTTTTGTTTTACCCACGCGGTTTTTGTTTCACTTGACAAGGTTTTTACCGAGGCAACACCATAAGTGCCATATCGTATTAGAGACGCAACACAAGGGGGAGTGTTTAAGGAAATTATATTTCCGTCATTCTGTTATGTGTCTTGCCCTAATACACGTATGATTGGTTAATCCAGTTTCCTTATTAGAATAGATTACAGTTGATAGATCTTCTAGATCATTCGAAAGACTCTATGTAATGCCTATAAATTGGTCTTTCTATTAATGAATGAGTAGACCGTTATTCTCGTTATCTTTTCTCCTTTAACATTCTCAATGTTATAATTTAATTCATAACGTTGTAATTTTTGTTTAAGCACATGTAAAATAAAAGTGATATACATCCTAATACCGTAGCTTGTCTCCTCAAGTTCTAAACCAATAAAAACACAAGTGTCACTGTTCTATACGCCACAGTAAGTGCTTATGTCATTTCGAGTTGATCGATCAAGGAGACGAACAAGAACAACTTGATATCGTGATTAATTCTTTAGGCCATGACGTCTTTCTTTTTTAATTCGATGTTTCTGATCGATAATGACTGATATTATATACAAATCCCAGTATTATAACTTCGATTATGTTCCCCTTCCTTTAAAAAAATTATTTATACTCCAATAATGATGTTCTTAAGCACTATTTTATAAGGCCACAATCATGATAATAATGTACGTAATCGATCAAATCCTTCATATTATACTAATTAATCACCAGCTATCCCTATCCCAACTCTGTTTTTAAAGTCTGTTTTACTGTACTTTAAAAAAAAAAACTATGTTTTTAAAGATGAAACATTTCCCTACATTGGTTAAAATACTAATTGGGGCAATTAACAAATAATGCAAAGCATCTTAGGCCACTTGCTTGGAAATTGGAAACCCAAAAGTAAATGCAATTTCATAAAATTAGTACTTAATATGAATGAACAGTTGTATTGCCAAAAACAAATCTGAAATGATAGTATATACTATAATACCTGATCAATGACTCGGATATTAAACATTTTAGTCTCTACCTTTACATAGTGAATCATAATTTAACTAAAAAGATGCACTTATGTGTTTAACCATTACTTAAAGTTTTCCACACTTATGTAAAGAATTGTAACCCACTTAGATGTACAAATCATGAGATCGCCAATAACAATCCGGCTTTTTGGGTAGTGGGTATTGGATTACCTTATCTGGGACCAAAAAGGGCATCAAAATTGGATCTTGGAAAAAATATAATTCTCTAAACACTACACACTTTATCCTCTCTTCAACTAAGAGGCATTATTTCAAATTTTGTGTGATTCAAAATTCCAGTCCATAGTCTTGATCTATTCACCCTCCAACTCACAATGATCTTGATGTTTAAAAAGACTACCCAGTTAGTCATCTATCCCAAATTCATGTCTATAAAGGCATGGAATCATTGATACCGATTAGGAGTAGTAGTGTTACTTTATGCTAGGGCATTTTAGGGCATATTTGGATAATGAACTCATTCCACATTAGACTAACACAAATTTGAAAGAGCATATCCATTGCTAGGCTAGTTAAGGCAATCGTTTATGTTCACTTTCAAGTGATTTTGTTAACTAAATAATCAAATTTTCACAAGTTGAGGGCAAAATGTTTGAAATCTATCTTCAAAACATTATTAAGGATTTGATCGATAGAAATAAATTAAAAGACACAGTTTATAATTTTCTTTACCTCACACGAGGAAGAAATTTTTTTTTGTTGAAGTTATCATTCCTTATTATCTTTGAGAAATTAAATTAACATATCCCTAAATGTTAGATACACATCTCTTTTTTTATACAAATTATATAAGACTTTGTAGGTACGTAAAATTATCAAAATAGACATTCATATCAAAAGTAAAAAAAACTTGTTGAAATAAAATATCCCGCTTAAAAGTTTTCTTCTTCTATACGAGAATAACGTATGTGAAGATACCAAGTCCTATAATTTAAACCTCTATAAATTAATAACGTCAGGACCGAAAAAAATATTATTTAATCGAGATTATTAATTTATCAAGGTTTTACTATCGATTGTGCAAATTGAAGTTTAAAATTTAGATTTTACTGTTTACGCATGCTATTCGTTCAAATTGAACACCAAACTAGAACTTGGGATGATGCTATATATGTACTCCTCTTTTTTTTTTCTTCTTTTTTTGAATAAATTGAGTAGCAGATTTAAAAAAAAGTATGTGTATTTAGTGAATGAATTGAGTATTTAGTGAATAAGTGATGTAATTTAAATGAGGGTATTGCAAGAAGGTTGGGTATGCGTATCTAGTAAAATATTAAAATAATATAGCCAATATGTAGTATATTAAAAATAAGATGTGTATCTAGTAATTAGGGATGTGTTAATAAAATTTCTCATCATCTTTCATCATGATGACCGGAAAAAAAAATTCAAACAAATTATTTAGTGATTTGTGACATTATTTATGTCATGAAAATTATTTATATTTCATGAAAATAAGTCATTACAATGGTGATAAATTTATCAACCAAAACGTAAATAGTGAAATAATATTCATCTTCCAAAAAGGCTATATAAAGCATGGTGGAGAGGAGTAGGTTTGTAGTGTTTCACTTTCATGGCATAAAAGGGAGATTATGAGTTGCGGGCCTTTTCGATTGATGCATAAAGCAAAGATTAGTGAACGTAATTGTCTCCACTCTCCACTCTACCGTTATGCCCAATGAAACATCTCAACTAGTTTATGCCCGGGACATCTGGTCGAAGAAAGGAATTAGGTATGCAATTTTCTTCAACTCGCCCCGTAAAGAAAACTAGTTATTCACGGTTACGAGAGTTACATATGTTCGTTAAATTGTTTCACAAATGCTATTCAACTAGTAAATAGTTAACGTGTAAATTTTCGTAATGATAAGTTATTAAATCCATTTTCGGATAAACTTTGCGCAAATCAAAAGTACTGAAAAAGCATGAAGGGGGAGTAGGTTTATATTGAGGGTGGTTCACTTTCATGGCATAAACCTTGGATTAAGAGATGTGGGGCTTTTGGAACGAGGCATAATGCCAGTGCTATTCTGCTAGCTAGCTTTTGCTCGAGTGGTCTTTGCGATTACGACAATGGCTGAGGGTGAAAGGAGCCTGATAGGAGTGATATATATATATATATATATATATATATATATATATATATATATATATATCATTGTCCAAAAGTGGGGTTGTGACTTGCAACTTTGAAGTTCCTCAACCACAATTATTTTTCCCCTTGAGAGCTACCCTTGACATTTGACAAGACCCCAATATCACAAAGGATTTTAATTCCCAAAAACCCAAACAGCTGTAGTAGAGGGGCTTTGATCCACATTTACAGTCCTGGAATGCAAATAAGGTGTTCTGGGATTGTAGCTAGTCTGGTGGTGATCTATTATTGCATATCGGCTTTTACTGCAGGCAGTGATATGATTTGTTGGGCATGCGTTTGGAATTGGTGAAAGTGATGGCCTGTGGGATCAAATCAGTGACGAAAGTTTGAACTTTTGTGAGCATTTTGACGAAGATTGATGTGCATTTTTGTACATAGAGCTCAGCGTTTTCTGTAAAGAAACACAGACGGTTGATATATGCTTGGCACCCAAACCCCCGCCCTGCTGGCCTGTTATTGTGGTTAGTTTTGTAGAAAGACTCTACGGAAGTAAAATCTAGATTCTTAATTATTTATTTAATCTGAATTAAAGTTAGGTACGCAGTAAAAATTGTTACCAAGTAGTTTGAAGTTTGAACAATACAATTCATAGCCATATCTTCCTGAATGAGTTTTACATTACAACATGAGGTTAAAACTTAGGAAGATCGTCTTGGGATTACAGATATCCCAAATTCGATTAAGTAGTAGATTGATGGTTGAGCTTAACTCCTCATTATGCGTAGTAATTACAATTGATAGTTTTGATTAAAATCATATAACACTCATACACGGTTTCTTGTAAATGCAAGGTTCTAAAACTCGCTACTCGGTAGTCAGTCGGCCGGCCGGTGAGTAGCGAGTAGAGGAGTACTCGGATTCTAATTTCTGGATTTTTTTTATTATTTTTAAAACATATAATCTAATATATAATGTCTAAAATAATAAAAATAGTTCATAAAATATTACAATATTTAAGAGATAATAATGTCTAAAAAATAAAAACAACCATTAGTCCATTACAATAACATATGTAATAAAAGCAAACCAAATTCAATTCTTGCAAACAATCCCAAGCATATGTAACTATGCCTCAAATTCTTCTTCTCCATATCCATCTTGTACTCCCTCCGAATCCGACTCAAAATCAAAACTCAAGTCATCTATTTCCTCTTCATCATCGGATATAAAATCATCCTCATCAAGTTCCCTAATTTCTTGGATTGTAGGACCTCTCCTAGGCTCTAAGCCACTATCCACTCCCGATTCCTCTCCAACCCTTTCACTAGGAAGATCTGAAACAACATCATTATCACCACCATCAACAATCCATCCTTGTGAGAGGAGGCGGATTGGGCGAGAGAAGAGGGCGGGGAGGGCGAGCCGGCGAGGTGAGGGAGAGCGACTGGGCGACTGGAGCGAGAGATGAGCGACTGAGCCTCTGGAGCGAGAGACTAGAGACAAATCGAGTTATTAGGGTTTCAAAACGACGTCGTTTTCCTCTTCTTCTTTTTCGGCTGACCGAGTTGACCGAGTTGGACCCGAGTTGGACCGAGTTGACCGAGTTGGACCGAGTACTCGACCGATTTTCTGCTGGCCGACTAGAGACACTGAGTAGGCCAAAATCGCCACGGTGACTAGCCGAGTACCGAGTACTCGGCGAGTACTCGGAGTTTTAGAACCTTGTGTAAATGAAGAAACAAAGACCTCAAATGTACCATACACTTGAGGATAATAAGGGGTGCACTCGAGAAATTGAAGCGTATACTCCTTTCGAACCTAAATATTCATTTTAGCTAATCTTGCACACTGATTTTCAAAAAAATAAAAATAAAAAATCTTGCACACTCTTTGTTTTATTTGTTTTTAATTGAATTTTCTTTTAAAAATCTTATAAATAAATAAACATTTAATTAATTACAAATAAGATCATAAAGTGTAAAAAATATAAAATGTGAACTTGAGAAAGTGTGAGTTTCACACCCCAGACCGTGAAACATCTCGTTGGTCAAAGTCTACTCTGGTGTGTTTACTAAATCTGAAAGATAATGAATCAGTCAGGATCGATTCCCTTTCTTTGACGTTTACTAACCATGGGAAAGGGAATGTTGCGTGGGTCCCATCAAACATTCAGAATTCGCTCCTCCATTTTCTGACACGTTTACTTACTAGTAATGAAATTTATCAGGAATGAAAGATAGAAGAAATGAGAGACATAATGAAATTGTATGTAGAGATTTCAATTCCATTAAGCTGGTTACCTATCCCATATAATTAGAATATGAATGTAACTAATTACGAGTTCGATTACTTAAATATCCCTTAAAAAGCATTTACATATTTATGTTGATCTAGTTTTATTTGTCGTTTTAATTGTCTCAGTTGATAAGTTATATATAATCAACAAACCAAGATTGACTTTTTTTTTTAGAGAACAAGATGAACTATTATTTCTATTCATTGTATTGATTGTAATCATGTGGTTACATATTAATAATATAATATAGATGCTACGTGTGTGCCTATATATATTGCAATCTCGTCGTTGTATAAACTCTCTTCTACCATGATTTATATACATCATTTGGACCTAGTACTAGCATTTTGAGTGTATCTCAAACCGTAAGATACAAAAGGTTGAAGACCAAAATTAAGGCGCCATACTTTTATACTTTTAAGTAATACTATATTTAAATCAAGCAAACAATTTTATAAATAAAAAAAACTAAACAACTTCAACAAAAAGCATATTATTAACATCTAAAAAAGAAACTGTAAGAAAAAAAATTGAAATTACTAGCAAATTTAAATAAATTTCTTAATATTATTAGCATATTAAAATTAAAGAGGGTATTTTCGGCATAAAAATTTATTCTTGATAGTGTCATTCCTAAACTCACCTCCCCCCATGGTATTACAATTTCGGGTTGTTAAGGAATCGATTCCTTATTAAGAGGTGGGACCCACACCAATTCCAATTTCATTATGTGTAAGTAAACGTAAGAATTCTCCTTAGCCGGAATCATTTCCTTACTTCTCAATTCTATTCCATGTAAATAAACGTGCCTTTTATTCCGGAAGGGAGACATAGTATTGATTCCTGATGATAGCTGAATCAACTTTTCATCCCTAAATTGTCCTCAACATCTATTGATAATCCGAAAATACCCAAAAGCAGATCTATTCATTCCTAAATTTTAATTTCATTTATACTCATGTGTGTTTTTGTAATTAATCCTATCATGATTCCAATTCCTATGTTTTAGTAAACACATTAATGAGAACACTCCGAGTAATAATTCTCATTCCTAATAACAAGTAAACACATGAATGTGAATGACTCCTCTTCTCCCATTCCTCCTCTCCCCCATTCCTTCTCTCTCTTATTCCTTATCAATCCCATTGAGGTTTAGTAAACGTGCCCTCAAGGCTTTGAAAGGAAGTTTAGCTAATTTCTTTGTTGAAAGAATCTCTTGGCTCTCGTTTGTATGCTGTTGTTGAAAACAAAATCTTATTTCCGAGCCCAATCTCTTAGCCCATTCTCTCCATGACAAATCAGTAAATAGTCCAACTCCTAGTAGCCTTTTCTTCACCAAGGCCCATACAAGTCGGCACCTTGGCAAAAGACATTTATAACACCATACCAAGCGTCACTCGCCGTGGTATTCAAAGTCTATCGTACTTACACAGAATCTTTCCGAAAACACCCACAGTCTAATCTCCAAATCACACAGCCCTCACGCTATTTACAGTGGCAAATTCGACATAAACCTCACCAATCGTTGCAAAACCCTAGCATATATATAATCCTCCATTACCCAAACCCTCCACCCCCCATACTATCTCTTCGTTCAGAAACCCTAAGAGCTCAGTCTCCACAATGCCGCCCAAGTTCGATCCCTCTCAGGTCGTCGAGGTCTACGTCCGCGTCACAGGAGGCGAGGTCGGCGCCGCCAGTTCCCTCGCTCCCAAGATCGGACCTCTCGGTCTCTCCCCAAAGAAGATCGGAGAAGACATCGCCAAGGAGACCGCCAAGGACTGGAAGGGCCTCCGCGTCACCGTCAAGCTTACCGTCCAGAACCGTCAGGCCAAGGTTTCCGTCGTCCCATCTGCCGCCGCTCTCGTCATCAAGGCCCTCAAGGAGCCCGAGCGCGACCGCAAGAAGACCAAGAACATCAAGCACACCGGCAACATCAGCCTCGATGACGTCATTGAGATCGCAAAGATCATGAAGAACAGGTCCATGGCCAAGGACCTGAGCGGCACCGTCAAGGAGATTCTCGGCACTTGCGTCTCGGTGGGGTGCACGGTTGACGGCAAGGACCCTAAGGATCTGCAACAGGAAATTTCCGATGGCGATGTGGAAGTCCCCCTCGACTGAGCTCTGTGATGTTCGTTTTTTCCTCTCCAAATGTTTTCGTGTATTTTGATTTGGATAATTTTGTTTTGTTAAGATGGTTTAAGGATTTCGATGCCCGATTATAACATGCTGTGGATGCTTTAGTATAGTATGGGTTCTACATTATATTGATGGTTAAATTGGGCTTTAATCTGCTTGCTTTAATTTGCTCGTGTTTCGTTTGCTGTCTTATTTATGAAATGGCCAATTTTGGGATAGCTCTGTGGGGATAATTTGGGTGTGCAGATTGGAATCTGCAATCGCATTCGCTGCTTTAGTTTCTGTTCCCGTCTGTTTGATTTTCATCTTTTGACTGATTGTGTGCGACTTATGCTGAGGGGAATTGTTGATGAGAGCAAATTGAATTGCTATTGCTATGTATTTGATGAGTCAAGGGGGTTTTGTTGACCCAATGTTGACATGATGTCAATGCTAACTCTGGTATTGCTTGAGGGTTTGATTGGAGCTATTGTTGGGTGCTTTGAATGGTCATCTGTGCATTGCAAAATGTGGTTGTTTGCTATTTAGGTAGAGTGTTTGGTTTCATATGTTAGTATGCTTAAGTTATATGAGTTGAAGTATATCTTTAATCATACTGTGTGTGCTCTGTGTGACCTCGCATAGCTGCGTACTGATTAAGTCTCTTAGGGTTTGCAGGTCCTTCCTGCTCCCATGTCTTTTGGTCTTCGTAGGTGGCTTACCTCATGAGAGGTGATGGAGTACATGTAAATTTTGTTGGTTTCCTGCTGAGTTGAATCCGATGTGTGTGTGTTTAGTGTTTAATTTCCTGATCACATATTTTGTACATTAATATTTTTTTAGAAGTAATTAATGTGAAGAGCCAATAAAGTGCTGTATGATGAGTCTAGTGTAACATATTGAACAATTCCTTTGCAGAATTGTATGGGTAATTCTTTGTTTATTACTGTTTGTGAACCCTTCACCTTCCACCTAAGAAACTTAGAAAAGTTCTGGCCTGTGAAATGGTGTTGTGTACTTCCCAGTACCTGCTATTGTGAAATTGGTAGATGAATTGAGCTTCCTTGCATTAGTTGTGATGTGTAGTAGGTATGTTAACAACAGAGTAGGTGGAGGATATGCTAGTTTGCTTTAGTTTCAGTAAATAAGATTTTTGATCTGTTCTGGTAGTGCATCTGTGTGTGTGTGCGCTAATGGTTATGTACTTTGTAGATGGTGTATATGCCAGATTGTTTTGGTATGAGTAGTCAAGAATTCAGATCGATGGTCTGTAATGGCAGTGCGTGTGTGTGCAAATGAATGAAGTGTATTTCCGATTACTATTTGTTCTCCATGTCTTTTTTGCGCCCCTTCTAGTATTCAGATATACACATAATCGTTCATACTGGGTTAATCTGTTGTTGGCTTTGAAGTCTCCCTCATCCGTCTTTCTCCCAGTAACTTGTTTTGCGTGTTCTTAGTGTGGATGAGTTACTTCCCCTCTTCATATTCTAATTCCCTTCTGCTGTGTTTATTAGTGCCGAATATTTTTGGTTAGAAAAACTATAATGTTACGTATTCAGTAAAGAGTATAAGCATATTCAACAAAGAGTTGTTTGTACGATCTGGTCGGGAAACAAATACAATCATTGTAGAGGACTCGATTTACATTGATGTATTTTGGATAACAATGTTGACTTAGAGTCTTACATGATATTATTTATTAGAGAATTCATCACCAACAGTGTCTGTACTTTTGGGTGACTGAGAATATGGTAGCTGAACTTACAAAGTGATCAAAGTAGTACCTAAACTCTATTTTTTGTATCAGTGTCATACATGCTGTCTAATTCTTTTAATAGTTTTAAATAATTTTTTCTACTACACTTTTTATGAAACTAAGATTTTTCTTCCTAAGAACTAGCTTTCAACATGCTATTATTTCACCTAACGACCTCTTGTCTAAATGATTATTAATCATGACGGAATCATTGTTGCCTTAGAATAAAAATTCTTAGTTAAAAAAAAAAGTATTTGTAGAATGTAAACACAAAATAAAACACAAGAACAAGTTTAATTATGCCAATATTAACTAATATTTTTGTGACGGATTTTGGGGTTAAAGATAGAATTTATTTATTTCAACATAAATACAAATAAAAAACTCAGAGTCTCGCTCTTAGGTATTCATACTAATAATTACAAGATAAATACTTATTTGTAAACAAAGCACTCCACACCAGATGATTACAGCACACCACACAGTAAACACTATTATTCTCACACTTTACTAAAAAACTATATTATGGCTATCTTACTTCTTGAGAAAGGTTGAGAAAACTTCAAACTTCTATCTCAAGTTTATAGATGTCTTCCTACTATGCCTAAGGCTCCTTATATAGAGAGCAAACTTCAAACTAAAATTATAATTCCCCTATACTGAGTGGATGACAAAGGAAACTTATCCTGATAAATTTATTTTTGAAAAAGAAATGTCTTCTGCCTTCACGCATCGGCAGCCACTCACTTCATATCAGAAAGAAAAGTTTTTTGTCTTGATGCGTCGGCAACCGTTTTTTTGTCTTGATGCGTCGGCAACCGTTTTTTGTCTTGACGCATATTTACTATGTTGTGATATTCTTCTGAATTTTTCTCATATCCTGCTGAAGAGTTAGGACCACTATATTCCCATTCTCGTGCAGTGTCATCTTTTTTGCAACATATTTACTATGTTGTGATATTCTTCTGGATTTTCCTCATATCCTGCTGAAGAGTTGGGACCACTGTATTCCCATTCTCGTGCAGTGTCATCTTTTTCATTGTCAAGATCTGAATCAAAAGGATAAGAAATCTTATACTTTTCATCATTCTCGAGTTTTTCTAGCAACGTAGTGGTAGCTAAGGTGCAATCAGCCTCCTTTCTCATAAGGGCTGTGAAAAAGTCACAATTCTCTGGTGGAGGGTGATTATAGCAAGTGACCATTATTTTCTCTCCACATGCCAAAAGACTTGAATCATAGTCTCTTACGCCACGTCTTTGATAATAGCTATAGCCATAGCCTTAATCCATGTGATGCTTTTATTTGGTCTACTATTGCCACCTGTAACGGTTGGTTTTTGAACTGGACTTTAGATTAATATGACATTATAATATGGAGAGATATAATTCGTCTATCCATCTAGCACTGTCCATTTTGGAGGAGTTGAAATGAATTTTAACATCAAAATACATCCATTAGGTTTAATATTCTTGACAGCTTCAGATATTACATTTGGGAATCCTTTCAAATCTTCATTAGTTTTTGTCCAAAGGTTATGAACAAAACCGTTTTCCACAAGCCATAACTTGTGTTTTTGGGGATGCTCTGCTTGAATATCAACCAAATATCTCCCATAATATGAACCGAGGACTGTTGATAATGTTTGTGAAAGAACATCTTTTCCTTCACCTAAGAGATTATGAAAGCTATACCATTCAGATTCTTTTAGTGCTAACATTGAGATTTTAGCACTTTTAGGATTTTTAAGGTAGAAAGCCTTAGAATTTCCTGCTGGATTTTATGCTTGTACGCTTTTGTCCTTTGTATTGTACACTTTTGTCCTTTGTATAGAATCCATACAATTCTTCTGTTAAACCTTTAAGTGTTTGAAGCAAGTGAGCTTCATTCTCATAGAACGCATGCAGAATATTATCAATAATAATTTTCTGCTTAAAGGCCAATAACCTATATGTCTTGAATATTGGTTTTAAAAGATCAAAGGCTGATCATGACTAACCTTCTTTCCAGTAACTAAGGGTAGTTTATTAGCCCTAAAAGGGGCTCTTCTGCTTTTTGGCAAAGCAACAGCCATAAACATACTTGACATGCCTTTACCGTCTGGTGTTTGAGACGGGCTAGCCGATCTTTTACCCTGAGACCGGTCAGTTGAGGCTGTTCCTTTCGGACACAGCAAGCTCATTTACGAGTTTTTCTTCATTGGAAGTAACAGACTGATTTGCATCTTTTAAGGTGGTTTTAGAATGATCCGAATGTTCATCCCATTCATAATCTGGTCTTGGCTTGATTCTTTCTGAAGACTGGCTTGACTCAGCAGCTCCATAAGAAACAATGTATTGATAACCTGGTCCGTCATGGAGAGGTCCTACGGTTTTATCACCGCTCTTGTTTCTTTCCCAAAGCTTCTTCTCCTCTGATACTAGTTTAAGATTTCTTGGATTGCGACCTTCTCTTTCAAACATTGCCATTAATTCTCTTGTAAGAGCGTCAGACAAATAATTCTTGTCACCTGCAACCATTTCAACATCATATTCATATTGAGTTAAAAACATCTGCCACCGCAAAACTCTTCCTCTATCAGCAACATCAGTTAATTTGTAGTTTTTTGAAATTTTTTACTCTTTTGTTATCAGTTCTTACTACAAATTTATTTCCTACGAATGCCTCAACACCCTTAATGCTTTTAATTAAGGCAAGGACTTCCTTGTCTTTAGTAGAATAGTTTAACTCTGCTATATTAAACTTTCTTGATAGAAATTTATAAATCTTTTCATTATTTGTATATGGAGCAACAACTAAAACAACTCTTGTCCAGTAATAATCATTTGCATCAGTTTGTAAGATGATCAAATCTCATTCTTCAGGTAACTGTAAAAGAGGAAGGTTTTTTTGTTAATTCTTTAATCTTTCTGACAGTATTACTGTCATCTTTTGTGAAAAACCATTTCTTTTTAGAACTTGTTTTTGGAGAGAGAAGTGCAGTGAGTCCACTGACTTAAGGAATAAATTCTCTCGCAAAATTAACAACTCCCAAAAATATTTGCAGAGATTTTGTATATGGGATATTGTCTGGAAATTGGCTAATTTTCTTGACAATGTGTTCTTGGATATGAATCTCTCCATCCTTAACATGAATGCCAAAGAAATCAATTTCTCTCTTTATAAGGTGAATCTTCTTTTGTCCAAGGATGATTCTCTTCTGGACAATAATTTTACACACCTGTTCCAAGTGCATTAGATGTTCATTCTTAGTTTTAGAGAAGACAAGGATGTCATCTATATAACTATGCAAAAATCTGAGTAGGGCTTGAAAATATTATCCATTTTCCTTTGAAAAATAGACGGGGCTTGCTTAAGACCAAATGACATAACTAACCATTCATTATACCCATGAGGAGTTCCAAAGGCTGTCAAAGCAATGGAATCAAGATGCATTTTAACCTGCCAGAAGCCTGATTTTGCATCAAACTTGAAGAACATCATTGCTCCTTTAAGTGTATTGATGAGAACTCTCATCTGAGCTATCTGATAACCGTGTTTAACGGTCTTTTTATTCACATCCTTGTAATCAATTACCATTCTGGCGTTTCCTTTTAGTTGTTATGCATGATTTCTTACTAAGAATGTTGGGCCATGATGAGGACTATTTGAAGGCTTGATTAACTTCTTTTCAAGAAGCTCTTGGATCTGACTTTCCATCTCTTTCCTATCCTCTTCCCTATAGTGAGGGATGACCTTAACATGACAAATAACATTTGCATCATGCATTCTTAGCTGACATTATATTGGGCCTCTTTCCCAATACAGCTGAGGATCTTCACTGAAAACTGGTTTCAGCAAATTTTCTATTTTTGTGAGAGTCGGTATTTTCTTTTGTTCTACCTTATTAGCATATACCTTTAAGTTATGCTCTATGATGTATTCTTCTTCTCCATCAGAACTCTCATTGTCAGAAATTTGATATTTAGAATCTTCCTCTTATTAAGAGTTTTCTGAACTTGTTGCTTCGTTTACCAAGATTTCACTGTGACCTTTAAGCTGGTCTTGTAACAGTAAAACTGGCTCTAAAACTGGCTTATAATAAACACTCTTCGCTGGCGACTTTTGATATTGGTATGCATATCCTTTACTTGTAACGCGCACCGCGTCTGTTAATTGAGATTCCTAATGGTATTTTTGAGTTTTCTTAAACCTAATCATTTCTGGTGTTTGAGTTACTGTCTGTTGAAGAAGAAAGTCATTTCCAATCAACAAATAAGCGGTCTGGCCTTCACACTGCCAAATGATCTTGATGATAAAATTTCCTCCTCCTAATGAAACCTTTACATTTCGAGCTATTGTGTCCATGACTATTTCATTTTCTTCCATTGCAATTCCAGTAACTGATCTTGGAGATTTTTCCCAATATTCTTCAGGTATTGCATATCTTTTAACAATAGTGTATCCTGAACCACTATCTACAAATGCATGTAGATGATACTTCTTGTAATTGGGAAACTTCAATCTACTAGTGATATAATTGCTATATATACTAGTTTGGATTGGCTTTACTTGCTCTTGCTTTTCTGAAGCATTAAGTAATTCTGTGAAAGGATTGACACTTCTCACAGTAGTTGTTTTGGCCACGATCCTCAGCGCCTGGAGCAGAGGTGAATAACGAACAAAGAGAAGGGGGAGTGTTGCGGGCGTGCCACCTCGCTGACGAGGAAAAAGCTTGTGTGCGGGCTTGACTTCTTGATCAGGCGGAAGGGATTTCCAGGTGCCATCTTAGATGAGGAATTTACGAGCACAAGGCGATCGATACTCACGGCGGGACGCGAGCAGAGCAACTATAGGGAATCAGGGAGACCGGGGGAGAGTCCAGGAGGGCTTTGAGAAAAGCCTAGGCGGCGGCGCGCTTAGGGTTAGGGTTTTCGAGTAGATCGAAGGGTAACTGAGTTTCAGTTTTGTAAAGTAATTGTCTCTGAGTTGTTGAATAAGTTTGTGTCTCTTTGAGAGAGAGTGCAATCCCTTTATATAGTGGTCCGACTTGCGGCAGAAGCAAGTTAACTAGGAATCCAAGTCGGGCTTTGGAACCCTAATCCACAAGGACACTGTTTAACCCGCGCGGACCAATCAACTTATGACACATGTCCAGTTCGCACACTCCATTCCGCATAGGGCTTTGCTTCCGTTCTGCCAATTGTGGACTCCTATGTGGACTGGAATTAGGAACAATCTTATCCCGTGAGGTGTCACAGTCTCAAACCATCCCACGAGCCCCTGAAGCTCGTTTCTATCTCGCGGGTTATTACAGCTTATGGGCCTTAGAAGGGCTTTTTATACTAAAAGGGCCACATGGATTGGCCCGAAGCACGTCAAAAACTTTTAAGAGTCTTTAACGATTAATGTGATGCACGCGGACTCCGCCTGTGCCTTCTTCGTGGAGCCACCCACGCGGGCCAGTTCGCCAGCTCGCCTCGTGTAATCCGCTCGTCACCTACGCAGAGTGTTAATATCGCCTCGCCTAGGACTCTTACATGAAATACTATCGCGCCTTGCTTACGCGGAGTGTCTCGCCTCAACTACGCGGAGTGTCAATCTTGCCTCGTCTACACAGAGTATCGATCTTGCCTCGCATACGCGAAGGGAGCTAGTCATTCCGCCCGAAGTCATATTACTTGGACAAAAATGTCCTTTGGCTCAAACATTGCCCCCTAGTCCTTGAGGTTTGAGATTAGGCGAGAAGGCCTTATTGAACATGTCACGACGCTTCAAGATTTGAGAGATTCTAACATCTTGGCGTCATCGTGATCTCACTTCGTGGAAGACCAAAAATTTAAGGTCCCCGACCACTTCACGAGGCAACTTGGCTTTATCTAAGGGGGTCCCTTACTCACTGCGTAGCGAGCAAGTATGTATCCTGATGTAAGGTTGACGAAGTGAATTGTGTTATCTCGCTGGTGAATATAAGGAATGACGAAGTGAATCAAAGAGAGAAACAGAGTTCGCCAATCTCGACACCCCATGTGTACAGGCTGTAAAGGAAACTTAAGAGACTCTGGTCCAGCTTTATTTCGCTTGTCATGTTACCCCATGTGAACTCTTTCACTAAGCAACAAAACTGCTGAGGTTCCAAAACCCAACAGTATGAGCAACCCTACTTTGAATAACCAACTCCCAACAAACACTTCTAATACCAAATCAATCATCTCTTGAAGCCACCCGCAAAGCTCAGGGGAGAAGCATTTAAAATGTTAGCGTGAGTGGACAAAAATAAATAACAATAATATTAACTTAAATATGGAGCAATGAAACCAAAGTTTATGCTTTCCCAAAATCTTTCCATTGAGAAACATTTATGCATGCCACTCTTGAATTTTTCCAATAATATTTATGGATTAAACTGATGAACCAATTCCATTGGTTCCAATAAATCATAAAAATGGGGAAGAGATTTCACCATAATGATGAGCCTCCCAGGCTAGGGTCGGAGCCTCCCAGGCTCTAATAGCATCCCACACTAAGTGCTCTACTCACCTATGGTGAGGACCGCTAATAATGACTAACTAGCAATAATAAATATATATAACCCCTTTTATGGTGAAGTAAAATAATAAGAATGATAAGAACAACAATTCCCCAAAAATATAATAAATCAATAGCGCACAGTACAGTTCCCAACTGTACTTAGAAATATTACGTAATAATCACGGATGTTGTAATAATATAAACCACTTACATGTCTCACATGTCAAATAAAATTGGCAAGAGTTCCAGAAAACAAATGAAACTCATTATTCCAAAGAAAATAATAAAACTCCAATATGCCTTTGAAATTAAGGAAACTTTAGCGCATGCATGATGTTAAAATCAAAAGTCCACTCATAGTGCTCGGCTATGCCTGCCGACGATCAGAGGCTTCCTCCACATGATCCTCCTCACGTCCTGAACAATAGATACTATTAAATCTCAAAACTAAGTCGATACTTTAATAAAAATACCAGAAATAAAAGTGAGCCTAAATATTCTTCTCCCTTGCCCAACTTCTCCACCTTTAATAAATTAAGGCCCGAACTTCACCACAAACATTGATAGCCTTAAAACAACTTTTAAAAGTTTAAATCATACTAATCCAACAGCTGGATTTTTATTCTAATAATTACCAAAATCTTCAATCTTTGAAAAATCTCAAACCTAACCAAAACTCCTCCAAAAATTAAAAACTTCCCACATTGGACTCCCCTCATTATAACAAACTCAAAAACATGCAAAACTACCCCCAAGAGGCGGCGCTGCCGTCTGCTCCGCCAGCAGCGGCGGCCGACCAGCCTAACTCCGGTGACCTCCAATGCTCACCAAAATTTGACACAATATTCCTTTCAATACGCACAACAACTTCCATAACTAGCACAAAGTCCAATTTTGAGCCTAACTAGGGTAATCGAAGTCAAACAGTAAAAATCCCAATTTATACCCTAGAATTTCAAATGCCCGATTCTCCTTACCTAGCTCAAGATGGATTAAAACATTTTGAGGTTTTGTTGTGCAGGAGGAGAGCTTCAAAATGAGAGTTCCGGTGAGAACACCACCACGGAACAGCCGTGACTTCACGGCGAGCTTGCTCTCTCACGGCGGACCGACACAGGCTGCCACCTACCTAGACTTGTAGAGGATGCTCTGAGCTTCAATTTGGTACCAAGCTTGCCGCCTATCTCGGCCAGATAGCGGAGGACGGAGGCGGGGAATCCTGGCGGAGGAGAGAGACGCGGGAGGGAGGAGAGAGAGTGAGGGAGTGAAAATTGATTTCTTACCTTACCTTAAATGGTAAGTTTTCATTTTTAATACCCCCAACTGAAATAGTAACTTTACATTTTACACCATAACTTTTACATACGAATTTCGATTTTAATATATAGCATGTCTACGGATTCGTACGACTTCCTTAAAGATATTTTCCCAAAATAATTTTCCTAAAAAAAGTCAACTCTAGGGTTCTTTAACAGTAAACAGTTACTCAAAATGGTAAAAAGTCTAAGTAACAAAAAAGTAAGTAACCGTAATTTAATTTAACAACCAGGATGTGACATCATGCCATTTTGTGACATGTTTTTGCTGAGAATTATTTTTTGGGTTGGTGAGAACAGATGTAGTAATCCCAGGGCTATTTAGAAACCTGGTATTAGGAGTTACATTTGAGCTCATCAACTTATAATAGATTGGATAATATATCGCAAGTTCCACCATTCCTTTCTTCATAGAAATTCCATCTGTCTTAATTCTCAGTCTTAGATAGTGAGTGGAATCTCTGAGATGTGTTGTGAAGTTTAGAAATACATTAAAATATGCAACTTGGTTGCACAAGGAAGTTTCTACTGTTCCTAACAAACTTTTCTTAAAATCTGTTCTTTTGTCGTCTTGTAAGACACATAGAACAAAACAGTCAGTTCAATATCTAGCTAAGAGTTTTATTCCTAGTTGGACTGTTCCAATATGCATATAGGAATATTTTTTCTGGAACTTTGGCGGCTGGTATCCCAACGGCATCCTGAGTGACACATCCCGGTTCTTAAGTTATTTTACGGTTAATTACCGTTGGTATTACTTCGGATTTTTACCGTGTTAAGTAACCGTTTATCACTTAAGGACCCTAGAGTTGACTTTTTATTACCTTTGGAATTTGGGAAAACTTTCTTCATGAAAGTTGTAGAGAACGTCGTTACGAGTTCATAGACATGTTATGCGTTAAATTCGGAGTTAGCATTGTAAAGTTATGAATTTATTTGGTAAAGTTTGGAGGTAGTAAAAATGAGTAATTTTGAAGTGGGGTATTGTTGTTGGGTATATTTATTGGACCGGGTGGGGAGCAGCCCCAGCCCAAATCCTTTCTCTTTCTTTTCTTTCTTTTTCTTCTTCTTTTCCCCGAGCTCCCCGAGCTCTCTCTCTCTCGGTTGAAACCCAGCCGCCAGCTGCCGCCGTCCGGCCAGCCACCGGCCGCCTCTCCACCCCAGTTCGGACCCCCATCTCCTCCTCTCCCTCCCCGGCCTAGCCCCCGAGCCTCTAACCCGCCGGAAGAGGAGAAAAGCCGCCGGAAGCCGCCGATCGACACTTCGCCGGAGCTCCGTCATCCGGCCACCATAGGCCGTGATTCTTGGCTCATTTTGTAGCCCTCATCAAGGTGAGTAATTCCTCCAAAGGAATCGGTCTAATTCGATTTCGTTATGATGATTTGTATAATTGAAAGTTTTAGGGATTTATGGATGTTTTAGTCGATTGCCCTAGTTAGCCTCGGATTTGGACTAAGTGTTAGTTATGAAAGTTGTTGGGTTTGATGAGAGGATTATTTTGTCAAAATTTGAGAAGCATTGGAGGTCGCCAGAAAACGGCTGCCGGCCGCCGGTGCCGGCGGAGCCGCCGCCGGTGCCGCCGCCGGAAAAATATTTTTTGTAGAGATTTTGATGAGGAGTTTAATGGAATAAGTTTTAGAATTTTTGGAGGAGTTTTGGATAAGTTTAAGAATTGTTGAAGTTAAATATTTTGGCGGATTATTAATTAATAATCCGGCCATTGGATTTTTATTTGGGGAAAAGTGTTTTTGAGGAATTAAGGTTATGGTGGAGTTCGGTGAAAATCCGGTGAGCTTAAACCTAATTAGAGTAGTGGGTTAAGCAGAAGAGATTTGAGTGTTTATTTTCAAATGTTTAATTTTCCAGAATTTAAGTTCGGTCCTAAGCATATTTATTGTGCCAGGATACGAAGGGAACCTCGCTTGAGTTGTGATTCGGAATTCGTCAGGCTTAGGCCTAAATCTGTGAGTGGACATTTTGGTTTTTATTTAATATGCATGCAAGATTTTATAAATTAGTATTTTATTTTCCGAGCATATATTATAACTTCAGCAAACGAAATGATCTTGGAAATTAATTGAGATTGATGCATGGATTAGATGTTGGTCATAATTTATGGATTTGAGCTCGGACTGATAATTTGAGATTTGAGTTTGGATTTTCTTTATGATTTCCGGATTTGAGGTTTCATACTGATTTGCATATTATTTGGTTTTTTTTTTTTTTTGAAAGATGATAATCATTGAAGTTATTTATTTCATTGAGCATTTTAACGTGTGGGACACGTCATTGAATTTAATTATTTTCTTTGCTCTTTGAATTCTTTAAGTACGGTTGAGAATCGTACTTGTATTTATTTATGAGTTTCGGGGAAACTCATATGATTTATATTTTTCCTTATGCCATATTCTTGGAATATATATGATGTCAATACTAGTATGTCGTTCCGCCTTTCGAGGCGATGTAACTTCCACGTTTGAAGTGGGGTTACGCAAGCCCTTTCCGCCTTCGGGTGATGTGATGTTGTCGACGGCATCACGCAAGCCCTGTACCCTATCCGTCAACTCGACGTGAAGGTACAGGGAGTATGGGAGTACTATGCCTGAGAGGCAATAGAGTCTGGGAGACTCACTTATATGGCCATATAAGATATTTTATTTGAGTTATCGATTTGACTAGCGGGGCTAGTCCCTTGTTTTGGTATTTTCTTTTACGAAGGTTATTATTTATCTTTGTCATTAATTCGACTAGCGGGGCTAGTCCGTCTTCTTGGGATTTTCTTTATGAAAGATTTTTGTTAACAATTGCATGCAACGAATTTATGGCATATTGGAAAGTGGGAAAGTATTTAAATTTCGGTTTCGTATCTTATGTTTATTTTCGTCCACTCACTCTAACGTTTTTAAATTACTTTCCCCTGGGCCCTTTGGTTTTAAATGCCCAGATTGCAGGCTCAGTCTAGGTGAGGTCGAGCGTACATGGAGTCGAGGCATAGTCAGAGGTTGCTTCCGCATATTCTTTATTCGTTGTTTTTCGTTCAACCTTAGATATGCTCTGATTGTCCAATAGCAAATTATTAATAGTCCTTAATCTTGGTTGTGGGATTATTAGAGTTGAGTAATTGTTATTGGGAGGTGTGTTGATCTTGGGGAGCAGGAAGGCTCCAGGTGTTGAGGATGTTTGGTTTGGTTATAGAAGTGTCAGTTGGACTTTTCAGGTAAGGGTTGTCCATTTTCAAGGAAGGTTATGCCGAATTTTCGGTAAATTTTTCTTGAAGGTGGACCCCGCGGGATTTACCTTGGGTTTCAGGGTGAAATTCGGGGTGGGTCCTGTCACTGAGTCCATTGATTCTTTTGGTGTAGGGTTTGAAGTAGGTGAGAGAATCACGAGAAGGACCTCCATATTAAGCTCTGATGGAGTTGGTGATGATGTCTTGCAATTGCTGAAAGGACATTGATCTTTATCATCGTTCCTGGAGCTCTCGCCTACTTTGTACTTTTTTTCTTCATCTTGACTTTCAAGCCTACTATAAAGCTCGGCAATTTGCAAGTCCTTTTCTTCCACCGTTTTGGTGAGCTTCTGAACCGCTCCCATCAGATTGGCTATTTGCTCTTCAATGGTGGACGCACCTGTCACCATGACTTGCATGGGGATAGGTTGTGATGAATAATCCACTAGCATGCCATATGTGTTGTCTTCATCACCATTTGGACTCCCGTTGTATGAAGCCGTGCTTGATTCATCATCCGTGGCAGGTGAGAATGATCGCTCCCTTGATTTGTTTGGAGTTTCCTTCTCTTCACTTCGCGAGGCATGCTTGACTTCACTTCGCGAGGCATGCTGGTCTTCAGTTCGCGAGGCACGCTCATCTTCACTTCGCGCGGCACGCTCGTCCTCACTTCACGAGGCATGCTCGTCCTCACTTCGCGAGGCACGCTTGTCACTTCGCAAGGCACGCTTGTCTTCACTTCGCGAGGCATACTTGTCCGCGAGATTCGCCAAGGTGATGACTGGTTCGCGAGGGTTGGAAGGCAAAGCCACAAATGTTGTGGGTTGATTCCTCGCCATGCTGCATGTGACATGACCAGAGAGCTCGCTGTTTGACCTTGCGGTCGTTAGTTTAGACTTCTTCGTCGAGATGGCTTGAGTGCTCTTGGAGGCCATTACGTCGAACGAATTTGAACTTGCTTGCAGAGAAGGAGATGAGAGGCAAAGTTGTCCCACTCGGCGTACCAATTTGGTAAACACGAAAATATTTGCAACAAATAACAGAACAACATGTGTACAAAGAATAATTTAATTTAATCAATACGAATGCAGGTTACAATCTTTGTGAATTCCTCTGATTCTATCTCCGAATATAGGTTTAACTCAAGGGTGACAAGCACTTGTTCTTGAGAGTTACGCGGGTTGATCACGTAACAAGTATTTAGAAATTGGATTTGGTGATGAACGGGCTGTTTAGGGAGCTTGATAGTTCTTCAAGGATTTTGGATTTGGTGAAGAACTGGCTGTTTAGGGAGCTTGATAGTTCTTTAAGGGTTTAGTGAAGAACTGGCTATTTGGGGAGATTGATAGTTCTTCAAGGATTTTGGGGAGACTTCTGAGCTCGCGGGAGGGATTTTTTTTCTCTCTCTAGTCCGCTGCTTTTGTTTATGCTCCTTGGTTTTGCCCCATTCTCTTGATATGAGAGGGGGTATTTATAGTGTTAACAAGCCTCCACTTAAGGTAAGTAATGAAGATTATGAATCAATAATATTTCCTTAATCGAATTAATGAATCTTGACTGATTGATTTACTTGCTGATTTTAACACAATCAGATCAATCAGATCTTAAGATTTAGATATGCCTAGATTGCTTTGGATTGAATGTCCTATTTTGATCAAGATCATTAGTAAGGGGCGAGCCATCTCGCGAATATGGAAAGTATCTCGCGAGGAACCTTGATTGACATGCAATCGGTGATTTCAGATTCCACTTCGCGGATTCCCCACGCGAGGTCATCTCGCCTCGCCTTCATGTAAATCCACGCGCGCGAAGCCTTTTCGCTTTGTCTTCATGTAAATCTACGTGAAGTCCGTTTCGCCCCGTGAAGTCTAGTTCGCCTTGCAAAGTCTAGTTTGTCTCGCGAAGTCTAGTTTGCCTTGCGAAAGCTTGTTCACCTCGCGAAGTCTATTTGGCCTCGCCAAGTTTTGTTCACCTCGCGAAGTGCGGTTTGCCTCACGAAGGTCAGTCCGCCTCGCCTTCATTTATTTCTATGCAAAGTGTAGTCCGCCTCGCCTTCATTTATTTCTATGCGAAGTTCAGTCCGTCTCGCCTTCATTTATTTCTATGCGAAGTGCAGTTCGCCTCGCCTGACTTCTTGCGAGCCATCACTTATAAACCCAATTATTTTATTAAATTTTACATGTCTACAGCATCAAGCAGGTATCGTGGACGCGATTGACTTAAGTTTCCAGCTTCAAAGTACAAGGGTGAACATGGCTCCGATGATGACGACAGCTTGTTTCTGGGATACCTCCAGTAACACCTTCAATTTTAGATTCGGCAAATGGTATCATGCTGCTAGACTTGTACTGGCCTTCCAGTTTCCGACAATCCTTACCAGGAAGTTGATTTCGAAGGAGAAGCAGTGGCCTTTGAATCTGATCCCAATCGCCACAATTTCTGTAAGTCTTATAAATTCTGGGCTGATCATTACGTTACTCAGAGTGGTGAAGCTAGTGGCATTGCATTTCTAGAATTGTGGCTCACTAAGTTCATAGTCTGCACTAGCACTCAAAAAATCATTGATGCCTGGGTTTGCGCGGCCATCCTTCTGTTTAATGGTCATAAGTTAGGATTAGCCCAAATGACCTTAGCTCTGCTGTACCGAGCCCTTTATGATATGTCTCTTCACTCATTCAATTATAGCACTATATCAGGGCCCCTTTGGATACTGGACTTTGGCTGCAAATTTACTTTGCTCGGTTCAGGAATCCCCAAGTCACAAATTTTCCAGATAATCAAGAGCTAGGAATGGCATTCGCCGGAGTTAAAGCTCACGATCCCTTTGATTATTCTGACGGTTTCCAACACCTATACACCCTGGATGCTTATGTACTTGATGCTAGTGAACTGATGCTCAACCGAATATACCCAGAAGCATTGACGAATAAATTCATGTGGTGCACAACTCATTCTCCTGAGGCTATGCATTTATTCGAGCAAGCTATCTCCATTGCTAATCTGAGACTTCTTGATGATGCTGGCTTCGAACTATATGCACCAAACCATTTTGCTCGCCAACTCGGTTTTCAGCAGGAAATACCCTTCCCTCTATTCGAGAGCGTGAACATGTATACTTCTTGATGCTTGAGGAAGAAAGGAAAGGAGCAAACTGATGATCCTTGCTTTCAGCCTACCTTTACTCGGTTCAAAGTAAAGGTGCAAAGCATTAGCCTCCTAGTCACCAGCAAGGAAGTCAGTCAAACCTACAATGTTTGGTGGTCTATGATTTGTGGCGACTTTTGGACTATGAATCCTCTGTACCTTTTCAGAATCATCTTTGCTATTGGTCGGACCCTGTTGCCTCCACAAGATCAAGCTCTTTTTAGCGAGGGTATTTCCTGCAAATCATTTACCGGAGATAGCACCAACAACGAACCAAAAACCAGTCCAAGATGATGAGGTAAAATTAATCCATTGACACCTAAAAATTCCCTGTTTGGAAAAACACTAACTGTTTTATGTTTAACTATGTAGGATGAAGATAATATCCTAGAACCTTTCTAGCCTTCATCTTCACAAACCCCTCAGAAAAGAGGAAGAGAAGAAGCCCCAGATTCGGAGGATGGGCCAGAGGTTCCATTGGTATGCATTCCTTGAAAATATAACGCCCCATTCTGTGTTGTATTTAAGCATTTAATAACCGCTTGAGCTTTGCAGGTTCGTAGGCGAATAAATACAAATCCCACCGGTGAAGATGTTGCTGTTCTGGATCGTGTCCCTGAAGAAGACGACCACATAACTTTAAACGAGCTTCTGCACAACATCCTACCAGTTTGCCATGCCACCCCCATAGCCACCATGGATAATTCAGGGAACCGAGTCCCCTTAGGCCCTGTTGAAGGAACTGATGGGACCTCTAGAGTTGAAGCCTCAAATATTGCTGAAAAGGCAAACGTTGCTCAACAACAAAGTGAAACTGCTGTTGAAGAAGGAGGAGCACTGATACTGCTCATGAATGCTTCCTCTCCTAATCATGATAATGTTCCCTTCGTTCCAACAACAACAGCCCCTGTGTCTGTACCTGAAGAAATCACAGCTGCTCAAATTGAATATGATGAACCAAGGGTTATAATTGCTGTGGATGAAACAGATATGGGAGAGAATCATGCCCCCCAAGCTATTATAATACTGAATGTTGAAGTATGCAAGAAATTGATCTGGAAATGTTTGACGCCGATGTTGTAGCAGAGGCGACATCTGAAAAAGAAGAAACGATCTCGGTGAATAGAAAGCTTCCAAACACTATTTGTTCAGACCCTCGTATTGTGTCATCTCCCCAAACTTCTATGGAAGCAGCTTTGCTGGATGCTCTTAAGATGCCTTCACTTGCTCCAGAGGTGGTTGCTGCTAAGGACCTACTAAGTAATTTGGAGCAAATCAACTTGGCGAATGAAGAAATCATATCTCAGATCTCCAAAGCCGTGCAACTCTGCGGTCTTGTGTGAATACATCAGAGATAAAACACTTGGAAGACCTTGAGTTTCGTCTCGATCAGATTCCTAACCTTCAAGACAACTTGCAACAGAAGGAACATATTGCCAGTGAATGCCTCCATAGGCAAACAACCTTGGAGGAAAATTTTATGAGTGAGAAGGAACAACTCGACTCTCAACACAATTGCATCCTTTCTGAAATTAATGCTGAAATCAAATCTTTGGTAAAACAACGAGCAAATATCGAAGCTAGGATTGCAGCTGCTAAGCAGAGGAAAGCTCAGCATGTCCAGGCTATTAAAACCAAGATCCCAGAGCTCGAGAAACTCAAAGAAGAAACTCTTGTTGCTGCTCAGGCATCCAAACAGGCTAGGGACGACACTGAAGCTAGTCAGACTCACCTGAAGCGAACCTTGCTCGATATTCATGTAATACCCCGGAAATTTGATATTAGTTTCTAATATTATTTGAGAATTTTGGAGTTAGAAGTTAGTGTGTTTTTGAGGTTCGAAGGAAAAGCAGAAGTGTTCGGATACATAAGTTACCCGAAACGGTTCTACCTTCTTTAAGGGTCATAGAGTTGACTTTTTTTTTTCGTTGGTTTTCTTGAGAAACTTTCTTCACAAAAGTTGTAGAGCACGAAGTTACGAGTTCGTAGACATATGACACACGTTAATCAAAGTTCGTACAAGAAAGTTATGGTCAACGGAAGTTCCTACTTTTTTTGGAAGTTGTTTTTAAATAGAAAAGAAAAATCAGAAAACTCAAACCAACCAAATCGGAAAAATCCCGCATCTTTCTCCTCCTCCTAACCTCCTTTCGTTTTTCAGCCACATCTTGGTCATCCGAGCTTGGATTTGGGCAAATGAGGTACCGTTGGAAAGCTCTCTTGATTCTCTACAAGTATGTGGTGGTTTGGTAGTAAGATTCGAGCACCTGGAGGTGCAAAAAGGCTGGGAAGCATCGGTGGCACCGTTTTGGGTTCTTCGTCGGAACTCCTAATTCCGGTCACCTTCAGTGACAACTCTTGGGGGCTTTTAAAGCTTGTGAGATGTGGATCAATCATTTCAAGCCTCTTAAACTGACCTGAAGTGTGGAGGGGGAAGCGAGGATTTGAAATTCTAGGGTTTTAATCACCCATTTTACTTGAGAGGTAATTTCCACCTTTTATAGTTTTATTTGGAATTTGTGATAGTTGACACTATTGTATGGCTTGTTGAGATGAAGAGTTTGGTGTATGAACCATGACCCGGTTCATGGGTCGCCGGTGGCGGCATGTGGGGCACACTCGCCGTCGCCTGTGGCGGCACGTGGCAGCGTGTGTAGTGTTGGTTGTTGTGGTTAGCTAGCTCATGTTGTTGTAAGCTTGTTGAGATGTGGAATTTCTAGGTTTTGAGGAAGGATTGCATTCTAGGACTTTATGTTTAATCCTAGATTTGTGAGAAGTTTTGAGTTTAGGATCTGAGGATTAAAGGCAGTTGTATTGGGTCGTTAAGTTCGACGACCTTAAAAGGTTGTCTTTCTTTTGGCTAAGGTTTAGTTTAAGGGTGTTTTGATATCCTTTGTTATAATGGTCACTAAGGTTGTTAATGATGTTGTTTAGGTAACTTGTGAAGTTTATTTTGAGCTAAGCCTTGTTTTTTTGTGAAGACGCAGTGAAAGTATTTAGGTGAGTAAAATCTCACGAATGTCCAATTTGGGACCAATTATTTATAATTATTATGAGGATGATTATGATGATTGATTTTGATCATGATGATGATAATTATTAGAATTGAAATTTGTTTAGTTCTTGTGGTTTGAAGTCAACATCTGTTTGGTCCTTATGGTTTTATTTTAATTTGAATAGTCTTTAAAGTCACAATTTTTCTTCCAAATAGTCCTTATGGTTTTATTTTAATATGAATAATCTTTAAAGTCACAATTTTTCATCCAAATAGTCATTCGACAATTTTCTCAGTTAAAGGGCATAAATTTGGATGAAAAATCATGACTTTAAGGACTATTCAGATTAAAATAAAACCATAAAGACTATTTGGATGAAAAATCCTAACTTTAAGTACTATTCAAATTAAAAAAACTATAAAGATTAAACAGATGTCGATTTCAAACCACAAGGACTATACAATATTTTACCCTAATTATTATGAGGATGATTAGGATGATGATTAGATGATTGATTTTGATGATGATGATTATGATGATGATAATTGTTATGAGGATGATTATGATGATGATTTTGATAAAGATGATTATGATAAAATGATGATGATTTTGATATGATTATAATTATAAAAAAATTATGTTTTTGTTTGTTTTAAAATATATGAGCTTGATTGCCAACGGACCAATAAATTGGTGACACATGCCCAGTTCGAATATTTCACATAGGACACTGCCACTCAATCATAGACTCCTATGGGAACTGGAATAAGGAATATCCTCATCCTGCGGGTTCAAAAAGCTTGTCTCCATCTCGCGAGCTTTAGAAGGGCTTTTTATATTAAAAGGGCCACAAAGATTGACCTGAAGCATGTCAAAGACTTTAAAAAGTCTTTAACGATTAAAGTTGTGTAAGCGGACTCAGCCTATTGCTTCCTCGCGAAGTCTCCTACGCGAGCCAGTTCGCCATCTCGCCTTGATATATTCCCCCTCCCCTAGGGCTTTAATGCGAAGTACATTAAGCGCGCGAACTGTGTAGTTTGCGCGAATTCATTCCGCGTGCGTGATCATTAGGTATGCGAGCCCTGTATTTTGCGCGAACCACGCGAGCTCACTACCCCACACGGAAGTCATTCCGCAAGCGAACTCTGAAGGTATTCCGCGTGAACTGTGTAGTCCGTTTGAAGTCCATTCTGCGCACGAACTATGTGAAATCCAGTTTGCACGCAAACTCTGTAACTGAGCTCGCGTGGTCTTACTGGCAAGCCATCACTTGTAAATTTAAAGAACTTGGGCTCGCCGGTATGACATGGACCAAGAGTTTAATTAATATTCACATGGATATTTACTGTCCAGTAAAATATTAATTTAGGCGTAAACATTGCCCCCAGTCTCAAAGTCATGATTGTCAAGAATGGCTGAAGAGGTTTATATTCATGCTGCTCTGAAGCCAATGGTATTGGCTCGGGTCATACATAAAATGAGTGTGAGGAGACAAGCCTGTGAATATGCGAACTGCTGTATGGCTCGCCTAGGCACCTCAGACTTGAACTTCGGCTGCATTCGCCTGTCCTACTTCTGCATTCGCCTCGAGCAGAAGTTTGCCTTGACCAGATTCCAAAAAATAGTCATTCGCGAGCATCTGGCAATGGGGAACCAACTTGGTGATAAACATTGAATGACATTTGGCCATGTACTTTGCTGCCCCCCAGTGCGAACCAATGAAAGGCAAACAAAAGAGTCGGCGAACAACAGATGAAAAATTTTTAGAGGCCATGCACTTTGCTGCCCCCTAGTGCGAACTAAGTTTGAAAATTTGGAGGCCACAGGAATTGGCCTAAATAATGACTAAGACACTTGAAGAATGTCTAAGGTCTGAAATTTCTGGAACACATTAACACATCTGCCCCAATGTGCCCCCCATTTTTGATGTCTGTTCGCCGAAGCTTCTTGAGAAGAATGAAGGACATCAAAACTTTAGCATGCCCCCCAGGGAAAGAGTTGTGGTACCAATGCCCCCCCAATGAAGAAAAACAGGCTACGAGATCATGAAAACACATTGAAAATGTACATTGTAAATTCGCGCGTATCCTGACCACGATAAAGAGTCCAATGTAGTAAGGGAGACTACGGCGAACTCCAACTCATGGAATGCTGTTAGTTCAGTTGGCGGGTGATGAGCAAGGTAGCCAGCTATGGCCTGTCCTTTAACTACCTTTTGCGAAACATATGGCAAAGAGAAGGCAGCCAAAGCCAATATCCATTTACCTATGCGTCCTCGTAGGATAGGGCGAGAAAGTATATATTTGACTAGGTCAGACTGAGTGATCAACACCGTGGTAAAGCTAACATGTAGTGGCGGAGCTTGCAACCCACGAAGAAAAGGGCAAGACACAACTTTTCCATTGGAGAGTAGCGTGTCTCACAATCTGTTAACACCCTGCTAAGATAGTAAACGACATGTTCCACTCCGTTCTCATCGTCTTATGCCAAGTGTCTGCCGATTGACAAGTCAGTAGCGACGATGTAGAGCTTAAGCGGAAGCTGCCATAGCTTGCCGTATCCTGACCTGTCTGCAATCAAGCTGCCATAACTCTCTCTAGGAATGTCGGAATGACAAACCGTAAAATCTTATGGAAAATAGACATCCAGGGCTTTCGATCAGTATAAGGCTAGCTGGCTAATTCCTCCTGGATCATTCTAGGGGAGTCCACGAAGTTGACTATCCAGAGGTGGCTGCCGTAATGTTTCAGAATTGCAAACTAATTATATTGCCTCTCTGACTTGACTTCGCTAGCAGTAACTTGAAGGCATGTGGAATGCCTGTTGTCTTCAAGCCTCAAGGATAGGCTTCTAAGTAAAGTTTAAGCCTTCAGAGGCAAGAATGTTGTCGTGCATTTCAGCAAGACCAAGGATCTCTTTTTGGGTTTTTGGCTATTTGATTTTTTTTTTTGTATTTCTTTTTCAAGGAAAGAAAGGAAAGCAATTGAAAGAAAACGGAAGTAAAAACTGAATTAAAAGCTATGGTCGAAGAAAGGAAGGGATCATAGCTTGAATAGATTAGCCTTCGTTAGGCCACGGGGGAGGCCATCAGTGCTTCACTCTAAGCCTCAATGTCATCATGTTTCCAACGTGAGACTCTTGCTGTTGAGAATTTCCAAGTGTTGAGCAGGGCTTCATGTCAACAAATTGAAAATTTGAGCAAAGTAGTTCGTAGGGTACGTCTCGTTGCCCCCCAAGCATCCTTGTCTTTTGGCAAAGAATGATTTTCAACTGCATTCTCGTGGATCGTTTGATATTGAGATATGCCTTGTTGCCAACTATCATGTCATAATACATGGTCTTATCAGGAATAACCATGCATTGGTCAAGGAAGAGAACCACTTGCTGGACTCTTTTCGCCATATCAAGAGTGTCATTGGGATTGAACTCTTGTGGAGTATGATTATGCGATAGACGTACCAACATATTGTCTTCGTTGTATTCATCATAAGTTGGCTCTGTGTCATAATCACATGTGAAATCAACAAAGGTCGGTGGCTCGACCTTTTTTGCAACTATAGGCATATATCTGACATGTGCGTACTTCGCACATAAGCCAAAGTGCCCTTTAGGTCTCTGAACTTGCATGCAAAGACTCTAAGTATATTGCAATGTGCTTCCAGGGATGCCACCACACCATATATAGTTAAGCTTAATATGACCACGGTTTGGTGAAGCGGACTGAGTCACCTCGCTGGTGAACATAGGATTGGCGAGAAGAATCATTATGAGAAGCGGACCTCGCCAGCCTTGACTCCCTGCGTGTACAGGTTGAAAAGGAAACTCAAGAGGCTCTGGCCCAGCTTTATTTCGCTTGTCAGGACTTGATAAAGAAAGCAGGCGAGCTCCGCTTTGCCCCATATGCGGCTGACTTGTGTCCACATATACGTCATGCATAGGAAAGTTGACCCATAGGTCACATGCGAAGTTTTGATTCGCCACCAGTGTTTGACCCGCTCTCTTTTTCTAAGATGGACTGTTCTGTCCTACCTTCAAGCTTATCTTCATGGGGAACAACGTCGGTTTTTGAGATAAGATCATTATCCAAAGTCTCGCTGGCCTTAACCTCAGATACATTGTCATTGATTGACAAATCAGTCTCTTCATTGGACATAAGTTCATCCAAAGGAAAATCTCTGCCAACCGTAGGCTTAACATTCTGGCGTTGTAAAGCCTTTTTATTTTTTTCAGCAGCCGCTTGCGCATCTAGTTGCTTGTGTAACTCGTCAAATCTGCGCCAATCCATTATCGTAGCTTCTTCTCGCTTGCCATGACTTGGGGCAGCTTCTCGATCATGTCCAGTAATTAGACAAAGCTTGGGTTGATCATGCCCTTGATCACGGTGGTTAAAAGAAGACAGGCGAGCTCCGCCTTACCCCCCATGCAGCTGACCCGTGTCCATGTATACATCTCGCATGAGGAAACTGGCTACTTGGAAGTTATGGTTCGCTGTCAGTGTGCGAACCAATTTCTTCTTCAAAGATGGACTATTCTGTCCTATCTTCAGGCTACTTTTCCTGAGGAGCATCGTGAAATTTTGAGATGGGATTGTCATCCATAATCTGGCCAGCCTCTACCTCAGGTTCTTCATCATCGATTGACAAAGTTGTTCCTTCTTTGGACGTGGGTCCGTCCAAAGGAAGACCTTCACCATTAGATTGACTACTAGGCAGTTCAATCTTTTTATGCAAGATGTTTATGGTTTGCCCCAACTCTTGTTGGGTTTGTTGGAGGGAAACGTTGACCAAGTCCTTGTTTTCCTTTACTTCGCCGGTGAACCGGTTGAAGTCTTCAGTGAGTATGGCAAGGTTGTGCTGGTATGCTTCCCAAAGGGTCTTGTCCCTTTTGACCTGTTCAGCAAGGCCGTCAACCTTCCCAGTTTGGTCGGTAACCTTCCTAGCAAGGTCGGTAACGCTTTGTTGAGTAGTCAGATTCTGACTTGTCAACAGTTTGAACATTTGAGAGATTCGCTCCATAGACGGAGCAGAACCTGTGTCCTGGGTCGGCTGAGAGCCTACCATGGTGGTCTCGCTGAAGTCTGGGTTACCAAACTGAGCAAGGACCTATTCTTGAGTGATGGATCGTCAAGCCGTGCTGTTATGGAGCTTATACCTTGGTGATATGTGCTTGAGACAAGAAAGCTGAGGCTTCAAGTATGGCGCTTCCTCTGTTTTCCCTATGATGTCTCGTTTGTACTCTCGGTCCCACCGGGTGTGGCAATGTTTTGGCCACGATCCTCAGCGCGCGGAGCAAAGGTAAACAATGAACAAAGAGAGGGAGAGATGTTGTATGTTAGTTTGACTTCTTGATCAAGCGGAAGGGGTTTTCAGGTGCCACCTCAGAGGAGGAATTTACGAGTACAAGGCGATTCAATACTCATGGTGTCGCGAGCAGAGCAACTACAGGGAAATCAGGGTGACCGGGAGAGAGTCCAAGAGGGCTCTGAGAAAAGGCTAGGCGGCGGTGTGCTTAGGGTGAAGGTTTTGCGAGTGGCTCAAAGGGTAATTGGTTTGCAGTTTGTATTTTGTTGAGAGGTTTGATTGTGTCTCCGTGCTTCAACAGGGAAGCGATGGCAGAGCTCTGGGGAGCGTTAGAGGTTTGACTGGGTCGAAGGTTTGTATACATCTGTTGAGTATTGATTTGTTTAGTTGTATTTGAGAGTTGTTCTTTTCCTGTAAACATTCAAGCCCTTTATATAGTGGTTCGACTTGCGGCGGAAGAAAGAATCATTAGAATCCAAATCAGACTCTAAGACCCTAATAGCACAAGGGAATTGTTCAGTCCGCGCGGACCAATAAATTGGTGACACATGCCCAGTTCGCATATTTCACATAGGACACTGCTGCTCAATTATAGACTCCTATGCGAACTGGAATAAGGAATATCCTCATCCCGCGGGGTCAAAAAGCTTGTCTCCATCTCGTGAGCTTTAGAAGGGTTTTTTATATTAAAAAGGCCACAGGGATTGGCCCGATGCATGTCAAAGACTTTAAAAAGTCTTTAACGATTAAAGTGGTGTAAGCGGACTCCGCCCATTGCTTCCTCGCGAAGTCTCTTACGCGAGCCAGTTCGCCATCTCGCTTGATATATTCCGCCTTGCCTAGGGCTTTAACGCGAAGTACATAGGGGCGTGAACTGTGCAGTCCGTGCGAAGTCATTCGACGTGCGAGATCATTAGGTATGCGAGCCCTGTATTTTGCGCGAACCGCGCGAGCTCTCTACCCCGCGCGGAAGCCATTCCGCATGCGAACTTTGAAGTTAGCTCGCGTGATCTATTCCGCGCGCGAGCTAAGTGTTCCGCGCGACTTTGTAGTCCGCCTGAAGTCTATTCCGCGTGCAAGCTACGTGAAATCTATTTCGCACGCGAACTCTATAACTGAGCTCGCGTGGTCTTACTGGCAAGCCATCACTTGTAAATTTAAAGAACTTGGGCTCGCCAGTATGACATGGACCAAGAGTTTAATTAATATTCAAATGGATATTTACTGTCCAGTAAAATATTAATTTAAACATAAACACATATAAATATATTTATGTGGAAAGATATAATTTTTATGATATGCTCCTTGTGTTGATTGTTGATGATTTTATTATATTATGATTTGTGGTTTAGATAGTCAAACCGGGTTCTAAGTCTTTAATCGGGTGATTGGTTACAGTTATGATGATTCTACTCTTTTGTGAAATGTTGTGTAGATAGTCAAACCGGGTTCCAAGCCTTTAATCGGGTGATTGGTTACGGTTATGATGAAATTACTCTTTTGTGAAATGTTGTGTAGATAGTCAAACTGGGTTTCAAGCCTTTAATCGGGTGATTGGTTACGGTTATGATGATTTTACTCTTTTGTGAAATGGTGTGTAGATAGTCAAATCGGGTTCTAAGCCTTTAATCGGGTGATTGGTTACGGTTATGATGATTCTACTCTTTTAGAAATGTTGTGTAGATAGTCAAACTGGGTTCTAAGCCTTTAAATCAGGTGATTGGTTACGGTTATGATGCTATTATTATTATTTTGTGATTTGATATTGGACAGTCAAACTGGGTTCCAAACTTTTGACCGGGCGATTGGTTACGGTTAGAAATAGAGCTCTAGTCCGTCTGTCGGTGTAGGTCATGGGAGGTACCTGAAGGTATCTGGGACCCATGGGTACATAAATTGTTGTTGTAAGTTATGATATGTATTTATTAATATTTGGGACTCATAGGTACATGTGCTTGTTGTAAGTCATGGGAGATACCTTATTGGTATCTGGGACTCATGGGTACATGTATATTTGTAAAAGTATTGGTTATATGGTTTTAACATTGTTCTTAATTGTTGTCTTTTAACTTCCTTATTTTGAGTATCTCCTGAACTATGCTCAATGCAGAAGATTCTTTAATCTTATTTGTGTTAATTTTAGTGGACTTCTTGAACTATCATTTTTGCAAGATTCACTTATGATTTTGATTGTTTTGTGATTTGTTGGGTTATCTTATTTACTCACTTTCGAAATTTATTATTTTGAGGGGATTCCTGATTTAAGTTCTAAAGAAAGAATTACCGGTTTTATCTTATATGATGTTTGGTTAAGTTATTTTTGGGAGTTACTCATACGGGCTTTTTTAGCTTACCGGGTTTGTTGTTTTACAACCCGGTGCACCAATTCATGGTGTAGGGGTTAGACCTGCATGTGTTGATCAACAGGGTTGAGGCAAAGACATAGTCAGGCCATCACTCCGAAGTACTAATTATCACCAAATATGCAAACCTACGCTTCGATTCCAAACTGTCACACCCCAATTTTTGAAGGATAAATTTTCAAAAATTTGGGCATGATATATCTTAAAATCTTAATATCCCAAAACCTGCTTAAAACTTCCAAACTAAAAACAAATACTGGAAATGTAAAAGTCAACAAACTTATCAACCGAGTTAAACATTATATCTCTTTAATTACATCAATTGTAAAAGTCTAGTAATTATTAAGTCGCTTACATAACTCTTTGTTGCTTTACAACCCGGTGCACCAATTCATGGTGTAGGGGTTAGACCTACATGTGTTGATCAACAAGGTTGAGGCGGATGCATAGTGGCAGGATTTTAGTTTCTGTGCACTTTATTTTATTCTTTTATGGCAGTTTGTTTTTAAGCTCGTGTGAGCGACTTAATAATTACTAGACTTTTAAAGTTGATGTAATTAATGAGATATAATGTTTAACTCGGTTGATAAGTTTGTTGACTTTTACATTTCCAGTATTTTTTTAGTTTGGAAGTTTTGAGCAGGTTTTGGGATATTAAGATTTTAAGATATATCATGCCCAAATTTTTAAAAATTTAACCTTCAAAAATTGGGGTGTGACAGTTTGGTATCAGAGCGTAGGTTTGCATATTTGGTGATAATCAGTACTTCAGAGTGATGACCTGACTGCAGCGGATCACCATCATATGCTCTTGGGTATTGATATGTCATTGGGTATGCGGGAGTTAGGTGTTATCTTGAGCGTTAGGTCGCTAAGGCATAGGTTGCCTCAGTAGGTGAAGTGCGGAGATTTGAGTAGGATGTTTGAGTTTTAGTCTTTGAGGAATAAAAACCTCTAGATTGAACTATTGTTTGACTTCACAAATTTTGATCGTGGAAGTCAGTGTTGCTTTGATGATGTGGTTATTACGTCTTTTGTTCGTGACTTAAACTTGTGTTTAAGTCTTATGCAAATGTTAACTCAATGTTGCCTTGCTTCACAAGTGATGGTCCTCTTGGAGGTTATTTCGGGAAATTAGGAGATGGTTTTCCCATTGAAAGAATTCTATTTTAGGAACCGGGGAAAGTACAACCCTCTCTGCCTATTATCAAGGCAGTGAACCCGACTCATCTAGTGAGGTTAATTTGAGAGATTGCAAGGCTTAAGGTTGTGACCTGGACGGGTAGTACAAATTGTTCCCCGATTTGTGGATCGATGACATGCAGACCTTCTATGTGGTCAATTGTATTGGTATTGGGATATGAGATTATTGTGTTCTTTTCTGGGTAGGGTTCAGACGGTGGTGAAATTTTGTGCCAAGTTGTCGGAGAAGGAGACGTTGTTGTTGTTGCTGCTGCTGAAATTGGTATTGGTGTTGTTGGAGGTAAAGATGGTCCTGACTGGATGGCGTAGATGGGTTAATGTGGGTCGGCACGCTGGGGATCATATTCCAACTCCCGCTCCCTCCTCCTCCTCCTCCGCTCGAGTACTGGTGCTCCATTGTTCTGCCTTTTTGTCTTTGAAACAATGATGAACCTCTGTGGTGTCCAATTTGAAGAAGCTATGTAAAACTAAACGACAAGTCGTATTTTGAGTAAATGGGGCTTATAAAATGTACAGAATCTCGTAATGTTCTAATTCTTGAGACTGTAACAGCTTCTTTATTCTGGTTTGAGGTTTGCTTTCTGACTCTGAGATTATCATTGAATGTTTTGCATGTGTGTGGTATTGGTATATGGGATTTTGGTGATTGAGTTTGCTTTTAGGTGATTTTTAATTTTTATTTTTTTGGTCTGAAAAAAAAATCACTAAGTAATTGGGTGATTGAGTTTGGCTTTTTTGGTGATTGAGTTATGTGGAAATGTGATTTGGGTATTCACTAAGTAACTTGAAAGATGACCCATTTGGTCTTTTTTGTATTCCCATAAGGTGTTGATCATTGTTTGAATTCTGATTCCGAAGTTATTTTCATAATTCATTTAGTTAATGCTTGCCTGAGTCTGTAATATGTATATTGCTTGATCTTGATAGGCTATGGAGGTAGATAGTGTCAGCAATGAACTTCAGCATGAAGAAAATTACGTATTGATTGATCTTGAGGGAAATTATTATTTGTACCCGGAACACCACCTGTTTTATGTTCCTCTTTAATCTTATTGGTCCACATGTTTTGTTCTTATTTCTGATTGGTGTATTTAATTTTTTTTTTCCATCCCGTGCTGGTCCCCACATGAATCTGAGTTATATGATTGGTCGGGTATAACACCTAGCAGTGCCACGTGGTGTTCCGGGTACAGAGAATAATTACTCTGATCTTGATTTAGTATACTCGCAGTTTGAAATACCAAAAAACGCACCATATGTTCTTCGCGTGAGTTTCTTTCGGTTTAGGGTCCTCTTCATTTTCGATAACTTGTTTTTCTCTGCATTTAAACAGGCTTTAATGTTATTGAATTGTATTGGTTTTCAGGGTTTAGACACAATGAATCCAGTACTGATTATATATGACAAACTGAAGTTAGTGAGTTTATAGCTTCGAATTCCTTAGTAACTTCTAATTTGAGAAGCTGTTGTCTATGCTGAGGTGAATACATATCGTCATATTCACCCTAGCCAGTTCATATCATCCCGATCCTTTACTACCCACATTGTAAATTTCTTCGATCACCTTCTCCGACAATGTACTCTACTTGGACACTGTAAACAAGTTCACTGTCAAATTCTTACAACGGGCACATGTCAATCAGTTTTCTTGGCTGCCAGACTCGTTACTGCTTATGCACGTCTTGGGCACGTCGTTGATGCCCAAAAAGTTTTTGACACCACCCTGTTTCAAGGTACATCAAACACGCTCTTGTGGAATTCAATTCTTAGAGCGAATGTGTCTCATGGATTTTATGAAAAAGCACTCAAACTATATGATAAAATGCGAAGACTTGGAGTTTGGGCTGATGAGTTTACTCTTTCCCTGGTTATTAGAGCCTGTGCATTTACAGGTAGGTCTAGGCTATGCAAGAATGTGCATAGTCATGTTATACAAATGGGTTTTCAATATCATCTCCATGTTGTCAATGAGTTTATTGGAATGTATGGGAAACATGGTAGAACGGAATGTGTCCGCCAACTGTTTGATAAAATGAGTGTGAGAAGCTATGTTTCTTAGAATACTCTGGTTTCTAGTTATGCCTTGAACTATGATTGTGATGGTGCATGTGAGATTTATAATAGGATGGAGTTAGATGGGCTGGAGCCAAACCCTGTGACTTGGACATCATTATTGTCAAGTCATGCTCGTTGTGGCCGCAATGAGAAGACCATGGAGTTGTTTGATATGATGAGGATCAGAGGAACTGAGGCAACTGCTGAAGTGCTTGCTGTGGTGTTATCTGTATGTGCTGATATGGCTTTGGTTGACAAGGGTAAGAAAATCCATATTGTTTTTGTTCTCATGCTCACATGGCCATACTATCTTTGGGTTTCTTTGTTTTTCAAATGATGACCTCATTGCTTTCTAAATAAAACAACAGATGACAAACCTCTTTTTTTTGTTATATAGAATTAAGAACTAGTTGATGGATAAAATCATAGCATAAAAGAATGTCAATTAACAATCATAATGAACCAATGCGACTGCAAAATAAAGACGTCGTTACGTTTGTTGGAGAGACTTAGGGATAAATCGTGAATTATGATTTCCCCGCTTTGAATTGAAAGGAAACAGTGCAAAGTGTAAAAACAAGATTTGATGTGCGAGATCAGGTTCAGAGCTGGTTGTTGTTTGATGTCGCTCATGATTTGGCCTCTGAGTTGCTTCTGGATTTTGATAAGTTTAGAGGCTTTGGCAAGTCTTGTGTGACGGCCATTTTAAGAACAATAAATGACAAGTGGTTTACTGTTAATTTTGGTGTTTCAGGTTTCAAAACAATCATAAATGTATATGACATTAGAATGACAATATATTTTTAGTACATGACGTTAGTAACGTTGTTAACTCTATGTAATTTCTTAATTTTCAAAGGGTGATTCTGAGTTTTCTCCATTCTCCCTTTTCTTTATATTTGTTTTACTCTTTTTCTATTTATATACCTTTTATTTTTAATTTTGTTAACTCAGACCATAATCTTAATGACTTTGTTGTCTGCAAGTACATCACTCTATTCCATTTTCTGTTTTAATTTTAGTCTTCCAGAAATTATTGTTTTGTTACTAGTTCAGCAATGAGAATTATATCTTCTGTGCTAAAAAATGACTTTGCTGCTCCTCCAAAAAATTTAAGACTAGTTCATGAATGAGAATTTGATCTTTTTTATTTCTCTTTCCTTAGTAATTATTAATTTTAATAATTTATTACTAATAAATTAGGGAGTGACGGATTTGTCCCTCAAATTTTAACGAAAACCACACAAGAGAACAAAAGACATAACGACATGTACATATTTTTGGTTAAGATTAGAAGTTCATGTACCTTTATGATTGTTTTGAAATTTGAAACATCAAAATTAGGAGTGGACCATTTGTCATGTACTGTTCTTAAAATTTTTCATTTCTTAATATATAAAATATAAAAAATAACAAATTACCGAATACATTTTCAATGTAGAAAATAACAATCTCATTTAAAAAAAATCATTTTTCAAAAAGGTTATCGGACAAACTTTAAAAGTTTATTTTTGGTTATGATGCCTTCAGAAGCATAATAATAATAAGAGAAAATTACATAGTACCACATGATCAAATTTAAAAACACAAAAAATCCACTTTCATTAATTTTTATACAGTTTAAGACATAAGCCCAAGCCCAAAACTGAGAGCATCAGGTCTGATCCAAATTTTAGCTATCAAATGACCATATAATACCCTCTATCCCATCTTTTCTCTCACTCTCTTCCCCTCTGTCTTTTTTTTTTTGCAGATCTCTCTCTCTCTCTCTCTCATCCTGACCTACACTCCACCACCACCACTGCTTCATTGATGTTACCGGTGACGTCGATCACATATAATCGATTCACCTCAAAACTCGATTCCGACGATAAAATCACCACTAGATTGAATCAACTCTTACAGATTCGATCGAATTCGTCAATCTCATGCCGGAGCTTCCACTAAGTTCTGTCACATCCAATTAATCGATCTCTTAATCAGTTTAAGCTTACCGTAGTTGATCGATCAGGCGGTGGAGTTAGACGACGTCGAGATCTTCGCTGTCGTCGTCTTCGATCCAGAGTGGTGAGAGCGACTCGGCCAATCCTTATCTCAATTCCTGAACAAAAGACGTCGACAATGGCAACATGATGACATGGTCGACGATGGCTAGACGCTAACAATAAACGCTGACGATGCCCGAATGTGAACGACGACGAGGTCTCGTTGATGATGCTAAGATCCTTCCTGGTTCTTCCGACACCGGGCCAACAATCCAAATCTGGCCGATCTAGATGCTCGACGACCACGACGACTGCTACGGAACCAAAGCTTGTTCCCATCCATTCCAAGGCCGACGAGTTCCACCGCCCAATCCAATGACAGCTCGGTTGATCTCTACTCATTCCTCCGTTTGGTTCCCTTAGTGGTTCTCCGATTCTGACTACATCAACTGGTTTGTACTTTTTCTTCGTTTATTGCGGTGTTTTGATATTGTGGAAATTGAAGCTTCAATTAGTATTAGGCTGTGTGGAACTTGAGGGCTTCTATTTTGCTATGTGCTTTAGTTTTGTAGCAATTGATTATGATTATGATTAGCTTCAAAATCCTAGATTTGGATGAGTATGAGTGATGCTACTATACATTTGGTAGTAGTACTAGCTATTCATTAGTCAGTCGACAATAGCAGCTTCTTCAGTTCACAGTAGCAGAACATTTGTAAACGGTCGGTGCAGTAGCAGCTAGTTTGGAACTGAGAATTGCAGAAGTAGGCAGTAACATAGTGGGATGAGTAGCAAACGTAGGCAGTAGCAGACAGATTGGTAGTAGAAGTCGTCATTAGCAGACGAATTGGTAGTATAAGTCGGCAGTAGCAGGCGGATTGGTAGTAGAAGCCAACAGTAGCAGTCGACAATACTTGAAGACAGTAGCAGTTTAGTTGTAAATTGACTCCCTTTCATTCAGTTGACTCTCTTTTAATGAAGGGTAAAATTGTAAATCTGTAGTTGACATATATCAACAGCATAACAACTTGTCCTTAATTGTAAAATTTTGTCATTATATGTGTAAAATAATGTGTAAAGGATGTATTTGTAAATTAAAATTTAGTTAGTAACTAAAATATAGTTTATAATAATAATAATAATAATAATAATAATAATAATAATAATAATAATAAAGAGAATTGCAAATATTTGTTTTATCCGGTCACAGTATCATTTAACATGTACTATTTTGCGTGCTGACGTCATGGACTCGGGTTACTGGTTGATGTTCTATCCTCTGCCTTTATCTCCAGAATTTTCTTTTGCCTCTCTTGCTCGCCCCATCTCCAGAGACACCCTCTCTTTTCCTGTCCTCATCCTTCTGCTCTCTGTCTCATAGAAGATCGCCGCTTCCAATCCTTTCTTGCGTTTTGGTTTTTCTCTCTTCATCCATACCCTCTCTTCAAATAGGTATTTCTGGGTAATCATTTCGGTTTAAGATATGCTATTCGATCTGGGTTTGATTTTTTTTTTCCCTGGGTTTTGATCTGTATGTATCGTCAATCTTTCTTCATGTGCTTGCCCTTTTTAGTTTTTTCTCCAGAACACCAAATTCCTCTGATTTTTTATTTTTTTTTGAATTGGATGATTGTATTTATAGATATAGGCAATTAGTTTACATATTTTCGTGGATTCCTGACTTTGATTGTTCTTCTATGTTTTGTTCTTTTCTTTTTTTTGATCGATTTCTTTTGATGCCTTCAGGTTCTGTGATTGATTGCTTTTCTTAGTAAGGAGAGTTCTATCAAGGCCAAGAAAGGTACTGCTTCTTCTTGCCCTGAGTTCTATGAAAACAAAATGATTTGTGCATTGTTCCCTGAAAGCAAATTGAAAAAAAGGGAACCAGTAAGGACACAAGTAGTTTAATGAAAATTCTTTAGTCTGTTGCTAATAGACTTTGATGTTGTTGTATCTGTTTGCGTGTAATTTAGGATCGTCATTGTTATTTTGAAATTGAAGCAACTGTGAGGGAAATAGAGCTTAATTGTTCCAAAAAGAGCTTCGTTCAAGGATATCAAAGGCCAATTAGTTTTTGCATTTTGCTAACAGTGTTGTGGTTAGTCAGGTATCTTTGTACGATAGAGAATAGAGCTATGCTACCCTGATATGCAATTGTGTGATGAGTAATGGCCTCATTAGTGTCTGGTGCCAGTTTGAATGTTTACTTGCATGATAAGTTCTATCATCTGGTACTTATGTTTATGACTTTTACTGATTTTCAGGCACAAGACGAGGCTACATATTGGCCAATTAGTGAAGGATACTTCAGAGAAACTTAAACTAGCGAGTGAACGAGATCACCATACTGAAGTTAATGTAAGTCTCTCTCTCGCTCTATATATACTGTATATGTGTATATGTATTACATATAGTTCTTTCTCTCCATATACTAAACGCATGTCTTTTCGAAAAGAGATCATCATTCATAACTTCACTCACTTGTCGTTTTCTTTTTATGCAATAAAATTTGGTGAAGTTTTTGGCTTTTCATAGACCTAAACTAGCATTTTCAACCAGCCACCTAGTGTTTGATTTACTTATGTGTATGGTTTAGCATCATCAATACTCAATGTCAGAAGTTTTAGAACTGTTTGTTCTAATAGACTTTGATGTTGTTGTATATGTTTATTCTTTTCAGTAAATTTTTCTGATCAGTTTCACTCTTTTGCAGGTTCTATTCAGTTGGTTCACTAAAAGAGTGTCGGAAATACAAAGCTGTTAATCAACAGGTAATAGAAACATTCTATTCTATTACAATCTTGCTTCATTGCATATGCATGGATGCTTATAATTGCCTGCACTCAATTGTGTTCATCAACTAATTGTGTTTCCAATTGCACAGTTTTTTAAGTAAAGATTTTACTTGCTTTGTGTTTGCAGTAGACAATATATATCATAAACATTGATGTGAGAAGAAATTCCCAGCATTTAGCTTTTTATTGAATGTTAAATGGTATAATTTTGGTTTATTGGGTTTCTGGGGTTTCATTTTATTGGTGGTGCTGGGAAAAATATATATTTTCTTCTTAGAAAGCTTTCCATGCTTAATGGAAAGCACTTAACTACATATAGATTAGTTATTAGACCAATGACTAGGTACTATATATGTTTATACCATATAATCATATATACCTGAGCATATTGAAGTGTGCCTTCTTCTGATGCTGCAAAATCAGGTTCTTTAAGAAAATTGATCAGGTACATGAACTTGTTGTTTCGGTAATTTGTTGTTTTTCATATTTTATATATTAAGAAATGGAAAATTTTAAGAACAGTAGATGACAAATGGTCCACTCTTAATTTTGGTGTTTCAAGTTTCAAAACAATCATAAAGGTACATGAACTTCTAATCTCAACCAAAAATATGTACATGTCGTTATGTCTTTCGTTCTCTTATGTGCTTTTCGTTAAAATTTGAGGGACAAATCCGTCACTCCCTAATTTAGCAGGAATAAATTATTAAAATTAATAATTTCTAAGGAAAGAGAAATAAAAAAGATCAAATTCTCATTGATGAACTAGTCTTAAATTTTTTGGAGGAGCAGCAAAGTCATTTTTTAGCACAGAAGATCTAATTCTCATTGCTGAACTAGTAACAAAACGGTAATTTCTGGAAGACCAAAATTAAAACAGAAAATGGAATAGAGTGATCTACTTGCAGACAACAAAGTCATTAAGATTATGGTCTGAGTTAACAAAATTAAAAATAAAAGGTATATAAATAGAAAAAGAGAAACAAATATAAAAAAAAGGGAATGGAGAAAACCCGGAATCACTCTTTGAAAATTAAGAAATTACATAGAGTTAACGGCGTTACTGAAGTCATGTACTAAAAATATGTTGTGATTCTAATGTCATGTACATTTATGATTGTTTTGAAACTTGAAACACCAAAATTAGGAGTAGACCACAACAAGCACTTCAGCAGTTGCATCAGTTCCTCTGACCCTCATCATATCAAACAACTCCATGGTCTTCTCATTACGGCCACAACGAGCATGACTTGACAATAATGATGTCCAAGTCACAGGGTTTGGCTCCAGCCCATCTAACTCCATCCTATTATAAATCTCACATGCACCATCACAATCATAGTTCAAGGCATAACTAGAAACCAGAGTATTCCAAGAAACATAGCTTCTCACACATTTTATCAAACAGTTGGCGGGCACATTTTGTTCTACCGTGTTTCCCATACATTCCAATAAACTCATTGACAACATGGAGATGATTTTGAAAACCCATTTGTATAACATGACTATGCACGTTCTTGCATAGCCTAGACCTACCCGTAAATGCACAGGCTCTAATAACCAGGGGAAGAGTAAACCCATCAGCCCAAACTCCAAGTCTTCGCATTTTATCATATAGTTTGAGTGCTTTTTCATAAAATCCGTGAGACACATTTGCTCTAAGAATTGAATTCCACAAGAGCGTGTTTGATGTACCTTGAAACAGGGTGGTGTCAAAAACTTTTTGGGCATCAATGACGAGCCCAAGACGTGCATAAGCAGTAACGAGTCTGGCAGCCAAGAAAACTGATTGACATGTGCCCGTTGTAAGAATTTGAGCGTGAACTAGTTTACAGTGTCCAAGTAGAGTACATTGTCGGAGAAGGTGATCGAAGAAATTTAGGATAAAAAATAAAAATAAAAAATCACCCAAAAGCCAAATTCAATCACCAAAATCCCATATACCAATATCACACACATGCAAAACATTCAATGATAATCTCAGTGTCAGAAAGCAAACCTCAAACCAGAATAAAGAAGCTGCTACAGTCAAGAATTAGAACATTACGAGATTGTCTGTACATTTTATAAGCCCTAGTTACTCAAAATACGACATGTCGTTTAGTTTTACATAGCTTTTTCAAATTGGACACCACAGAGGTTCATCATTGTTTCAAAGACGAAAAGGCAGAAGAATGGAGCACCAGTACTCGGGCGGAGGAGGAGGGAGCTGGAGCTGGAATATGATCCCCAGCGTGCCGATCCACATTAACCCATCTACGCCATCCAGTCAGGACCATCTTTACCTCCAACAACACCAACACCAACACCAATTTCAGCAGCAGCAACAACAACAACGTCTCCTTCTCCAACAACAACAACAACAGCAAAATCAACATCAACAGCAACAACAACAGCAACATCAGTCTCTTGCATCCCACTTCCATCTCTTCCACGTACGAAACTTGAACAACCCTGTTCTTATAGATACTTCATACTTTTGATTGTTCTCTTAACGTGGTATTTGAATTGGGATGAATGCAGTTGGTGGAGAAGTTATCAGATTCGATTGAGACCGGGACTAGGGACTCGCAGTCTGATGCATTGGTATGAGGTGAATTTTGTTTCGGATTTTGTAAATTTTGTGGAGGATTTGGGGGGTGAATTGACATCTGTCGTGGGTTTTGGTAGATTAGTGATTTGAACAACCATTTTGAGAAGTGCCAGCAACTGTTGAACTCCATATCCGGATCCATCGCCACCAAGGCTATGGTAATTGATTACTTTTGATCATTGATGTATCAGATAGTAGTAATCTAGGGTTGTTTAGGTTGATGGTGTTGTTGTGGTGGTTAATGTGGGTTGTGATTGTAGACGGTGGAGGGACAGAAGCGGAAGCTCGACGAGAGCGAGCAGTTGTTAAATCAGCTGAGGTATACCATAACTGTGTAGCTTGCATCAACAATATCAACTGAATGAGATGGTGTTTATGTCTTTTGTATTCTGAATTTGAGTTGTTTTTGCAGGGATCTGAATACCAAGTACATAAATTCTGTTGTTGACCTCCTCAAGTCTAAGCCTTAACAAATTGTAATGTCACCTTTCTGTCATGCCTATGCTTTCCTTGTTATCTATAATAGAGGCTCATAAGTTCTGTCTTGTTGGCGCTTGACTACATGATGTTTTTTGCATTTGAACTTTTCTTAGAGTTATCTATCAAGTATCCATGCTCTTAGCACTTGAACTAAAAGCTGAAGTTAGAATTTATGAGTAGTGCTTATTTTAACTAATTTCCTGCATTTCATGGTCGAAGAACGGTTATTCACTATCACTTTTTATCTTGGAATCAGGTGGTGTAGTCTTGTTACAGTTTGAGCTATGCACAACTGAAATTCTCTGAGGCAAGCTGGAAAAATTCTGTTGTACAAATACTACTTAATTTCGGCAGATAAGCGTTCTCAAGTTATGGTTGTACAGTGGTACTGATTGATTCTGTACCCAAGTACTACTTAATTGTGGCACATAAGCTTTGTCACCTTATGGTTGTACAACGGTATTGATTCATTCTGTATCAGCTGGTTTTAGCTAAGAAATAGTTGCAATTTCCTCTGCTCCTTTTATCTTTTGAACAAATAAATGGAATTTGATGGGTTCTCAACACTATGTATAAGAGCATCTGCACCGGTTGTGAATTATAGCAAGAGCAGGAGAGCAAATGGTGGGCCAGCCATGGGAATAGGAGAAGCAAGAAGAAAATGAAGATGCAGCGGTTGAATTGAAGAGGGAAGACTGTGGGTTGACTGACTGCTCGTGCAGCTGCTGGAGCAATCCTTGCTTGCCGGGCTGCTCCTCCCACCTGGCGGAGCCCACACACGTGGGTGACGTCAGGGTTTGTCTTTTTTTTTTTTTTTAAGGCGCGTGGCAATTAAAAGACCAGAAAAAAAAGAAGGGCCCAATAACAGTTTGACATGTGTCAACTCAATTTTCAGATTTGCACCCAACGGTCAAATTGATCTAGATTGTCCATTTAAAATCCAAATTTGATCAAACGGCCCAGATTTAAAGGCAACGGCTATGAAGGTAAAAAACGGGCAGATTCCATTTTTTGGGGAAATAAACCCTAAAAAATTGTAAAAAAATCCCTAAAAATTGCAAAAAAATCCTAAAAAAATGCAAACAACACCCTAGAAAATTTCTATAAATACCACATCAAATTCATTCACTTCTCACACCAATTTGTGCACAACAAATTCATCACCTCCTTCCATCTCCTCTCTCATTCCTTTGTATTTTTTTGCTTGAAAAATGGCCAATTGGCTTCCTTCCGAAGATTTGCAATTATGCATTTCTTATTGTCGCATTAGCGTTTGTCCTATCACCGGCAACATGCAAAAGTCCGATAAATTGTGGGAAAAAATATATGCCAATTTTCGCGAAAATTGGGAGATGGCGCCTAATGAATCAAGGCCGGAGCCTAGGAGCCAAACCGCGGCTTTGTCTCGTTTTACAAAGTTGAAGCCGACTTTCAAAGCTTGGGGTGCCGCTCTTGCTTATGCACGAAGGAATTTACAATCCGGCTCAAATTTGCAAGATGAGGTAAGTATTTATAATATTGTCATCTCCTTTAATTTTATTTGATTTATTACATAAATTTTGTAATATGTATTTATTAGATATATATTATTGTGACATATAAATTTGTTATTTTTATTAGCGACGAAAAGCTCAATCATGGTATGTGGCGAAAATGAAGAAAGAGTTTACGAGGTTTGAATGTTGGGAAGTGGTGAAGAACCATCCTACTTTTAGAGAAGTCTCAACTAGTACTCCCCCTTTTTCATATTCCGACACCGCCTCTACTCCTCTCGTTAGCCCAATGCCTCCTACATTGGATGTGGATGAGGATGAAGGGATTCCAACACCACAAAGCAACCTTGAAGGTTCCTCAAGTCCGGTTAGACCAATAGGAGTGAAGGCGGCCAAGGAAGCTAAAAGAAAGGGAAGAAGGTCATGACTTCTTCAAATGAGCCAAGAGATGAGGCTTTGAAAAGCATTGCGGAAAATCAAAAATCTTGGCTCGCCAAACAACAAACAAGTGATGCGATGGAACTTGCTTTATACGAAAAACAACTTAGCCTTAAAGAGAAAGACTTCAAATTAAGGGCTTTAGCGGAAGAATCAAGGATTATGGCAATGGATACGGAGGCTATGACCCCAATAAAAAAGAAATATTTTTCGAAGAGGAAAGCGGCAATCCTTAAGCAAATGGATGACGAGGAAGGAGATGATAGCGAGGAAAATTTTTCAAATTGTTATCACCCACTTTTCCCATAGTTATGTACTTTTAATATGTAATTTCATTTCTAGTTATGTACTTTCAAGTAATAAAAAGACACATTTTTTTATTCCATCAAATCAAATAACATAATGCAAACACACTTGGATACAAACACAACAAAGAAAAAAGCATAGAGATAAAATTAAAACAACACGTGTCATATACATATTGGTTGAAAATCCACCCAAAAAATAATTATTTAAAAAAAATTAATTCATGAACAGTAATAGGAAGTGCTATTTATTTGCACTGCTGCACACAAAACCTAAACTGCACCTTCTATTTGCTACACCTCCTCAAATAGTACCTGCTCCTCCTCAAATAGGAGGAGCAATCCTCTTTTACCGCTGCATATGCTCTAATGAAATCCGAGCCCCTGGCTTTGGGATGCACTTTGGTCACTTGTAAATCTAGGGAGTTTTCACTTATAAATGTAGGGAATAGGTTTTGTTCATGGAGTTGATAGCACTGTGTGGGACTGTTGCTCGATCCTATTGAAGGAGTGCGTATGGGATGCATCTCTTGGATGTACTATACGCCAAAACCCCCTTTCGCGATTGTTAAATGGGTTTTTCTTCTTCAGAATCCTTGTTGTTGTATTGCTCTAAGCAATGAGTGTGGTTGCCATCATATTATTTGATCTGGTTCTCATGGAATTGAAACGAGATCAAAGTTTACTCGCCACCGGCACTGCCATCATGTAGTAAAGCAGCACAGTGACCACTGTGCTCATCAAATGTTGGCCAGGAACTTCAAGCTAACAAAGAACTTGTGCACTTAAGACACGACCGAAATCAGATCCATCAGATTTGTCCTGGTTGTATTTTTAGGTCAATCGAATTGTCTTAAAATATTTATGCAGCCTAATTTATTGGGGGCTCCTGTACCAAAGGAACCCTAAAGCTCGTGAAATTATCTATTGCTCATAATCTAGAATTTTTGAATCGAAGTCCGTCGACACTCTTATCCATTGCTCAAACACTAAATTTGATTACAAGTTTAAATTCAGTTCACACAATATATATCCATTTGGTAACTACAGCTTTCCCTCCATATCTCTTAAAACTGACAAATGTACTGTTTGATCCAACCCACGTATAATTGAATTAGGTAAGTATGGTTTCGTAGTTCAAGTGCATTTATCTTGGCGCTAATAAAGCTGGCCTGGAGGTAGCTTAATGAACCAGCGAACTATATATGGGCATCGTCGAGGTATCTTAAAATAAAATACGAAAACACAATTTCAAAAATACTTCTACATAAAATAAACTAAAAACATAAAAAAGCGTACGTATGAGCACGACTTTTCTTCATATCTCTTCTTGGAGGAAAGATAGTTATAATTAGAGAGGTCTTTTATAACGCTAAGCCTAAATCAATTTGACCTAGCTGCCAACGCAATCACACGGTATCCCTTTCCTTTTTTTATAGAATGTTTTGTCTGACAATTCGGTTCTGTTTGTAGATTTGCAGCTGAGAAATTTACAATTGCTTGATGCTTGTTACCAACATCTATCCAACTCGTTTATGAAGAACGTCAGTTATATATGATGTTCACAGGAAGAAAGCCATCTTGCATGGTAATTTTGCGTGTTATAACCTGTAGGGATACGACATAAGAACTCAATGTATGCGTATAACCTGTATATGAAATAGCTTACATGCGTGTGGACTACATCCAATTTTTCGTTCGATGGAGAAACTACATCAAATTTTGTAGGGTGAAATGGACCTATAACCAAATACCTCTAAATATTTATTTCTATATAAAGGTTAAGAAAGGTACACAAGAAGGGACGACTCAAGGGTAATCATGCAGTAAGGGCCGAGTAAGAGAGGATGAAACTTCAGAACCAATACTTTTGCATTTCGCCGATTCACATACATCAACCGAGTTCATGCACTCATCATTCCTAGGCATATACCCTGGACTGGAAGGACCAGGCAGGCATTCTGTTCCACACCTCTCAGAACAACACTTTTGTGGTTTGCGTACTTGTGCAGCTTCACTGTCGGAACAACACTTCTCCAGTTTGCACACTTCTCTAGTGCTACTGTTAGTACTGTCCGAACAGCACTGCTGGTTCATACAAGGCAATAGGCTATGCTTGTTGCTTACAGTATTAAGGGCATCAGGTTGTTCAGAGTTGCCTTTAGTCTGCTTGTTATTACTTCCTTGCAGAAGTAGCATGCTGTTGAGAATTACAAGTACACATGTCCCAGCATCAGCAAGAACCGCAGCCCAAGTACAAGTGGATGACCAGCAAAGGCTAGCGCCAGCACAGCTAGCTTAGGAGCCATTGACAAAGTGACATTCTCAATCACTTTCCTGTTTGCTCTTTTTGCAAGCCGGATCGCTTTTGGTAGGCTTCTAATGTCATTGGACATTAATATTGCATTCCCAGTTTCTTGAGCAAGGGCTGACCCTGATATTCCCATGGAGATACCAATATCGGCTGTGGCTAAAGCAGGGGCGTCGTTGATACCGTCTCCAACCATGGCTGTATATCCTTCCATCTTGCATTATTAACAATTCTCGCCTTCTCTTCAGGTAGAAGTTCTGCATATACGACTTCAAAAGCTTGCTCAAGCCGCATGCATATCCACATAGATTTGATACTAGTATCAGCATTTGTGAAACCAAATTTTGCATTCGTGCAATTATTAAGAAGACATCTCATCCTACGAAAGAGGCATGTCTAAAGAAATAGACATGAAGATCATCTATTTCATAATCGAACACACAATCTGTCAGGAGTAATTACTTCACAAATGTGCTGTGCATAAATTTACTGCACGGTACCAATTAATCTCAAGTGTGTAGGCACCGCCCTGAACATGTCATTCAAACGCTGCAACAAAAGGTGCTTAACGCACTTGTGTTTAACTGTGATTGTTGTCTTTTTCTCTATATATAGTATATACTGGCTAACATGTACATATGTGCTTACCTGCTCATTTGTATGAATAGCTGCAGTATGACTATCTCCTGTGAGAAGAGCTATTTTAATGCCTATTTTCTTCATCTCACGTACAGCCTCTGCAGCCCCTAATAGACAAGCATCAGATAGAGCAAAGATTCCTGCAGGGGTTCCTCCACAGTATATGTATCCAATCGTCTTCCCGCCATTTCCACTCTCTTCAATGGTTGGAACTGAAGTTTCCGAAATACTAATGGTCAAAGGAAGCTTACATAGAGCATAATATATCCAAATTGATTGGACATAAATTGGTATCGAGATTATGGGAAATTATAAAACGAAGAAGTTGATGCTTTCACCTGTTGCAGAAGCAGTTCTCAAAGCAATTTTTCTGTTTCCAATGTAAATATCTTGTCCATCAATTCTTCCATGAATGCCTTGGCCTGGAAAACTTTGAAAGTCCTCCACGTTTTCAGGCTTTGCCTCAATTGAATGCAATCTTCCATACTCAACCAGTGCATCTGCCATCGGATGACTTGAGCAACCCTTGAAAATTTCAAGAAAGCATACAAAAAGAAAAATAAAAAAAATAAAAAATTATAAACCCAAAGTTGTTTGCAATCATAACTTTGGCGAGATTATAAATTACATAACCATTGCCTTCAGTGGATGCTAACACATGATAAATTTAATTCCCATTTTAAGGCTGAAAGAAGATTGGAAAAACTGTGCAGTCTTTACCAGTAAAGCAATGTGTTCAAGCTGATGTCTTCGCGAAGAGATTGAAAATCCGTCACCAAAATCTCCCCACTTGTTATTGTACAAGTTTTGTTAAAACACATGGTCTTGATTTTTCCTAGAATTTCAAGGTAGTCACCCCCTTTGATCAGAAGGCCAGATGTTGCAGCATTCGTAAGTGTGCAGAAAGTTACAACAGGTGTAGAGAGGATGAGAGCACAGGGACAAGTACTCACTAAAACTACCAAAGCTAAGTGAAACCATTGGCTCCAATTAGGAACATGTAAGGCAGCTGGAATCACCGCAACAGAAACAGATACAAATAGGACCGCTGCAAAACAATACCAGGATATGCATGAAAGAAAACTTCAACATATCTTTTGATATTTCAAATGGTAGGGGAAAGAGATGTGGTTAGTAAATATTACTTAGCATATGGAATGCTGTATTAGTGATTAACATAACAAAAAAGCAACAACCACCACCAATTTTATTCACTTCAGCTTTTACAAGAACTTTCCTTTTAACTCCATTATAAGTTTGCTTTGTTATCTTGTTATGCACTCACAGTCTCACACCAACCTTTACATATGTGATGGCAAATATATAAGATGGCAAGTCGCATACTGTAACATCGCTCTCATGAAATTATTTCATCGAAATAAAAAAGTGCAATAACATAACTCCTAAATGATGGTGAAAAGTTGATTTAATTACCTGGAGTGTAGAACTTTGCAAATCTATCAACAAATTTTTGAGTTTTGGATTTTCTGTTCTGGGCTTCTTCCACAAGTTTAGCCATTTCAGCAACCACACAATCTACAGCTAAGGCTGTGTTGGACAAAAATTGTAAACAACATATATACCCAACACAATTTTACTCTATCTCATTAGTTAAGATAGAGTTTTAATTATGTCTGGTTCGACCCATTCAAGACAGAATGTGTCTTTTAATTACAATCTCTTGTTACAAGGGAACACCTTTTGATTCCGTTTATTAAGAGACCATTGTAGATTTGTTTGTTTTTGCGGCTGCACCCGTATTCGGGAATGGGTTGCCTACGTACCCCGGAGGGGATCAAGTCACTCGTAGTTCAAGAGTTTCAATAAGTGAATGACTCGTTGGAGGGCTTTGATTTTGGAGTGAGAGTAATATGTTTGGATTTGTGGCGGGAGGCATTTGAGCTTAGGAGCGTGATTCTGGCTTCAGGCGATCCGAGAATTTATTTGGATTGGTGGTTGCATCTAGATTTAAATCCAGACTGCCTACATACCCTGTGAAGGGATCAAACCAATGTAGTTCAAAAGGTTTGGTTGTGGATTTGATTTTTCTGGTACTTTAGGAATTTGACCAGAATTATTTGGACTGGATGAATTTGTGTTTGGGATATTTGTGAGGGTTTAAAGCTCGTGAATTTGGTTTTAAGAATTTGACTGAAGTCATTTGGACTGGCCGAATTTGACTATTGGTGTCAAGGATTCTATTTAAAATTTTGGTTGCATTGCTAGATTGCCTACGTACCCCCTTGAGGGATCAAACAGACCGTAGTTCATTGGGGTTTGTAGGCTTTGCGGCTTAGTGCCAGCTTTGGGTTTGACAGTTGTATTTTTGAAACTCAATTTGGTAGAGTGTCAACTGATTTGAGTTGTGCATATGAAATGGGTGATGCATTAGTGTGACCAAGAGGCTTGAATTGCCTTAGCCACAGTTAGTGGCGTAGGTGATTTGCAAATCCAGTCTGCGTGTAAGCAGACTCCGCCTGCATGTAGACCTCTCGTGTAAGCGGACTTCGCGTGTATGCTTTATAAGCGGACTCCACGTGTATGCTTTATAAGCGGACTCCACGTTGCTAGTATTGTTTAATGATGATGATGTTTGTTGATGATATATTGAATTTTGGGTTACCCATTACATTTGAAGTTATTTCTCCTCCTTGTTTAGACCATATGTGTTTCCTCCTATTCAAAAAAGAAAAGAAAAAAATGAAGACCATGTTTTCCGGTGATACCGGTCACTTGTTGGTAGTATAAAACAATCTATTGATATATATATATATATATATATATATATGTAAAGAATGATGTTGTGTTTTTTTAGCGCTTTGAATGTAAGAATAGTTAAAATCTTTCATTCACGTTTAGCCTTAGAAATCTTGTTCGAGAATGATGGACAATTTGGGAGAATAAGACTTTATTATGTGGTTTGCGGTTCTTTTGTTTTTGGTTTAGATTGTGGGTATATATATTTCGACAGAGTCTCCTGTATTGTTCCTCGAGTGCATACTAGGCTTAGATATTGATGCACTTGGGGAACTGTAGGGAGATGCTGCCGAAATTTTACCACATCAAAATTGAAACAAAAGAACAGCAAATTTCTTAACAAAGTCTTATTGTTCTGAATGGGATTAGGACCCTAACCGGAGACATAAGATGAATTTGTTATCAAAAAAATTGTATGAGTAATGTTGACTTGTTGCTATATAACTTGGTGCTTATTTGTTGTTTCTCTTATGACAGCAGATGCAAAACATGGACAAAAGCAGGATGTTATACAACAGGTGTCACCACTTGTATATACATGGAATATTTGATTTCTTGAGATTTGTTGATTATCATGTTGCCCTAGGAACTGAGTGGCATAAGTGTCCATGTAGAGAATGTATGTGCGACGATTGGCAGACACGTGGAGGTATGGAACAACACTTGTCACATTTTGGTAGATGGAAGAATTATACTATATGGATGGAACACGGTGAGGTGGAGGAAAATAATCCTACACTAGCGGAATTTCAAGCAAGTTACATTCATGAAGTTGGGTTATCTAGTGGTACTGCCGATCCTTCTATATACCCCGCTATGAATATGCTACGTGATGTTTTCCTATATGCTTCAAGATATGAATAAGAGTCAGTTGATGATGATGCCCCCAATGTCAATGAGGCAGTTGACATGTCTGATTATGAGAAGTATAACAGGCTTCTCGTGCAAGCCCAGACACCAGCGTATGACGAGTGTCCAGTTTCAGTTTTGCGTGCCATCATGTCACAGATGCTGATAGGAGCACAAAGTGTGACGTTTTTAATATGTTTATACCCTTTATTTACCCTTTGTTAACTCCTATTTAGTTGTTTTAGCTTTATATTTGTGTTTAGTGTAGAATAATTGCTTAATTTAGAAATATGTAGTTTTTAGTGTTAAAATAAATAGTAATTTCGGAATTGAAGAATTTGGTGTTGAAATTGTGCTAAGTGTTGGAAATCCTTGTTTACTCAGGATTCCTGTCTGGATCAAGATTCAATATTTCCTTGAAGCCTAGTCCATGAAGGAGAGGTCCAAACCAAGTCCAATATGGAGAAGAAGATCTAAATTCGGGAGAATTTGAAGAATATCCAAGCCTTGCAAATCCGGATGAAATCGGGAGAATTCCTGTGCACGTCTGTCAACTTCAATGGACTCTCCAGGACAGCTCACAATGAATCAGAAAACGTGCCAGATATGGATAGAAAGCTACGAGAGTCTAGTTTCCAAATCAATTGGAATCACCTCAATATCTATTTTCTAGAAGGAGTTATAACGTAATCATCAGACGGAGGTCATTCTGCCGAAATTGAGAAGAACTAGGAATCCTAAACCAACTTGGTTTAGGCTTTGTGGCCGACTCTTCTAGGGTTTTTCCTCTATATAAAGCACGACTCCAAGGACAGAAGATCATCATCAACCCGTGCAAATAACACCAAAGCCTTTGCCGAAACTCCATCAACCTCCAAACATTACAATCCGATCCCACCTTCAGCACTCGTCCAAAGCACGTAGCCTAGGACTCCGCGCACTCAAAGAGTAGAACACGTAGGGACATTCTGAGAGTGTATTCATCTTCTACTTTCGGATTAGTATGTGTTTGTTCTTGTTTTATGTTGTTTTAGGTTTTTGCTTAAGTATGTTTCGATTCTTGTCTATGAGATAGAACAACTTTTGAACCATGTTTTGAATTTAAGTTTTCAGTTTTTAATCTATGATTTTAGGTTTTATGCCGTGAGTATTATGTTCATTATACTTTAAGATTTTCGGTGCATTCTTATATTATCATGTGTAGTTGATACAAGTAGTTGATATTGCATGTGTTAATCATCCAAAGTTCGACTTTGATACACGTAGTTGATAAGTTGCATTGTCTTTGTTATTTCACCGATTTTCTACCTATATTTGATTTAGGACTAGTACTTAAACACATCGATTCTTTATGTGATACGTAATTGCATGATTAGTTTATGTGTGTGACCTATAAGTAGAGCACGTAGCCAAACTTGTTGTGTCGCGATGTTGAATGAAACCCGTAGTCTAATTCTAAGTTGGTCCATGTCATAGGAACCCCGTAGGAACTTATGTGCATATCAAATTTAGGTTGTATATTTGCTCACGGTGTAGACTTAAATGAGATTAGGAATTGTCTTCTTTATTCTTGCATGGTTGTTTGGTTGAGTTTGCATGATTGTTGGTTGATCACATGTATATATGTATAGAAGTAATTTAGGATTTATTTTCATTGTCTATTCCAAAATCATTAAAACTTTTAAACCTATGTGCTTATTTTGACACTTATATTAGATTAGATGGATCTACCCTGTAGTTGGATCCCCGGTTTAGAACGATCCCTGCTTGCTTTATACTATAACTGATTTGTTGACAGGGTTAATTGATGCGTGTGCAAATACGTCTTATCAGATGCATTTGAAAGTGAAGCACAGAACGAGTAATGGACATTATGGAGACTATTCAAAGTTTATCAAAACTTTGCTTCCTCTTGTAAATAGACTTCCTGATAGTCATTATAAGACAAAAAAGATCATGGGCGACCTCGGCCTCGATTATGTGAAGATCCACGCCTGCAAGAATAATTGCATGCTGCTGTTTTACGGAGATTACAAGCATGCTATTTACTGTCCTATTTGCAATGGGCCGAGGTATGATGAGGGGTCTTCTTCAGATAAAGGAAAACCTGTTCTTGTGAAGGTGCTTCGTTATTTCCTGTTAACTCCTAGGTTGCAGCGTCTCTACATGTCATTAGAGACTGCAGAGAAGATGAGATGACACGTTCTTCCTAGGAAAAATGACGGTGTTCTGAGACACCCCATAGATGGGGAGGCTTGGAAATTTTTTGACGCATCATTTCCTAATTTTGCGGAAGACGTTCGAAATGTAAGGCTTGGACTAGCTACAGATGAGTTCAATCCTAGCGGCAATATGACTCTGTCCCATAGCATTTGGCCTATTATTTTACTGCTGTACAACTTACCACCATGGATGTGTATGAAGAAGAAATATAATTTTTTTGCATCGTTAATTCTAGGTCCCAATTCTCCGAGAAAGTGTCTAGATGTGTATTTGAGACCTTTGATTGATGAGCTAAAAGGATTATGGGAAAATGGAATTCCCACTTTTGACAGACATAGTAAAACTTCATTTAGGATGAGAGCAGTCGTGATGTGGACAATTAGCGACTTTCCTGGCTACGGCATGTTATCTTCTCATACCACTCAAGGGTACAAGGCTTGTCCCGTCTGCTTAGAGAATGTCAATGCTAGTTGTCACACGGACATGATTGTTTACCTGGGTCACCGTAGATCGCTTCCAATGAATCATGAATGTCGGTTTCATGCAGATGCATTCGATGGCAGGGAAGAGCGTCGTGAACCACCCCCTATTCAGTATGAGGATGAAATTTTAGACAAGTTGAACTCTTTCGATTTTGGATATTTGAGTAGTGATAAAGATGTCTTGGCACAAAATCCTGTGTGTCCTGTTGCACTTGACAATTGGCATCATAAGAGTATTTTCTTTGAATTACTTTACTGGTCAACTTTGAGAATTAGACACAATCTAAATGTCATGCACATAGAAAAGAATGTTTGTGATAGCGTGGTGGGAACAATTCTCGACATTAAAGACAAGACAAAAGACAGTATCAAATGGTGGGATGATTTGCAAAAGATGGGCTTACGGCGTCACTTATGGGCAAAAAGGACGGCATCAAGAGTGGAAATGCCTATTGAACCTTACTCGGTGAAGCCCGCTTTCACGCCTAAAGTTTTCAGTTGGTTCAATGATGTTATGTATCCTTAAAAGATATTCAGGAAATATAGCTCGATGTGTTAAGGTGGCGGAACAGAAGATACATGGATTGAAGAGTCATGACTGTCATGTTTTATTGCAACGTCTTCTTCCCGTGGCAATCAAACCATATCTGCATCGTGATGTGATGGAGCCGTTAGTAGCCTTGTCCAGGTTTTGGCAGAGATTATGCAGTAGAGTGCTGAAGAAGTCAGATGTTGTTCAAATGAAATCAGACATTGTCTACATCCTATGCAAATTGGAGAGGATCTTCCCCTTGACTTTCTTTTCGATCATGGTTCACCTCATGATCCATCTTCCCGAACAAGTACTTCTTACTGGTCCAGTACACTTTACTTGGATATTTCCCAAAGAAAGGTATGATTATAACCCTAAACCCTGTCACAAATTATTATTATTTACATAATTTCCCATAGTTGTTGCCGTCATCGAACTACTATATCCAGCAGGTATGCCAATTGTGTTGTTTAAGTGTAAATGGTTCAATACTGACCCAAATTTTCTGAGGAGTACGAAGATGGATCACAGGCTATTATCAATACATCCACAAGCTGGTATGAGCATGCCCCATTTGTGCTTGTCATTCAAGAAAAACAAGTGTTTTATCTTGATGATCCGAAAGTTGGTGGGGGTTGGAAAGTAGTTAACGTGATGGAGTATAGAAGTATCTTTAATACAACCACACTTCAAGGGGGCCGGGTAGAACAAGATATTGAGAATTTGGCCACGATCCTCAGCGCGCGGAGTAGAGGTAAACAACGAGCAAAGAGAAGGGGAGTGTCACGGGTGTGCCACCTCGCGGACGAGGAAAGGGTTTGTGTGAGCACTTGACTTCTTGATTAGGCGGAAGGGGTTTCCAAGTGCCACCTCAGGTGAGGAATTACGAGCACAAGGCAATCGATACTCACGGCGGGACACGAGCAAAGCTACAAAGGGAATTCAGAGGTCGGGGAAGAGTCCAGAAGGGCTCTGAAACTAAGGCGGCGACGCACATAGGGTTAGAGTTTCGAGGTAGCTCGAGAGGCAACTGATTTGCAGTTTTGTATTTTGTTGAGAGATTTGATTGTGTCTGTAGAGTCTGCCTCAAGTCCCCTTATATAGGAACTCGACTTGCGGCAGAAGAAAGATAATCTCAGTCCAAATCGGATTCTGAAACCCTAATGTCACAAGGACACTATTTTGCTATCGCGGACCAACCAGCCTATGACAAATGTCCATTTCGCATACTCCATTCCGCATAGGGCTTTGCTTCCGTGTTGCCAACTGTAAACTCCCATGCGGACTGGAATTAGGAACAATCTTATCCCGCGGGGTGTCACAGTCTCAAACCAACCCGCGAGCTCTTGAAGCTCGTTTCTATCTCACGGGCTATTGCAGCTCGCGAGCCTTAGAAGGGCTCTTTATATTAAAAGGGCCATAAGGATTGGCCCGAAGCATATCAAAGACTTTTAAGAGTCTTTAACAATTAATGTGATGTACGCGGACTCCGCCTGTGATTGTTTTCCACGGAGTGTCTCGCCTCAACTACGCGAAGCATCAATCTCGCCTCGCCTACGTGGAGTGAGCTAGTCTCTCTGTGCGAAGTCATTCCACGAGCGAACTTTGTAGTCCGCGTGAAGTAATATTAATTGGACAGAAATGTCATTTGGCTCAAACATTGCCCCTAGGCCTTGAGCTTTGAGACTAAGCGAGAAGGCCTTATTGAACATGTCACGGTGCTTCAAGATTTGGGAGATTCTAACATCCTGGCGTCATCACGATCTCGCCTCGCGAAAGACCAAAAATTTAAGGTCCCCGACCACTTCGCGAGGCAACTTGGCTTTATTTGGGGGTTCCTTACTCACTGTGTAGCAAACAAGTATGTATCCTAACATAAGGTTGGCGAAGCGAACTGCGTTATCTTGCTGGTGAATATAAGAAATGACAAAGTGAACCAACGAGAGAACCGGACTTCGCCAATCTCGACACCCTGCGTGTACAGGCTGTAAAGGAAACTTAAGAGACTCTGGTCCAGCTTTATTTTCGCTTGTCATGTTGTCCCCATGTGAACTCTTTCACTAAGCAACAAAACTGCTGAGGTTCAAAACCAGTCTTCCCTTGAGAATGGGTAAAGGTCTCTATGCAACTGTTTACTTGGGAAGTAGGAAGTCACTATAGAATCACGTGTTCACCTTATCTTTAAGGCCCATATCTCGAAGCAAAGTTCTGCATGCATGACACATGTTAACAAGAGTCAGTCCCCTTTTTCTATAAGAGAATCCATTGGTCGAGTTTGAAATATCAACCAAGTCTTTCTTTCTATTCATCCTTCTGTCTCTGCTTAAAGCGAAACCACTATTTCCCCTCCTCATTGCTTGCTTTGATGAGTTTCGAAATCTACTCTTAAGTCGAGGGTGGGTTTCAAAATCCACTCTTAGACCAATCCTTCGCTTGGAAGAACAAATGGTTTGGGCACCTTCTACCTTACGCCTGTTATTCTTCCCACGCGTGAGGCGTCGGAGGTCATTTGTCCACTCGTGTTTCGGGAGTTCGCCAGTGTTCTTGAAGGACGCCCTGAAAACTTGGGAGGTAGCATGAGGGACCCATCCCCAATGCTTAAATCCATACTTTTAAGCGCAAAGCATTCAAAGTTTATTGTAAACATGTTTGCTTCGGCCGCAAAGCCGCCTATGTAGCTTGTATCAGAGTGTAGGAAGGAAAAAATATGTGATGTTATATTTAGGGCCTCTGGAATAGGCCTCAATCTTGTACTAGTCTGTTGTTTTAGACTTTGCACGTTTTGATGAAATGGAAGTGAGAAATGAAGAAAATTTTATTTAAGGCCTATGGAATAGACATCAATCTTGTACTAGTCTGTTGATTAGACCTCGCACGTTTACAATGTTTTGAACTAACTTATCTCTCGGGTTGCCCCCTAGTGGGAGGTGGCGGAGTGCTAGCACGAAGGCGCGGAGCACTATGAACAGTGGTTGCGGAGTCAGCTGAATGTGGAGAGTTCGCGCGCTCCTATACACCAGCGAGATGATGTTTTAAGAAACGACCATTAATAGGATTGGTATGGAGTGTACCGTCAAGGTCGCGTAAATGATATGCTCCCTTAGGAAATATGTGATGAATAATAAAAGGTCTTTCCCACTGCGTGGACCATTTCCCATGGCCTTCAGTTTTTTCGCCCAATGGGAGCACTGCGCGCCACACCGTTTGGCCCTCGGAAAAGATCTGTCCGTGGGTAATTTTATCATAGGACCGCGCAACACGCTGCTTCTCAATGATGAGATTGTTGAAAGCAGTAATGCGATGTTTGTCAAGGTCCTCAAGCTCTTGACACATTGCCTGGACGTAATCGTCACCAAGCAACTGGTGCTGTTCCTGGACGCGAAGAGAGGCAACATGAACCTCAAGGGGAAGAACGACGTCATGGCCAAACATGAGAGCATAAGGGGTGGTATCTGTCGGACCGCGTTTGGAGGTATGGTAGGCCTACAAAGTATGGTAAAGCTCTAGATGCCAAACGCGGGGGTTCAACTCTAGCATTTTGCGCAAGATACAGAGGATAAATTTGTTGCTCACCTTCGCCTGACAATTGGATTGTGCATAATAGGGGGTCAAGTGCAGGAGTTTGACACCATAGCCGAAGAGGAATGTGACTACATCATCGGCCATGAAAGCTGCCCCCCGGTCCGTCACGATGCACTCCGAGATACCACAGTGGAAAATAATGTTGCAGAAGATAAAGTTACGAACCGAGGTCACGAAGGAGACCTTGAGTGGCTCAGCCTCAACCCACTTGGTAAAGAAATATGTGACCACGATGATGAACATATGCTGCTTGGAGGAATGGGGATGAATGATGCCGACGAAGTCAATCGCCCATCCTCGACCTGGCCATGGTTTAATGATCGGCTGTAACGGAATGTTTGGAATGTGTTGCACTGGTTCGTGAGCCTGATAATCCTGACATCCTTTGATGAACGCAATACAGTCTTTGAGAATGGAAGGCTAATAGTAACCGTTTCAACAGATTAACCAACGCATCTTAGGTTCGGCCTGATGCGAACCACAAACACCGGAATGCACCTCGCCCATCAATCACTTAGCCTCGATGCCATACACGAAGTGGAAGTCATTATCGTCTTCGCCGCACCGGCGAAGTTCACCATTGCGAAGCACAAAGTTGAGGGTGAGAAACCGCATCTGCTGGGAATGAGTAGCATCCTGAGGGTGTTCGAGGTAGGCGATGAAAGGTAGCCGCCAGTCTTCATCGATAGGATCTAAGGGAGTGATGTCAAGAGTGTCTGCCTTATATTGCCCCTAGCAATAAAAGAAGGAAGAGTTTGTCATTCAACTTTGAGAAGTCGTTTGCAGACTCCATCTCGCAAGCTAAGACCAGATGCAATCTGTCTGAGCTCATTCGCCGTGAAGTTGAATTCGCGCTGAATATGCTCAATGTGAACGTTGTCAAAGCGGTCCAAGATGTCAAAGGCTTTTCACAAATATGGTTCAATGGACGAACTTAAGCACTTGAACTTCGCCACAAGCTGGTTGACAACCAATAAGGAGTCGCCAAAGACTTGAATCTCGTGGACTCCTACACTACCAGAACAAGCACTTTAGCCGACGAAAAAATTTCGTCGGCCTGTTAAAAAAATTTGTCGGCTAAGACTTTAGCCGACGAGCCTTCGTCGGCTATAGTGTCGTCGGGAAAAGGCCGTCTATGATGACTTTAGCCGACGAAATTTTTTTATTCGTCGGCTATAGTCCCACTTTAGCCGACGAAAAAAATGTCGTCGGCTATAGTCCCAGACTTTAGCCGACGAAATATTCGTTGGCTAAAGTTCGTAATAAATAATAAAAAAATAACTATAGCCGACGAAATATAAAATATTTCGTCGGCTAAACCTTACAAAAAAAAATTAAAAAATTATTATAGCCGACGAAATATCAGGTTATTTGCGGCTAAACAATATAAACAAAATTACAAAATTACTATAGCCGACGAAATATTAGGTTATTCGTCGGCTAAACAATATAAAAAAATTAAAAAATACTATAGCCGACGAAACATTAGGTTATTCGTCGGCTAAACCTTATTTAAAAAAAATTTAAAAACACTATAGCCGACGAAACATTAGGTTATTCGTCGGCTAAACCTTATTTAAAAAAAATTTAAAAACACTATAGCCGACGAATATAGTGTTTGAATATCGTCGGCTAAAGTTTCTATTTGTAATTTTTTATAGGGGGCTCGGCAGGGCTCGGCAGGGCTCGGCAGGGGCTCGGCAGGGGCTCGGCAGGGGGCTCGGCAGGGGCTCGGCAAGGGACTCGGCAGGGGGCTCGGCAAGGGGCGCTCGGCAGGGGGCTCGGCAGGGCTCGACAGGGCTCGGCAGGGGCTCGGCATGGGGCTCGGCAAGGGACTCGGCAGGGGGCTCGGCAAGGGACTCGGCAGGGCTCGGCAGGGCTCGGCAGGGCTCGGCAGGGGGCTCGGCAGGGCTCGGCAGGGGCTCGGCAGGGCTCGGCAGGGGCTCGGCAGGGGCTCGGCAGGGGGCTCGGCAGGGGGCTCGGCAAGGGACTCGGCAGGGGGCTCGGCAAGGGGCGCTCGGCAGGGGGCGCTCGGCAGGGGGCTCGGCAGGGCTCGGCAGGGGCTCGGCAGGGGGCTCGGCAGGGGGCTCGGCAAAGGGCTCGGCAAGGGGCGCTCGGCAGGGGGCTCGGCAGGGGGCGCTCGGCAGGGGCTCGGCAGGGGGCTCGGCAAGGGACTCGGCAGGGGGCTCGGCAAGGGGCGCTCGGCAGGGGGCTCGGCAGGGGCTCGGCAGGGGGCTCGGCAGGGGGCTCGGCAAGGGACTCGGCAGGGGGCTCGGCAAGGGGCGCTCGGCAGGGGGCTCGGCAGGGCTCGACAGTGGGCTAAACTCTTCCTGTCATCTTCGCCTATATAAAGAACTTTAGCCGACGAAATTCTTTATTTTCGTCGGCTAAACTATTTTGAAAATTTTGGTTGACCGCCAAAAAATTTTGGTTTAAAATTTTGAAATTTTTTTGACTTTAGCCGACGACTTTTCATATATTTTCGTCGGCTAAAGTCCACTTTTCAATTTTGGTTTAAAATTTTGAAAATTTTGTTTGACCGCCAAAAAATTTAGGGTTTAGCCGACGAATACGTTAGGGTATTCGTCGGCTATAGTATGTAATTAAAAAATTAAAAAATAACTATAGCCGACAAAATATTAGGTTATTCGTCAGCAAAAACCATCTTAGCCGACGACTTTTCATATATTTTCGTCGGCTAAAGCCTATAAATTCACGAAAACACTCATATATCCCTCTATATTACGTAGTTTGGTCAAACCTTCCACACGAAAAACTTTCACGTAGATGAGACGCAACTGCCTATATAAAAATTTTGAGACATTTGCCTTTCGACGATAGGGCTCCCCATAGGGAATAATAACGGTAAATAGGGTTAACCTCTACTATCGGCACCGAGACTTTACCCGATTTACGTGATTTTTGAACCATAGCCGTATTTCATCATTCTGAACACATCCTATTTCACAAGATTTTTGATAATTTTGCTTCCTATATAGAGTTGGTTCACAAAGTTGTATAACCTACTAAACAAGTTATACAACATTAGTAGACACGTTGTGATTCCGATGACTAAAATTCACAAACCAAAATTCGACCGTCAGATATGATCATTATGACGAAATACGTCTATGATAAAAAATTCAACTGGATCCGACAACGTTAAGGGCTCGATCGAAACGGTCAACCATAATCCATCGTCACTTATCACACGAAAATGCTCGTATCTCCCTCTATATTAAGTAGTTTGGTCAAACCTTCCACACAAAAAACTCTCACGTAGATGAGACGCAACTGACCATATAAAAATTTTGAGACATTTACCTTCCGACGATAGGGCTCCCCATAAACCCGAATAACGGAAAATAGTAAACACGTTGTGATTCCGATGACTAAAATTCACAAACCAAAATTCGACTGTCAGATATGATCATTATGATGAAAGATGTCTATGATAAAAAATGCAACTAGATTCGATCGAAACGGTCAACTCTAATTGAAAAATAAGAAAACTGCATTTTGAAGCCCTAAACGGACTCGGATGGCCAAAAAAGCCTATACGTCATGGCAAAGCGATGAGTTTGACTCGTAGCACCGTTACGCTTTCGGAAAGGTATCACAATAGTCAATCAGACACCAGAAACCAAATCTGCAGCATAGTAAATAATAAGGGTAAGTCAACTATCGGCACCGAGACTTTACCGGAATACCGTCATTTTTTAACCGTAGACGTATTTCACCATTCTAGTCATATCTTATTTCACAACTTTTTTGCATTTGAAGGTTCTACGTATAATTTTTTTTTCCAGATGAGTTGTTGTCCAAATCTGTAAATATAAGACACTTTAGCCGACGAAATTATATTTTTCGTCGGCTAAACTTTTAAAAATTTCGTCGGCTAAACTCTTAAAAATTTCGTCGGCTAAACTTTTGAAAATTTCGTCGGCTAAACTTTTGAAAATTTCGTCGGCTAAAGTTCACAGACTATAGCCGACGAAAAAATTTATTCAGCCGACGAAATATTAATTTCGTCGGCTAAAGTCCACTTTAGCCGACGAAATTTTTTAATTAGCCGACGAAGGACAATTTCGTCGGCCTGGTTTTTTTTTTTCGTCGGCTAAAGCCTTTCTTCTGGTAGTGCTAAGTCCAACAAGATTTCCAGTCCGATGATGAGCACCTCGTATTCCGCCTGATTATTTGTACATTTAAAGTCCAACTGGAAAGAGTAAGAAAACCGATCTCCTGCAGGGTTCTCGATGGCGATCCCGGCACCTACAACAAACTCAGTACGCGAGCCATCAAAGTAAAGAGTCCATGGAGTAAGGGAGACTACGGCGAACTCCAGCTCACGGAATGCCGTTAGTTCGGTTGGCAGGTGATGAGCGAGGAAGTCCGCTATGGCTTGTCCTTTAACTGCCTTTTGCAGAACATATTGAAAAGAGAATTCAGACAGCCAATATCCATTTACCTATGCGTCCCTATAGGATAGGGCGGGAAATCATGTACTTGACGAGATCGGACTGAGCGATCACCACTATGGTAAAGGCCAACATGTAGTGGTGGAGCTTGCAGCCCGTAAAGAATAGGGCAAGACACAACTTTTTCATTGAAGAGTAGCGCATCTCGCAATCGGTTAACACCCTGCTACGATAGAACATGGCATGTTCTACTCCATTCTCATTGTCTTGTGCCAAGAGTCCACCAATAGACAAGTTAGCAGTGGCGATGTAAAGCTTAAGCGGAACACCAGGGCGAGGGGGAACCAAGACAGGCGTGTTCGTGAGATATTCCTTGATTCGGTCAAAGGTCTGTTGGTGTTCTGACTCCCATACGAACTCGATTGCCCCTTGGAGCTTGAGAAGAGATGAAATGGCTGAACCTTTCCGGCTACATTTAAATTAAAACGGGGGAGGAAGTTGATTCACCCGATCCATTGTTGGAGCTCCCTTTTAGTTGTAGGAGGCGAGGCACTTATGACCGCTTGCGCCTTGTCTTTGGGGATCTCGATGCCCCGTTGGTAAACCAGAAATCCTAGGAAGTCGCATGCCTCCGCGAAGAAAACACACTTGGCGGGATTCATCTTCAGGTGATGTTTCCGCATTTGCGTGAAAACCTGTCGAACGTCTTCTACGTGTGTCACCCGTGACTTGGTTTTAACCACTACGTCATCTATGTAGACTTCGATCAGCTTGCCTAGGATATTGTGAAAGATGAGGTTCATGGCGCTTTGATATGTTGCCCCCGCTTTCTTGAGCCCAAATGGCATGACAACATACTTGAAAGTGCCTGCAAACCCTGGGAAACGGAAAGCAATCTTGTGGCAATCTTCTTCAGCGACAAAGATCTGATGGTATCCAGCAATTCCATCCATGAAGGATAGCACTTCATGCCCTGCGGCCATGTCATGAAGGATAGCACTTCATGGATGGGATATATGTCTTTAGGCGTTGCATTGTTGAGGTCACGGTATTCAACATAGACGCGCATTTTGCCGTTCTTCTTGCGGACGGGAACTGTCACATCCCGACCCGTATATTTTTACCTTATTTACTAGCGTGATTATAATAAGAATTTTACAGTCTCGATCATTGAATTAATAGTTTAATTGGTCCCTAGAGGTGTTTTCGGGGACGATTATGTGTGGAGGATGGTTCGTAAGAGAAAATTTCAACGACGGAAAAAATGGTAAATTTTAGCTAGTAAAAGGTAATTTTTATTCGGGTATTTATTTTTCGGGGTGTTTTATTTTTGGAGTTGGGTTTGTTTTAATGGAGTATTTAAGTTGGACCGGTTTTGGGGGAGGAGGCCCAAAGCCATTTTCTCCCTTCTCTTTTTTCTTCTGCTTTCCGGTTTTCTCTCTCCCCGATTTTTCTTCCTCCCGCTGCTCGGTTTTCCGACCTTCCTCCTGCCGTCGTCCGGCCACCAACAGCCGCCGCACCGGTCCCGTTCGGTCGACCTCCAACCCAGCAACCTCCCTGGACCGGTGAGAGGAGCCCTAGCTCCGCCGTGAGAGAGCGGTGCCGCCCGAAAGGTCCGACTGTCCAAAACGTCACTTTGCCGGAACTCCCTCCTCCGGCCACCAATCCGGGCAAGCTTGGTACGGTTTTGTAGCCCTTCTCCCGTGCAGCAACCTCTCCAATCAGCTCACTCCCTCTTGAGCTAGGTAAGGAGAAATGTGGAGTTGAAATTTCTAGGGCTTTTAAGTTGTTTTCGTTCGATTAGACTAGTTAGGCTTGGAATTGGGTGGTGAGTTGGTCATGAAAGTTGTAGAGCATGATGAGGAGATTATTCTGTCAAAATTTCATAGGTTTTGGAGGTCGCCGGAATTGGCCTCCGGCCGCCGCCGGTTAGGAGATTTTTAGGGTTTTAAGTGTGGAATATTAAGAGGAGTATAATGATGTGATTTATGGAATTTTTGGATGAGATTTGGTTAGGTTTGTGAATTTCCGAAGTTTGGTATTTTAGGCGGATTAATAAGTTATAATCCGACCTTTGGATTATTTTCGTGATTAAGGGTTGGAAGGTGGTTTTGAGGATGTTAGTATTTTTTTGGAGATTTGTGGTTGGCGGTGAATATAAGATTTATGGCGATCGGTACGGTTGAGCGTGTGAAGCTCACAGTTAATTATGCATATTTCTAATTATGCTTTGGGAGTTTATTTTAAGGAATTATTTGTGTTTTGGAACAGGACGTGAGGAGGCTCGAGCAGACGAGGCCCCAGATCGACATCAGGCTTAGGCCTAATTTGTGAGTGGACGTTTATTTTCAAAATAATATGCATGCTATGGTTCATGATTGAACATTTCCTTTTGTTGGAATTTTGACGTCAATTAATTTGACGTTTTTATTTCTCTTGGAGAGATACCGAAAATGAGATTTTCGGTGGATATAAATATGTATTTATGAGAGAGTATGTATAGAAAATGCTAGCTAGCCATATGTGTCTGTCCACCTTAATGGCGTAGCATATAGCCGCATTAAGGCGTGACGTGAGCGTTGGACGTAAGCGTAGTAGCCCTATTTGAGTGTTTAATTCATAAAGGGAGTATGGACACATATTTATACACCGTCTATCCACCTTGATGGCGTAGTGTAGCACCGCATTAAGGCGTGACGTGAGCGTTGGACGTGAGCGAAGTAGCCCTATATAGACCCATGAATCTATATAGGGAGTATGGACGTGTGTAAATACATACATATATTATAGAGTCTGGGAGACTCGATATTATGAGATGAAAGTTTTATCGCTTGCAGCATGCATTCGATTTTCCTTGGAAATTGATTTGGGGAAACATAAATATTTTATTTATTATTTTATTTTAGTCCACTCACTCTAACGTTATTTAATGTTTTCCCCTGGGCCCTTCGTTTTAAATTGCCTAGTCTGCAGAGTTCGGATTGGACCTAGTAGGAGACGAGACATAGTCACCCGCTTTTCCACCACTTTTCTTCAGTAGGTTATCTGTTTAACCTACTTGTGGTTTCATTTTCCGCTTGTGTTTAGTAGCTCTGAATACTTGGGTTTAATATATTTTATTTCGGTTGTGGGTGAGGACTTGTTGTCGTTTTAGAATATTTAATGGAGGATTTATGTTATCTTTTGGATAATGTTATTTGATGTTGTGTTGTTGGGAGTAATTGCTTTTGGGGAGCACGTAGGCCCCCGGAGTTAAGGTTGGATTAAAGAATTTTTGGAAGTGTTTGCAGGTTTTCGTTAGGAAGGGTTGTCCATCTTCAAGGGAGGTTATGCCGATTTTTCGGTAATATCTTTCTTGGAGGTGGTCCCCGCACGAGTTACACCGGGTTTCAGGGTGAAATTCGGGGTGGGTCGTGTCAGGAACAACGTTGGACAACCATTCATTGTATTTGGCCACGCGAATGATACATTATCGGTTCATGTTTTGGATTTCTTCCTTGACTACAATTTGGGTCTCAGTTCGCATGAATCTGCAGTCTTGGCAGACTGTACGTCTGTTGGGATGAGTGGGCAGACGGTGACATACTAAATCCGGGGATAAGCCAGGCATGTCTTCTTATTTTTCAGCGAAGCAGTCCCTATATTCATGTAATAAGGAGAGAAGGTCTTTCTTTTCTTTTCTTGCCAGCTTGGCACTGATGGAGAGTTGTAAGGGCTTCTCTGCAGTCCCCAACTTGTAAGGTGGGGTCACGAACTTGAGGTGGCGTGTTATCCAAGGCAGCGGGAGCTAACTGAATAACTTCCTCCTTAGTATCGGTATAGTCCACTATCTCGTCTACATAATCCATAGTGGCAACTCTGTCGTAGGCTTCGCGTTCCGCCCAATATGAGAGGAGTTTCTCACATAGGGACTTGCCAACCTCGCGTGCTTCTGCTGAGGAAGCACTAATCATCAGAGGTTTGGAAGGAGTCCGCGATGGTGTAAGGACATTGTAAGTCATCCATCACCTGAGTGAGTCCCCATCGCGTTAGGTTGGAGGCCGTGACCCCATAGGGGCGGCCTTTGGAATCGACACCTTGGACTTTCAATGGGCCCAAGTTAGTATTGTAGTAACGAGCATCATTGAAGTTGGCAGAAATGAAGAAAGGGCGCGGGTCTGCTTTGATGAGAACCGCCTCGTGTTTCTCATTGTCCCAGATTATGATCTCCTGGTGCATAGATGAAGGTATACAAAAACTTCTATGGATCTAGTCGTGGCCTAGGATCATGCTATAAGATGAAGCGCACTAGGCAACAAAGAATGTATAGACCCTTGAAGCGGGTCCCACCTTGACCGGTAAGAACAACAGACCTAAAGTTCTAGAAACTTTTCCAGTGAAGTTCTTGACTATCAAAGACGTAGTCTGGATCATTGAGCGCGGGATACCAAGGAGTCCCATAGTGCGAGTGGTGACGACATTCACTGCAGCTCTCGTATCGACCATAACTTTGTTTATCATGATCCCTTCCACTTCAGCCGTGATGTACAATAGCCTCATGTGAGTAGCCATGTCCAGTGTCGGAGTGGAAATAGTCAGAGTCAGCATGCTTGTGACGCTGCTTGTGGCTTCCAAAGGAGGAGCACTGGCGGGTTCCGCCAAGACTGGATTCATCTCGCTACTGCATAGTGGGGATATGTTACAGACATTATCACTACTGTCTGGAATATCCGCCGCGTTGCATGTTGCGTTCGACGAGAGAGCATATCTCTCAAAGATGAAGAACACCATTCTGACTTGAAAGGAGAACTGCTCGCGGATTGGGACCATTGGGGTCTCAATGCTCCCAAGTTCTCCTTCAAGCATAACGAATACGCTCTCTGTTGGGCTGATCTCTTCTCCGATCAGGCTCTGTTGAAGGCCTGTGTCGGGAGGGCTGTGGATCCCTTCTCCTTTCCGCCTCCGGAGATGGTCTGTGCCTAGCGAGGCGCGGATCCTGTCTTGGTGGTACAATGAGGCAACATAAGACATTCACCTTTGGAGCGGGGTCGTCTGTTACCTGCGCACAGACAAGTGGAGGCGTGACAAGTGGTCTTTGGAGTAGAGCGCGCAAGCCTTCAGCTTCCTTCCACATCCTCTCAGATGTTTGCGCGAGCTGCGAGGGTCGTATGATGCCATCGTCGGTAGCTCGCAAGGCACGCAGGATGCTGCCATACTTCTTTTGTAGCTTCCGCTTCTTGGATCTGCTGTTGGTAACCGGCTTGCCCCCTTGTTGCGTGTACCAAATATCTTCCTTGATTGCTGATTTGGATGTTGGGGAATGTAGGGGTCTGTCAGGATACCTCTCCGAGGGCTTGAAGCCTCACTGTCTTGGTGCTCGCTGCTGGAGTCGAATATGTCCATCTCGCTTGAAGCTAGAGACGAAGGTACATCCTTAGCCCAATGTGATTGGACGAAGGTTTCGAGGCACTTGATCCTCTGTTCTAGCTATTCGCGAGTCTTGGGACTCATGGGTTGATAGTTATCAGCTGGGGACGGTGTATCGTCCTGCATGGTAGCCTTGCTTTTATCCTTTCTTGAAAGTCGATCGGGCTGAGGTCTGGCTGCTAACTCCCTTGCCGGGTAGTTGTTCCTATTTTGGTTTGCCAGCATAGTATAGTCATTCGCCAGTCTCTTGCGGTCTCAACCTAGTGGTTTGCGCGGACCCGCATTTGGAGATAGGTCCAATGTTATAGCGCGCTGGCCAATGCGCGGCCAGGCGATGTCAGCAGTTGTGATCATGAAACCGCTATTTTCTTCAAAGCGAATGTACTTGAGATCTAGCCAGTCCTGGACTTGCTCGCCGAGCTGGTAGCAATCACGAGTTCTGTGTCCCCAACTGTCATGGAACTTGCAGTGGACGCGGCCTTCTTTGTACTCAATGTAGGGTAGGGTTCTCGCTACCGTGACGAGTCCGCCATCGATAAGATCGTCTAAAACCTTGTGTGCGAGGTTGACGTTGTAGGTGTATTGGTGAGATGGCTGAGAGGCCTCATCATTGCCTTCCTCACGGTCTCTCTTGGATACTCGGCATGAATTGTCTTTTTCTGGGCATTCGGCCAAGTCCAAGGTGACTCTCCGCTGACTTGGCTTCAGCGTGCGGCGGCGGCTGTTCTCCTCTGGATGGCCGTTCCAGTTTACTTCGACCATACCAACCACGGCCGGGAAAGGGTCTACATCCACTAGGGAAGCTGTGCTTTCGGGCATCTTCATCTTCAAGGCGCCGGAATTCAACCAGGTCTGTAGTTGGTAGCGGAGCTTGACACAGTCTTTGGTGTCATGATTGTAGACGTTGTGGAAGCTACAATATTTCTTGTCTTTTAGTTCTTCCTTGGACGAGACCTTGTGATCCAAGCGCACGTATTTCGCCTCAATCAAGTCATTAAAGACAAGATGGGCGTTTTTCGCGTCGTACGTGTATGCCTCGTATTCGGGCTTAGTCCATGCAAAAGACTGGATTGTGATTAGCTTGCGGGTTATTTTGAGATTCTTCAGTTTATAAGCCAACAGTTTCCTAGTCAGTTCGACCGCTCCGACGTCATAGTACTCCTGCGCGGCCTCAGCTTTCTCCTGCCTCTGGTAGTAAGGATCAAATGTAGCGGATTGGAGGTTTAGTGCCCCCACTGTCCTGTTTCTCCCCGGAACGTAAGTCCCCATGGAGGCATTTGCTTTCTCATCTATTTCATTGAGGATTAGCTCATAGCTGCCGACCTTGTTGATTAGGTCGCTCATGGATGTGAAGCTCTCCCCATGGTGCTTCAGTCTTTGGCGATGCTCGAGGCCACAGACAGCCAACTTAATGGCTTCCTGCTCGGGCAAGAGGAAGTAGCACTTGGCTTGTTGAATTTTGAAGCATTGGAGGAAGGAGACTCCTGACTCCATACTCTGTTGACTCATCTGAGTAAGGGAATCGAGGCCAACCTCTGGCTCAATGGTGTCGTATGTTTCCCGGAACAATCTTTCCATGGTAGGCCAGTCCGCAATGGATCCTAGCTTCAACTTGGAATACCAACTGAATGCACCTCCAGACAGAGAAGTCCCGAAGAGCTTGAGCTTGAGGATATCATTGTTCCCTTACTGGCCACACTGGACTTTGAAGTGGGACATATGGGTTGCTGCATCTTCCCTTGTTTCTTCAGAGAAAGTAGTGAACACAACATTGTTGAACCCATGTGGAAAAGGGTATTGCGCCACACTATCAGGGTAGGGGTCGCGATACTGCAAGTCAGCATCAACTTTTCCGGTTTGCTCCTTGACGATGGAGGAGATGAGCTGGCGCCAGTTGGTTGTTGTCACAGGCGCGGACTCCGCTCCTTCCTCATGGTTTGGCCATGTAGAGAAACTGGCGGCCTGTCCAACATTCTTGGGAGCTGGGCTGGAGTAGTCTAGAATCGGGTCAGCTGGTGTCCCGGCTCCATGGCTTGGAGAACCGTTAACCCCTTTGAATGCAACAACAAAGTTACGCGGGGGCGGTATCTTTGAAGTTCTAGTCCCTAGCGCAAACTGTGGGGGTTTTAGCGTCCCAACCTTAGGGTTTCCCCTGGTGCGCTCATTGGGAGGGATGTACTTGGATGATCCCTCGTTCACGTTTGCGCCAGTAGGGTTTAAAGCACGAGTTTTTGGCACTTGCGCCCTCATCCAATCTTCAACTTCAAGGACCCATAGGTTTATACGGTCCTGTTTTTCCTTGACTTCTTCCAGCTTCTCCAGACTGTTCTTACTTCCAAAGAAAGAAGCATTCTGTTGATCATGCATCTTGGCATCGTGGTCGTCTAAGTGGCGAGTCTGCTCATCTACTGTCGCGCGAGTGAGCGACAGGATCTCTGCATGTTGTTTCACGGTCTCTGAGTTTTACTTCACGGTCTCCGTGTTCTGATCCAGATCTGACCATATCTGTTGAAGGCTACCTTCGACCAAGCCCTTGGTTTCAATGAACTTGGCGTCAAGATTGCCATAATCCTCGCCGAGCGTGGCGAGTTTGTCATGGGTGGCCTGCAGAAGGGCCCTGTCTTGTTTGACTTGCTCAGAGAGGCCTGCAACGCTCTGCTGAGTAGCTAAACCCTAACTTGTTAACTGCTCAAACATTTGGAAGATTTGCTCCATTGAAAGAGCAGAGCCTGTGTCTTGAGTTTGCTGAGAGTCTACTATTGTGGTCTCACTGAAGTCTGGATTACCAAACTGAGTGAGGACCTGTTTCTGAGTGCGGGAACGGGAAGCCGCGCTATTATGGGGCTTGTACCGTAGTGATCTATGCTTGAGACAAGAAAGCTGAGGCTTTCGGTATGGCGATTCCCCTGGCTTCCCTATGGTGAATCGCTTGTACTCCCTGTCCCACTGGGTGTGCCAATGTTTTGGCCATGATCCTCAGCGCGCGGAGTAGAGGTAAACAACGAGCAAAGAGAAGGGGGAGTGTTGCGGGCGTGCCACCTCGCGAATGAGGAAAGGGTTTGTGTGAGCGCTTGACTTCTTGATCAGGCGGAAGGGGTTTCCAGGTGCCACATCAGGTGAGGAATTACGAGCACAAGGCAATCGATACTCACGGCGGGACGCGAGCAGAGCAACAAAGGGAATTCAGAGGTCAGGGAAGAGTCTAGAAGGGCTCTGAAACTAAGGCGGCGGCGCACTTAGGGTTAGGGTTTCGAGGTAGCTCGAGAGGCAACTGATTTGCAGTTTTGTATTTTGTTGAGAGATTTGATTGTGTCTGTAGAGTCCTCTTGAAGCTCGTTTCTATCTCACGGGCTATTGCAGCTCGCGAGCCTTAGAAATGCTCTTTATATTAAAAGGGCCACAAGGATTAGCCCGAAGCATGTGATGCACACGGACTCCGCCTGTGCCTGTTTTACGCGGAGTGTCTCACCGCCACTACGCGAAGCGTCAATCTCGCCTCGCCTACGCGGAGTGGGCTAGTCTCTCCGTGCGAAGTCATTTCGCGCGCGAACTGTGTAGTTCGCGTGACGTAATATTACTTGGACAGAAATGTCATTTGGCTTAAACAGTCTCAAAGGGCCTAAAATATAGCGCGGATGAGTTTTGCGCCAAATATTTGGGCTGGATTTTGAATACCTAGATTAAACCACGAAATAACTAAATTTGTGGCTTGATCCATATCAAATATACCATAATCCAGTTTCAGTCCTTGTTTCGCATTAACTCCGAATCAACACTACTTTGACCGCCCAATTTGCCTACCTAGTTTCGAAACCCTAATCCCTAAATCCCTCCCCAGTTTCGAAACCTAATCCCAATTTGCTTCCTTTGCCTCCCCGGCTTCTCTCCCAAATTCGACCTCTCAATTCCAATCCCAATTTCAGGTTCAATCCTACTATATCCCAAATCCCAAGCATGCCACTATTAATGAAGAAAAGGGCCAGGGAAATCTCATTTGAGAGATTACGAGCGGCTTATGCAACCCAATATGGTTCCTGCACGATGAAGAATACGGTAGGGCCGACGAGAGATGTTGCTGACCAGTCATCGACCGGAGATGGTGAAACGACTCCACCTCCACCACTAGTATCGATCACTGAAACAGCTCCCCCACTAGATGAGGACGACATCATCGATGTCATATTAGAAGCATTTCCAACATTGTCTGATGGTTGCAGTGTTCGACGTTGTACTAAGAAGTACACCAGACCTCCCCCAAAACGCCGACAAGGGTTCGGCAACCTAGACAAAGTCAAACGAATTGTGAAATGCACCGGCTTGTTCGAAATTGTGTATGATGAATTCATCAGATGACTGTCTTCATCAGCAGTGAACAACATCCTAGTCAATAGCATTGGTTGCATAATTCGATCCAAAGTCAAATTTTCGGCCGGAAACTAGGAATGCATCGGTGACTTTGAGAAGAATAAGTTGATAGACGGGCTTACGGTAAGAATCAGCTTTCTCTTTTGGTGAATGAGTTATTTTTATATATATTATGTCAATTTACATGGTGATGAGGACTTGTTTGTGTTATAGGGTGAATAAGGACTTTACTGGTTCATTATGTCAATTTACAGTAGGATGAGGACTTGTTTGTGTTATGCAGATGAATGAGTTGTTTTTATTCTTTATTATGTTAATTTACAGGGTGATGAGGAGTTGTTTTTGTTATATGGTGAATCAACTATTTTTATTCTTTATTATCTCAAATTAGTCTGATGAGTTGTGTTGTTTGTGTTATAGCCGTATTTTAAAATTGATTTTGGGGATAAACGGATGTGGGCGTGGCTTGAAGATAAGGTAGGTACCATATATCAAGATTGGAAGGGGGACTTTTCAAGGCACTGTAAGAAGTATGCGAGAGAAACAATTCCGCCAGATTTGATACACATGCATGATGAGTGGGACTGGCTTTGCTGGCACTTTGAGTCGCCTGATTTCAAGGTAAATGTATTTTGCTGCCACTTTGATATTTATTTTGGTTAGAGTTGTAATTTTGTTACTGAATGGTTAGAGTTGGAAACAATTTTGGATTTTGGTTAGAGTAGTAGTTTTTTTGCTCAGTGTTATGAGTTGATGTAATTGAGAAATTGAATTGTCATATTATTGTTAGAGAAATTGAATTGTCCAGGTTTCTCTCAGTCTTCACCTTTGCTTGATATATGAAAGATGGTTTTGATTATGACAAAACATAAGGGCAATACAAAGAGGCAAAGGCTTCTTTGTTTCTCTTCTATACCTTTTATGGAATCCACAAATGCTTAGCAGTTTGTCTTCTTAATATTAAACTTTGGTCATGTCTTGTACTTGCAAGGTAAATTATAATACCTTGAGTTGTCTTGAGTGTAATGTTGCAAGCACTAGTGGAAAATACCTCTTAGCCGACAGAATCAAACAAATTCCTTCGGCTAAGTCATACCTAATTAAGTGATGGAACAACAACCGTCGTGTAGGACAACATAATCGTCACCTAAGATCTACCTACGCGACAGAAGAAGATTGTCTGGCACTTTCATCGGTGTAGACATTCCTAGCCAAAGAATAGATTCCGTCAGTAAGTTTTGATCGGCTTAGTAGGTCTTGCGTGACGTATACTTTTCCGTCGGTATAGTTTGTATCCTGGGAGACGAATTTATGTTCCTAGTTGACGAAATAATCTGTCGGTTAAGAAATTGAATTATTACCTGACACACTGCAGAACAAATATATTTTTGCCAACGGCTTTTGTCTTAGGCGACGGAATATTCCGTCGGCGTAGATGGTTTTCAGCGACGAATAATTTTCTGTCAGTATAGTTTGTCTCGAGTGATGAATTTGTTTCCTAGGCCGACGTATTCTTCCGTCGAGTAAGATATTAAATTATTCAACTGACACAACGCAGAGCGAATATATTTTTCCCGACGCAAGTTCTTTTAGCCTACGGACTAAAGTTTTCATTTATACATCACCCGGGACAACAAATATAGTCCCCCACTCCCCCTCCCCATAGAAAAAACATATTATCCCCCTCCCCGTGCAGAAGAAACATACTCCCCCCCCAGACGAAAAAATACTCTCTCCCCCCCAACACAGAAGAAAAAACATACTCCCCGCCCCCCAAATGAAAAAATACTCTCCCCCCCACAGAAGAAAAATACTCCCACATAGACTGAAAAAATACTCCCCCCCAACACAGAAGAAAAAACATACTCCCCGCCCCCCAGATGAAAAAAATACTCTCCCCCCCACATAAGAAAAATACTCCCACATAGACTGAAAAAATACTCCCCCCCAACACAGAAGAAAAAACACTCCCCGGCCCCCCTAGACAAAAAAAATACTCTTCCCCCCCAACACAGAAGAAACAACATACTCCCCCCCCCACAGAAGAAAAAAACTCCCGCACAGACGAAAAAAATACTCCCTACCCCCCCCCCCAACAGAAGAAAAAAAATACTCCCCTCCTACAGACGAAAAAAAATATTCCCCCCAACACAGAAGAACCATATTGAAGAGCCCCCCTCCTAATTGGTATGCATGTGACTACTTTAATATTTCTTCATTTAGACATATTTTTCGGCAACTTTACCTGTGATCTAATTAATGTATTCCTTGATGCATGTGTGTATATATATATATACATATATATATATATATATTTGATAGTGTATATACATCTTAAATATATGTTTGTTGACAACTATATTTTGGTTTCCTGTTATTATAGTGTACAACATGGACAAAAACTGGATGCAATTAGGGAGAACGTCCCCTCTTTATATGCAAGGCATTTTTTATTTTCATGAGTTCATGCGTCTACATAGTCCTCCAGACAAAGTTATTCACATATGTCTGTGCAACAAATGTCTCAATCGGAAACAAGTAACAATTGAAGAAATGTATTCTCACTTGGCACTTTACGGTATTTGTTCTAGTTATACCGTATGGACATGGCACGGCGAAACTCAAGTTCAAATGCCTACACTTGCATAAATTCAAGCACAACATAATCAGCAGGCAGGATATTCCAATGCAAGTTTTGGGGACCCTGCTGTGAAGAACCTCTTAAACGATGCCTTCCCGTTCGCCGCCTCAGGATATCAGGAAAATGTTGTTTATGACAATGTTCCTGACACCTCCCATAATGTCTCCCACGTTGACTACAACAGAGATTATGATAAGTACAACAGGCTTATACAGGAAGTACAAACCCCATTGTATCCTGGCAGTGAGCGTACATTGTTGGGTACCGTCATGGAGCAAATGACGATAAAAAACAAGCGGGGAAAGACTAACAAATGTTTTGATGAAGATATGGCCCTTATGAAGAAAGTGCTTCCTAAAAGTAACAGTTGTCCAGCTGATTACGACGAGGTAAAAACCATGTTGGCTGATCTCAGTCTGGAAGTCCAGAAGATAGATGCTTGCGTCAATAATTGCATGTTGTATTACAAAGAAAATGAGGCGGAAGATGAGTGCCGACACTGCTACGAACCAAGGTATCAAGCAGCTTCCACTTTATCTAAATAGAAGAACCGGCCCATTCCTAGGAAGGTTCTGCGTTACTTCCCATTGGGTCCTCATCTGCAGCGTTTGTACATGTCTTCACATATGGCCAAGCATATGAGATGGCACCAGGCAAGGCACCAAGGAGAGGAGAGGATAGATCTGGATAATCTCACACATCCCGCAGACGGGGAGGCTTGGAAACACTTTGACCGTTCTTTTCCTGAATTTGCTGGAGACTGTCGAAATGTCAAACTCGGACTTGCAACAGACGGGTTCAATCCTACTGGGAACATGAATTTATCTGACAGCATTTGGCCTGTGATAGTATTTTCGTACAATCTACCTCTCAACATGTGTATAAGGAAGGAGTACAATTTTCTTACGCTTATGGTTCCAGGGCCGTATTCTCCAGGAAAGTGCTTAGATGTGTACATGAAACCATTAATTGACGAGCTGCAAGAGTTATGGGAAAATGGACTCCTTACTTTTGACAGGCATGGTCAAAACTTCATTCATGATGAAAGCAGCTGTTATTTGGACCATCAGTGATTTTCCAGCTTACGGGATGATGTCTGGCTAACAAACTAAGGGGTACAAGGCTTGTCTGGTATGCTTAGATGACATCAATTCTAGTCGCCATGCCGACAAAATTTGTTTCTTGGGATCTCGTAGGTGGTTTGACGAGGATCACGAGTGGCGGTGGGATGCTGAGGCATTTGATGGGACTGAGGAGCATAATTCGAAACCCCCTAGGAGGTCTGGTGAGTGGATTTTGGAGAGGCTTAACCAGCACTGGTTTAGATATTTGAGCACCAGTAAAGATGTAACCAACTTGAATCCTCCCACGCCTGATGAGTTTAAGTATTGGATGCACAAAAGTGTATTATTTGAATTGCTTTACTGGTCGACTTTGAAAATCAAACACAACTTGGACGTCATGCATCAGAGAAGAATGTTTGTGATAGCGTTCTTGGAACAATTTTGAATCTCAAAGATAAGAACAAGGACGTACACCCCTAAAGCCCGTGTTGATCTTAAGAAAATGGGTATACGTTCTAAGCTATGGCTAGTAGAGAACAAAAAAACAAAAAAAGCCATAATGCCTCAAGTAGCCTACACAGTCCATCCTCAAAAGAAGGCGGAAGTGTTTCAGTGGCTTCACAATGTTAAGTATCCTCATGGGTATGCAGGGAATATCGCTTGATGTGTTAACACGGGGGAAAATAAGATTACTGGGTTGAAGACTCATGACTGTCATGTTTTGCTGCAACGTCTTCTTCCCGTTGTCATTAGACCGTATTTGTAGAGTGATGTGGCTGACACGTTAGTGGCTTTGTCAAAGTTCTTTTAGAAGATATGCGCTAAAGAGCTTAACAAGTCTGATGTTCGGTCATTGCAAGAAGACATTGTGTGCATCATATGCAAACTGGAGAGGATCTTTCCTCCAACTTTCTTTGACATCATGATTCACCTCATGATCCACCTTCTCGAACAAGTGTTGATTACTGGTCTAGTACAATATACCTGGTGCTATCTAAATGAGAGGTATGCACTCATATTTATTCTAAGATAAATTTTTGTAAGAGAATAAATATTTATATTGTAAGAGAATAAATATATGTTTTGCATGCAACTGGGGGATTTCAAGAAGAAGAACAAAAACAATCGTTTCCCTAAAGGGTTGATCACATCGGGGTACATTCAGGCTGAGTGCGTAACTTACTACAGCGCATATCTCAATGATGAAGACAGAGTTAGGGAATCATCTTGAGCGGGTAGTAGCCAACAATTCAATCTATCAGTTGTTTTCAACGATGTTCAACCATATGGCAGATTAAGCAATTCTGAAAGATTAAGTAATGCTGAGATCAAAGAGGCTCATTGGTATGTCCTTCAACATTGTGACGAAGCCAAGCGGTACTATTTGGAGTATTTGGAAAGGCATGATGGTAACGAAGTCATACACAAGAGAGATTTTCTTGATTACTTCCCTATTTGGGTACCTTTCTATCAATCTATATATATGATGTTACATAAATTTAATATATATATATATATGTCGTTTTTTGATGTTACATAACGTAACAACGTTGCTCTTAAAATTGTTACAGATGATGCACATTCTACAACATTTTCCTGATTCTTACCACCCAGATTTGCACTTATTGGCTGGAGGACCCCAAAGCCACAGAGTTCATGTTGGATGTTTTGTGAACGGTGTTAAATTTGTGATGTCAGAACTAGATGAAGGCCATATGGGTTTCAACTACTACGGGGTTCTTGTCAGTGTGATCGAACTAATCTACGGCAAGGGTATGCCAGTCGTGTTGTTCAAGTGCAAATGGTTCAATACTAACTCACAAGACGAAGGAGTACAGTTCTGGATCGTGGCTTATTATCAGTGGACTCAAACAGTGTATGGTATGAGAATGAGCCGTTTATTCTTGCTACCATGGCAAAACAAGTGTTTTATCTTGGTGCAGATGATGTCACATAGGAATATTTGGAGTGCAGCTACACTGGGAGGGGATGATGAGAGTGGGCCTAGTGAACCAACAACTGATCAACCGAATGAACCATATCAAGAGGAATCTCCACATGCAGTCCCTGATACTGAGGATATTCGTGTCAACAACCAACATGTTCCGGTGATCATAGGTGACACCATCTGAAATGAACTCGCGACAACGCAAACCCACACATGACGACGAGTTCATAGATGACTCGGACATAGAGGAGGATCAATATTCTGACCAGACTGAGGAGGATGATGATTCAGACGACTCAAATTATCATGAGTATGATTAATGTACTTGTTCAATATTATTATTTTGGATATGATCGGTCTATAATCTACTTGTAAACATGAATTTGGCATAATTAAGTCCGGATATGTATTTTTAAATTAACTTGGGTTTAGTTTCACAAATTACACGAAATTACTCAGACGTACATATAAAAAAATGTGTAAATTATTTTTAAAAACACTTACTCAACGGAACATGGAAATTCCGTGGCCTTAGAAATACTTAGGCGACGGAGGGTCCACTTTCCGTCGCTTAGGAACGACTATCTCGCCTCGCCAGCCTCCTATCTCGCCTCACATAACTCGAAGGGACCTCGCCAACCTGTTTTTTGAAAACGACTTAGTCAATGGAAAATGATGGTTTTGTCGCGTTAGTATTTCTTAGGCGACGGAAAAAGCGTTTTTTGTCGTATAGTATCCCTGAAATTTTAGGCGGCAAATAAAATTTATTTTGTACGTAGGCGACGGACTACACTAGTTCCGTCAGTTTGGATTTCTAAAGCGACTGAAATATAATAATTCGTCGGGTTAGGCTTTCCAACACGAAGAATATGTGATTTTTCCATCGCGTAGGAATCCAAAATATTGGGCGGGTATATTTTCCGCCTTTTTTTGGGCCGAAATTGATTTTGTTAGGCGACAGATTAATTGTCTTAGCTGACAAAATATATTCCGTCGATTAAGACTTAGGTGACGGACTTTGATGTTATCATCGCTTGAGGTAGTCTAGGGCGACAGAAATTCAATAGTTCCGTTGGCTAAGAGAAAATGGATTTATAACCCATCTGACGAAACACAACTATTCCGCGCCTCCTCCTTACTCATACTCATCACCAGAAACACAACACCCGACTACGCCCCTCTGATCGCCATAGAGCCCATCGGAGACCCCCGCCATCCACTGACAGCAGCCGCAGCGACCCGACTGCAGCCGCATTGACTCCACTGTGTCGGTCTCCTCCACTCATCACAACCGCATCAGCGCCGCTTTGACTTCGTCGCTTCTCCCACTGTCTGTCTCCGACCTCGCTGATAACCTCGCCGAATTTCCACTCCCAAGTTCGAACCGTGTTGTCTCCAAAAAAGGTACAGCGTTCTCAGTCCTTATACCCCCTGCTGTGATGAATTTTGGGAAGAACCTGTGTTGAATTTTGGATTAAATTTCTTAGTACTGATACTACTACTGGGAAAGATAGATTAATTCTTGAATGTATGCATTCATAATTGACTAAATATATGATGTATGTTCGTATGTTACTTGAAATTAATTTGAATTGTTGCTGCAATGAGAGATGTTTCTGTGATGAATAATGGAGCTGGTTTAGCACATGCTTAAATTGATTTTATTCATTTTGTGAGGCTGCTGGCATTGTAGGGGTTCTTGTCTTAGAATGGGCTCATACATGTTGTTTTCCCTGTTATAGTTTCTTGTTAGTGTAGCTATAACAATTGTGTATAATTCATGTGCAAGACCATGTTTTTTGGGAAGAGGAAGGACCGAGCCACTAAGGCCAGTGCCTTGATAGAGCCTATACGGCAGAGCGTCGGCTCAGTGGGTAGTAGCAGCGAGCCTACCCCCATGCCGGCTAGGACAATACCACCAGGGGCTCCCCCTTTGATCGTGCGCCCCCCTCCCGTTGACAGTAGTTCAGCGGGATCTCTATCATCTACACCGACGCCTGAATCTTCAAGACGCATCGTCGGCAGCGCTCAGTTGAAAGTTAGAAGCCCAAAAATTAAATTAAGCATTCTTTTAAATATTTGAAATCAGTAGCAGTACACCTCTAGGGTGCCTGTATGCACCTTGAGGTGCGCATGCAGGCACCTTGGGGCGCGCCTGCTTACTATTACTTCCTTTTTTCTGACTTTTCAAGTGCTTATGTTTTGTATGTATATTAATTGTAGCTCCGGCCCCGAAGAAGAAGCAGGGTTTATGTTCTGGAAAGAAGGTGGAGGATATCGTTGCAGCAACGGGGCAGAAGATCAAGTTGGATTATTGCCCCCGTGTAAAAGGCCCTAGCGTGAGGGGGGTAAACAGCTTGGTGACACATGATATCGGTTCCGCCATACGGAGTCTGGTGGGAATGAGGGCAAGGACGTTCTACGACCTTGATCAGGAGGAGAAGTGGAAGGTGGGGAATGCAATGTCGGTAAGTAACATTGAAAACAGTTTGAAAAGTAAATTTACTTAATTACATAAGTTTATTTTATTTTTCAGTGCTTAACAAATTTATTTTTTTATTTATTTGTTACTTAGTCAAAGTACGAGTGGGATGAAAATGATGAGTCAATGTTCAATTGGATACTGAAGAGGGCACAACAGAGGTACAAGGACTGGAAGTACCAGTGCCACAAAGCTTATCTGAGGGAAGGGGCCTCGGGATGCCTTCAGATTTCATTGGGAGAGAGGACCAGTGGGAGTTTCTATGCTCTCACTTCGAGTCAGATGAGTTCAAGGTGATTTTTTAAATTACCTTAATTTTTTTTAAAATTACATTCATTGTTTCCCTTGTATTTTAATAATCTATTTAATATTTTTTCGTGTATTAGAGACTCTCCTTGGCAAACAAGTGGAACCGTGGGGAGAAGACTATGCATCACCACACGAGGTCTTCTCCTATCATCTACACAATGGAGGAACTCATAATACAAGGGGAGGAACTTTCAATTATCAAGGGTTTTGAGAAGACCTATGTCAGAGCCGGTGATGAAGCTACGACCAAGCATTATGTAAGTGTCTTTCCTTTTACTATTTTATTGTTTGATGCATGCACTTATGAAGTTTATTATGAAAAATGTAAAGTTTATTAGGTACACATAAAATGAGTTATCTGTACATAGTTATATTTGGTTATTGGTTCTTATTTCTGCATAATGTTAATTTAGCGCTTAATTGATGTATTTTAAATGAAGAATGACATGGTTGATGAGGTCAATAGGCGAAAGGGTGTATTTAAGAAACAACAACCTGACGCGACGGAGGAGGAGATTATGGAGAGTGTTTAGTCCCAACAAATTAAGGTGTAGGGTACGGTGCTGAAAACTCAGAAAGGAAAGGAGATCAGAGGGATGGGACGAGTAGGCGAGCGAGACTTGAGTCATTCTTCAAATGGCACCACTTCACATAGTCGTCGTCCTAGAGTTGATGAGCAACAACTCCTAGAGCTGCAGAAGTGCTATGAGCATAGACTAAAAGAATCAGAGGAGTGTGCCTAACAAAAATATCAAGCGGTCAAACAGCGTGCCCTGCAAGCAGAGTCTATGTATAGCGCTATGCAGTCCCAGTTTGCGGTCATATATGAGCGCCTAGGTATGCCACCTCCTCCTCCTCCTCCTCCAGTTGTTTTGCCTCCTCCACATGTTTCCCCACAAAATAACGATGATCTAGGTGACATAGGAGTAGATGAGAATGCCATTTGGCATTATTGATTTTGTATATATGAACATTAATTTAATTTTTCTATATATGAACATTAATGTAATTTTTCCATCTAGCTAGTTATCATGATCAATATATGAATATTTTTTCCAAATCCAATGCTTCTGGTATATATGTATATGTATGTGTTTGATTGGAATTACTGATATGTAATTTTTTGAAACAGTGAATAAAGTAATTTACACAAAAATAACATTTTTTCGCAGTAAAAAAAATGACGCAGGCGACAGAAACCTCACATTTCGTCGCCTAAGATATTACACCTAACTGACGGACACAGAAATATATGTCGACTAAGAAATGATATAAATTCGTCTGTTTAGATACTTACCGATGAATATTCTGTTGCCATAGAACGGAACAAGATTCGTCGTAAAAATATTTACCGACGAACTATTTGTCGCCTAAGAACGGAACAATATTCGTTGGCACACATACTTACCGACACATATTCCGTCGGCTAGGAAACATTCATATTCGTCGTGTAAGAAACATTTCGACAAATATCTTCCGTCGACAATAATTCCTATCGACGAATCTTGTTGTCGATGAGGTAGTAATAGATCCGTCGGGTAGGATAGTTTTTAGTCGACGACTTGTTTAATTTCTGTCGCCTAAGTATCTACCTCACACTACTTAGGCGACGGAACTTAGACGACGGACTGTACGTCTACCAAGATCCTAGGCAACGGATATTCTGTCTTAGGCGACGAATATGTTCCATCGGCTAAGACTGATTTTCCTGTAGTGAAGGTTACTCATTTGTCTTGAGTTTGTATATGTGTAGAATAAAGTGGTACATTATCTCTAAATATTGTTTAGTATGAGACTTACTGTGTGTTATCATTAGAAATCTTATGTATTGTTATATTAAAATTGTTCATCATATTCTTATGAGATATTCTCCTGTATTACTTAAAATAATATGTCAGTGTATAATAGCTTCTTGTGTAGTTTTTTTTTGTTTATTTATTTATTTTTTTGGAAATAATTCATATAAATTAGCAAAAACTTTATGTTTCTCTAATTTTGTTTGTTGCTTACTGATTTTTTTTTTCCAAAATGTAATCTCATTATCTTTTTTTTTGTCTTATAAGCATGTTAACAATAATAATTTTGTTTGTATTAGATGATGTGGTAGAAGCTTGATGATCCATTATATTTATATGAACTACTATGTGATTGGCAGACACGATCAGCGGCTAACACGACCAACCGTGGTAAGAAGGAGTCGGAGCACCACACGGGGCGGCTACCTATCATCTACAGGGTGGTCCACCATAAAGAGAAGGGTGAGAAATTTCATGTTATCCCAGCTTATACAAAGACGTATGATACAGTCAACAACCCTAAAGTTGCCAAGAATCTTGTAAGTTCATTAAATTTGGTGCAAATAGCATACATATATTGTGCAAATAATTTTCAGTTGGTGCAATTAAATAATTTTCAGTTTGGTGCTGATACATTTGTGTTTTGTCTTAGTGAATGTGAATTTGTTATTGTAAGATTCATAACTCTGTAGGAATGTGAATGTGAATGCATTTGTGTTTTGTCCATCTTAATGTGAATTTGTTACTGTTGTGTATATTATAACAAGTCATGATATCAGTTTCTTTATATTGAATTTGGTTTTTTATGCTTAGGATTGAACTCCAAGCCCTGCATATCATTCATCACTCATCAACATCAACTAACTCAACCAAGTTATGACCCAAACCAGTAGATAAAGAAATGTTCTTGTTAACTATCCCCAGTAAAACATTTCTCTTTTATATACAGAATTGGTATCAAAGCCTTTGCCTATTGAGCGGCAAATATAAGTAAAAACTAGAGAAATGTTTTTAAATAAGTTGGTTCATTCCCTTTTAGATGAAGCTGTATATCCTACTTAAGTCCTTGTATATCTTGCTTAAGACCTGATCATTAATTGTTATGTTCCTTAAACATTGCTTGTCTCTATGTGCTTTTAAATGCAGGAGGAAATGCAAAAAAATGCCTCTCAATTGAAAATTGTACAGAAGAATGCAAACCCTGACATCCCGGAGGCTGAGCTCCCACCTTTGGAGTGGTCAATGAATATTAAGGTGCTTGAAGCAGGAGTCGGCAGAAGAGCCGAGAAAGAGATCCGTGGTCTTGGAAGAGTAGGTGTCCGACTGTAATCATCTTTCACTCCACGTTCTCGAGTTTATGAGGTAGAGGAGAGATTACATATTGCTGAGGAGAGGGCCGAAAAAGCTGAGGCGGTTGCGTAAAAAGTTAGTGAAGAGATGACATTGGTGAAGCAGCAAATAGCAACAGTGATGTCTTTTATGGCACAGCAAACTGGGTGTCCTCCACAAGTCCCTTCCCAACAACCTCTAGATGAAAATATTGATGCAAGGAACAACATGGAAGTTGAGAGGAACTAGGTACATGCTTCACTATTTTGGTTTTGTTTAGATGGAGAAGCATTTAAGGTTAGGTAGTTGTGCAGTTGATTTTGTTTAGTTGGAGAAGGATAGGCTACCTAGATAGGATGAATGAATGGTTTTGTTTAGTTATCAAGGTGTTACTAAACACTTTGTATGAACAAATTATTTATATTGAAATATTATTGTTTGCTAAATTTGTAATTTTATATTTTCTGTTTCTATAAAAAACTATTTAATAGTGAAACAAGGAGGAAAAGGAAAAAGATAAAAGAAATAAGTCTAGCCTCAGTGAAAGACCTTACGAGACGAATAATGTACTTTTCGTCGCATAAGTGAAGTAAGTTTTTGTCGGCAATTGAACCCATGTTTTGTCGTTACGGAATTATTGACAACGAAATACTATTCGTCGGAACATATATGCGACGAATAATATACTTTCATCTTCGTCGCATAAGGGAAGCAAGTTTTCTTCGGCAATTGCACCCATGTTTCGTCATTACGGAATGACTGACGACGAAATACTCTTCGTCGGAACATATATGCGTTGACATTTCATCGTATAAGTGGACACCTATTTCGTCGCATCTTTGATATGCAACGAATAATATGTTGTCGCATTAGAAAATTTATAGCGACGAATTAGGTATTTCGTAGCATAGATTCTTATGCGACACTACTTATGCGACCACTCTTATGAGACCGACTTTTCGTTGCATAGACACCTATGAGACGAATAAGGTCTCTTATGCCACGAAATGACTTCATCTCTTAAGTCTGACATCCTAGTAGTGGCTTATTCAATCCCTACATAGAATACGACATAATAGAATAGATGATATCTACGCCATCGCTAGCTATGCATGAGTAAAGATGTATCAAAAGGGAAATAATAAAATTTGTATTTACTAGACAACAAACTTCAACGGAGCTTTGTGAATAGCTAGATATGAACCAGAAAGTCTGTAATATATGGTTGGAAAGGTACAGCTTTCTACTTTCCAAAACCGTTTACAGATCCTCTATATCTATTTCTTAGAGAAAGTTACGGCTATTTTAATACTCAAAGATCATGCTGCGTGAGAATCTGAATTTCTGTGCGAACTTATGTTTTGAGTTCTCAAACAGCTTTCTCCTCAAGATCTAAGGGTAAAAGATCATGTTTTAGGACAATACGACATGATCTAGTTTATTACTACTCAACGTCATGTTTGAAGACATGTTACAAAGTATTGACATGCTAAATTATCGAAACTTCCGTGATTAGAAAGAATCAGAAATAGCCCTATAATTGATGTAAAGATCAGGGGGGATGCAGACTTCAGGGGAGTCTAGCACATACATGTCACTATCAAATGTGAAAGGTGCGTTGTACTTTTTTTCTCCTACGATCAATGTTTTAGTTTTTCTCCCACAAATTTTTTTTACTTGACGAGGCGACATATCAGCATCACCGACATAATGTCGCGCGACACAAGGAGGAGTGTTATAGGATATTTCGCATTGTTTTAGGATATTTCATATGTGTGTCTTGGCCTTATGTCATCATGATATGTAGTTAGAATAAAACTATGTATTCATTATTATTATTATATTAGTATTTTGTAATTTCCTAAATAAAAAGCTCTTATCAATAAAAAAATATGATAATTCTTTTGCTATCTCTCATTCTTTATAATTTATACTAATCAGTTTAGTCCTTCATCTTTTAATTTTAGTCCCCGTTTATACCAATATGTCTATTCCGTCCATTTCCGTTTATGTTGCCTTTTAAGTTACTGAGGATAAACATCATAAGCCTATACATTATTACAATAGAGTGAAGAAAACAAAACCATCCACTCCACTAGGATCATGCGCAGGAGGGGAACAGAGCTAAAAAGTAAGAAAACCAGACCAGCGTAGCAGATGTGATTAAGCAATCCAATTGCGGAACTGCCGAAGTGGAACAAAGAGATTGATGAACCTTTCGGTCCGATCATACTCGAGTCTCTGCACGTCTATGGCAGACATATTTTCGGGACCAGGCTATCTGGGGTCACCATCCATCACTATTGCAAGCACTTACAAAGAGATTATATTACAATTTCATCGTTCAATTATGGACCTAAAATATACGAAAGGAGGCACCGACCAACGGCGTAGTCGCTCTCAGCCACACATGCCATGATGTATTCTGGACAAGTGGTGCGTTCTTGGCCAAACAATCTAGGTCAAGAATACCAGTCTGTTGTAAATTCTGGAAATTGAATTGAAATGTGGATGGAGAGTTGGAGACTGGACATTGTATTAGAGTATGGGCAGCTATGGTTGTCATTTATAAGCATCACCATGCATTTCACCAAAACTGAAAAAAATTCGAGAAGGGGTATAATATCAGTACAATTTTCTTGTCCTCAATTTCTGGAACTAAGTACTAAGTTTAGGGTTTAATCTTCTTGCAAACGAACCACAAACGAGTTCTTTGGATCTATTTTAAAATAAATAAGTAGAGAAAAGCTTTTGTTTACAACCCAAATTCATTGTTGAATTCATCTTAAAGTTTTTAATGGATTCTGGTAGATTAACACTAAAATGTTAGCAATTGAATCGTAACATATATATACTACTCCGAACACAAATGTTTTTACCAAAATAAATGAGGGCTAGCTTGGTAGAAGCATTTGCTTGTTATGATCATTTTAAATGGAAATTAACCAGTTTTCTTTAAATTCATATAACTTTGATGATCTGATGCTAGAATCCAACATGCATTTTGTAGTTATGTTAGTATTTTACAGAAAGAAATCCATTAGCTAGCGATCTCATAATTGCAATGATGAATGAGATCAATAGACACAACTCACAGATTGATTTTAGTTGGAATATTCCAGATAAGTTCTCCTGGCAAACCATTATCGGCCAACGTATGACAATACGTTCAAGTGATATAAAATACTCGAGGTCGAGCTAGCATAAAATAATTAGACTTTTTATATATGAAAATAACCAAACCTTTTGGAGATAATGGTTCTGTACGTGTATAAGATTATTGAACACCAAAGGATAGACTTACTGCTTATAATATGTTGTAGGTGAAATTCTCCAACTCGATCATTAGGGTTTCATTTTCTATTATTTATAATTGCCTTTGCATTCTCTCCATTTAACTTTGGCCACATGTAGAGCTTCCTGTGGAGGATAATGGCCTCTGATTTATCGGATGCTATATCTACTGTGGCAAACAGAAGACAAAGAAATACTTCTATTTACGAATTCGTAGCCATCTGATTATTTTACCTGCAAAAAGTTAAACCCAAAACCCTAATGTTCATTCTGGGTTCTATTGAGCGAGTTAGTCGATCGGCTAGGTTCGTAAAACCTGAAGTACGTGCTGTTTGTTTAACACAAAATTGCAAGATGAAATTCAATTATCTTCGATCTTAAGGATAATTAATATTCTGGTATTGGAAGCATGAAGAGTGGAAGTTGAAATCTTGTTTCGCTAAAATGTTCTTTGAATAAGTCTAGCTATCACATGATTTATGTATGCAACAAGAAATGTGAATTCAAGTCTTTAATTAAATTTTCTGTTTTAGAAGGGAAGGAAAAGTAACTATCATTGATGTGGAAAAGTTGTGGCCACCAAACAAAGCAAGCAAACAAAGGAGAATGTGTGGCACTAGACCGTTGCATCCTGGTTTTTGGGTCTAGATGACCGTTTTTTACACTTGTTTTTATTCTACCTACTACATAGATTACCACTTAATATTACTAACCCTAGCTATTTTTTTCATTATTGCACCAACTCTCTCTTATCTTTTGGGTCTAAAAAGACCTTCTCATAGATTAGTCCCAAAATTAAAATCGATGATGAACGATGAGAAATTGAAGTAAAACAAAAACCCTATAGGTTTTTAGGAGCCGTTGGAGGACAAGGAGGGGCCCTTGCAAGCGAAACCAAGCTAATAAATATGGATTAATTATGGGCGGCAAAAAAAAATAATTATCTCTAATCATCTTCTTAATTATTGCTTAGCAAGCACTCTATGTGACACCCCCCATAAATACCCCTGTACACTCCCACTCTTCTCCATCCACACTCACAAACACAGCCACTTCTTCTTCTTCTTCTTCTTCCTTGGTTTATTTCCCAACTACATCCACTCACAGCTAAGGCCATGGCGAAAGACGTTGAGGGAGCTGAGCACGGTGAGTTTGCGGCAAAGGACTACCATGACCCTCCTCCTACTCCTCTTTTCGACGCCGATGAGCTGACCAAATGGTCATTTTACAGAGCTGTCATCGCAGAGTTCATCGCCACGCTTCTGTTCCTTTACATCACGGTTTTGACTGTGATTGGGTACAAGAGCCAAAGCGCAACTGACCAGTGCGGCGGCGTTGGAATTCTCGGCATTGCTTGGGCCTTCGGTGGCATGATCTTCGTCCTTGTTTACTGCACCGCCGGTATCTCAGGTAAATCATCGTTAACTTCCTAAAACATTATTTGCCAGACTGGTTTTTAAGTTTGGGCTGCGTTTTCGATCAAGTGACTGATCTATGAATTACTTGTGACAATTGCAGGAGGACACATCAACCCAGCTGTGACTTTCGGACTCTTCTTGGCACGCAAGGTGTCGCTCCTCAGGGCTGTGCTCTACATAGCAGCACAAAGTCTGGGTGCTATCTGTGGTGTAGGGTTGGTGAAGGCCTTCCAAAAGACCTTGTACGACGAGTATGGTGGTGGAGCTAATACCTTGGCCCCTGGGTACAGCAAGGGCACCGGATTGGCGGCTGAGATCATTGGCACCTTCGTTCTTGTCTACACTGTTTTCTCTGCCACTGACCCTAAGAGAAACGCCAGAGACTCCCATGTTCCTGTAAGCACCTATATAACGTTTTGGTTCAAAATTGCTAACTTGGGTCCATTTGATGGTAGAGATTACTTGATCTTTGATCCAATTTACAATATTTTTTTTTTGTATTAACTAACCATTTGTATATGTTTTTTGTTCTTGAATAAAGGTATTGGCACCACTTCCCATTGGATTTGCTGTTTTCATGGTTCACTTGGCCACCATTCCCATTACTGGCACTGGTATCAACCCTGCCAGAAGTTTCGGAGCTGCTGTCATCTACAACCAAGACAAAGCCTGGGATGACCACGTAAGTAAAATATGCTAGCTAGCTTCTTCAATTTTCCAATTAATCGACTATTTTGGGTTTCTCATTAATCATGAATTTATATTTTACCCTATTTACAGTGGATGTTCTGGCTTGGACCTTTCATTGGAGCTGCCATTGCTGCCTTTTACCACCAATTTGTTCTGAGAGCAGGAGCAATCAAGGCCCTAGGGTCTTTCAGGAGCAATGCTTAATTTCACTTAAGCAGGATTTTCCACCCAAGCTTGATATTAAAAGATGGAGATGGTCTTAATTTCTAAGAGAATAATAGCAACAATTGAGAATTGCAAGTCTGTCTCTCTCTCATGGCTCAAAAATTGAAGAACAAAAATTGGGGGCCAATTGTAGATAAACATGGCTTTGTTGGGCACGGGTGATCCCAATCTTTTCTTTCTTTGCTAGTATGTATGTGCTGTTGTCATTTCATCTGCATGTTGCATCCTTATCTTTAATTTTATTCCTAATTTTATTTCACTTGTAAGTGGGTGTTTTCATGAGCTTGTTGATGCCAGCATATAAAGTTAATGAAATATTGGGTTGTGTTGTCTGGTCTCGATCATCTTCGAGCTAGTGCTTCACTTAATGGTTTGATTAGTAAACTAATTGATGCTAACAACCCTAATCAGATAGAATAGGTTTCATGTCTATACATCATTGGTCTATCTTAAAGCAAATTTCTTCCCCAAATTGCTTTTCAAAATGGAGTCTTTGAGTGGGACAAAGAAATTATGAAAGATACACTTTAACTTAACGTAGTCCATTACTTTAAGTAAATTATTTGGGCAAAATCATACTCTTGGTCCCTATACTTGGGTCCATTTTGCTATTTAGTACCTAATGGCTTAAACCCTAGCCTTATTTGACAAATTTTATCCTCGTTTTTGTACCTTCTGATTTAACTAGAAGTTTCTTATCACGATGGTCAATAGATGTGAAGTTTTACCTGATCTGGTTCATTAAGTAAAAATAATCAATAATAGGTGAAATTATATTTTCATTTCAACTCTCTAGATATTACAAGAGAAGTAAAATGAATTTAGCTAGGATTAATTACATGAGTAGTACTTCCATATATTACAAGAGAACTGATGCTTAACACACCATGAAGCCTTCTGGCTCATCTCTTTCAGATCAAAGCTTGATGGTGTGGCTATATATACTTTAATCGTAGTATAAAATTAGAACCTTTGTTCTAGGCATTCTTATCCTCAATCATTTATATATTTGTTGATGATGAGATTGTTAGATTAGAGAAGCATATATAGTTTAATAGTTGTTGTGCATAGAGTGATAAACATGCACAATAATAATTTAAGACGTTGGCTTTTGTGGTGGTGGTAGTTCGTGGAGAGTGAGATGAGATGGATGATGCATTATTATCTGTCATATATAGTTGTTATTGTTAAAGGGACTGTACAATGTATGGGTTAGGTGTGGTGAGGTCAATAGAGATTGGAGAGGTTCTTTGCTTTTACAAAAGTTGGGATGTCCAGAATATAGTTTTTTTTTTCTTTTCTGGTGATTAGTCTACCTTATCTTGTCCATATATTATGCTTTCTGGTCGTTTTCCAGGAATAAGTAGCTAAATGCTTTAGCTGCTTGATGATGCACATATATTGGCTTAATCGATGGACTTTTTGCTCTCGCACTATGCTTATGATGAGAGAGTTGTTTGCCAGAGAAAGCTCCAGGCTTTTCTGGAGTACCCTTTTGTTCTTTTTAAGAGAAATGAATAATTTTTTAATCACGGGACAATCATAATTACAACAACGATAAATACGATACCGAAAATCTATTAAAAACAAAAAGCATAAGTCTCTAACTCGATCAAACTAAAAAGAGTAGGAGAAAATCAATCGCTTGCTAATCTGTGGATTGAAGTCCTACAAGCAAATAATAAAATGTAACAATACCAACTAATCTACCACACCCATCACACAAGTATACTAGTATTGCCGTCACCATCGTCACTAGCAACCGTGAGATAATGAGGAGTTACAAATCGATCAGAGCACTGATGCCCGAGTAACTGATGACAATAAAATCCCGACACACAAATAATATGAAAATCCACTACCATAACAATACCATGCAATCCACCATCGAGACCCAAGCTATGAAAGTGAAGAGACGACGAGAGAAGACTGAGAATTATATTCAAGAGCCGTAACCAACGAAAATGGGAGGTGATGAACCCACGCGTGAGCACCAATAATCTAATAGGTAAGTGCGAAATTTCACTTTAAGCTTGCAGCCACACAAATTCACATTAAGGTACACAATGATAGTTGATGGTTATTTGGTGCAGGTGACTAAATATCTGGAAAGATTTGGGACCGATTGATACCAGTATGAGGAACAAAGTCCTCCCGTGTTGGAGCAAGCTAGAATAATCCACATAGGGATAAAAACACACCATAATGGGTGACATGGGCCCAAAAACTGATGCCCGAAATAACTTGAAAAAGTAATCGACAATAAAATTGAAGATAGATACCTCATGTGGGTTGAATACCCAAATTCAAGCCAAGGCCCAGGCCCAGGCTGTCACACCCCAATTTCTAAAAGATAAATTTCAAAAATTGTGGCATGATCTAACTTAAATATAAATATCCCAACATGTTTCAATAACAAACCAAGTAACCAGAACTCAATAGCGGGAAAGTAATATCATACAACCCATCACTGAGTTAAATATTACACTTCCTTAATTATATAAACTTGAAATACAAGAACATGAGAACAATCTCATGAGCTTAATATTATCTACCCGATTAACAAAACTATACAGAGTACAGCAAAAGCCAAATAGAACCCTGGCACTAAGTCTCCATCTCAACCCTGCTGATCATCACCTGCAAGTCTAACCCCTACACCAATAATTGGTGCACCGGGATTGTAAAATAACAAATCCAGTAATCTAAAAAGCTCGTATGAGTAAACTCAAAAATAACACAACATCATCACATCCAATATTTCACAAGAGAGATTTGATCAATAATCGAAAAAACCACAATTCCAACACATTCCAAAGAAATGTAGCCATGAGTCCTAGGTATTGATGAAATACCCCTCATGACCTACAACAACAAAATTGTGTACCCATGGGTCCCAGATACGATAAAGTATCCCCCATGACATACACTAACAGACGGACTAGAGCTATATTCCTAACCGCAACCAATCACTCGGCCAAAGGCTTGGAACCCAGTTTGACTGTCCAATATCAAAACACAAAATAATAAATAGCATCAGAACTGTAACCAATCACCCTATTAAAGGCTTGGAACCCGGTTTGGCTATTTATCCAACAATCACAAGATCACATCATATGATTATATCCTTTATTAACAATATATATTATTCCATATGAATAACTTATCAATAATCAATAACATTATGATCACATGACATAATAAAATTTGGTTCAAAAGTGAACATTGCTGAGATTTACTCACCTTGAAATCCCGCTGTAAAGCCCCCAACACAACGAGGGCAAGCCAATCACAAAATCACAAATCACCTAAAGTCACACAATAAAAAAACCTTAGAAACCAAAATACTAAAGGATAACACAATAATACCCTTAAACTAACCCTTAGCTCAAGGGAGAACAACTTCCCAAAGTCATTAAACTCAACGACACAATTGAGCTGCTTCAAATCTTCAAATCTTCAAAACTTATTAAACTCAAACTCAACCAAGCCAAAACAAATAAACATAAGTCCTAACATGTAAACCTTGCTCAAAACTTAGCTAAACTATCACTCCACATGATCACAGCAACAAGGACTAGCTAATCACAAGAAACTAGGGCCACAACTCAGCTGCACGCGCCGCCACAAGCAGCGGCGAGTGAACCCCACGCGCCACCCCAAAACTTCCTAATTAGGAGAAACTAACAACATGAAACTTGTAGATTGAAGTATGGTGAACAACTTTAATACCTGGGGTTTTGACTGATTCGGGCGGGATCGGCCGGAAAACGCCCTGAAACTCCAAAATAAAACTAAAAAAAAAATCTGCAAAACCAGTACCAAAACTTGGTCTTCAGATCACCAAAGATGTATAAACATCACTAGAGAAAGAAGAGGAGCAAGACTCACCTAACTCTTACCCGAAACGCCGCCGAAATTGCCGGTTTTCCGGCGATACCGCAGCAGCTCCGCCGCTCCGTGGCAGCTTTCAGGCGGGCGAGACTGCTCCAAAAATGGAGAGGAGGTCCGTGCGGACTGGTGGCGACCTGTTTGCTGGCTGGAGGAGGGAGAAATAGATTGGAGAAAATGGAGAGTAGGAGGAGGTCGGGAGAGGGAGGAGAGAGAAAGTGATTATACAATTCTAGGTTTCCAAAAATAACTCTCCCACATTTTCCTACTTATACAGTTTCCAAACTCGGAAACTAACTTCCTCTGATCATAACTTTCTCATACTACCTCTGTTTTCGAGCGTGCCGCATGTCTATGAACTCGTATAGACGAGCTCTACAACTTTCATGAAGGAAGTTTTCGAAGATAACTTACGGAAAATAAAGTCAAATTTTAGGCCTCTTAAAAGTCAAAGTACCTTAAAAATTACTTTCGAAACTTCAACTTCACACAAACTAAAGAATTTCCATAAATAATCCTTCATTAAATATGGAAATAGTACAAGGAAAATAAAATGAAAATCTAGGGTATTACTCAGGCATAGGCCCTTTGATCATGAGGCGAAAGCCCATTAACCAGCAAATCACAAACCCCAGGCCCATGAAGCCGTGTGTGTGAGACTACGTACGCTGCCCACCCATATTGAAAACTCTGCTGCAAGGGAGACTCCACACCACCGTCGTACCCACCGTCGTACTCCGCGTTGCCCTCGTCGGGATCAGACCAACACAGTGCCGCCACGCCAAAGGTGAGCCTTCCTGTTGAACCACCGACTCGAGCACGCCCTCTGTACTCCTGCCGAACCGAGCAGCTTCTCCAAAATAGCAACATCCCAAATCTAAGTAAGACAAGTGTTTTGGCCACGATCCTCAGTAAGGGATTAGAGAGGTAACTAGTGATACCAAAAGTAACTAATGGTGTGGATGCGGGCGTGCCACCTTGTGGACGAGGAAAGTGAGTGTGTTGGGTCTTGACTTCTTAATCAAGCGGAGGGATTCCGGTGCCACCTCGCGGACGAGGAATTACGAGCACTGCGATTCGATACTCACGGTGTGTCGCGAGTAGAGCAACAAATAGGGATCAGGGGTGATCAGAGTAGAGTCCAAAAGGGTTCTGAGAACTAAGGTGGGGACGCGCTTAGGTTTAGGGTTTCGAGAGGCTCAAAGATATCGGTTGAAAGTTTTGTTTGTTTTGTATTGTTGTATTTGTGTTGTGTAGAGAGAGTCCTTGTTAGGTGATGGCTTTAGCCGACAAATCTAAAAACCGTCGTCGGCTATTGTCCGACTTTAGCCGACGAACTATTTTTTGTCAGCTATTGTTCCAGACTTTAGCCGACGAACTATTTTTTGTCGGCTATTGTTCCAGACTTTAGCCGACGAACTATTTTTTGTCGGCTATTGTTCCAGACTTTAGCCGACGACGTCCTGTGTCGTCGTCTATATACTCTCAGACTTAAGCCGACGAATAGTATATTTGTCGGCTTTACTCACAGACTTTAGCCGACGGAACAGAGATATTCGTCGGCTTAAGTATATAATTAAAATATTTAAAAATAACTATAGCCGACGACATAGAGTCTGTTTCGTTGGCTTTAGTAGTGTTTAGCCGAAAAACATGTCATAATTCGTCTGCTAAACCCTTCGGAAAAAAAAAGTATAGCCGACGAATTGTGGCATGATTCGTCGGCTATAACGCCATTCCATTAAAAAAATACACAAAATTCTTAAATTATCATTCCAAGCAAGCTGCAAAATACACCAAAACAATTCCATATATATAACCAACAAGAAGCACATAAAACTATATAAGATATCAACTACACAAAATCTAGATGGTCTAAATCAATATCCGAATCTCGGGCCTGCTGGTGAGGAGATTGCATGGGCGGCAGAGGTAACTCTATAGGCGCAGGCATGGGCGGAGGTGGAAGTTCATGTTGCTGGGTAGCTGTAAAATTCCGGAAATACTAGAACATCTGCTACTGCTGGGCCTGCTGGGCGGCATGTAGGGCTCTAGTAAAGGCTCTATATTCGGCGATCTGGGCGGCATGAGCGGCAGCCTGAGCGGCTTGCTGTTCCCGTAGTCTCTCAACTTCTGACTCTAGCTGAGTAGTCCTGCTGTTGATCGAGGCTGCCTTTCGTTGAAATCCTGGAGTGGTCTTCAGGACCCCCTGACCCTTCTTTCCTAGCCCCCCCGACAGTAGAAGTTGTTTTCTCGCGGTGGGAAGGTTGTGCCCATGATCCTCGCCCCAACCCTCGGATCTGAAGTGTCGATCCGGGAAATGGCTTCGGACATCTCTTCCTCCTGCGTGTCCGGTCATGTCTCCCTCACTATAGCACTCATCACCTCATCACTAGCCTCCCTCACCTTTGCCTAATTGGATAGGAAAAAAATTATTAATTAACATTTTGACATATATATCAGTAAAATTAAAAATTCCGTAAAAAAGAAAGAGTACTTACTATATCCTCCTAGGAGTCAGGATATGCCCTCTCATAGGTATAGATGTACTGGTTGACCTCTGGATGTTCCTTGGCCGCCTCGTCCATGAAGACAGTGAATGGTCTAGAACCGGCATGATGGTTCCTTGTGTTGCGTTACCGGTTCTGAGCGTTCACCCGGGAAACCGCCTTCAAAGAAAAAAGTAAACTATTAGTAAAATATTTTAAATCGCACGTACTTAATGATAAATTAACTAACTAATTTATTTAAATACATGTTTACGAGGGTTGTTGAATTCTGCTGTCAGAAGCCAACGCCACTCGTACTCTCTGTACTAGAACTCAGCAGGGGTAGCAGAACGTGCGTTCCCGTGCGTAGTCCAATGGGTCTGCAACTCGTTCTTCCACTACTTGTACCTACAGATACAACAAAAATATTAGAAATATTATTAATATGACATACAGTTTTGTTTTTTCATTAATTTCCCAACGTACCTTCCCCCATGCACAAAGTCCGCCCAGCTACTCTTTAAGGGCTCGGGAACCTCAAACCACGCCTGCATTTAACCATTTATTAGTTTAGTTTTTCCAGAAATCTACAATGTAATACATAATATTATTCAGGCATTTTATAAACCGATCGACATCGCGTTGTGGACCATGTCCTTAACCTTCTGCGGGACCTCGCCCCAGTCTGACCACAACATAGGGACTCTATCCCTAATGAGCGCTCCCACGCGGCCGAAGTACGTCCTCGACTTCCCGCCCGATACTACGTCACCATCCCCGTAAGTACCGATGACAATCCTCCCTGAGGTACCAACGATCTTCTCGAGAGCCTTCCCAGTGACGGGGCCTCTCTTCTTTTTTGCCGGCTTCACTCCGACGGTGCCTATCACATGATAAACCAAATTGATTATTAAAATCAGAGAATTATAAGAAAACACATCATTCATCTTTCATTACCTGAGGGCGAGGAGGCGGACGCGACGGATTCCGCCTCCGATGATGATACCCTGGAGGAAATAAGAGGCGTATCAAAAGGCACGAACTGGTACGCCGCTGATGGAGCCACTAGCGGGGGCAGTGGATAAATCGACGTCCCTGAGTCATCGACTACAGGTATGGCCGGTATCATCTGCGGAAGGAATAGGTGAGGCGGCGGCATCTGTACCCCAGATGACCCACTATCCGAAGAAGTAGGAGCTGGAGTGGGCGCCCGGTGTATCTCAGGCATACGGGGTGCAGACACCTCCGTCTGAGGCTGAGCAAATAACTGCCTCGAGGAATGAGGGAAGCCCCGCTGCCTCGATGAAGGGGGCACCTCCAGCTGCCTCTGCGCCGTCTGCAGAAGGCTCGCATGTCTAGCTGTCATGAGGCCCTGAAACGACGTCTGAGGGTTGCTAGAGGTTCCCTCAGACGATACGGACCTTTGGCCCTTCGAACCCTTCGTCGATCTAATATTACCGCTCATCCTATTTAAAATATTAATTTGAATCAAGGCCACAAAATCAAAAAATGCAAACTCATTTAAAAAATGTAAAAAATATATACACTTCCTAAATACTAATTTTCACTTCCTAAATTTTACACATATACACTTCCTAAATATACACTTCATAAATAAAAATATACACTTCTTAAATATACACTTCATAAATAAAAATATACACTTCAAAATACAAAACAAATATATACATTTCCTAAATACTAAATACAAATATATACTTATTAAATAATAATATACACTTCCTAAATACAAATATACACTTTCTAACAACACCACAACATTGCAATTAACCGGAAAATAAAAACAAACACAAAATAAAATTACTAAAGCTCAAAAACGTACTCGAGGAGGAGGAGGGAGGACCGGAGCAGCAGCAGGAGGAGGCCGGAGCAGCAAGAGGAGGAGGCCGGAGCAGGAGGAGGAGGAGGAGGAGGCCGCAGGAGGAGGAGGAGGCTGAGATCGGGAGAGGGAGAGGGAGAGGGAGAGGGAGAGGGAGAGGAGGCGGAGGCCGAGCGGAGAGGGAGAGGGAGCGGAGGTCGGGCAGAGAGGGAGAGGGACCAGAGGCCGAGACCGGGAGAGGGAGAGGAGGCGGAGGCCGGGCAGAGAGGGAGAGGGAGAGGGAGCGGAGGCCGAGACCAAGAGAGTGAGCGGAGGCCGAGACCGGGAGAGTGAGCGGAGGCGGAGGAGGGGAAATTCGGAGAGGGAGAGGAAAAGGAGGCTAGGGTTTACAACCAGTTGAGCGAGGTTATACCCGAACACTTTAGCCGACCAAATAATTATTTCGTTGGCTAAAGGTAATAATTTCATCAGCTAACATAACACTTTAGCCGACGAAATAATTATTTCGTCGGCTATAACCTTTTAAATTCGTCGGCTTTATAACTTTTTATACATTCGTCAAACTGTGACTGCTGCTCATGATGATCAAACTTTAGAACGAAAATCCGACCGTCAGATCTGACCATCATGATAAAATACATGTATGAGAAAAAATTCAACTTGATCCGACAAGGTTAAGGGCTCGATCCGGATGGTCAATCCGTTAAGTCAAACCCCTAAACGCACGGAAAATGTCGTTGGACCGTCTAAATTTCGTATTTTGGCCGGACCTTCAACTGAAAATATTTTCAAATCAATGAGACACAATAAGTCGTATAAAAATTTTACGCAAAATAACCATCGAAGATAGGGCTACCCATAGGGAGAAAGAATGGAAAATTGCATTGACCGCAACTATCGGCACCGAGACATGACCGGAATACCGTGATTTTTCAACCGTAGACGTATTTCACCATTTTGGTCATGTCATATTTCACGACTTTTTTACATTTGAAGGTTCTACGTATAATTTCTTTTTGAAACGGAACATTTACTTAACACTTGGTAAACAAGTTATACAACATTAGTACGCATGTTATGATTGTGATGATCAAATTTGAGAAAAGGAAATCCGACGGTCAGATCTGACCATCATGATAAATTACATGTATGGGAAAAATTCAACTTGATCTGACAAGGTTAAGTGCTCGATCCGGACGGTCAATCCCGTAAGTCAAACCCCTAAATGCACGGAAAAGGTCGTTGAACAATCTAAATTTCGTATTTTGGCCGGACCTTCAACTGAAAATATTTTCAAATCGATGAGACACAATAAGTCGTATAAAAATTTTTCGCAAAATAACCACCGAAGATAGAGATATAGTATGTAACAGAGAAAGTTTTCGGTTTAGCCAATGAAATACCCTAATATTTCGTCGGCTATAGATTCTTTTAGCCGACGACTTTTCATATATTTTCGTCGGCTAAAGTCCTTTGAAAATTTTGGTTGACGGCCAAAAAATTTTGGTTGAAAATTTTAAAATTTTTTCGACTTTAGCCGACGACGTTTCATATATTTTCGTCGGCTAAAGTCCTTTGAAAATTTCGTAGGCTAAAGATGCCAATTTCGTCGGCTATACACCAATTCGTCGGCTAAACCTTCTAAACTCGTCGGCTAAACTTTATAAATTCGTCAGCTAAATCTTTGAAATTCATCGGCTAAAAGTATTTTTATACATTTGGCATGTTCTGATTGTGATGATCAAACTTGAGAAACATAAATCCAACCGTCAGATCTGATCATCATGATTAAATTAATTTGTATGGAAAAAAATTCAACTTGATCCGAAAAGAATAAGGGCTCGATCCGGATGGTCAATCTCGTAAGTCAAACCCCTAAACGCATTGAAAAGGTCGTTCGACCGTCTAAATTACGTATTTTGGCCGGACCTCCAACTAAAAATAGTTTTAAACCAATGACACGCAACAAGTCGTATAAAAATTTTATGCAAAATAACCACCGAATATAGGGCTACTCATAGGGGGAAAAATGAAAAATTGCATTGACCGCAACTATCGGCACCGAATATTTACCGGAATAGTGTGATTTTTCAACCGTGGATGTATTTCAACATTCTCGTCATATCTTATTTCATGACTTTTTGGCGTTTGAAGGTTTTACGTATAGTTTGTTTTTGAAACGGAACATTTAAATAACACTTGGTAAACAAGTTATACAACATTAGTACGCATGTTGTGATTGTGATGATCAAACTTGAGAAACAGAAATCCGACCGTCAGATCTGACCATCATGATAAAATACATGTATGGGAAAAAATTCAACTTGATCCGAAAAGAATAAGGGCTCGATCCGGACGGTCAATCTCGTAAGTCAAACCCCTAAACGTACGGAAAAGGTCGTTCGACCGTCTAAATTATGTATTTTGGCCGGAGCTCCAACTGAAAATAGTTTTAAACCGATGACACGCAACAAGTAGTATAAAAATTTTACGCAAAATAACCACCTAATATAGGGCTATAATAGGTAATAGAAAAATTTTAGGGTTTAGCCAACGAATACCCTAACGTATTCGTCGGCTATAGTATGTAATTAAAAAATTAAAAAATAACTATAGCCGACGAAATATTAGGTTATTCGTCGCTAAAAACCATCTTAGCCGACGAATTATAGTGTATTTCGTCGGCTAAAGAAAAAAATACATTAAAAAAAACAGACGATATTAGTAAACCATACTAACTTCCTGTCATCTTTAGCCGAAAAAAATTATATTTTTGTCGGTTATAGTCACAGACTTTAGCCGACGAAATTAAAATTTCGTTGGTTAAAGAAAGTTTAACTTTAGCCGACGAAAATAAATTCTTTAGCCGACGAAATTTTAATTTAGTCGACGAAAAATTGATTCGTCGGCCTGGTTTTTTTTTTTCGTCGGCTAAAGTCTTTTTTCTTGTAGTGTTAGCCGACGAAGTTATATTTTATCGTCGGCTAAACTTTTAAAAATTTCATCGGTTAAAGTTTAAAAAGTTCGTCGGCTAAACTTTTAAAAATTTCGTCAGCTAAACTTTTAAAATTTTCGTCGGCTAAAGTTCACAGACTATATCTGACGAAAAAAATTATTCAGCCGATGAAATATTAATTTCGTCGGCTAAAGTTGACCATAGCCGACGAAAATTTTAAATTAGCCGACAAAAAAAAATTCCCACTTTAGCCGACGAAAAAAAATTCGTCGACCTGGTTTTCTTAATTTTCGTCGGCTAAAGCCTTTCTTCTGGTAGTGCAAAGTCTATTTTTGTAATTCCATGCGAAGTTCTTTCTGCATGCGAATTATGCCATCCAGCTCGCATGATCTAACTAGCAAGCCATCACTTGTAAACCCAAAGAATTTGGGCTCGCCGGTATGTCGTGGACCAAGAATGTAATTAATATTCACTTGGACATTTTACCGCCCAGTAAAGTATTACTCCGGATGTAACATAATATGCAGACTTGGACCAAAATGCCCACTGGCTCAAACATTGCCTCCTAGGCCTTGAGCTTTGGATTGTCTAAGCGAAAAGACCTTATTGAACAAGTCACAGTAATTCAAAATTTGGAAGATGTTGACGTTTTGGCTCCATCGCGACCTTCGTCTCGCTGAGGAGGATCAAAGTTTTGAGGTGTGTGCTCCCCACCACCTCGCGAGACAGCTTGATTTTGTCCAAGGGGTTCCTTACTCACTGCGTATCGAGCAGGTATGTATCCTGACATAAGATTGGCGAAGCGAACCATTGGGAGACACAAACCGTGCCAACCTTGACATTCAGGCTGTAGAGGAAACTCAAGAGGCTCTGGTCCAGCTCCACTTCGCTTTTTATGTTGCCCCCATGTATGAACCTTAAAGGAAATTTTTAGATGCCAAAGGGATTGGCCTAAATAATGACCAAGACACCTCAAGAAGGGTCTAAAGTCTGAAATATCTGGAACACGTATCTACATCTTATGTGCCCCGAAGGAAAACAATCTGCAAGGTTATGAAAACACATTGAAAAAGCTCATTGCAAATTTGCACGTATCCTGACCTGTCTACATTCGAACTGCCATAACTCTATCAAGAATGTCGAAATGACAAACCGTAAAAATCCTTTGGTCAAAAGACATCCAGGGCTTTCTGTTGATATAAGGCGCGCCGGCTAGTTCTTCTTGGATCACTCCAGTTTAATCGGCGAAGTAGACTGTCTGGCAGTGGCTTTCTGACTTGACTTCGCTGGCAGCAAATGCGAAGAATCGCTTTATTTAGCGCCTCTGGAATAGGCCCCAATCCTGTACCAGACTGTTGGTTAGACTTCACACGTTTACAAAGAAATGATCTAATTACATGCTTCTCTCTCGGGTTGCCCCCTAGTGTTAGGCAGCGGAGCACTAACGCGATGGCGCGTAGCACTATTAATAGTGGTCGCAGGATCAGGACGAGGCGGAGGATCCGCTCGCTCCCAAACACCAGCGATATGGCACTTTAAGAAACGACCATTAATAGGATTGCAGTGGATGGTGCCGTCGCGCAAGTGGTATGCCCCCTTGGGTAAGATGCGATGAATGATAAAGGGTCCTTCCCACTGAGCTGACCACTTGCCCCAGCCCTCGGTTTTCTCCCCAAGTGGGAGCACATTGTGCCATACTGTTTGGCCTTCAGCATAACTCCGTCCGCGGGTAACTCTATCATAGGACAGCTCAACACGCTGCTTCTCAAGGATTAGATTGTTGAAAGCAGTGATACGGTGTTCATCGAGGTCTTCGAGCTCCTGCCATATTACCTGAACGTAATCGTCACCAAGTAATTGGTGCTGTTCCTAGACGTGAAGCGAGGTGACGTGAATCTCAAGGGGTAGGACGGCGTCATGACCAAACATGAGAGCATATGGGGTGGTATCTGTCAGACCGTGCTTGGAGGTGCGGTAGGCCCATAAAGTATGGTGAAGCTCCAGATGCCAGACATGGGGGTTCAATTCTAGCATCTTGCGCAAGATACTGAGGATAACCTTATTGCTCACCTCCGCCTGACCATTAGACTGTGCATAATAGGAGGACGAATGCAGGAGCTTGATACCATAGCCGGTGAGGAACGTGACCACGGAATCGGCCATGAAAGCTGCCCCCCGGTCTGTCAGGATGCACTCCAGAAGACCAAAGCGGGAGATAATGTTGCAGAAGATAAAATTGCCGACCGAGGTCGCCGAGGCGACTTTGAGTGGTTCAGCTTCAACCCACTTGGTAAAGAAATCGGTGGCCGCGATAATGAACTTGTGCTGCTTAGAGGAATGGGGGTGAATAATACCGACGAAATCGATCACCCAACCGCGACTTGGCCATGGTTTAATAATCGGCTGCAACGGAATGTTGGGGATGTGTTGCACTGGTTCGTGAACCTGGCAATCCTGACACCCTTTGGCAAAAGCAATACAGTCCTTGAGAATGGTAGGTCAGTAATAGCCGTGGCGACGGATTACTCAACACATTTTGGGCCCTGCCTAGTGTGAACCACAAACCCCACAATGAACCTCGCACATAAGCCGCTTAGCCTCGTTGCCATACACGCAGCGAAAGTCATTACCATTTTAACCGCGCCGGTGAAGCTCACCATTGTGGAGCATGAAGTTGAGGGCGAGAAACCTCATTTGTTGTGAATGAGTGGCGTCATGAGGGTTATTGAGGTAGGCAATGAATGGTAGCCTCCAGTCCTCGTCGATAGGGTTTAAGGCAGCGATGTCAAGAGAGTTTGCCTTATATTGGCCCCTAGCAATAAAAGAAGGAAGAGTGCATCGTTTGACCTTGAGTAGTTGTTCACACACTCCGTCTCGCAAGCTAAGGCCAGAGACAATCTGGACGAGCTCATTCGCGGTGAAGTTGAACTCACGCGGAATATGCTCGATCTGAACGTCGTCGAACCGGTCCAATATGTTAAACACTTTGTGCAAGTAGCGCTTGATGGACAAACTCAAGCATTTAAACTTCGCCACCATCTAGTTGACGAGCAATAAGGAGTCACCAAAGACATGAACCTCGCGGACCCCTAAGTCTAGCGAAATTTCCAGTCCGATGATGAGCACCTCGTATTCCGCTTGATTATTTGTACATTTAAAATCCAGCTGGAAGGAGTAAGAAAACCGATCTCCTGCGGGGTTGTCGATGGCGATCTTGGCACCTGCAGCGAGTTCAGTACGCGATCCATCAAAGTAAAAAGTCCATGGGGTGAGTGAAACAGCCGCGAACTCCAACTCGCGGAACGCTGTTAGTTCGGTTGGTGGATGATGAGCCAGAAAGTCTGCTATGGCCTGTCCTTTTACTTCTTTTTGCGAAACATATTGTAAGGAGAACTCAGACAAAACCAATATCCATTTGCCTATGCGTCCCCGTAGTATAGGGTGGGAAAGATTGTATTTGACGAGATCGGACTGAGCGATCACCACCGTCATAAAGGCTAACATGTAGTGGCGGAGCTTGCAACCTGCAAAGAATAGGGCGAGACACAACTTCTCCATTGGAGAGTAGGGCATCTCGCAATTGGTTAACACCCTGCTAAGGTAATAAACGGCGTGTTCCACCCCGTTCTCATCGTCTTGTGCCAAGAGTCTGCCAATGGACAGATCGGCAACGGTGATGTAAAGCTTAAGCAGAATGCTTGGGCGAGGTTGAATCAAAACAGGAGGGTTCGTAAGGTAATCCTTGATACGATAGAAGGATTCTTGGTGTTGTGGTTCTCATACGAACTCGGATGCCCCCTGGAGCTTGAGGATGGGTGAAAAGGGCTGGATCGGACCTTCCCGATCAGTTGTTGGAGCTCCTTCTTAGTTGTAAGAGGTGAGGCGGTTATTACCGCCTGCGCCTTGTCTTTGAGGATCTATATACCCTTTTGGTGGACTAGAAATCCTAGGAAGTCGCCTGCCTCTACAAAGAACACACATTTGGTGGGGTTCATCTTCAGGTTATGTTGTCGCATCCGCGTGAAAACCTGTCGGAGGTCTTCAATGTGTGTTGCCCACGTTTTGGTTTTAACCACCACGTCATCGATATAAACTTCAATTAGCTTCCCCAAGATATCTTGAAAGATAAGGTTCATGGCGCGCTGATAGGTTGCCCCCGCATTCTTAAGCCCAAAAGGCATGACAACATATTCAAACGCACCTGCAAACCTTGGGCAGTGGAAGGCGGTCTTGTGACGAACATCTTCGACAACAAGAATCTGATAGTATCCAGCGGTTCCATCCATAAAGGATAGCACTTCATGCCCCCCAGCTGAATCAATGAGTAGGTCGGCGATAGGTATGGGTTATATATCCTTGGGCGTTGCGTTGTTGAGGTCCCGGTAGTCAAAACAGAAGCTCATTTTACCGTTCTTCTTACGTATGGGAACTACATTGGATATCCATTCGTTGTACTTGGCCACACGAATGATACATGATCGATGCATGTTTTCAATTTCTTCCTTGACTACGATCTAGGTCTCAATTCGCATGAATCGGCCATCCTGGCGGACTGGACGTCGATCAGGATAAGTGGGCAGCCGGTGACAAACTAAATCTGGGGACAAGCTAGGCATGTCTTCATACTTTCCAGCGAAGCAGTCCCTATACTCATGTAATAGGGCAAGAAGGTCTTCCTTTTCTTTTCCCGCCAGCTTAGCACTAATGGAGAGAAGTAAGGGCTTCTTTGCAGTCCCTACGTGAACTTGTGAAATGGGGTCGCGGACTTGAGGTGGTGTATTGTCACGCCCCAATTTTCGAATGGAATTTTCAAAATTTTTGGCATAATCTAATTTAAAATATTAACATCCCAACCTGTTGTCAACAACAACAACAACAACAAAACTCAATTATAAAATAGAAATTTTCACAAGATCTATCACTAAATTAAGATTACACTTTCTTATTTACATAATGTGCAAAACAAGAACATGAGAACAATCTCATGACTTAAATACTGTCTATTCAAAAATTAAAACTATACAGAGACTGATGAAAGAAAGGAGAACCCTGCCACTATGCCTCCTTCTCACCATTGCCGATCCTCACCTGCAGGTCTAACCCCTACACCAAGAAATGATGCACCGAGATTGTAGAATTACAAACCCGGTAAGCTAAAAAGCTCATATGAGTAAACTCAAAAGTAAACTCCACATTTATCACATCCAACAATTTAACACATCCAAAAAAATTTTGATCAATAAATGAAAACCACACATTAATAAGAAATGTACCCATGAGTTCCAGATATTTAGTAAATACCCCTCATGACCAACAACAACAATATGTGTACCCATGTGTCCCAAATACCATCAAGTATCTCCCATGACCTACACCGACAGACGGACTAGAGTTCTAATTCCTAACCGTAACCAATCACCCGGCTAAAGGCTTGGAACTCGGTTTGACTGTCCAATACGAAATAAATAAAATAATAATTAGCATCTTAACCATAACCAATCACCTAATTAAGGCTTGAAACCCGGTTAGGCTATTTATTCAACAGTTATCATATCACAACATCATTAACGACATCACAAGATTTACATCATAAAATTATATCTTTCACAAGGATATAATTATATGAACAATAAAAATTATTCCAATAACGTAACTTCTCACAATTTAATAAAATTATGATCATAAAAGCCTTAGAGTAACACATAAAAAAAACTTGTTTTACCTTACCTATGAGTCGTTGACGATTAAGCTTATATATTTTTTAAAACTAATGATAGCAAAATATTAAATCACATCCTAAAAATTATCCTCAAATAACCATAATAAATCTTGGTTCAAAAGTGAACCTTAGTGAGGTTTACTCACCTAATAATCCTGATGCGTTCTTCCGCAACACTAGAGCCAAGGAACCCAACAACTCACAAAACACCTAAAATTGTACAATTAAAACCCTTAGTAAAAAAAGCAAACACCATAAGGATTAAAATACCCCTTTACTTAAAGGTTTCCCAAAGAAGGGCAATCCTTCCTCCAAGACCTCCCAAGGTCATCGGACTCTCAACAACAATACTACCACTCTCCAAGATCCAAAATTTCCAAGTTTCTGACCTAACAAACACTTAGAAACAACTTAGCACCTACAATGCAAAACCTAATCAAAACTCAATCTTCACACACCAACAACAAACTAACAACACCCTAGGAACCACAAGGGCTAGCTAACGCAGCAGTCAAGGTCTCTACCCTTCCCGGACGTGCTCCCATGTGCTGCCACAGGCGGCGGCGAGTGAGCCTCAAACGCCACCACCAACCTCAAAATCTACAAAAATTCCCAACAACAACCTTAAAGAGCACTGTAAAAGGAACACTTTTTATACCTAAGGCTAAGCTCAGTTCAGCCTTGAACCGCTCCTGACAGCCACCGCAAACTCTGTCCCCAAATCTGCAAGCTAGCACTCCAAATCTCAAACTTGGATCACAAGAGGTGCAAAAACAACTCTAGAGGAAGGGAGAGGACGAGACTCACCCAACTTTGGCCTAAACAAGCTGTTGGAACTATGAAATTCCAGCAAGACCGCCACAACTCCTCCGCTAGGCGGCGGCATCTAGGCAGTGAGGCGGTGGGTGACGCTGCCCTAGGAAAGAAGAGAAGGTCAGTGTGCACCGAACAAGACCGACGGCGGTCGAAACAACATCCGGACGACCGACCTAAGCTTTGGCGAACCACGTGGAGTATCTCCGGCCTAGGGCTTGTCTCCCGTCTGCGACGCCGTAGATGGAAGAAGGTGACCAAGTGACCTAAACTAGACCAACGATGACCTACCCGGCGGCGAGACAGTGGGCTTCCGATCGGCAGAAGATCCGAGCGTCCGTGAGGCTTCGGGTGCTCGGGATAGGAGAGAGAGAGCTGCACGGGTTTAGTGAAGAAAATAGGTTTCCACAGATTAAAATCCCCAACTTTCCTATTATACACTTTCCAAAGCCGGCAACTAACTTCCTCTGACCACAACTTCTTCATATAACATCTGTTTCACGCGTGCCACATGTCTACAAACTCGTATTGACGAGTTCTACAACTTTCTTGAAGGAAGTTTTTGAAGATAACTTACGGAAAGTAAAGTCAACTTTTTGGTCTTTTAACGTCAAAGCACCTTGAAATAAACTCCAAACTTCCACTTCGCATAAACTAATAAGAATTTCCATAAATTTTCCTTCATTAAAAATGAGAATAATACAAGGAAAATGGTATAAAAATCTAGGGTATTACATGTATCGTCCAAGGCAGCGGGAGCTAACTGAATAACTTTCTCTTTGGTATCGGTATAATCCACTATTTCATCTACGTATTCCATAGTCGTGACTTTGTTGTAGGTTTTGCGTTCTACCCAATATGAGAGGAGTCTCTCACACAAGGACTCACCAGCCTCGAATGCCTCTTTTGAGGAGGCACTATCCATCAGAGGGTTATAGGGGATCCACGATGGTGTGAGGACGTTGTAAGTCGTCCCTCACCTGGGTGAGTCCCCATCGCGTTCAATTGGAGGCCATGACACCATAGGGCGGACTTTAGAATTGATGCCTTGGACCTCTAATGGGCCCAAGTCAGTATTGTAATAGTGGGCGTCATTGAAGTTTGCAGAGATGAAGAAAGGACGCGGGTCAGCTTTGATGAGGACCGCTTCTCGCTTTTTAGTATCCCAGATCATGAGTTCTTGGTGCATAGAGGAAGGCACATAGAAACTTCTATGGATCCAGTCACGGCCTAGCATCATGTTATAGGATGAAGCGAATTCGGCGGGGAAGAAGGTATAAACGCATTTGACTCGTAAAAATAACAAGCCTAGAGTTCTAGAGACTTGTCCGATGAAGTTCTTGACTATCAGGGATGTGGTTTGAATCATTGAGCATGAGATACCAAGGAGTCCCATGGTACAGGTTGCAATGACATTCACCGCAGCTCTGGTATCAACTATGACTTTGTTGACCATGATCCCTTCAACTTCAGCCGTAATGTATAATGGCCTCATGTGAGTGGCCATGTCCAGGTTGATGTGGAGAAAGTCAGAGTGTGCATGCGTGTGACGCTGCTCGTAGCTTCCAATTGTGGAGCATCCTTAGGTGCTGCCAAGACTGGACCCATCTCGCTGCTACAAGGCGGGGACATGTCGCAGACATTTTTGCTATTGTCTGGAATATTCGCCGCGCTACATGTTGTGTTTGGCGGGAGAGCATATCTTTCAGATATGAAAAACACCATCCCGAGTTGAAAAGAGAATTGCTCGTGGATTGGGATCAGTGGAGTCTCAATGATCCCATGTTCTCCTTCAAGCACAGTGAATGCGCTCTCCACTGGGCTGACCTCTTCGTCCTCAGGCCATGTAGAGATTTCAAGCATATTGCATGTGAATGATTCCCCTTGCTCTTATGTTTGTTCTTCTTCTAAGTCAACACGAGGCTTGGAATGAGCCTCGTCGTTCAACGATTCTTTCAGAAATGCTAGGCCATCAGCTCCTTGAAGTTAGGACTGAAGGTAGTACTTTCGGCACCTGGTGATGCGTCAGTCTCCGTCCGCCGTGGTCGCCACACGAGTTTGGTTGAGGGTTGTTTGTCCTCAGCTGGCTGCTTATCCGAGGCTAGGGGAACCTTGGCATTGTCATTTTCCTTCGACGGAGGAAGGGCTAAGATTCAAGGCTCCATCCTAGCCTCCGGATCTTGGTTAGGTTGTGGTCGGGGCCGATGTGGTCATGGTGGTTCCCTTCTTGCCTCGGGGTCTTGGTGAGGAGACTCCCCGGGTCGTGATGGCCAAGGCGGCTCGTGCCTTGGCTCAGGCTTCGGGATCGCGAATATTCTTTGCCTTGTTGGAGGGGGTGGTTCCCTTCTTCCTTCAGCCTCCGGCGATTACCGGCGCCTTGGTTGAGGAAGCGGTTCTATTCTTGGGTCAGGCTCCAGTGAGGGTCTGTGTCGGGAAGGCTATGAATCCCTTCTTCTTTCCAGCTCCAGGGATGGCCTGTACCTAGAAGGTTGCGGATCTTGTCTTGGTGGTACGGCGAGGTGACATAAGACATTTGCTTTTTGGAGCAGGATCATCTGCTACCTGTGCATATACCCTTGGAGGCGTTACCGGTGGCCTTTGGAGTATTGCACGCAGGCCTTCTGCTTCTCTCCACATCCTCTCAGGTGTCTGTGCGAGCTGCGAGGGTCGTACGACCCCATTATCGACAGCTCGCAAGGCACGCAGGATGCTGTCATACTT